>CM057347.1:428393348-429779336 GCA_030015575.1 Agapanthus africanus | reverse complement strand
ATAAGATTTCTGCCTGCTCTAGGCCGCTCTCATCCTATCCCGAATCAACTGAACCTTTTCGGTCATCTCATGCACAATCTGTGGCCCCAAAATACTGCTCTCACTGAGCTTTTTCCAACAAACTGGTGATCGACATTTTCTCCTATATAATATCTCGAAGGGTGCCATATGAATCATCTCCTGGAAGCTGTCATTGAAGGAGAACCCTATTAAGGGCAAGTGGCGATCCCAACTGCCACCGAAAACTAGAATTCAAGCTCGGTGCATATCCTCAAGAATCTGAATGGTCCGCTCTGATTGACAATCGGTCTACGGGTAGAAAGCTGCACTGAAACTCAATCGGGTGTCCAAAGTCTCTTAATGTTTCTACAATAGTTGGCTGGTGAACTGGGCGCCTCTGTCGGACACATTACAATTCGGAACTCCATGTAGTCGCACAATCTCATCAACATATATCTGAGCATACTGAACGAATCCGAAAGTGGTCTTACTGGAAGAAAGTGAGCTGCTTTCGTCAATCGGTCTACGATCACTCAAATAGAGTCATAATCTCGACCGGTCCTAGCTAGTCTCATGATAAAATCTATAGAGATCTGCTCCCATTTCCACTCCGGAAAGAGGCAAAGGTTGTAACTCTCCTGCTGACTCCTGATGCTCGGCCTTGACTTGCTGACAAGTCAGCATCCCGAAATAAAATCTGTGACATCTCTATTCATCCCTTCACACTAGTAGACTTCTCTTAGGTCATAATACATCTTGGTGGAAACCGGATGAACACTGTATATCGACTGGTATGCCTTATTTAAAATCTCACGTCTCAGTCCCTCGGAATCTTGCACACACAGTCGAGTCCCAAATCGTAGTACTCCCTGATCATCGATCACGAACTCTGAATCTCTGCCCTGTCGAACCTGCTCCAAGATCTCTGAAAACAAACGTCATCGGACTATGCCTCACGGATATGATCAAATAACTGTGGATGTGCACGGACATAGACAAGTCGTCACCCGGTCGACGTAAACTTGAACTGTACTCGGCTGTCGTAAAGAATCTGCTAATCTGCCGTCGACTGTCTATGAACTGTGCTCAATAAGAAAAGCTACCTTCGGGCCTCCGACTCAAAGTATCTGCCACAACATTCGCCTTACCCGGATGATAAAGAATCTCGCAGTCATGGTCCTTAACTAGCTCCATCCATCTGTGCTGTCTCAAATTCAGATCTCGCTGCTGAAAAAAATGTACTTTAAACTCTTGTGGTCCATGAATATCTGGCACGACTCGCCGTATAAGTAGTGTCTCCAAATCTTAAGTGTAAAAACCACTGCAGCCATCTCTAAGTCATGCGGGGAATAGTTCTGCTCGTGTTTATTCAACTGCCGAGAAGCATCGCAATAACCAACAAAACCACCTGATCCTAAAGGCAAAGATAATACTGGTACCGTAATCAAACGAGTCTTCAATTACTGAAAGCTCTGCTCGCATACCTCAGTCCAACGAAAAGAAACTCCCTTCCGGGTCAACACGGTCAACGTTGCAGCTATATGCGAAAAAATCCTGTACGAAATATCAATAGTATCCGTCTAAACCCAAAATGCTGCGAACCTCCGTCACTGATACAGGTTTGGGTCAGTGCTGAATGGCCTCGATCTTTTTCGGTTCCATACGTATACCATCTATCGTAACTACATGACCCAAGAAGTCAACATCATCCAACCAGAAAACACACTTGGATAATTTAGCGAATAGCTGGTGCCCTCTCAAAGTCTACAACGAAATCCTCAATTACTGCCCAGGCCCTACTCGGCTCCAAAGGTGTACTAAAATGTCATCAACGAACACGATAGTAACTGATCAAGAAACGGCCTGAATATACGGTTCATCAAGTCCATAAATGCTGCTGGGGCATTGGTGAGTCCGAACGACATCACCAAAAACTCATAATGCCCGTAACATGTGCAAAAAGCAGTCTTCGGAACATCATCCTCTCGAACCAGCAACTAATGGTAACCTGATCGCAAGTCAATCTCCGAGAAATGTCCCGCACCCTGGAACTAATCAAAAAAACCGTCGATGCAAGGTAAGGGATATTTATTCCGCACGGTAACCCGATTCAACTGGCGATAATTGATGCACCAACACAAACTACCGTCTTTCTTCTTGACGAACTGAACAGGAGCTCCCTAAGTGACGTACTCTGACGAACAAGCCCTTTATCCAACAAATCTTGCAACTGATCCTTCAGTTCTTTAAGCTCCGCCGGGTCCATCCGATATGGCGGTATAGAAAAGGCTCCGTGCCGGGAATCAAGTCAAAGCAGAACTCAATATCGCGCTCTGGCGACAAACCAAGCAACTTGTCAGAAACGACATCTGGAAACTCTCTCACAATCGAGACCTGATCCAACGGAACATCTACGGCTCCAACATCTCGAACATACGCTAAGAATTCCTGACATCCATTTCTCAAAAGCTGACTAGCGCGAAGAGAAGAAATCAAACTAGGAAAGGTGACCCTACGGTCTCCCCGAAAAACAAGAACTGGCTCACCCGGAAAACTAAATCTGACTGCCTTCTCACGGCAGTCCGCGAATGCATAACACGTAGCTAACCAATCCATGCTCAGAAGAACTTCGAAGCCAAACATATCGAGAATAATCAAATTGACAAAAGAATCCCTATCTCCGATACGAACGAAACAAACACGAACGAAAAACATTTCGAGCGACAAAAGACCCGCCTACTGGAATAATAACAATCAGCGGCATATCAAACAAGGACAACTCTCGGCCCAATCTCGATACAAAGTGCGTAGATACAAGTTTAAACAACAAAAGAAATATGTGCATCGAAAGAAAACACTGAAATAACACCTGTCACGACGTTTACCTAACCGCCTCTGAGCTGGCATACCGGTACGAATTCGGTTTGGTCCAGAAACAACTGAAGTCTCAGAAATGCGCTCCTCCAACAGTAAGGTCGCGTCCATAGCAGCGACGTAAGTGTTAAAAGGCTGGGTGCTGACAGCAAGAAATAACTGCATGTCCAATCTCCACACGAACCTCTTTATCCGTTTCTCTTCAGTGTCCACCAGGTAAAGAGCATATCGGACCGCTGAGTAAACTAAATGTCGTACTCAGACACCATCATCCCTGAAGTCTTATGCAAAGGCTCGAAACTACGAGCTCGGGCATCTCGAAGGCTCTCCAAAAGGAAACGAGCAAGAAATATAGCTATGAACTCATCCCAAATCATAGGAAGTAGATCTACAGCTCAGCCTCTCTCCATTGACTCGCACCACATCTGAGCAAGACCTCTCTAGACGAAAACTCGCAAGCTCAATCCATATCTCGTCAGAACATCTCTGTGAACGACAATTCCTAGCCATCCTGTCAAGGATTGTCTACGGATCCTTCATTGCATCTGTGCCTGTAAAAACTAGATGCTTCAGCCTCAATAACTCCTATAAGGATACGGAAATAATCTTGGTAACCACAGAAACAGCTGCCTGAGTAGCAGCTACTATCACAGTCCCTGCAGTAGGAGGGACATCATCAGCTCTCGGAGCTCGGCTAGTCTCAACTAACAATCCAACCATCTGTCACAAGTCCTGAATACTCGACTCCAGCCTAGCTATCCGGCCTGGAGAAGGCGGATCACTCTATCCCTGAGGGGTCGGCGTACCGCCCTGATCGGTCCTTGTCTCAAACGAGCCTACTCTAATCTCATCCCCGGCGGTAGCCCTCTGGCCCTCGTAGGCTCCGGCGATATAGTGGATGGAACAAGAAACAGGATTGATAGGAACTTTGCAATCAAATCAAAGGACATATGGAATCAAGGAAGTACAAGCAATCATATATCCTAAAGTTATTTAGGCAGAGTACCGTATCGTAAGTATGCAGCGGAACATACACACGCTACGTTACTCTGCTTAAGTCACCTACTGCATCTACCAAGGGTCATCTACACTCAGAAAGGTAAAACCTAATGCTCTGATACCAACTTTGTCACGACTCGAAGGTACGGAACGTGACTGGCACTTAAACTACGAAACGTCTCAAGGCGCAACGTAATCTAAGTAAGCCAAAACCTATAAAACTAAACCGTTTAACAATTAGAGTAAAGGAAAACTTGTTTTAAAGCAAGTGGTTTTAACAAAATAAGTGGCATTAAACATTTAAAAGCAACATCATAATTTCCTGAAAATTTCGGCAGAGTCTTCTTTGTAAATTCTGGCCCCCAAACGGGTACAACACATGAAAATACATATAAATAATGAATAAAAGCATCCCCAAGCGGGAGCTAGCTCTTCGCCAATGGCGGAATCACAACCACATGCAATATGTATATCAAAAGTGCGAATAAGCATCTGAAGGCAAGGAATGAGAAACACCACGTCGGCTCAAGTGAGCATCGACACCAAACCACAAATACAAGTCTCACGAGTCTTACCGTCTAGTCCAATATACAAGGGTAGATGGAGTATACTAGATACAAAATAATATACATGATGGAATAAAATATCCTCGCAACCCACCTACGAGCAATGCCGCAAGTCCAAGCAAAAGGAACGAAATGAAGAAGTGCACCCGCCGCTACTGTGCTAACGGGTCGGACCTGCAAGATACTGTGGCACAACGGGGGTGAGTTGCCAACTCGTGAGTAGTAAGTAACATATAATAAGGCTATCGTAAGCATGCACGCAAATGCGTCTCAACCTACGCATATCAATATGATACGATGTTCTAACATGAATGCAACATGAATGCATAATCAAAACGAAACCTAAACAAGTCTGGTATGAGAAAATCTTTGTTCTTATCTTAGAAAAACCTCTGTGCAATAAACTGAAGTATCATCAATGAAATCAACAGAAAATCCGTGTCAAGTATCGACACAAAATATATATATCCCAATATCTCAATGTCTCAATATCTCAATGTCTCAATATCTCAATATCTCGGACTTCGTCAGTCCGGATCGACCCATATCATCAAATCTCACGACTACGTCGGTATCCTCTGGATATCCGCCGCATCAAAACATAACCGGTCGGTAGTGCTCCCCTGCTGAGCTCAACGCTATCTGTGCGATTTTCTTGCCCCGAGGTACCGCACCGGGTCCACCATGTCCCCGCAGACGATGCATCCCCCTCCTCGAATCGAGATATGATATAGCTCAAGAACTGAGAAAACACATGGTGGACGCCACACACATCATATCACGAGAAAACCGTAAATTTCTATTTTTAAAATGACAATAGGTTAATAAAATTCTTGCGGTTTTCCCCAAAATCCAGAAATCTCATCAATACTGAAATCCTCGAGAAGAATCACAATATGTAAACATGTCGGTGATGATGGATGTCTATGATACAATAGTATATACCATGCGAAGTACGGCCAGAAGCTATGCATGAATCATGATGCAATGAGTTATGTGTATATGACTAACAATCCTACGTATCCATCCTGATGAAATGACTATACAAGTACAAGTCTACAGATCATATATGATGCAATGCACAGATACCGATTCTAAGCAAGTTCTATAATGTTCGTGACATAGCAATTACCAAAGGCGTGTGTGTTTGCATGAATAGTGTACATGCGGCATGAACCAATGGTAATGGTGCAAGTGTCTTATGAGATAATATCATATATATCTATGATGATGCAATACAATAAGATGAATGACTAGGAGACTGCGCATAAAAATACAAGCACTACTAGAAATCCTGACTATCGGGCACCTCGCGCCATACAGACGATTCCCCCGTAGATGTGTACATCTACTCACCGGGACGCCTCGTCTAATCTGATCCGATCTCAGCCTTGCCTTTTCCGCGCCACATCCGACGCCTCTGCACCCGATCCTAGAAACGCACACAAGTAAATAAGAGAATAGATATATAAATAGTCACGGACACAAACGATACAAGTCAACCACGCGCACTAACTGGACGCGCACGCACTTGGTGCACAAAACGCGCTCACGACAACGCCATAAACCAGCAACTACCAAGCCTAGAATCCAATCGTACCAATCGCACATTCACAACACACTAAATATTATATGAAATAGGTTATAGATCATCAAAACCTCAAACTTAATTAAAATCAATTTATTCCAAAAACCTAGTAAGCATCACCTAACCATTTTAGTGCAAATCTAGATGTTTTAACAAATATAGTGGCCACAATGTTCACTTAATAACTTAATTAAGCCACATAAACCCTAACTAAATTTTAATCTCACTTAATTACGCTAATTATAAAAATTAGTTTGCAAGAATATATAATTAGGACAAATTAAATATAACAATTAGCAAATTAGCAACTAGATTAGGTTTTGCAAGTTTTAACATGGTAAACTACACATTGCAAAGATAATCAAGTGATAAAAATCCTAACTTGAACCCATACCATTCTCTTGAAATTCCAAACTTGCAATATAGAACCATATAAATCCTAATTAAGTTTGATTTAAGAAATTAACCAATATTTAAATCATAGGGTTAAGATTTATACCTCACAATTTTTTGTAGATCTAACTAGCAACTTGACCTCCCAAAATAGCTTCCTTGCTCCTAGATCCAAGCTAATTGGGCCAAAGAAAAATAGGTGAACGTTTAACTAGGAATTAATGAGGTTTTGTATGAATTTTTTTGAAGCAAAATGAAGAATTTTGAAGAGAAATGAGGTGGGGGAAAATGGGGAATGGGGCTGCTGGTTTCGACCAGACTTAGGAGAGGAGAGAGGTGAGTGAGGCAAGTGTTTGTGGCCAAGTCAAAAAAACCCATACCTCATTTATCTTCATACCATACCTCATTATCCTTATTTTATTTTGTTCCTTTCATTTTAGTTTATTTTGATGAGATGAATAAGTGAAGTTGAAGGAGGGGGGCCGTGCAGGCTCGGCCAACAAGGAGTGTGGGTGTGTGTGTGTGGAAATTTCTAAGTCAAGAAAACCCCATATCTCAAGTCGACATGCCTATACTCTTTATCTCTTCATTTTCTATTTAAGTTTTCTTTGAAAATTCTAAAACCATGAGTCAAACATTTCACTTCTAAAAACAATATATTACAAATTGTGTTTAGTTGTCATAGTGCACTAACATGTATTAATCCATTCTAATATGTAATTAGCACTAATTAAAAGTATAAGTGAAAGCTTGAATAATATTTAGAATAATTAATTAAGAAAATATTTAATTAACTAGCAATTTATAAATGGCCAATTAAATACCAAATACTAGCAATTACATAGCTAACATAGATATATTTAAGTCTATATGGAAAAATAATTATATCCTGGTTTTTACGGAAAACACGTATTATCAATAATTAATACACAATTAACCTAATCGAATTTTCAGAACGTTACACAGGGCTTGTACCTTGATAACCTGCCTCGGGCGGTATTTTATGTCGAACTGGGACAACTCCTACTTCCATTTCTCCAAACGACCAGAGGACTTGGGGGAGGCGAGGATAGCCCCTAAAGGCCGTTCGGTAAGAACGAGGATGGTGTGCGCCTGGAAATAGTGTCGTGGTTTCCTTGAGGCCACTATGAGTGCCAAGACGATCTTCTCTATGGCTGGGTACCTCATATCCGCGTCCTTAAAGACGTGGCTCACATAGTATACCGGCTTCTGGACTCCCTCGGCCTCTCGGACGAGCACCGAACCTGCAGCTTGGTCGGACACCGCTAGATATAGCGATAGCTCATCCCATTCAACTGGCCGGGTGAGCAGCGGAGGAGTCGCAAGGTGCCTTTTTAATTGCTCAAAGGCGGTCTGGCACTCCTCTGACGATTCGAATCTTGGTATCTTCCTTAAAGCTTCGAAGAACGGGAGGCACTCTTCCCCAGACCTTGACATGAAACGACTCTGAGCGGCTACCCGCCCTATCAGCCGCATGATTTCGACGTTAGTCTTGGGCACGACCATGTTGAGGATGGCGGTGATTTTCTCCGAGTAAGCCTTGATTCCTCGGTGGGTGACCATGAATCTGAGGAATTTTCCACTGGTGACACCGAATGCGCATTTGACGGGGTTCAGTTTCATCTTATATTTGCGGAGGATGCCGAAAGCCTCGCCAAGATCTTTGGCGTGTTCATCTGACAATGTCGATTTGACGAGCATGTCGTCGAAGTAAACTTCCATGTTCCTGCCGATCTGTGGCTTGAACATCCGATTAACCAAGCGTTGGTACGTAGCCCCGGCGTTTTTTAGTCCGAAGGGCATCACCTTATAGCAGTATACCCCCCCGGTCCGTTGTGAATGCGGTGAGATCCTCGTCCGCCGGATTCATACGGATCTGGTTGTAGCCGGAGAAAGCATCCATGAAGCTAAGTAGCTCGTGGCCTGCCATACTGTCGATGAGCTGATCTATCTGAGGGAGGGGATAGTTGTCTTTCAGAAAGGCCTTGTTGAGATCAGTGAAGTCGACGCACATGCGCCACTTCCCTCTAGACTTTTTAACCATGACTACATTCGCCAACCATTCCGAGTAAGGCACGTTCCGAATGAAATTGGCGGCAAGGAGCCTGTCCACCTCGTCCTCGATCGCTTTTTATTTGATCGGGGCGAAGCTTCATTTTTTCTGCCTGACGGGTCGGACCGTAGGGTCCACTACGAGCTTATGTGATATGATTTTGGGGTCGATCCCAAGTATGTCGGCAGGCACCCAGGCGAACACGTCAAAGTTATTTCTGAGGAAGTGGACCAGGTCGTCTCGCTGAGTCCCCGTCAAGAGTGACCCGATCTGGATGGTTCGCCCATCGTCTCCTTCTACGAGGGGGGCCTCTGTTAGTGGCTCCACCGAGGTTCCTGGGACCTCTTTTTGCTCGTCTCGAGTATCCAGGGAACCCTTGATATCATCTTCGCCCTCAATGTCATTGTTTGGCCGCTCAGACGTAGATGTTGTTGTGAAGAAAATCTTCGCGGTTTGTTGGTTTCCGTAGGCCCGACCTATCCCGCCTTAGTCGAGTGGGAACTTCATCGCTAGGTGGTAGGTCGATATTTAGGCCCGGAGGGAGTTCAGTGTCGAGCGACCTAGGAAGATGTTGTATGCTAATGGAATCCTGGCGACGATAAACTCCACAGGCACGGTGCGCGTATGTCCTGTCTTCCCAATGTTAATGGTTGGTGAACCCCGACAGGATGTGGGTGGTCGGCTTTAGGTCCGATGGGGTGAGCACCATACGCAGAAAGCAGTCATAAAAGAGAATGTCCGCCGAGCTTCCTGAGTCGACCAATATCCTTTGCACTTCGTAGCGGTGGACCCGGGCTATGATCACCAGTGGGTCATTGTGAGGCATGGATATCCCGTAGAGGTCCTCGTCAATAAAGATGATCGGCTTGGCCACTTTAGCCTTCTTCCTTGGGTGGCTGCCAGTCCCCTCGATCGGTAAAGGGTACCACGTCTCGTCGGTCCCCGTCGTACCCCCCGCTGACACAACTATAATTTGGCCGATTGTCAACTCGCCGGGAAGGGGATGGTGCTCTTGCTCACGGTTAGCTTACCGCTCGTCTCACACGTACCTTGCTAGGTGCCCTGAGCGGATTAACTCCTCGATGTAGTCTCGGAGCTGCTTGCAGTTCTCGGTGGGGTGGCCCTGCGTCCTGTGGAAAGTGCAGTAGGGGCCCCGGGTGCGCTTGTCCGCCTTATGGTTGACCAGGGGGTTTAAAGAATCCCTCACCCTTTGCCTCCTCCAGCAGCTCCGTCTGGGAGACGTTGAGCGGGGTATACTCCTGGAACTTCGGGGAGTAGGGCTTTGGCCGTTCAATCTTCTTTTTCTCCTCCCTGGCCTTTTTCATCTGATCGGATTGATCTGTCCGGGGTAAGTTAGCGTTCACCTCGGACTCAAGCTGGATCTCACGTTCGGTCCATGCTTTTACCTCGGCCATGGTCTTAGGTTGCGCTCATGCAAAGGAGCGTAGCCACTCCTTATGCCAAAGACCCGACCTAATGGCTGTAATGACCATCTCGTCCCGGTGCTCTGGGACCTCAAGGAGAGCGTTGTAGAAGCGGGTGACGTATCCTTTGAAGGATTCTTTGTCCCTGCTCTTTATGGTGAAGAGATGATCAACGGTCCGCTTATACCGTCTGTTCCCGATGAAATGGCCGAGGAATTGGGCGGCCAGCTCATCGAAGGTAGAGATTGAGCGTGGCATGAGTCCTCGGAACCACTCGTTCAGAACGGATGAGAGTGGCGGGGAAAGCACGGCATTGCGCGGCGTCGGAGTTGTCTTGGAAACTCATCCCGGCTGTGAACGCGTCCAAATGGTCTTTTAGGTCGGACTTCCCGTCGAAGAGGGAGACCTTTGGGGGCTTATTCCGGGAGGAGACGTAGACGGTGAGTAGCTTCTTGGTGAAAGGCTTCGTGAGCAAGTCGGCAGCATATCTAGCCCCATCGCTTGACGGATGATTTTCCCGATGTATGCTCTCGATCTTCTTTTCGAGGGCGTCGAGTCGGTCGTGGTATCCCGAGGATTCGGCATACTCTGCTTTATGTCCTCTGCTGCCGGAGACCTGCGCCTGGCCACGGCCCCTGTTCCGTTTGATGAGGTTCCTTAGGTCCCCTGGCGAGGTCGTCTTCGAGCTACCGTTGTGAGTCCCGTCTGCGTGACCCCATCGAGGGAGGGGGTGCCAGTCATGCCTGGGTGCAGGCGAGCTGACCGACACCTCCTCAGGAGGGACAGGAGCACGATGGGCCTCAGAGCGGGGTGCTCTGGCAAGAGACCTCAGTGTTGAGCTGTGTGGCGCCCAGCGGGTCATGGAATTGGTCGCCATAGGGAATATGCGTCCGCAGGAGACAGCGAGGCGGTGCTCAGTCGTGCCGATATGGGCAGCGTCTTCTCTCCCTCTGTAGGGGTCCTGGTCCTAAGATGGGGGATCGGCGACCTGTGGAGTTTTCCCGAACGTTTGGACACGGGCGAGCGCATCCACGACGGACGCGAGCCGATCTATCCGGGCAGATAGGGCGTGAATGGCGTTCGGGAGAGGAGGGGTTCCTCCCGCGTCTCCATTGTGAGGAGGGCGGCGGCTAGTGGTTGGATCATCGCGGTGATCGCTTGCCATGAAGTTGAGATCGGAAGGTGAACTTTCGTTGAGTGGAACTAGTGTTTTCCCACAGACAGTGCCAACTGATGGATCTCTGGATCTCCTTCAGATGTTACCTTCGGTAGATCTGTAGCGAGTGTTGATGGGTGGCCGAGATTGAGTTGGGGATTGCCTCCTGAAGCGTATGGATCTCAATGGGCTTGAAGTGGTTAAAGCTGAGCTACCTGCAAGGAAGTCCCGGGGTGGTTGTGCCACCAAGGACCCTCCGACGATCAAGTTAGACGGGCTAAATGGGCAAAGTAGCGGCCTATTAGGGTAAAATTTCCATACCTGAGTCGTCCGAGAGAGGGGTTTATATAGTGGCAGCCATGGGCTGGCGGGCGCGAGATTCATGCCTGCCGTTACGCCCCTGGCGTTACGCTTGCGTGAAAGGCGGGATCCCCCATTAATGACGAGATATGCTCGTTAATGGAGGAACGCGATGGAGTGGAACGCAGGATCGTGGGCGGCGGATATCTTGCGTCTAGCGAGATTCGCATAGCCGTGGCGGAGACGCCTGTGATATGTGCTGTGGGTTGGACGATGAGTCCGAGGGAGCTAAGCTCGGCGGGAGGCTCGGAGGCGAGCGGGAGGCCGAGAAGGCTTGGTTCCGTGATAGTTCAGAGGCGAGCTGGGAGGGACGAGGAAGCCCATCGTGCAGGAGGGCTCGGAGGTGAGCTGATGGTTGTTTGCAGGACGAGCATAGGAGAGTTCGGGGCAGTCATCGAGGGTCGAGAACAACCTCAGGTCGAAGGCCTGAGGTAGGCCTCCAATGTACCGTTCTTGAGCCTTTCTCGTAGGCTTTTTGGACACGTCACTTGCCACATGTCATGATCTAGGGAAACCCCGGTATACAGTATCATCAGTAACGGTATAGGGTCCCGCATAATATAATTTCCACAGAGAGTTATAAAAACATTTTAATTCA
Organism: Agapanthus africanus; assembly: GCA_030015575.1. Lineage (NCBI taxonomy): Eukaryota > Viridiplantae > Streptophyta > Magnoliopsida > Asparagales > Amaryllidaceae > Agapanthus > Agapanthus africanus. Next base: position 429,767,304 of record CM057347.1, on the reverse strand, counting down.
GGTGTCGACAAGCAGTACTGCTATGGACTGCAGTCCAGAGCCGCATTCCAGAACGGTTTTCCCCATCATGCTATAACAGTATCGAAATATAAATTATAGGGGGTTCTAGGTTGTTGAGTCGGCTTCAGTACGAGCCCTCAAACACAGCATTCCAGTATGTATCTAATTTACTATGATTTTTACAAGTTAGGTGTACGGGAAATTTCAGATTTGGTGGACCTAAGTGGGGGTGACATTTCACGGTGTTAGGGTCCGTATTTTCGATCCAACTTTCTATGTGTCGTCCGTTATCCCTAAAAGAATCTAGTAACCATAAATTTTGCCACACTAGATTTGGTTTTCGCTTAAGATACGTATCGAACACCTAAACTAAGCAGTCGTTTATTGTCGGAATATCAATTATGTCCGTTCAATTCACATGAAAAATAACTTACGAACTTCTATACGACGTTAACACGAGGTGTTGGACTAGATTAATACTTAGATCCAAATCAATTTAAAATTAAATATGGTCTAATACTAATCACGCGATATTATCGGATCATATATCGGCATATAAGTATTATAGCATGGAAGCAGGTCTTGGAAACTTGCCTGAAGACGACGATCGGCGACACGACAGCGGTGAACGATGATGAACGGAACGGAATGACGCCCGCACGGAGACCAAAAATTTGGGCTCTACTATGGGGCTTTGTCTCGGCAACGGCAGAAAGTTTAGGCTGGAATCGGCTGAGGCGAGGTCAGTACCTCACGGCTGGGGTTAAAGGTATGCTGGGGTCATCGGTGGTTAAAGGAGGCACCTCCGGTGACAGTTGGTGGTGAAGAAGAAAGGATCTTGATGAAGGAGGAAGGGGTGTAGTCGAGGTACTTGGGGAGAGGAGGAGATGGCGGGGGTTCGTCGTCGACGGTTGCTAGGTGCTTGACAACGCAAGGTGGTGGGTCGGCGGATCGGAGGTGGGTTTTGAGTCGAAGGAGAAGAAGAATGCGGTGAAGGCGATGCGGGCAAAGGTTGTTAGGTCATTGGAGGGATGGTGGAGGAGGATTGGTGGATAGTCAGTCCCTGGTGAGGAGGAGGTTGCCAATGAGAGGATGTCATGGAAGAGGTAGGCGGTGGTGAGTCAGGGATGAAGGTGGTTGGAGTTCGGGGATGGTGGTAATGGAGGGTCTCGGTGATGATCGTCAGTAACGATAGTGGGGAGCCAGAGGTGATGGCGGCGGCTCCGGTGGGGTTTTGTGAGGTTTTGAGAGGGGGAGGGAAAGGGAGATCGAGATGAGAGAGAGAGAGATAGGGTGTGTGAGATCGAGAGGAGAGGGAGAGTTATAGAGAGAGACGGAGAGAGTGTGTGTGACTGAAGAGAGAGAGAGGGGGTTAGAAGTTAATTAAGAGGAATAATTATGATTTATATGGTGATTAATTTAGGATATAGGAATTAATTAGAAATTGAATTGGGTATTAAGTGAGATTTAAATAGGAAAATTCAAAAGAGAAAGTGGCAGTTGAGGGAAATGAGTGGGTTTGGGTTATTGGGGCTTAGGCTTGAATTTGGGATCGGCTTGTGGGCTTGGGGTATGGAGCTTGCGTTAGGATATAGTTTAAGAAATAAATATTTGGGTACTAAAATTTGATTAGAGTTTGGGAAAAATAAAAATAATTGGAAGGAGTATATTGGGAGTAAATTAAATAGGAAAATATAGGTAAAATTTATTATTAACATACGGATGCTAGGTACCAAAATAATCTGGGTATTACACAAGATCCTAAAATTTAATCTTTATGAACTTTATGATCAAAAGATCATTGTTATATAAGCTTAAACTTCATAGAAATCTGAATTTTGAAAGGTTAACTTTTCTGGGGGAAGAAGACAGAGCTTAAACTCTAAAACATACGCTGCGCCACGTGCAATACACATGTGCTAGCGCAAGCACCAAGATTGCTCTCTATAAAGTATACACATAGGAGCGCCAAGTTCATTGCGTTGTGCCACATGCAATACACGTGCACCAGTGCCAAATCCAATACTATGTCCCACAGAGTGTAGCACAACGCATGAGCGCCACGTACAAGTTGCGTGAGCCAGTGCCATGCGCAAAACTAAAGATGGCGGTACCAGCGCTATGTGAAATACACGTGCGCTAGAGCAACACCAGCACTAAGTGCTCATGTGCGCCAATCAGAACCAAGAACTTAGCAAATTGGCTAATTGTTTGAAGTTTAAACTTCCTTGATGATCCAAATTTCTGTAAGAATAAAATTCTCAAGCCATCTAGGTTGACCTAGTTCTCAAATGAGACTAAGTGTCCCTAGACAGAGCCTATGTTTCTCAGACCATTTAGGTTGGCTTAGTTCTAAAATGAGACTACGTGTCCGTAGGCAAAGCTTATGCTGGAACTCAAGTTTCCAATATCAAAGCTTATGAACTTATGGACCTCACAATGTGAGAATGGAACCTATGTTCATCCCAATTGGCAAACCAAGATACTAATAAGGGCATGGTCAAGCAATTCTTGGCCAAATCATGAAACACACACACACACACACACACACACACATACACACACACACGGATTTAGACTAATCCATGTCCTACGGGGGATGACAAAATTAGTCTCTGTATACAATCCGAGGGCAAACCAAATAAAAACTAAAAGACACGACAAATGAAGAAAATAACCTGGAGTTTAGAAAGTTGTTGTCATTCGCGACAAAATAATTAACTACAGGGGTTTGCGCCTGTAGGAAAAATTCGTCCCCACATTCAATAAACCTCTTACTCTAAGAGGGAATCTGAAGTTAAGTTATATCAGCCGCATCTATTCAAACCTTCGATATATAGCATTATAATCCCTTAGTGTCTTCAGAGAGGTGAATGGATCAACCCATGCATCTGCCCCCAAATTCAGGCAATACGTTCTGACATCAGTCGTCTCCTGGTTTTTGGCGGTAAACAGCTACTTCTGAAGATCTAGGAATATTGCCCGTTCCATATTTTTGTGGACGAAGACCAGGCTATCGTTGCCATCTGACTCTTCAGAAATTGAGCCCAGATGCTCGAGTAGAGTCTTCAACATCACCGAACCAATTCAGGATTGGGCAACGGCAACAATATCTTTATCATGGTTGTGAAGCATAGGAGGACTTGTTCTTTCGGGTCCCACCATATAGACTGTGTGGATTGTGTATCCGTTCATTACCACATCATTGGTAAAGATATTTGCTAGACTTTTGGACCATTACTATAGTCTGCGCTTTTCAGGGAAGGAGAAGCACTGGGAGCATTTGGTCCGACCAGGGTTTTGGATACAGCTAGTACCCTCTGTTTGAATTCCTTCTTTTGATTTTTGATGGCGAGTAAAGCTTGGTATACCTTTAATTAGACCGTGCTATGCTTTTGATTCTGGGATTAGACACGCCTCTTTGCAGAACTCTTTGAATCGACGTCTTCTTGATCTTCGCAGTCATAGCATTCTTCTGCACCGATTTTAACGAATCGAAAGAGTTTTTGATTTTTACGGCAGACTTGACTTTCATCGCTGGGTAACCATATTCTTGGAACCTCATGAATTCCAAGTGAGCAATATCCCTTGCCTTTTTATTGGCTCTATATCTGAACCGCTTTTGTCTCAACTTTTCATTTTTGTGGGCTTGCGGGCATCTGCTTTCTTGGCGGCCGTTTTAGGATGATCAATAGACATTCTAGAGAAGACACTTGCATTTGCATTCGTTATAGGCCTCGCCTGGGCTGGCCTTGGACGTCTTGTTTCCCCATGTGAGTTAACGGCTTTGCCCCCATATGGGGAGATAGAAAGTCGTTCATATGCCGATTTGTACCTTGGTTCGGACACCCTTGCGGTTATGATGTTCGACCTTTTTCCCTTTAAAGCCGGTCTATTGATTTGGCTTATTAGAGTCTCTACGGCAGAAGCATTGATGGAGATTGAAGAGAATATGAGGGAACCGAATTGGATTCGATTTCCTTCCCCTTACTGCATGTGATTTGGTGGAGAAGTCTTTCTACCAGTTGTCTTGATCGTGTATGCAACGGGGACGCATATGAAGCGGAGCTTGTTTTCCCAGAAATTTGACATACATTAGTTTAAAGTTATTTCGGACATAACTTAAAAAATTGTGAAACTTTAGTTTAATGTCATTTCGGACGTAAACTTATAGAGTAGGTATGTGAAGCTATTCTTTATTGACATCCGAACACAAGGTAGAAGCGAAAAACGGCGAGCGGACCCTGATCGTCATCCGTTAATTACGACTAACAAGCATTCAAAATGCTATCATTGTTGATTATTGTTGAGAATTGTTTGTTATTGAAAGTTGATGATCTGAATAAAGGAGCATGGTTTAGTACAGACAACAACGTATGTCTTAGCTGAGTTCGCTTGATCCGAGGTATTGGGAAGAGAGATAAGTCCCACCGGACGTGCCAGAATCTGTAGATGTTTTTCATCACCCTATTAAGGTAAGATACTCTCGCTTGTCAGACATGAAGGGAAACTGGTGTTAGGGTCGCAATACTTGCGGACCCAGCGGAAGCAAATAACAAAAAAATTTCAAGTAAAGCACCAATTTCCATAACAAGATCATGTCATCTACTAATAAAAGAACAAACTAGAAAAACTAGAGGAGAGTTTAAGGGGCTACAACCTTTGTAGCAAGTCCACCTAATCGTGGAAGACCCAAGCTAAACTTCGTCGTCTCCGAATTGAGCTTGTAAACCAATCTCCTCGCTAAAGATGATCCACATCGAGGAACCCCAACTCAAACTTCATCTCCACCAATGCAAGCAACTAGTGAAGTAATATGATCCCACACTTTGCTAGTGAGTGAGATGATGAGATGTAGCAAGCTCACGATACTTTACTCTCATTTTCACTCAAGAGAGCTCAAAGAAAAAGAAGAAAGAGAGGAGAGAGAGTGGGCATCAAAGAATGGCTAATGCATTTTAGCAACCATGCAATTTTAAAACATTTTCCAATAAACAATTAAAATGCCCATACCTATCTACCATTACTTCTTTCCACCTCATTTCTTTTCTTTTCCTTTTTAAAAAAACTAAAAATGAGGTGTCTCCTTCTAGATGTTCATTATATATATATAATCACCACTTGATTTAATAATCCGGTTTAAACCTAAACCGGCTAGTATTAAAAACTTCCGATTAACATACATGTATTTAATCGAACTCCCGCACGTATCGCTGTACGCACACTACATCGTTTCACTTGAGCAGGAAAAACCTCTGCGTGGAACTCTAAAAAATCAATCAATATGCTGGCAGTAGCTTAGGATCATATCCGATTGATCTGAAACGCTTTTTTGATCAATCCCCTCACGGGTTAACCTACAAGCAAGTCAGTGGCTCTAGCTGTACGTAACGGCTACCCAGGTATGGATCAAAAGAAATGTCGATAAGCAAACTCAATCGAACGCAATCAGAGCCTATCAGTGGCAGTCGCCGTACAGTCCGGTCTCTTCATCAGAGAGTGTTGCATACCGGGTCTGCAAGTGAAAACTGTCAGACCCCCAATAACCCGATAAGTCGTGCTGATGTCAAATTCATAACCACCTAAGATACAACTGATAACACGTATCAGTTTATCTCAACCGCCTCGGCGCCGAGAACTTCTGGTTATGGTCAATCAAGTATAGTACGGCATCAACTCCTTATACCAGGAGAGACAAATCCCTTCGACCGCTCACTGCCTCCATGTGCTTCGGGAATGAACCCAACTATAACCTATTTGCACGACTCTTTAAAGCCGTGGTAGGGTAGTAATCAAAGTACAGTGAAAACACACACTAGACACTATGGCAATTTCAGGTCAAAAGACTACCATGTACTCATGTTACCAAAGAACTGATATCTGACAATAGGTATAATACCATCTATGAGTTCTTGATGAGTCCGTCCGGTGTAACTCAGTCTCCAATAAGCACATGTATACAATCTTCGGTGTCAAACACCAGTGGCTATAGGATCAACTATGGCCGCGGTCGAGGTCAAGAAACGTATACACTAGTTTAAACTGGAGTACCGATGCCCAGTCTCGATACTCCTACGACTAGGGACTTTTAAGGATGTACTTATGGACTATCCAGGCCCCACTAGTATGATCCCTATCATAATCCTGGTCATCAAGCAATGGTCCTAGGCTTTATCATCATGTATTAGTGATACGTAATAACGAGTAAAACGTATACACATGAAAAATAAAGACAAACCAGATAGCATATTATCATCTCGAGTAAGACTGTTCTATCTGTATAGGTCCTTCTTCAATTACAATAATTGCCTTGAGGGCACCTATATCCAACAAGGTGTATACAGATTCCCCCTATCTAAGGTAAGTAAGGGTTTATTGATTGTGGGAATTCTAATCTCCGTCAGCTGCGAACAAAACTGCCGTTAATTACCCCTCAATTTGAGGCGAGAGAACCTCTGATTAACAAGTCATGCGAATCATACGAACTCATTCTATTGATGTGTGCTTTGCATTTGAAAACAATTTTTAGGCCTCTTTGAACATATCGAAGGCCATCACAAGGGGGGTCCCGTTGCTTGGTCAGCGGGCTATGGGTTAAGAAGGCTAGCAGCCCCCTTACGGGGCTTGAACAGCGTCCCACAACAAAAATTTATTTAAGGGAGGCAGTTTGAGTGTCTTGGAAGGCTCCGAAAATGGAAGACAAAGAGAGACGGCCTCCCGAGTTTGGGAGGCCTTCCTGAAGGCGGGAGACCCCTTTGAGGGGGGGTCCCAAAAGCAGAAGGACCCCCAAAAGGGGTCCCGATAGCGAGAACCCCTTGGAGGGCGGTTCCGATGGCGGACCCCTTAAAAAGGAGTCCTGATGGAGGGAACTCCTTGGAGGGGAGGGATCCCGATGGCGGGAACCCCTTGGAGGGTGGTTCCGAAACAGAGACATCTTGAGGGGGATCTCGAAAGAGAGAACCTCTTTGAGGGGAGTTCCAAAGCAGGAAACCCTTTTTTAGGGGTTTCGATGGCGAACACGGGTGTACCCCATGTTCAGGCTTTCGATGAGGGAAACATGGGTTGTGACCTATATTCTCATAAATATCGCGGGAGATCCTGCGGCAAAGAGTCTTTGTGAGACGAAAGTTTTGAGCTTTTGCCCCAAAGTTATATTTTTATGAGCTTGAGAGGTAAAACCAATGTGTTTCACCAAGGTCCTTCATCCATGGTGTTTGCTTGGGATGAAAGCCATGGGTTTTCACCTCTAGAGATCTCCTTTTTATCTTTTCTTAGTTTTGATGGAGAAAGGTAATGTCTTTCTCTTATTTTTAGTGTTAGATTAGTTTTATTTGAGGATTTAGAAAAGAAAAGAACTCTCTCTTGTGAGTTTTCTAGAGAAAGAAGATGAAGAGGAAAGAGCCTTGTCTTTTTCTTGATGGAGTCTTAAAACCCTAACAAATTTGTGGGAGGAGAAAATTTTATTTATTTCATTATATGGTGGGTTTAAATACCCTTACATGCTTTGCATTTAAGCCTTTTTGCTTTACAAAATTGGATTTTTTCCCATTATTTCTATATTATTCATATTTATTACATATTAAATCTATTTTATTGCATTTTCTCTCTTTTCATGTGTAACAACTCCAATTTCAATGTACAGAAAATTGGTTAAAAGTTAATGTACAATTAGAGTATTTGCAATCCTGTGTATACTATAAGTATTTGTTTTAATTTAGAACAGCAAGAAAGTACTTGTAGCACATTGGTAAAGTTTTGCACTGCTGTGACGTTGCCTCTGTGATCGAATCCCCCCAGCCACATTATCTTTTTATTTAAATTTCTTTTAATCTTTTAAAATCCCAAGGGTTTGCACATGCACTGCACATAGAATGAAGAGTCACAGAATATTTAAACATGTGCACGAAGCTAGTTGAAGCGACGGGAACACGTGGCGGCGATTCAAGCATCTACCGCCGGAAAATGACCGGCGAGATCCGGCGATTCAAGCATCTACCGCCGGAAAATGACCGGCGAGATCAAGGAAAATGTCGGCACCACCGAGCCCCCCGTGGGTAATGCTCCCCATATTTTGCCCCATGCACCTCTTCAGCTACCTCACTAACCCCGCATTGTTTATTTTCTCTGCATTCATCCAGAGAGCAATAAAACACCTTTTAAATCCAAATTTTAATGCATTCTTCCACCCTCTAAACCCTAATTTTCCCTATAAATACCACACCATATTTCATCCTTCCTCACTCAGAAATTCCCTGTCAAAACTCTCCAAAATTCTCAAGTCCCTTTAATGTACAAGTGGAGTTAGCGAAGGGCGAAGTTCCGGCGACGTTCCAAAGAGTTTCCGGCGACGAAACGACACCCCGACGATCTCTAAACCTTCTCCTACCTCTCCCCTTTCCTTAAAGCCTGTAAATTCCCTCTCCCCCTCTCTTCTTCTACTTTAAAAATTCTATTTCTAAAACCCGGCGAAAACGGAGTTAATCCGACTTCCGATTCGGTTTTTCTTTAAAACTCTACTTTTTCTTAATCAATAAAATTTCATACTATCACATAATGTTTAACAAACATAAACAAACCTATTAAAACAAGTTTTATCTCAAAATATTATTTTATGCAATTTTTATTGTATTTTTACGGTAAAATACCACATACCTCATTTACGACATAAAACAACATAAAACTTGTATTACCTTTAGATAACTCACGAGATAATGACCTACCTCATCACAACACACATCTTTGAAATATCACGATGAAGTTTTGGGAATATATTTATGGGATAACACGACTTTTCAAATAAATACCATCAACTTATAAAACCATTTCTTTAAAAAGTGTATTAAACAATTTCTTGCAATTGCGCCTCTACAACCCACTTTTGGGAACCCCGTTCGGGATAGTGCGGATAATCGCACATTCTCGGGCCTAGTAGAGAAAGATGAAGACCTCCGAAAGGAGCATTCGATCTCGATGGAATTTTTATGCATTTTTCTTTAGAAAATGAGATTTCTACAAGAAAATAAATAAAATTTATTTTCATTAAATATATATATCTATTATCAAAATATCTATTTTAATTATATAAATATTCTAAATTTTCTAAATCAAAGGAATCGCCATTACATGAAAATACCATCCAAATACAACACAATTCCAATATTTCAATAAAATACCATATATTATGAAATTAGGTTTTACTCACTAGAAATTTCACTTTTATAAAATACACATCTATGAAAACCCTAAAGATGAAAACTAAATGCTTAAGGTGTATTTTGAAAATTATATCAAACTATTTTTACATAAAACCCCATCAAGTTATACTAAATTACAATAAGGACCCTAGTAAACATAGGTTTTAAACGGGAGCAGTCTCTTGAGCCTCGGAGAACCGGAGAATATGGGTACTTACCTATTTAAGGTAGACAGTCTAACAAACGGAGTTTTCAACACGGTAATTGTCTTAGAAAAATACACAAATTATGTCGTCCATGTGCAGCAGTTACCGATATTATCAAAACTAATTCAGGATTTCAAGTTCTTTTCAAAGTGTCTTACTCAGACTGAGTCTCAATCTAATCAATCTGACTTGAAGGTGATTCAAGTATAAACTACAATTTAACATGAATCCGTCTATTCAATATATATCAATCTGTATTGACTGAACTGAACCATGGATGTCACGCCCCGCTTCCCAAAATACGGAATACGAGGGGTAGACAAGGCCAGCCATGCTCCTACGGTCAAGGAAATGTCCTGCCGTAGTCACACTTCAGCTTCTAGTTTTTCATGGTAAACAGTAAATGATGCGCAGGTAATGAGGAATCCAGTAACTGAAAGAAACAATGTAAAGACTGACCTGAAGTGGAACAAACGAATGTAACTCGGAATGGCAAGTCAAGAAGTCTGTGATGCACGTCTAGTTCTGGTCCAGGCTAAATCTTCTCCTCACACTGAGCATGCATACTCAGGTCGTCAGAGCGACACAATAGCAATATAATATATATAAATCATGTGAAAACTTTACAGTAGTAACCGATATGTGTAACAATAAATCAATGACAACATGGATATGAATATGCGGTAATCAAAGCAGCGGAACGGTAAAAGCAGTAGAACAACATGCCACGAGTGTCAACACAGTATATAAGGTATAACAATGCCAGTATCCCTATCAGTCTCTAAGTCTCACTGTACAGGTCATCAAGCCTATCGTCAGTCCAAGTGTGAGAGTCAACCACTCGTGAGTGTCCTCCACCCAAGGGCAAGGGACCACGGGCCCAACATGTAACATGTATATCACGGTGAATATCACATACCCTGTAAATCTCAATATATCTCCCTAAATATATAAGCCGGCATGGGACTCCCGAGATTCTGTTGAGCTCACACTTGAACTACCCCACACCCCGTGGTCTACATCAAACGCTAACCATAACCCTAAATACTAATCGATCCGTGACAAGTCTGCGCGAGAACTGGAGGCAGGACCTCCATCAAGCACGTCCCGACTAATACCTAAGATAAATGGCAGTGTCGGATGCCTTATCTGTGACACCCGTGCAAGCGCTTCCATAAGTGTCCCATACCACTTATAGTCACGCGTACACGCATCCCACAGACGTCGACAATGCAATAGAACAATAGGGTCACTGATTGTGTACAAGTACGTATCACTTTCACTTATTCACGGATACACGAACACTGACGTACTTGCCACAATCATCACTAATACCTAACACTGGGTAAATGCACGATATCACTAGGTTATCACTGCAATGATATGAGTATGATATGATACGTAAACAGTATATGAAGCACGATTAAGGTGTCATAAAAACAGTATTCTATCACTTGCACGATTTATCATGAAACGTACGTATATAATTTAGCTAAACGATAAACAGGTAGTAATTAGTATGTTCAGTTTTCCATCCATCAAATTTGGTTTCAAGCCAATCGGGTTCCAGAATCATTAATTATAACCATTTCATTTTAAGCACTCGCGGCTAGAAATCCGATTTCAGAATCAGAAGTCCGTTTCGCAACGCATTTTGATCCCAGTTGGAATCAGATTTTAGAGACGCTACAGTTGGATGAAATCTAGGGTTTTCAGTAAGGTTTTCAACTCAATAGACGGATCTTTGATCGCGTCTGAACATCAGGAGTTATACACTATTTAACACTAATATGTCAGTTCTGATTCTGCTGGGACTGTTATGCGTCCCGATCTATTAAATTACAGATTAAATATCAAACGGTAACGAAACAGAAAGAAATCAATTTTGTTGTCTAGCTAACAGATTTACCTATAATAAGCAGCAGAGTTCCGCAATCTACAAGTTAAGGAGATCTTGTGGTACCCAATACGGAACAGTAAGCAACGAGTGGAGTCGCTCTGGACTGCAGTCCAGAGTCGCACTCTGATCCAAATATCATCACAATTTAAGTACAGGAATACCAGGAAACTAGTATAGGGTTAAAGTTCGTTGAGTCGGATTCGATTTGAGCCATCGAACGCACCATTCTAGTATGTATATAATTTATGGTGAATTTAACGGTTTTCATGTACAATAAAATTCCAGTTTTACGGTTAAACTTGGGGGTAGTTGTTTTAATCGTTAACGGTCATATTTTCCAGCGAATCTTGCACACGGTGTTCATCGCAGCAAGGGCCAAGGTAAGCAATCCAGTTCCGTCAATTTAGAAAAGTATTTTCTTTGGGAACGTGCGTCGAACAAGTATGGCATATAATGGGTTTAAACTTGTAACTTTATCATCTATGCAATTAATGACTGTAACTTAAGTAAATAGCATGTAAGTAAGTAAAATACTTGTCTGGGAACGTCTCGGGGTCGCACGGTAGCAGCGGCGTCACGAACGCGTGATGTACGCCGTGAAACGGATTTGCGCGAGCTTGGATCGAGATGCGGATTTTGCATCGGAGTTGTCCGGAGTCGTTGCACGGTTACTGGAGGTTGAGGGGTGCTTGATGATCCTCTGCGAGTGTACTGGGGTCGACGACGGTCGCTCTGGCAATGGCCGCAGTGAGTGTTTGTAAAGAAAAAGGTGTTTTGTGTGGTTTTTGAGAGAGAGTTAGGGAGAGAGAGTGAGCAGAGGGGATTGAGAGAGAGAGTTAGAGAGAGAGAGGGTGAACAGAGGGGGATTGAAAGAGAGTTAGAGAGTGAGAGTAAGAGAGGAATGAAAACAGAGAGAGGGAGAAAGGGATTTAGACGAAGAGTACGGATTAGAGAGAGAGAGAGTGCAGAGAATGAGAGAGAGAGAGAACTCAGAGAGCAGGGAGTGAGAAAGAGAGAGAGTGAGAACAGAAGGAGAGAGAGGGTAGAGGAAGATGGAGACGGTGAAGATGATGATGATGATGAAGGGAGTCGACTGAGGCGGTTCAGGCTCGCCAGCGTCGGGGCACAGGCGGCCGAGCTCGGGTGCAGTGAGCGGGTGGAGTGTGTAAGGGGCTTGGCAGTGTGGTGGTCGATTAAGTGGAATGGTGAGGGACTCAGTCGGTGAAGGAGGAAAAGAAGAGACTTGCCATCGTCGTCATCGTCGACGGCGAGGGTGATGGTGCTCGGTGTGTGGGGAGTTTGAGCTTGGCGGTGGGTCGGGTATGCAGTCGATGAAGTGAAGAGGAGAGAGATGCGAGGGAGGACGACGAGGGGATGAGGGAAGAGGGATCGGTAGTCGTCGTCGATGGAAGTGGTGGGCAATGGAAGCGGTGGCAGCGGGAGTGGGTTGAGAGCGAAGGAGGAAGAAGGAGAACGAGGGAGAGAGAGAATGAGATCAGGAAAAAGGTGCGTGGGTGTGTACGAGAGGAGAGGTCGAGGTGCGCGTCGTGGGGGTAACGCGCGCGAGCGTGGGCGACGGTGGAGGCGAAGGGGGTGGGTCGCGAAGGAAACGCGCGCGAGAAATGAGGAAATAGCCGTTGGGGGAGAAGGCACTGTAGGTGCGGGTCGGGTCGAGGGAGCGGTGCTGGGGGAGAGTGGGCTGGGACAGTACAGAAAAATAAATTTAACTGGGGAAAAGGAAGAAATGGGCCGTGTGTTACATCATACCACCCTTACAAAAATTTCGTCCTCGAAATTGAAAATAAACGATAAATAATACAACATAGGCGAAAGCTATTATATTGCAACTAACACATCAGGTTTTATTTGAAATAGGCGGATGAAGAAATTTGAAGGTTTATATATGTGAGAACATCATACAAAATACCGGTTTAAATAAGTATAAAACAAGAACAACTACAAGGATAACCTATGAGAATAACAATAACAACAATAATGAACAAAGACATTCATACTCGAAAAATTGAAACTCAATTATATGCATATGTAAGTATATCAAAAGTAGTACGTCAGAAATAAATAGTATAAGGCACAAATATTAATAATAGTAACCATAGACACAATACTCGAAAATAAAGTAACGACAAATAATTAGCGAAAATTAGTCGGTAGGTTAAAACATTTTAGAATAATGTATCGATCGAATAACTTAGAAACTCACATAGTGAAAATAAGAAGTATGTAACAAAATATGCGCGGTGTAAGATTGCGCTACTGAAAATAAAGATAATAGTAGTGTGCTTTGAAATACATAAAGCTAATTAGTCAATAATACGCACTCTTCGACAAATACAAGATAATGAAACCAAATTCCGAATAATAAAGTCCTTAAATATATATATAGGGTAATAGGAAAACACATAAAATGTATAGGGCTAGCTAGGGTAAGGATTACAAGAAAATGTGGATCATTCAATGGTTGGAGTATGGCGGCTTTAGGCTGAAGATCAAGAAGATTGGGATCGGGTCAGCACAGAAAATAAGGGTGAGCAAAAGAGGACTACTAGGAGAAAATATGGGGAGGACGACGGTCGGTATATCATATGAATCAAAGATTTGAAGGGTTAACGAACTCGGAAATTTCAAAAGATATGTTCTCCTCCCAGAAGGATCTCAGGGGGCACAGACAAAGGGTGGAAGGTGAACCTCAAAAATCGGGTGTGGTACTTGTTAATCTGAGCGAGGGTCGAATCAGTACGAGATGTAGGTATGTGTTGGAGTTAGTGCCCTCAGAGTCAATTATTGGATCACAGGCACGTGATTGCAATGATTGAGGGAGGACCTATCCCGGTAGGACAGTCTTACTCGAGATGATAGTATGCTATTTGGTTTATCTTTATCATCGTGTACTGCTTTAGGTGACCTGACATGTCGCTATTACACGTTGATAGAGCCCCTAGGATTCTTGCTTGACTGCCAGCAGTATGATGGCGATCATATACGTGGGAGCTGGTGGTCTATAAGCACATCCTTAAAAGGTCCCTAGTCGTAGGAGTTTCGAGACAGGGCATCGATACTCCGTTAGTAGACTAGTGTATACAGTCGAGACCCCGACGAGGGGCGGTGGCCGGTCTCACAAGCCACTGGTGTCAGTTGGTTCACCTAAGATGTATACAGGTGCTCATTGGGTTATGAGTACACCGGACAGGACTCGCCGGGAACCTGCTAGTTGGTCTTATACCAGATGTCAGATAGCAGTTCCCTGGTGACATGTGTACAGGTTAGTTCATCGACCTGAGATCGTCATTTGTCTCGTGTGAGTTCCCACTGTGCTTTGATTACTACCCTACCACGGCTCAAAGGAGTCGTGCAAACAGGTTTTAGTTGGGTACAGTCCCGAGCCACATGGAGGCAGTGAGCGGATCTGCAGGGGTTCGTCTCTCCCGGTATTGGGGGTGAGGTCGCGCTGTGTCTAGGAGAGCCATTACACAAAGCCCTCGGCCGAGGCAGGAGATTTACTGGTAGGTATTTCAGTAGTATCTCAGGGTGTTCTGGGCTACGCTCCGACACGACTTGTACCGCTTTTGGGGGTCTGACTTTCACCAACCCCCTAGGCCCGCCATGCGATACTCATAGACGAACGGACCGGACTGTACGGATATTGTCACTGACAGGCTCAGTTGGGTGTCGGGGTGAGCTTCCTCATCGACGTCCCATTTGGTCAATAGCTGGTGGCCCGTCACGTATTGGCTTATACCTCTGACGTGCCAGTGGTTAAATCCACAGCCATAGTATTGACGAGTCTTTAGAGTCCACCACAGTTACAGTTACTCAAGTTTCGGGCGAAACGTTGTAGAGGCCGTATGGAGATATGGCAGGGTTCGATCAGATACGTGCGGTATTGCACGGATCGTGATCGGACAGTTTTTACTAGCCGGCTTTGGCTTAAGCCGGATTCTAGTATTTGATAGTGTAGTTTTGTCTCTTTGCATTTGTGTTCAGTGGGAATACAAATGCGGGCATGTATTTGCAGCAGTGGGGTTTTCCTGTAATTTATTACGGGATCGGTTTTCTGAAGTTGCCAGTTTGCATTCCGTTCCGGCCGGTTTTCCTTCATTCCTTCTCGGTCGGACTTTCTTGGTGGAGGGTGTTAATTGAAAGTTTGCAATTAACATTTAGTGGAGGGTTTTCTTGCATATGTTGCATTATGATGAGACTTGTTTCATCATGAGATGCCTTTCTAGTCTATTCCATTCCTTTCATTTGATGGTTTGTGAAGGTGAAATGAGAGTGACCATTTTGATAAATTATTATTCTTTTCTTTTGAGATATATTTGGAGATGTATTCTTTTTTTCTCTCCAATCTTCTTCATTCTTGAGAGGGGCCGGCCATTCTTGAGGGAGGTATATGAGAGGATCATTTTTCTAGTGGTGAAAAGATATCATCTCATTCTCATGCTTGCTTGCTTGCAAAATTACACAAATCCCTCCATAGCCTTTTATTCCTTTCCTCCAAACATCATGGCAACTTCATGAAACCCCAAAGAGATAACCTTCTACACTATTTCTATAGCAAGCCTTGGACGCGTCGGCTAGCCAACTTCGCGCCCGAGTTGCCTCGGTCAAGAGGCGGGAGCCCGTAAAAGATTCCGGCTACGTGGTGCCCTTTCCGACGAGCGAGGAGGTGACGGAGATTCCGCGGGAGATCGGAGTGGAGACGAAGACCGAAGGACACGGATCGCTCGGTATACTTCTCACTCCATCTCTAGTTAGCTAGTATAGGTTAATGGTTTCGATCCGGGTAATTGTCCGCGGTAGCGCCAGTTTCCGAGCAAGAAAAAAATTTTGATTCCGCATTTTGGCCTCGAGAAAGAGGCCGGGGCGCTGCCGTGGCGCAACATGGTATCAGAGACACGCCATTAACCTTATCTAGCTTGTTCTAATGCATTTTACTTATCCGATCGACCAAAATCTCAAAAACCGTATTTTTCCTTCACATCAGTTTCTGTTGAAATTTTTTGAAGTCTAAAAATTTTTCAGGTGATCTCAGAAAGATGTACAGGGAGTTTTAAGAACTCTGGAAAAAACCGACACAGTGATCCCTTAGTTCTACCGCGGAAGCGCGGCAATACCCCCATTTCTGCCGCGCTTCCGCCGCAATAGAGTGGGCCCACTTTGTCGTTTTTCTTCAGTTGCTTTCTGGGCTAAAAATAGGGCTTTTGGGATATTAATATTGGGCCAGTTATTTCTGTGAGTGCTACAGTTTTCATTTAGGGCCCGCTTGTTAATTATTTGATCGATCGGATATTTTAAACACATTATTTCACAGTATTTACATTATATCTGCGACCGTGAATGTCACTCGATCGGTAAATCCGGTCTAACTGCTATAGCCCGGTTAGACGGATTTGCGAACGTGACTTTCACGTTGATGTTCTATGTTTATGCTGTGATGTTGCGGATCGGTCGTGGGGGATAGCCTGGATGCAATGCTAGTACTGTGCTGTTGTATTATGTACATTTGATATTGCGGGGCGAGCGTCCGACATGTGGACTGCCGTCTCTGCCTGTTTGTATTATTCTTTTGGGGCACGACCTGGTTGCGGTCGATGTACCCGGTGTATGTATATTTTACATTCTGTACTAGGATTACCCCAGGAGGGGTGCATGGATAGCCGGGTTCTGGAGGGCAACAAGCCCGCATCTCATGGCATTGAGACGGAGGGGGCTTCACTCTGGGATTGGCGGGCTATTCGCCGCACTCGTAGGGGGTACAGGTTGACCCAGGAGGGGTGCCCAAGTTGCCGGATTCCGTGGAGTGCTGGGTGGTC
Organism: Agapanthus africanus; assembly: GCA_030015575.1. Lineage (NCBI taxonomy): Eukaryota > Viridiplantae > Streptophyta > Magnoliopsida > Asparagales > Amaryllidaceae > Agapanthus > Agapanthus africanus. The sequence continues at coordinate 429,750,173 of CM057347.1, read as the reverse complement.
CATTCACGGAGCTGAAGGGGGCTGCCTCGCTTCAGGTTTTGGCGGGTGACTTGCCGCGCCCGTAGGGGTCTAGGATTTCATTGCACAGGCTGTCCACACGACCAGGGGAACGTCGGGTTTCAGCAGCGGCTCTGTGAAACCCGGGGTTTCCATATATCTGTATTGTTCTGTGATGTTGTACATTTCTGTGATGTTGCATTTTATTCACGCCTTGAGCGAAATACTATATATTGGTATATATATTAGTAGATGTTGTATATGTTTTACATCCGCGCTAGTCCAGTCCCCGCTCTGCCGTTAGTTAGCTAACCTAACGGGTGATGACGGGACCCAGTGGCGAATGCGGATGGCATATACGTACGTCAGTATATTTTCGTTCTTTGTGGTGTGATCAATTGATGGGACTGCGTTGATTCGGATCAATGCAAGATTAAACAAACCTATTCTGATGTTGTTGGAACACTTTTTCAAAAAGCTGTTATTGCAAGGACGTTCGCTTTTGTTTTGCATCGTGGTATTCATCTGGAATATCCTGCTCCTCAGTCGACGAGGCAAGGGCCGAGATCCCTTCACCGGGAGTGACCCCTTGGACAGAAGTTTGCGTCAGGGCATTAACTTCACTATAGCCGATTACTTTTGCTTTGCATCGTGGTATTCAGTTGGAATATCCTGCACCTCATTCTACGGGGAAAGAGCCGAGATCCCTTCACCGGGAGTGACCTCTTTAGTAAAGGTTTTCGTCACTATATTTTCTAAAAGGCTATGCAGTTCCTTCAACGATATCAAGTTCATTACGTTAAAGGTTTTTCGCCAAAAACCAGTCGTAGCCCTCCGTCATTTCTTGCAAGTATTACTTAGTATTCGTGCTGCGTTTGTTGACTGTGTCAAGGCGTAGTGTGCGGTAGCTAAGTAGTGTTTGTTTGTAGCATATTAATGGGATTGGTTAGGACAGTCGTGCGGCCTTGTTGACTGTGTCAAGGGCTCGTACGGGTGGGTTTAATGCAATCCAGGATAATGACGGGCTGAACTTGACTAGGACTCTTTGATTTGTTGACTGTGTCAAGGTCACTTGGGTCCTAGGGGTAAAAATCACATCGGGAGTTTCAAAAGAACTAAAACTTGCCAGACATGCGCATACCTTCTGGAGTGTGGTGACGTGAGTGGATTCCGTCACGTTATCATGCGATGATAGTTGGATCCCGATTCCCACTGATTAGTTGGTTTACTCCTCGGGTGTTCCCGACTAATTCTTCTTTCAGGTTTGGAGAAGAATTTGAGGTACAGTGGGAGGTTTCCAGATTAAACAAAGTGATAACCATTCTGATCTAGGTTAGAGTGCACGCTGAGTGTTTCTTTTCTCTCTCTCTGGCAGCGACCATTGACCCGACCCTTGACTATGACTCAGTGACCAAGTTGACCGAACCTTCTTAACACTGGCTTTTGGATTGTCAGAGTTGCAGACCTCATTGCCACTCCTACTTTTACCCTTTTCTCCAGGACACCCCGTATTACTACGAACGTCCACTTCCATTGGACAAAACCATCGTATGGTTAGATACGAACTCGAAGGATTTCGAGGATGGTTTCTGGTTCTGGAGAAAACGGATAGGACTATTCAGTTGTCTTTTCTTTTCACCTTCTCTCAAGTTGCGAGTACTCCTTGGTTTAGGAGTAGTACACCTATTACGCAAATTGGATAGTCTTCTTCCAAACCTTAGGCTGGTGCCGACCGGTAGGGAATGAAGAAAACCAATTAGCATAACGATGGTGTGCAGAAGGTATTAAGTTAAGACAAAGCAAGGGATTAGTAGGAGGGCAAAGTAAATTGCGACTGATATTCACGACCAAACCAAGTATTTCTTCGCCAATCCTAAATCACCTTTGTATTTCTCTGGGACACTCCGTGTCACTACGAAGATCCACAGCTTATTGGATACTCCATCGTATGGTTATATACGAACTCGAAAGGAACTTGTTCCAGTTCGGGGATGGATTCTGGTTCAGGAGAAATAGGAATAAAGTACATTCAGGTGTCTTTTATCTTCACCTTCTCTCGCTTTGCGAGTGCTCCTAGGATTAGGACAGTACACCTTTTATGCTTATTGGATAGTCTTCTTCCAAACCATAGGCTGGTGCCGAACGGTAGGGAAGGAAGAAAACCATTTGGCTTAAAGGGGTGTACAGAAGGTAATGACTAAAGACACAGAAAGGGATTTAGAAAGATGGCAAAGAATTATACGGTTACAGTTGTGAATCTGGATAATGGAAGAGGCATTACTAGGAATACCAGCATACCCCGACGAAACATTTCAATGTTTCAGTTTCACTGTGTGATGTTAAAAGAAAACTGATTTCCCGATTAGACACTTACTCCAGGGTATGTATTTACCAGGTTGGATTCTCACATCTGTATGGTTTTACAGATGCTGAGTGGGAGTAAGTTATTGGGAATTGGGTGATCATCCTCATTATATCGGGATTCGTTGAAATCGGTGATATTTGAGGAAGTCACCTGGGTTGTTTGCCGGTCGGCAAATATTTGGTTTTGAATATCCGCGGTTATGCACCAATTTCAAATTGATATATCTGTACGTCTATTTTCATAGAGTGAGATATACCTTTTGATATTATGTCTACGACATTTACCTATATCAGTGGATGGTCAGGTAAGGAGCATTAAACAGCGGTGTAATTCTTCTTAACCATAAGTACAGTTTTCAACCTACGACACACAGTGAAAGAGTTGTTAGACTCAGCGGACTTATACAGAGTATTGTATGTTGTCCAGTGTCCATTAGGACAGAAGGGTTGGTCCTCATACTATATTCTGTTTACTTTTAACTTCTCTAGTTCTTAGACATGTGCTTCGTGGAAACACAGGGTCTAAGTTTTGAGGAGTTATAGGTATTTGAATAGAGTAGAGAACCAAGTATTACAAGTATCGGGATTCTTCAAAGTAATCGAAGATGTAGATACTTGTGTATGGTATTTCAGTTGATAGTAATGATAAAGAGAAATTGCTTCTCTTTCAGGTTACTCATAATTGGAAGCATTCCTAAGTTGAGTAACGCTGATCGGCCTCCTTCCATTTAGTTGACATGTACTGGAGACAGCTGCATGATTTGAATCTGGTTCAATTAAATCAGTGCCTCTGGTTCTATATTGGATATAGAACAGTTCATATCTTAACGATGTTAAGGTACGGGGAGTTGTCCGGCTTATGCTTAAAACCAGACTCCGGATAACTCAAGGCACGTTTCTGTAATGGCTGTTTGTGGGTTGACCCAGGCTATGACGAGGGTTGACTTTCTACCATCTGGCAGATCAATAGAAATATTGTTCTAGACTCGCCACAGTTTTTACTAAAAATGGATTTTTTCAAAAACAGTAGTGGGAGTATGGTAGAACTGGAAGTGATTCCAGAACCGCAAACGATTACTGAGGATTTAATAAGGAACCTAAAGATTCAATCTGATTTGACATTCCATTGGCCACTCCGCAGATAAGATGGGTAACTTCAGGCACCCGAGAGGTACTCCGGTAGCCTCAAGGACGGTGACAGGGAAGTTCTTGTTTACCCACACTTGCCATTGTTGTTGTTCCAGGCTGCGAGACCCGGCAGGAGGATGAGTATAGCGTCGTTCTAAACTAGCTTTAGAAGTGCACGTCTATATGACTCTGGCAGAGGGTTGTCGTAGTCAGTGGGAGCAGCGGAAGCATTGGTGGACTTCATGCTTATGTCTATTTATAGACTAAAGCAGATATAGCGGAGTTAGATCATCTGTTTCTGATGTGACAATCATGGGTTTGACGTCATCAGAATAGGGGATGGATCTGTTGAGAAGGTAGTAGGAAGTGATATTCCTATACTACGATCGGTTATACTTTGGTCGTCACACAGTGTTTTCTCCACATGGGACTTGGACATTATATCAGACATACTGGTTACTAGATCTATGGTTTTAGATCTAGATTTGGGTGGTTTCCTATTCTGGATAACTTGACAGCATTCTATGAGTATTTAGAATGGACGACTCCTGACACGGTAGTGCACCTGCAGTTGATGGAGTCACCCTCTCTAAAGGTGTCTTATAGACTAAAGGGGAGAGGGATACTCATGATTGGCAGATCACTTGCTTAGGCAATTGAGTCAATCATGAAATGTCAAGTACCACACCAGATGTTGTTCTTGCACTAGATGCAATAAGTTGATATTGATCCAATCCTGGAGGAACAGTCGGAAGCAGTTTTAGAACATAAGTGAATGTTCTAGGGATATGATAACGGCTGCCTCCTTTAGGAGACGGTTATCACTCCGGGCTTCCAAGGTGACATGGACGACAAGCAGGTTGTCAGAGTTATAGATTTTCCTTCTGACGAGGGGCAGTATTTTGGACAGGTGGTCCAAGGCAATACTGAGGGAGGCATGGCGCAGGATACTGATTAAGTTCAGTTGTTGATACAGTCTAAGAAGTTTGGATTTGGAGTTCATTTATGAGCTAGGTCCCATCAGACATCCAGACATTCTAAGACAGGTATTGCTCATTTCGGGAGATAGCTTTCTCCGCGAACTTGAGATATAGAGAGACATAGAAAGAAACATCACAGCGGATCCACTCACTGAGGCTATTCCTCGAACGCAATAGTTTCGCAAACGAGCTTTGTGAGACTGACTAGTAGAGGAGTTGGGTGTTCGGTATCACACGGGCTGTGAGTATGCGACATCGCAATAATTAGCCTTGAGTGCAAGTGGGAGATTGTTGGAGTTAGTGCCCTCAGAGTCAATTATTGGATCACAGGCACGTGATTGCAATGATTGAGGGAGGACCTATCCCGGTAGGACAGTCTTACTCGAGATGATAGTATGCTATCTGGTTTATCTTTATCATCGTGTACTGCTTTAGGTGACCTGACATGTCGCTATTACACGTTGATAGAGCCCCTAGGATTCTTGCTTGACTGCCAGCAGTATGATGGCGATCATATCCGTGGGAGCTGGTGGTCTATAAGCACATCCTTAAAAGGTCCCTAGTCGTAGGAGTTTCGAGACAGGGCATCGATACTCCGTTAGTAGACTAGTGTATACAGTCGAGACCCCGACGAGGGGCGGTGGCCGGTCTCACAAGCCACTGGTGTCAGTTGGTTCACCTAAGATGTATACAGGTGCTCATTGGGTTATGAGTACACCGGACAGGACTCGCCGGGAACCTGCTAGTTGGTCTTATACCAGATGTCAGATAGCAGTTCCCTGGTGACATGTGTACAGGTTAGTTCATCGACCTGAGATCGTCATTTGTCTCGTGTGAGTTCCCACTGTGCTTTGATTACTACCCTACCACGGCTCAAAGGAGTCGTGCAAACAGGTTTTAGTTGGGTACAGTCCCGAGCCACATGGAGGCAGTGAGCGGATCTGCAGGGGTTCGTCTCTCCCGGTATTGGGGGTGAGGTCGCGCTGTGTCTAGGAGAGCCATTACACAAAGCCCTCGGCCGAGGCAGGAGATTTACTGGTAGGTATTCCAGTAGTATCTCAGGGTGTTCTGGGCTACGCTCCGACACGACTTGTACCGCTTTTGGGGGTCTGACTTTCACCAACCCCCTAGGCCCGCCATGCGATACTCATAGACGAACGGACCGGACTGTACGGATATTGTCACTGACAGGCTCAGTTGGGTGTCGGGGTGAGCTTCCTCATCGACGTCCCATTTGGTCAATAGCTGGTGGCCCGTCACGTATTGGCTTATACCTCTGACGTGCCAGTGGTTAAATCCACAGCCATAGTATTGACGAGTCTTTAGAGTTCACCACAGTTACAGTTACTCAAGTTTCGGGCGAAACGCTGTAGAGACCGTATGGAGATATGGCAGGGTTCGATCAGATACGTGCGGTATTGCACGGATCGTGATCGGACAGTTTTTACTAGCCGGCTTTGGCTTAAGCCGGATTCTAGTATTTGATAGTGTAGTTTTGTCTCTTTGCATTTGTGTTCAGTGGGAATACAAATGCGGGCATGTATTTGCAGCAGTGGGGTTTTCCTGTAATTTATTACGGGATCGGTTTTCTGAAGTTGCCAGTTTGCATTCCGTTCCGGCCGGTTTTCCTTCATTCCTTCTCGGTCGGACTTTCTTGGTGGAGGGTGTTAATTGCAAGTTTGCAATTAACATTTAGTGGAGGGTTTTCTTGCATATGTTGCATTATGATGAGACTTGTTTCATCATGAGATGCCTTTCTAGTCTATTCCATTCCTTTCATTTGATGGTTTGTGAAGGTGAAATGAGAGTGACCATTTTGATAAATTATTATTCTTTTCTTTTGAGATATATTTGGAGATGTATTCTTTTTTTCTCTCCAATCTTCTTCATTCTTGAGAGGGGCCGGCCATTCTTGAGGGAGGTATATGAGAGGATCATTTTTCTAGTGGTGAAAAGATATCATCTCATTCTCATGCTTGCTTGCTTGCAAAATTACACAAATCCCTCCATAGCCTTTTATTCCTTTCCTCCAAACATCATGGCAACTTCATGAAACCCCAAAGAGATAACCTTCTACACTATTTCTATAGCAAGCCTTGGACGCGTCGGCTAGCCAACTTCGCGTCCGAGTTGCCTCGGTCAAGAGGCGGGAGCCCGTAAAAGATTCCGGCTACGTGGTGCCCTTTCCGACGAGCGAGGAGGTGACGGAGATTCCGCGGGAGATCGGAGTGGAGACGAAGACCGAAGGACACGGATCGCTCGGTATACTTCTCACTCCATCTCTAGTTAGCTAGTATAGGTTAATGGTTTCGATCCGGGTAATTGTCCGCGGTAGCGCCGGTTTCCGAGCAAGAAAAAAATTTTGATTCCGCATTTTGGCCTCGAGAAAGAGGCCGGGGCGCTGCCGTGGCGCAACAGTATGGACATTAAGGGTCTCAGGAGGAAAAAACGGTAAGGGAAAAATAGAAACATTGAGTGAACCAGTAAATAAAAGATTTGCGAACTCAGAAGATTTATTTCATTTCAAAAGATTTTAAACAAAGCATCATCAAAACGAAATGTGGCCCTATACTATACACAGATTTTATTTGGCCAAAGAAGACAACATCTAAAAGAAATCCAGTCAGTCGCGGTTGTAGAGATTCAGCAGGTTGCGGTAGGCTCGCGCGCTCAGGTAGGGGCGTCCATTTCCATAGCGCCTCACGGGGGCCGCCGTTGGGAGTTCTTCCACAGCAGGCTCTTGTCCATTTGGTCCTTCTTCCTCGGCTGGATCCTCTTCATCAAGATCCGATTCCATGGGATTCTCTTCCATGGGGTCTTCCTCCACTGGATTTTCTTCTATCGGTTCTTCCTCGTGATCTTCTTCTATTGGGTTTTCCTCAGGGTCTCCTTCTTCTTCGTCGGAATCAGCTATCAAGTCAAACTCTGGGGCGGCTACTCCTTCGTCCTCTGAATCGTCGTTTCCGAAATTGACCTGGGGACCGTTGATCTCATTGTCAGAACTCAACAGCGTGTGGTCTAAGGAAATGCAAGATTGTGCATCCTCATCCAGGTGCGGCGCTGCTCCAGGGTGGGCCATGGTCTGAAAAGAAAAGTCATGATTAGACAGTGGAATACATCAAGGAAAAAGCTCAGGGTACGAAGTATAGGAAAATATGCGGTTGCAGGAACTGAAAGATCAGGATTAAAATGCTGTGATAATGAATAGAATTAGATAAATAGAAAGCAAGAGAATGATACATATATTACGATTCAAATTTTCATTGCATTCAATCAAAAGTTCAGCGGATACAAGATTTCAAACGGAAAGAAATATTCATAAAAAGATGACAATATTATTACTGAAAGTAGATAACATGAAAAATCATTCTTCGACTGCTATAACGTTGCATTCTCGTCGCGTGAGTTGAATCCTGCGTTAGATCCGCCTTATCGTCGAAGTTCGAACTACGCGATAATCCTCATTTGGCAAAAGTGGGGAGTGTGGACGAGTTTCCTCCTTGTAGTTCTTTCCTTTCTGGGCAACCGTTAATGAGATGTTCGCTGGATCCACAAATCAGGCATTTCCCTTGGGCGCGGCGACAATCCCTCTGAAGATGTCCTGACCTCCTACAGTACCCACAACATGGGATCTTCTGCTGCTTCTGCCGCGGAGAAACAAATTGACGCTTCATCTTCCTCTCTTTTCCTCGTCTAACGGGGATCCCTTTATGATTTGAGACTCCCGCTGGTGCCTGACTCATCTGTCTTCTCAGTCCTTCAGCCAACAAGTCGTTTGTTCGCTCCTGGGCTTCCTTTAGACCTCGCAGTGCACTCAGAATCTCAACGGTCTGATTCTGGGGAGCGAATACAGATGAAGAGTCGTTGGAAGACATGATCCTGGGACAACAATTTTAAGAATGATATAAGTCACAAGCCAAACTAATCAAAATATATATGGATGGGACAAGAATATCAGAGATGATGAATTTATTACAAGTGGGGAATCAACTGTATGACTTTAAGTCACTTAAACAGAGTACGGCAGTGCAATTGCAACCACGTAAACTTGTCAAGTCATCCGAAACCATAGCGAATGGATAGCCGAACACACGATGTGAATATGGATCAAGAATGACAAGTTTACAATCTAGACCAAGGAATGTCTTAGATTGCCAAGCTATACACGGAAAACTGCAATCCCAATCAATGCAAAACCTGGCTCTGATACCAACTAAACCATGTCACGCCCCACTTCCCAAAATACGGAATACGAAGGGTAGACAAGGCCAGCCATGCTCCTACGGTCAAGGAAATGTCCTGCCGTAGTCACACTTCGGCTTCTAGTTTTTCATGGTAAACAGTAAATGATGCGCAGGTAATGAGGAATGCAGTAACTGAAAGAAATAATGTAAAGACTGACCTGAAGTGGAACAAACGAATGTAACTCGGAATGGCAAGTCAAGAAGTCTGTGATGCACGTCTAGTTCTGGTCCAAGCTAAATCTTCTCCTCACACTGAGCACGCATACTCAGGTCGTCAAAGCGACGCAATAGCAATATAATATATATAAATCATGTGACAACTCTACAGTAGTAACCGATATGTGTAACAATAAATCAATGACAACATGGATATGAATATGCGGTAATGAAAGCAGCGGAACGGTAAAAGCAGTAGAACAACATGCCACGAGTGTCAACACAGTATATAAAGTATAACAATGCCAGTATCCCTATCAGTCTCTAAGTCTCACTGTACAGGTCACCAAGCCTATCGTCAGTCCAAGTGTGAGAGTCAACCACTCGTGAGTGTCCTCCACCCAAGGGTAGAACCCAAGGGCAAGGGACCACGGGCCCAACATGTAACATGTATATCACGGTGAATATCACATACCCTGTAAATCTCCATATATCTCCCTAAATATATAAGCCGGCATAGGACTCCCGAGATTCTGTTGAGCTCACACTTGAACTACCCCACACCCCGTGGTCTACATTAAACGCTAACCATAACCCTAAATATTAATCGATCCGTGACAAGTCTGCGCGAGAACTGGAGGCAGGACCTCCATCAAGCACGTCCCGACTAATACCTAAGATAAATGGCAGTGTCGGATGCCTTATCTGTGACACCCATGCAAGCGCTTCCATAAGTGTCCCATACCACTTATAGTCACACGTACACGCATCCCACAGACGTCGACAATGCAATAGAACAATAGGGTCACTGATTGTGTATAAGTACGTATCACTTTCACTTATTCACGGATACACGAACACTGACGTACTTGCCACAATCATCACTAATACCTAACACTGGGTAAATGCACGATATCACTAAGTTATCACTGCAATGATATGAGTATGATATGATACGTAAACAGTATATGAAGCACGATTAAGGTGTCATAAAAACAGTATTCTATCACTTGTACGATTTATCATGAAACGTACGTATATAATTTAGCGAAACGATAAACAGGTGGTAATTAGTATGTTCAGTTTTCCATCCATCAAATTTGGTTTCAAGCCAATCGGGTTCCAGAATCATTAATTATAACCATTTCATTTTAAGCGCTCGCGGCTGGAAATCCGATTTCAGAATCAGAAGTCCGTTTCGCAACGCATTTTGATCCCAGTTGGAATCAGATTTTAGCGACGCTACAGTTGGATGAAATCTAGGGTTTTCAGTAAGGTTTTCAAAGCAATAGACGGATCTTTGATCGCATCTGCACGTCAGGAGTTATACACTATTTAACACTAATATATCAGTTCTGATTCTGCTGGGACTGTTATGCGTCCCGATCTATTAAATTACAGATTAAATATCAAACGGTAACGAAACAGAAAGAAATTAATTGTGTTGTCTAGCTAACAGATTTACCTATAATAAGCAGTGGAGTTCCACAATCTACGAGTTAAGGAGATCTTGTGGTACCCAATACGGAACAGCAAGCAACGACTGGAGTCGCTCTGGACTGCAGTCCAGAGTCGCACTCCAATCCAAATATCATCACAATTTAAGTATAGGAATACCAGGAAACTAGTATAGGGTTAAAGCTCGTCGAGTCGGCTTCGATTTGAGCCCTCGAACGCACCATTCTAGTATGTATATAATTTATGGTGAATTTAACGGTTTTCAGGTATAATAAAATTCCAGTTTTACGGTTAAACTTGGGGGTAGTTGTTTTAATCGTTAACGGTCATATTTTCCAGCGAATCTTGCACACGGTGTTCATCGCAGCAACGGCCAAGGTAAGTAATCCAGTTCCGTAAATTCAGAAAAGTATTTTCTTTGGGAACGCGCGTCGAACAGGTATGGCATATAATGGGTTTAAACTTGTAACTTTATCATCTATGCAATTAATGACTGTAACTTAAGTAAATAGCATGTAAGCAAGTAAAATACTTGCCTGGGAACGCCTCGGGGTCGCACGGTAGCAGCGGCGTCACGAATGCATGATGTACGCCGTGAAATGGATTTGCGCGAGCTTGGATCGAGATGCGGATTTTGCGTCGGAGTTGTCCGGAGTCGTTGCACGGTTACTGGAGGTTGAGGGGTGCTTGATGATCCTCTGCGAGTGTACTGGGGTCGACAACGGTCGCTCTGGCAATGGCCGCAATGAGTGTTTGTAAAGAAAAAGGTGTTTTGTGTGGTTTTTGAGAGAGAGTTAGAGAGAGAGTGTGAGCAGAGGGGATTGAGAGAGAGAGTTAGAGAGAAAGAGGGTGAACAGAGGGGGATTGAGAGAGAGTTAGAGAGTGAGAGTAAGAGAGGAATGAAAACAGAGAGAGGGAGAAAAGGATTTAGAGGAAGAGTAGGGATTAGAGAGAGAGAGAGAGAGTGCAGAGAATGAGAGAGAGAGAGAACTCAGAGAGCAGGGAGTGAGAAAGAGAGAGAGTGAGAACAGAAGGAGAGAGAGGGTAGAGGAAGATGGCGACGGTGAAGATGATGATGATGAAGGGAGTCGACTAAGGCGGTTCAGGCTCGCCGGCGTCGGGGCACGGGCGGTCGAGCTCGGGTGCAGTGAGCGGGTGGAGTGTGTAGGGGGCTTGGCAGTGTGGTGGTCGATGAAGTGGAATGGTGAGGGACTCAGTCGGTGAAGGAGGAAAAGAAGAGACTTGCCGTCGTCGTCGTCGTCGACGGCGAGGGTGATGGTGCTCGGTGTGCGGGGAGTTTGAGCTTGGCGGTGCGTCGGGTATGCAGTCGATGAAGTGAAGAGGAGAGAGATGCGAGGGAGGACGACGAGGGGATGAGGGAAGAGGGATCGGTAGTCGTCGTCGATGGAAGTGGTGGGCGATGGAAGCGGTGGCAGCGGGAGTGGGTTGAGAGCGAAGGAGGAAGAAGGAGAACGAGGGAGAGAGAGAATGAGATCAGGAAAAAGGTGCGTGGGTGTGTACGAGAGGAGAGGTCGAGGCGCGCGTCGTGGGGGTAACACGCGCGAGTGTGGGCGACGGCGGAGGCGAAGGGGGTGGGTCACGAAGGAAATGCGGGTGAGAAATGAGGAGATAGCCGTTGGGGGAGAAGGCACTGTAGGTGCGGGTCGGGTCGAGGGAGCGGTGCTGGGGGAGAGTGGGCTGGGCCAGTACAGAAAAATAAATTTAACTGGGGAAAAGGAAGAAACGGGCCGGGTGTTACAATGGATATACTCCGTCTACATGACTCTCCATTTATATCTATTCTGTTTACTGATATCATGGTTTCGGCAAGTCATCCATATACATAACAAACAATACAATCAAGATATCGCGGGGTTTGTAAGGGGTAAATTGGTACAGAAGGTGTTAGAAGTGGTACGAGACTGTAACCATAATACACCTAACCTGAATATCCATTGCCGTTGTACCGTGGCTGAACGGTTCCTTGTGTTCCGTATCCCTTAGTCTCCGGAATAGTGGAACTCCTCTCGTATACACTGGCATTTTCCGTACCAAGCTACAAACAACAGCGTTAATCAAACATTATAACTTATATTATTTTTCTGTCTATTCTATCTCTACTCACCTTTGGGACTTACCGAGCGATTGTTCGCTGACGACATTCCTTTTCTTCTTTCTTTGGAATGTTGTCAGGTGTTTCGGACACTTTAGAGACCGAGCTCAGCACTGAGGATTTGGAGCAGTTTGCGTTTGACCCGGAGCTTTAGACACTTGTACATATTTATTTCATTTCAGTTATACCATTGTTTAGGCATTGCTTTCTACTCATGTATTTACATTTCAGTTGTACCCGTAAAAGAATGTTTAATAAATAAAGTTGTTGTTCATTTATATTCCTGTCTCTTGTGTACTTTACTTTATATTACTTAGATACGTTTAGCGTGTTTTCTTCTTACTAAATACGTAGCGGTATCGCCGCGTTCTCTTCCCGTATACTGGGAAGAGGGGCGTGATATCTTGGCATGGGGGCCAACCCCATGTTTGAGCTTGGACCGGTTGGATTTGGGCCCACTTGCTTGGGTGTTGATTTTAATTTTGACTTTTTGACTTTTTGATCTCGACTGTGGGTTGTAATTTTTGACCCTAACAGTCTAATCCTTTTCTTGAAAAATAGCTTGACAATAAGAAATATTCAAAGGGCGAAGCTCTAAACACCCCTTTCTTTAGCAGCCAAGGAGTAGCCTTTCCTTTCTTGTCGGCGATATTGCCTTGGATGGCTGGGGTAGATTTGTTTTCATTTTTCCGTTCAAATATACTTTCTTCCCAAATCTAATTTCCCGCCAAATATATTTCTTTCATGTCGAAAGCCTCTAAAATATCTTTATACTTTCATGTAATATCTAAGTGGTTGCCTGCAATATCTAACCAGTTGTCTATAATATCTAAGCAACACCCAGGAAGAGGGAGGGGTATTTTGTAATTGTATTTGAAATAGAATACGATGTGTAAATGAAATATAACCCAGTGGTTTTGTCATAAAGATTTTGAACAGTAGGTCATTTCCAACAATTTTGTAAATACCAAGGGCTTTTTAGACAACTCCTGAGCGGACCATTTTTTTTTTGTGTGGCAATTTACCCTTTCTTTTATGACCTTGCAAACCATTTTTTTTTTGTGTGGCAATTTACCCTATCTTTTATGACCTTGCAGCTTAGCGGCAAAGAGGAGGCCTACACATCTACGAACAAATATTGATGTAGGTGTTGGGTGCTAACAAACCTCACGAATTAGTTAAAATGATTGATTGATAATAAACAATAATTACCAGTGTATAATTAATCCTTTTTTAACTATAGTAGAGGAGCATATGCCCCATGCATCGATATATAAGAACATCAAGTATCGATTATCTAGAGGAAATGCTAATTATTCTCGTAGGTGTAACTAACTTTAGTTAAATAAATCAATACCCGACTTTTCTTCTACCACCGATTCCGTTTATCTTGATCTCAATCATCTAAAGTATAGATACACACCAAGTTCATGTAATTCCACATATCGATCTTGGGTTATAAAATGTTTTTATCGTCCGAATATCATTCATTTTCAGGGTTGACGACTTCAGTGGAAGCAAAAAAACGTGAATTTTACTATAAATGCATATGCATATAGTTAAATATTGACGACCATTACAGGTTGGACAACTCTCGATCTCATTAAGAAGCTCTTAGCGGGTAGCTTTTAATTGAGCCGATTTCATCAAGAAACTTCAAAAGAGTAGATTTTGATTGATCCGATCTCATTAAGAAAGCTATTATATATGAAATAGCTTTTGATTGAACTGCTAAAGAAAAAATTATCTTCCTCGGATATTTCATTATTATCCTTGGACGAATTTCAAACATCAATTTTTGCCCAAAACATGCATTGCTTTATATATATGATGCACCTCTTAGGCTCGAGGGCAATCAAAGGACTAATTAAGCAATTCGATTTTTCTCTAAATAAGTTCTGTTTTACAACCAATGAGCGGTAGCTCGGTTGATATGGGCACTTTCTCTTCTGAGAAGAGTGCACGGGTTCGAACCCTCAGAAATCCAAAAAAAGAACATATGGTCACAAATTAACGCTTTCAGAGCATTCTTTTTTATATAAAAATTATATTTCACGAGTTTATGGGCATGCAGAACGTTAATCCTAAAAAACACTAGTTTACATTTACATCCTAAAAGTTAAATCTTTATATATAAAAATATTCATATTCACGCAAAGAGAAGTTTAATACAAGAATCTTAGCATGTGCCATGCACATGAAAGAACGGGGAAAGAGTATAAGCAAATGATTAAACTGTTAGAGAGAGGGAAAAAAGGAACGTGTTTAAGCTATAGCATGAATTTTTTTTTCTCTTTTTCCCCTTCGGGGAAACATTTGAGAGAGAAAAATCAAATAATATAGATTTTTTTGGGGGGTTTTCTTCGAATTAAAATTGGAAGGGCTGCCTACCCTCTTCATGTTTGCAGCGGATGTATGAGTTACACTTTTTTCTTTCTTTATACTAGAACTTGTGCACGTGCGTTGCACGTGTCAAATGTAATATTTCATATTTATGAGAACGGGTATATATGTAAATTAGTAAATAATGAGGGTTTATGTGTAAATTTGCATTTCATATGAGTGAGAATGAGTATAGGTGTAAATTTGTAAATATTGAGGATTTATGTGTAAGTTTACATTACAAGGCATTGTTTTTTTTCATCTTCCTTGATGAGGTGAAGCCCTCGTGGAGGCCTTAGGAGAAGAGAATTTTCTTTTTTTTCTTTGAATTTTGGAAAAAGAAAAGAGTGTCCACATCACCTCACCATGAGGCGTATTTGCATTATAAATAGAGAAGATACATATATTATTTTTGGGTAAATGTTAAATACCCCCCAAGCAGGTTTTTTAAAAATCATCAGCCCTGAAACGCTTGTCAAAAACCCCTTGAATTTTTTTCGGTTATCTGAAATGCCCCTAACCACGGTACCTGTATTTATGTGATATGTATGCAAGCCTGCTATATCTATTCAGTTTCATGCAATATTTATGACATTATTGTAGGCAACTATACAGATACCTCATGAAATTTTTCAGGGGGTCTTAGACAACTGATTCGAGGCCGGGGTTTTTTTGACAGAAGACAAAAGCGCTGATTTTTTTTTTTGTTTTGACAATTTACCCATATTTTAATTCATGTGTATACCACGTGTCATTGGGGTTGTTTCTCAAAAATCCCTCATGTTTTGGGTCCCTACATCAAGGTCCCCAAAAACGCAAAACCCTAATTTCGTTCTCTCAACAAATCGAGAATTGGCGTAACCAGACCAAAATTTCTCATTGATGTGAGAGTTCCAAATCTCCTATCCTCGTCCTAAGTATTCTCAATGGCACAGCTAGCTTACGAGCTTTGGAAAGCAAGCAATGTATGATTTTTCTCACTTTTTTAATTTATTTATTGATTGATTTAAGGCCATTTTAGTTGAATTTTAGCATGTGGGTCTATGAGAATCATTTTTTTTAGTTGGGTAACTTTCGATTTGCTCTCTTGATGGAATTTAGCATCTGATGTAGTTGAGTTTAGCATTGGGGTGGAATTTATCTCAGTTGGATATGTTCGTTTTGTTCATTTTAATTTTTTTTACAAGAGTGATTTTCCATTTTTTGTGCTAGCTATGAATCTTAAAGATGTGAGAGTTCGATTAATAGATTCAAGTTATTTCTAATTAAAACATCTTTAAATCTTAATGTCCAAGTCCAAATTATAATTAGCGAGAAAATTCTGTTAGTGGGGTGATTAAGAAACCGATGAATGTTGTGTTTGTGAAAAGCCTCCAACCGACAAGTTTGATAATTTCATCACTGTCGCAGCTGTGAGTCACATTGTAGCTGGGTTCATTCGTAATTGGATGACTTAAGTTTATTTTCTATGATATTCCCTCACTTGAATATAGCAAATGCTTGTTGCTTAGAATCTTTAGATACAACGAGTGAAGGCATTCATATCCTATATAGACTTCAATCACTTCATTTGAGCAGTAGGTTTCACAAATATTTTGAAGTCTCTGGTGTCAAAAATCTAATAATGGTGGTGGTGTTATTTGTAGGGCGTACAAAGTGAAAGGCCTGCACAGTATAAACACATTGAGAGGAATGAATTCTCTCATAGAAAGTAAGTTGTCTTCCGATTACGATTGTTTTCTTCATTTACTATCGTCATAGATAATAGTTTATTGTTTGTTTCATTTGATACTAAAAGTTGACAGGAACTATATATGAATCTCGAATACGTTGTAATGCGTTAAACTGATGGTTTTTTCAGCAAAACCAGATTCTTTTAAATTTGTTTACTATGTATTTTGAGCCTTCTAATCTAGGTCTATTTGTAGTTATCTCTAAAAAATTTAATCTCTAAATTAATCACAAGAGCTACATCCTATCCTTCTTATGATAGTAATATTAGTGATTAATATTTGGTTTGAAATGTTCTTATGGGTAATCGTACTTGGTCATTGTTTGTAGGCATATGAAGCAGAAAGAGGAGGACATAGCAATTTGTGTGTGCCGATATAATTCTAATGACCTGGACAGTGGCTGTGGGGAAAGATGTTTAAATGTACTAACGAGCACAGAATGCACACCTGGCTATTGCCCGTGTGACAGTTATTGTAGGAATCAGGTTGGCCTCAAATTATCCATCTTTAAATTTGAAGGGTATTTGCAATACTACTTGCAACGCAAAGAGAATTTATAGCTTTGCTTAATGGGAGGAGAAAAATTATTAGACAAAACGAATAAAATAATTATAACTGATTTATAACTAAATAAAGACTTGGGACCTCCAAAGTCGAGGTTTAAATAAAAAGTATAGCAAAGTTAGGATAACTCTGCTGGGATCTTTGTCATCCATACATTATTTTTCAGCGTTAGCATTTTCTTTTGAAATGTTCTGTTATCATTGTTAACAGAAATTTCAGAAATGTCAATATGCTAAGTCACGGCTATTTAAAACTGAAGGGCGAGGATGGGGACTTCTTGCTGATGAGAATATAAAGGTCTTTAGTGTTTCATAATTTTTTTTTTATTTATACCCATGTTCATTCTGTAATGCACATTGCAAAACACTTTTCTAAGATTTGATTGCATCTACTCCAGGCTGGGCAGTTTATTATTGAATATTGTGGAGAAGTAATATCATCAAAGGAAGCAAAAGAAAGGTTCCAAGCTTATGAAGCTGAAGGTAACCATCATTTGATAAGCTATATTTTTATATTCTTTTGAGAATGATTGAGCAAAAAATGTTGCTTTTTAGGTCTGAAAGATGCATTTATTATTTCCCTTAACGGACAAGAATCGATCGATGCTACTAAAAAAGGAAGTGTGGCAAGGTTCATTAACCATTCATGGTAAGCTTGCTGTACTTTTCATAAATTTTGGACTTGATTGAAGAGCAACATTGCAGATTGATGTGGTCATATGGATAATTAAATCTAGGATTATATGTTTAGTACTATAAGCCCTTTTTCTCTTATACATCCTTTTAAATATTCCTGCCTTCAAGGTTTCAATAACCATTCTTCAACAAGCTTTATCCCAGACTTTTAGGGTTGGTGAATCATTTTCTTCCATTGATCTTTGTTAAGGGACATCTTCTTAATTAAATTGATATTGACATATATCTTTTTAGGTTTTTTTTTAAAAATAGGGTATTTTTAAATTAAAATTATTAAAATAAAACGATTTGATTTTAATTTATAGGAATAGGGCAGTTTGTGTCGATCCCATCCCCCAGTTTTAGAGGGCGGGTTCCTAGAACCCGCTCCCTAGACATTATAGGAGAGGGCGGGTTCTAGGAACCCTCCCCCTCCAATAAAATGAAGAGGGCGGGTTCGGTTCTGAACCCGCCCCATTAAATTTTATTTAAAAAATAAATAACAGAAAATTGGTAAAAATTCGAATAAAAGAATAAAATTATATAATATGAATCTGGTGTACACTCTAATAACAAAATGAATCCGTCAAATTTTTAATACAAAAAAATTATATCTGTTTGTAAAATGTAAATTCTATCTCGACAGTCAAATTTATAATAACAAAATGAATCCGTCAAATTTATAATACAAAAAATCATTTCTGTTTGTAAAATGTAAATTTTATATCGACGGTCAAATTTATAATAACAAAATGAATCCGTCAAATTTATAATACAAAAAAATCTTCTGGTGCAC
Organism: Agapanthus africanus; assembly: GCA_030015575.1. NCBI lineage: Eukaryota > Viridiplantae > Streptophyta > Magnoliopsida > Asparagales > Amaryllidaceae > Agapanthus > Agapanthus africanus. The sequence goes on along the minus strand of CM057347.1, from coordinate 429,731,584 downwards.
TTGTCACGATCTCGAAGGTCCCGTCCCTGGTGACTGTCCTGGACATCTGGTCCTATAATGACCTGATTGTTTGCATAGGCTACATCTGGCGTGCGTTTGCTGAGGATCAGCATCCATTGTCATTCGATCTCAACGCACCTTAGGTCTTCCGGGCCCTATATTTTTTTCTGGCGGTAATGCAGTCGGTGTTTGTCTGTTCTCAGTATAATAGTGCCAATAGCGACTGTCCGGTATAGGATGAAATTTTGGATCGTATGCGTCTTGGTAATTGGAAACTGTATAGTAATGGGAAGCAAAATTGTAATGTGAGTTATGCATGCTGCTCGCAGCAACAATTGCATGGGCACAAGGTAAATATTGCTGGAAAACACCGCATGTGCATGAAGAGAGCCCTTCATCTCTAAAGTTTACGGTATATTGATTCCCATTACTCCCCGTTACTTGAAACTCCGCTGTGTCAAACCTTTCAGATCTGTAGTATTGTGCTCTGCACTCTCTTTTCCGGAATATATCTTCGTAATACGCAATGAGTGGAGTCTCCATCGCCAAGGACTTTTTTCTTCTTTGCACAAAGTAAGTATTCATCCGGAAAAAGGTTCAAACAATCAACCCCTGTATCGGTAAGCCTCTAACACGTTTAAGGATCCCGTTAAAACTTTCAGACATATTAGTGGTCATTAGTAGATATCTGCATCCATTATCATGTGCTTATGACCACATACGTACTGGATACTCATCTAACCACAATTTCGCGGCTTGACTCATCTCTCCAATTTTCATCATGTACATGTCATGAACATTAGGGTCAGACGCTTCACCGGCTTTGTACATAAGCTTATGTAGATCTGAATTTTTTAATTTTCTATCAAAATTTTGCCTGAAGTGCCGCAAGCAAAACCTATGTGGCCACATGGAATTTTCTATCAAAATTCTAGCAAAATTTCACCGGGTGTTGCGACAGTTTAGTAGATTGCAACATATTCCTGTCCCGCCACCTTCGTCTATGATAATAAAAGGAGACATGCGAGGAGGAAAGGCGGAGCGTGATTGGAGGGAGCATCATTATCAGTATTTGCGGAGATGAGAGGATAGACAGCGTAATATTACCTTACAACAAATACGTGACCAAACAACCACCGATGCTACCGAAGCATATCTACAGTGGTATAAACGTGTCACCATAAGATATTTTTCTGCTCCCCCTAACGATTTCCCAAAAATCCAGCTGTACGAGCCTAGAAGCCACATGGAACGAGATCTGGTAAGTTGAATTCTTTAAATTATATTACTTTTTAACATCCGGCGGTATGAGTCAATACTTAATTTTTTATTTCTAATATAACGTCAGGCTCGTAGGTTGCATTATATACAATCAATGATGCAGGATCCATATCCGCCTGATGCTAGTCCGAATACTCGGGCTTTATTTTCAAATTGCGACTCATATATTGGTGGTATATTCGGATTCATTTTGTTATTATAAATTTGACCGTCGAGATAGAATTTACATTTTACAAACAGATATGATTTTTTGTATTATAAATTTGACGGATTCATTTTGTTATTATAAATTTGATCGTCGAGATAGAATTTACATTTTACAAACAGATATGATTTTTTTATTAAAAATTTGACGGATTCATTTTATTATTAGAGTGTACACCAGATTCATATTATACAATTTTATTCTTTATTCGAATTTTTACCAATTTTTGTTATTTATTTTAAAAAAAATTAAATGGGGCGGGTTCCTAGAACCCGTCCTCTCCTTTATATAGGAGGGAGGGTCCTCTTCATTTTATTGGAGAGGGCGGGAACCTAGAACCCGCCCTCTCCTATAATGTTTAAGGGGCGGGTTCCTAGAACCCGTCCTCTAAAACTGGGGGGTCTAAAACTGGAGGGTGGGGTTGACACAAACCGTCCTATTTCTATAAATTAAAATTAAATCGTTTTATTTTAATAATTTTAATTTAAAAATACCATCTTTCAAAAAAAAAACCATCTTTTTAACCTCATGTAGTCATCTACATATCCAGCGGCGGGGCCAGGATTTAACCATTGGAGGGCCAGATAAATATGATAAATCTTTTGTATATAAATTGAGAAATGTGTAAATAAGATGATGACTATCTACCAAGTAAGGCGGTGTCTTAAAAGTTAACTTTCCACCATCTTTTTGGATAAATGGCACCATTCATTTTAATCTAAATCATGGTGTAAACTAAAATTCATACGATCTTGATAATCTTTACACGTGCATCAGTTGGTTGTAAACAATGGAACATCTGACAAAGCTATATCACTTAACGAACGTTATTGACTTCGCATAAAAATTGGTGTGCTCATCTTTTAGACCATGGAGAATAAGATATACGCAGGGGCAAAGCCGGGGATCCCCCTAAATTTTCCGTTCATATATAGGTATGGAGGAAGTTAAGATAGAGATCGTTGAAAGTAAAAAAACCAAATGATCGTACTTTAGAGATAGTCCCACAGTGGAAACAAAAAGAGAAACACATGGGTATAAAATATAAAATGGGTCAAGCCTATTGATGTTAAAAACTGTCTTTTTGGGTTTTCTAATTACCGCAATCAACACGGTGTCACAATAGCTAGCTGCGTTAAGTACGGGTCATCCACAGGGAGATAGTAATATTAAAAATCATGTTTTAGACGAGTTATTAGAAAAGGTTTGGATCTTTGTTTTAAACTAAAAGAGATTTAAAAATATTACTGAGAAAAGAATTCATTAGGGTTTTCGGATTGGGTAGTTAAAAAATGGTATTATGAAAATTATTCTTTTTATTTTTTAATTAATTAATGCTAGAGGAATAACGATGAATGTGGATTAGGTTATTTAGAGAGATACTAAGCATTCCCTTTATTGACCCTTATCCTTCCATTGATCTCTATTAATCTCAAGTCTTCAACAAAGTAAGCATAACTTGGCTCAAATTTGAATCGCAACTATCGTGAAAGGATAGAGCGCCTAAATAAAAGGATTAGTACTCACTTTGCCAAAGTTTATAAAAAAAATTAAATAAATAGAAGCGTATAAGGGATTTTTCCATCTTTTATACCACCCTTTCCTACAAACCCAAACAAGCGAGAAATTACTCACTCATTGAGTTAAATAAAATAACTAATTGAAAAGAGATCAAAAAAAATAATTAAAAAAGCCAACTTTAGGGTTCTTCGAAAGCAAGAGTCAACCATCAAGTATCATCACTTTAAAACAATTAGAAGGAAATCCATAAAAACAAAAATAAAATCTATGATCTATCTTAAGAAATAAATTGCAAGAAAATAAAGTGCATAAATTTAAATTGCAGAAAGTAAAAGAGCGAGATAAATAAGTTACAGAAATTTTAAAGTGCAGAAATAAAGGAGATAGGGAATTAAATTGCAAGATAAAATTAAAAAGACAAGAATTAAATTACATACCTTTTATTTAACTTTAAAACTTCTACATAAATTTTAATGGCTAAAAGAAAAGAAAATACAAGAATCTAAATTGATCTAGACATGGTATCAGAGCCAATGACTCGATCCAAACTTGACTCGACAATACTACCAAGTGTTGCACTTTCCACATGACAACCACACCAAAGAAAAAAGTGATGGTTGCACATAAGAGGGTGTTGAGAGTAAAAAACCAAATGATGAGACTTTAAAGATAGTCCCACAGTAATAACAACAAAAGAAACACATAAATATAAAATATAAAATGGGTCACACCTCGATAAAGCTTGAGTTTTATTGTTGGAACTCACTTATCATTAAAAACCTATGTGTAAAAGCCTATCACTTCTCCAACTCTTCTCTTATTTTAAACTATATTCTACTGTAAAAATAACTTTGACAGAGATAAATAATGAAATTTACTTTCATGTAACTGAATTGGAATTGGCATTGTGGTTAAGTCATGGGCTTGTGGGATGGATGGTCAAAATTTGAACCTTTGTTTTGGAATTTATTTTCTAAAACCACATATTAATTTTGGCATTTATTTTTCTAAAGCCATCTATTAATTACCATTTAGCATTTGTTGTGCCATTTATATCTCAAAAACCATCTATTAATGATCACTTAGCATAGTTCAAGGCTTGATTATGACATTTATTTTACTAAAGCCACTTATTAATAATCATTTAGCATGGAGGATTTAATAACAACCTATATTTTCTCATATTTGTATATGCTCGCTTAACATGTTCTTTTAATATTGTGGTCATTTTTCTAAGAATTTTTTTTTCTTTTGTATCGATAATTTGTGTAACATGAAATAACTAGAACACTTACGCACACATATAATAAGTATTCAAACTTAAATATTTATATAAGGATAGTGTTTATAAGGTGGCGATTAAGAATAAGATGTAATCTTAAAAGACAAATACTCATCTTTTTTGTCGATGATCGACACCGTATATGAAATGTATGTTTATTTCCGGGAAGGAATTAATGGAGATGGTTGTGATAATTTGGAAATTTTAAAGAAGATGAGCGGGTTTGCATCTTAGGGCATGTTTAGTTCACAAAATTTGATAAAAAAAATAGGATTGAATTAGCCGACAGTTCATCGTAGGCATGATATCTTTATAGTGGAATAGGAATTCAGTTGTTTGTTTTACAGGATTGCAATCGTAGGATTTTCTCAATAAATGATACAAAACGTCACAAAAGTGGGATTACGAAGTTAGGCCCAAAGAGAAAATTTGCAAGAAATTGATGTCACGTCTCCCATCTTCGCCAAACCTGCGTTTGTCAGGTCCCCACCTTTCTTTGCCTATTCCAAAACCCAACCAAACAAGGCATTGTTCTAGCTTTTCAAAATCCGAAATAAATTTTGACAATGAAACATAAAAATTGAAAATATAGAGGACAGAGCACTCAATGAATTTCTAACAAATTCTAATTCCTATTTTTGGGTTTATGCAACCAAACAGCCCCTTATAGGAGCTTGATGGGTTCCATTGAAATAGAAAGCGTTTTTTGAGATAAAAGAAAATACAATGTCGGAGGCGGTGGCGGTGATGGATGGAGTGGTGTCGGTGGGTAGCTGTGAAGGTCCTGGCGGAGCGACTTTAGCGGGCGGCGGCGGCGACGACGGGAGACGAAGACGGAGTCTCTGTTTCTATAAATTTGCGGGGGAAAGGAGAGGGGAGAGGAAGAGAACCGGAAGAAGAAAATTATTAATCCTCTCTCTCCTTCTGACCTTCTCAATGCATGTCTGATAAGGGGGGTGAAAGAAAGACTTGACCAAAATCTTGAGTGGCTATACCTTGAGAGAGTGAGGATTAATAATTTGGTTCTTTCGGTTCTCTCTCTTCTTCTCTATTCTTTGTTCCCTCCAAATTTATAGAAACAAAACCTCCGTCGTCGTCTCCCGCCGCTGCCGCTGCCGCTAGCTGAAGTCGCTCCGTCAGGACCTCCATAGCTACTCACCGACGCCGCTCCACCCATCACCACCACCTCCGTCGCCGTATTTTCTTTTATCTCAAAAAATGTTTTCTATTTCAATAGAATCAATCTACCTTCCATGAAGGGTCGTTTGGTTACATAAACCAAAATATAGGAATTATGATATGTTAGAAACTTATAGAGTGCTTTGTCCCCTAAATTTTCAATTTTTGTGTCTGTTGTCAAAATTTGTTTGAGATTTTGGAAGTCTAGAACATTATCTTGTTTGGTTTTAGGCATGTAGACAAAGAAAGGTGGGGACAAACGCAGGTTTAATGAAGTTGAGAGGCGGAGCCAGCTAAGAACGTGGCATCAATTCTTTGCAAATTCTCTCGTTAGGCTAATTTTGTGACGTTTTGTGAGCAATTCCTACAATTGCAATCATGTGAAACAAACAACTGAATTTCTATTCCACCATAAAGATTCATGTCACAGTGAACTGTCGGCTAATTCAATCCATTCTTTGCAGATTTTGTGAACCAAACGGTCCTTAGGATGCAAACACACTCATCATCTTCTTTAAATATTCCAAATTATCACAACTATCTCCATTAACTCTCTGGAAAAGAACATACATCTCATATACGGTGTCGATCATCAACAAAAAAGATGAGTTGTCTTTTAAGATGACACATTATTCTTAACCGTCACCTTATAAACAACATCCTTATATAAATATTTAAGTTTGTATACTTATAAGTGTATTCTAGTTTTTTCATGTTACAAAAATTATCGATACAAGAGAAAAAAAAAATTCTTAGAAAAATGACCACAATATCAACAGAAAAGGTTAAGCGAGTATAAATAAATATGAGAAAATATAGGTTATTAAATCTTTCATGCTAAGAAATTATTAATAAGTGGCTTTAGTAAAATAAACGCCACAACCAAGCTTTGAACTATGCTATCGATCATTAATAGGTGGCTTTCAAGATATAACTGCCACAACAAATACCAAGTGATCATTAATAGGTGGTTTTAGAAAAATAAATGCCAAAATTAATAGATGGTTTCAGAAAAATAAATACCAAAACAAAGGCTCAAAATTTTACCACCAATCCCACAAGCTTATGCCTTAACCACAATGCCAATTCCAATTCAGTTACCATGTAAGTAAATTTTATTATTTATCTCTACCCAACTTCCTACATACCTATATGTACACCGGTATCGAAATTTTGGGGTGGGGATGGGGGGCAGCCCGTCCCCTTGGCTCTGCCCCTGTATCTTAAAGTAGCTTGTTCATCTGTCTCAGCATTTTCATTTCATTCACATTTATTTTTTACTATCTTTTTTCTTGAGTGCCGAACATTCTGATTCCTATCCTATATTATATCTATGTATGATACAAGTATATTCTCTCTTGACATCTAATATAATTTTATTTGAGGAACAGTCAACCAAATTGCGAAACGAGAAAGTGGTTTGTGTTGGGGGAAGTAAGAGTGGGGATATTTGCAAAGCAAGACATTCCGGCTGGAACGGAACTAGCATATAATTACAACTTTGAATGGTATGGTGGTGATAAAGTTCGCTGCCTTTGTGGTGCCGCCTGCTGCTCTGGGTTCCTAGGGGCTAAATCTCGAGGATTTCAGGTGAGGTTAAATACCTGACCTTTGTAGAGATAAACACATTTTGGTGTTAAATTATTGCTTGCTAAAACATGATATGTTCTTTATGATATTTTTATCATAAAGTCATTGAGTAATGCTAACAGCAATTTAACAAGAACTGGTTCTCTATCATCGTATCATAATCATCCTCGAAGCCTTTTCCATTAAAATGGGGTGCACTATAGAGCAACTCTCAATCAAAGATTGTCAGTCTTATAATCAACATTTAATTTAACGTTAACCTTCTCTTAATATGCGAAACTATGAACCAGTGAGGAGCTTTTAACTGTTCTAAAGGACCTGGTGGCATCCAAATTTGTTTCAAGGAATTATGTTCAACTCTAAGGCACATTTAAATCCAAGAGTGAAACGGAATTATGAACTGGTTCATTATCAATTATTTTAAAATGCTTTCTTTTTGTGTTTTGTTATGTTTCATGTATCGTTGTCCTCCAATAAATGTTATCGCAACATGCCATGAACTGTGATGGACTGACACTCACAAATTAGATCTACTGTTTACTTTGTGCTTGTTGTACATGTAATCAAATTGGTTTACTTCTCAAAGTTTGGAATTGTTCGGGCAACAAGCCAATAGTATTGCTAATTAAGTTTTTTCAGATTCTTTTTTTAAACTTTTCAAACAGAAGAAGAGGAGTTATTTTTTATATATTTTGTTACTCCGTTACCAATTTGTCATTTGGCCCGTCGTTTCTTTATGATCAGTTTTCTTCTCTGAATAATTATTTGGCATGTAGTTGTCACATTATTGTATTTTATTATCTTCCTCCTTTTCCTAACTTCTTTTTTCCCTTCTCCACCATGCAATATGTTTCGTAGGAAGCTGCCTATAATTGGGAAGATGACGATGACAGGTACGACTCTCAATCACTTGATATTTCATAGATCAAATCATGTAGTTTCTGTAGATTTGATATGTAGAAGCAAGAATATTGCTGTTCCGCTCAAATTATTTTTTATTTTTGAGAAAAAAAGGTGGGGTAATTAGGCCCCCCCTCCCCGCCCCCCCCGCCCCCCCAAAAGAGAAAAAAACTTCATTAAAAAATATTTAATGAGTACACCACGCCTTTATTCTCTCCTACATAACTACATAAGCAATTACTAAAACAATTCTAAAAATTGCCAAAATACGTAAATGCTGAAATCTTTCTCTTCTCATATCTCATGTTGATTGCTACGCTCTCAAAGTACCATCACCCCTCTGTCCCTGATACACCACTTCTTCTGTATGTTGTAAGACCCTCTTAAATTTCTTCCTTACCCGATCGATGTTTTCCCGTGGTCTTGATCAACTCATCTTTACCATCCGCCTCCACACCGCCGATCCATCAATCACAACGTTGGATTGGATCTCCACACCGTCGATACGGCCACCACACCGCCAATTGGGCTTCCATGCCGCCAATACGGCCACCACAACACCGGATCGAGCCTCCACCGTCAATACAGCCACTACACCCTGGTTGGGCCTCCACGCCACCGATACGGCCACACTTCCGATCGGGCCACCACATCGCCGGATCGGACTCCGCACTTACGATCATCGACCTCGTCTCACTTCGTCGGATCCAGCCATTTTCTCTCCGGATCGGACTCTATATCACCGGATCGAGTTATCCATGACCGGATTCGACCTTCCCATCATTGGATCTAGCCTCTTATGCCGGATCTAATCTCTTCAAGACTGGATCCGCGTACCATTTGACCGCATCAACCCCCTAATCACCAGATCCGGCCACCAACTAACCGGATCAATCCCTTAACCATTGGATCCTGCCACCACTTGACCGGATCTACCTCCTCTCTTCTTATCACGAAGACCATCTCCATCTCCTCAAAACCCCACGAAGGCAACCCCAAAGAAATGCAAAAAAGAAAAAAGAAAAGGTTGTTTCAAAATTGAGGCCTGGGGTGAGCGATAACTCCATCCCCCACACCAGGAGCGGCCGATGACGACGATCCAATAGATATATTTTAACTTACAGTTAAGAGAAATCCAATAGTTAGTAATAGAATTGTCGGAGCTCAAAGCATTCCCCTTATCATTTTGAGACAATTTATGATAAGCAATCTAATAACAATGGTTAAAGGTTGATACTTGTAGAAACCAAAAACCATCAAAGCTTTACTACCACATTCATTGACCATTATATGATATTGCAGATACTCTGTTGAAAATATTCCCCTTTACGATTCCGAAGACGATGAACCAACTTCACAATTTCTTCAAGCAATTGTTCCTGCAACAGATGATGCTATTACTGTAGAGCCATTAGATTCTGTTGAACCAATGGAAATCGATGGATCGAAAACTGAATCAAGAGGCAAAACTAGTTTCTATCCCCAAGATGCTCGACGAAAACTTAAGCAGAAAAGTACGCTGGTATCTCGGATCAAAAGTAATAGTGCATGTCGAAACTACCAGATACAATCAAACTCCATGCCTAAAAGTACTCCACAGAATATCTTTGGTGGTAAATTGAAAAACCGTGCAAGGAAAGAGGTTGATGTGAAGCTTATCAGCAAGCGCTTGTGGTCAAAGGAAGCACGAGATGAACTTCTTGCTTGTGAGGTAGTATATTTGTTAAGGGTTAGCTGGATATAAATTGTTAACACACAACCGATTAGCTTAAGCTAAATGGTTCTTATATTATAGGAGTTTGTTGCATGCAACATTTGATTGGGGTAAAAAATTCTACCTCTTGTCTTGAGTTAGATATTCACAGGTTTGGAAATGGTTGCAAACTGTAACATGTTCTTGCAGCATTTGCAGCAGCCAATTCGACTGCAAAGTGTTGCAAATTTTGGGAAATGTGATTATCCCATGTATCACATAAAGTTAGGGGTTCAGCTCCTCGTTCATCTCTCATTGCGAATCAACGCAAATGTTGCATTTCCACTTTTTGTTTGCAACCAAACACAAAATTTTGTTCAGATTTTCAAAACCTGCAACGCAGGTTGCCGCAACCAAGCGATGAAATTGGGGTAATTTGCTATTTTTTAAAAACAAATTTTGCATTTTCTTCTGCACAAAAATAAGCAGCTCCATACAATCAAGCATGTTATATGGAATTTCAAAATTCTTGGATGTCAATGTCAAAGCAAATTTGGGCACATGCACATTTTCAACTCGAGTTATTTAAATTGATCATTGATGCTTGCAATTCATTTTCTACCTTCACTTATTAGCTATGTCTACTTCATCCATAAGTTAAAAGATTGCAATATCAATGTTTTTTTTAAAATTATTGTATGTTAAAGTTGCGGCTTCTAAAGGTGCAAAACTAAGGGTGGTTCATGCAATTTAGTCCATCTCCTTTTTCTATGTATTAGGAAAGAAAGACTCTTTCCGCATCAAAACTCGAATACCTATACGATGAGATAAGGCCAGCCATTGAAGAGCACGAACGAGACAGCCAAGACAGCGTACCAACGAGCGTTGCAGAGAGATGGATCGAAGCGAGCTGCAGCAAATTGAAGGCCGATTTCGATCTCTCTGTCTCGATAATCAAAAACATTGCATGCAATCCTCGAAGACCTCGAGACGATGTGATGTACTTAGAGGATGGTAAATGAGGCCGAAACCATGAAGAAATTTCCATTGAATATTTGTTTTCATTGAGGTGAAGTTTTTCTTAGACTATTATTACATTTGCATTATGAATTTATGAGGTGTTGTCTTATGTGACAATAAAGACAATATTGATGTAATTTTTAATTTATAAAACATTTCTAATTTTCTCATTATGATGTTATTTTTTTGTCCTTGTGCATGGGCATGAGGCTGACTGACTTTCCTGACCAAGTCATGCAATATCTAATTGTTTTTTAAAGACAACTGCACTAAAATTAGGGTAACTTGTCGACAAACCCAAGCACCTTTTTCCAGTGTCAAAATCCCCTTGGTCTCGAAACGGTAGTTAAAAAATCATGAATTTTTTTTTGAGATATCTATATAGTAGCCTGTTATATCTAACCAATTCATACAAATTATTTAGATATTGCGTGAAACGGTTCAGATATCACAGGCAACTGTTTAGATATCGCTGACTACTGCTTAGATATAGCAGGAAACTCTTAGATATCATAGGTAAGGGTTTTTTTGACAACTAAAATCTTTTCTGGGGGTTTTGACAACAGTTTAGAAGTCAGGGGGGTTTTGACAATGGAAATAAGTGGTTGGGTTTGTTGATAATTTACCCCTTAAATTATGTATGCACTGTTGTATATTTCCTTTACCCCTTAAATTATGTATGCACTGTTATATATTTCCTTGTTTTTTGGCCGAAGGGTATTATAATATTAAAATTATTAAAATAAAATCATTTATTTTTTATTTACCAAAATAGGACGGTTTCACACCCCCACCCGCACCCGCAGCCAGTAGAGAGCGGGTTCCAAGAACCCGTCCCCATCCTCTAAAGAAGAGACCTATAGAGGGTGGGGAGGTGTTCTTGGAACCCGCCCTCTCCTTTATGAAAAAGAGGGCAGGCATTTAAATTTTTTTTAATTAAAACAGAATTTAATAAATATCGTTTAAAAAAATTAATAAATAATATTATTGCTGTTTAAATATGAATCTTGTATACACTCTAATAACAAAATGAATCCGCTAAATTTATAATACAAAAAAATCATCTGTTTGTAAATGTATACAATTATCGCTTTCCCTTTCCCTTACCCAATCCAAGGAGGCTTCACATAAGTCTATGCCTCTTGGGATGACTGGACGACCCTCCCGTTTCTTGGATATATGGCGGCGGCGGCGGCTGCTCTTCTGCTTTGTCTTCAGTATCGTCTTGGACAAGCTGTTGTTCCGCAAATCCTGAATGTGGGACAGGTGTCGGATGTGTGCTACGAAAAATCAGTCTCCCAACTGGGCTGTTGTTGTGAAGAACCTGTCCTGGTTTCATGCTGCTGCTGTTGCACAAAACCTAGCCTCCATGGCTGCACAAATCCTGACCCCCAAGCCTGCCGTTGTTGCGCAAAACCTGACCCCCAATACTGCTGTTGTTGCGGAAAACCCGTCCCCCAAAACTGTTGTTTCTCCGGTTGTTGCGCTTGTTCAGTATGTTAGGGTTGCTGCTGACAGTATAGTGTTCCAAACCACCGATCCCGCTGCTCTGGATCTTCTTGATGCTGCGGCTCTGGTGCCGGCTCATGTTGCTGCTCTGGTGCCGGCTCATACTGCTGCTCTAGCGATGGTGATAAATGTGGAAGCATATTATATGAACCGAATATACCACCAATATATAAGTCTACAGTAGAAAATAAAGCCTGAGTATCTGGACCAGTATCAGTCGGATATGGATCCTGTATCATTAATTGTATATGATGCAACCTACGAGCATGTCGTTACATTAAAAATAAAAAATAATTATTGACTCATACCGCCGGATGCTGAAAACTAATATAATTTAAAGAATTTAACTTACCATTTCTTATTCCACATGGCCTATAGGCTCGTACTGTTGGATGTTAGGAAAGTCGTTAGGGGGAGCAAAAAAATATCTTATAGTGACACGCTTATACTATTGTAGATATGTTTCTGTAGCGTCGGTGGTTGTTTGGTCACCTATTTGCAGTAAGACAATATTACGCGCCTATCCTCCCATCTCAGCAAATATTGATGATGATACTCCCTCTAATCATGCTCCGCCTTTTGTCACGCCCCGCTTCCCAAAATACGGAATACGAGGGGTAGACAAGGCCAGCCATGCTCCTACGGTCAAGAAAATGTCCCACCGTAGTCACACTTCGGCTTCTAGTTTAACATGGTAAACAGTAAATAATGCGCAGGTAATGAGAAATGCAGTAACTGGAATAAAACAGTAAAATGAACTGACCTGATGGGAAACAAAAGATATAACTCTGAATAGCAAGTCAAGAAGTCTGTGTTGCACGTCTAGTTCTGGTCCAGGTTAAATCTTCTCCTCACACTGAGCATGCATACTCAGGTCGTCAGAGCGACACAATAGCAATATAATATATATATAATATCAAGTGACAGTTCTAACAGTGGTAATAGATATGAATAACAGTAAATCAATGACAGCATTAATATGAATGGGCAGTAATCAAGTATTAAGCGAACCTATAATCAAAAGGTTTACGAATGCAGAAGATTTATCTCATTCAAGAAAATTTGAAACAAGACATTCTCAAAGACGGAAAGTGGCCCTAAACTATACACATTTTATTTGGCCAGAAAGACAACATCAAAAGAAATTCCGTCAGCCGCGATGGTGGAGGTTCAGTAGGTTGCGGTAGGCTCGCGCACTCAGGTAGGGGCGTCCATTTCCATATCGCCTCGCGGGCAGCGCCATTGGAAGTTCTTCCACAGCAGGGTCATGACCTTCTGGTCCTTCTTCCTCGGATGGAGCTTCTTCATCGAGGTCCGATTCCATGTGATTCTCTTCTTCTGAATTTTCTTCCACGGGATTTTCCTCAACTGGATTTTCTTCTATCGGGTTTTCATCGAGATCTTCCTCTATCGGGTCTTCCTCTATAGGGTTCTCTTCAGGATCTCCTTCTTCTTCGTCGGAATCAGCTATCATGCCAAACTCTGGGGTGGCTGCTCCTTCGCCCTCTGGATCGTGGTTTCCGAAATTGACTTGGGGACCGTTGATCTCATCGTCAGAACTCATCAGCGAGCGGTCTAAGGAAACGCAAGATTGTGCATCCTCGTCTAGATGTGGCGCTGCTCCAGGGTGGGCCATGGTCTGAAAAGAAAAGTCATGATTAGATAGTGGGATACATCAAGGAAAAAGCTCAGGGTACGAAGTATAGGTAAATATGCGATTGCAGGAACTGAAAAATCAGGATAGAAACGCTGTGACAACGAATAATATAAATAAGGAGAAAACAAGAGAATGATGTATATATTATGATTCAAGCTTTATTGCATTCAATTAAAAGTTCAACGGACACAAGATTTCAAATGGAAAGAAATATTCATAAAAAGGTGACAACATAATAATGAAATAGGAAAACATAAAATTTCTTCTTTGATTGCTAGACCGCTGCATCATCGTTACGCGAGTTGAATCCAGTGTTGGGTCTGCTTTATCCTCGAAGGGCGAACTACGCAATAATCGTCATTCGGCAGAAGTGGGAATTGTGGACGAGCGTCCTCCTTGTAGTTCTTTCCTTTCTGGGCAACCGTTGATGAGATGTTCGCTGGATCCACAAATCAGACATTTTCCTTGGGCGCGGCGACAATCCCTCTGAAGATGTCCTGGCCTCTTACAGTACCCACAACATGGGGTCTTCTGCTGCTTCCGTCGCGGGGAAACAAATTGGCGCTTCATGTTCTTCTCTTTTCTTCATCTAACGGGGATCCCTTTATGATTGGAGACTCCCGCTGGTGCCTGATTCACCTGTCTTCTCAGTCCTTCAGCCAACAAGTCGTTTGTTCGCTCCTGGGCTTCCTTTAGACCTTGCAGTACACTCAGAATCTCAATGGTCTGATTCTAGGAAGCGGATATAGACGAAGAGTCGTTGGAAGACATGATCCTGAAGCAATAGTTTTGAGAATGATATAAGTCACAAGTCAAACTAATCAAAGTATAATATGGATAAGACAAAGATTCAAGAATATCAGAGTTGATGAATTTATTACAAGTGAAGAATAAACCGTATGACTTTAAGTCACTTGAATAGAGCACTGTAGTGCAATTGCAACCACGTACCCTTGTCAAGTCACCCGAAACCATAGCGAATGGATAGCTGAACACACGATGTGAATATGGATCAAGAATGACAAGTTTACAACCTAGACCAAGGAATGTTTTAGATTGCCAAACTATGCACGGAAAACTGCAATTCCAATCGATGCAAAACCTGGTTCTGATACCAGCTAAACCATGTCACGCCCCGCTTCCCAAAATACGGAATACGAGGGGTAGACAAGGCCAGCCATGCTCCTACGGTCAAGGAAATGTCCCACCGTAGTCACACTTCGGCTTCTAGTTTAACATGGTAAACAGTAAATAATGCGCAGGTAATGAGAAATGCAGTAACTGGAATAAAACTGTAAAATGAACTGACCTGATGGGAAACAAAAGATATAACTCTGAATAGCAAGTCAAGAAGTCTGTGTTGCACGTCTAGTTCTGGTCCAGGCTAAATCTTCTCCTCACACTGAGCATGCATACTCAGGTCGTCAGAGCGACACAATAGCAATATAATATATATAAAATCAAGTGACAGTTCTAACAGTGGTAATAGATATGAATAACAGTAAATCAATGACAGCATGAATATGAATGGGCAGTAATCAATGCAGCGGAACAGTAAAGCAGTAGAACGATAGGTCACGTATGCCAACACAGTATAGAAGGAATGTAAATGCCAATATCCCTATCAGTCTCTAAGTCTCACTGTACAGGTCACTAAGCCTATCGTCAGTCCAAATGTGAGAATCAACCACTCGCGAGTGTCCTCCACCCAAGGGTAGAACCCAAGGGCAAGGGACCACGGGCCCAGCATGTAACATGTATATCACGGTGTATATCACATACCCTGTAAATCTCCATATATCTCCCTAAATATATAAGCCGGCATGGGACTCCCGAGATTCTGTTGAACTCACACTTAAACTACCCCACACCCCGTGGTCTACATCAAACACTAACCATAACCCTAAATACTAATCGATCCGTGACAAGTCTGCGCGAGAACTGGAGGCAGGACCTCCATCAAGCACGTCCCGACTAATATCTAAGATAAATGGCAGTGTCGGATGCCTTATCTGTGACACCCGTGCAAGCGCTTCCATAAGTGTCCCATACTACTTATAGTCACACGTACACGCATCCCACAGACGTCGACAATGCAATAGAATAATAGGTCACTGATTGTGTACAAGTACGTATCACTTTCACTTATTCACGGATACACGAACACTGACGTACTTGCCACAATCATCACTAGAATCTAACACTGGGTAAATGCACGATATCACTAGGTTATCACTACAATGATATGGGTATGATATGATGCGTGAACAGTATATAAGCACGATTAAGGTGTCACAAAAAATAGTATTCTATCACTTGCACGATTTATCATGAAACGTACGTATATAATTTAGCGAAACGATAAACAGGTGATAATTAGTATGTTCAGTTATCTATCCATCTAATTTAGTTTCAAGCCAATCGGGTTCCAGGATCATTAGTTATAACCATTTCATTTTGAGCGCTCGCGGCTGGAAATCCGATTTCAGAATCAGAAGTCCGTTTCGCAACGCATTTTAATCCCAATTGGGATCAGATTTTAGCGACACTACAGTTGGATGAAATCTAGGGTTTTCAGTAAGGTTTTCAACGCAATAGACGGATCTTCAATCGCGTCTGTACGTTAGGAGTTATAATCTGTTTAATATTAACATATCAATTCTGATTCTGTTGGGACTGTTATGCGTCCCGATTTTTTAAATTACAGAATAAATGACAAATGGTAACGAAACAGAATGAAATTAATTGTGTTGTCTAGCTAACAAATTTACCTATAATAATCAGTGGAGTTCCGCAATCTACGGGTTAAGGAAATCTTGTGGTACCCATTACGGGACAGCAAGCAACGACTGGAGTCTCTCTAGACTGCAGTCCAGGGTCGCACTCCGATCCAATTATCATCACTATTTAAGTACAGGAATATCTGGAAACTAGTATAGGGTTAAAGTTCGTCGAGTCGGCTTCAAATTGAGCCCTCGAACGCACCATTCTAGTATGTATATGATTTATGGTGAATTTTACGGTTTTCAGGTACAATAAAATTACAGTTTTACGATTACACTTGGGGGTAGTTGTTTTAGTCATTAACGGTCATTATATCCAGCGAAACTTGCACACGGTATTCATCACAGCGAGGGCCAACGCAAGTAATCCAGTTCCGTCAATTTAGAAAAGTATTTTCTTTGGGGACACGCGTCGAACAGGTATGGCATATAATTGGTTAAACTTGTAACTTTAATAATCTATGTATGTAACGATTGTAACTTAAGTAAAATAGCATGTAAGCAAGTCAAATACTTGCCTGGACACGGTGAACTGGTGGCGCGGTAGCTGAGGCAGTAGTGACACGTCCCGGGCATGGGGTAGCAACCACGCGACGAGTCTCGGCTAGACTTGGGCTTGGCTCGAGTATGAGGAGGGGTTGTTGCGAGTTCAGGTGGTGTTGGGGCTGGAGATCGCTGATGCTGTCGAGGCCGACGAAGAAAGATTGCAGAGGAGAGAGGAAGTGTGTGTATGCAGAGAGAGAGAGAGTTAGAGAGAGACAGTGAGTGAGAGAGGGTTAGAGACAGAGAGAGTGAGGGATAGCTAAGAGAGAGAGAAATGAGAGGGAGCTGAGAGTGAGAAAGAGAGAGAGCTGAGAGTTAGAGAGAGGGGGACAGAGGGAGAGTTAAAAGAATTAGAACAGAGAGGGAAAGAAAACAGAGGGAGAGAGAAGGTCGGGTGAGGGGGCTGGAGGTGAAGGTTGGGAGAGTGAGAGATGATTGCGACGACGACGACGACGATGATGACGAGCTGTGGTCGGTGATGGTGTCGACGCGTGGAGGTTGATGGAGGTGGTTGGTAATGAAAGAAGTGGAGCGCGGTTTAGGTTTGTGAGGCTAGGGGTGCTGTGGAATCGATGAAGGTGGAGGTCGCGGGGACGAGGGGACGAAAGGGGCAGGCGACGAGATGAGTACATGGAACTCAGTGTGTGTGCAGGGCTCTGTGGGGTGCCGGCGGCGATGGGTGCGAGGGTGGAAGAAGGTGGGTTCCTGAAGGAGATGACGATGGCTGAGTTCGGTCGCGGGACGAGGGTGTTGCGAAGAGGTGAGGTGAGAAGGGAGCGGGTGAGGCGGTGGTGGTGATCGGGAATGATCGACGATCGCCGGAGGTTGCAGGTGAGTGCAGAGCGAGAGAGGAGGAAGGAGAACGAGGGAGAGGGGAGCGAGTGATTGGGAGTTTTGAGAGGAGAGGACGAGGGAGTAGTGGGTAGAGGAGAGAGGGTCGTGGGAAAAACGCGCGCGTCGTGGGTAACGCTCGCGCGAACGAGGACGACGGCGGAGGCGAGAAGCGCGCCCGCGAGCGGGAGTTAGGGAAAAGAGCCGTTGGGGAGGGAGGATGAACAGGAGCGGGTCAGGTCGGGTCGAAGCGGGTGCGGGCTGCTGGGGAGAAGAGTGGGCCGGGCCGAGTTATTTTAAAAGGGAATTGGTGAAGGATTGGGCTGGGCCTGCTCAGAAAATTAGCTCTAAATTGAAAAACAAAGGGAAACGGGCCAGGGTATAAAAGAAATGAAATTTGATTATAATGAAGAAATTTAGGGTTTAGAAGAAATAGAATTTAGATAAATCAAATAAAATTAAAATAACAACTATACAAATACTGGTATAAAAGGGGGCTGGGCTTGGAGCTGAAGGAGATTTGAATGAAAGAAAATCAGAAAAGGCTTAGGAAATGGTGCTGGCTTGATAATTTAATAGGAAGTGAATTTGAGAAAATATGAATGGAGTGGGCCGGCTGAGGGTAAGTTGAGGAAACGTTTAAAGGAATTCATTGAAAATGAAAATGAAATTATAGGCTCGGCCTGAGAGTTTACAATTTGATTCTAGGCTGGGAAAATTGTGCTTGGGCCGGAGGGGAGATTTAGATACTTTGGGAGCAAAAGGTTTTGGGTTTAATAAAGTTTCTTTAAATAATTGAGTTATAAAAATAACAAATTATAGTTTACAGAGAAATGGATTTAGGCGTATAAAAGAACCGGTTATTACACCTTTCCTTCTCGCATGTCTCCCTCTATTGTCATAGGCGCAGGCGGCGGAACAGGAATATGTTGCAATCTATTGAACTGTCGCAACATCCGGTCCAGTAGGTGCATGACCACGATATTAATGCAGAGTAGTGGGCATCGAGCCCGCCAAACCGACTCTCTTTCGATACAAATGCCGGGTAATTCTTGCAGACGATATGCTGTATAAGGCGTCCACGTGAACTGCGCAAATAACATAGTACAAAATTGTAATGAAGCTAATTTAAAATTTTTAAACAAAGTTAATTACCTAAGGTATGGTTACCTGAGCCGTCTCCATGCGATCCAACTCATCTCTATAATTCTTAACTACTCGACGAGAAGCGTTATAAGATTTCTTGCCACTCCACCAAGAGCCGAGAGGCTTTTCAAGGGTATCCACGGCAGAAATATTAATACGATCTGGTCTTTCCATACACATGTGCTTGTAGGGTGTTTTTCGTCACCATATTGAGATGTGAATACGCGCGCGCTTGTCAGGTGCATTACAGATTCCCCCATGCCTAGGGTAGGCTGGGATTTATTGATTGTAGGGATCCGAATCTCCGGCAGCCGCGAACTAAACTGTTGTTAATTACCCCTCGTCTTTGGAGCGAGAGAACTTCCGATTGACGGGTTAAACTGGTCATGCGAACTCATGCGATGTATTGGGGTGTGTGTGTGTGTGTGTGTGTGTGTTTAACATATTATAATGGAGACGCGTTCATTTTTTTGTTCCATTTGAAAATAAATAAAATAAAAAAAGGGATATATATATATATTTATATAAAAATAAATAAGTAAATGAATATTGAGAGAAAAGTTTTTATTTTTAAAAAAAAAAATCATTTATAATTTATTTATATTTATTTGTTTTTATTATTAATTTTTAAATAAAAAGATAAAAAAGAAAAAGAAAAGAAAGAAGAAAGAAAAAAAAGGATAAAAAGAAAATAAAAAAATTATTAAAAAAAGAGGGGTTTCCCCATTCACGGGAGAGGAAGGGGGAAGGGGCTCCTAATTAATGGGAGCCTCCCCCGTGTGGTGGGGGGGCATAAGGCACCCATTAAGCCCTTCTTCCTCACGTGCTCTCATGTGAGGGGGGGCCAAAGGGCTCCTATTAAATAGGAGCCCTTCCACCTCACGTGAGGGGGAGGAGAAGGCTCCCATTTGATGGGAGCCTCCTCCACACGTGGGGCCCAAAAATTAATTTTTTTTAATAAATTTTTAACATGAAGTTCAACTCTAAAAGATTTTTTTTTTGTGGAGTTAAACTCCAAAAGAATTTTAAATGTGGAGTTCAACTCGAAAAAGATTTTAAATAGAGTTTGACTCCCCAAAAATAACTTTATTGTGGAGTTAAACTCCAAAAGAATTTTTGTTGTAGAGTTAAAACTCCAAAAGATTTTTAAATGGAGTTCAACTCCAAAAAAAGATTTTAAATGGGGTTCAACTCCAAAAAGATTTTTATTGTGGAGTTAAACTCCAAAAAAATGTTTTAAATAGAGTTCGACTCCAAAAAGAATTTTATTGTTGAGTTGAACTCCAAAAGAATTTTAAATGGAATAAAACTCCTAAAGAATTTTAAATGGAATTTAACTCCAAAAATATTTTTATTGTGGAGTTGAACTCCAAAAGAATTTTAAATAGAGTAAAACTCCTAAAAAGACTTAATGTGGAGTTAGACTCCCCAAAAAGAATTCTTTTGTGGAGTTAAACTCCAAAAGAATTTTTGTTGTGGAGTTAGACTCCCCAAAAAGAATTCTTTTGTGGAGTTAAACTCCAAAAGAATTTTTGTTGTGGGGTTAAACTCCAAAAGATTTTTAAATGGAGTTCAACTCCAAAAAAAGATTTTAAATGGAGTTCAACTCCAAAAAAAGATTTTAAATGCGAAGTTAAGCTCCAAAAGAATTTTAAATGTGGAGTTAAACTCTAAAGGAATTTTAAATGGAGTTCAACTCCAAAAATATTTTTATGTGGTGTGGAGTTAAACTCCACTAAATGGGGAGCCTCCCCCTCACGTGAGAGGGAGAAAGCTTCCACTTGGGGGGAGTTCCCTCTTCCTCACGTGAGAGCGAGCAGGGGCTTCCAAAAAAATCTTTTTTTTGTGATGGAGTTAAACTCCAAAGAAAAATTTACTTGGAGTTAAACTCTCAAAACAATTTTTTTCAGAGTTAAACTCCAAAAAAAAGGTTTTTATTATAAAATTAAACTCCAAAAGAATTTTATTTGTGGAGTTAAACTCCAAAAGATTTTCTTCTTTCTCTTTTGAGAAGAAACCCAAAATGGGTTCTCTTGAAACTCCAAGATTTAGATCTTGAATAATAAAAAAGAGACCATTTTTCTTCTCTTGATGGAGTGTTGGGAGGTGAGTTTATGGTAAACTTTATTCAGTTTTAAAAAAAAAGAAAGCTAAGCTCTTGATTTATTTTGGAAAATGAAAAGGAAGAGGAAGAACTTGAAAAAGAGAGAGTGGAGGCACAAACCCTAGTTTTGGGGGAGAATAAAAAAGTTGTCATAGATATTTTCATCATGTTTACCTTTATAGGCTACACACTTTACACATAGCCCCCTGGGCTTTACCAAATGGCACTTATACCATCCCATGCCTTATATGCTTATCTCTTTTTGCACATAAGCCATGGGGTTTACAAAATTTTGGTTTTTTGCTTATTTTACATACATTTATTTCTATACATACATACATATATATATAAGAATTACATTACACCAATTTATGGTTTCATTTCTTTTGTCATAAGGCCGGTCTCTTTGACCTGGGCTTAGGCCCACTTGAACTGGGCTTGGGCCTACCTAGTTTGGGGTTGACTTTGACTTTGACTTGGTCAACTGGGGTGTAATTTTTGACCCCAACAGTGCTCCCATGACTAAATCTATATATAAAGTGTCAGATGATAAGAGAAAAAACCAATATTACAATTTTGCAAATGTCTACCTGTTAAAAACAAAGAATGTACCTGAAGTACTATAATGCAGCCATAAATTTTATTTTTCGTAGGAGCACATGCCTTATCTAATTCCTTGTAAAGATAGGCCAGGACCACTGCTCCCCAAGCATACTGGCCACACACATCAAAGTCCGTAAGAAATCCAAGGTATAAAGGATGGACATGGGTTGCCAATTGGTCTGGCATCAACCAACAACCGATCATATACATAATGTAAGCATGTGCATATCTATCCAAGACATCATCGGTAGTTTCATCAGGGATATTAGTAAATGTTTTTTTGGGCCAGTTTAAACTGATCTTATACCCCTTATATACCCTCCTGGTGCCTGAATTTTACAAATAATTGTTAATTAATATCACTGTAACATACTTAAACTTTTGATTTAAAAATTACGAATTATACCTGTCCGAGAGCAGATTCGGCATATGTATCCCTGTATGGATGCTCGGTATCTGGACCCACAATTTTACCTCCGACTAATCCAACCCCATTCACCCGTAAACCAAGTAAGAGCCTATATCTTGGACTGTGATAGTGGCATCACCCCATCTAAGATGAAAAGTGTGGGTCTCTTTTCTCCAACTCTCAACAAGAGATGTAACGAGACTGTGGTCGATTTGGATATGACGAAGTAATGAAGCTTCATAAAATCCGGCTCTTCGAATCTGCTCGATTATATGATAATCGGTAACTTACCACCTGTCAGAACTATGACTGACAACTGTAAAATTATCTCCACCCTGCAAAATTTAATTATATTATTTTCAACTATCAGAATTAAAAGAAATGGGGAATTAAAACAAATTTAATAAGTTTTGAATCTTTCCTCCTCGTGTAATATACTGAAAGATCTATGTTCGTTTAGATTTACGAGCAGTGATTTTTCGAATGGTTAATTCTCCATTGAAATTATTTTGATATTACAATTACTGAAAAATTGAGACAGTTGGTGGGTTTAGAAGGGAATTTGAATAGAGATAGTAAAATAAAAATAGTGAAAATCAGAGTAAAGGGGATGGAGTTTTATAGGGAAAGGAAGGCGTGTTCCGAGAACCCGCCGTCATCTTTGCCCACAGAATGATTATGTTTTTTCCATATTGTGTTGTCAAATCAGTTGTCAAATCATATTGTCATATTATGTTGTCAAATTGTTGTCAGATCTTATTTTTAAAAATGACACATCATTTTGCAAAGAAGAGGGCGGGTTCTTAGAACGCGTCCCCTTCAATAATTTTATGCCAGCGGGTTCCAAGAACCCGCCCTCGTCTCTTATGTTTTTTCCCAAATCTTTTGTTTTTTTCGTAACATATATTGTGTTGTCAAATCTTACTGATAATAATTATGTGGGCTCATATCATTTTCCAAAGAAGATGGCGGGTTCTTAGAATGCGCCCCCTTCAATAATTTTATACCAGTGGATTCCAAAAACCCGCCCTCATCTCTTCTATTTTTTCCTGTCGTGTGTTGTCAAATCTTTTGCTTTTTTCTTAATATTATGATGTCAAATCTTACTGATAATAATTATGTGGGGTTACATCATTTTGCAAAGAAGAGGGCGGGTTCTTAGAACACGCCTCCTTCAATAAATTTATGCCAGCGGGTTCCAAGAACCCGCCCTCATCTCTACTGTTTTTTCCTGTCATGTGCTGTCAAATCTTTTGTTTTTTTCTCTTACTGATAATAATTATGTGTGGTCATATCATTTTGTAAAGAAAAGGACGGGTTCTTAGAACGCGCCCCCTTCAATAATTTTATACCGGCAGGTTCCAAAAACCCGCCCTCATCTCTTCTGTTTTTTCCTGTCGTGTGTTGTCAAATATTTTGTTTTTTTCTTAACATATATTGTGTCGTCAAATCTTACTGATAATAATTATGTGTGGTCATATCATTTTGCAAAGAAGAATGCGGGTTCTTAGAACGCACCCCCTTCAATAATTAAGATGAGTACGGGTTTTCGAAACACGCCATATTTAATATTTTAAATAATTTTAATTAATCCAAGACAAACCCGTGACCCCTTTACCACCAAACACCTATAAAAACAGCACTCTCTCCTCTCCATTTGCTCTCCATTTCGCTCCAATTTGCATCTGCACTCTCCTCCCATTTGCTCTCCATTCTGCTCCGGTTTGTATCAGCACCTCCTACAAAATCTCATCCTGCTCCGATTTGCATATGCACCTCCTACAAAATCTCATCTGCACCCCTTCAAATGTATATAAATTTATTTTAACGTTTATTTATTTTTCAATGAATATATTTATTATATAAGTTGTTAACGCTTTTTTTTATTGTTGGCTTGATATTGTTTGATGCAGATAATGGCAAGTTCAAGTTTATTTGTTGTATATAAATACGATGGCCAGATTGTCACAAGTGCACAAGGTCCCGAGTATATGGGCGGGTGCGCAAGAATTATGCGATTAAAACCATCAACGACTTATAATGAAATCGAGAATAAAGTGTTTAAAATCATGAAATATGATCCCCGTGAAATTGAGCTTAAGTTAAGTTGTATATGGCCTATGTTTACTGGAAATGCATTGGTTGAAATTATAGACGATGCATCAATATCTTCGATGATAGATTTCGGTCTGGCAAACACCCAGCATTCTTTTGAACTTTTAGTTCAGAAGGAACAATTGGAAATATCAGATGTCGCTCCAACGAGTAATTTTGATGGTGATGTTGGAAGTGGTTCCTGAGGGTACGGTCCCATGGTTAACGATGATACCGTTAGTCTCAGTGGATACGACTATACACAATATTATTCAAACCTTCAAATTCAAGGGTAAACATTTTATAAATCCACTTTTTGTAATACCAAAATATTAATATATTTTATATATTAAATACAGATTTTCCCAATCGACTGCTGCAGTTACATGCACCACTGAAGAACAACAAGAATTAACATATACAACCTTCCAAAGGTAAATAAATCTGAAACAAGTGGTGATTATGTTTATATTCTTCGTAATACGAAAATATCAAGGAAAAATTATATAAGAACAATTTATATACTAAACGCAGGTTTTCCTATACCTCCGCATCATTCCAACACGATCCAAGTAGCGCATTCCAAGCATGTCCATCCACATCTTTCCGGTCTTTTCACCCCGAATCATCCACATTACACCGACCTCAACCATCATTTATTGCACCCGAGCCTTATGTTGCTACGGGTGACATTGATATGTGTGGCAGTGATGATGATGAAACTGGTGAAGGTCATCAAGGGGAGGATAGCGTGGAATATGCCGCTGGATTGAATGAAGTAGTATTGATTGATGATATGGCTGCGAATAATGATTTTGTCGAACTAGAAGATCCCGGCCTCAATCCACTGGAAGATGATAGTCGGCTAGGCTTGGCCGCGGCAGAAGTAAATACTGAACCCTATTTGGAAGCGACCGTAGCAAGCGAAGATTGCGTCACTGTTGGAGATATGTTTCAGGAAAAATGAGATCTTATTTATAAGCTGAAGTCGTGGGCTATTCAAAAAAACGTTACATTTAAAACCGAAGAGTCAAATAAGACGTACTATACCGTGGTATGTACGAAAGTTCCTGAATGTAAGTGGAGATTGCATGCATGTTGTTCCAAAAGAGCCAAAGCTTGGAAGGTCACGAAATACAACCAAGAACATATTTGCATCAATTCTATTATGTTAAAAGACCACAAGAATTGCACTTCAACTTATATTTGCTCACTAATCATGCCACTAATCCGTACAGACGTGGCGATGACTTCCCGAGAGATACGGCTCTACGTCAGCGGAGAGCACAAAATTCAGATTTCGTATGTGAATGCATGAGATGCTCGCAGAAAGGTTTTATGCAAGATATTTGGGGATTGGGAAAGCTCGTACAACTCACTAGTCCCTTTTATGGAAACCATGAAAGTATCAAATCCGAGGTCCGTATACCGGTTAAAAACCACAGAAACAGATGTCGATGGCTGTGTCAGGTTTCAAAGAATTTTCTGGTGTTTTGCTCCTTGTGCGGCTGGTTTCACACACTGTCGGCCGGTATTTTGCGTGGATGGGACGTATCTATATGGTAAGTACAGAAGTTGCATGTTAATTGCTATAGGTATTGATGCTAATAACGGTATATTTCCGTTGGGATTTTCTATTGTCTAGGGTGAAAATACATCATTCTGGTCATGATTTTTCCGTCAACTCAAAAGTATTCCATTTGTTATTGATAAAACAGATTTATGCATCATATCTGATAGTTTTTCCGTCAACTCAAAAGTATCCCATCTGTTATTGATAAAACAGATTTATGCATCATATCTGATAGACATTTAGGAATACTAGCTGCAATGAGAGCAGTATTTCTGACGACCCCACATAGGTTTTGCCTGCGGCACTTCAGGCAAAATTTTGATATAAAATTTAAAAATTCAGATCTATATAAGCTTATGTACAAAGCCGGTGAAGTATCTGACCCTAATGTTCATGACATGTATATTACGAGAATTGGACAGATGAGTCAAGCTGTGAAAGCGTGGTTAGATGAGTATCCAGTACGCATGTGGTCACAAACACATGATAATGGATGCAGATATCTACTAATTACCACTAATATGTCTGAAAGTTTCAACGGCGTCCTTAAAGGTGTTAGAGGCTTACCGATACAGGGGTTGATTGTTCGAACCATTTTCAAAGTGAATACTTACATTGTGCAAATAAGGGAAAAGTTCTTGGCGATGGAGACTTCACTCACCTCGTATTACAAAGATATATTCCGGAAAAGAGAGCGCAAAGCACAATACTACAGATCTGAAAGGTTTGACACAGCGGAGTTTCAAGTTACGGGGAGTAATGGGAATCAATATACTGTAAATTTTAGAGATGAAGGGCTCTCTTCGTACACATACGGTGTTTTCCAGCAACAACATTTACCTTGTGCCCACGCAATTGCTGCTGTGAGCAGCATGCATAACTCACATTACAATTTTGCTTCCCGTTACTATACAGTTTCCAATTACCAAGACGCATATGATCCAAAATTTCATCCTATACCTGACAGTCGCTATTGGCACTGTTATACTGGGAAAAAACAAACACCGACTGTATTACCGCCAAACAAAAATATAGGACCCGGAAGACCTAAAGTGTGTCGAGATCGAATGACAATGGATGCTGATCCTCAGCAAAGGCACGGCAGATGTAGCCTATGCAAACAACCAGATCATTATAGAACCAGATGTTCAGGACAGTCAACAGGGGCGGGACCTTCGAGATCGTGACAAGTGCACCGGAAGAAAATCGGTTAGCGCTTGTAAAGAAACTTGTACAATTTACTTTTTACAAACAGATATGATTTTTTTGTATTATAAATTTGACTTATTCATTTTGTTATTGGAGTGTATACAAGATTTATATTTATAGTAATTTTATATGAACTGTAATAACAATTGTCCGGACAAAAACAACAACAATATTATTTATTAATTTTTTTAATCGATATTTATTAAATTATGTTTTTTATTTAATTTTTTTTATTAATAAAGGCGGGTTTCTAGAACCCGCCCCCACCCTCTTTAGGAGAGGGCGGGTTCCTAGAAGCCGCCCTCTCCTATACACGGTGGGGGCGGGTTCTAGGAACCCGCCCTCTTCTTTAGAGGGTGGGGACGGGTTCTTGGAACCCGCTCTCTGCTCACGGGTGGGGGCTGGGATGTGAAACCGCCATATTTTGGTAAATAAAAAATAAATGATTTTATTTTAATAATTTTAATATTATTATATCCTATTTCGAAAAAAAACCCTGACTTCTAACAATTAACAAGACCATAACAAAGAAAGAAAAGCATTTTCATACCCTTTTCATCATTTACTTTCATTATTAAAAAAAATGCAAATGCAGAATAAAGAGTTTCCCTTGACAACATCCATTTCCCTGATGAAAAATATTTTTCCTGAAAGAATGAGCCCAAGTGTTAGATTGTTCGTTTTCCGCTCAATTAAATTAAACGAGCTTAAACTAAAGATTTAGTTATCAAAGGAGCCCAAATGAGCTCTCATTAAGCCAAGGCTCGAGCTTTCTGAACCTATTTAACATCAAAAATATCTAGCAACAAACAAGTGCAAGAATATTTTTTTAAAAAGATGTTAAATTTCATTTTCAACAAATTGAACAAAAGTAAGGATATAAGAATTTTTTTTTTTGGTTAACCATTCAGCTCCAGCTAATATCTAGCTAAAGCGAGTAGGGATGAATCAAAGTAACAGTAATTCAAACAAAATTTTCAGCATCTCTATATATATTTTTTTATAAATTAGTGGATCTATAACCCAAAAAAAAAAAAAATTGATCAAATTGTACTAAAAATTCTTGCAGCTGACTCTGTCGTCAACTCCCCCCAACCTCTTTAATTCCCACCATAACCCACCATAACCCTAACCCTAATTCCGCACCCCCCTCGCACCCCCCCCCCGCCCCAACCCAAAAAAAATTCCGACGATGGACACAGTTTACCAAGCCCTAATCACCGTCGGCGTCATCTTCGTCCTCGTCCCCGTCGTCTTCCTCCTCCTCCTCCTCCTCCTCCGCCACACCCCAAAGCCCCAGAAGCATCCCCAATTCCAAACCCTAACCCTAACCCACCCCAGCACCAAACCCCCTTCCCCTTCCTCCTCCTCCTCCGCTTCCGCCGACGAGGAGATCTCCTCCTTCGACCCCTCCCTCGACCAGATATCCATCTCCGACCTCGCCGCCGCCACCAACAACTTCTCCGCCGACGCCATCGTCGGCGACGGCGGCTTCGGGTTCGTCTACAGGGCCCGCCTCCCCAACGGCCTCACCGTCGCCGTCAAGAAGCTCTCCTCCGACGCCGCCTTCCACGGCCTCCGCGAGTTCCGCGCCGAGATCGAGACCCTCGCCCAGATCCGCCACCCAAACCTCGCCCGCATCCTCGGCTTCTCCATCTCCGGCCCCGACCGCATCCTCATCTACGAGTTCCTCGAACATGGCAGCCTCGACCAGTGGATCCACGACCCCGACCCGGAAAAAACCCCGCCGCTGCCGTGGCACGCACGCGCACGCGTCATTCACGGCGTCGCGAGGGGCCTCGCCTTCCTCCACGAGGAATGCAAGCCCCGCATCATCCATAGGGACATCAAGGCGAGCAATGTGCTTCTCGATTCGGACTTCGGGGCGAGAATCGCCGACTTCGGCCTCGCCAGACATGTCGGGCCGGAGATGACGCACGTGTCGACTCAGGTCGCGGGCACCATGGGGTACCTGCCCCCGGAGTACAGGGCGGGTCTGACGACCGCCACGGTGAAGGGGGATGTGTACAGCTTCGGGGTGTTGCTGTACGAGGTGGCGAGCGGACGTAGGCCTAGCTGGCCGGTGAAGGGCGGGGACGGGAAGGAGGTGTCGATGGTGAGGTGGGCCCGGGGGATGGTGGAGTCAGGGCTGGGGTTGGAGGTGTTGGACCCCTTGATGATGGGGGGTGGTGAGGGGTTGGAGGCTAAGGGGTATTTGAATGTGGCTTACAAGTGCACTGATGAGAATGCTAAGATGAGGCCTAGCATGAAAGAGGCTGTGGCTGCCCTAGATGTATATATGAGCAAAGAAGCATAGCTTCCGCGGTAAAACCTTTACCTTCAATTATTTTGCTCCTCCTGTTTTCCAGAGGGTGGTTGTATCCGCAGTTTGAGTTTGTATGTTGCTGTATGTGGTAATTAGTTAGTAGGGATATTACACACCACAAATTGATTCCTAAAATTCGGATTTTTAGGAGCTCCTGTATTTAGATACATGTTGTATGATAAGGTTTATATCAAGGATGTTGTTGCTCCAATGACACGGCGGAGTGTGACTTGATTGCCGTTTTCTTTGTGTGCCTGTGTGTGTATATATGGATTCCTCTTTTAGTTCTTCATGGATCACTTCCAAAACTTAGTCGTTTCAATCTATGACGCAAAAATCTATTGGTCCTTCGAATTTCTTCTTTCCATTTTGCAAAACAACTAATGTATTGACTTTCTTTACCAGAAGAAATGGAGAGAGATATGACATCTATGGGTTTTGGTTTTCAAGATCTAGTAGATTTATATTTGATTAAAAAGGACAAAAATATCATTTAACATGCATAGTTGACTCCTGCAGGGCAGGGTGTTCACTATTAGTCATGGTAGTTTTTCCCTAATTTAGAGATCTATGAATAGGTTTTTGCCAAACATGCGAACCTTTCCATAGTTTTTAGGAACCAAGCCTTTGAACAAATGTGAGGTTTTGCATGTGATATGGATAACATCATGTTCTGGGATGCTATATCCAAATAACAGTTTTCAGAGGCAGTAGTTTGAGAAAAAAAAACTTCTATTAATTGCAAACAATTCATATCTATTATATAAGATTAGGTGCAAACAAGCGAGAAATGTGATCAATTAGTTAAGATTGTTTGCAAGCTCACTCAAATTGATAGCAGAGATGAGCTTATCATAAACAAGCCATCCTTTGCAAAATTACCCTCTAAATGATACAAAATATCTAAAATATATTTGAAAGAAAATCATTACAATTTTTGCAGTCATGCAATTCAATATAAAACTTCAAACATAAACGTAAGCTATTTAACCCTGACTCAGCCTGCATATCTGCAAAAAGACTGAGCCCAAAGCCACAGCCTTCCAAATAACCCCCCATGGAATACCATAACTACCCTTTGCAAATAACCCCCTAACAAATGGCCAAAAACTCAAAATCACCCACACACTGCAAACAGCCTCTCCAAGCCCCCACCTATGTTCTCTCCCAACCATTGAATCAACCACACCAATGGCCAATCCAGCAATGTGCACCATCACCAGTGCCGTCCCTGGCACGAAAAAGGGCGATGAATCGAATGTGAATTTTCCTGCGTCCACGTCCGCTTCTTCCGTCGAATTGGTCTGATCCTTACGGGTGATTTCAAACATCGTTTCCGAAAGGCCCAAGAGTTTGAGGATGACTGAAAGGAATCCGAAGAGGAACGAAGACGCAGAGGAGATTCTGTCCATTCTTTGGTTGTTCCACCACGCGCGGACGGAGAGACCGCAGCTTAGATAGTCAGAGAGGGAGAAGAGATTGTAGAAGACGAAGATTGCAGCCGGGATGAAGAATTCTAGACTGGATGCCTGTGTACAATGTTCAAGGGCATTTATGTATTTTTTTAAAATGTTTTTTGAAAAAAGCGATGCTTAAACAGCTTAATTTATATTTGAGGTATTTACTTAAAACCCCGTCTCCTGCCATGACCGAGTTGTGAAAGAACACCATCTGGTTTTTCCATTAGCGGAAAGCAAGTCAACGGCTCGAGAAAACCTCGTTTTCTTTCTCTTCTTCCTATTCCCACCATTTTAACTAAAGCTAATAATGAAATGTAAAAGTTTTCTAAAAGAAATAAAAACAAGAACAGGTAATTTACCTTTGGGAAGAAACTTGAATCGGCCAGAAAGCAGTAAGCTGGGAGAAGAGCATAGCAAAACGCAAACAGTGAAGATGGAGCCCATGAGTTGAGCCACAAATAGGCTAAGCATTGCCTAAACTTGAGCTTTTTGTAAAGAGCGGCAGGTATTGGGCTATTTGAGTCCAGCAAAATCTCCAAAAGGCCTGTGGCCCATCTTTTGTATTGGGTCAGGCTTGCGGGCCCTCCGGTCGGTGCGTTTCCGAGGAATGCGGGTGGGTCCGGCGTCAGGAATACAGATCTCCAGCCCTTGGCATGTATCCGAATCCCGGTTAGGACATCTTCTGTCATTGATCCGTACATCCAGCCAATCTACAAGACGGAATATTGCGTTAATAGATTATAATATACAATCCGTAAAAGCATTTGACTAAGACCCAAGATAAGAGAAAAGAACAGTAATTACAACAGCAACAACATTAACGAACTAAGGTTAATACGTTATGGCGCCGCAACAACGAATAGGGTAAAACAAAGAGGATAGGATCCTTGAGTTTAGCAAGGACAGGAGACGGCTGGATCACAGGATCACACTATTTAGCGGGCTATCCGTTCGTGATCCCCGACTCGGGAATCCCTCACCGGTCCTTCTAATGCTTTCTAATTTAGGTCGGCTGTATACTAAAATGAGTCTTGCCAAGTCGAAAGGACTTCGTCATTGTCTTCGACAGCAGTCAACACTAGCCCTTTTATTTACTCAAAAGATATTTACATATATAACCATATCAAGAATATAGAAGCAGAATTTATATGTATTTTATTATTTTAGTGACTAATATGCAAAAGATATTTACATATATAACCATGTATATAAATATTTCATAATTAAAAATATTCCACATTTGTAAAACTTTCTGTCTATAAATTTTTTTTAATAACAAATATTTACATTTAAACTACAAATGTGAAAGCTGTCAAATGTTTTTATAATATAAATAAAAAAAACAGGGACTTTTTGTATAGGCCCCTAAAACATTGAAATTTTGAAAACATTCTCTGAAACTTCATATTTTTAAATACACCCCTAAAAGCTATCTGTTAACTGAAAACACTCCTTCACTTAAGTTAATTAGTATTAATAATTGGATTAAAGCTATTATGATGAATTGTGAGATAAAAAGTCTTATGTAACATCAAACTCTCATGTCTTTTCATTTTGTGCAAAACACATTCTTCAAGTTATCATTTTAGCTTCTTAACGAAGATTTCTAAAGGTGTTAGAGATGATAATCAAGTATATGAGACAATTTAGCTTAACTAAGAGTTTTAGGGGATGTATTTAAAAATATAAAGTTTGGTTCAAGGGCCTGTCTACCTATCTATCTTTCTATCTATATTATATATACTAAAACCTTATGAATATTCAAGCTCATTTTTGGACTCATATGCTCGGAAAATTAATCAATCCCTTCATTTTTTTGAAAAATTGTAAATAGCTCATTCTTCATTATTTTGTTTATTCACTAGTTGTAGAATTGTGAATTGGATAACTAATATCTACCTCATTCTCACCAATCTATATTATATGTGACAAAGCAACATATTCGAGAGTTTTCAAAATTTCATGATTTTTTCACATTATAACAAGCAATATATTGAAAAATAAATATTTGTTTTAAATTTTTTCCAAAATTACACGATTTTCGTGTGTTAAAAAGCCTCCAGCATACAAAATGTTATAAATTTGTCGAAAACAAATAATTATAGGAATTTTAAAGAGTTCATGATTTCCGTGTGTTGTTAGAGGTTCCAACCACTGAAAGTCTTAGTCGCTCGGACTAGATTTCTTTATTATGTTACATTTTCAGCAGCAATCGATGATTTTTTCTTCTTTTATTCACATAGCTTTTTCTGTCTCCTTGATGCCCAAAATTTCTCTAAAAGGATGAGCAAATAAAATATTGGGAAATAAAAAAAACAAAAACTTCTAAGATTTTGAAATTTCATGATTTTGGTATGCGGCATGAAAAATAATGAAAGAAAAAAAGAAACAGAGTTTCTTTTTGAGATTTTTGAAAATTTTATTCTTTAATTTGTATTATATCATGCAAAATATTGAAACAGTGAAGCTAACATAAATTTTTAAGGATTCTAAATTTTTTATGATTTTAGTATGTTATAGCAATCAAAATATTGAAAAATCAAACAAAATAGAAGGTTTTAGTTTTTTTGAAAATATTACATTTTCATATTTTATATAGCAAGCAAAATAATTAAAAACCAAAGCAAAAAGAGAGTTTTAATATTTTTTAAAATTTTACGAATTTAGCATACAAAAATTGTAAAATCGAATAAAACAATTTTTTTAAAATTTAGCGGTATATAAGACGCAAAATATTAAAAAGGGAAGGAAAACAAAAAAAATTATGATCTTTGTCTATAGCAAACAAAAAATTGAAAAACCAAATAAAATCGAAAATATTGAAAATTTCATGAGCTGTTATGGCATGTAAACTATTAAAAATTTGAAGAAAATTTTAATTTTTTTTAAAATTCACGATTTTCATGTGTTATAGTAAGCAAAATATTGAAAACTAGAAGAGAAATCGGATAATTTTGGGACATTTGAAGGTATCTCGATTTTTGTGTGCTATGACATGTAAGATTTTGAAAAACTTAAGATTTTTAAAAAATTTACGATTTTGGTGTGCTATATATACCATGCAAAATACTAGAAATCAATGAAAACTAAAACATAACACTATTGCAAAATTTTGATTGACCCTTTTTAAAATCACTCTCTCTTATTATTTAGGGGGTTTACTGGCCAAATATTGAAAAAAATTAATATTTATATTTGTGGTATGCAAAATACTAAAAATTCCAAAAAAACTAACATTTTAAAGCTAAATACTAAATAAAACAGAAATGTTTGAAAAATGAAAATTATACAATTTTCATGTGATACCGTGCAAAATATTCTAAATTTGACGAAGAAATAATGTTGGGATTTTTTGTAAATTTTGCAATTGTCATGTACCGTATGCAAAATATCATGAAACTGAAGGAAATAGAATAATTTGAGATTTTTAAAATTTCATGATTTTTGTGCATTATAGGCATAATATTGAATAAAAGAAATAAAACATGAAATTTGAATTTTTTGAATTTCTTTTATGGTTTTCATATATATGAGGTCCACAAAAAAGCAAATATATTTTACATATGAGATATTACATATGAGATTTATATTGACCCTTCATATATTTTACATATTAAGTTAAAAAATATGAGACATTACATATGAGATTTATATTAATCCTTCATATATTTTACATATGAAGTTCATAAATATGAGATATTACATATGGGATTTATATTAATCCTTTATATATTTTAGATATGAGGTTCATATTAATCCGTCATGATAAAAGGAATATTACAACTTGCAACTCATATTAATCCTTCATATATTTTACATATGAGGTCCATAAATATGAGATGTTACAGTTTGCAGGTCATATAACAATAAGTTATTAAATTAATATGATTTTTCTTGACTTTAGCCTTCGCATCCCCGCATTGCGCCGGGGCCCCTGGTAGTAATAAAAAAAACCTAAAAAATATTGATTGTGGTGTGTTTTACCTCTTTCCCCCAACTTGTATTGAACTCATAGGTGCAAGCAGCAACTTCCATAGCCAATGGAACTCTAGCTGAAATATCTTTCATAATTGGAAACTCTAGAGGTTTCCTTGAAGTTATTATTTTAGCTGACTCCATTAATTCTTTAGAATTCCCATATATTCTTCCAAGTTGCTCATAAGATAAATAATCTGCAAAAAATCAAAATCAAAATAATAAATCAAAATAAAAAATTGCCAAAATAATCAAGATTAAATGTGAACCAACGTATATAGTGCATACCATGTAGTTCATCATCCTCATCATATTGAGGTGATGACCCATATATTACTTTCCTTCTATGAAAACAACCTGTTCCTGCATAAAATGGACCTTGAATCCCTGCAATGCCATGTGCCCATTTCTGAAATTATTAAAATACAAAGTTATCATTAATTATAAACACAAAAGAAAAGAAAAGAAAAGAAAAATAGTTGGGTGTGTAATTTTCCTATATATCATGGTAAAGGTACAGGCATTGTGGGGGATGGGCCGGATATGAGAAGAAAATTCCTCATGTCCTTGTCATTAATTTTCCAAACTCCTCTATTATTTTTGTTTTTGCATCGGACAACCTCGAATATTTTCTTGGTTAATTAGCCTTAAGTGCTTATAGCTGAGGAGCTATTCCAACATTAATTAATGAGCGATTAGATTAATATATAAATTTTACAACCTCGAATATTTCAACCAAAATTATATAAATTTTACAATCTTTTGAGGGAAGGAGAGAGAGAGAGAGAGAGAGCTAACCCTGTGAAGGACAACCAATTGATTTCCAAAAGGATCATCCTTGAGAGCACCATAGAAAACTTGTGGGGCTTGAACAAAACCACTTGATGCCCCATCATCATCAAAGCCAAGCAAAAGGCACATCCCATGATGAATGACCTCTGGGTTATTTGCAAACATGTCACAATCCACATTAAGCATGAATGGTGCATTCGTCATCACCCCTGATACCCTAGTCTGCAATCATATATATATCCATATAATAACATTTTCATCTACTATTATTATATCATGTGTGATCAATCAAATAATATATCCATGGATGCATCATCATTTTAAAATTTTACGTTATTCTAAGTTTATGTATGTAAAAGATGAAGTAATGCCTATGAGTGTCGAACAGGGACGCCCCAAAAGTTGTTCAATGAGACATAATTAATCTATTGATCAATTCGGATATATTTCGTAGGAAAGTAAAACATAATTGGATTCGGCCGCCTTCAAAACAATATCTAGCCATTAATTATTTTTTGTGTGCATGTGTTGTGTGCGTGTGTCTGTATCGAACTGGATTTTAAAAATTCATATATCCGTATGCGAAAAATATACAAATCCGTATATTATTCCGATACTTGGATCCGCATGCAGTCCTCTCTCACTCGGCCAAACCCAAAGTTTCCTATCCGTTCTTTGATTCCTCTTTTAGCGCCCTGGACCGGAAGAACCATGTAGCTCTTTCTATTTACTTATGCTAACCAAGGATGATATATTACCAGAACATTCATGGCTCCAGCTTTGAAGTGATGTGGGTGTTTTGGCCTCTTCTCTCTGGCCACATATATCAAATGGGGGACCCCTTCCTCTTCCCCATTGTTCTCTGAAATTACCTACAAAACAAATGGGAGGCAACAAAACAAAAAGGCATATTCTTTAGACAAATGTGTATATGGTATTTTACTTAAAACCCTCCAAAACTTGAGTAATCACTAAAAGTCCCAAAACATAATAATTACTTGTTATCGAAAACAAACTGTTGCTCGATTTACCCTCCCTTCCAAATTTTCCGTCCAAAAAAAGCATAGCCTATAGCTTCTTTTTTTTTTTTTGACGAGAAGAGCAGGGCATCGCAGGAGAGTCCGTCCCAGGAAACTTGATTAACCGTTAGCTAATTTATAATATCTCCATGTACCCCACTTATAACCTATCTCTCTATTCGATAAAACTGTCATTTCTCTTTTGCTCTTCATCTTTCTCTTCCTCATGATCTGGACACTTGTACCTAGGGTAATCAAAAGAACTTTATCTTTTTCTTACACATAACTTGCAATTAACCTCGCATTCGCATTCCACTGCTTCATGTGTAGAGAAGGTTGAGAAAAAAAATCATATCCAATTGCCAATTAGAGGATTTGAGAAGCAAATCCAAAACCCTAATTTGAATTGGGGCTTAATTAGAAATATTAGATGAAGAAAAGTAAAGACGGATGGTTGGATAGTTTTAATAACCCTATTCTGAGTTTTTCCGTTAACTGGCTAACTATGTGAGGGAAAAGGGCCAGTGAGGGGTTTTAAGATGGAGCAACTTTAAAGTTTTTGGGGTAATAAGTAATTATCAAGTTTTGGCTTTCTATAGTAATTAGCTAAGTTTTGGAGGATTCAAGTAAAAAGACTATATATATAGAGAGAGAGAGAGAGAATTAGAGAATGCATGGTAATATTATATTAAACATGTGGTTGCCAAAAAGTGAAAAAGAATATCACGAGAGACCCCAAAGCTGAAGGGCACAATCACCTTAATGATGCTTGGATGATTTCTTCTTTCTATTGATGAGAACTCCACAAGTTCATCTTTCATGTGACATGTACCACAATTTCTTGTCGCGCCTTCTATTTTTTCACTTAACTCTTGGTACTCCCTCTATAATACAAATATTAATTATAATTATTGTTATTTATTTATTTCTTGTATATAAAAAATTAATACCCAAAATTGATGTTTTTCTTAACCTTCATGTGTTTCCATGCTTGCAAGAAGTCGGAGGTCTGCGTTGGTTGCGGCTCGGTTGAAAAATACACAAATGGTGCACGGACTTGAACGTTATGCTTCTTACAGAATGGCACCCATAATTTTGCAAATTTGGAAGCTTCGCATAGAGCATAATAGGTGATCGGCGATCCTCCATCATCCGACACATAGCAAGCTAGACGATGAGCCGGGTACTCGACGGAAAGAAGAGAGAGCACCGTGTTGATCGTGATGATTGGAGGTTCTAGAGACGGATCGGCCGTGGTGACAAACATGTCCACTGCTGGAAGATCTTCAAATCTGCATGGATGATTGGAGGTTTCTAATACTGTACCAAAACTGTAAGAGAGCACCGTCTTTTTCATTGTTGAATCTGAGATTTCGAACAACTGTAAATTCATCTCATATGCATGTTGGTAGCATTTTTAAACATAAGTCTCCAACAACATTTCAACGCTTCTATCAATTTTTTCAACGATCGGCATTTTCGGTCAAAAAATCAACAATTTGTCAATTTTTTAAATGGTCCACATAATCTATCTAGATCAACATGTTCTAATTAAGATATACAGAACCCAAAACATATGTGTTTTCAATACTTCTTGCACTTGCATTGAAGGATCGCAAATTTAACGGTTTATTTGATAATAAAACATTTTTCATAACCAAATCAAAGGTAAAAGGGTATTAAAACTATATGGAAATTCGTGTACATGTATATTTTACGGTATGAAGATTAAAATGGACAATGTCGAACTATGAAAAGTTATAAAAAATAAGCTCTCTGTAATGCAATGCCCCCACATACCATATGAACTTCTCGACACTGCACCAAGACTCTAACACTATGATAAATGTCGGTTTCTCTTACATACCTATCTGCGAGGCGTCGGGGATAGGTTTTGTACGCGGTAGGGTTCCATCTAGCATTGACCATGAGGAACCAAACGAAGGTGAAGCAAGACTCGCAGACAAAAGCAATGAAAGAGATGAGGGCGAATCCCGTGGCTCTAAACGAGGCGAGGCGATAAGCGAGGAGAGAGACGAGGAGTATAAAGATGAGGAGGTCCATGAGTCTCTGCAAAGTGCTAGCTAGATTGATTTTCTCTTGGAGAGGGAGAGCGAAGGATTTCGAGCTTGACATTATTGTGTTGTTAGCTAACACAAGGGAAGGGTCTAAAGCTAGTACTGCTCATATTTTGTGTTTATATATATAGAGAGAGAGAGAAACTGCATCTATATGTAGCCCGTGCAATGCACGTGGTAGGAAAAATTGAAAATTAAATTTATTATTTTCAAAAGAGTTTATTACAGAGTTTTAATAAAATAATCCCCGCTGTATAAAATATTTTTGCAATATAAAAATTTGGAATATGAATATTAGGATTTATGGCATAAGACCTATAGCTATCAAATCTTCCTCATGGATATTAAAATTAATATTTATCCATGTTTTATTGGTTGCGATTGTAGTTTGGATCATTACTTAGGTAATTAAAAATAGAATTTGACCATATGATGATAGTCATTTGACTAGTGAGTTCATATGTAATTACTTTGGGACATCATGGCCTATTTAATAGACCACTTTTTATTGATTTATTAGTGTCGTATGATACCAGTAATTAGAATTTATTAAGGCTATCAATTCTTACTTTATTTTGGCTCATTATTCACCTTTTATTTTCTTATTATTTTACACCATGTATGTTAGAACTTAAATTTCTATATATATACATATATATGTTTCTATCTTATTTTTGTATTATACGATGTTGATCCGAGACTGTTGTACATATCTTGGAGGTGATGTGTCATAAACATGCATCTGTAGAAAACCATTAGATTCTACCGGAGTGGCACAAATTACCTTATAGAAAACGAGAGATACTTGCCTCGGTCGACGACGTCATCATCTGTTTCTATTTTATGTTTTATATTATTATGTAATTGTTACTGTATACATATTTAAAACATACATACCGGGTTCAATTCTAGCGTCCGTCCATAACATTATTTCAAATTCAAAATTTTGGATTTTCAATATTCTATTAACGGCCACAAAGAATAATAAGTGATTGTCTGATAATGAGCAAGGAATATCCGTTTTTTACCAAACCTCATCTATTGAACTCAAAATTCATTAGATACTTTATTATTGTATTTTTTAAATTTTGGTTTCATTGCAGGAACAACATAAACTCTTCTTAAGGATCCGATTTCGCTCATGTTGGTAATTTGTATATGGTGGCTAGCTTTTGTGTGAAAAATAGCCCAACATTGGATGAGGGGAAAAATTAGCAACAGATATGTCTAGAGCTATTTTATCCAAAAGCTTAAGCTGTTATATTGTGGAATAACAATATATATCAAAACAACATAATATTTAAATATTCCTCCTCACATGGACCTTCGAATTTTTAGCACATGGAAAGCAAGGTCTCTAGCGAAATTCTCACTACGGGATTTGAATCCAAAAGCTCTTAAACCTAACGTGCTCTGATACCATGTCAAGAACCAATTTATCCAAAAATTTAAGCTGTTAGGTTATGAGATAACAATTTATATCAAGACAACATAATACTTTCAAAAGAGGGTCGGGTCGTCTCTCGATGGCTGCACTCTTGTGACCTAGCCCCAAGGATGGAAGCCGTTCCAACCTAAACTCATGCCGCACAACGATGGAGCTCTGTTCGAGCGCGGGCCCATATAACTCATAACATTACATAATACATGT
Source organism: Agapanthus africanus (assembly GCA_030015575.1). NCBI lineage: Eukaryota > Viridiplantae > Streptophyta > Magnoliopsida > Asparagales > Amaryllidaceae > Agapanthus > Agapanthus africanus. Next base: position 429,691,151 of record CM057347.1, on the reverse strand, counting down.
TAAAACTTGAACAACGTGCTGAAATTATTATGTTTTTAGGGTAGGGCTCGGGAACGCTTGGGCTTCTACTTGTAAACAGAATTTATTTTGAAATTCGAATTTTCTATTTTGAGTTTTGAATTTGAATTTTCAAAGCGTCTCAAATTCTATGGCAAATACAGTTTTTAATGGTTCCAACTTTTCACATTTTGTGCCTGTTCAACTTCACATCAAATAGAGAGTGAGAGAGAGAGAGCGGGAGACACACGCGCGCGCGAGAATAATGGAGAAAAGAGGCCTTAGGATGGATTTTCGTTAGGCGGCGTTGAAAAAATACACCTTCCAACATTTTATTCAACGATCAGCATCCATCATCATCATTTTTATCATCTAAGATGGGCATACACCAAATTTCACGTGATTCTTTAACTTTTTCACCGTTGGATTAGCAATGTAAAAAGTTCTATTGTCGGTAAACCGTTAGTTTCGCACCCACTAAATCAACGGTGAGAAAATGGTAGAATCGCATAAAATTTGGTTTATCCACATCTTAGATGATGAAGATGAAGATGAAGATGATGTATGCCGATCGTTGGAAAAAAAAAGATGGAGTGCGTATTTTTTCGACGTCATAGGAGAAAATTCATCTTTTTCTCCATTATTTATATATAGAGAGAGTGAGAAAGAGAGAATAATGGAGCAAAGAGGCCATAGAAGGGAATTTTCTCGGCGTCGAAAAAATACATCCTCCCTCGTTTTTTCCGACGATCAGCACCCATCATCTTCATCGTTATCATCTAAGATGTGGGTACACCAAATTTTATGTGATTCTACAACTTTTTCACCGTTGATTTAGCAAAACAAAAAGTTATGTTGTCGGTAAACCGTTAATCTTGAACCCACTAAATCAACGGTGAAAAATTTATAGAATCACATGAAATTTGGTGTACCCACATTTTAGATGATAATGAAGATGATGATGGATGCCGATCGTCGGAAAAAACGAGGGAGTGTGCATTTTCTCGACGCCATAGGAAGAAATTCCCTCCCATGATAAAAGCGTTATTCTCATATATATATATATATATATATATATATATGAGAATAATGAAGGAAAGATGCCATAGGATCATCCTATGGCATTGGAAAAATGCAGCCTCGATTTTTCTCGACGATCGGCAATAATGGAGGAAAGATGCCATAGGATCCTCCGATGGCATCGAAAAATGCGGCCTCGATTTTTCTCGACGATCAGCAATAATGGAGGAAAGATGCCATAGGATCCTCCTATGGCATCGGAAAAATATGCCCTCGATTTTTCTCGACGATCGGCATACATCATCTCTATCTTTATCATATAAGATATGGATAAACCAAATTTCATGTGATTATACAATTTTTTCTCCGTTGATCGTTGGTGCAAAATCAACGGTTTGCCGACAATAGAACATTTTACATTCTTAATGCAACGGTGAAAAAGTTGTAGAATCACATGATATTTGATGTACCCACATCTTAGATGATAACGATGAAGATAATGGATGCCGATCGTCGAAAAAAACGAAGGAGGATGTAAATTTTCGACGCCATAGAAGAAAGTTCCCTCATATGTCCTCCTTCCACCATTATTCTCATATATATATATATATATATATATATATATAGAGAGAGAGAGAGGGGTTAAGGGTCCTGAGTTCGAGCTCAGGAAATATTCCTGAGCCCGTAACCCAAAAAACCCCTCACCTCGCGCCTCCCTCCCCCGTAACCCAAAAAAAACCCCTCAGATCACCTCCTGCGATTAAAAAAGGAAGCCAGAACTGCGCCTTCCTCCTGACCTCGAGAAGCTTCCTCGCTGCGCCTCCCTCCCTCCTCACGCCTCCCTCCCTCGAACTCTCCGCCCCTCCTCCATCGCCTCTGACCTCGAGAAGCTTCCTCGCTGCGCCTCCCTCCCTCCTCACGCCTCCCTCCCTCGAACTCGCCGCCCCTCCTCCATCGCCTCTGACCTCGACCACCTCGCTGCGCGACCCTCCCTCCTCCAATGCCTCCCTCCCTCACCTTCTCGAGCGCCTCCTGGAGCACCCTCCAGGAAAGAAGAGCGCTATAGGAAGAATTCTTGCAACTACACACTATTATTTCTTCTCCATAGATTGTAGGTGGTGACTTCAACGCTATCTCGTCTATTGATGAAAGGAGAGGAAGAGGTAAACCAAATTTTGATGATTTATTGATATGATTAATACTAGTGCTCTTGTTGAATGTGGGCATTCTGGTACTAAATTCACATATTGCAATGCTCAAGAAGGTTTTAGGAAAGTTTGGTTTAGGCCTGATAATATCTCTATTACTGAACTGGATGTGAACAAGAAGCAGTCTAAATATGATGCAGATCCAACTGAAAATCACTTTAATGGTCTCTGGGCAGCCAAATCTCATTTTGAATCCACTTTACATCATGAAGAGATTTTCTAGAGACAAAAGTCAAGGGTTAATTGGTTTGCCCAAAATCATCTCCTTGGAGCAAGGAGCTTTTGTTAAAGGAAGAGAAATCTCAGAAAGCATATCACTTGCTCAGGAGATAATTCAGGATTTGAATAAGAAAACTAGAGGTAACGGAGTGATTTTTAAACTTGACATGGAAAAAGCTTTTGGTAGAGTTGAATGATCTTTCTTGTTTCAATTTCTCACTACCTTTGGCTTCTCTACTCAATTTGTTAAAAATGATACAAGGCTGTTTGAAATCTCAGCACTTTTCAGTAATTCTAAATGGTCAGCTAGGGGGTTATTTTGCAGGATCTAGAGGTATTAGGCAGGTGATCCAATATCCCCCATCTTATTTATTTTGTGCTCGGAATACCTCAGCAGGGGCTCATCATTGCTTTCATCTGCTGGTAAAATTACTCCATAAAAGAGCAACAGTAATTGTCCTGAGACATCCCATCTACTGTATGCAAATGGCACAATGATCTTCACCAATGGAAGTAAAAGGAATATTCAAAACCTCTTTAATTTTCTTCAGCAATATGAAACTTTCTCTGGCCAAAAGCTAAATAAACAAAATGGTGCATTATATGTGGCTAATACATGCATAAGTGCTGTCAGTAGCAATCTATGCAAATATTCTGAGATTTCCAAAGACAATTGGCCTATTATATATTTGGGTGCTCCTATATATCATGGAAGATGTAAAGTAGTATACTTTGAAAGCTTGGTGGAGAAAATCAAATGTAAGCTGGCTGGATGGCAAAACAGATTCTTATATCAATTTGGAAGACTTATACTCATAAAGCATGTCCTCATGTCCATGCCCTTGCATATTCTTTCTACATGTAATCCCCCTGCTGCAGTTCTTGCCAGAATTTCTACTTGGTTTGCAAAATTTTTCTGGAATGATGGCACTGATATAATGCATCATCATTGGATCTCATGGGATAAGATTTGTAAACCAATGTGTGAAGGAGGACTTAACATCAGGTTAACCAACTTTTGGTGATGGTATCATGAATTTGGCTTCAAATATGATATTCTTGTTTTATATTTTTAGATATCTGTCATTATTTTTGAATTTTGGGCCAAATTAATTGCTCTTGCTATAAAATTACTCATTGGCAGTAACGATTTTAGCCCTTGTAGAATGCTTTATTTGAGCTTTCTGTTCCATATAAGATTAATTCGGTGGCGATGATGATTTGCCAGGAAGTTCCAATTTATTGATATGGCGAGGCAAGATTGGGTTGCGTGCAAGTATTGCATCAACTATTTTGCAGCCATCTTGTTATATGTTATCCAAGCTCCAAACTCAAACAAGGCCACGTTGTTAGAAGCCGGCATATCTGAGCCTTATAATCAGTATGCAACTCTATACCACAAATCTGGGGTTTGCAAACTGTGCATGTTAAACCAGTAAGGAACTCATCAAGAACTTTACTACATATGCCGAAGCTTTGCTGCACTGATAAAGAATTGTATTGATTTTTTTTTCATATTTGTTGTCATGCAGAACTCAGAAGACCTGCTCTTCTCTACCTGTTTTCTTACAACATTGCTGTAGATCGATCCGATGAAATGAAGAAGATACTAAACAAATTTGCTGCTAGCGTGGGGCTTTAGCTTCCTGATGTTTATAAGCCCTAATGCCCTTGGGATTCCATTTACTTATTTCTGAAGCTATGTAGCCATTTCGGCATTTTTTGCACTTCAAACTTTGGAATAACTACGCGAGTTCCTTCAGTCTTTCGTTGTTATCAGATTTTGTTAAATAAAAGGCTCATCTCCGGTTGTGATGTATGAAATGAATTATATGTATCTGATACTGGAATATTTGGAATAAAGGTTTGTTGATGTTGCTGCTGCTGGAATATGCATTTTAATGTTCTTTTAGTCTGAAATTTTAATGACGGTAAAGAACTTGATTACTTCATAAAAAGTGGAAATTTGTGTGAACTTTCTTCTCAATCCTGAAACAAAATACAACCAGTTGTCTTGTAATCTTACATTTTAAATGTAAATCATCACCTCCAAACAGTTACCAGAACAACAACAACAACCATGATTAGGGAAATGCAACATCATTCCTTGTATGCTGTCAGATATATGCAAGGGCTATTCTGCAACATAAATGCTCAAGTTTATTGTCACATAATTGCGATCTTTCACTTGTGCTTTACTTCAATTGCAATCACGCTTAAAAAGATGACTATTTCATCTACAAAAAACCCAAAAATTACAAAAAAATAAAAATGTTCCAGTGCTACAAATAATTCATACATACACACCAAAAAAAATCTCGCTTTTCTTCTCTGCACCTATTATTCCTCTCCTTGGTTGTATAGTGCAGCCATTACTTTTTTCACAGCAACGAAATGTTCCATAATAATTACAAGAAATATAAATCCAAGACTTGAGCATTAATTTTGAAACAGAGTCGTATTTATGTAGATGGCTTTGTGATCATCATCTCACCCCCTTTCTCCATCAACTACACTTGATCTTAATCAAGGTTCATGATGATGATGATGATTGAAACAAAAACTAATTAGTTAATTATTCAATTCCAAAGGCTTAAAGCATCTGCATTTCTCAAATCTTACATAAACAATAATGATCATGAGAAAATGTATAAGATTATATTATGACCTCTACTGCATTGGTCATGCTATCCGAAAGAAAAAGTTGAATTCGATCGACAATAACAAAGTGAGTATAGACCATTCAAATGCCCCAGCACAACATGAATCATTCTTTCATCAAATGGAAGCAAGGAGATCATTGTAGCGTACTAAAGAAATCTTGAGCCAGACACCTGTCCAAAAAATTACAAACTCAGACAAAATACTAATGATATTTCAAACTTGCACTATATAAATGCCAATATTAATATTCAAGTACATCCAAGCCATAACAATAAAAATACTACCAATTACTAAACAAGCTCCAAAAAATTCAGTAAAAATCTTCTATTTTGCTCCAAACAACACCAAAACTATCTTCACTCCTTTCCGTTAGAAGCATCCGGTGCCTAAAAATAACTCATATTAGATATCAACCATCATTTATAAAAAATTAATGACAACAAATAAGAACAAACAAGAATAGAATACTAATACCTTTAAAAGCTGACAAGTTCTTATATCATGACCCTTTTCGTGACAATTACTACAAGTGCGTGATCTATTTTGAGCTTTTGATTGCGATACTTCTATTCCAGATGGAATTCGAGATGCAATAGCAGGACGACCCTTATGGGTATTTTTCGTAGGATCTGTGATCGTTATATGATATAGGTAAGAAGGTGTCGGAGTATTACTAACTTGAGTGCTCGTCTCTTCTTCATGATTTAAATTGCATTGTTGCAACATACTATTAATAAACTCTTCTGTTTTTTCGTAAAGATCTCGATTCTCCGCCACCAAGTCTACAATTTTATTCATTTTTGCACGAAGTCTCCATGAATCAAGAGGTGTAACTGCTCTATTTTCTGCATTTGTTGATAGTCCCAGATCAACACTTGCATGTGCTCCACGACCCTTAGTAGTGCTGTGCCTAACACCAAGAGTCCACCTCGATAGGATATATTGTTTTGGGATGGTTTGCATAAACAGTATCTGCTTCATTACATATAATATATGTTTGCATAGTACACCGTCGGTCTCAAACATAGCGCACGAACATTTGAAGAATTCTTCCATTGGGTTGCACTTCACATTGTGAGTATTAATTTTTCCATCTATCTTGCAAACCACATTATAAGTGGTAAAGTTCTCTTCTATACCACCCATATTATGCCAACAATGAAACACATTTCGAAACTCATTTTGGAATATCTCAAATAAATTAGCAGTATATACCTTTGCTACACAAGCCTCCATGTCATGCATACCTTGAAAATCTGGTTTTGTCGTTAAGCAACGTGTGTCTTCTCTTTCCTCATTTTTTCGTCGAGCGGCTAGAGCTTTGTCATATCGTTCAACAAATTGAAACAATGGCGTCATAGAATTAATGAAACCATCAAAGAACGAGTTCATACTCTCACTTCTCTGACTTGATCTCATGCCAGCAAAAAACATATCCTTCAAATAGGCTTCAACCCAATGATGTCTTTGGTCATACATGTTTTGCAACCATCTCCAAGATTTCATTTCATTTATTGCTTTTTCAGACAACGGTTCTTCAAAAATTCTTCTATACTTTTCATTCAAAGTGACCCAAAACTTTTCACTTTCTTCAATAGTTTTACTATATCTACTCCACTTCTTATAATTCTCTTCGAAGGTTTCAAAAGAGCGACGTAAAGAACGGAGATGCTCATCTTCATGCAAAGTTATATGCCATATACAATATCTATGCAAGGTTTTTGGAAATACCCTCTTAATAGCATTACAAATTGCAGGATCCTGATCTGTGATGATTGCGGCTGGCGCTTTACCCCACATGCATTTTAACCATTGCTGAAATAACCAAACAAAAGTCTCCTCTTTCTCATCCGCCAAAAGAGCGCATCCAAACAATGAAGATTGTCGATGGTGATTAACTCCCGTGAAAGGTGCAAATGGCATTAGAAAACTGTTAGTCTTATATGTAACATCAAAGACCATAACATCAGTAAATTGCATATAACTAGCCCTAGCTCTTCCATCAGCCCAAAAAATACTTCTACAGGTTCCCCCGGCATCAAGCTCAAGTGCATAGTAAAATTGAATATCTGCAGCTTGCCTCTCAATAAATTGTTGTATTACAGATACACATTGACGACCCATATTATTTCTTCTTTTCGATTTGAAATAGTCAATGATTTGTTGTGGAGTGACATCTACCAAATTATCCCCACCTGTAGTATTTATTAAATCAGCAATCTGTGATGGTCCCGCACCACAATCATGAAATTGATCCATTAACGATTTGCAAGAAGGTTTTAGATGATCTACACAATGAGAACGTAAAGTAGAAATTTTTGATGGCGTAGACAACAAAGGATGGCTGTGTTGATCATCTATAAGTATTACCCTCCAAACATCATCTCTGATTCTATGTATGATAATTCTTGCAGGACAACCTTCTCTCATGTGTTGTTTTCTTCTTTTAACTTCCCTCCCTTGCTCTCTTTTGTCCTTCAAACTTTTATGCCCTTCTTTACTGCATACAAATTTCTTTCGATTTATTACACCATCCTTATTTCTTGCACTCGTCGACTTGCGAACAGAGAAACCTCTAAGTTTTGCAAACGAGTTGTAAGTATTGTATGCTTCCTCATCGGTAGGAAATTCCATACCAACATGAATAACAACATTACTATTAATGAGGTTACAGGCATCATCATTAGCATTCTCAGTTTCTCCATCCTCATCTTCCTCATCCTCGCTATCATCATCCTCATTTTCACCATTCTCATTAAAATTTTGGGATTGCTCACCGATTGCATAGTATTGATTGTTATCCATTCCTACTAAAAAAATAAAGTTTATGTTATGTTAACGTAATCATAACCTTAAATATATGAAAATCACACTGAAAAATTAAACATCAACTGATCGTAATATGAAACGTTTATTGGCATAAGAATAATTTGAGAGAACAAGATAAACTCTTCCAAATTGTATACGAAACCTACATATCAATCAAAATTTACTCAGTTCTTCTTTTTAAATTAAAAAAAAAATTCAATTTACTCGGTTCTTTTTTCTTTTTTTTTTCTGAAAATGGCTGTGACAAAATAAGTGATGATGATGAAACGGTTACCTGAGTAAAGCAATACCTGCATAAATTTTACCCGACCACTTGAGAAAGGCGCGGCAGCGAGGGCGAGGGTGCTCGAGGTGGGAGGGTAATGGCACAGCGAAGGAGAGGGTGCTCTAGGAGGCGCTCGGGAAGGTGAGGGAGCGAGGCGTTGGAGGAGGGAGGGTCGCACAACGAGGTGCTCGAGGGAGGAGGCGCGCGAGGAGAGGCGGCGAGTTCGAGGGAGGGAGGCGTGAGGAGGGAGGGAGGGCCGCGAAGCGAGGTGCTCGAGGGAGGAGGAGCGGCGAGTTCGAGGGAGGAGGGGCGGCGAGTTCGAGGGAGGCACAGCGAGGAAGCTTCTCGAGGTCAGAGGCGATGGAGAAGGGGCGGCGAGTTCGAGGGAGGGAGGCGCAGTTCTGGCTTCCTTTTTTAATCGCAGGAGGTGATCTGAGGGGTTTTTTTTGGGTTACGGGGGAGGGAGGCGCGAGGTGAGGGTTTTTTTGGGTTACGGGCTCAGGAATATTTCCTGAGCTCGAACTCAGGACCCTTAACCCCATATATATATATATATATATAGAGAGAGAGAGAGAGAGAGAGAATAATGGAGAAAAGATGCCATAGGAGGGAATTCCCTCTTATGGCGTCGAAAAAATACCCTCTCCACCAATTTTTCCGACGATCGGCCCCCATCATCTTCATCGTCATCATTTAAGATGTGGGTACACCAAATTTCATGTGATTCTACAACTTTTTCACCGTTGATTTAGCAATGTAAAAAGTTCTATTGTCGGTAAACCGTTAATTTTGAACCCACTAAATCAACGGTGAAAAAGTTGTGGAATCACATGAAATTTGGTGTACCCACATCTTAAATGATGACGATGAAGATGATGGGGGCCGATCGTCGGAAAAATTGGTGGAGAGGGTATTTTTTCGACGCCATAGGAGGGAATTCCCTCCTATGGCCTCTTTCCTCCATTAATCTCATATATATATTATCTTCACATATATATATTTTGTATCCTCCTCAATCATTAATATGCATCTCTATGATTAATATAATACATAGAAGATTTTTTTGGGCATATACCATTTAAAATAGAATATTCTTTCAAAACACTATTTTCTTGATCTCATACTACCCTTATCTTTAATTTGTTTTTCCGAGTTTGCCATTAACTTTTGTTTTGGAAATTTTTTGAATTTTCAGTGAGAAATATGTAGTTATTATGTCTATAGCTTGACTGCAACATGTCAAATATTAAACCGTGAAGAAAAGCTAAATTGAATTAAGTTTTAAATTAATTACCAACATTTTTTGGTAAACATCATATTTGTTACTGAAAATCTACTTCTTGCATGCATAAATTATAGAAAAAAGGAAAAATATTGAGTAATTTGGAAAAAAATTGAAAGAGGATATGGATTCTAAAGTAGATTCCTTTTAAGTGCATTTTAAATAAAAATTTATATATTAGCAAACCAAATTTTACATTGGGTCAAACCATCAGTAGCATTACTCAGACGGTCATTTTGACTTCCAGTATTAAGGTTTAAAATTTTGGCACTCGGACATTAATTTGAGATTAAAATAAATCATTTTGATCAAGATTAACCATCTTGGCTAATGACAAACAAGGCCTTAAATCATGACCGTTTGCATCTAATGTCAACCACATGACATCCAAAATAATGTTAATTATATTGAGAAATTAATTTCTAAATATATTTTTTAGTTTTATATTAACCTAAAAGTATACATATAAAATCATTTAAATTGTTTAGGATTGTTTTTCTGATTTTTTAATTTTACCGACAACAACGATCAATATATCATTTATACCAGGTTCTCTATTACATAAATTTAAATAACTTAGCATAGCATCAATGTTATAATCAGCTAAAAATTATATTATTTGAGTTATTTATATAATTTTTAGCCTATTCATTTTCGTTTCGATTTCGGTTAGACCAACTTCGATCCCACGCGTTACGCGTGGCGTCGACATTGGTATCTTTAAAAGAGTTACATGCACTCTGTTGTCTTTTGAGAATCAATATATTGTGATATACTTAAAAACAAAATGTGATACAGTTAACTTGGGTTTTTTTTCTGAAATAATACGAATTAAAAAATTAATTATGAAAATAGGAGGATTAGATTTAAATTTATCAAAATAGAACAGTTTCGCCCCACCCCCTGACCCCACCAATAGGAGGCGGGTTCCAAGAACCCGCCCCCTTCTCTTTTATTAATTTTTTTTATTTTTAAATTATTAATTATTAATAATTATTATATAACAATAATTATAAATATAATTTTAAATTTGATTTTAATTATAATTATAATTATATAATGATAATTATAATTATTTTAAAATTTTTTTAAATATAAAGAAACGTAAATAAATTTGAAAAAAATATTAAAATTTCATTATATCAATATTTTTTACAGAATAAATCCGTCATAATTTACAATAGAAAAAAATCCTATCTGTTTGTAAAATGTAAATTCTATATCGACGGTCAAATTTATAATAACAAAATGAATCCGTCAAATTTATAATACAAAAAAATCTGAGTGCACTTGTCACAATCCTGAAGGTCCCGCCTCTGATGACTATCCTGGACATCTGGTCCTATAATGACCTGGTTGTTTGCATAGGCTACATTGTTTACCCCAATCAGAGTAAAGCTCTGTTCAAATTCCGAGGCGGGAGATGAAGCAACGCTTCATCTTCCCCCAATCAGAAACAAAGCTTTGCTTTGAAAATTTAAACTTTAATAAATGAAGCAACGTTTCGGATCCTTTGCACTGCGCGCGACGCGCCATGTGTCTGGCGCAGATGCATTAGCGCAGCGTCCAAGAAGGCGCGCCCAATTAGAGCAAAGCTCTGTTAAAAGAAGCGCCGCGCCGCGCTCTGCGCTGTGCGACGCGTGTCAGCGCAGATGCGCTGCGCGACACGTGTCAGCGCAGATGCGCTAGCACAGATGCACCGTTTCATAAAAAAAAAGGGGCTAAGTGCCAAAGGCAATTTATCTTTGCAAAATTATATGCACTTAATAATAACAAATTAAAATCATACGATGCACAAGGACAACAGAGAACTAAAATAAAAGAACCCTTAACAGACAATGAAGTACTTGATTAAAAAGAAAAATACTTATTCATTATTATTGTTATTACATTTAAAAAAGATCACCGAATACGGGATCAAAGAGATAAGGGTTCACAAAAATAAAAAGAAGATTGTTCAGCTCCCTCTCCGTCTTCTCCATCACGTCGAAGCGGCGATCCTCCCGAGGGGTAGCCATCCAACGGTCGACGCCGCACTCTTGGGAAAAAGTGGCGATGACAACCCGACGAGCCCGTATCTGGCTCAGCAAGTGGAAGGAGAAGTCCCTCAGGGCTTTGGTGATCAAGTGCGCTTCGAGAAAGCACTCAATCTTATCCTCAGCGGCATCCAGCATCGCCGAGGACATCTCTGCTGGAGGAGGGGGAATGTCGGCGAGCACCGAGGCAAGGATCATCCGAAGCCAAATGGAATTCGGAGGGAGAGGAGACCCCACACGAGTCAAAAGCTCATGCATTGCGGCATCGCATTGCTCGTCCGAGAGAGAAGGGTCCACCAGGCGCGCAGCAAAACGGGGAACGATGTCCCGAATCGGCACCTCCCATGGTTGTCGGCGGGCATGAGGGCGGTTGCAAGCCATGATCGAAGAAGTTCTCTGAAAATGAGAGAAGAAAAGGCTCAGCCTCGAGTTATATATAGACCCAAGCACAGAAGATTCTGTGCACAATGAAATCATTTCTAAGGCCCGGGAAATTAGAATTTTGGAAATACAAGTTTGACTTGAAAAAATGAGATGAAAAGATATCTCAAGTGAAGCGACGCTTCCGATTTGCCCAAAATCTAAGTTTTAATAAATGAAACAACGCTTCAAATTCTCTGCGCTGAGCGCAGGGTGCCACGTGTCTGGCGCAGACGCATCAGCGCAGCGCCCAAGACAGTGCATCCAATCAGAGCAAAGCTCTATTTTAAGCAAAATTAAAGAAAGCAACGTTTCAGCTGCGCAAGCACTGCGCTGCGCGACACGTGTCAGCGCAGTTGCGCTGCGCTGTGCGACACGTGTCACGCGCTGGGGCATTTGCGCCAAACAGAATTAAGATTTTAAAGAAATCTTTCTGTTCTTTTTAAAACAAGAAGATTTTCTTCTGTAAAACAGAAGCCCTTGGATCAAAAATCCAACGGTGGGGAAAATTCCCCAAATCACTCAGAAAAAGATCTCTTTAACAAATTTAACTAATTTATGGGCACTATAAAAAGGACCCCAGACCTCAATTCAAAGGCATCAAGATCTTTCTAAAAAAAAAAAAGAAGAGAAGAGAACTCTCGAGAACTCCTCAAGAACAACAGAAGGTAAAAACCTTTGAAAGAAAAGAGAATTCTCTTATGAACAGATCTGTGATCTAAAAACAAGATCATTGATCTTTAAACATAACGAAAAAAAGGAATAAATAATAAAATAAAAATAGTGCTTTGCACTTTTTCATGAACCTTTGGTTCTTTAAGATAAGAAAAAACTTATCTTTTTCTTTGATCTAAATTAGATCAACAAATCTAACAGTGTTTTGCACTTCTATTCATTGAATCTAAAAGATTCCTAAATTATAGTGCCTTGCACTTGCAATACTGCACTGTTGCGCTCTTGGATTGGCGCAAGCCACCAGAGAGCGCCACGTGTCAGCGTCTGAACCGTTTGCGCTATGCGCTTTTGAATAGAGCTTTGCTCTCTGAAATTGGCGCAACTCACCGGAGCACGCCACGTGTCAGCAGCGCAAGCGTAGCGCATTAGCGCAGCGCACTGCCCTGCATAACACGTGTCATCACCATGAGCGCTTGCGCTCTCTGATTGGCGCAAAGCGCCTGATAAATGCAATGCATTTCCTAAAAAGGCCAGGCCCAAATCAAAAAGACTAAGCAGGCCAAAATAAATTGTAAAGCAATAAAAGGGTAGAGCCCAAATGAAATTGATGCTCTGCATCATTTATAAAGGGTAGAGCCCAAAACAAATTGATGCTCTGCATCTTTTCTGGGCAAAGTCCAAATAAAAATGCAACGCAAAAGCAAATAAAATGTTGAACACTTTCAACCGGACTAAGCCCAATTTTGGTCGTAAGTCCTTAAATTAAATTGACTGAGCAAGATTGCTCTCTTAAATCAATTTATATCCGGTTCGAGGGTACATCTCCGAACCCCTCTGACGACTGTCGTTGTAATCCTTCAACGACGTCAGAGAGGTGACGGGTCCCAACGACCACACATCGATATGGACTGCGGGGTCCCTAAACTCGTGGACCGAAACGTCCTTAAACAAATATTGGACCGAAACGTCCTTAAACTAATATTGGACCGAAACGTCCTTAAACTAATGTCGGACCACCACGTCTCTAAACTGTAACATGGACCACTACGTCCCTAAAATTGGAACAATAGAGCCTCCAAATGCTCTTTTGCCGGATCTAAACGATCCCGTTTAACTTGATCTTAGCCCCAAACACGGCTAACGTATCCTTAAACATTCAAACGGACTATAAAACTCCAAATCAAATTTGGTTCAAGGGTACATCTCTGAACTCCTCTGACATCGGCCGTTGTAATCTTTCAACGACGTCAGAGAGGCGACGAGTCCCGATGGACATATATTAATCGACCATCACGTCAAGTCGATCTTACTCCAAAATAGGACTAACGTATCCTTGACGAATGTTTAAGTTGATCTTAGCCGCAATGCGACTAATGCATCCTTAAACTAAAAACACCAAACCCAAATCTAAGTAAATACGGATTTGGACTAGTCCACGTCCTACGGGCGACGGCATTACTCAGTCTCCGTATACAATCCACGGGCAACCACAAACAAAACAAACACACACGACACGAAGTGAAATTTTGGAGAAGGAGAAAGTTGTTACCGCGATGCGGTAGCGTAATTAACTACAGGGGCTTGCGCCTGTAGGGAAGAGCGTCCCCACAATCAAAAACCCCTCAAGCGAGGGGGAATCTGACAAAGTCTGCTACATCGGCCGCATCCGTCTAAACCTCTGATACACGGTTCCATAAATCAACTTGGCATCTTCGGAGAGGTGGACGGATAAGACCAAATAGCATCTGCCCCGAACCTCAGCGTCAGGACATCGCGGTCCTGTGCGTCGCCTTTCGGAGGGGAACAGATTCTGGCACGCCCGGTGGGACCTTTTCCTCTTTCCACTCCACACTTCGTGTGTCTTCTTCGCGAACCAATCGCGGTTTGTTAACGGTTGCCTTTGGATTTCAAGTTACTAAGATTTGGTCTTTTGCCTGGCGCAGAACTCAAGATTCAATGGCATTTAACTGCACCAACTGCTCGAAATGCCACTGCAACGGACGCTCCACCTCACCAGAAGGTGTAGCATATGGGCCCCAAGCGGCTTCCTTCCTCGCTCTGCCGGTAGACCAGGTGACCCAAGCCACCACTGGCCTGTTCTTCGGGACCATGATCCCACCTACAAGCTTCTCTGCGCCAATACCTGCACCGGAAGTGAACAAGAAGTCGGTCTTCGACCGGCTCACTGCTACAACGACCCCTGTCAACGGGTCGTCCACTACCAAAACGACAGCCTCTGTTTTCACCAGGCTAAATCAGAACTCTAAATTGGCTGTCCCAAGGAAGGCAATAACTGCTGCTCCAAAAGTCGTCAAGGCGACTTCCCCTGTCAAAGAGTCGGTCTTTTCAAGACTGACGATTCCTGCTCCTGCCCCTGCCCGAGGATCTGTCTTCGACAGGTTAAATATCATCCCTCAAAGGACAACCTCAGTCTTTAAGAGGTTAACACCAGCCGCGCCTCATTCAGACAGGGGGAAAAAAGAAGCAACCTCTATCTCCGAGCTAGTCCCAACGGCTCGTCGTGCTCGACGTCGCCACTGGCAACGAGTAAGGAAGGTAGGGGGAAACTCCCCCTCAGGGCTAACTCCACCGGCTCCAGTGGTGGAAGTCAACGCTGCTGTTATAACTGGGAACAGCTTTGAACTGCTGAGGAGGACACGTAAGAACTCTCCAGCCGCTACACTAAAAAGATCTCCTCCACCTGCGGAGAGAGCTCCAGAAACGAAGCAAGAACAGCCCCCTCAACGGCTGTCCTCAAAAATATACAAGGTTTGGCGAAGGGTTCAAGACTCCGTGATCGACCCAGATCACTCTCGTCAACAAAAGAAGGCGAAAATGCAAAAAGAAAAAGACCGTCCTATTAAACAGCAGGGGACAACAATCGCTAGGGTGCCCACTACAACGGCCCTTTCAACTTCAACAGCCCACAAAAGAAGAAGGCCGGAGAAAACCCTCGTGCTGACGACAAATATCAAAGGTGGTGAACCCAAACGCCCTAAGTCAGGGAGCATGATAGTTCATACAGTTTATGTGGCATAGGGAAAGGAGGATAGCCGCATATCAACAGGTCATAGACCGCACACGAGGTCAGTGACCAAGGCTCAGGAGCAGCAGCAGAAGCTCCAAGAAATGATGAACGCTATGGCCGCACTTACAGGGCCAAAAGAAAACCTTGAAACGTCCTCGGATGAACGCCAAGAGGAAGAAACCGACGCCGAATTCCTTCGTCGAATATTGGATAAGAAGGACAAAGAGGCTGCTGAACAAGCAGCCAACATACAGCGTATGGGCCTCCTCTTCCAAGACATGATAGGGATGATGATTCAACAAGATCCTCCGTCCGAAGAGCCCCCGATCGTCCTTGGAGATGATAGGGGAGAGACATCAAATCCTCCACCAGCTCTGTCGACGGCTAAAGAGGATGCAATCTCCAAAGCTCATTTGGACGAGTACATCGCCCAACAAATACGGGTTCATCATGCGACCGAAGCAGCTGGCCAGGTCATAAAAATGGGGCGGCCATATCCAAGTTGGTACGATCAAATCAAGTACCCACCCGGTTACACAATTCCCAAGTTCCATGTCTACAAGGGGACGGGCAATCCTCACCAGCATGTTGCCCAGTTCAGGGTACTCTGCGGCAGCACCGGTGGTGATGACAAGCTTTTACTTCGCCAGTTTGTTGGAAGTTTATCGGATACGGCGTTCGAGTGGTACTCTGAGCTCCCGAACGACTCTATTAAAACCTTCGCGGAGATGGAGCTGCTGTTTACTCAACGATTTGCAAGTGCCAGTGAACGTACCCCGATGACGGCACTGATTAACGCCAGGGTAAAACCCGGCGAGACGTGGGTTCAGTACGCTATACGATGGCGGAACTTATGGTCGAAGTGCGAGTAGCGCATTGAAGAAGCTCCCGCAGTGGGTATGTTTGTGGGAACCCTTGATCTGCAAGCAACCATCTCACAATTTATGATATTTTTCAAGCCAACTACCTTCCAGGCCTTGATTGACAAACTAGCGCAAATGGATCAAATGGGCCATAAACCCCCTCTTCCAAGGCCGGACTCCCGAAATGACAAAGGGAAGGGAAAAGTGATCGTCGTCGCTAATGCTCAACAACAACCGAGCGACTCGAATCCGGTTGCTCGTCAAAATAATATGCGCCCGTACGTACCCCTTGAGGATAGGATGGGACGCCCTTATTCCTTTCCCCGCGATAAAACGAGGAGGTTATTCGAGCTGGCGTTGCGCAACAGACTCATAAATCTACCGGATCCAAAACGTCCGTTGCAATCAAGTGATGTCAACGAGCCCAACTACTGTCCTTATCATAGAGTACTGGGTCATCCGATCGAGGATTGTTACGTTTTCAAGAATTGGCTTGAAAACCAGTACCGACAGGGCAAGTTCGCGTTATCTGACAAATGGAAGGTGAATCCCCCGCAGCCCCACACCTCTAAAGGGACGAATACGCCGGGGGCAACATGCTCCGTCATCGAAGAAGCTCCTTGGGAGGTTGTATTATCAACCAAGATAAAGAGGATGCTAAACGATCTTCAGACATGTCCAGCGATTAGGTGGAAGAACCCGTTGGAACCGCAGGTCATTGAAGGGATGTTGAAGCCGAGTCCAACTCCAAAGACCGATGGTGGTGGTTTAAGCACTTGCAGCCAGTCGTCAAAATCTTCGAAAAAGAAGAAGAAATCTAAGAAGCCCATGAAGCCTGGCGACAAGCGCACGGACTTACAAAAGCAAATTGACGCGCTAGATGAATACAACCAAAAGGCACGGACTCTCATTACGCTCCAAGAGTTCCTCAATTACGTCTTTCAAGAAGAAGATGAGGGAGAAAGTTCATCGGATGAATCCGAGGAATATGTGGCGAGCTGTCATATGATTTCCCATTCGATCACGAACGATGAGGAGACTCCTTGCACCGAAAAGCTGGGGGCAGATTCTGAACCAAAAGTTCTGGGGCCATCAGATGAAGTAATTGACGCATTCCTTAATGAAGCTCGGTTGAAAAGTAAAGCTGATCGGGAGCGCGAGGCGGCTATATTTGAAAGGGCCAAGCGCCAGCGACTTGATGAAGGAGCTGAAACAATCCCGTTGGAGCTAAACACCTCCGCTACCAACAAAAGCCAATTCAAGATGAGGAAAAAGTTTGGTAAGGCCATATCAATGGGCATGAAGGTACCATCCTCTGAAGGAAACATCACTGGTGAAATGGAAATGCACCCGTCCTATTGCTTATATCATCAGAAGGTTTCGCACCCCACCCAAGAGTGCAAAGCTTTCGATAGATGGTGGTAAGGATACGTTGCTCATCGACAATGCTTTAAGCGGGAAAAGCGTAAAACTCGTCGGGAGCAAAGAAATACGACCGGAGAGCTTGAAAGAACTACCGGCGATTGTCGCGTGGTTAACACCGGCGGGTCACAAGTGCCTACATTCGGGAGCGATTCCGATGAGGAGCTGGAACTTGCCCCTCTCTTTAAAGAATCCACTTCGGGAAAAGAAGAAGAGCTGAAGGTCTGTGAAAATATTCGGCTGCGGAATCGGACGCTGCCTGAAAAGAACCTCGGACCCTCAAGCAGAAAAGATAAAGGGAAAGAAAAAGTCTATGAAGATATTATCTTAGATGACCAAGTTCTGGAAGAGCTAAACGCCAACAACCCGCCGAAGAAGAATAAGGTGGATTACAACGTCTTAGCACATCTGAGAAAGCTGCCCTCACAACTCAGCATTTTTGACGCCCTTTTGCTATCAAAAGAGGCGAGAGACTCGTTGATTAAGGCGCTCCAAGACCCAGAACAATTCCAAGCATGCCTGGCCGAGGAAAAGATGAATTGGAGGAAGTGCACACGGCCGATGTTACTTTTGGCAATGAAGACCTTCTATTTGGGACGTGCGAACACAATCGCCCTCTCTATATCTCGGGATACTGCCATGATATAAAGATAGGCAAAATCCTGATCGATAACGGGTCGTCTGTTAACCTACTCAACGTGCGGATGTTGAAGGAAATCTGCATGAGCGTCCAGCACCTTGCTCGGGACAAAATCACCATCTCCGGGTTCGACTCCCAATCGTCAAAGACTCTTGGATCTGTGATACTGACGCTACGCTTCGGGCTACTCGTCACGGACATTATGTTCCACGTCATAGACGCCAAGACATGCTACAACGCTTTGCTCGGCCGGCCATGGTTACACGAGTACAACATCATCCCTTCTACACAACATCAGTGTATGATGTATTTTAAGGATGGTTTCGAGTATACCGTGACGGGAGAACTGAACCCGTTCTCTGTGAACGAGGTCCGCAAATATGAAGATGCCAAATACTTCTTACCGGATTTCGAAGACACAGAGAAGTGCACAAGCCGGAGAATAAAACTAACGCTACCATCCCTGTCTTCGGCAGTGATACTGAGGAGGAAGAGGAGATAGTTTATTCAGATCCGCCCCAACACAACAAGCCGGGACCATCGGCTCCTACATTGATCTTTGGCAGTGACTCGGAAGATGAAGTCCATGCCGTATTCTCTGCTCGACCTTTAATACAAACGTCCGCTGACGAAGAGCAAAGTCTACAAGTCGCCATGGTGCCGCCTGAACATCATAAAGAACTGGATGCACTTAATATCTACAGTATAGAAGAGCTGCGGACATTCTATATCCCTCCCAAACGAGAAAGCGAAAAAGCAATTCTATTTTACCGCTCTGAAGAAAACAAAGCGGAGAAAGAAGTCTGGCACGGGGCAGATCCTACGTTGGACAGGCTTCAGCCTATCCGTCTCCCCAGATATTATACGGAAGGTTTGAAAAAGCTGCTAAAACGCCAGGGGATACCCTTCAAACAGACCGTTAGAAAGGCCAAATTCTATGACAGGGTCTGGAACGTCCCCGGGACTCAACGCAAACTGCCTAACGGGAGAATGGAGACAATCGGGCTCGGATACATTCACTCCAAGAAACGAGAGCTGCTCCACGACTGTTACGTCGTGCACAACTTTAATGAAGAGGCGGGTGCTCAATGGGAGGACGCTAATCCTAAGCCAATGAAAGTTCTAGATGCAAAAGTGCCTAGTCCGTCGTTCGAAGAACAAATGGACAAGCTTATAAGGGAAGCGGGTCAAAAAGTCCGAGACGACCATAACCGCGAAATGGTCATCTATGAGAAAGCCAAGACGCAACGCCTTCTCCAACAGGCCGTGAAGGATGAAAATGCCGCTCCTTATCAACCTGTTATAAAGAAGGCTCGGCGCAAAAGCAGAAATAAGTCGAAATGCCAGAAAGGCGCTCAACAGCAACAAAGCAGGGCTAAGAAGCCACGCAAACGGGAGTCGAGCGTTATTGATCTATCCCTCATGAAGAAAATGAGTCGAGCATACTCTTTTCCTCGGGATAAGATGAAGAGGATACTTGAGCTTGCTCTAAAACATCAGATGCTCACACTGCCGGAGTCCAAGCACCCCGAACAAGCAAGCGAAGTCTCTGGCCCAAACTATTGCTCTTACCATCGAGTAATAGGGCACCCGCTCGAAGACTGCTTCACCTTCAAGAATTGGGTTGAAGATCAATATCAGCTTGGCAAGTTCGCTCTGTCCGACAACTGGAGGGTAACGCCGCCACAGAAGCACGAGCCCAAGGCCACGAAAGAAGAACCGGTTCCACATTGGGATTGGAAGCGAATTCGTACTTGTCACGTGGTAATGATATTAAAAGAAGAGCCCGAGGACATAGATGAGCTCCCTTGGTGCTTCGAAAACAGCAGCGACGAGATAATCTCAGAATTCCCACCAGCGCCAAAAGAGCTGGAAGATGGAATCCATACCACTGCAGATAACCTCAAGAAGATTGAGTTGGGGACGGCAGACGATCCACGACCAACATTCATCAGTGAGCTGCTATCTGAAGAAAGGGTGGCTGCGTTAAAAGACGTGCTTCTACAGCATAGAGATTGCTTCGCGTAGAACTATTCCGAAATGCCGGGATTAGACCCAGAAATCGCTGTGCATAGATTGGCGATATCCCCGGACATCAAGCCAGTCAAACAGGCGCCGAGGAGAATGCGGCTCGAGCTTGAGATGAGCATCAATGCTGAGGTCAAGAAGCTGATCGACTCTGACTTCATCCAGGAAGTTCAATACCCTGAATAGATCGCCAACATCGTCCCGGTGATGAAGAAAAATGGGACGGTGCGCATATGCGTGGACTTTCGGGATCTCAATAAAGCTTTCCCGAAGGATGATTTTCCAGTGCCAGTCACCGAACTGATGATAGACAATACGTCCACTCATGAGGTTTTCTCCTTCATGGACGGCTCATCAGGGTATAACCAGATAAAGATGCATCCAGAAGACCAGAAGCATACCGCCTTCAGGACTCCTTTAGGTATATTCTGCTACAAGGTGATGCCCTTCGGTTTAAAGAATGCCGGTGCCACTTATCAAAGGGCCATGACAAAGATCTTCGATAACCTTATACACGAAATCGTCGAATGTTATATCGACGATCTCGTGGTTAAAAGCAAATCATACGAGGAACACCTCGAGCATTTGAAGACCGTATTTCAACGCCTTCGGCAATACAACTTGAAGATGAACCCGCTCAAGTGTGCATTCGGAGTTTCCTCGGGCAAATTCCTGGGATTCATCGTCCGACACCGGGGTATCGAAATAGATCCGTCCAAGATCAAGGCGATCATGGAAATGCCTCCGCCGAGAACTCTCAAACAGTTGCGGTCTCTCCAAGGGAAGCTCGCGTATATACGGCGATTTATAGCCAACCTTTCAGGAAAGTGCCGTCCTTACAGCCACCTGATGAAGAAGGGAACCCCGTTCGTCTGGGATCAAAAATGCCAAAGCGCACTGGACGAAATTAAACAATACCTACAGAACCCGCCGGTGTTGGCTGCTCCGGTCAAAGGAAAGCCCCTCATTCTTTACACAACCGCCCTCGAAGGTTCTTTAGGCGCGTTATGAGCACAAGAGAACGACCAAGGGAAAGAAAGAGCACTCTACTACTTAAGTCGAGTTCTGCTGGGGGCAGAAAGCAACTACTCTCCCATTGAAAAATACTGCCTGGCGTTGGTCTTCGCGATAACAAAGCTCAGGCACTATGTATTGGCGCACGAAGTCCGTCTCATTTCAAAGGTGGACCCCCTTAAATACTTGATGTCGAAGGCCATGTTGACGGGACGACTCGCTAAATGGGCCCTGCTCTTGATGGAGTTCTTGATAATGTATCAACCTCTCAAGGCAGTGAAAGGCCAGGCCATCGCCGATTTCCTCGCTGAGCAACCGATACCGGCCGACTCTCCTTTAAACTGCGATCTTCCAGACGAACATGCGTTTGATGCGATCGACGGTGATAATACCCGATGGGAGCTTTATTTCGACGGAGCATCTTCCGTGAAGAAGCGCAAACAAAGTACCCCTATAATCAAATCGGGGGTAGGACTCATCTTTGTAACTCCACAAGGTGGGATAATGCGCTTCGCTTTCTCCTTAACAGAGCCGAGGACGAATAACGAAGCCAAATATGAAGCCTTGATAGCAGGTCTTGAGATCGCCATCGACATGGGAGTTGAAAACCTCCTCATATACGGAGATTCTCAACTGGTCGTTAGTCAAGTAAACGGCGACTACCAAACGTGCAAACCGGAGTTGGTGAAGTACGGGGAAAAGGTGCAACAACTGTTGACCCAAATTCCCTCCTATACTTTGGAGAACATACCGCGCGCGGAAAATAGCAAAGCAGACGCGTTGGCCAAGCTTGCTAAAGAACTGGCCGACGAGAACCTCGATGACGTCAGAATCATGGTACAAAGCCGTCGGGTGCTTGCCCCAGCAGAAATATCTCCGGAATCATCCGAAGAAAAAGGAGCGAACGAGTAGACTACCCTGCAAGTAAGAGACCGGGAAAAGGCTGAGGACTGGAGAGAAGTCTTCATAGACTACTTTAAGTCCCACCGAATGCCTGAAGAAGCGTCCACAAGACATCAGCTCATGAAACGAGCTCTGTCTTTCGCCTTCGTCAACGATACTCTGTACAAGAGGTCATTCGATTCTCTGTGGTTGAGATGCTTAGGACCCGACGAAGCGAAAAGAGTCATCCAGGAAGTTCACGACGGACTCTGCGGTTCTCACCAAGCAGGCCCAAAGATGAAGTTGAAGATCAAACGGATGGGCTACTACTGGCCCACGATGATTCAAGACTGCCTCGAATATGCGAAGCAATGCCACTCATGCCAAATTCATGGGGACTTCATCCACCAGCATCCAAACCCACTACATCCAACGGTGGCTAGCTGGCCATTCGAAATGTGGGGGACTGATATAGTCGGCCCCATTGAACCAGCATCGTTTAGGGGACATCGTTTTATCCTGGCAACGACTGACTACTTCTCCAAATGGGCAGAGGCAGTACCGCTGAGGGAAGTAAAGACGGAGAATATCCTCCACTTCTTCAAAACGCATGTCATATATCGGTTTGGAACTCCGCGACGGATCATCTCCGATAACGGGTCAGCCTACAGAAGCCACAAGATCAGTCGCTTCGCGCAACAGTACAATATAGACTGGAGATATTCCTCAGTTTATAATCCACGAGCTAATGGTCTAGCCGAGGCCTTCAACAAGACCTTGATGAAGATCATAAAGTAAACGGTGTCCCGAAATAAGAAAGACTGGCACGAGAGACTGCAAGAAGCTCTCTGGGCGTATCGAACTGCGTTCAAGACGGCTACGAACACAACGCCGTACGCGTTGGTATTCGGGACGGAAGCAGTGCTCCCCCTCGAGATAGAGTTACCCTCTCTACGAGTGGTAGTCCATTACGAGCTGACGGATGAAGAAAATACTCACCTTCGGCTTGAGGAGCTTAACGCCCTTGATGAAACCCGGCTCATAGCGCAACAAAATTTGGAGGCCTATAAAGCAAAGATGACGCGCTCATATGAAAGACTGACCCGACTGAGGACATTTCGCCAAGGCGAACTCGTGCTAGTGGTCAAAAGGCCTATGATCCCCAATCGCGCCAAGCGAGGAAAATTCGAGCCAAACTATGAAGGCCCGTACATCATAGATAAGGTCTACCAGGGTGGGGCCTATCTACTCATGGACATGCACGGTGAAAGGCCTTTCAGGCCAATAAACGGTCGCTTCCTAAAGAGATACTACGCTTAATGAGCCACAGCCTAGGACAATGATAGGTGACGACGACCATGCCCGCTCGCTATCTTCCTAAGCTCAAGTTTTATAAACAGTAGCTAGCCTCTCAATGTCGGACCGAAATGTCCTTAAACTAATAACGGACCGAAACGTCCTTAAACTACTACCGCAGCATCTTCAGGCTGACGAGATGAATAAAAGAAAAAGAAAAAAATATATAAAAACGGTATGTCCATAAGCAAAATGGGCACGGATGAAAACCCGAAAGGGCTCCGTGAGTAAAAACAGCAGGGCTATCGGCGAGTGTTCGTGAAAACCCGAAAGGGCGTGACCTCGTAAAAAAAAAGAATAAAAAGAATAAAAAGAATTAAAAAAAAGGTATGTCCATAAGCAAAATGGGCACGGATGAAAACCCGAAAGGGCTCCGTGAGTAAAAACAGCAGGACTACCGGTGAGTGTTTGTGAAAACCTGAGAGGGCGCAACCTCGTTAAAGGACACTTACAGGGTCCTCTCGACCTTGTAAGGAGAAACCACCCGCATGAGATCCTTACGACACACAAGGGAGCAATACACTTAGGGATCCTCACGATTCCTAAGGAGAAAATACACTTGCGAGATCCTTACGACTCGTAAGGAGAACTCTCTTATGGGACCCTCACGGCTCATAGGATTTGAAAGTCTTAAGTTACAGAGACCTAAACCTGTGCTTAAGCAAACCCCACAACTTTCGATATTGCCCTACAAGTGGCTCAATACTGACCCTTGTATACAATCCACGGGCGCGAATAAACATTTCCCTAACCAAGTCCCATCCGTGACTGGGGATATGTTCGTATGGTGAACGACCCTTGTAAATCCTCTCGACTTACAAGGAGAAAACCCTCTTGTAGGATCCTTACGACTTACAGAGGAACATACACTTAGGAATCCTCACGATTCCTAAGGAGAAAATACACCTACAAGATCCTCACGACTTGTAGGGAGAAATAACTTTGTGAGACCCTTACGGCTCATGAAGTCAAAAGCCTTAGTCCACAGGACCTTAACCTTAGTCGCTAAGCCTCCTTTGTTCGACAAAGACAGAGGCAAATGATGATTCGCTCCTGGCAATATCCCAGTTGTAGCGGTGCTGATGCCAAAATTGGTTTACAGCGAAAAGCCAATAGGTCGCACATGCATACGAAATAGCCGAAATGATAGGGCAACTTGCAATAAAAAGCAGCAAGTAAAAATGTATGCATGCAAAATAGCCGAAATGATTGGGCAACTCGCAATAAAAAGCAGCGAGTAAAAATAAAATAAATAGCCGAAATGATTGGGCACCGCGAAAAATAGCCGAAATGATTGGGCAATCGCGACCTTCGCGATATAAAAGCTGAAATGATAGAGCATCGCGGAGATAAAACAAAAAAAAATGATGATAAAACTTTGGCCCTACAGTTAAGATCACATCGATCCCTGTATACAATCCAAGGGCGTAAACAAAGAGGGAACCATACTTTCCCAACAGGCTCCGCCAGAAGACGAAGCCAAATCTCGACGGTTCAGTCCAACTCCGAAGAAACCAGTGTCTTCAGCAAATTCCTCGACTCACGGATACAAACACTCCTTGACGAGAGCCTCCTGATCCGCGTCGACTCGCAAAGCCACCAGTGCCTCCGTGGGAAATTCTTGACTCGTTTCAAACCCCAAGGAAACAAATAATCCTTGGCGCTTGGGAAACAAATAATCCCTAGCAAACTCCTCGACTCACGGATACAAACACTCCTTGACGAGAGCCTCCTGATCCGCGTCGACTCGCAGAGCCACCAGTGCCTCCGTGGGAAATTCTCGACTCGTTTCAAACCCCAAGGAAACAAATAATCCTTGGCGCTTGGGAAACAAATAATCCCTAGCAAACTCCTCGACTCACGGATACAAACACTCCTTGACGAGAGCCTCCTGATCTGCGTCGACTCGCAGAGCCACCAGTGCCTCCGTGGGAAATTCTCGACTCGTTTCAAACCCCAAGGAAACAAATAATCCTTGGCGCTTGGGAAACAAATAATCCCTAGCAAACTCCTCGACTCATGGATACAAACACTCCTTGACGAGAGCCTCCTGATCCGCGTCGACTCGCAGAGCCACCAGTGCCTCCGTGGGAAATTCTCGACTCGTTTCAAACCCCAAGGAAACAAATAATTCTTGGCGCTTGGGAAACAAATAATCCCTAGCAAATTCCTCGACTCACGGATACAAACACTCCTTGACGAGAGCCTCCTGATCCGCGTCGACTCGCAGAGCCACCAGTGCCTCCGTGGGAAATTCTCGACTCGTTTCAAACCCCAAGGAAACAAATAATCCTTGGCGCTTGGGAAACAAATAATCCCTAGCAAATTCCTCGACTCACGGATACAAACACTCCTTGACGAGAGCCTCCTGATTCGCGTCGGCTCGCAGAGAAACCAGCGTCTCCGCGAGAAAATTCCCGATTCGTCTCAAATTGCAAGATGAAGCCTCAGGTAGCAGGGATTAAAAAACTTGCTTCCTGAACAATGGGACCCTGCAAGTCGATCTAAGACGGTCTCTTGTATACTATTCACGGGTCTCACTCTTGAAAACCGAATTTCGACGAGAAGGGAAACAACCGCTTACGAGTCCTCCCGATTCGTAAAAGGGAAAAATTCTCTTATAGGATCCTTACGACTTATAAGAGAAAATCACACTTAGGAATCCTCACGATTCCTAAGGAGAAAAACCTACCTACGAGATCCTCTCGATCCGTAGGGAGAAAAATCTCTACGAGACCCTCACGGCTCATAGAGTTGAAAAGTCTTAGGCAGCAGATCTGAACCTACGGCCTAAGCCATCGCTGATTCTTAAGAAAGTCAAGATGCATGTTCTATTATCCGTCAACCACGATTATTAAAACAGCCTGCTAACAATAAAAGAAAGAGGAAAATGACAGAAAGAGCATCCGATTTACGTTTGATCAAGCGTTTGAGACGCACTCAATTATGCATGGGCAGAAGATACAGGACGAGAAATAAGACAAGCTAAAATAAAAAAGGGGTTTCCATTCATATTGCTAAAAATTCTTACAATCATAAGAGCAATGAATAAGAGACATTATTCAAATTATTACAACGGTATAACCTCAGATCCGGGGCACGGATTGAGGAATTCAAAAGTAAGGCCATCCAGAGTTCTTCTGGCCTTTCTAATTATTCTTATGCACAGCCTCTCGCGCTCCTCTGTGTCGAGATCCTCGGCAAGCCCTTCCGGCCTTCGATAAGCAGCAACTATCGTCGTCTGCTGGAAGATTTGATGTAGGATGTCAATGAGGCTGTCCCGCCGTTTCTTCGAAATCAGCCCCGTCGGGAACACTGAATGCACCTTGTCTTCGGCATCATCCAGCGCATTGAGCGGTAGGGCCTCATGAAGACTCGAAAGTGCTCTCCATATTTCTCCCAGCACGACTTTCAAAAGAGCCGAACGACGAGGTAGCAGCCAACCACCGCTTGCGTTCAGACGACCCATGACCTCTGCACATTGGGCGTCTGTAAACTCTTGGTTTTGTTGACGGCCCTGTGCACGAATATCCTCGTAGGTAATGAACTCGTGCAGACTGTATAGATGCACCGCCATAATGCCTGAAGGAAGAAACATTGGAAGATTAGCAATGAAGAAAAGGTATAGGGAGTTAAAGCTCCTCGAGAGCAATGCTCTATAGACAGGAGTGACACCTGTCAAAAACCAGTTATGAGGAGAATTTAAGGAAAATTCCCTAAGAACATTGAGAGCTTTGCTCTGAGGAAAAAATGATATAATAATAATAATAGTATCAAATGCCATGAAGAACTCTTAAGAGTTCTTCTATATGATTTGGAAGGAGCAAAGCTCCATTAATTAAGAGAATCCAAGGGGAACCTTTTGAAGAGCAGAGCTCTATTAATGGAACCCTAATAGGGTTCCCTTTAATTCTCTTTAGACCCCTTTAGAGCAAAGCTCTGCTAAGTGAAACCCTAAAAGGGTCTTTATTAGATCAAGGATCTATTGAGAGTAAGGCTCTTAAAGTTGATTTAATTTAATCAAAATTAATATTTTTACCTAAAATTCTCTAAAGTTTAAACTTTTAAAAAAGTGTTTAAACAAGAGAGCAAGGCTCTGAGTTCTGAAAGTAAAAATCTGAAAGATGATAAACATCTGTGGGGGACCAAAGGTCCTATTTATAGGCATCTAGTGCCTCTTCAACTTCCAAAAGCTGCCGCGACGGTTGGGATTCTGCCACCGTTGCGCTCACATTTGGGGCCACGTAAGCGCAACGGTGGGGGGGCATTTGTTTACCCCAATCAGAGCAAAGCTCTGTTCAAATTCCGAGGCAGGAGATGAAGTAACGCTTCATCTTCCCCCAATCATAAACAAAGCTTTGCTTTGAAAATTTAAATTTTAATAAATGAAGCAACGCTTCGGATCCTTTGCACTGCACGCGACGCGCCATGTGTCTGGCGCAGATGCATTAGCGCAGCGTCCAAGAAGGCGCGCCCAATTAGAGCAAAGCTCTGTTAAAGGAAGCGCCGCGCTGCGCTCTGCGCTGTGCGACGCGTGTCAGCGCAGATGCGCTAGCGCAGTTGCGCTGCGCGACACATGTCAGCGCAGATGCACCGTTTCATAAAAAAAAGGGGGCTAAGTGCCAAAGGCAATTTATCTTTGCAAAATTACATGCACTTAATAATAACAAATTAAAATCATACGATGCACAAGCACAACAGAGAACTAAAATAAAAGAACCCTTAACAGACAATGAAGTACTTGATTAAAAAGAAAAATACTTATTCATTATTATTGTTATTACATTTAAAAAAGATCACCGAATACGGGATCAGAGAGACAAGGGTTCACAAAAAGAAAAAGAAGATTATTCAGCTCCCTCTCCATCTTCTCCATCACGTCGAAGCGGCGATCCTCCCGAGGGGTAGCCATCCAACGGTCGACGCCGCACTCCTGGGAAAAAGTGGCGATGACAACCCGACGAGCCCGTATCTGGCTCAGCAAGTGGAAGGAGAAGTCCCTCAGGGCTTTGGTGATCAAGTGCGCTTCGAGAAAGCACTCAATCTTATCCTCGGCGGCATCCAGCATCGCCGAGGACATCTCTGCTGGAGGAGGGGGAATGTCGGCGAGCACCGAGGCAAGGATCATCCGAAGCCAAATGGAATTCGGAGGAGAGGAGACCCCACACGAGTCAAAAGCTCGTGCATTGCGGCATCGCATTGCTCGTCCGAGAGAGAAGGGTCCACCAGGCGCGCAGCAAAACGGGGAACGATGTCCTGAATCGGCACCTCCCATGGTTGTCGGCGGGCATGAGGGCGGTTGCAAGCCATGATCGAAGAAGTTCTCTGAAAATGAGAGAAGAAAAGGCTCAGCCTCGAGTTATATATAGACCCAAGCACAGAAGATTCTGTGCACAATGAAATCATTTCCAAGGCCCGGGAAATCAGAATTTTGGAAATACAAGTTTGACTTGAAAAAAGGAGATGAAAAGATATCTCAGGTGAAGCGACGCTTCCGATTTGCCCAAAATCTAAGTTTTAATAAATGAAGCAACGTTTCAAATCCTCTGCGCTGAGCACAGGGCGCCACGTGTCTGGCGCAGACGCATCAGCGCAGCGCCCAAGACAGTGCATCCAATCAGAGCAAAACTCTATTTTAAGCAAAATTAAAGGAAGCAACGCTTCAGCTGCGCAAGCACTGCGCTGCGCGACACGTGTCAGCGCAGATGCGCTAGCGCAGTTGCGCTGGGCTGTGCGCTGCGCGACACGTGTAAGCGCAGATGCGCTGGACACGTTGCGCTGCGCTGTGCGCTGCGCGACACGTGTCAGCGCAGATACGCTAGCGCAGTTGCGCTGCGCGACATGTGTCACGCGCTGGGGCATTTGCGCCAAACAGAATTAAGATTTTAAAGAAATCTTTCTGTTCTTGTTAAAACAAGAAGATTTTCTTCTGTAAAACAGAAGCCCTTGGATCAAAGATCCAACGGTGGGGAAAATTCCCCAAATCACTCAGAAAAAGATCTCTTTAACAAATTTAACTAATTTATGGGCACTATAAAAAGGACCCCAGACCTCAATTCAAAGGCATCAAGATCTTTCTAAAAAAAAAAGAGAAGAGAAGAGAACTCTCGAGAACTCCTCAAGAACAACAGAAGCTAAAAACCTTTGAAAGAAGAGAAAATTGTTTTATGAACAGATCAGTGATCTAAAAACAAGATCATTGATCTTTAAACATAACTAAAAAAAAGGAATAAATAATAAAATAAAAATAGTGTTTTGCACTTTTTCATGAACCTTTGGTTCTTTAAGATAAGAAAAAACTTATCTTTTTCTTTGATCTAAATTAGATCAACAAATCTAACAGTGCTTTGCACTTCTATTCATTGAATCTAAAAGATTCCTAAATTATAGTGCCTTGCACTTGCAATACTGCACTGTTGCGCTCTTGGATTGGCGCAAGCCACCAGAGAGCGCCACGTGTCAGCGTCTGAACCGTTTGCGCTATGCGCTTTTGAATAGAGCTTTGCTCTCTGAAATTGGCGCAACTCACCGGAGCACGCCACGTGTCAGCAGCGCAAGTGTAGCGCACTAGCGCAGCGCACTGCGCTGCATGACACGTGTCATCACTATGAGCACTTGCGCTCTCTGATTGGCGCAAAGCGCCTGATAAATGCAATGCATTTCCTAAAAAGGCCAGGCCCAAATCAAAAAGACTAAGCAGGCCAAAATAAATTGCAAAGCAATAAAAGGGTAGAGCCCAAATGAAATTGATGCTCTGCATTATTTATAAAGGGCAGAGCCCAAAACAAATTGATACTCTGAATCCTTTCTGGGCAAAGTCCAAATAAAAATGCAACGCAAAAGCAAATAAAATGTTGAACACTTTCAACTGGACTAAGCCCAATTTTGGTCGTAAGTCCTTAAATTAAATTGACTGAGCAAGATTGTTCTCTTAAATCAATTTATATCCGGTTCGAGGGTACATCTCCGAACCCCTCTGACGACTGTCGTTGTAATCCTTCAACGATGTCAGAGAGGTGACGGGTCCCAACGACCACACATCGATATGGACTGCGGGGTCCCTAAACTCGTGGACCGAAACGTCCTTAAACTAATATTGGACCGAAACGTCCTTAAACAAATATTGGACCGAAACGTCCTTAAACTAATGTCGGACCACCACGTCTCTAAACTGGAACATGGACCACTACGTCCCTAAAACTGGAACAATAGAGCCTCCAAATGCTCTTTTGCCGGATCTAAACGATCCCGTTTAAGTTGATCTTAGCCCCAAACACGGCTAATGTATCCTTAAACATTCAAACGGACTATAAAACTCCAAATCAAATTTGGTTCAAGGGTACATCTCTGAACTCCTCTGACATCGGCCGTTGTAATCCTTCAACGACGTCAGAGAGGCGACGAGTCCCGATGGACATATATTAATCGACCATCACGTCAAGTCGATCTTACTCCAAAATAGGACTAACGTATCCTTGACGAATGTTTAAGTTGATCTTAGCCGCAATGCGACTAATGCATCCTTAAACTAAAAACACCAAACCCAAATCTAAGTAAATACGGATTTGGACTAGTTCACGTCCTACGGGCGATGGCATTACTCAGTCTCCGTATACAATCCACGGGCAACCACAAACAAAACAAACACACACGACACGAAGTGAAATTCTGGAGAAGGAGAAAGTTGTTACCGCGATGCGGTAGCGTAATTAACTACAGGGGCTTGCGCCTGTAGGGAAGAGCGTCCCCACAATCAAAAACCCCTCAAGCGAGGGGGAATCTGACAAAGTCTGCTACATCGGCCGCATCCGTCTAAACCTCCGATACACGGTGCCATAAATCAACTTGGCATCTTCGGAGAGGTGGACGGATAAGACCAAATAGCATCTGCCCCGAACCTCAGCGTCAGGACATCGCGGTCCTGTGCGCCGCCTTTCGGAGGGGAACATACATCTGGCTTGCCTTTGCTGAGGATCGGCATCCATTGTCATTCGATCTCGACGCACCTTAGGTCTTCCGGGCCTTATATTTTTTTTCGGCGGTAGTACAGTCGGTGTTTGCCTGTTGGCAGTATAATAGTGCCAATAGCGACTGTCCGGTATAGGATGAAATTTTGGATCGTATGCGCCTTGGTAATTGGAAACTGTATAGTAATGAGAAGCAAAATTGTAATGTGAGTTATGCATGCTGCTCGCAGCAGCAATTGCGTGGGCACAAGGTAAATGTTGTTGCTGGAAAAGACCGCATGTACACGAAGAGAGCCCTTCATCTCTAAAGTTCACGGTATATTGATTCCCATTACCGCCCGTTACCTGAAACTCCGCTGTGTCAAACCTTTCGGATCTGTAGTATTGTGCTCGGTGTTCTCTTTTCCGAAAGATATCTTCGTAATACGCGGTGAGCGGAGTCTCCATCGCCAATGACTTTTCTCTTCTGTGCACAAAATAAGTATTCAACCGGAAAAATGTTCGAACAATCAACCCCTGTATCGGTAAGCCTCTAACCCCTTTAAGGACCCCGTTGAAGCTTTCAGACATATTAGTCGTCATTAGTAGATATCTGCACCCATCATCATGTGCTTATGACCATATGCGTACTGGATACTCATCTAACCACGCTTTCGCGGCTTGACTCATCTCCCCAATTTTCGTCATGTATATGTCGTGAACATTAGGGTCAGGCGTTTCACCGACTCTGTACATAAGCTTATGTAGATCCGAATTTTTAAATTTTCGATCAAAATTTTGCCTGAAGTGTCGTAGGCAAAACCTATGTGGGGTCGTCGGAAATACAGATCTCATTGCAGCAAGTATTCTCAGATGTCTATCAGATATGATGCATAAATCTGTTCTATGAAAAACAGATGGGATATTTTTGAGTTGACGGAAAAACCATGACCAGGATGATGTATTTTCACCCTCGACAATAGAAAATCCCAACGGAAATATACCGTTATTAGCATCAACACCTGTAGCAATTAACATGCAGCCTCTGTACTTACCGTATAGATACGTACCATCAACGCACAATACCGGCCGACAGTGTGTGAAACCAGCCGCACATGGACCAAAGCACCAGAAAATTCTTTGAAACCTGACAGAGCCTTCGACCTCTGTTTCTGTGGTTTTTAACCGGTATACGGTCCCCAGATTTGATACTTTCATGGCTTCCATAAATGGGACTAGTGAGTTGTACGAGCTTTCTCAGTCTCCAAATATCTTGCATAAAGCCTTTCTACGAGCATCCCATGCCTTCACATACGAAATCTGAATTTTATGCTCTCCGCTAACCAAGAGCCGTATCTCTCGGGGAGTCATCGCCACATCTGTACGGATTAGTAGCATGATTAGCGAGCAAATGTAAGATGAAGTGCAATTCCGGTGATCTTGTAACATAATAGAATTGATGTAAGTATGTTCTTAGTTGTAGGCCGTGACCTTCCAAGCTTTGGCTCTTTTGGAACAACATGCATGCAATCTCCACTGACATTCAGGAGCTTTCGTACATACCACCGTATAGTACGTCTTATTTGACTCTTCGATTTTAAATGTAACGTTTTGCTGAATAGACCACGACTTCAGCTTACAAATAAGATCTCCTTTTTCCTGAAACAAATCCCCGACACTGATGCAATCTTCTCTTGCTGCTGTCGCGTCCAAATAGGATGCCGTATTTATTTCTGCCACGGCTAAGTCTACCCAACCATCATCTTCCTGCGGATCGAGGCCGGGATCTTCTAGTTCGACAAAATCGTTATTCGCAACCATACCATCAAAGAATGCTACCTCATTCAATCCAGCGGCATATTCCACGCTATCTTCCCCCTGATGACCTTCACCGATTTCATCATCATCACTGCCACACATATCAATATCACCCGTAGAAACATAAGGCTCGGGTGCAATATATGATGGTTGTGGTCGGTGTAATGTGGATGGTTCGAGGTGAGAAGACCGGAAAGACGTGGACGGACATGGTTGGAATGCGCTACTTGGATCGTGTTGGAATGATGCGGAGGTGTGGGGAAATCTGCGTTTAGTATATAAATTGTTATTATAATATTATTCCTTAATATTTTCATAACTAAATCATCACTTGTTTCAGATTTATTTACTTGTGGGAGGCTGTGTATGGTAATCCTTGTTGTTCTTCTGGGGTGTATGTAACTGCAGCAGTGGACTGGGAGAACCTGGATTTATGGATTTTATTAAATGTTTGAATATTAGTATCTTGGTATTACTAAAATGTTTAAATATGGGTTTATAAAATGTTTACCCATGAGTTTGAAGATTTTAATATTACTGTGTATAGTCATCGTTGACCATGTGACCGTACCCCCAGGAACTATCTCCAGCATTACCATCAAAATTACCCGTTGGAGGGGCATCTGATACTTCCAATTGCTCCTTCTAAACCAAAAGTTCAAAAGAATGCTGGGTGCTTGAGAGACCGAAATCTATCATCGAAGATATTGATGCATCGTCTATAATTTCAACCAATGCATTTCCACTGAACATAGGCCATATACAACTTAACTTAACCCTACTTTCACGGGGATCGTATTTCGTAATTTTGAACACTTTAGTCTCTAGTTCATCATAAGTCGTTGATGCTTGCAATCGCATGATTCGTGCGGACCCGCCCATATACTCGGGACCTTGTGCACTTGTGATAACCTGGCCATCGTATTTACATACAACAAATAAACTTGGGGAGGCCATAATCCTGCACAAAAAACAGTTATATTTTTTATGTTGTGTTGAAATTGCAAAAAACTTTCAAACTCGAAGCAAAACTGCACAACAAATAAACTTGGGGAGGCCATCTCCTTTTTTTTAAGTTTTTTTTATTTATAATGTTCCGTCTAGAAAAGATTGCTTACTTCCAATACTTTATGAACTGTTCCGTCTTGATCCTATCCAGCAGCTCCTCCTCGCAGACTATGGTACTGAACTTGACCTTCTTCTAAAACTCCACACTTACACAAAATTGATAGCGGAGAAGAATTGATCGAAGTAAATGGATAGTGACCGGTGTAGGATGAAAATTTGACAGAGATGAAATGGGTAGTGAAATGTATAGCGGAGAACTATTTATAGGATATGAGGGCCGGCAAGATATTGAAGAGGGCGGGTTCTAACAACCCGCCCTCTTAATTGACCTGACACGATGGGACAACACTGGCATAACGCACGCATAACGCACAGTGTACAATGGTACAAATAATTATTGAAGAGGACGGGTTTTAATAACCCGCCCTCTTCAATATGATGTCCTTCTGACACTTACACAAAAAAAACTGATGTAACACTTACACTTACACAAACTCACGTTTTAATAAATAAATATATTAAAATAAACTGATTTGACAACACAACTTTACAAAAGTATATAAAAAAAACAAAATTAATGAAGAGGGCGGGTTCCTGGAACCCGCCCTTTTCCTTTGTGAATAGGAAACCCCAGAAACTGATTTGACACCTCTCTGGTAATTAATGAAGAGGGCGGGTTCCTGGAACCCGCCCTCTTCCTTTATGAATAGGAAACCCCAGGAACTGATTTGACACCTCTCTGGTAATTATTGAAGAGGGCGGGTTCCTGGAACCCGCCCTTTAACAACAGAGACTGTAGCGGGTTCCTGGAACCCGCCCACCCTCTATAAAACCCTCGACAGTTTGAGAATCAACCACACTTTCTTATCTCTACTTGATAAAACCCTCGACAAATCTCTGCTCCAGTGCATTTCAATGGAGAATCAACCACTCGACAAATCTCTGTTTGTGCATCAAAACGAACACAGATCGTTTAATATATTACACGGGGAGGAAATATTCTAAACTTAGTTAATTTTTTTTAATTACACATTTCATTTAATTCTAATAGTTGAAAATAATATTATTTAATTTTGCAGGATGGAGATAATCTCACCGTCGTCACCCATAGCTCAGACAAATGGATAGTTAGCGACCAACGAATAAACCAGCGGCTTAGACGGGCCGGATTTTATGAAGCGTCGTTGATTCGTCATATCCAAATCGACCACGCCCTCGTCACCTCTCTGGTTGAGCGCTGGAGAAAAGAGACCCACACCTTTCATCTTAGATGGGGTGAGGCCACAATCACACTCCAGGATATTGGCCTCTCACTCGGTTTACGGGTCAATGGGCTTGGGTTGGTCGGAAGAAAAATTGTTGGTCCAGATACCGACCACCCATACTGGGATACATATGCCGAGTCTGTTCTCGGACAGGTAACAATTTCATTCTGATTCCCCTCTTTAGTGTACCTATTTTATGTTGTACATTATTTCTAGCTTTAATATTTCAAAAAAAATGCTAATATCAGGCACCAGGAGGCTACAGTAAGGGGTATAAGATCAGTTTAAACTGGCTAAAAGATACATTTAGTAATATCCCTGATGAAGCCACCGATGAAGTCTTAGATAGACATGCACGCGCATACATTCTGTACATGATCGGTTCTTGGTTGATACTGGACCAATCAGCAACGCATGTTCATCCCTTATACCTTGGCTTCCTAACGGATTTTGACGTGTGTGGCCAATATGCTTGGGGAGAAGGGGTCCTGGCCTTTCTTTATAAGGAGCTCGAAAAAACATGTGCTCCTACGAAGAATAAAATTTGTGGATGTATTACATTGCTTCAGGTAAATTCTTTATTTTTCACAGCTAGAATTTTGCAAAATTGCAATATTGGTTTTCTCTCTTATAATCTGAAACTTTATTTATAGATCTGGTCATGAGAGCATATGTATATAGGAAGACCGGAGAATGTAAAAATAACTGGCTTGGATATCCCCGGAAAGCCGCTCGGCTGTTGGTGGAATGGGAAGAAAGCGTATAAGGCTCCTCGTCGAGTACTTAAGTACTATAGAGATAAGTTGGATCGCATGGAGGCGGCTCAAGTAACCATAACTTAGGTAATTAAATTTATTTTACAATTTTGAAATACCTTAATCACAATTTTTTTGCTATGTTATTTGCGCAGTTCCTGTAGATGCCTTATACAGCAGATCGTCTACTACGCTTACCCGACATCTGTCTCGAAGGAGAGCCGGTTTGGCGGGCTCGATGCCCACTCCTCTGCATTAATGTGGTTGTCATGCACCTCCCGGATAGGGTGTTGCGACAGTTTGATAGATCGCAGCATATTCCTGTCCCGCCGCTTTCGCCTATGACAATAGAGGGAGACATGCGAGGAGGAAAGACGGAGCGTGATTGGAGGGAGCATCATCATCAATATTTGCTGAGATGGGAGGATAGGCAGCGTAGTATTGCCTTACAGCAAATAGGTGACCACACAGCCACCGACGCTACCAAAGCATATCTACAGTGGTATAAGCGTGTGACCATACGATATCTTTCTGCTCCCCCCCAACAACTTCCCAAACATCTCGCGGTACGAGCCTAGAGGCCACATGGAACGAGATTTGGTAAGTTGAATTCTTTATATCATATTACTTTTTAACATCCGGCGGTATGAGTCAATACTTATTTCTTATTTCTAATGTAACGACAGGCTCGTGGGTTGCATATCGTACAAACAATGGTGCAGGAACCATACCCGACTGATGCTGGTCCGGCATCTCAGGCTCGATTTTCAAATGTAGACAATTTAATTGGTGGCGTATTCGGTTCATACGGTATTTCTCAACATTTATCGCCGGCACCGGAGCCGCAGTATCAGCCGGCACCGGAGCCGCAGTATGAACCGGCACCGCAGCCGCAATATGACCCGGCACCAGAGCCGCAGCATCACGGAGATCCAGCGCAGCAGGATCGGTGGTTTGGATCACCATACCGTCAGCAGCAACCCTGGCATACCGGACAGGCGCAACAACACCAGTCTTGGGGGTCAGGTTTTGCAGAACAGCCGTCTTGGGGGTCAGGTTTTGCGCAACAACAGCACCCTTGGAGGTTAGGATTTGCGCAGCCATGGGGCCAAGGTTTTGTGCAACATCAGCCGCATGAAACCGGGACAGGTTCTTCGCTGCAACTGTCCAGTTGGGACACGGATTTAGCGTCCTACGCAGAGTTGTTGGGAGGCAGCACACATCCGACACCTGTCCCACATTCAGGTTCAGGATTTGCGGATCAACAGCCTGTCCAAGACGCTGCTGAAGACGAAGCTGAAGCAGAACCCGAATCCGAAGCAGAAGAGCAGACGCCGTCGCCGCCGCCGCCCAAGAAACAGGTGGTTCCTCCAGTCATCCCAGGAGGCATAGACTTATGTCAAGCCTCCTCGGATTTCATAAGGGAAAAGGAAAAGGAAAAAGATAGTATTTAAATTTTACAAACAGATAGGATTTTTTTACATTGGAAATTTGACGGATTCATTTTGATATTATAAATTTGACCGTCAAGATAGAAATCGGATAGGATTTTTTTGTATTGTAAATTTTGACGGATTCATTCTGTAAAACACATTGATATAGTGAAATTTTATTATTTAATTTAAATATTTTTTCCGTTTATTTACTTTTATTTTATTTTTAAGAATTATAATTATAATTATAATCATATTATAATTAAAACTATATTTATAATTATATAATTAAAATTAAAATTATATAATTAATAATTAAAAAAAATTAATAAAAAAAAAATTGGGGGCGGGTTCCCAGAACCCGCCCTTTGTAAAGAGGGCGGGTTCCCAGAACCCGCCCTCTTATTATGCGCTGGAGGGTGGGGTGGGGGTGGGGGTGGGGTGCCAAACCACCCTATTCTCCTAATTTTAAAAATTACCCCCATATTTTAATAATATATTTTTAAAATATAT
Source organism: Agapanthus africanus (assembly GCA_030015575.1). Taxonomy (NCBI): domain Eukaryota; kingdom Viridiplantae; phylum Streptophyta; class Magnoliopsida; order Asparagales; family Amaryllidaceae; genus Agapanthus; species Agapanthus africanus. The sequence goes on along the minus strand of CM057347.1, from coordinate 429,652,505 downwards.
ATATTTCAAAAAAAAACCCAAATGTAAATAACTATCGTTTTCCTTTTCCCTTTCCCTTATGAAATCCGAGGAGGCTAGACATAATTCTATGCCTTCTGAGATGGCTGGAGGACCCATCCGTTTTTTGGGAAGATGGCGGCGGCGGCGGCGTCTGCTCTTCTGCTTCGGCTTCGGCTTCAGCTTCGTCTTCAGCAGCGTCTTGGACAGGCTGTTGTTCGGCAAATCCTGAACCTGAATGTGGGACAGGTGTCGGATATGTGCTGCCTCCCAACAACTGTATGTAGGACGATAAATCCGTGTCCCAACTGGGCAGTTGTAGCGAAGAACCTGTCCCGGTTTCATATGGCTGCTGTTGCACAAAACCTTGGCCCCATGGCTGCGCAAATCCTGACCTCCAAGATTGCTGTTGTTGCGCAAAACCTGACCCCCAAGACGACTGTGCTGCAAAACCTGACCCCCAAGACTGGTGTTGTTGCGCTTGTCCGGTATGCCAGGGTTGCTGCTGACGGTATGGTGATCCAAACCACTGATCCTGTTGCGCTGGATCTCCGTGATGCTGCGGCTCTGGTGCCGGCTCATGCTGCGGCTCTGGTGCCGGTTCATACTGCGGCTCCGGTGCCGGCTGATACTGCGGCTCCGGTGCCGGCGATAAATGTTGAGAAATATTATATGAACCGAATACACCACCAATTAATTGGTCTGCACTTGTAAATAGAGTCTGAGTTGCCGGACCAGTATTAGTCGGGTATGGTTCCTGCACCATTGTTTGTACGAGATGCAACCCGCGAGCCTGTCGTTACATTAGAAATAAGAAATAAGTATTGACTCATACCGCCGGATGTTAAAAACTAATATAATATAAAGAATTCAATTTACCAAATCTCGTTCTACGTGGCCTCTAGGCTCGTACCGTGAGATGTTTGGGAAGTTGTTTGGGGGAGCAGAAAGATATCTTATGGTGACACGTTTATACCACTGTAGATATGCTTTGGTAGCGTCGGTGGCTGTTTGGTCATCTATTTGCTGTAAGGCAATATTACACTTCCTATCCTCCCATCTCAGCAAATATTGATGATGATGCTCCCTCCAATCGCGCTTTGCCTTTCCTCCTCGCATGTCTCCCTCTATTGTCATAGGCGAAGGCGGCGGGACAGGAATATGTTGCGATCTATCAAACTGTCGCAACACCCGGTCCGGGAGATGCATGACAACGACATTAATGCAGAGGAGTGGGCATCGAGCCAGCCAAACCGGCTCTCCTTCGATACAGTTGCCGGGTAATCTCTGCAGACGATCTGGTGTATAAGGCGTCCACATGAACTGCGCAAATAACATAGTACAAAAATTGTGATGAAACTATTTCAAAATTTTAAAACAAACTTAATTACCTAAGTTATGGTTATCTAAGTCGCCTCCATGCGATCCAACTCATCTCTATAGTACCTAAGTACTCGACGAGAAGCCTTATACGCTTTCTTCCCATTCCACCTGTAACAACCTTAATTTTCCTATACGCTTTTCTACACAAAATTTAAAATTTTTTTTTTCAAAATCCATAAAGGGGTATTTTAGCCTGAGCACAAGATATAAGTAATTATTTTGTTACAAGAATGTAATAACTCCATTTTTAGTGTACAAGAAATTACTTTAAATTTAATGTATACTTGGAGTATTTACTCTTGCTGCTATCATTTTAAGTAATTATATAACTCCATAATTACAAGAAGGAGCTTGTAGCTCATTGGTAATACCTTGCACTGTTGAACCAAGCCACCAGAGTTCAAATCCCATACCCCACATTATTTTTAATATTGATTTTTTTAAAACCTTTAGGATACCAAGAGTTTACACGTGCATATCTCACAAAAACCCCACTACACCCAAACATGTAACACTTGCAGGAGTTAGATGAACCGTCGGGGGGGATCCAGGCCACCGGACTCGGTCGGGAATCGGCCAACTCGGCCTTGACTCGGCCGACTCAGTACTCCGACCGAGTCACGGCCGAGTCACCCCCGATTCGGCCGATTCCAGCGATGGTCACAACATGAAAGTTGTGTCTTTTCATATTCCCTATGCACCTGCAAAGTTTCAGCCTCATACCACTTCCAGAGCTCTTTAAAAACCACAATTACTCCACTTTTAATACATTTTTATTACATTTTATCACATTTTTATTTTTAACTTTTCATCTACCCTAACCCTAGCCTAACCCTATAAATATCAACCCTACACACTACCCTCTCACCCCCAAAATCCTAGGCTCACTCTCTCAAAATTTTCCAAGAAGTGTGTGCTTTGAAAACAAGTTCACGGCGAAGCTCCGACAAAATTCCGGCGGGAATTCCGGCGACGTTTTTAGAAACAACCGACGACGAAGCAACGCCTCGGCAACTCCCTTAGTTCCTCTATACTCTTAGTATAGATCGAAACCCATAAGTCCCATTCTATCTCCCTTTCTAATTCTCAAAAATACGAAATTACGAAACCCGACGGAATCGGAACAAATCCGATTTCCGATTCGGTTTTCTATAATATTTCACTTCTAATCAATTCAAACATGTCTAAACATCTTTATCATGATTATTAAACTTGTAAAAAATCAATTTGAATAAGTTTTCACACATGAAATGATAACCTTTTCAACTTACCGTATTTTTTTCACTTTAATACCATCATGTTTCAATTTCACATTTAACCCTTTAATATTGATATACCTTAAAATAGATCACGAGGTAATGACCTACCTCCTCACACACACATATGAAACCATGATACGCTATCTTGAAAACTCCTAATACGATAAAACAAGATTTTACATTAAAATACCATTTCCTTAATAAAACATTTTATAAAAGTTTAGGTTTGATACATTTGTTTAAGCAATATCTTTAATAGAAAAAACACGATAAGTTGTGAACATCGATCGTTTATCTAAACCTGATTTTGTGGTGTCTAGGAAAGTGTGTCTAAGGCGAGTGGTTACTTAATTAGGGCCACTACTTGTAGTGGAGAGCCTCCCACTCACCTGGCACTTACCTGGCCGCAATTGGCGGTGAAGAGGCGATTTGAGGCTTCTAACGACTTGTCGTTTAGACCATTTAGAAATATGCTAGTTGGTTTAGGAAACCCTAGAATCTAAAATACGGAAAAATTACACTTTGCAAATAAATACCTTTTACCTTATAAAACCGTTTTCTAAAAGATTAGTATTTTACAATCTTTGCAAAGCGCCTCTACAACCCATCTTTGGGGAACCCGTTCGGGATCGTGCGGTTTATCGCGCACCCTCGGGCTAGTAGTGCGAGATTCAGACCTCCGCAAGGAGCATTCGGTCTCGAAAGGTTTAAAATACGACATCCTAAGAAAATGAGATTTTTGGAATATAAAATATTTATTAAAAATTATTTTTGTATAAACATATGTATATTTATCATTTAAATATCTATTTTACTATAATATAAATTTTTCCACTTTTTCCTAAAAATCACAATAATAAATTTTACACTAAAATACCTTGAACTTCAAAGAATCAAAATTACAGATAAATACCTATAACTAGGACATTTTCACTAGAAATGTCACAACATAAAATCCACCCTCATTACAACTCTAAAGACGAACAATAAATACTTGAGGTGTATTTTGAAAAGTATATAAAAGTATTTTTACATAAAACCCCCTCAAGTTTTATAAATTACCCTAAGGACCTTAGCAATTATAAGACTTCGATTCACATTTCTGATTGTCTGACTCGGGTTTGAGTCTGATTAATCTGACTTGAATATAATTCAAGTTAATCTATAATCTACAAGTTTCCACTTCAATATGAATTCATGAATCCAATATCAATCTATACATCTTGACTGAACCGAACCATGGATATATCTATTCCTTTTACACGATTCTCAGTTATTCCATTTACATGACTCTATGGTTACAACCGCTTACTGATATCATGGTTTCGGTCAGTCAATCAATCTTACAATCAATACAATTTACAAGATAACAATACAAACAAGACATCGCGGGGTTTAAGGGGTAGACTGGTACGGAATATGTTAAAGGTGGCACGAGGTGGTCACTTAAGACGTAATTACATCCATGCCGTTGTTCCGTGGTATTATCGACGGAGCCTTGTACTACAGGTTACCAAGGTCCCCGGTGTAAGTGGGACTCCCCTCGTATACACTGGCATCTTCTGTACCAGGCTACAAACAACAGCGTTAATACAACATTACAATATTATAATACAACATTAAAAGCTACTCTCTCTCTCTCTCTCTTAATCTCTGTCTATTTCACCCTTATCTTTGGGACTTACCGAGCGACCTGTTCGCTGACGACATTCTATTTCTTGCTTCTTTGAATGTCGTCAGGTGGTTTGGACCCGGCGGAGATCGAGCCATCTCAAGAAGACTTGGAGCAGTTTGCCGAAGACCATGCACTTTAGTTTCATTGTACACTTTTCCTTTCTGTATTTTTCATTTCCTGTTATGCCACTGTTTAGGCATCATTTTATTTCAGTTGTATTTCATTTTCATGTATTGTACAAAAGAATGTTAATAAATAAAAGTTGTTGTTCCTTTTATATCTTGTCTTTTGTGTATTTATTTTGTATTGCTTGGATATGCTTAGCATATGTACTTCTGAGTATATACGTAGCGGGCCTCGTCGCGTCCCCTTCGCCGTATACCGGGAAGCGGGGCGTGACACCACCAACAGCCAAGCGACTTTCTAGGGGTATCCAAGCCAGTTATTTTATCTCGATCCGGTCTTCCTATATACATATGCTCCCGTGACCAGATCTATAAATAAAGTTTCAGATGATAAGAGAGAAAACCAATATTACAATTTTGCAAATTTCTAGCTGTGAAAAATAAGGAATTTACCAGAAGTAATGTAATGCATCCACAAATTTTATTCTTCGTTGGAGCATATGTCTTATCGAGTTCCTTATAAAGAAAGGCCAGGACCCCTGCTCCCCAAGCATATTGGCCACACACATCAAAATCCGTAAGGAAGCCAAAGTATAACGGATGGACATGCGTTGCCGATTGGTCCGGCATCAACCAAGAACCGATCATGTACAGAATGTAGGCACGTGCATGTCTATCCAAGACTTCATCGGTGGCTTCATCATGGATATTACTAAATGTATGTTGTAGCCAGTTTAAACTGATCTTATACCCCTTACTGTAGCCTCCTGGTGCCTGCTATTAGCATTTTTTGTGAAATATTAAATCTAGAAATAATGTACAACATGTAATAGGTACACTAAAGAGGGGAATCAAAATGAAATTTTTTACCTGTCCGAGAACAGACTCGGCATATGTATCCCAGTATGGGTGGTCGGTATCTAGACCAATAATTTTTCCTCCGACCAATCCAAGCCCATCGACCCGTAAACCGAGTAAGAGGCCAATATCTTGGAGTGTGATAGTGGCCTCACCCCATCTTAGATAAAAAGTGTGGGTCTCTTTTCTCCAGCGCTCAACTAGAGAGGTAACGAGAGCGTGGTCGATTTGGATATGACGAAGCAATGAAGTTTCATAAAATCCGGCCCGTCGAAGCCGCTGGGTGATTCGTTGGTCGGTAACTATCCATTTGTCTGAATTATGGGTGACGACGGTTAGATTATCTCCATCCTGCAAAATTAAATAATGTTATTTTCAACTATTAGAATTAAAAGAAAATGGTAATTAAAAAAAATTACTAAGTTTAGAATATTTCCTCTCCGTGTAATATATTAAAAGATCTGTGTTCGTTTTGATGAACGAGCAGAGATTTGTCGAATGGTTGATTCTCCATTGAAACGATTTTAGATAGGAGAAGAGACAGAGTTAATTTGACGAAAGAGTTAATTTGATAAAAGTTTGATGAAAGGCACTGGAGGGGGTGGGTTTTATAGGGAAATGAGGGTGGGTTCTTGGAACCCACCAAGAACCCACCCTCTTTAACGATACATCAGTATTGTAAATCAGTAGAAGAGGGCGGGTTCCAGGAACCCGCCCTCTTCAATAATTATATATGTGGTGTCAAATCAGTTTTTTTATATATTTTTAATATTCTGTCAAAGAAGGAAGAGGGCGAGAACCCGTCCTCTTCAATGGTGTCAAATCAGTTTAGTTTTTATATATTTTTTTAAAAATGTGGTGTCAAATCGTTTAGTTTTTATATATTTTTTTTAAAATGTGTTGTCTGTTGTGTTTTTAAAGAGGGCGGGTTATTAGATCTCGCCCTTTTTAATAATTATATGATATGTTACATCATTTTTTTTTTGTCATCACTTTTGGTTTGTCAGAAGGACACTTTTGGTTTGTCAGAAGGAAGAGGGCGGGTTATTAAAACCCGCCCTCTTCAATAATTATTGTCTGTGTCCCATCGTGTCTGTGTTGTCCCATCATGTCTGTGTGTTGTCCCATCGTGTCTGTGTGTTGTGCAGAAGGAAGTGTAGAAATTAATAAAAAAATTAATAAAAAAAGGTACTCCCGATGCTCAATATTATTGATAAAAAAATTAATAAATAAAAGGTACGCTCATGATTTATAGATTAACATTATTGATAAAAAGTTCAAGTTCCCATGCTCAACATTCTCGTCTTTTCTCTTCAGATGCTCAACATTATTGATAAAAAATTAATAAAAAGTTCCACTAATTATTCAAAACAGATACAAGATTATCAAACTGTTAATTGTAGAAATCCGACCATTTTTTGTTATGATGGACTATATAATCTATAAATCTTTGGCATAAGCCAGCAAATCTGGTATTTTGAAGTCACTTTGCTGGAGATTTTGATGGAGAGAAGATTATTTTGCTAAGAAATGTAGTTGCAAGAAATAGTCGTTTGGACTTACTTTCGGTGTTAGAGCCAGTCCATCTCTCTTTCAACTATTTCATTTAATCGTAAATTTATCCTGCTTATTTGAAGTATATCAACGCAAACTTATTGCAAGTTTCTTCTTTGTGCAAACCTGGCTTGATATTGTTTGATGCAGATTATGGTAAGTTCAAGTTTATTTGTTGTATGTAAATACGATGGCCGGATTATCACAAGTGCATAAGGTCCCGAGTATATGGGCGGATCCGCGAGAATCATGCGATTAGAACCATCAACGACTTTCAATGAACTAGAGAATAAAGTGTTCAGAATCACGAAATACGATCCCCGTGAAATTAGGGTTAAGTTAAGTTGTATATGGCCTATGTTTAGTGGAAATGCATTGGTTGAAATTATAGACGATGCATCAATATTTTCGATGATAGATTTCGGTCTGTCAAACACACAACATTTTTTTGAACTTTTGGTTCAGAAGGAGCAATTGGAAGTATCAGATGTCCCTCCAACGGGTAATTTTTATGGTAATGCTGGAGATAGTTCCTGGAGGTACGGTCACATGGTTAACGATGATACCGTCAGTCTCGGTGGATATGACTATACACAATATTATTCAAACCTTCAAACTCATGGGTAAACATTTTATAAATCAATATTCAAACATTTTAGTAATACCAAGATACTAATATTCAAACATTTTATAAATCCATAAATCCAGGTTCTCCCAGTCGACTGCTGCAGTTACATACACCCCAGAAGAACAACAAGGATTACCATATACAACCTTCCACGGGTAAATAAATCTGAAACAAGTGATAATTTATTTACGAAAATATTAAGGAATAATATTATAATAACAATTTATATACTAAACGCAGATTTTCTCACACCTCCGCATCATTCCAACACGATCCACGTAGCGCATTCCAAGCATGTCTGTCCACATTTTTCCGGTCTTCTCACCCCGAACCATCCACATTACACCGACCACAACCATCATATATTGCACCCGAGCCTTATGTTGCTACGGGTGACATTGATATGTGTGGCAGTGATGATGATGAAATCGGTGAAGGTCATCAGGGGGAGGATAGCGTGGAATATGCTGCTGGATTGAATGAGGTAGCATTCTTTGATGGTATGGTTGAGAATAATGATTTTGTCGAACTAGAAGATCCCGGTCTCGATCCGCTGGAAGATGATAGTTGGGTAGACTTAGCCGTGGCAGAAGTAAATACGACACCCTATTTGGAAGCGACAGCAGCAAGCGAAGATTGCGTCAGTGTCGGGGATTTGTTTCAGGAAAAAAGAGATCTTATTTGTAAGCTGAAGTCGTGGTCTATTCAGCAAAACGTTATATTTAAAACCGAAGAGTCAAATAAGACGTACTATACGGTGGTATGTACGAAAGCTCCTGAATGTAAGTGGAAATTGCATGCATGTTGTTCTAAAAGAGCTAAAACTTGGAAGGTCACGAAATACAACCAAGAACATACTTGCATCAATTCTATTATGTTACAAGATCATCGGAATTGCACTTCATCTTACATTTGCTTGCTAATCATGCCACTAATCCGTATAGATGTGGCGATGACTCCCCGAGAGATACGGCTCTTAGTTAGCGGAGAGCATAAAATTCAGATTTCGTATGTGAAGGCATGGGATGCTCGTAGAAAGGCTTTATGCAAGATATTTGGGGACTGGGAAAGCTCGTACAACTCACTAGTCCTTTTTATGGAAGCCATGAAAGCATCAAATTCGGGGACCGTATACCGGTTAAAAACCACAGAAACAGACGTCGAAAGCTCTGTCGGGTTTCAAAGAATTTTCTGGTAGTTTGGTCCATGTGCGGCTGGTTTCACACACTGTCGGCCGGGATTGTGCGTTGATGGTACGTATCTATATGGTAAGTACAGAGCCTGCATGTTAATTGCTACAGGTGTTGATGCTAATAACGGTATATTTCCGTTGGGATTTTCTATTGTCGAGGGTGAAAATACATCATCATGGTCATGGTTTTTCCGTCAACTCAAAAATATCCCATCTGTTATTGATAAAACAGATTTATGCATCATATCTGATAGACATCTGGGAATACTAGCTGCAATGAGATCTGTATTTCCGACGACCCCATATAGGTTTTGCCTACGGCACTTCAGGCAAAATTTTGATCGAAAATTTAAAAATTCGGATCTACATAAGCTTATGTACAAAGCCGGAGAAACGCCTGACCCTAATGTTCACGACATATATATGACGAAAATTGGGGAGATGAGTCAAGCCGCGAAAGCGTGGTTAGATGAGTATCCAGTACGCATGTGGTCACAAGCACATGATGATGGGTGCAGATATCTACTAATGACGACTAATATGTCTGAAAGCTTCAACGGGGTCTTTAAAGGCGTTAGAGGCTTACCGATACAGGGGTTGATTGTTCGAACCTTTTTCCGGATGAATACTTATTTTGTGCACAAAAGAGAAAAGTCCTTGGCGATGGAGACTCCGCTCACCGCGTTTTACGAAGATATATTTCGGAAAAGAGAGCGTATAGCACAATACTACAGATCCGAAAGGTTTGACACGGCGGAGTTTCAAGTAACGGGCAGTAATGGGAATCAATATACCGTGAACTTTAGAGATGAAGGGCTCTCTTCGTGTACATGCGGTCTTTTCCAGCAACAACATTTACCTTGTGCCCACGTAATTGCTGCTGCGAGCAGCATGCATAACTCACATTACAATTTTGATTCCCATTACTATACAGTTTCCAATTACCAAGGCGTATACGATCCAAAATTTCATCCTATACTGGATAGTCGCTATTGGCACTGTTATACTGCCAACAGGCAAACACCGACTGTATTACCGCCGGAAAAAAATATAAGGCCCGGAAGATCTAAGGTGCGTCGAGATCGAATGACAATGGATGTTGATCCTCAGCAAAGGCACGCCAGATGTAGCCTATGCAAACAACCGGGTTATTATAGGACCAGATGTTCAGGACAGTCATCAGGGGCGGGACCTTCAGGATCGTGACAAGTGCACTCAGATTTTTTTGTATTATAAATTTGACGGATTCATTTTGTTATTATAAATTTGACCGTCGATATAGAATTTACATTTTACAAACAGATATGATTTTTTTATATTGTAAATTTGACGGATTCATTTTTATATTATAAATTTGACCGTCGAGATAGAAATCGGATAGGTTTTTTTATATTGTAAATTTTGACGGATTCATTCTGTAAAAATCATTGATATAATAAAATTTAATTATTTTATTCAAATATTTTTTACGTTTATTTATTTTTAAATTTTTTAAAAAATAATTATAATTATAATCATAATCATAATCATAATCATAATTATATAATTAAAATTATATTTATAATTATATATAAATAATTATAATTATATAATTATATAATTAATATTATATATTTAAATAATTAAATAGGGACGGGTTCCCAGAACCCGCCTTCTATACTATTGTATAGGGGGCGGGTTCTGGGAACCCGCCCTCTATACTAAATGTATAGGGGGCGGGTTCTAGGAACCCGCCCCCTATTCTGGGCTGGGGATGGGGTCACGGGTGGGGGCGAAACCGTCCTATTTTGATAAATTTAAATCTAATACCCCTATTTTCATAATTAATTTTTTAATTCGTATTATTTAAAGAAAAAAAACCAGTTAACTTATCAAATTTCTTCAATTTGCGGGGCTCGTTAGGTAAAAGGTAACCCCACACTCCTAAGTTTCCATCTTCCATTTCTGGCTAATAATAGTGATGAAGTCGTACTACACAATGCAAACACCATGAAATATTTAATAATTTTAGTATAAAATAAATACTTGAGATATTCTTTTGAGATAATTGGTGATATAATTAACCACCTCTTTGTAAATGGAAGACCCGACACGATCGATCGCGGATAAATCCAAGCCCCACTTGTTTGACTAAAGGGAGACTTGTGAGCCACATTTTAATAACTTGATACAAAAAATAATTGGAATTATCGGATGACAAAATGATTGCTAGTGGTAGAAAGCCTTTCCAATTATTTGATTTGCTCGGGAAAAAAACCTATTCCGATGTTTTGCTGCCATAAAAGAGGAAGAGATAAAAAAAAAATTGTACACCATCCGACAGTTGTGCGGTCTATATATCTATTTTCTGCACTTTCACTTTCATGACCCGGTATTTACACCCGGTTGCGGCAGATAACTAAACAAACTTATATACAATGGTTTGTAGAGGATGGATAACACTAAGTCGTAATAGACCTTTAGTTTTTCTCATTTAATGAAACTTTATCACATGGTACCTATATTTATAATTACGTGCCTTAATTTTATGCAAAAACGAAACTAGTTTTTTTTTTTCCTTTTTTAAAATCAGGTCATGTGAAATATGGTCTATTTTTCCTTCAAAAAAATATATGGTCTTGTATGATTGTAATAGTTCCATCTTCGAATCGTCATTGTTTCTTAGAAGCGAAAAATGGAATCCCTAAATTTTTCTTCTCCTTTTTTACAAATAAAAATGAAAACAAAATTTTCCATTTTTAATGTCAACCAGCATTTTGTCCTCTCCCACTAATCATTTATCTTTAAATATTTGTCTCTAATTTTCATGTCCATCGGTATGCTTAAAAAATCTAGGATTTTTGTCATTCAGATTTTATCTTCATTGAATTGATAGATGTTGAGATGGAGTAATCTTTTGGAGTCAATCGGTTATTTTCAACATGACGAATGTTATGACCTCTCATATCTTGGCCTCACATTTCATATCTCTAAAATTCATATTTTGAGACGTCAAGTTGTTGATTTCTTTTATATTTTTAGTTGTCTTCTTTCATATTGCTTTTGTTTTGGTCCTTCTATGCATTTGATCCTTACGATTTGGCCAAGGCAATATGACTGGTTTGATACAATTATTATCGTTTATTTTAAAAATAAAAGCAGGAGTACAAGTTAAATTATTTATGTAGACCTCACAAGGAGAACAAGTTAAATCTTGATGTTCAATTATAATCCATTGACAACTCTTTAATTTATTTATTATTGTTTCTTTTGAATGATAAGCATTTTTGTCGAGATCTCTCATGTTAAATTAATGAAAAATTAAATCAAACAAAAACTAGGCATTTATAGAATTCTGATTAATGCTCTTTTTGATTAAAATCTATATTCCCAAGTCATTAAAGCAATTAATATCCCAGCTCTATATCCCGATGACATCAAACCATTACCTTTTAAAGTAATTTGCTGTTGAAGTTCATAGCTTGGATTGATCAACCTGAGGTTTAATTGCAACGTACAAACAGATCTCGTTGATGATGCTCGCATGTAAACCAAATCTTTTTCTTCTTCTTTTGATCCTTCGATTTGATCGTATATATTGCTAGATGTGATGGCGCAAAAATGCTATGTTCGTTGATGAAGTTGACTCGTTGTTGTTGAAGATGATGCAGAAACGGTAACTTTGTTGATATCGATCGACGACGGCGCATATAAAATAAAACATCGACTGTAGCCGAAGAAGAAGGATCGACCGTAGCCGATATTATAACTCTAATCCGGACTCACAATATTTCAATGAAAAATTATCAATCATTCATCCATTAAAAAAAATCTAGATGTTTCTCTCAATAAATAGTGAGAGACCTCTTACATTATTCAAACAAATCCAAACAAAAACAAAATAACAATCTAGCTACTTGGACTTTGAAAATAAATCCAAAATATTTAACAGTTAAAATTAATAAACTATTGATTTAATTTTAAAAAAACAATGATGGTCACGCATCATTCTCCCCGGATTCAAAAACTGACCACCTGGTGAATGATGAGATGTAGAAACTCTGATAGTGTGTAAAAGCTGGATGAATGAACAACCTACTCAAGTCATGATATAGATGAAGGGTTGTCTAGCACGACAACAAATTTTCGGGAGGCATCATCCATACCATATTAAAATTTTTGCCGTTCTAGCTAATCCTAACCCTAGAATCGAAACAAAAAAATCCGACGAAACTAAATGTAAATACTTTACATTTAAGTGAATGAGAGAATACAACCTTTGTAGACCGGTCCTTCACTTCTAAAGATCCATGTCGTAGTCCCTTCGCTGCGAGTTGTGAAGACCTGGACTCTAGTAAGGGTTCACATGAAGAAACGAACAAGCTTGCTCAATGTCTTCGAGGCCGAAAATGATCTATACCTAGGAGACTCGAACTCATACTAGCTCTTCACTAATGGTGAGATTAGTGAAGCAAACACCCTAAACTAAATGGCTAATAGTAGAGGATGATGAAGTAAGAGGTGAGCTCACTTTAGTTTTATTTTTCTCACACTTTTTCATCACTTAGAAAAAACTAGCAAGTTTTTTCTCTTGAGGAAGAAGAAAAAGTGATGAAGAGAGATGAATGAGAGTGGGGTTAGAATTGCAACCTTGGTTAGTTAATGTCATACACTAACCAATGTAGAGACTTAACCATGGCATAAGATAAAGGTTGGGTTAACAAAATATTTTAAAGTAAAACAAATTTGGTGGACTTAGTCAATAGTTAGCAAGCTTCTCCAAGCTTCTAGCTATGACAATTTCCAACCAATTTTGTTAATTACTAAGATAAATAAAACCCTAATTTTATCATGGTTATGGTGTAAGTCTCACACACCCAAGTTGCATATATAACCTAGCATGATACATAATATATATCACATATATAAAATGTATGCAAAGTGAGAAAAAGAAATGGACAAGTGAGCAATATTGGTTAATATAAATTCATATATCAAATATATAATTATACATTATATCATTAAATCAACACTTGATTCAATGATCCGGCTATATCACATATAACCGACTAATATCAATAATATCAACTTACCGAATCAACACTTGATTCGATAACCCGGCTATATCATATATACCCAGCCGATATCACATATCGCGAGAATACAATACGGTATCACATATTCGTATCAATCTCGGTCCCGCACATATCACATATGTGCTCCTACTTCGTTTCGCATGAACCAGGAAATCTCTATGTAGGACTCTAAAAACTCGTCAATACGCCGGCAGTAGGTGATGATCATATCAAACACCTACAAGCCGCAAGCGGTCTGCTATACGTAACGGCCATCCGGGTATTGAGCGATCAGAAGATCAAAAAGCAAGCCTGCTCGTACTCCTGCGAATCCAATCAGTAACACTACAGTACAGTCCGGTCTCTTCGTCTGATATGTCACATATCACAGTCTGGGGGTGGTATAACATCAGACCCTAATAGCCTGATAAATTATGCCGATGCAAGGTCCATAACGGTTCGAGAAACTACTGGTAACACTTACCAGTAAATCTCAGCAACCCTGGTCAGGGATTTCTTGTTATGGCCAATCGAGTATAGCGCAACATCTACTCCCAATACCGGGAGAGGCGAAACTTGTAATAACCCCAAATTTCTAATACAAGTTTTTACAAAAAAATTTCAAAATATCCATAAAGGGGTATTTTAGCCTGAGCACAAATTATAAGTAATTATTTTGCTTTTTAATTACAAGTTAAAAGAATGTAACAACTCCATTTTTAGTGTACAAAAATTTGTTTTAAAATTAATGTATACTTGGGGTATTTACATTTACTTTTATTAATTTAAGTAATTAATTAGCTCCATAATTACAAGAAGGAGCTTGTAACTCATTGGTAATACCTTGCACTGCTGAACCAAGGCACCAGATTTCAAATCCCATACTTGTAACATTTCCAGGAGTTAGATGAACCGTCGGGGGGGATCCCGGCCGCCTGACTCGGCCGGAAATCGGCCAAATCGGCCTTGACTCGGTCTGACTCGGTCCTCAGACCGAGTCACGGCCGAGTCACGGCCGAGTCGGACGATTCCGGCGATGACCCCAATATGAAAATTGTGTCTTTTCATATTCCCTATGCACCTGCAAAATTTCAGCCTCAGATCATTTCCAGAGCTCTTTAAAAATCCCAATTACTCCACTTTTAATACATTTTTATTACATTTTATCACATTTCTATTTTAAACTTTTCATCTACCATAACCCTAGCCTAACCCTATAAATACCAACCCTATACACTACTCTCTCACCCCAAAATCCTGAGCCCACTCTCTCAAATTTTTTCCAAAGATCGTGTACTTTGAAAACAAGCTCAAGGCGAAGCTCCAACGAAATTCCGGCGGAACTTCTGGCGAACGTCTTAAGAACTACAGGCGACGACGCAACATCGGCGATCTCTCTAGTTCCCTCTCATTCTCTAGTGTAATCGAAAACCCATAAGTCTCTTTCTATCTCTCTTTTCCATTCTCAAAATACGAAATTACAAAACCCGACAGAATCGGAACAAATCTGATTTTCGATTCGGTTTTCTATAAAATTCCACTTCTCACTAATACAATCATTCCTAAACTTCCTCATGTTGACTATTAAACACTAATCAAACAATTTGATCAAGTTTCGTCACATGAAATGATAGATTTTTCAATTTATCGTATTTTTCACTTAAATACCACATTATTTCAATCCTTCATTTAACCCCATCAAAGTTGCTATACATTTAAAGTAGATCACGAGGTAACGACCTACCTCCTCATACACTCGTATGCAACACCCCCGAGAACCTAGAATACGAGAAAATAAACATTTTCATTTAAATACCATATATTTAATAAAACCATTTCTAAAGATTTAGTTTTGATACACTTTTTAAAGAATTACCACTTATTATGAAAATACGATAAGTTGTGAACATCGGTCGTTTATCTAAACCTGGCTTTGTGGTGTCTAGGCTAGGCAAGTGAGAAAGATAACTTTAAAATGCTCGACTCACGGTGATTCGTGAGCGGATCCCTCCTTTCCTCATTTGTACTTACCTGGCCACAATTGGCGGTGAAGAGGCGATTTGAGGCATCTCACAACTTGTCGTCTGGACCAGTTAGGAATGGACTAGTTGATTTAGGAGAATCTAGAACATACAATACAGAAAATATACACCTTTACAAATAAATACCATTTACTTCATAAAACCGTTTTCTAAAAGATTTAGTATTTACAATCTTTGGAAAGTGCCGCTATAACCCACTTTGGGGAACCCGTTCGGGGTGGTGCGGTTTATCGCACATTCTCGGGCTTAGTAGTACGAGATTTAGATCTCCGCAAGGAGCATTCGGTCTCGAAAGATTTAAAATACGACATCTTAAGAAAATGAGATTTGTAGAATATAAAATATTTATTAAAATTATTTATAAATATATGTATATTTATCATTAAAATATCTATTTTGTTAAGATATAAATATTCCACTTTTTTCTAAAAATCACAAGAATTAATTTTACATTAAAATACCATAAATTCCACATAAATCAATATTACAAATAAATACCTTTATTTATGAAACTAGGATATTTTCACTAGAAATATCCTAATATAAAATCCACCTTCATTACAACTCTAAAGACGAATAACGAATACTTGAGGTGCATTTTAAAAAGTATATAAAAGTATTTTTACATAAAACCCCCTCAAGTTTTATAAATTTCCCTAAGGACCCTAGCAAATTATAGGTAAGAATTAATCAAGACTTCGATTTACATTTCTAATTGTCTGACTCGGGTTTGAGTCTGATTATATTTGACTTGAATATGATTCAAGTACAATCTACAATCTTCAATATTACAATTCAACATGAATTCATGAATCCAATTATCAATCTATACAATTTGACTGAACCGAAACATGGATATACATTCCATTTACATGGTTCTCCAGTTATTCCATTTACATGATTCTACGGTTACATTCGTTTACTGATATCATGGTTTTGGTCAGTGTTTCAATTATACATTCAATACAATTTACAGTACAAAACAATACAAATAAAACACTATAGGGTTTAAGGGGTAAATTGGTACGGAAGGTGTTAAAGGTAACACTAGAGGGTAAGATTAAGACACCTAACATGAATCCAATTGCTGTTGTTCCGGGTTGTATAATGGAGCCTTGTACTTCCATTTGCCCATGTCTCTAGCATACTGAGACCCCTCTCGTATACACTGTCATTTTTCTGTACCAAGTTACAAACAACAGCGTTAATACAACATTACAACAATATAATACAATATTAAAAGCTACTCTCTCTCTCTTTCTTCTTTTCTACTTCTCCCTTATCTTTGGGACTTACCGAGCGATCTATTCGCTGACGATATTCTATTTCTTTCTTCTTTGAATGTCATCAGGTGGTTTGGACCCGACAGAGATCGAGTCATCTGCAAAAGACTTGGATCAGCTTGCTGAAGAACCAGAGCTCTGGTTTCATTGTACATTTTCCATTCAGTACTTTTCATTTCCTGTCATGCCATTGTTTAGGCATCATTTTTATTTCTGTTGTATTTCCTTTTCATGCATTGTACAAAAGAATGTTAATAAATAAAATTTGCTGTTTTTATTATACCTTGTCTCTTGTGTATTTTCTTTTATATTGCTTATGCTTAGCGTATTTGCTTCTGAGTAAATACGTAGTGGGCCAGTCGCGTCCCTTTCGTCGTAGAATGGGAAGCGGGGCATGACAGGTTTTGTTGGTGGCCCATGCAGGTCAGAGCTGTATAAAACCCTATTATGCAATTCTGTTTTGCGTTAACAACCTAAGCAATATAACACAAGAACCAGCAACTAAAACATTCTTTACAATTCATGTTTCTTGAATCTTACAATTTCATATTTCTTGAATCTTATCATTTCCTGTACTTGAATCTGTCCTAACCCAAAATTTTCTTCAAGGTTATGGATTCCCCGAACAACACCAGCACCAACGTCAACAACACACCTCCACCTCCACTACCGATCTTTCCTGCTGTTCCTGCGCCACCCACCGAGCAAACAGTACTATTTGAAGCGATCCGCAGCCTTCTTGAGGGACAGCAACAACTCCTGAACCGTCCCGAGACTGACGCTCCTGGGATAAAGCAATTCAGGACTCTACATCCCAAGCAGTTCTCCGGAAAGGGAATCCCACTTGAAACTGAGGAATGGGCACAAAGTATAGAGGATGATCTGGCGGCAACACAAGTGCCAGACATATCTTGGGTCCGTGTGGCGAAACTGCAGCTCACGGACAATGCTCGCAACTAGTGGAATGTGGAAGAAAGCCGTCTTGTACAGCCTATTGAATGGAAGACTTTTCGCGAGAAGTTCGACGCGAAATACTTCCCTGTGACTGCCAGGTTTGCCATGGAGCAGCAGTTCATTCATCTACAATAAGATTCGATGTGGGAAAAGTCGGTAGATGAGTACGACGCTGAATTCACCATGCTAAGCCGATTCGCGGCACACTTGATACCGATGGACGAGATCAGAGCCCGTCGCTTTCAACAAGGTTTGGACACGGATATTCAGGCTGCACTATCCACAGGGAAATTTCTGACTCATGAGAATGCTTTGGAAGCTGCCCGCGGTTATGAGGCAGTAATAAAGGCGAGGGGCAGACCTCAATCTGCCGGTTTGAAATGCCCTGCCAATCAAATGGCAGGAGGAGCTCCTTCCAGGCCATCATTTGAACCCAGGAGAACTGAAGAAATTTGCCACTACTGCCATAGAAAGGGACACTTGTGGAAGGACTGTAAACGCGCAAAAGGCCTGCGTCTAATTTGTGGCGCATCCAATCACAGAATTGAGACCTGTCCATATAGATACAACTCAGCTCACACACCTATCAACTACCCATAGCGGCCAGCTATCCAGGCTACTGCAACTCGTCCTGCACTACTTGCTCCACCACCTGCACAGCCTACTCGCCAATTCTAACAAGCAATGAGGGACATGCCTAGAGGGCAGAGAAACAGGCCCCAAAGGCAGAATGTGCCTCCAGCTAGAAAGAATGTACCACGGCGACATACATTCACATTAGAAGCCGTAGAAGCCAAGACTGTAGGTCAAGGTAACACCGGTAAGCCTTTTTCACCCTTATATCACTTTGTTATTTTTATACACTATCTATACTCTAGTCACCAGACTTTCCTTGAAACTGTTACACTTTCCTTTTACAAATTTCGAGGACAAAATTTTTATAAGGAGGGTAGAATGTAACAATCCTAAATTTCCAATACAAGTTTTTACAAAAAAATTTCAAAAAATCCATAAAGGGGTATTTTAGCCTGAGCACAAGTTATAAGTAATTATTTTGCTTTTTAATTACAAGTTAAAAAAATGTAACAACTCCATTTTTAGTGTACAAAAATTTGCTTTAAAATTAATGTATACTTGGGGTATTTACATTTACCGTTATTATTTTAAGTAATAAATTAGCTCCATAATTACAAGAAAGAGCTTGTAGTTCATTGGTAATACCATGCACTGCTGAACCAAGGCACCAGAGTTCAAATCCCATACCCCACATTATTTTTAATATTGATTTTTTTAAAACCTTTAGAATACCAAGAGTTTACACGTGCATAACTCACAAAAACCCCACTGCACCCAAAGATGTAACATTTTCAGGAGTTAGATAAACCGTTGGGGGGGATCCCGGCCGCCTGACTCGGCCGGGAATCGGCCAAATCGGTCTTGACTCGGTCTGACTCAGTCTTCAAACCGAGTCACGGCCGAGTCGGCCGATTCCGGCGACGACCCCAACATGAAAGTTGTGTTTTTTCATATTCCCTATGCACCTACAAAATTTCAGCCTCAGACCATTTCTAGAGCTCTTTAAAAACCCCAATTACTTCACTTTTAATACATTTTTATTACATTTTATCACATTTTTATTTTAAACTTTTTATCTACCCTAATCCTAGCCTAACCCTATAAATACCAACCCTACACACTATGCTCTCATCCTAAAATCCTGAGCCCACTCTCTCAAAATTTTTCCAAAGATCGTGTACTTTGAAAACAAGCTCAAGGTGAAGCTCCGACAAAATTCCGGCGGAACTTCCGGCGAACGTCTTAGGAACTACCGGCGACGACGCAATATCGGCGATCCCTCTAGTTCCCTCTCACTCTCTAGTGTAATCGAAAACCCGTAAGTCCCTTTCTATCTCTCTTTTCCATTCTCAAAATACGAAATTACAAAACCCGACGGAATCGGAACAAATCTGATTTCCGATTCGGTTTCTATAAAATTCTACTTTTCACTAATACAATCATACCTAAACTTTCTCATGTTGACTATTAAACACTAATCAAACAATTTGATCAAGTTTCGTCACATGAAATGATAACTTTTTCAATTTATCGTATTTTTCACTTAAATACCACATTGTTTCAATCCTTCATTTAGCCCCATCAAACTTGCTATACATTTAAAGTAGATCACGAGGTAACGACCTACCTCCTCACACACTCGTATGCAACACGCCCGAGAACCTAGAATACGAGAAAATAAACATTTTCATTTAAATACCATATATTTAATAAAACCATTTCTAAAGATTTAGTTTTGATACACTTTTTAAAGAAGTACCACTTATTATGAAAATACGATAAGTTGTGGATATCGGTCTTTTATCTAAAGCTGACTTTGTGGTATCTAGGATAGGCAAGTGAGAAAGGTAACTTTAAAAGGCCCGACTCACGGTGATTCGTGAGCGGACCCCTCCTTTCTTCACTTGTACTTACCTGGCCACAATTGGCGGTGAAGAGGCGATTTGAGATATCTCACAACTTGTCGTCTGGACCAGTTAGGAATGGACTAGTTGACTTAGGAGAATCTAGAACATACAATACGGAAAATATACACCTTTACAAATAAATATCATTTACTTCATAAAACCGTTTTCTAAAGAATTTAGTATTTACAATCTTTGCAAAGCACCGCTATAACCCACTTTGGGGAACCCGTTCGGGATGGTGCAGTTTATCGCACATCCTCAGGCTTAGTAGTGCAAGATTCAGACCTCCGCAAGGAGTATTCGGTCTCGAAAGATTTAAAATACGAAATCTTAAGAAAATGAGATTTCTAGAATATAAAATAT
Source organism: Agapanthus africanus (assembly GCA_030015575.1). Classification (NCBI taxonomy): domain Eukaryota; kingdom Viridiplantae; phylum Streptophyta; class Magnoliopsida; order Asparagales; family Amaryllidaceae; genus Agapanthus; species Agapanthus africanus. The sequence continues at coordinate 429,631,655 of CM057347.1, read as the reverse complement.
TTATTAAAATTATTTTTGTATAAATATATTTATATTTATCATTAAAATATCTATTTTCTTAAGATATAAATATTCCACCATTTTCTAAAAATCACAAGAATCAATTTTACATTAAAATACCATAAATTCCACATAAATCAATATTACAAATAAATACCTTTATTTATGAAATTAGGATATTTTCACTAGAAATATCCCAATATAAAACCCACCTTCATTACAACTCTAAAGACGAATAACGAATACTTGAGGTGTATTTTGAAAAGTATATAAAAGTATTTTTACATAAAACCCTATCAAGTTTTATAAATTTCCCTAAGGACCCTAGAAAATTATAGGTGTAGGGTTCCTAGGCACACTCAAGAGGTCTCACAAGGCATCAACCATGCCAATTTCAAAATTTTACGGTGCCGAGAAACCCTAGACTACGGATCGTTAACTAGATTTTAGGCGACAAAAGAATACAAGTAAACGACTTTACTCTAAGTGAACGGAAATACAACCTTTGTAGATCCGGTCCTCCACCTCCATAGCTCCGTGATGATGTCTCCTCGCTGCGATCATCGGATCCCGGGCTCTAGCATCGGCTTCATCGGAGAAAAAGCGGGCTAGGTCATCGACGACGATGCCGAAGATGATCTACGTCGAGGCATCACAAGATCAAGCTCCACCTTCACCAAGCCATGAAAACTTGTGAAGGAAACACCCTATACTACTTGGCAAGAGGTAGAGGATGAAGAAATAGGAGGTGGGTTCACTTTAGATTTGGATTTCTCACTCAATTGCTCAAGTTGCCATTGAAGTAGAAAGCTTTTCTTTCTTGCTCATGAAGAAGAAGAAGAAAGAAAATGAATATGATAAGTTAATTAAATCCAAAAGAAAAATGAATACTTATCATATTCAAACCATGGTTAAGTGTAGAGAATGAATCATGGTTAAGTGGAATGGTTATGGTTAAGCATGAGACAAAATGGTGACTTAGTCAAAGCTTCATGAAGCTTCAAAATCAAACAAAATAAGCCACCATTTTCTTTCATTATCTTTTCCATAAAGAAATAAATAAATAAAAGGAAAACCCTAACCATTACACAACCATGGTTTAAACTTTACACATACTCAAGTATGCATGTATCATCAAACATGATACAAACTTATGTACAAAAGTATATTACATATACAATGTGCACAAATCAAGTGAGAAAATCCATTTAAAGTGAACCAATACTAGTTAATGCAAAGTAATATATCAAATATATATAATTATGCATTAAATCATTAAATCAACACTTGATTCAATGATCCGGTCATATCGCATATAACCGACTAGTATCCAATGTATCGGCTTATCGAATCAACCCTCGATTCGATAACTAGGTTATATCGCATATAACCATTCGATACATTCATCGCGAGAATAGAATACGGTATCACATACACGCATTATTCTCGGTCCCGCACATATCTCATATGCGCTCCTATTTCGTTTCGCTTGAGCCAGGAAACCTCTGTGTAGGACTCTAAAGACTCGTCAATACGCCGGCAGCAGGTGATGATCATATCAAACACCCACAAGCCGCAAGCGGTCTGCTAAACGTAACGGCCACCCGGGTATTGAGCGATCAGAAGATCGACGAGCAAGCCCGCTCACACTCCTGTGAATCCAACCAGTAACACTTACCGTACAGTCCGGTCTCGTCGTCTGATATGTCGCATATCTCGCCTAGGGGTGGTAAACGTCAGACCACAATAGCTCGATAAGTCGTGTCGATATGAGGTCTATAACAATTCGAGAAACTACTGGTAACACTTACCAGTAAATCTCAGCAACCCTGGCCAGGGATTTCCGGTTATAGCCAATCGAACACAGCGCAACATCAACTCCCTATACCGGGAGAGACGAATCCCCTCCTATCGCTCATTGCCTCCATGTGACTCGGGACTGTACCCAAAAACCACCGTTTTGCACGCCCTCTTGGACGTGGTAAGATGGAAATCAAAGCACAGTGGGAACCACACAAGACTCTATGACGATCTCGGGTCAACAGACTACTCTGTACCAGTGTCACCATAGAACTGCCATCTGACGTAAGGTATAATACCATCTGGGAGTTCTCGGCGAGTCCGTCCAGTGTACCCAGTCTCCACTGAGCACCCGTATATCATCTCTGATGTCAAACACCAATGGATATGGGATCATCCATCGCCCATCTGTATGGGTCGAGAAGGTATACGCTAGTCTACTCTGGTATATCGATGCCCCGTCTCGATACACCCACGACTAGGGACCTTGAAGGATGTACTTATGGACTACCATGTCCCCACTAGTATGATCCGCATCATAGTCCAGGTAGTCAAGTACACATCCTAAGGGCTTTACCAACATGTAACAGAGAGACAATCAGTGTGCACGTTAAGGTAAAGAGTAACCAGATAGCATACTATCATGTCGAGCAAGAAAGTCCTCCCTATATATGTCCCAGCATCCACTACAATATACATCCTATGTATAGCAATGGCCTCTAGGGCATACATATAACTAACAATCTCCCACTTGCACTAGGGCCATCTGATAGCAGTGGTTGTAGTATCTCATACTCAACCATCCCATAAAAATCTCTCTCTGGGAACAGGCCTTTGTCAGTGGATCCGCTGTGTTGTCCTCTGAGTCTACTCTCCAAACCTCGATCTCCTTGGAGATCAACCATCTCCATGATCAGGTGATACTGCCTTAGAATATGTCTGGATCACTGATGGGACCTGCGTTCCTTGGCACAAGCCATAACTCCATTGTCACACAATGGTAGGAACCTAGTTCATCTCATGAACCAATATACACCCAAACAGCCTCTTTGGTAGCATCTTTAGTAGCGATGTATCATGCCTTTATCGTCTAGTATGTCACGGTATCTAGCTTGGAACTCTTCCAATATACCGTCCCTTTACTGAGGGTAAAGACAATGCCTGTGACTGACACTCAGTCGTCTTTATCACCCTGGAACACTTCCAGTGATTCTTCCCAGGATCAATTGATACCGTCTCACTACAACTAGTGAGGCTCCTAACATCCATTTAGATCTATCTCATAGATCCACAACCCAGGATTTAGTAGGTATCACTTTGATCCTATATGGAGAATTATTGTGATAAGTGGAGATTGATCGAGCGTAGTATAGGAAACTCCTTCCCTATCAAGAGTATGTCATCCACGTACTCTACGAGGATCATCACCATACTCCCTACTACCTTTTTGTATATACAAGGTTCATCTACCATTTTGATGATGTCAAACTGTTTGACTAACACATCAAAACAGATGTTCCAACTCCACGATGTCTGCTTTATCCTATAAAGCATCTTGCACACGTTTCCGCTGCTCCCACTGTCTACGAAGCCCTCTGGCTGTGTACTTATAGACGTTTTCTTCTAAAACATCATTTAGAAAAGCAGTCATGGCACCCAACCGCCAGATATCGTAGTCATGGTACGTAGCCGTGGCAAGTAGGATCCGGATGGACTTAAGCATAGCTACTTGAAAAGGTTTCATCATTATCCACGCCTGGTCGATGACGAAAAGCTTTAACAAGTCTAGCTTTGAAAGTCTCAACTTTTCCATCTACACTAAGTAATCTTCTCAAGATATACTTGCTCCTGATGGGGATTTAACCCTTCAGATATAGCAACCAAAGTCCATACTTTGTTGGTGTACATGGATTCCATCTCAGATCGCTAAGCATCCAGCCATTCTTACAGAGTCTCACTCCTGATGGCCAGGTCGAAACTAGTTGGGTCATCATCTCATGATGCAATCCTCGCTCCCACTGTCATAGAGAAACTGAAGTATCTCTCAGGTGGGTGAGGAACCCTACTAGATCGGCGGAGAGGCTGAGATTCGTTGGTAACTATTGAATCCTTTGGTTCTACCAAATCATTTGCTGTAGTTTGTATAGCTGAAACACTTCCAGTTCTACATAACTTACCTTGCCTCGAGCTTGTCCGGATTTTGCTTTTAGACATAGGCCGGACAATCCCAAATCTTAACTAGCTTAAGACATGGGCTCTTCCCTTTCCATATCACATATGAAATGGTAGGCAACTGATTTGATTGGAACCCTATTCAATAGGTATGCAGCTTCTCAAGTGCATAACTCCCAAAAGGAAATAGGTAACTCAGTAGTACTCATCATAGAGCACACCTTATCATATAGGGTGTTATTGCTCCGCCCCGATATACCATCGTATGGTGTATCCGGAGGAGTAATCCTGAGAGAGAATCTCATTCTCCTTTAGAATATTCAGGAATTCCGTGCTGAAGTATTCTCCTCCTTGATCACATCAAAGGACATAATACTTTTACCCGTATTTTGGTTCTCTACTTCTAACTTATATTCTGTGAATATCTCAAAAGGTTCGGACTTGTGTTTCAACAGGAACATAGGTCTGAATCTCGAAAGATCATCAGAGAATGTAATGAAGTACAAAGAACCAGTCTTGGCATGTGTAGACAGGGGACCTACATACATCAACATGTATCATCCCAAGAGTTCACTAACTCTTTCTCTGTTTCCAATAAACAGAGCTGGTGTCATTATATCTTTGTGACATGACTCGCAAGTTTCATAAGATGTAAATTCAAACTAATTTAAATATGCATCTAAATGTAACTTCAGCCAGTCGGGTCGTATTGATATGACCTAGTCTACAATGCCTCAAGAAGGATCCGTTCATTTCTGAACTCTTCCTCTTTTGTGTGTTTAGTATACTAAAGAACTGTAGTTTGATTTAGAACATCAATGTTTTTAGATAACGTGCCTGAACCGATCAACTTTTGATATAGGAAATGTTCAAAACATTATCCAACAATACAAAATTTTATCATTTCTTTACTAATAAAGAGACTGATATGATTTTGTATATCAGGTTCGGTATCTAATAACATTCGTTCAGAATCAATGTATTGGTAATACAGGGTGACAGTGACCGACAGACTTGGCTGCAACACTTGCCCCGTTTTCTGCCTCATGAAACTTATCACCCATTCTCAGTTCTCTACCTTTCTGTAGCCCTATGTAACAAATTACATATCTGAGATCCTGATCCGGTATCATATACTCAGGATGCAGAGGATACTGAGAAACAGTTCTTTGTAACGAACACACCCGAAGATGATGCATCAGCATGCACTCTCTTCGTTTGGGCGGCACGGGAAATCTGGTATTCCCCAAATTCCTGCTCTGTCTTATAACAATTATAAGTTGGAGCGGGACCAACGTTCCCCAGCTCAGTATAACAAGTGGGTTCGGTCAATATTCCGTATTATTATCTTGATTAAGGCGTGATATGGTCGCTATCTGGAGAGAGAGAGAAGAAAACACTCAGCGTGCGCTCTTGCAAGAATAGATTGGTTATTATTTTATCTAATCAGGATGGCTCCCACTGCTTTTTATCAAATCTTCCTTCAAACCCTAAAAGGAAAGACTAGCCGGGATTAATTACACACTACAAGTTCGCCAATCTTTCAGCCAGGCCAGTGTCGGTACTTTGAGGGAGGTCCCCCGTGTTTTCGCACGAACCTAATTAATGTAAACCTCGTTTTCCCAGAGGCGTAACCCCTTTGACACCTTTCTAGACACCTACTTGATCGGCTAATTGTAATGTGTAAAACTCTCCCAGGAGTAACAATTACTCGCAGTGGGTATCGGGATCCAACTATCTCATAGAAGGTATGCAATCTCATTGCAAATTTCAACACTTGAAATTCCCGATAATATTTTGCCCTTAGCGTCCTATGACCTTGACGGAGGTCAACAAACCATAGGCTACTAGTCAAGTTCAACCCGTCATTTCTTGATTGAATTAAACCCACCCGCACGACCCTTGACGGAGGTCAACAAGGCCGCACGACTACCCTAATCCAATCTGCATCATATGCATAAACAGATAAATACTAGTTAGCTACCGCACACTACGCCTTGACGGAGGTCAACAAACGTAGCACGAATACTAAGTAGGACTTATCTGAAATGACGGAGGGCTACGACAGGTTTTTCTGAAAACCTATTGCGTAATGAACTTGATATCGTTGCAGAATCAAATGATTTTAAAAATGGAGTGTTTTTTAGGCTTTTCTAGTTTTGCTAAAGGAGTCATTCCCGGTGAAGTGATCGTCGGTCCTTTCCTCGTTGAATGAGGTGCGGGATATATCACATATATCACTGTGCAAAGCAAAAACTCTTAAAATTAATCAAAAGACAAACCGAGTGTGTAGCATCTGCCAGTTATTGCTAAAGGAGTCACTCCCGGTGAAGGGATCTCGGTCCTTTCCTCATCGAATAAGGTGCAGGATATATCATATATACCTCTGTGCAAAGCAAGAACTGTAGCTACCTGTTTTATTTAGAAATTCGATTCTACAACATCTTAGGTTTCTTTTATTTCATTAATCTCATTAATGAAGTCCCATCATCTCAATACCTAAACATCACAGATAAATATGACGTACACTTATGCCATCCGCATTCGCCTCAATGTCCCCTCGTGCACCGTTAGGTTAGGTAACTAACGGCAGAGCGGGGCAGGGCTAGCGCGGGTGAAAAACATAAGTAACGCCTATATAATATATCATATATACTATATATAGTATCTATCACAGAACATCACATGATCACATCACAGATATCGCAGCAGAAGAAACATATGAAATATTGGATATACTAGGACGTCCGTGTTTTCAATACGAGCCAGTATAAAACACGGATTCCACGGTCGCGATGAATAGCCAAACCCACACCCCTAGACCCCTACGAGAGCGGCAAGCAACCCTACCAATTCTAGAGTTAGGAGACCCGGACTCGACTCCTCGAGTTGGTCTCCCACTGGACTCCAGAACCCGGTTACTTGTGCCCTCCTCCTTGGGTCTATCCTAGTGCGGAAAAGAAAATAATATACAAAGGGTGACATCTTCCGCAACCTGGAAGTGCCCCAATAAAAGAATATTACATACAAGTTTTTACATGAATGAAAATGAAAAACACTCATCTCACATAAAAAACCCCGGCTATTCAAACACGACGATCCAATATAACATATCCAGCAACACATAACATCACATGTCATCAACGTAAGTAAATATGCCCATCCCAATTGTCGTTGACATATAGTAACGAAACCGGCGATATCACATATTACACTTACGGTCACAGAAAAGAAAGTGTAAAACTACAACAGTTGGAATCCGCAACCTCTTTAGACATCGCATGCCTAATCAAATGAATTGCTTAGACATCACATGCCTAACAATTATAAACCCCGCATTTTAGTCTCAAAATCGAAAACACTTTTCAATATCAAGTCGGGCAATTCAACAAGATTCCCGACATCCTGAACGAATGCTCGTCGCAAACTTTAGTAGGCGGCCGCACCCCCGACGCCGTCGACGAAGTGTATCAAGGCGGAACACCGCTGCCGCGAGCACCCGAACGGATGCTTTCGGTGACAGGGTTCTCCTACAGTCACTTGGTCGGGGCTAAGGGATGTAGCTGTCTATTAAGTTTATCCGGCGAGTATCCGCGTACGCTACGTGATTGCGACGGACTTTTGATCACATCAAAATTCCGTGGCAACCGATCAAGTGAGACTAAAGTGCTATGTTTATAACATTCATTCAGTTATCTCATAACTACTTGTGAATTCCAATTGTTGTATCACATTCCGGATAAACAGAAAATGTTAAACTTTCCGATTGAACATTCGAACACCCAAGTTTTCCCGAAACAGCTGAACACATGAAATAAGTCTAACAACATTCAGTTCGTGCCTCAGTACCAATGGTCCAGCCGTAGAAGGGTCAAGCCAACGCCTCACATGTGGCACGCCGTACTGCCCCAAACCCGAAGGTTCAAAGGGCAGTTCAAGACGGTCACATAATCGAGTTAAGGTTTGTTGTCTTCTAGAGGGACCATCGCGTTACTTGCACTACTTAGAACGTCTTTAAACCACGGGAAAATCCAACACTTGGAAATTTCCCGACAGGGGAAAAAATTGGGTATTTATATCCGGTCGAACTTTTTAACATATCCAAAAAATATCCGGAATCCACATAGACAAAATCCGATAATCCGATCGAATCATCGAATCCCCAAAACAACCCCAGAAAATTCAACTCTTGAAAAAATATTAAAAATTCCCAGGAAAACCAGCACTTGAAACTAAGAATTACTGTGCAAAATACATTATATAATGAGGCCGTACGGCCGCGGAACCGCCGCACGAGCCATGCTCGTGCCGCGGAACCGCGGTGACTTTGTGGAATTGGGCTGTCAAATTTCACAGTAACTCTTAGATATTCCTGCTTATTTTTTTGCATATTTTTAATATCGAAAAACTCCAGATTTTGGAAAAAGTCCAGAGAGCATGTTTGTGTTAGGGTTTCGGGTTCGTTCGGGTTTCAAACTTCGTCTAGACTTCGCCTAAGGCTCTAGCCTTGCTCTGATACCACTGTAGGGTTCCTAGGCACACTCAAGAGGTCTCACAAGGCATCAACCATGCCAATTTCAAAATTTTACGGTGCCGAGAAACCCTAGACTACGGATCGTTAACTAGATTTTAGGCGACAAAAGAATACAAGTAAACGACTTTACTCTAAGTGAACGGAAATACAACCTTTGTAGATCCGGTCCTCCACCTCCATAGCTCCGTGATGATGTCTCCTCGCTGCGATCATCGGATCCCGGGCTCTAGCGTCGGCTTCATCGGAGAAAAAGCAGGCTAGGTCATCGACGACGATGCCGAAGATGATCTACGTCGAGGCATCACAAGATCAAGCTCCACCTTCACCAAGCCATGAAAACTTGTGAAGGAAACACCCTATACTACTTGGCAAGAGGTAGAGGATGAAGAAATAGGAGGTGGGTTCACTTTAGATTTGGATTTCTCACTCAATTGCTCAAGTTGCCATTGAAGTAGAAAGCTTTTCTTTCTTGCTCATGAAGAAGAAGAAGAAAGAAAATGAATATGATAAGTTAATTAAATCCAAAAGAAAAATGAATACTTATCATATTCAAACCATGGTTAAGTGTAGAGAATGAATCATGGTTAAGTGGAATGGTTAGGGTTAAGCATGAGACAAAATGGTGACTTAGTCAAAGCTTCATGAAGCTTCAAAATCAAACAAAATAAGCCACCATTTTCTTTCATTATCTTTTCCATAAAGAAATAAATAAATAAAAGGAAAACCCTAACCATTACACAACCATGGTTTAAACTTTACACATACTCAAGTATGCATGTATCATCAAACATGATACAAACTTGTGTACAAAAGTATATCACATATACAATGTGCACAAATCAAGTGAGAAAATCCATTTAAAGTGAACCAATACTAGTTAATGCAAAGTAATATATCAAATATATATAATTATGCATTAAATCATTAAATCAACACTTGATTCAATGATCCGGTCATATCGCATATAACCGACTAGTATCCAATGTATCGGCTTATCGAATCAACCCTCGATTCGATAACTAGGTTATATCGCATATAACCATTCGATACATTCATCGCGAGAATAGAATACGGTATCACATACACGCATTATTCTCGATCCCGCACATATCTCATATGCACTCCTATTTCGTTTCGCTTGAGCCAGGAAACCTCTGTGTAGGACTCTAAAGACTCGTCAATACGCCGGCAGCAGGTGATGATCATATCAAACACCCACAAGCCGCAAGCGGTCTGCTAAACGTAACGGCCACCCGGGTATTGAGCGATCAGAAGATCGACGAGCAAGCCCGCTCACACTCCTGTGAATCCAACCAGTAACACTTACCGTACAGTCCGGTCTCGTCGTCTGATATGTCGCATATCTCGCCTAGGGTTGGTAAACGTCAGACCCCAATAGCTCGATAAGTCGTGTCGATATGAGGTATAACAATTCGAGAAACTACTGGTAACACTTACCAGTAAATCTCAGCAACCCTGGCCAGGGATTTCCGGTTATAGCCAATCGAACACAGCGCAACATCAACTCCCTATACCGGGAGAGACGAATCCCCTCCTATCGCTCATTGCCTCCATGTGACTCGGGACTGTACCCAAAAACCACCGTTTTGCACGTCCTCTTGGACGTGGTAAGATGGAAATCAAAGCACAGTGGGAACCACACATGACTCTATGACAATCTCGGGTCAATAGACTACTCTGTACCAGTGTCACCATAGAACTGCCATCTGACGTAAGGTATAATACCATCTGGGAGTTCTCGGCGGGTCCGTCCAGTGTACCCAGTCTCCACTGAGCACCCGTATATCATCTCTGATGTCAAACACCAATGGATATGGGATCATCCATCGCCCATCTGTATGGGTCGAGAAGGTATACGCTAGTCTACTCTGGTATATCGATGCCCCGTCTCGATACACCCACGACTAGGGACCTTGAAGGATGTACTTATGGACTACCATGTCCCCACTAGTATGATCCGCATCATAGTCCAGGTAGTTAAGTACACATCCTAAGGGCTTTACCAACATGTAACAGAGAGACAATCAGTGTGCACGTTAAGGTAAAGAGTAACCAGATAGCATACTATCATGTCGAGCAAGAAAGTCCTCCCTATATATGTCCCAACATCCACTACAATATACATCCTATGTATAGCAATGGCCTCTAGGGCATACATATAACTAACAATAGGTAAGAATTAATCAAGAATTCGATTTACATTTCTAATTGTCTGACTCGGATTTGAGTCTGATTATATTTGACTTGAATATAATTCAAGTACAATCTACAATTTTCAATATTACAATACAATATGAATCCATGAATCCAATTATCAATCTATACAACTTGACTGAACCGAACCATGGATATACATTCCATTTACATGGTTCTCCAGTTATTCCATTTACATGATTCTACGGTTACATCCGTTTACTGATATCATGGTTTCGGCCAGTCTTTCAATTATGCATTCAATACAATTTACAGTACAAAACAATACAAATAAAACACTACTGGGTTTAAGGGGTAGATTGGTACGGTAGGTGTTAAAGGTGGCACGAGACGGTAAGATTAAGACAACTAACATGAATCCAATTGCTGTTGTTCCGGGTTGTATAACGGAGCCTTGTACTTCTATTTGCCCTGGTCTCTAGCATACTGAGACCCCTCTCGTATACACTGACATTCTTCTGTACCAAGCTACAAACAACAGCGTTAATACAACATTAAAACAATATAATACAACATTAAAAGCTACTCTCTCTCTCTCTTTCTTCTTTTCTACTTCTCCCTTATCTTTGGGACTTACCAAGCGATCTGTTCGCTGACGACATTCTATTTCTTTCTTTTTTGAATGTCGTCAGGTGGTTTGGACCCGACAGAGATCGAGCCATCTGCAGAAGACTTGGATCAGCTTGCTGAAGAACCAGAGCTCTAGTTTCATTGTACATTTTCCATTCATTACTTTTCATTTCCTGTCATGCCATTGTTTAGGCATCATTTTTATTTCAGTTGTATTTCCTTTTCATGTATTGTACAAAAAAATGTTAATAAATAAAAGTTGTTTTTATTATACCTTACCTCTTGTGTATTTTCTTTTATATTGCTTAGTTACGCTTAGCGTATTTGCTTCTGAGTAAATACGCAGCGGGCCAGTCGCGTCCCCTTCGCCGTAGAATGGGAAGCGGGACGTGACAAAACCCCTCCTATCGCTCATTGCCTCTATGTGACTCGGGACTGTACCCAAAACCCACCTTTTTGCACGATCTCTTGACCGTGGTATGGTGGAAATCAAAACACAGTAGTAATCACATAAGACTCTATGACGATCTCGGGTCTACAGACTAACCTGTACCAGTGTCACCAGAGAACTGCTATCCGACGATAGGTATAATACCATCTAGGAGTTCTCGGCGAGTCCGTCCAGTGTACCCAGTCTCCACTGAGCACCCGTATACCTTCTCTGATGTCAAACACCAATGGATGTGGGATCATCCATCGCCCATCATATGGGTCGAGAAGCATCTACGTTAGTCTACTCTAGAGTATCGATGCCCTGTCTCGATACTCCCACGACTATGAACATTTGAAGGATGTACTTACCGACTACCCTGTCCCTACTAGTATGATCTGTATCATAATCCTGGTAGTCTAAGGGCTTTATCAACATATAATAGAGAGACAATAAGTGTACATGTTAAAATAAAGAGCAAGCAGATAGCATACTATCATGTCGAGTAAGAAAGTCCTCCCTATATATGCCCAAGCATCCACCACAATATACATCACATGTACAGTAATGGCCTCTAGGGCATACATATAACTAACAATCTCCACTTGCACTAAGGTCATCTGCTGTAGTATCCCATACCCAACAATATAGCAGTGGTTGTAGTATCCCATACTCAACCCTCCCATAGAAGTCTCTCTAGGGTTAAGGCCTTTGTGAGTGGATCCGCTGTATTATCCTTCATATCTTCTCTCTTAACCTCGATCCCTTGGAGATCATCCATCTCCCTTATCAGGTGATATTGTCCTCAGAATATGTTTGGAACGCTGATGGGACCTTCGTTCCTAGACCAAAGCCACAACTCCATTGTTGTCACAATAACAGTTATTGGACGCTCAATGGTAGGAGCCATGTTCATCTCATGAACAAGAAATGCCCAGACAACCACTTTGGCAGCATCATTAGTAGCAATGTATTCAGCCTTTATCGTCTAGTATGCCTCGGTGTCTAGTTTGGAACTCTTCTAACATACCGTCCCTCCACTAAGGGTAAAGACAATGCCTGTGACTGACTCTCAGTCGAACTTATCACTCTGGAAGCTGGAACCAAGAACTTTCTTTTAGTGTTTCTCAAGTACTTAAGATTGTCCTCTACAGCTGTTCAGTGATTCTCCCAAGATCCGATTGATTCCTGATCGCTACACCTAGTGAGTCATCTACATTTGGTCTGGTACATAACATCGCATACATGATAGAGTCTACTGCCGAAGTATAGAGTATCCCTTGCACGCGAGCTCTCTCCAAATCAGTCTTAGAAGACATCTTTTTGGAGAGAGTGATTTCTCAGTAAGTGGGCGAACCACCGCGTTCAGAATATTCCATACTAAACCCTTTTAGTATGGTGTAATGTACCTGTATTTGGGACACTTCCAACATCCACTTAGATCTATCACCATAGATCATAATCCACAAGATGTAGTAGGTATCATCCAGATCTTCCTTGGAGAATCCTCGTGATAAGAGGAGCTTGACCGAGTGTAGCATAGGAAACCATTTCCTATCAAGAGTATGTCATCTGCATACAATACGTAGAGAACAACCTTACTCTCTACCGCCTTCTTATATAAACAAGGTTCATCTACCTTTTTGATGAAGTCAAACTCTTTGACTTCCACATCAAAACAGATATTCCAACTCCGTGAGCGCGCATTGATCCTGATGGACTTAAGCATAGTTTTGAAAGTCTCAACTTTTCCATCTACACCAAGAATCTTCTCAAAATCCATTTGCTCCCAATGGGTTTTACCCTTTCAGGTGCAACATGTAAAGTCATACTTTGTTGGTGTACATGGATTCCATCTTTGATCGCATAGCATCCAGCCTTTTCACAGAGTCGCCACTCGTGATGGCTTGCCTGAACCTAGTTGGGCCATCATCAACCATGATGCAATTCTCGCTTCCACTGTCACCAAGAAGATCGTAGTATCTCTCAAGTGGATGAGGAAGCTTACCAGGTTCACGGAGAGGCTGAGGTTCGTCGGAGACTATTGAATCCTTTGGTTTCACCAAATCATCAGCTGTTAGTTTGTATAGCTAGAAATCCTTCTAGTTCTACCTCATGACCACTAATTTCTTCACAAGAAATTCCTTTTCTAAAAAGGTGGCATACTGAGAAACAAAACACTTTTTGCTCCTCAGATTGGTAGAATATATTCCCTTACAAATGTTTGGGATATCCTAACAAACTTATAGAACTGACCTTGCCTCGAGTTTGTCCGAATTCTACCTTTCAATATAGGCCGGACAACCCCATATCTCAACTCGTTTAAGACATGGTCTCTTCCCATTCCATATTTCATATATAGTGGTAGGCCCTGATTCGGTTGGAACCCCATTCAATAGGTATGCAGCTTCTCAAGTGCATAACTCCAAAAGGAAACAGGTAACTCAACGGTACTCATCATAGAGCGCGCCATATCTCACAGGGTGCGATACCTCCGCCCTGATACACCGTTGTGCTGTGGTGTATACGAAGGAGTAAGCTGAGAGAGAACCTCCGCCCCGATATTCCTTGAATTTCTCAAAAGTTTCAGACTTATGTTTCAAAAGGAACACATGTCCGGATCTTGAGAGATAGTCGATGAATGTAATGAAGTAGCAAGAACCAACTTTAGCATTTGTAGACATAGGACCGTATACATCATCATGTATGCGTCCAAAGAGTTCATTAACTCTTTCTCTGTTTCCAGTAAAATGAGTATTGGTCATTTCATCTTTGAGACAAGACTGGAAAGTATCATAAGATGAAAATTTGAACAGATTCTCATATTCATCCTTATATAACTTCGCTGGTCGTGTCACATTGATATGACCTAGTCTACAATACCTCAAGAAGGATTCATCCATTTTTGAATTACTCCTCTTATGTGTGTTCTATATATTTTGAACTGTGGTTTGATTTAGAACGTATATGCTATTATATAACGTGCCTGATCAAATCAACTCTTGATTCAGGAAAATGTTCACAACATAATCCTCTAATACAGAATTATATCCTTCTTTAACTCATTAAAGAAACTGATGTAATGTTGTATATCAGGTTCGGTATGTAATAACATTTGTTCAGAATCAATGTATTAATACAAGGTGATATCTGCCCACTGACTTGGCTGCAACAATTGCACCATTCTCTAACACTCAGAGACATATCACTCATTCTCAGTTCTCTACCTGTCTGTAGCCCATGTAATATATTATATATGCGGGATCCTGATCCGGTATCACATACCCAGGACGTAGAGAATACTGAGAAACAGTTCTCGGTAATGAACACACCCGAAGAAGACACATCAACATGTACTTTCTTCGATTGGGTGGCATGGGAATCCGGATATTCCTCTATTTCCTGTTAAGACTTATAACAATTATAAGAAAGAACGGAACCAACGTTCCCTAGCACAGTATAATAAGCAAGTTCGGTCAATGCATCCATATTATTATCTTGATTAAGACGTGACATGGTCGCTACCAGGAGAGAGAGAGAAGAAAACACTCTGCGTGCGCTCTTTCAAGATCAGATTGGTTATTATTTTATCTAATCAGGATGGCTCCCACTGTTTATATCAAATCTTCCTTCAAATTCTAAAAGGTAAGACTAACCGGGATTAATTACACCCTACAAGTTCGCCAATCTTTTGGCCAGGCCAGTGTCGGTAGTTTAAGAGAGGTTCCCCGTGCTTTCGCACGAACCTAATTAAAATAAACCTCGTTTTCCCAGGGGCGTAACCCCGTTAACACCTTTCTAGACACCTACTTGATTGGCTAATTGTAATGTGTAAAACTCTTCCAGGAGTAACTCTTACTCGCAGTGGGTATCGGGATCCAACTATCTCATAGAAGGTATGCAATCTCATTGCAAATTTCAACACTTGAAATTCCCGATAATATTTTACCCCTAGCGTCCTATGACCTTGACGGAGGTCAACAAACCATAGGCTGCTAGTCAAATTCAACCCGTCATTTCCTGATTGAATTAAACCCACCTGCACGACCCTTGACGGAGGTCAACAAGGCCGAACGAATACTCTAATCCAATCGCATCGTATGCTGCAGATAAGCACTAATCAGCTACCGCACACTACGCCTTGACAGAAGCCAACAAACGTAGCACGGATACTAAATACTACTTATCTGAAATGACGGAGGGCTACGACAGGTTTTTAAGAAAACTCTTTGCATAATGAACCTGATATCGTTGTAGAATCGAGTGATTTTGAAAAGGAGTGTTTTTGAGGGTTTTACTAGTTTCGCTAAAGAGATCGCTCCCGGTGAAAGGATCTCGGCTCTTTCCTTATCGAATAAGATGCAGGATATTTCACAAATACCACTATGCAATGCAAAAACTATAGAAGGAATCAAAAGACAAACCGAGTGGGTTGTAGCATCTGCTAGTTTCGCTAAAGAGGTCACTCCTAGTGAAGAGGTCTCGGCTCATTCCTTATCGAATAAGGTGCTGGATATTCTACAAGGAATACCACCATGCAAAGTAAGAACTAGAGCTACCACTTTTTTAAACAAGTTTTTACAACATCTTTAGATTTCTTTTTCTTTCAATAATCTCATTAATGAATTCCCATCAATTTATGCTTCCTAAGCATCACATAAGAAACGAAAGCAGCAATATTTATTATATGTCATATATATAATATATGCATTCGTCTCAAAACATATCAAGTGATCACATCACAAAATATCAGCAGCAGAAAAACACATATGAAATATTGGATATACTAGGAATTCCGTGTTTTAATTTAAGCCAGTATCAAATATGGATTCCACGGTCGCGATGAATAGCCAAACCCATATCCCTAGACCCCATACGAGAGCGGCAAGCAACCCTACCAATTCTAGAGTTAGGAGACCCGGTCTCGACTCCTCGAGATGGTTTCCCACTGGACCCTAGAACCCGGTTGCTTGTGCTCCCCGTCTTGGGTCTATCCTAATGCGGAAAAGTAAATAATATACATCAATGGTGGCATCATCCTCAACCCGGAAGTGCCCCAATAAAAGAATATTACATACAAGCTTTTACATGAATGAAAATGAAAAACACTCATCTCACATAAAAAAAACCCGGTTATTCAGAACACGACGATCCAATATAACATATCATATCAATACATAACATCACATGTCATCAACCTAAGTAAATATACGTATCCCAATTGTCGTTGACATATAGTATCAAAACCGGCGATACACCACATATTACACTTACGGTCGCAGAAAAGAAAGTGAAAAACTCAACAGGTGGAATCCACAACCACCTTAGACATCATAAACTCAATGTATCACATATATTGGATTTCATGCCTAACCAAATGAATTCCTTAGACATCGCATGCCTAACAATTATAAACCCCGCATTTTAGTCTCGATATTGAAAACACTTTCCAATAACATGTCGGGTAATTCAACAAGATTCCCGATAACTTGATTGAATGCTCGTCGGAAACTTTAGTAGACGGCCGCACTCCTGGTGCCGTCGACGAAGTGCACTAAGGCGGAACACCGCAGCCGTGAGCATCCGAACGGTTGGTTTTGGCGACGTGGTTCTCCTACAGTCACTTGGTCGGGGCTATGGGGCATGGCTATCTAGTAAGGTTACCCGGCGAGTATCCGCGTACACTACGTAATTGCGACGAACTTTTGATCAACATCAAAATCCCGTGACAACCGATCAAATGAGACTAAACTGCTAGATTATAAAATTCAAACTAGTTATCTTATAACTATTTGTGGATTCCAAATATTGTATCACAATCACAGATAGCTAAACGATATTAAACTTTTCGATCGAATAAGCAAGGACCTAAAATTTCCCAACAAGCTTAACACTTGAGCGGAGTTCAAAAAGTACCAAGAACATGCCACGGCTCCTATGAACCAGCCATAGAAGGGTCAACCAATGCCTCTCCTGTGGCACCCCTGAACTACCACAAACCCTAGGGTTTGATGGCGGTTCTGACGGTCACAGAATCGAGTTAGGGTGTCGTTCTTCTAGAGAGTCCACAGAATCGCTTGCAAGATTTTCTGAAGATTTTAAACTCGGAAAAAATCCAACTCTTGAAAAATTTCAGCAAGGGAAAAATTGGGTTATTGATATCCGTACGAACTTTTTAACATCGTCTAAATAACCCGAATACATGTTAGAATTACGATTACGAAACACTCCGAATTGCTTTTGCAGAAAGTTAACATCACATGAAAATTTAGCAAAAACAAACAATACCTGAAACACCAAAACCCAGAGACCGGAACACACAAAAAATTTGAAGCCTAGGCTCCTTTGAAAAACCGAGCACGCCGGTTTTTGTGCCTATGTGGCCGGCCAAAACTTTGTCAAATTGCCTCAAATTTTCACAGTGTTCATGTTATATCTCATACAACATTCAACAGCTGTTTAAAAAAATTTTAGAGCCCTTTAAAAATTCGACAGAAACTAGGTCATCGTATCGGGTGTTTTGGAGTAGTTTCGGTTTCGTAATCCTAGAAAACATCGTCTAATTTTCTAGTATGGCTCTGATACCACTGAAGTGTTGTCTAGCACGGTAGCAAATTTTCGGGAGGTATCATCCATACCATATTTAAATTTTTTCCGTTATAACTAACCCTAATCCTAGAATCGAAACTAGAAAATCTGACGAAACTAAATGTAAACACTTTACATTTAAGTGAATGAGGGAATGCAAGCTTTATAGACCGGTCCTTCACTTCTAAAGCTCCATGTCGTAGTCCCTTCGCTGCGAGTTGTGAAGACCCGGACTCTAGTAAAGGTTCACATGAAGAAACGAACAAGCTTGCTCAATGTCTTCGAGGCCGAAGATGATCTGCGTCGAGAAGATTCGAGCTCATGCTACCTCTTCACTAATAGTAAGATTAGTGAAGCAAACACCATAAAATAAATGGCTAATAGTAGAGGATGATGAAGTAGGAAGTGGGCTCACTTTAGTTTTATTTTTCTCACACTTTTTCATCACTTAGAAAAAGTTAGCAAGCTTTTTCTCTTGAAGAAGAAGAAGAAGTGATGAAGAGAGATGAATGAGAGTGAGGTTAGAATTGCAACCTTGGTTAGTTAATGTCATACACTAACCAATATAGAGACTTAACCATGGCATAGGATAAAGGTTGGGTTAACAAAATATCTTAAAGTAAAACAAATGTGGTGGACTTAGTCAATGGTTAGCAAGCTTCTCCAAGTTTCTAGCCATGACAATTTCCAACCAATTTTGTTAATTACTAAGATAAATAAAACCCTAATTTTATCATGGTTATGGTGTAAGTCTCACACACCCAAGTTGCATATATAACCTAGTATGATACATAATATATATCACATATATATAATGTATGGAAAGTGAGAAAAAGAAATGGTCAAGTGAGCAATATTGGTTAATGTAAATTCATATATCAAATATATAATTATACATTAAATCATTAAATCAACACTTGATTCAATGATCCGGCTATATCACATATAACCGACTAATATCAATATTATCAACTTACCGAATCAACACTTGATTCGATAACCCGGCTATATCACATATACCTAGCCGATATCACATATCGCGAGAATACAATATGGTATCACATACTCGTATCAATCTCGGTCCCGCACATATTACATATGTGCTCTTACTTCGTTTCGCATGAACCAGAAAACCTCTGTATAGGACTCTAAAGACTCGTCAATATGCCGGCAGTAGGTGATGATCATATCAAACACCCACAAGCCGCAAGCAGTTTGCTAAACGTAACGGCCACCCGGGTATTGAGCGATCAGAAAATCAACAAGCAAGCTTGCTCGTACACCTGCGAATCCAATCAGTAACACTACCGTACAGTCCGATCTCTTCCTCTGATATGTCGCATATTACAGCCTGGGGTGGTATAACGTCAGACCCCAATAGCGTGATAAGTCATGCCGATATAAGGTCCATAACGGTTCGAGAAACTACTGGTAACACTTACCAGTAAATCTCAGCAACCCTGGCTAGAGATTTTCTGCTATGGCCAATCGAGTATAGCGCAACATCTACTCCCAATATCGGGAGAGACGAAACCCCTCCTATCGCTCATTGCCTCCATGTGACTCGAGACTGTACCTAAAAACCATATTTTTGCACGATCTCTTGACCATGGTATGGTGGAAATCAAAGCACAGTGGGAATCACACAAGACTCTATGATAATCTCGGGTCTACAGACTAACCTGTACTAGTGTCACCAGAGAACTGCTATCCAACGATAGGTATAATACCATCTAGGAGTTCTCGCGAGTCTGTCCAGTGTACCCAGTCTCCACTGAGCACCCGTATACCTTCTCTGATGTCAAACACCAATGGATATGGGATCATCCATCGCCCATCATATGGGTCGAGAAGCGTATACGTTAGTATATTCTGGAGTATGGATGCCCTGTCTCGATACTCCCACGACTAGGAACATTTAAAGGATGTACTTACCGACTACCCTGTCCCACTAGTATGATCTGTATCATAATCCTGGTAGTCAAGTACTCATCCTAAGGGCTTTATCAACATGTAATAGAGAGACAATAAATGTACATGTTAAGATAAAAAGCAACCAGATAGCATACTATCATGTCGAGCATACTATCATGTCGAGCAAGAAAGTCCTCCCTATATATGTCTAAGCATCCATTACAATATACATCACATGTACAGTAATGACTTCTAGGGGATACATATAACTAATAATAGAGACCGCAATGAAGCTCAAAAAGAACTCCAAAGAGTGTAAGCCAAACAAACTCTTCAAAATTATAGCAGTAAATTAATCAGTTCATGAAATGAGTCAAGTTTTGAACACGAACACAATCAGAATATCTAAACTAGGTATTTGACCCAAATTTCCAAAAATTATAATTGGGATCTAAACTTGAGTGTTAGTTTTACTACCCTCTTTAGATGCACTTTATCAACACTCATATCATGCTTTTAAATCTTTGTTCGCTTGCAAATATTTGCAGCAGTTTTAAGTAATTTACTTATCATAACTATCTACCGTCAGATCTCAAAATGAAAGCATCCAGATGTTGTGAATAAAAATGCAGACCCATTCTAAATTCGCGCCCTACGGACAAGAGTCAGAAGACGTGTGCTTAATGCTTTGGACAAACTAAACATTAATACCAACCACTCAAACAACCTAGTTATGCAGACAACCTATGGACAAGACACGGCCGAAGGTTTTTCGACTGCAGTCGAAGAAGAGGGATTGACCGCAGGCGGTATTATAACTCTCCGCAGATAAATCCAAACTCGCAATATTTCAGTGAAAAACTAAAAAAAAACCCTAGACGTTTCTCTCAATAAACAGGAGGAGCCCTATTACATTATTTAAACAAACCCAAAACAAAAACAAATTAACATCTACTTTGACTTTGCAAACAAGTCCAAAATATTTAATGAACTATTAATTTAATGTGAAAAAACCATGATGGTCTCCGCACATGGGATCAAAAGAATACCTTTTAAGCGATGTTATGGCAATAAGCTATAGGTTAGATCTGTTTGGTCGCATTAAAAAGAAATCTAATAGACTAGAAAAGGAAGGAGAAAATTTCCACTAAAACAATATCGTCAGGCAACGTCTCCTCCTGCTCATGGTGTCAAAAGGAGTTTGATGATCCGTTAACACCGGTTGTGACCTATATATGCATCAATAAAAAGCCGGCCATCATTAAAAGCCGGAGGGAAATAAAAGAATAAATGATTTGTAAAGGCAATTTATTGGGCTAAAGGAAAGCAATGCAAAGCCTCTGCAATGTCCCCAATTGTTTTCAGGCCATGTCGAAGCCAATTAACATTAGCCATCGTTGGCCAAACTTTGAAACAATGGGTCCATATAAAATTAATGTTTGGGACCAGTGCATGAATGATTAAGACCATTTCGCAAAGTTTGACCTTCACATACACAAAAGCTTTGTAGGGAGACAAAAGTTGCCTCTTATTCCTCTCAAATGTGTGGGCGCGGATTTATCGATATAAGTTAGCTCAAACGGTAACAACATTGAAAGAACTGAAATATATAGAGTAGACAAAATGTTAAGTAGCAAATTAATGTCATTGTCTCTTTTCGTAGTTATGTATAAAAGTCAAATGAAGTACCCATCAATCGAGCATAATAAATGTGGATTAATTGTGCATTCAACATGTGAGGACAGTCAAAATATAAATTTTATTATAACAATCTTCACTAACTTCAGTTTGATGCAGCGGTAAGGACTTTTAGATGGGTATAAGAGCCTCTCAGGTTCAACTTCTCCTGGACGTGCAGCAGATGCGGAGTTAATTTAAATTAGAAATACCGCCGCATAAAATCCTAGGTTTCAACACAACAAGCGATGTTACCTACAGAAGCATGTTAGAATATAAGATATGTGGTTGCTCCAGTTGCGAACGCCCGCACCAGCTTGGCAGAGGATGCAAGAGCGTGAAATAGACGTGGGTCCCACTTGGTTTTAAGTGTGATGGGACACACCCACCCCTTTTCTCTCTAGTGCTGGTGGCCAAGTGGCTACGGGCTACCGCGGTTCCATTTAAGTCATAAAATATATTCTCTTGTTTTGCATTTTAAGATTTCGGTGTTTTCGTGTAACAACCACCCCCAAAATCACGAACCACATGATCTCTCCGTAAGAATCCAATTTCTTCCTCCTATGTTTTATGTCAATTTGTCGTCTCCTGGTCTACATTAACCTAAGGATGTCTTATTTTTAAGATAATGAATTATACCTTTCTCTTCGTTTTTTTTCCTGTTATAATTGAATCAAGCCATAAATGATATCGTTCTAGCAAACATAGTGCGCCTAATAAAAATAAGTTATCATTTCGGTTATGGACAGAAAAAAGCTATGCATACCAACCATATGTGTTCAGTCAGCCATAACAAGTAAAGCGATTAAATTACATGACTCGCAAAAATAGTTAGGAAAAAACCATCGGATTTCTCTTTCTTTTACACATTCGTTATATATCTGCATACCATTGATTTTTTTGTTCTTCCAATTCTGGAAAATTGCACAAGCAAATTGTAAATTGAGTTCTAAATTAAGAATTAGTAATCCCATCTTTTCCACAAAACAAAATCCATTCGTACACTCTCCATTCCCCCCAAAACTCAAATCCACACCATTCCTCCCCCCCCCCCCCCTCCGAAAAATCAAACAAAATCCGTATAATCCAAAAAAGCAACAAAGAGACTATCAAGGCTGAAAATAATAAAATTCATGAGAATCGCCAGCCTCATCTTCGAGGATCCACGCTGATCTCAAGAGCTTGAGCAGCACCTGCGCCTTCCTCCTGGCTCGATCGGAGCAGCCGCTTTGCACCATCAGCAGCAGCCACGTCATCACCCCCGCCGCCACCGCCTCCCCCTGCAGCCCCTCCTCCGCCTCCACCACCGCCACCAGAGCCGCCGCAGCGTGCTCCGCCGCCCTCTCCGCCGCCCTCCCCGCCATCGCCTTCACCAGGATCTTCACCGCCTCCCTCCCCCCGCCGGCGCCGATCATGACCGCCTCCCTCCCGCCCTCGGCCCTGCAGATCAGCTCCACCGCCGCCAGCGCCCTCTCCAGCTCCCCTTCCTTCATCTCCCCCAACCGCCTCATGATCGCCTTCCCTGCTCCCGATTCGATCGCCTTTCTCCGATTCTCCTTCGCCAAGCACAACGAGAACAGCCCTCGGATCCCAACCCTCTCCTTCATATCCACCAGCCTCACGAAGCCCTCGATCACTCCATCGACCGATCCGATCGCCGATCTGACCTCCGACGTCCTCGCCGCCGCCGCCGCCGCCTCGATCACCGCCGCGGCGTCGATCCTTTTCTCCATAGACGGATGCGACCGCATCACCGCGGCCAGGTACTCCAACCTCTCCGCCTCCATCGTAATCGACAGGCTCTCCGGTTCCGTCAGCGAGAACATCGACAGGGCCGCCATCGCCTCCGTCGACAGATCCGAGCCGGGATCCTCGAAGGCGATCGAGATGAGGGCGGATCGGGTCTCGTGGGTGGCGATGAGGGCGCGGTTCTTCTCCGACTCGCGAGCGAGGGAGCGGAGGCGGCGGAGGGCTGCGGAGTCTCCGGCGAGGGATTGGGAGACGAGGAAGCGGATCTGGATGGGGTCGGCGGGCTGCTTAGGGGTGGGGATGCGCTCGACTCCGTGGGAGCGGTGGGCGACGCACCACTGCTGGATGAGGCGGCGGAGGGTGTGGTTGGGGATGAGGGTGAGGGCGGAGAGGGGGACGCCGGTGACGGGGCACGTGGCGTTTCCGGTGGCAATCCACGACTCGATGCTCTGGCGGTCGTAGGTCTGTCCCGTGCTGACCGTGACGGGGTCCGTCATCAGCTCCAGCGAGATGGGGCACCGGAAGTGGTGCGGGATCTGGACGGCCGTTATGTCTAACGGCGCTATACTCCCTGGCATTCTTCTTCTTCTTCTTCTTTTTTGCTTCTTGCTTCGTTTTAGTTTAAGGGAGGTTGAAGGGAATGGAGAGGGTTATCTTATCGTGAAGCTCACACGTGCGGTTACCATACCGGGGAATAATAATATCAGTGCCAACGAATTGTGGGGTCCTCAATCAGAGAGGAGGTGAACATGTTACGTTGCAGTAACATATTTTTCATGATGGCATGCATAGAAAATCGATCTGACGACAGGTAAGACAATAAAACCCATTTGAACCTGTATACGTATCTAGATATGGCCGAGCAACGGTAAGCAATCCTTGAAAATGAAGTTACAGTCTTGCATGATGCAAGCTATTATTTCATCAACGATTGCCCACGGGATGACTTTTTATACGAGTAAATGACTATTCTGATATGATATGGAAAAACCAAAGTAAATTTGTGATGAGATGAAATTATTGCTTTGCTTTTCATATAGAGATTTGGTTTTAGAGGCCGCACTGTGCGTCTTCCCAAGCTAATATGATCCCTGGTTATAAGCTTTGAACACCTAAAAAGACGGCTAAATTATAACCCTAAACTAATTCTACAACAAGTCATAATGGGTCCAAGTTCTATTTTATGTGCTCATGACACGTGAACAAGTAAATATATTTTTAATTAATACAAATTTTGTCAGGTAGCTGAGATGCTCATGTAAAAGTATTTTTCTAATTAACATCGTGATAAGTGTGGCCATGTTGTTTAAATTGAACTGACATATTTATCCAATCACTGTTCAATTTTGGAATGTGGGCACCAGAACCGGTAGCTAAACCAGTCAAAGATCACAGAAACGGATATAGAGAATGAATTCTGTGAGTGTGGGACCCACCGCCACACCTGTAAACAGCTGGACCCCAGCGCTTACAAATATTCTTCGAAGACCACGCCACCCAAACGCCGTGCAGCTACGGTACAAGCCCGCAGCGTTTCGGGCCACTGGGTTGCCAGCCACGTTGCGATAAGAATCGAGCGCTGCCAGCGGGGCCAGGGCGCTTGTCTGCTAAGCTGGACGTCGCATGTGCGGGTCCTTCTGTTGCTTAGCGCCCGCGGGCGCACACGCGTGCGTGGATTGGGCAACCCCGCGCGGACGGGTCCGGGTCTGTCTCCGGTCAACCGGGCAAGACTGTCGGGTGGGAATCGCGAAGCGAGCCCCGCTTTTGGCTTTGCTTTTCGTGCACGTACCGGGGCCGCGCCCCACGTGTCCCCCCCAGCTGGCGCCTCCTCCAACTTTGACCGCCCTTTGAAGTGCGCATCTCCTTGCACGGAAAATGACAGAATCGCCCTTGGTCGGTTGGATCATCTAGCAACTGTGTGGTGTGCTTAATAGTAAATTCATAGCTGAGACAGAGAGGAGAGCCATGCAAGCAAGGAGTGCTGGTTTGGACCCAACGGGAAAACATTGTAAGGGGGAAAAGTATCTGGAATGCCCACGTACTCCACATGTTTTCTTGATAAAAAATAATAACTTTTATATTAATTTCATCTGCCTATATATTTTCTGTTTCTTAGAAAAAAGAAAAGCAAATTGGATGTTGATGAGATTCTTAAGAGTTTCTTTTATCTTGTCGGTTGAATGTTGACAGCTCAACTTAAGAATCTCGGTTTTGCAATGATATATAGTCGGTCCGAAATTAATAATAAGATCTCGTATTATCATTTCTTACGAAGCTGAAAGCCAAGTGGCCGAGATTCAAATTTCTCATACATTTATAAACTCAATTTTTTGAATCCTGAAGTTTAAGTAAAAAATTCCAATAAATAAAACAAATTTGCTTTCAAGGGTTACTATCAAAACTGTTGCATGTTCATCAAATGTTATATATATATATATATATATATATATATAAAACGTAGGATAAGTTAATTTATCCAACAAATCTGAACAGTTTATTTAATCTATACTTAAGTAGCAGTTAAAATAAACGATGCAGATTTAATCGCTACTTAAAAGATAGGTTGCAATATTTAACCGCTACTTAAAATAGCAGTTCATAATATATAAAAGAGGAAACCGTCTTAACATTTTGAGCGGTTAAGGATTTTGAAATCGAAATCGGACGGTTTTTGATATAATTTGAACTGCAATTCTTACTGGATATTCTCTTGATTCTTAGATCGATTTCATAAAGTAAATTAATTGTTTTAATCAGTATAGGGTTTGTTATTTTTTAGGGGATTTTTGTTAGGGTTTTCAGATGTAAATTGGGATTTTTTTTCCTGTGGTTTGAATTGCGGTTGTTGCTGGGTATTCTCATATTTATTAGAACGATTTTATAACATAAATCAACGAGTTCTATTGTTTATTCATTTGTTTCCACTACTGTTCTTTCTTCTTCTTCTTTTTTCATCTAACGTTCATATTAACCGCTAATTTAAGTGGCGGTTCTGATTTGTTGGATTCTTTTTTATTTTGACCGCCATTTTAAGTATATGTTAAATATAAACCGTTAGATTTAACCGCTATTTTAAAGTAGCGATTAACTATAACAGTTCTGATTTGTTGTGCAATTTTTTATCCAACGTTGATGTTGACCGCAAATTAAAGCAGCAGCTAACATACTTAAAGTAGCAGTTAATATAAATATTGGATAAAAAAGAAGCAGAAGAAAAGGTAATAGTAGTGGAAACAGATGAAGTAACAATAGAACACATTGATTTATGTTATAAAATCGATCCAAGAAATATGAGAATACCCAGCAACAATTGCAATTTAAATCATAGGAAAAATTCTCAATTTACATCTGAAAACCATAACAAAAATCGCTAAAAAAATAACAAACTCTATACTGATTAAAGCAATTAATTTACTTTATGAAATCGATCCAAGAATCAAAAGAATACACAGTAAGAATCGCAGTTCAAATGATTGCAAAATTAGCCCAATTTTAATATCAAAATTCTAAACCACTGAAATTGTTTGGACGGTTTCCTTCTTTATATAATATGAACCACTATTTTAAATAGCGGTTAAATCTGAACAGTTTATTTTATCCGCTACCAGATTTATTAAATAAATTAATTTATCCAACGTTGTGTTTGGAACCGAACCCCTCTTTCTTTTATATATGTCTCTCTCTCTCTCTATATATATATATATAATGGAGGGAAGAGGTCATAGGATGGAATTTCCTTCTATGGTATCGAAAAAATACAATCTCCATCGTGTTTTCTGACGATCGGAATCCATCATTTTCATCGTTATCATCTAAGATGTGGGTACGCCAAATTTCATGTGATTCTACAACTTTTTCACCGTTGATTTAGTAATGTAAAAAGTTCTATTGTCGGTAAACCGTTGATTTTGAACCCAATGTAAAAAGTTCTATTGTCGGTAAACCGTTGATTTTGAACCCATTAATTCAACGGTGAAAAAGGTGTAGAATCACATGAAATTTGGTGTACCAGCATCTTAGATGATAACAATGAAGATGATGAGTGCCGATCGTCGAAAAACACGATGGAGATTGTATTTTTTCAACGCCATAGGAGGAATGACATCTTTCCTTCATTATTCTATATATATATATATCTATATATCTATATCGCATGGGGGAGCCGGTCCGTTGAGAAAAAGGACACCACAATTGAATTCCCAATTATGATGGATTTGACTGCTAATTTGGTCTTCTATTACTAAAGTTTGATGTGCGACAGCAAATAATAAAAGGAAGAAGAAGACTAGCTGGTGCATGTTAATTATTGCCTTCATATTATATACTACACAGTAGTTAGCATGTTTTCCTGCAGTTTTAAGGCACGCGAGAGGAAAGCGAGGACGAATTGAGTTGTGCAAAGCCTAAACAGTGTTCCAATTTCTTTACTGTATAGATATCCCAAGACTAGACTCATCAACACAAAACTTGCTGCATCCAAACTCATAAACTTTTTTAACTTCACTGTTAAAACACACTTTCGAAGTCTATAAAAACATAATGATAAATGGGTACTGTTGGATATAGATACCTTCAAGATAATTATTGTAATTGAAGGAGAACTCATACGAGAGAACAATCTTATTCGAGATGATAATATGCTATCTGTTTTGTCTTTATATTTCATGTGATACGTTTTATTCACTCATGCATCGTTTAGACATGAGATAAAATCCAAGGATTTTGCTTGAATACCAGAATGATGATGGAGATCATACTAGTGGGGCATGTGTAGTCGATAAGCACATTCTTAAATGTCCTAGTCATAGGAGTATCGAGACCGAGTATCGTACTCTAGTTTAGACTAGTGTGTATATTTCTTGACCCGGTTGGAGGGCGATAGCTGATTCTACAGCAATTGGTGTTTGACATCAAAAATTGTATACATGTGCTCATTGGATGAGTTACACTGGGACTCACCGAGAACTCCTGATTGTTATATACCAATGTCGGATAGTAGTTCTCTGGTGACATGAGTACATGGTACTCCCTCAGATCTGAGATCACCATGTGTCTCATATGTGTTTCCACTATCCTTAGGTTTCTACCTGTCACGCCCCGTTTCCCAGTAGATGGAAACGGTGACGTGACAAGCCCACGACGTATTTATTCCGAGAAGGTCATTTCTCGAAATAAATACGCTAAGCGTTTATAAGCAACATAAAATAACAAGAATAAACAAAAGAATGAAATCCAACTGTGATTTATTACATTTATGATTCATAGTAGACAAAATATCTGAATACAAGATATTTAACATGATAAGCCTTAATAAGGAGGTATACATAAGTAAGCTGAAATGAAATGAAAAACTGAATGAAACTATACGTCTGTTTGTGATGCGAACTGGTTGTACTCATTTTCGACCATGTTCCCCCGCTGAAACACGGCGACGCGACCGCGCGGGTCCGTCTTGCCTGAATTTTGGGGCAGATGCTAATTGGTGCTATCCGTCCACCTCTCCGAAAATACCAAGTTGATTTATGGCACCGTATATCGAAGGTTTAAACGGATGCGGCCGATATAGCAGACTTCGTCAGATTCCCCCTCATTTGAGGGGTTTTTGATTGTGGGGACGCTCTTCCCTGCAGGCGCAAGCCCATGCAGTTAATTACGCTACCGCGTCGCGGTAACAACTTTCTCCTTTTCCAGATAATCACTTCGTGACGTTGGTGTTTGTTTTGTTTTTGGTTGCCCGCGGATTGTATACGGAGACTAATTTATATTGTCGCCCGTAGGGCGTGGATTAGTCCAAATCCGTATTTTCTTAAATTTGGGTTTGGGGGTTAGGTTTAAGAATACGTTAGTCTCATTTGAGACTAAAATCAATTTAAACGTTTGTTAATAATACGTTAGTCTAATTTTAGACTAAGATCAACTTAACAGGATCATTTAGATCCAACAAAAGAGCATTTGGGCTCTATTGTTTAGTTTAGGGATATTGCGGTCGATTACTAGTTTAAGAACATGGTGGTCCAATATTAGTTTAAGGACATCTCGGTCCAATATTCGTTTAAGGACATCTCGGTCCAATGGGTTTTAAAGGACTCCACAGTCCGAAATTAAGGACATCATAGTCCATGGGTTTTAAAGGACCCCACAGTCCGAGGTTAAGGACATCATAGTCCATGGGCTTAAGGACCCCACAGTCCAAGGTTATGAACATCATAGTCTATGGGCTTAAAGACCCCACAGTCCAGTTTAAAGACGTCATAGTCTATGAAATGCATGGTTGTCGGGACCCGTCATCTCTCTGAAGACGTTGAAGGATTGCAATGACAAATATCAGAGAAGTAAAGAGATGTACCCTTGAACCGATGTGAGTTGGGAGACCTGTAGTCCGATTGGGACTAAGATCTAAGATTTATGAGCGCATGGGCTCAGTTAATATGAGTTGAGAACTTATGGCCAATCTTGGGCTAAGTCCAATCAAGTTAAAATGTTTAACATTTATTTTGGGCTGATGAGCATTTGCTTGGGCTTGGCCCTTTTAACAATACTGAGCATTGACTTGAATTCTGACAATATTTTGTCTTTTATTGAATGCTGGGCATCCATCATAGCTCTAGGCTTATTAAAGAACAATTTATGTTCTATCAGCGCACACGTGAGGGGCACGTGGTGTGCTTGGCGCTTTGCGCCAGTCAAAGAGCGCAATGTGCTTCTGCTGAGTAGCGTACACATGAAGGACACGTGTCGCGTTTGGCTCCAAGCGCCAGATGATGGGCGCATTGCGCCAGTTTATGAGCGCAGAGCGCTAATTTATGAGCGCATTGCGCTATTAGTTCAGTGGAGCACATGTGAATGACACGTGGTGCGCCTGGTGTTAAGCGCCAGCCCATGAGCGCAGTGCGCTATTTCAAGAGCGCGAAGCGCTAACTGTTAAGTGGCGCGTACGTGAGGGACACGTGTCATGCTTGGCGCTGAGCGCCAGTCCAAAAGCGCAGAAGCGCGGTTCAAGAGCGCAAAGCGCATTTGATCAATTTTATGATCTCAAAAGAGACTTTGTCTCAAGATTCTAAGAACAAAAGTTCTTATTTTGTAGGAGATGTTTTAATCTCTTATTTTAGTGAAAGGTTTTGTATTTATGGATCTATAATGCTAAGAGAATTGAATAATTCTTCCCCCTCCTTGAGATGTATTGCTCTCATTTTGTAAAAGACCTTAGTCTTGTGAGAAGATTTATATTCTTCTTTTTATTTTATGATGGGATCTTTTAATCTCTTTTGAAAAGACCTTGGTATTTGTAGATCTATGATCTTTAAAGAAGTGAGTTTTTCTTTTTTAATTATGAGATGATTTCATCTCTATGTTCATAATCATTCAATTTTTTTTACCTTGAAGGAAGTTTTTTTCTTCTGAGAGCTCGCTCGTTTTCTTTGAATTTCTCAAACTTTATGAGGAGGTTTCTCTCTATACATCTGTATATCCCAGATTTGAAGTCTAGGGGCCTTTTTATAGGGCAAGCTGACCAGTTCAATCAGTTAAAGAGATCTATTCTCTGGTTGATTTGGGGAATTTCCCATCGTTGGATCTTTGATCCAAGGGCTTCTGATTTACAGAAGGCATTCTTCTTGTTTTTAACAAAGATTGAGAAATCTTCTAAACATAATTTATTCTGTATTTTTAGTGATTTTTAATCACCATTGGATCATTGATCCAACGGTGCTATGATTTACAGAGCACAATCTTGTTATTTGAAAATATTTTGAGAAATCTTTTCTTAACAGAATTTAATTCTAATCAATTAATGATTCATCATTATTATTAGATCTTTGATCTAACGGTGGGAAGCTTTTAGTTCCAGCGCTAGCGCACCCGTGCTTTGCACGTGGTGCGCTGCTTAAAGCGCAGCGCACCTAACGCTAGCGCATCCGTGCTTTGCACGTGGTGCGCTGCTTCGAGCGCAGCGCACCTAGCGCTAGCGCATCCATGCTTGGCGCTGCATCTGAAGCGTTGTTTCATTTCAAAATTTAAATTTCAAACAGAGCTTTGCTCTGATTGGGGGAAACAGACCACTTCTATCTTCTCTGTCTCAATGTCACCTGACGAACATTCCAAGAATAGAAAAATGGGTAGAATGCCCGTCAGCGAACCAACACTCGATAAGTCCCAATAGAGATGTGTAATATATAAATTGAGTGCAAAATGACATGTAATATAGTATAAATGGAAATTGAAATATTTGAACAAGTATGGTAATATATATGGCAACCATATCAGCATGGAAATGGAACATGAGTATAGCAAACAAGTATAGGATGGCCGTGCAGTGTAGGTATAGTGAATATGAAGAGAATGCAAGTGTCCTAAAAGGTCTCTAAAAGGGTAAAATTAATTAACATGAGTTCAAGTGTGAATGTCAACCAATCTCAAGAGTATTCTCGAACCCAAAGTAATCGTCCAGAGACAAGGAATCACAGGCCCAAAATAGCCGGAGTTCAATTGTTATTGAAGTATTCCAAACCCAACAGGCTATCATCCAGGGGCTTGGAAACATGGCCTCTCATACGTGAATTCGTGATTTGTACCGTTTCAGCCCGGTACCACAGCAACATGATTTGTACCGTTTCAGCCCGGTACCACAACAACATGATTTGTATTAATAGGACTCATGAGATTCCGTTGGATTCATACTCAAACTACCCTAACACCCCGTGTATATAAGTCTATGATTAAGGTTTTGAGTCTTGATCGAATCTATGAATACAAAAAGTGATATATGATATCAAGTTTTCAAGTTTGAGTTCATGTAATCATGTCAAGTGCAGGTCATGCTAATTGTATTTATGGTTCGAGTCAAGTTGGTTCAAATGTACATATTGGGTTCAAGTATTCATAATTGAGTCATGTCAAGATCAAATCATTTCTAGCATATAATGATTTAATCACAAGTCATAAAATAAACATAAATAAGCAATCACAGAAAATGATATGAGATAAGTATACAAGTAACGTCCAAAACAATGTTGTAAATATGTGATATGTACAACTAGTTAATCAAGTCATTTGAAATTAGAATATAAATAAAAACATAGGATTAAGGGTTATACACACGTGGGTTTCAGTCTCGCATAAATACGACTACCGGTTTAGGAGATATACATGTTTTCGTATTATCGCGCAAAACAGATCAGAATCTGTTCAGCACCGTCACACATTTTTAAAACACAGTTTGAGTTAATTTTCATCAGGTTTTAGATTAAGAAGACTAATATAAAATTGTAGGTCTTTCGGAGTACTTATCTAAACCACTAAGACTCGCGCGATTTGGATTTTTGAAGCTTTAGTTATGATCGTTTTAATATTAGCATTTAAAACAGAAATTCAGATTTCTGGACAGCAACTATATGTTATATTGCAAAGCCTATATCGAGTTGTTTCATTCGTTTATAAGTAATATAATATACATAAAATTATAGTTCTATCAATTTTGCAAGTATACATCTAAAGTTTATCACAAACGGATATCGAGAGTTCGAGTTATGTTCTATTTAAAAACAATGTGCAAATCAGGACAGATTCTGTCCAGATCCGTCACTTAATATTGTAACACAGTTTTCTTTATTTTACGTCGGTTTTCAGTAAAATTATAAAACTAAGAAAATCTAGATCATTCGATGTAGATATCCAAAACACCTGATTTTTCTCAATTTGGATATTGTTAGACCTAGTTACGTGTCTAAGAAGTTAACCGATAAATGCAGTTTTCTATTTTACGAACAATGAATAAAAACGATATAATTCCTAAACCGTTATGCGGTTCGATCTAAAATTTTTATAGCGAGTACAGAAAAATATATTCTATCATATGTAAATTTCCTGAAATTTCCAGAAGTAAAAATTAATTTAAAAAATTATTTTAAAAGTAAACGTATTGATATATCATATGTGAGAAATGAGAAAACCATGGTATTTATTCGTAACTTCATTTTAAATTTTTTTTTAAATAAAGTAATTTTAAATACAACAATAAACGATACAATCCTAATTGGTCACTATGAAATCTTAACATATGAACTGAGAGTAATGAAAAGATTTTACAAACTATATATGTGTGTATATTTGTGTGTGTTCATTATTTATATATGTATCCATTTAATTAATTATTTATGAACTATGATATGACAAGGGAATTTTTTCATGGCAATATAGAAACATAGAAAGATAAAGAGAAAGAGATCGAGGGAGGGAAAGAGAGAAGGGACTTACATACATAAGCCAGTATTGTCACCGGTCTTGTCTATTCGCCGATAGCCTTCTTCATGTTCTTCTTCGGGGAATTTAGATGAAGAAGGATATGTGAAATGATAGAAAGGTGTGATGATGAAAAGAAAGAGAAGTGAGATATAAAAAAGTTTATGGACACCATAATTCTAATAAATCATGGTTCATAACCATTTTAATTATTTTGGGAGTTAAAAAGAAAATGAAATGAAATGTCTCATTTGTAGATTGTGAGAAGAATAAAAATTGATAAAAAAATAATTGCAAGAATGGAGATTTGAACATATGGAATAATAATGTAAGGACCTAACCAATATGCTATAAGGTTGTTCATGCATATATTTAATTAGAATTAAATATATGTTGTTGCTTGAAAAGAAAGTGGGCTTTTGGGCTCATAGTTTTATAAAAGAAAATGAAAATGGGATTGGATTTGGGTTATGAGCTGAGTCAGGTCTTGCGTTTAATTTGAAATAGGTTAAGATTTAGTTTAAAAAAATGCGTTTGAGAAAAATTAGATGGAATAATAAAATAATATATTTAATAGAAAAAAAATATACGGAAAAATACTCAGAATAAATAAATATAATATGTTACTAAAGAAAAAAAACACGAAGGTATAGTAATATTAGGGTCGTTACATTCCACCTTCCTTAAAAATAATTTCGTCCTCGAAATTACTTAAGAAAGATGTTGCAACAGTGTAAGGACATAGGATTAGGATGGTGTCGTTTTCGAGCTCCGTCGATCGATACAATAACCAATTGAGCTAATAGACCAACGGGATACAAATAGAAAGGGTGAATAAGAGTTGAGAATTCAAAAGTCGAGAGATGGACTTCAAGGAAGCCGAAAGTTGAGTTCAAGATGGATTTAAGGAATATGTTAAGATTCAAAAGAAAAGTCGAATGTAATAATTGGATTTCATAATTCTTGTATTATATTGCTTACGATATTTATGTAGAACTGACCTGCATGGGCCGCCAACAAAACCTGTCACACCCCGCTTCCCAGTAGATGGAAACGGTGACGTGGCAAGCCCGCGACGTATTTATTCCGAAAAGGTCATTTTTCGAAATAAATACGCTAAGCGTTTATAAGCAATATAAAGTAATAAGAATGAAATCCAACTGTGATTTATTACATTCATGATTCATAATAGACAAAATATCCGAATACAAGATATTTAACATGATAAGCCTTAACAAGGAGGCATACATAAGTAAGCTGAAATGAAATGAAAAACTGAATGAAACTATACGTTTGTTTGTGATGCGAACTGGTTGTACTCATTTTTGACCACTTCTATTTTCTCTGTTTCAATGTCACCTGACGAACATTCTAAGAATAGAAAAATGGGTGGAATGCCCGTCAGCGAACCAACACTCGGTAAGTCCCAAAGAGATGTGTAATATATAAATTGAGTGCAAGATGATATGTAATATAATATAAATGGAAATTGTAATATGTGAACAAGTATGGTAATGTATATGCCAACCATATCAGCATGGAAATACAACATGAGCATAGCAAACAAGTATAGCATGGCCATGGAGTGTAGGTATAGTGAATATAAAGTGAATGCAAGTGTCCTAAAAGGTTTCTAAAAGGGTAAAATTAACTAACGTGAGTTTAAGTGTGAATGTCAACCAATCTCAAGAGTATTCTTGAACCCAAGGCTATCGTCCAGGAGCAAGGAATCACAGGCCCAAAATAGCGGGAGTTCAATTGTTATTGAAGTATTCCAAACCCAACAGGCTATCATCCAGGGGCTTGGAAACACGGGCCATCATTCGTGAATTCGTGATTTGTACCGTTTCAGCCCGGTACCACAGCAACATGATTTGTACCGTTTCAGCCCGGTACCACAGCAACATGATTTGTATTAATAGGACTCATGAGATTCCGTTGGATTCATACTCAAACTACCCCAACACCCCATGTATATAAGTCTATGACTAATGTTTTGAGTCTTGATCGAATCTATGAATACAAAAGGTGATATATGATATCAAGTTTTCAAGATTGAGTTCATGTAATCATGTCAAGTGCAAGTCATGCTAATTGTATTTATGGTTCGAGTCAAATTGGTTCAAGTGTACATATTGGGTTCAAGTATTCATGATTGAGTCGTGTCAAGATCAAGTCAATTCTAGCATGTAATGATTTAATCACAAGTCATATAAATAAACATAAGTAAGCAATCATAGAACATGATATGAGATAAGTATACAAGTAACGTCCAAAACAATGTTGTAAATATGTGATATGTACAATTAGTTAATCAAGTCATTTGAAATAAGAATATAAATGCAAACATAGCCTTAAGTGTTATACACACGTGAATTTCAGTCTCGCATAAATACGACTATCGGTTTGGGAGATATACATGTTTTCGTATCATCGCGCAAAATAGATCAGAATCTGTTCAGCACCGTCACACATTTTTAAAACGCAGTTTGAGTTAATTTTCATCAGGTTTCAGATTACGAAGATTAATAGAAAATTGTAGGTCTTTTGGAGTACTTTTCCCAAACACTAAGATTCGCGCAATTTGGATTTTTGATGCTCTAATTATGATCGTTTTAATATCAGCGTTTAAAACAGAAATTCAGATTTCTGTACAGCAACTATATGTTATATTGCAAAGCCTATATCGAGTTGTTTCATTCGTTTATAAGTAATCTAATATACATAAAATTATAGTTCTATCAATTGTGCATCTATACATCTAAAGTTTGTCACAAACGGATATCGGGAGTTCGAGTCATGTCCTATTTAAAAACAATGTGCGAATCAGTACAGATTTTGTCCAGATCCATCACTTAATATTGTAATACAGTTTTCTTTATCTTACGTCGGTTTTCAGTAAAAATATAAAACTAAGAAAATCTAGATTATTCGATGTAGATATCCAAAACACCTGATTTTTCTCAATTTGGATATCTTTAGAGCTAGTTATGTGCCTAAGAAGTTAACCGATAAATGCGGTTTTCTGTTTTATGAACAGTGAATAAAAATGATATAATTCTTAAACCGTTATGCGGTTAATTTTACAGCGTGTACAGAAAAATATATTCTATCATATGTAAATTTCCTGAAATTTTCATAAGTAAAAATTAATTTCAAAAAATTATTTTAAAAGTAAAGCTATGAATTTGTCATGTGAGAAATGAGGAAATCATGGTATTTATTCGTAACTTAATTTTTTTTACAAAATTTTAATAAAGTAATTTAAAATACAATAACAAACGATTCAATCCTAATTGGTCACTATGAAATCTTAATATATGGATGGAGAGTAATGAAAAAGACTTTACAAACTATATATGTGCGTGTTTATTATTTATATATGTATCCATTTAATTACTTATTTTGGAACTATGATACGACAAGAGAAGTTTTTCATGGCAATATAAACAGAGAAAGAGAAATAGACGGAGGGAGGGAAAGAGAGAAGGGACTTACGTATACAAGCCGGTATTGTCACCGGGCTTATCTATCCGTCGATAGTCTCGCATTTTTAGCGAGACTTTCTTGAGAATTTCTTCATGTTTTTCTTCGGGGAATTTAGATGAAGAGGGATATATG
Source organism: Agapanthus africanus (assembly GCA_030015575.1). Lineage (NCBI taxonomy): Eukaryota > Viridiplantae > Streptophyta > Magnoliopsida > Asparagales > Amaryllidaceae > Agapanthus > Agapanthus africanus. The sequence continues at coordinate 429,594,129 of CM057347.1, read as the reverse complement.
AAATGATAGAAATGTGTGATGATGAAAAGTAAGAGGAGTGAGATATAAAAAAAGTTTATGGCCACCATAATTCTAATAAATGATGGCTCATAACCATTCTAATTATTTTGGGAGTTAAAAAGAAGATGAAATGAAAGGTCTAATTTGTAGGTTATGAGAAGAATAAAAATTGATAAAAAAAAATAATTGTAAGAATGAAAATTTGAATATGTGACTTATGGAATAACAATGTAAGGACTTAACCAATGTGCTACAAGGTTGTTCATGCACATATTTAATTAGAATTAAATATATGCTGTCGCTTGAAAAGAAAGTGGGCTTTTTGGCTCATAGTTTTATAAAAGAAAATGAAATGGGATTGGATTTGGGTTATGAGCTGGGTCAGGTCTTGCGTTTAATTTGAAATAGGTTAAGATTTAGTTTAAAGAAATGAGTTTGAGAAAATTAGATGGAATAATAAAATAATATATTTAATGGAAAACAAAATATACGGAAAAATACTAAGAATAAATAAATACAATATTTTACTAAAGAAAGAAAACACGAAGGTATAGTAATATTAGGGTCGTTATATTCCACCCTCCTTAAAAATAATTTCGTCATCGAAATTACTCAAGAAGGATGTTGCAACAGTGTAACGACACAGGATTATGATGGTGTCGTTTTCGAGCTCCGTCGATCGATACAATAATCAATTGAGCTAATAGGCCAACGAGATACAAATAGAAAGTGTGAATAAGAGTTAAGAATTTAAAAGTCGAGAGATAGACTTCAAGGAAGCCGAAGGTTGAGTTCAAGATAGATTCAAGGAATAGCTTAAGATTCAAAGGAAAAGTCGAATGTAATAATTGAATTTCATAATTCTTGTATTATATTGCTTACGATATTTATGTAGAATTGACCTGCATGGACCGCCAACAAAACCTGTCATGCCCCGCTTCCCAGTAGATGGAAACAGTGACGTGGCAAGCCCGCGACGTATTTATTCCAAGAAAGTCATTTCTCGAAATAAATACGTTAAGCATCTATAAGCAACATAAAGTAACAAGAATAAACAAAAGAATGAAATCCAACTATGATTTATTACATTCATGATTCATTTAGACAAAATATCTGAATACAAGATATTTAACATGATAAGCCTTAACAAGGAGGCATACATAAGTAAGCTGAAATGAAATGAAAAACTGAATAAAACTATACGTCTGTTTGTGATGCGAACTGGTTGTACTCATTTTCGACCACTTCTATCTTCTCTATCTCAATTTCACCTGACGAACATTACAAGAATAGAAAAATGGGTGGAATGCCCGTCAGCGAACCAACGCTCGGTAAGTCCCAATAAAGATGTGTAATATATAAATTGAGTACAAGATAACATATAATATAGTATAAATGGAAATTGTAATATGTGAACAAGTATGGTAATGTATATGGCAACTATATCAGCACGGAAATGTAACATGAGCATAGCAAACAAGTATAGCATGGCCGTGGAATGTAGATATAGTGAATATGAAGTGAATGCAAGTGTCCTAAAAGATCTCTAAAAGGTTAAAATTAACTAACGTGAGTTCAAGTGTGAATGTCAACCAATCTCAAGAGTATTCTCGAACCCAAGGCTATCGTCCAAGAGCAAGGAATCACGGGCCCAAAATAACGGGAGTTCAATTGTTATTGAAGTATTCCAAACCCAACAGGCTATTATCCAGCGGTTTGAAAACACAGGCCCTCATTCGTGAATTCGTGATTTGTACCGTTTCAGCCCGGTTCCACAACAACATGATATGTATTAATAGGACTCATGAGATTCTGTTGGATTCATACTCAAATTACCCCAACACCCCGTGTATATAAGTCTATGATTAATATTTTGAGTCTTGATTGAATCTATGAGTACAAAAGATGATATATGATATCAAGTTTTCAAGATTGAGTTCAAGTAATCATGTCAAGTGCAAGTCATGCTAATTGTATTTATGGTTCGAGTCAAGTTGGTTCAAGTGTACATATTGGGTTCAAGTATTCATGATTGAGTCGTGTCAAGATCAATTCAATTCTAGCATGTAATAATTTAATCACAAGTCATATAAATAAACATAAATAAGCAATCACAGAACATGATATGAGATAAGTATACAAGTAACGTCCAAAACAATGTTATAAACATGTGATATGTACAACTTGGTAATGAATTCATTTGAAATCAGAATATAAATGAAAACATAGCCTTAAGTGTTATACATACGCGAGTTTCAGTCTTGAATAAATACGACTACTGGTTTGGGAGATATACATGTTTTCGTATTATCGCGCAAAATAGATCAGAATCTGTTCAGTACCGTCACACATTTTTAAAACGCAGTTTGAGTTAATTTTTATCAGGTTTTAGATTACGAAGATTAATATAAAATTATAGGTATTTCGGAGTAATTATACAAAACACTAAGATTCGTGCGATTTGGATTTTTTAATCTCTAGTTATGATCGTTTTAATATCAGCGTTTAAAACAGAAATTCAGATTTCTGGACAGCAACTATATGTTATATTGCAAAGCCTATATTGAGTTGTTTCATTCGTTTATAAGTAATATAATATACATAAAATTATATTTCTATCAATTGTGCATCTATACATCTAAAGTTTGTCATAAACGGACATCGGGAGTTCGAGTTATGTCCTATTTAAAAACAATGTGCGAATCAGGACAGATTCTGTCAAGATCCGTCACTTAATATTGTAACACAGTTTTTTTTATCTTATGTCGGTTTTCTGTAAAAATATAAAACTAATAAAATATATATCATTCGATGTGGATATCCAAAACACCTTATTTTTCTCAATTTGGATATCTTTAGACCTAGTTATGTGTCTAAGAAGTTAATCGATAAATGCAGTTTTCTGTTTTACGAACAGTGAATAAAAACGATATAATTCCTAAACCGTTATACGGATCGATCTAAAATTTTTACAGTGTGTACAGAAAAATATATTCTATCATATGTAAATTTCCTAAAATTTCCAGAAGTAAAAATTAATTTCAAAAAAATTATTTTAAAAGTAAAGGTATTGATATGTCATATGTGAGAAAATGAGAAAATTATGGTATTTATTCGTAACTTCATTTTTTTTTACAAAATTTAAATAAAGTAATTTAAAATACAACAACAAACGATGCAATCCTAATTGATCACTATGAAATCTTAACATATGGATTGAGAGTAATGAAAAAGACTTTACAAACTATATATGTGTATATTTGTGTGTGTTCATTATTTATATATGTATCCATTTAATTAATTATTTAGAAACTATGATACGAAAAGGGAAGTTTTTCATGGCAATATAAAATAGAGAAAGATAAAGAGAAAGAGATGGAGGGAGGGAAAGAGAGAAGGGACTTACATACACAAGCCGGTATTGTCTATCCGCCGATAGCCTCGCGTTTCTAGCGAGACTTCCTTGAGAGTTTTTTCATGTTTTTCTTCGGGGAATTTAGATGAAGAGAGATATTTGATATGATAGAAAAGTGTGATGATGAAAAAAAAGAGGAGTGGGATATAAAAAAGTTTACGGCTACCATAATTCTAATAAATCATGGCTCATAACCATTCTAATTATTTTGAGAGTTAAAAAGAAAATGAAATAAAAGGTCTCATTTGTAGGTTATGAGAAGAATAAAAATTGTTAAAAAAAATAAATTACAAGAATGGAGATTTGAACATGTGACTTATGGAATAACAATGTAAGGACTTAAGCAAAGTGCTACAAGGTTATTCATGCACATATTTAATTAGAATTAAATATATGCTGTTGCTTGAAAAGAAAGTGAGCTTTTGGGCTCATAGTTTTATTAAAGAAAATGAAAATGAGATTGAATTTGGCTTATGGGCCGGGTCAGGTCTTGCATTTAATTTGAAATAGTTTAAAATTTAGTTTAAAGAAATGAGTTTGAGAAAATTAGATGGAATAATAAAATAATATATTTAATAGAAAACAAACTATATGGAAAAATAATAAGAATAAATAAATACAATATTTTACTAAACAAAGAAAACATGAAGGTATAGTAATATTAGGGTTGTTACACTACCCTACCATGGCTCAAAAGAGTCTTGCAAACATATTTTTGTTGGGTATAGTCTTGAAGCACGTGGAGACAGTAAGCGGTCTAGGGGATTCTTCTCTTCCGATATATGGAGTTGATATCGTGCTGTGTAAGATATGACTGTAGCCATACGTTGGTGGCCACCGCAGTGAAAATAAACTGATAAGTGTTATCAGTTGTATCTCTAGTTGGTTATGAGTTCCCTGTCGCACAACTTATCAAGTTATTGGGGTCTGACAGATTCCAAACTCTAGACCCGATATGCGATACACTTAGACGAAGAGACCGGACTGTACGGTGAATGTCACTTATAGACTTTGTAGGGTCTGGATGAGTTTGCTCGTCGACCTTCTTTTATCTTGCTCATACCTGGGTAGCCGTTACGCATAGCTAGTGCTACTGACGTGCTTGTGGGTTATCCCGTCAGGAGATTGGATTTGAAAGTGTTTCGGATTCAGTCGAATATGATTATATATAACCTACCGCCAGCGTATCGACAGGTCTTTAGAGTCCCGCAACGAAAGTGCCAGCCCGGGAAAAATGTTGATGTGACATGCGTATTGGATATGTGCAGGAGTTCGATTAAATGTATGATTTAATCGAATGTCTGAAAAATACTAGCTGCTTTAAAAATCGGATTATTAAGTCAAGTGTTGACTTAATAAGCGTATATGTGATATGGTTTCTAGTATGTGTGTGTAAAATACATACTCTTTTTTGCTCTCTCATTAGTATTAGATACTGATGGATTCGTTTATGTATATGATACATATCTTCTTCTCTTTAAGATTATATATATATTCGTTTATGTATATGATACATATCTTCTTCTCTTTAAGATTATATATATATATATATATATATATGTATATATATATATAAGTGTATGTATTTGAATACATATACACTCTCTCATTTATATGTATTTGATACATATAATACATGCCATGTATTTGATACATTATGTATTTGTATTTTGGTACAAATATATATTTTTTGTTATTGAAAAAAATAAGTAAAGAATGCATGTGGGGCCCACTCTCTCTAGGCGACATATAAGAAGATAGGGAAAGAGAAACATTTTTGAATATATATATATATATATATATATATATATATATATATATATATATAAAGAGAGATAAAGCATAGAAAAAGTGAAGAGAAGAGAAGAAAAGAAAAGATTAGATAAGAATAGAGCAGAAAAGAAAAAAAAGTTTGACCTTTTCTTCTCACTTCATATATCAATTCCTTTTCATCTTCTTGTTCACTTCATGTTTTTTTCTAATAAGCATGGCCTTTTCTTCTTCTTTCCTTCTTTTCATTTTTTCTAAGTTGAAGAAAAGAATTAGAAAGGGAAAAGGAGAGATTTTCAAAACTACATCACCCTTCTTATATACTCGGCAAGTTTTATGAATAGGTTTCTTCACATGAGTGTTGGGGTCAAAATTTATACCTCATGGATCCAAAGTCAAAGTCAAATTGCGAACAAGTGGGTCCAAGTCTGAAACGAAGTCAAGTGGGTCCAAGCCCGACCTAAGTAAGCGGGCCCAAGCTCAGACCAAGTAGGCCCATGCCCAAGTCGAATCCAAACATGAAGGGGCCAGTCTCCCTTATGCGAAGAAGAAAATTATGTAATAAACAATTTTAATGTAATTTTTATGAATAAATGGACATAAATCCAAATTTTTGTAAATCCCATGGCTCATGTGCAAAAAGAAATAAGCACATGGGTATGGGATGGTCAAAATATCATTTTGTAAAGCCTAATGGATTATGTGTAAATTTTTAAGCCTATATAAGGCAATATTTTGAAGAAACGAAAGAGAATTGACTCCCCTCAAAATATTAGGGTTTTGTGTCTCCTTCTCTTTCCTCAAGGTTCTAAAACTTATTCTTTTTTTTGAATTAAATCAAGAGTTTAACTCTTCTTTTCCCAAAAAGGAATAGTTTTTCACCATAAAATCCTTGAAGGGGAATTCAAATCTACCATCAAATCACTAAAAGTGAGATTTTAAATCTCACCGCCACTTTTCTCCGTGATTCAACAAAAAGAGAGGAGGAAGAAGGAACCCATCTCAAAAGATCCCATTTTAGGGAAGTCCAAGTTTTGAAGAGAAAGAAAAGGGGTCTCTTTTCACCATCCAAGATCAAAATCCTTTGGGAGTTTAACTCCAAATCAATTTTTGAGAAGTTCAACTCCAAGTCCAAGATCCAAGTCTTCAAAGGAGTTTAACTCCAAACCCAGATGTTTTAGGAGTTTAACTCCAAATAAAGATACTTCTTTTCTTAGGAGTTTAACTCCAAAGTCTCTCGGAAGTTTAACTCCCAGTCCAGAGGCTAAGCCCTTTTTCCGCTGGCGTCCCGCACCCGCATGCCAGGTGTGTGACTCGCTGGCACCAAGCGCCACACACGCCGGGCGCCTGACCGCCGGCGTCCAGCGCCACGCACGTGACTTGCTGGCACCAGCGACCACGTGCTATCTCATGCGTCTTTAGGACGCTCCCCACCCCTCCTTTTTTTTCAAACGTTTCACACTAAAAATACATCCTCCATTAGAAAAAACACCTTCAAAACACAACACATGCACACTGCATATTGAGTTCGCATGACCAGTTTTACCCATCAATCGAAGGTTCTCTCGCTCCAAGGGCGAGGGGTAATTAACGGCAGCTTAGTCCGCGGCTGCCGGAGTTTTGGATCTCCACAATCAATAAACTCTAGCATACCCTAAGCAGGGGAAATCTGTACATGCCTGACAAGTGCGCGCATTTCCACCTCAATGGGGTGACGAAAAACACCCTACAAATTCTGGCATGCCCGATGTGACATTTTCTCTCCTCCCATATTTCAGATTAAATATTCATGCGAACTCAATCAACATATATATCAATTGCCTGCACTGAAGTAATACTCTTTCTGTGTGCAGCTTAACGGATTTCAGTCATAATCTCAAATTCAGCGACCATGTCTCCTAAGACGAACTTCGTTTTTGACGCAACTTCGGTGAATTACGTGATCAAGACAAACGCCCACGTGATCCTCCCGGCGAGTCTCATGAGGCAGTGGGAGGAGTCTCCACGCCAATTTGGTTCCGTCATCATCTACCCCGCGGAAACGTTCATCTGGTGGAAACCCTGGCAAACCAAGTGGCCAAACCGATTTCAAGGGGCAGGAGGCTAAATGTGGTGATCTCAAGGGCACCACAACTCAAGCACAAGTCGGTGTTTAAACAACATTCCGTGGATCCAGCTGGGGGCAAAGCCGTTGGAACAAAAGAAGTCACCAGATGTCATGGGCTAGCTCAAGCGATGCCTTCGATGGACGCGCGAGCGGATGTCTTCTCAAGGCTCCCCATCATTCGGCCTACGGCGGCTTCCGAAGAGCAGAATCCCGCTAGGTGCTCAAATCAGAAAAGTTGAGGCAGAAGCGGCTCAGATATAGAGCCAACAAAAGGGTCGGGGCTCCAGCCAAGTTAAATTTTGTGAAGTTCCAAAGCCTAAACTGTTCCATGACCACAGCTATGTCAGCCGTGAAAACCCGCAATTCTTTCGACCCCTTGAAGTGGGTTCAGAAGAATGTGGCATTTTCCAAAATCAAGAGGACCGCAATTCGAACTGTGCTACGAAGGGATGTGTCATAACCCCAGCACAAAAGACGTGATACCCTCTTTTCAGAAGTCTACCAAGCACTTCGTTTCTCGTGAAAGCAGCGGAGCAAACCCAGAAAAGTTGTGTAGGCGCCACCCGAGAACCCGGTCAGGCAGTCCGTCTTTAGTCGATTGTCTATTCCTGAAATAGAAGGGCCATAACAACGGTTCGTGAAATCAATTTCCAGTGATGAGAAGATGGCCAAATATGTTATTCACACAGTCTACATGGTGGGCACGCGTCCCAGTGACAACTTTCGCAGCAAAAGTAAGGATGGGGCCACCACATCTCAAGTCCAATCTGGCTTGAATGTGGCTGTCCCTTCCCAAGATTAGCCTACTCCTCAGGATGATGAAAACCCCCTTGATGAGGCTTATAAACAGAAGGACCCCTCAGTCCACGTGGAATCTAGTTCGGATAGCGAGGAGGAGCCGAATTTCTGCCCCAACACCGCAGAACATGAGCTATATCAAGAGCTCCGAAAACAGCTCAAAAGTAAAGATAAAGAGATGACCAAACTTTACACTAAAACTGATGACTTGATGAATGTCGTGATGTAGCTCACGGCTTAGGTTGCCTGAGCGCCCTCCAATCAAGCGTTAGTATCTACTCATGAGCTGTGTGACAACGACCCGAAACAGCCAATGCCTGTCCCTTTAGGTTCAAGTATAGGCGAGCCACATGAAAGCTGACTGCATTCCGCTTCTAGGGACGCCTTGGGCCCAAACGGCACCATTCCATTAACGCAAGAGCGGATAATGGATTTGGTCGCCAACAAAGTCAAAACATTAGCCGAAGCCGAAGTGCAAAAAGATGTCAGCAGTAGTGGGAGACTATATCCTGCTCAGTATTGTTAGTTATATGTATGCCCTAGAGGCCATTACTATACATAGGATGTATATTGTAGTGGATGCTGGGACATATATAGGGAGGACTTTCTTGCTCGACATGATAGTATGCTATCAGGTTGATCTTTACCTTAACGTGTATGCTGATTGTCTCTCTGTTACATGTTGGTAAAGCCCTTAGGATCTGTACTTGACTACCTGGACTATGATGCGGATCATACTAGTGGGGACATGGTAGTCTATAAGTACATCCTTCACAGTCCCTGGTCGAGGGTGTATCGAGACGGGGCATCGATATACCAGAGTAGACTAGCGTGTACCTTCTCGACCCATACAGATGGGCGATGGATGATCCCATATCCATCGGTGTTTGACATCAGAGGAGATATACGGGTGCTCAGTAGAGACTGGGTACACTGGACGGACTCGCCGAGAACTCCCAGATGGTATTATACCTAACGTCAGATGGCAGTTCTCTGGTGACACTGGTACAGAGTAGTCTGTTGACCCGAGATCGTCATAGAGTCTTGTGTGGTTCCCACTGTGCTTTGATTTCCATCTTACCACGTCCAAGAGGGCGTGCAAAACGGTGGTTTTTGGGTACAGTCCCGAGTCACATGGAGGCAATGAGCGATAGGAGGGGATTCGTCTCTCCCGGTATAGGGAGTTGATGTTGCGCTGTGTTCGATTGGCTATAACAGGAAATCCCTGGCCAGGGTTGCTGAGATTTACTGGTAAGTGTTACCAGTAGTTTCTCGAACAGTTATAGACCTCATATCGACACGACTTATCGAGCTACTGGGGTCTGACGTTTACCACCCCTAGGCGAGATATGCAACATATCAGACGATCAGACCGGACTGTACGGTAGTGTTACTGGTCGGATTCACTGGAGTGTGAGCGGGCTTGCTCGTCGATCTTCAGATCGCTCAATACCCGGGTGGCCGTTACGTTTAGCAGACCGCTTGCGGCTTGTGGATGTTTGATATGATCATCATCTGCTGCCAGCGTATTGACGAGTCTTTAGAGTCCTACACAGAGGTTTCCTGGTTCAAGCGAAACGAAATAGGAGCGCATATGAGATATGTGCGGGACCGAGAATAATGCGTGTATGTGATACCGTATTATATTCTCGCGATAAATATATCGAATGGTTGTATGCGATATAACCTAGTTATCGATTCAAGCGTTGATTCGATAAGCCGATATATTGTATACTAGTCGGTTGTGTGCGACATACCGGATCATTGAATCAAGTGTTGATTTAATGATTTAATGCATATTTATATATATGATATATTACTTTGCATCAACTAGTATCGGTTTACTTAAGATGGATTTTCTCACTCGGATATGCGCATTACATATGCGATATGATTTTGTGCATTTGATTGTATCATGTTTGATGATACATGTTTACTTGGTTAAGTGCAAAGATTTAAACCATGGTTAAAAGAATGGTTAGGGTTTCTTTTCCTTTATTTATCTATTTATTTATTTATTTATTTATTGATTTTTGGAAAATAAAAGGCAAGAGAAAAGGATGGTGGCTATTTTTGTTTTAAGTTGAAGTTTCATGAAGCTTTGACTTTGTCCACCATTCTATCTCATGCTTAACCTAACCATTTGAATTAACCCTAGTTAAATCTCTACACATAACCATGGTTATATTATGATAAGAATTGATTTTCTTTTCTTATTCTTTTTAACTTATCATATCATTTTCCTTCTTCTTCTTCATTTTCTTCAAGTGAAGAAGCTTGAAGTCCATCAATGGTGATTGTTGGAAATGAGTGAGAAATCCAATTCTAAAGTTAACCCACTTCCTATTTCTTCATCCTCTACCTCTTGCCAAGTAGTAGAGTGTGTTTCCTTCACAAGATTTTAGGGTTTGGTGAAGGTGGAGCTTGATCATCGATGCTTCGACGTAGATCATCTTCGGCATGGACATCGACGACCTAGCTTGCCCATTCTCCGACGAAGCCGATCCTAGAGCCCAGATTCGATTTGGACAGCGGAGAGGACCTCGTTGCGGAGCTATGGAGGTGGAGCACCGGATCTACAAAGGTTGTATTTCCGTATTTTATTTAGTTAACTGTTAACTAGTTCTTGTTCGCCTAGATATCTAGCAAACGATCCGTACTTTAGGGTTTGTAGGCACCATAATTTTTGAAATTGCCATGGTTGATGGCTTGGAAGACCTCACTAGTGTGCCTAGGAACCCTGCAGTGGTATCAGAGCCTAGCTAGAGCCTTAGGCGAAGTCCAGACGGAAATTGAAGTCCGAACGAACCCGAAACCCCGCATCGATATTGCTCTCTGTACAAATTTTAAAACTGGGATTTTTCAACATTAAAATATTCAGAAAAACATGCAGGAAAATATAAGAGTAACTGTACAACCCGTAGCCCTAATTCCCTTAGAGCGCCGCGCTTCCGCGGCACGAGCCTGCCTCGTGCGGCGGAGGGCGGCCGTTTTGTCGTTTTATGTGGGGTTGTTTGCACAGTAACTCCTATTTAACTGTGCTGAGTTCTCTGGATATTTTTAAAATTTTATTCAAGTGTTGAATAATCTGAGTTGATTTGGGGATTCGGTATTTCGATCGGGTATCAAATTTTGTCTGTGTGGCTTTCCGGATAAATTTTAGAATATGTTAAAAAGTTCGACCGGATATAAATACCCGATTTTCCCCTGTCGGGAAATTTCCAAGTGTTGGATTTTTCCGTAGTTTAACGACGTTCTAAGTAGTGCAAGTAACGCGATGGTCCCTCTAGAAGACACAAACCTTAACTCGATTATGTGACCGTCTTGAACTGCCCTTTGAACCTTCGGGTTTGGGGCAGTACGGCGTGCCACATGTGAGGCGTTGGCTTGACCCTTCTACGGCTGGACCGTTGGTACTGAGGCTACGAACGGAATGTTGTTATACTTGTTTCATGTGTTGATCAGTATCGGGAAAACTTGGGTGTTCGATTGTTCGATCGGAAAGTTTAACATTTTCTGTTTATCTGGAATGGGATACAATAATTGGAATTCACAAATTAGTTATATGATAACTGAATGAATGTTATAAACGTAGCAATTTAGTCTCACTTGATCGGTTGCCACGGAATTTTGATATGATCAAAAGTCCGTCGCAATCACGTAGCGTACGCGGATACTCGCCGGATAAACTTAATAGACAGCCTCACTCCATAGCCCCGACCAAGTGACTGTAGGAGAACCCCGTCGCCGAAAGCATCCGTTCGGGTGCTCGCGGTAGCGGTGTTCCGCCTTGGTGCACTTCGTCGACGGTATCGGGGGGTGCGGCCGTCTACTGAAGTTTGCGACGAGCATTCGATCAGGATGTCGGGAATCTTGTTGAATTACCCGACTTGATATTGAAAAGAGTTTTCGATAATGAGACTAAAATGCGGCGTGTATAATTGTTAGGCATGCGATGTCTAAGTAGTTCATTTGGTCAGGCATGTGATGTCTGAGGTGGTTGCGGATTCCAACTGTTGTAGTTTTACACTTTCTTTTCTGTGACCGTAAGTGTATATGTGATATCGCCGGTTTCGTTGCTATATGTCAACGACAATTGGGATGGACATATTTACTTACGTTGATGACATGTGATGTTATGTGTTGCTGGATATGTTATATTGGATCGTCGTGTTTGAATAGCCGGGGGTTTTTATGTGAGATGAGTGTTTTTCATTTTCATTCATGTAAAAACTTGTATGTAATATTCTTTTATTGGGGCGCTTCCAGGTTGCGGGAGTTGTCGTTGTCACCTGTTGTATATTATTTACTTTTCCGCACTAGGATAGACCCAAGGAGGAGGGCACAAGTAACCGGGTTCTGGAGTCCAGTGGGAGACCAACTCGAGGAGTCGAGTCCGGGTCTCCTAACTCTAGAATTGGTAGGGTTGCTTGCCGCTCTCGTAGGGGTCTAGGGGTGTGGGTTTGGCTATTCATCACGACCGTGGAATCCGTGTTTTATACTGGCTCGTATTGAAAACACGGACGTCCTAGTATATCCAATATTTCATATAATTCTTCTGCTGCGATATCTGTGATGAGATCATATGATGTTTCTGTGATGGATATAGTATATAGTATATATGATATATTATATAGACGTTACTTATGTTTTACACCCGCGCTAGCCCTGCCCTGCTCTGCCGTTAGTTACCTAACCTAACGGTGCACGAGGGGACATCGAGGCGAATGCGGATGGCATAAGTGTACGTCATATCTATCTGTGATGTTTAGGTACATAAATGATGGGACTTCATTAATGTGATTAATGAAATTAAAAGAAACCTAAGATGTTGTAGAATCGAATTTCAAAATAAAACAGGTAGCTACAGTTCTTGCTTTGCACAGAGGTATATGTGATATATCCTGCACCTCATCCGACGAGGAAAGGACCGAGATCCCTTCACCGGGAGTGACTCCTTTAGCAATAACTGGCAGATGCTACACATTCGGTTTGTCTTTTGATTGCTTTTAAGTGTTTTTGCTTTGCACAGTGATATATGTGATATATCCCGCACCTCATTCGACGAGGAAAGGACCGACGATCCCTTCACCGGGAGTGACTCCTTTAGCAAAACTAGAAAAGCCTCAAAAGCACTCCATTTTAAAATCATTTGATTCTACAACGATATCAAGTTCATTACGCAATAGGTTTTCAGAAAAACCTGTCGTAGCCCTCCGTCATTTCAGATAAGTAGTAGTTAGTATTCGTGCTACGTTTGTTGACCTCTGTCAAGGCGTAGTGTGCGGTAGCTGATTAGTGCTTATCTGCATAAGCATATGATGTGATTGATTTAGGGTAGTCGTGCGACCTTGTTGACCTCTGTCAAGGGTCGTGCGGGTGGGTTTACTTCAATCAGGAAATGACGGGTTGAACTTGACTAGCAGCCTATGGTTTGTTGACCTCTGTCAAGGTCATAGGACGCTAGGGGCAAAATATTATCGGGAATTTCAAGTGTTGAAATTTGCAATGAGATTGCATACCTTCTATGAGATAGTTGGATCCCGATACCCGCTGCGAGTAAGTGTTACTCCTGGGAGAGTTTTATACATTACAATTAGCCGATCAAGTAGGTGTCTAGAAAGGTGTCAACGGGGTTACGCCTCTGGGAAAACGAGGTTTACATTAATTAGGTTCGTGCGAAAGCACGGGGGACCTCCCTCAAAGTACCGACACTGGCCTGGCTGAAAGATTGGCGAACTTGTAGTGTGTAATTAATCCCGGCTAGTCTTTCCTTTTAGGGTTTGAAGGAAGATTTGATAAAAAGCAGTGGGAGCCATCCTGATTAGATAAAATAATAACCAATCTATTCTTGACAGAGCGCACGCTGAGTGTTTTCTTCTCTCTCTCTCCTGGTAGCGACCATATCACGCCTTAATCAAGATAATAATACGGAATATTGACCGAACCCGCTTGTTATACTGAGCTGGGGAACGTTGGTCCCGCTCCAACTTATAATTGTTATAAGACAGAGCAGGAAATTGGGGAATACCAGAATTCCCGTGCCGCCCAAACGAAGAAAGTGCATGCTGATGCATCATCTTCGGGTATGTTCATTATACAGAACTGTTTCTCAGTATCCTTTACGTCCTGGGTATATGATACCGGATCAGGATCCCGCATATGTAATCTATTACATAGGGCTACAGAAAGGTAGAGAACTGAGAACGGGTGATAAGTTTCATGAGGCAGAAAACGGGGCAAGTGTTGCAGCCAAATCTGTCGGTCACTGTCACCCTGTATTTCCAATACATTGATTCTGAACGAATGTTGATTAGATACCGAACCTGATATACCAAATCATATCACTCTCTTTGTTAGAAAGGAAAGGATATAATTTTGTATGGTTGGATAATGTTTTGAACATTTCCTATATCAAAGGTTGATCGGTTCAGGCACGTTATCTAAAAGCATTAATGTTCTAAATCAAACTACAGTTCTTAATATACGGAACACACACGAGAGGAATAGTTCAGAAATGAACGAATTCTTCTTGAGGTATTGTAGACTAGGTCAGATCAATGCGACCCGACTGGCTAGAGTTACATATAGATGTATATTTAAATCAGTTTGAATTTACATCTTCTGAAACTCACCAGTCATGTCACAAAGATAAGATGACCATAGCTCCGTTTACTGAAATAGAGAAAGAGTTAGTAAACTCTTGGGATGATACATGTTGATGTATGTAAGGTCCCCTGTCTACACCTGCCAAGACTGGTTCTTTATACTTCATTATATTCTCTGATAATCTCTCAAGATTCAGACATATGTTCCTGTTGAAACACAAGTCCGAACCTTTTGAGATATTCACGGAATATAAGTTAGAAGTAGAGAACCAGAATACGGGTATAAGTATTATGTCCTATGATGTGATCAAGGAGGAGAATACTTGAGCACGGAATTCCTGGATTATTCTAAAGGAGAATGAGATTCTCTCTCAGCATTACTCCTCCGCATACACCATAGCACGATGGTATATCGGGGCGGAGCAATCACACCCTATTTGATATGGTGTGCTCTATGATGAGTACTACTGAGTTACCTATTTCCTTTTGGGAGTTATGCACTTATGAAGTTGCATACCTATTGAATAGGGTTCAAATCAAATCAGTTGCCTACCACTTCATATGTGATATGATAAGGGAAGAGCCCATCTCTTAAGTTAGTTAAGATTTAGGGTTGTCTGGCCTATGTCTAAAAGCAAAATCCGGACAAGCTCGAGGCAAGGTCTGTTATGTAGAACTGGAAAGGTTCCAGCTATACTAAATACAGCAGATGATTTGATAAAACCAAAGGATTCAGTAGATACCAACGAACCTCAGCCTCTCCGCCGATCTAGTAGGGTTCCTCACCCACCTGAGAGATACTTCGGTTTCTCTATGACAGTGGGAGCGAGGATTACATCATGAGATGATGACCCAATTAGTTTCGAACAGGCCATCAGGAGTAAGACTCTGTAAGAATGGCTGGATGTTTAGTGATCTGAGATGGAATCCTTATACACCAACAAAGTATGGACTTTGGTTGCTATATCTGAAGGGTTAAATCCCCATCAGGAGCAAGTAAATCTTGAGAAGATTACTTGGTGTAGATGGAAAAGTTGAGACTTTCAAAGCTAGACTTGTTAAAGCTTTTCGTCATCGACCAGGCATGGATCATGATGAAACCTTTTCAAGTAGCTATGCTTAAGTCCATCCAGATCCTACTTGCCACGGCTACATACCATGACTGCGATATCTGGTTGGGTGTCTTGACTGCTTTTCTAAATGATGATTTAGAGAGCGTCTATAAGTACGCAGCCAGAGGGCTTCGTAGACAGTGGGAGCAGCGGAAACGTGTGCAAGATGCTTTATAGGATAAAGCAGGCATCGCGGAGTTGGAACATCTGTTTTGATGAAGCAGTCAAAGAGTTTGACATCATCAAAATGGTAGATGAACCTTGTACAAACAAAAAGGTAGTAGGGAGTATGGTGATGATCCTCGTAGAGTACGTGGATAACATACTCTTGATAGGGAAGGAGTTTCCTATGCTACGCTCGATCAATCTCCGCTTATCACTATGATTCTCCATATAGGATCAAAGTGATACCTCCTAAATCCTGGATTTTGGATCTATGAGATAGATCTAAATGGATGTTAGGATTCTCACTAGTTGTAGTGAGATGGTATCAATCGATCCTGGGGAGAATCACTGGAAAGGTTCCAGGGTGATAAAGACGACTGAATGTCAGTCCCAGGCATTGTCTTTACCCTCAGTAAAGGGACGGTATGCTGGAAGAGTTCCAAGCTAGATACCGTGACATACTAGACGATAAAGGCTGGATACATCGCTACTTAAGATGCTACCAAAGAGGCTGTTTGGGTGTATATTGGTTCATGAGATGAACTATGTTCCTCCCATTGTGTGACAATGGAGTTGTGGCTTATGCCAAGGAACGCCCGTCCCATCAGTGATCCAGACATATTCTAAGGCAGCATCGCCTGATCATGGAGATAGTTGATCTCCAGGGTGATCGAGGTTTGGAGAGTAGACTCAGAGGACAACACAGCGGATCCACTCACAAAGGCCTGTTCCCAGAGAGAGACTTTCATGGGATGGTTGAGTATGAGATACTTCAAACCACTGCTACATATGGCCCTAGTGCAAGTGGGAGATTGTTAGTTATATGTATGCCCTAGAGGCCATTACTATACATAGGATGTATATTGTAGTGGATGCTGGGACATATATAGGGAGGACTTTCTTGCTCGACATGATAGTATGCTATCAGGTTGATCTTTACCTTAACGTGTATGCTGATTGTCTCTCTGTTACATGTTGGTAAAGCTCTTAGGATCTGTACTTGACTACCTGGACTATGATGCGGATCATACTAGTGGGGACATGGTAGTCTATAAGTACATCCTTCACAGTCCCTGGTCGAGGGTGTATCGAGACGGGGCATCGATATACCAGAGTAGACTAGCGTGTACCTTCTCGACCCATACAGATGGGCGATGGATGATCCCATATCCATCGGTGTTTGACATCAGAGGAGATATACGGGTGCTCAGTAGAGACTGGGTACACTGGACGGACTCGCCGAGAACTCCCAGATGGTATTATACCTAACGTCAGATGGCAGTTCTCTGGTGACACTGGTACAGAGTAGTCTGTTGACCCGAGATCGTCATAGAGTCTTGTGTGGTTCCCACTGTGCTTTGATTTCCATCTTACCACGTCCAAGAGGGCGTGCAAAACGGTGGTTTTTGGGTACAGTCCCGAGTCACATGGAGGCAATGAGCGATAGGAGGGGATTCGTCTCTCCCGGTATAGGGAGTTGATGTTGCGCTGTGTTCGATTGGCTATAACAGGAAATCCCTGGCCAGGGTTGCTGAGATTTACTGGTAAGTGTTACCAGTAGTTTCTCGAACAGTTATAGACCTCATATCGACACGACTTATCGAGCTACTGGGGTCTGACGTTTACCACCCCTAGGCGAGATATGCAACATATCAGACGATCAGACCGGACTGTACGGTAGTGTTACTGGTCGGATTCACTGGAGTGTGAGCGGGCTTGCTCGTCGATCTTCAGATCGCTCAATACCCGGGTGGCCGTTACGTTTAGCAGACCGCTTGCGGCTTGTGGATGTTTGATATGATCATCATCTGCTGCCGGCGTATTGACGAGTCTTTAGAGTCCTACACAGAGGTTTCCTGGTTCAAGCGAAACGAAATAGGAGCGCATATGAGATATGTGCGGGACCGAGAATAATGCGTGTATGTGATACCGTATTATATTCTCGCGATAAATATATCGAATGGTTGTATGCGATATAACCTAGTTATCGATTCAAGCGTTGATTCGATAAGCCGATATATTGTATACTAGTCGGTTGTGTGCGACATAACCGGATCATTGAATCAAGTGTTGATTTAATGATTTAATGCATATTTATATATATGATATATTACTTTGCATCAACTAGTATCGGTTTACTTAAGATGGATTTTCTCACTCGGATATGCGCATTACATATGCGATATGATTTTGTGCATTTGATTGTATCATGTTTGATGATACATGTTTACTTGGTTAAGTGCAAAGATTTAAACCATGGTTAAAAGAATGGTTAGGGTTTCTTTTCCTTTATTTATCTATTTATTTATTTATTTATTTATTGATTTTTGGAAAATAAAAGGCAAGAGAAAAGGATGGTGGCTATTTTTGTTTTAAGTTGAAGTTTCATGAAGCTTTGACTTTGTCCACCATTCTTATCTCATGCTTAACCTAACCATTTGAATTAACCCTAGTTAAATCTCTACACATAACCATGGTTATATTATGATAAGAATTGATTTTCTTTTCTTATTCTTTTTAACTTATCATATCATTTTCCTTCTTCTTCTTCATTTTCTTCAAGTGAAGAAGCTTGAAGTCCATCAATGGTGATTGTTGGAAATGAGTGAGAAATCCAATTCTAAAGTTAACCCACTTCCTATTTCTTCATCCTCTACCTCTTGCCAAGTAGTAGAGTGTGTTTCCTTCACAAGATTTTAGGGTTTGGTGAAGGTGGAGCTTGATTCATCGATGCTTCGACGTAGATCATCTTCGGCATGGACATCGACGACCTAGCTTGCCCATTCTCCGACGAAGCCGATCCTAGAGCCCAGATTCGATTTGGACAGCGGAGAGGACCTCGTTGCGGAGCTATGGAGGTGGAGCACCGGATCTACAAAGGTTGTATTTCCGTATTTTATTTAGTTAACTGTTAACTAGTTCTTGTTCGCCTAGATATCTAGCAAACGATCCGTACTTTAGGGTTTGTAGGCACCATAATTTTTGAAATTGCCATGGTTGATGGCTTGGAAGACCTCACTAGTGTGCCTAGGAACCCTGCAAGTATGATCTGGTAAAGTTTCATAGTGGCTACATCATCCCAAAATTCAGAAGATTCGATGGGACGGGAAATGCGAATCAGCACATCGCCCACTTTAAAGCCTCATGCTGGTTTACTGGGGACAATGATGCGCTTCTCCTCTGCTAGTTCATTAATAGTTTAATCGACGTCGCTTTCAACTTGTACGCGAGCATACCGGATGGCTCTATTACTACTTTTGTTCAAATGGAATCTCTATTTCTGCAAAGATTCATGAGTGTTAGCGATAAGATTACCATTGCCAACCTCGTAAGGACCAAGCCAAAGAACAATGAAAGCAGCACAGATCTTATAACCCGATGGCGCAATCTCTCCGTCAAATGTGAGTTACGATTGTAACAAGACCAATCCGTCAATCTCCTCATTGGAAATCTCGGCACCTGAATGAATCATTTTCTATGCACCACGGGTCTCAGGACATTCCAAGTGCTGACCAAGAAATTTCAAATGTTAGAGCGCTCAAAGCAGGAATCTACCTCGGATTCCCAAAATAACAATAAATCCTGGAGAAACCGAAAGGACAATATTCGTAAAGGCGGAAATTTCGACGATACTGAATTGTTTACCGCCGAAAATGGAGACGAAACTGCGTAGGTCGTCTTGCCTGAATTTGGGGGCAGATGCTACTTGGTTTTATCTATCCACCTCTCCGAAGATGCCAAGTTGATTTATGGCACCATGTATCGGAGGTTTGGACGGATGCAGCCGCTGTAGCAGACTTCGTCAGATTCCCCATCGTTTGCGAGGGTTTTTTGATTGTGGAGACGCTCTTCCCTGCAGGCGCAAGCCCCTGCAGTTAATTACGTTACCGCGTAGCGATAAGCACTTTCTCCTTTTCCAGATGTTCATTTCGTGTCGTGTGTGTTTGTTTTGTTTTTGATTGCCCATGGATTGTATATGGAGACTAATTTATGTTGTCTTCCATAGGGCGGGGATTAGTCTAAATCCGTATTTTCTTAGATTTTGGTTTGGTGGATTTAAGGCTCGTTAACCTCGTTTGAGATTAAGATCAACTTAAATGTTTGTTAAGGATACATTAGTCTAATTTTAGACTAAGATCTACTTAAAAAGGTTTTAGGATCATTTAGATCCGATGAAAGAGCATTTGGGCCCTATCAATTTAGTTTAAGGACGTTACGGTCCATTGGGTTTAGGGACATCATAGTCTATGGAGTTTAAGGACATCATAGTCCGTAGAGTTTAATTTAGAGACGTTACGGTCCATTCGGTTTAAGGACATCATAGTCCGTGGAGTTTAAGGATATCATAGTCCATAGAGTTTAAAGACATCATAGTCTGTAGAGTTTAGCTTAGGGACGTTACGGTCCACAGATCACCATTTTTGAGGTGAGAGTTTAGTTTAAGGACATTACGGTCCATAGTTAGTTTAAGGACATTACGGTCCAGCTTGTTGGTTGTCGGGACCCACCACCTCTATGAAAACGTTGAATAATTAAAACGGCATGTATCAGAGGTGTGGAGAGATGTACTCTTGAACCAAATTCCAAATTGAGGAAACATCAGTCATGAGCATGGAGGCTCGGTTTATTTAGAGATTTAATCTCAGGAAAGACTAGTGTATGCTCAGTGCCCACGTGCTCCCACATGATATTCTAAGGCAGTGTTAAACACTGAGATCTAAGATGCTCACGTGTGGTACGTGAGGCGCCATAGCAGTGTTAAACCCTGAAAGTTGGGGCGCTCACGTGTGGCACGTGAGGCGCCATAGCAGTGTTAAACATTGAAAGTTGGGGCGCTCACGTGTGGCACGTGAGACGCTTAGAGTTGGGCGCTGCCTCTTTTATTCTCTTATTCTAGTGCTGAGCACTGTTAGGGGGTCACATGGGATCACGTAAGGCGCCCCAAAAATAGGGTTTATTCCCTTTTCTCTTTTATAAGTGCTGAGCACTTCTCAGGGGTCATGTGAGGCGCTCCAAAAATAGGGTTCACTCCTTTTTCTCTTTTATAAGTGCTGAGCAGTTCTCAGGGGTCACGTTGGGTCACGTGAGGCGCCCCAAAAATAGGGTTCATTCCCTTTTCTCTTTTATAAGTGCTGAGAACTTCTCAGGGGTCATGCGGGGTCACGTGAGGCTCCCCAAAAATAGGGTTCATTCCCTTTTCTCTTTTATAAGTGCAGAGCACTTCTCAGGGGTCACGTGGCTAGATCTCAGTCTTTCCTTTTTCGTTCTTCGAAGGTGCTCATATGGGAACATGTGAGCTTTTATTGTGTAGTATTGAGCGCTAATAAATCACCAGGCTGTTCCTCTATGGTTCTGAGGAATCAAGTTATACTTTTGTTCTTTGTAGGGATTAAATTCGTTTTAAAGGGTTAAACCCTAGTTTCAGAGGAATTAAATTCCCACATGTTTTGTAAGAGTTAAACTCTTTTGGATTCAGTTCTTTCCCCTAAGTTTTGAATCTGCATGACAGAATCTCCCCGATGAGAATTAAATTCTCTACTTGTAGGGAGATCTGCTTCTGCAGATCTTAACCAGAGGAAGAACTAAGTTCTTTGAGAAGATTTAAACTCTTGGTTTGAGATTAAATTCTCTTTTTGTGGGAGCTTTTGGGAGGGGTTCCTCTTCTTTAGAGAATTAAATTCTCTCTCTATTTTTCTTCCCCTCTCCCTTTGTGTGTTTTTTTCCTCCTCCCCTTGCTCCTATTTATATGAGAAGAAAAAGACTCAATTTGTTAAGGGAATCCCTCATTGAGAGATCATGATTGATTTCATGATCTTTTAGATCAATCGGTGAATTTTATTCACCGTTGGATTTTTAATCCAAAGGCCCTCTGTTTAACAGAGAAGATTTCTTGTTTGTTTAACAAGATTATGAATATCTTGTTAGTTTTGATAAGATTAGAATTTTATTCTATCATATCTTTTTAGTTTAACAAGATCAGAAATATATTTTCTTAATATAGAATTTAATTCTATCATATAGATATCTCGTTAGTTTAATAAGATTAGAATTTTATTCTAACATAGAATTCTGATCATATGAATATCTTGTTAATTTAATAAGATTAGGAAAATATTTTCCTATGATAGAACTTTATTCTACCAGATGATCACCGTTGGATTTTTGATCCAAAGGTCCTCTATTTAACAGAGAAGATCTTTTTAGTTTGAGAAAGATCAGGAAAATATTTTCCAAAATAGAATTTAATTCTAGAATTTGATAGGAGCATTTTAAATTGGGACGCTCACATGCTTTGCATGTAAGAGGCAAGAGAACTCATGTGTTTATCACGTGACCCCTGTTATGGGTTTTAGCCTGTTTATGTTCAGCGCTCATATGCTTTGCATATGAGTGCTCACGTGTTTTACACGTGAGGTCTGTTTGGCCATTGGTGATTTATGTTCAGCGCTTATATGCTTTGCATATGAGCGCTCACGTGTTTTACACGTGATGCCTGTTTGGTCCTTTAAGTTTATTTTATTCAGCGCTCATATGCTTTACATATGAGCACTCACGTGTTTAACACGTGATGCCTGTTTGGTCCTTAATTGTGTTATTCAACGCTCATACACTTTGCATAGGAGCGCTCACGTGTTTTACACGTGAGGCCAAATTTTGAGGACTTTCCCCTTTTTATAAGGGAACAAGTAGCTCTTGGCCGAAAATTTTGGCGGGAACATGAATCTTTTAACATTTCGGTTAACCGAAATAAGCAATGGATGAGCGGGCCTAATGCCAACTAGCCTCGAAAGACAGTGTTGGGTGAGGGAGGAGAATCTGCTAAACCCTAACTAACAACCATCTAGAAGTGATTAACTATTATGATAGATGATTATACCTCAAGATTCTAGTCCTTCTTGTTCTTGTTGTTCACCTCCTCGTCGGCCTCTTCGATGTGATAGAAGATCCACCCGAGAGTTCCTCCTCCAAACTTTAACCTTTCACTTGAGGTAACTAGGTGGCTATGATTGCTAATCAAAGTAACCTAGAGGATATAGAGATGGATTAGGGATCTATTAGTCTTGCTAACCCTTGGGATCTCAACACATGAGAGAATTAGGGTTAGGTCTTTGAAGAGAGAGTGCTTGAGGAGAGAGAATGTGTAAGTGATAATGAAATGAATTATGTCTCAATTCTATATATATCATGAAGCATAAAGATTATCAAATAAAATATATATGATAATTACAACCATGCTTCATTTAATACATCCAATGAATCATCACATGAGTCATTAAGCAATAAATGCTTCATTAACTCATTTGGATGAATCATCTCATGAGTCACTAATTCATTTAATGCATTTTACACCTAATCTCTCCACCTCATCTTTCTTCTAGAAGCTTCTCGACTAATTACGAGAATGCCCCTCCCATCCGTGAAAACACGGAAATACTGAGACTGTATAAATCCAATAATCCAATACTAGAATCTGGCTTAAACTAAAGCCCGCTAGTATAAACTGTCCGAACATCGTACGTGTATAAATACACGTATGTGTCCGAACCCTGTCGTAAAACCATACGACCTCTATATCGTTTCGCCTGAAGCAGGGAAACTCTCTGTGTGGGACTCTAAAGACTCGACACTACGCTGGCAGTGGGTTTAACCACAAGCCGCAAGTTGTACTAGCTGTACGTAACGGTCCCAAGGTAGATATCGATAAGAAGGCCGATGAGAAAACCCATCCGAACTCCTACTGAGCCTGATGTGACAATCTCCGTACAGTCTGGTCTGTTCGTCTAAGACTATCGCATATCGGGCCTAGGGCGGCGGCAAGCGTCAGTCCCCTAAAAGCTGTATAAGTCGTGTTGGAGCGAAGCCCATTACACCTTGAGAAGCTACTAGAAATCCTACCAGTAAATCTCGTTTGCCCTGGCCAGGGACTTTGCATAATGGCTCTCCAAACACAGCGCGATATCAACTACCAATACCGGGAGAGACGAATCCTATCTAACTGCCACTGCCTCCAAGTGCTTCGGGACTGCACCCAACTGCTACCTGTTTGCACGACTCCTTTGAGCCGTGGTAGGGTAGCAATCTAAGAACAGTGGGAACACACTCGAGACGAAGCAGCAGTGTCAAGTCAACGGACTATACTGTACTCATGTCACTTGGGAACTGTTAACTGACGATGGGTATAATACTAACCAATAGTCCCCTACGAGTCCTGTCTGGTGTACCCGTAACCCAACGAGCACCGGCATACTATCTCCAGTACAACGTACTAATGGCTGTGGGACAGACCATCTCCCCTGCTGGGATGAGAAGTGTATACACTAGTCTAATCTGGAGTATCGATACCCTGTCTCGATAATCCTACGACTAGGGACCTGAAAAAGGATGTGCTTGTAGACTACCCAGCCCCCACTAATATGACTGCCATCACAACGCTGGTAGTCAAGCAAGATCCTATGGGCTCTATCAATATGTATTCACGATATGCTAAAAGAAATATATACACATATTAAGATAGATATAAACCAAGTAGCATACTACTATGTTGAGCGAGACTGTTAATATAACTGTGAATATCCCAAGCTTCCATTAAGTAATATACAAATTAGTATGATACAATAATGGCCCCTAGGCCAAATACACTAACAGAATCACCCCTGAAAGAGAAGCTGGATAAGGTTTATTTTTTCAGAAGGGACAAAGTCCACAAGATATTCAAGGATGTCCTAAGAAACAGTCTACAATTGCCAGACTCAAAAAGACCACAAGAAGCGAATATGTCTGACAACCCTAAATATTGCCCCTATCATAAAGTGACAGGTTATGTTATTGAGAACTGCTTTATCTTTAAAAATTGGGTCGAAAAACAATAAAAAGCAGGAGAGATAGAACTGTCAGGCGTGTTAGCAAACAATCAAGCCATGACCGTCAATTTCATACAAACAGAGACCGAAACCCTTTAGGAACCTGCCGCTCTCAGTCGCCTGCCCTTCTCTGAAAGGGGCGGACCAAGGCAACAAGCCAAAAGCCCAACGAGTAACATTACTAATGAATAAGTAGTAGACTGGTACACAACATGTACGATCTATATGGTGGAGCCCAGAAGAATAAGTCCTCCTACAGCTCATACCCATAATAATGACGTGGTTGTTGCTACCCAACACAGGCTCGGTCTAGATGATGAAGAGCCCGCTTAGGCCATTAAGCCAAAGGAGCCAGTGGTTCCTGCAGAATCAAGCTCAGGCAGTAAGGATAACCCGGTTGTCATACCCGGAACTATAGAACAAGCATTATTCCTATGGCATCAAAGGCAGCTTCAAGGACGAGAAGTTGGCCAAGGTCCGTTCCAAAATCGACGAGCTGAAAAATGTCGTGGCAGATTTCACAACCCAAGTTGCCCGATTGCAATTGTTGGATATATATACCCTAGAGGCTTGTATTGTATAAGATGCTAGGGATATGTATGTATTGGATATGTATGCTCCAGAGGTTTGTATCGTATATGATGCTGGGGATATGTATGTATAGGATAATCTTGCTCAGTTATATAGTATACTATTTGTGTTGTCTTTATCTGAACATGCGTATTTGTTTTTCTTACTGCTTTGTATTGTTTATACATGTTGATAAAGACTCGTTACAGTGGTATACTATTTTGGTTTTTCTTTATCTTAACATGTGCATATGTTATACTTGATATCATATATGGCTGATACATGTTGATAAAGCCTGTAGGATATTGCTTGACTACCAGCTTTATGAAGACAATCATACTTATGGGTGCTGGGTAGTCGATAAGCATATCCTTAAAGGTCCCAAGTCACAGGAGTATCGAGACCGGGCATCAAAATTTCAGAGTAGACTTGTGTATACATTTTTAGACCCCGACGAGGGGCGGTGGTTGGTCCCACAGCCATTGGTGTGATCACCTAAGATTGTATACAGGTGCTCACTGGGGGTGAGTACATTGGACGAACTCGCTGAGAACCTCTAGATGGTATTATACCTATTGTCAGATAGTGGTTCTTAGGTGACATGGGTATAGATTAGTGTGTAGACATGAGGTCATGATTTGTCTCGTGTGAGTTCCCACTATGCTTTGATCACTACCCTACCTCGGCTCTAGTGAGTCGTGCAAACAGATTTTGGTTGGGTACAGTCCCGAGCCACATGGAGGCAGTGTGTGATTGTTAGGGATTCGTCTTTTCCGGTATTGGGAGTCGATATCGCACTGCGTCCGGTTGGCCAGAACCATAAGACCTTGTTCAAGGCAGTTGAGATTTACTGATGGTTTGTTGGATATAGTGCCCTTAAGTCAATTATTGTAATCACAGACAGACGATTGTGATGATTGAGGGAGGACCTATACGGGTAGAATAGTCTTACTCGAGATGATAGTATACTATCTGGTTTGTTTTTATCATCATGTACATGCATTATGTGGTATTACAGATCACTATTACATGTTGATAAAGCCCGTAAGATTATTGCTTGACTATCAGCGTTATGATGGCGATCATATATGTGGAGGCTGGATAGTCCATAAGCACATCCTTAAATGTCCCTAGTCATGGGAGTATCGAGACTGGGCATTGATATTCCGGAGTAGACTGGTGTATATGTTTCTAAACCCCGACGAGGGGTGATGGTTGGTCCCACAGCCATTGGTCTTTCGCACCTAAGATCATATACAAGTGCTCATTGGGGGTGAGTACACTGGACGGACTCACCGAGAACATCCTAGTTGGTATTATACCTATTGTCAGATAGCAGTTCTCAGGTGACATGAGTACAGGTTAGTCCTTTGACCTGAGATTGTTATTTGTTTCGTGTGAGTTCACACCGTGCTTTGATTACTACCCTACCACGGCTCAAAGGAGTCGTGCAAACAGGTTTTAGTTGGATACAGTCCCGAGCCACATGGATGCAGTGAGCGGATCGTCGGGGATTCGTCTCTCTCAGTATTAGGGGTTGATGTCGTGCTGTGCACGGGTGGCTATCACCAGAAATTCTTGGCCAAGGCAGATGAGAATTACTGATTTAGATCAGTTGTTTCTCAGTGGGTGAAGGGCTTCACACCGACACGAAATATCGCGTTATTAAGGGTCTGACTTTATCCACCTCCTAGACTCGATATGCGATACTCTTAGAAGAAAAGACTGGACTGTACGGAGATTGTCACAGATAGGCTCAGTAGGGATCCGAATGAGTTTGCTCGTCGGCCTTCCTTTTCGACAGGTACCCGGGTAGCCGTTACGTACAGCTAGTGTCGCTGACGTGTTTATGGTTATGGATTTATCCAGTAACTCACTGCCGGCGTACTGTCGAGTTTTTAGAGTTCCACACAGAGGGTTTCCCTGGTTCAGGAGAATTGGTGCAGTAGCCGTATTTTGATACGTGCAGGGTTCCGATCGAATGATTTTACTAGTTACCCGGACTTTCGATCGGATGGTTGATAATACTAGCCGGCTTAGGATTGAGCCAGATTATTAAATCAGTTATTAATTTGATAATTTACATATATATATTTTGATATGTATATTTTAGTATTATGTTCTTTGTGTTATTCTATCTCTTTGGGTATTCGTATTTTGATACGAATACAGGTATGTATATACAGTTGAGTGTATTCCATATTTATACGGAAAACATTCTAGAAGGTGGACACCTCATTTTGATTTATCCATTTATTAATTTAAATGGAAATGATGTGTAAATGTAGTGAAGAGAGAATGGTGAGAACCATGCTTGAATAGTGTTGACAAATGAATTGAAAATTCATTTGTGCAAACTATTCAAGTATGGTTGCAATATTTTTATTTGGAAAATGGTTTTTACAAAACCATGCTTCATATCATACTCTCATTTGGATGAACACTTGGTTGGTTTTTGATGAAATCATTCTCACCATTTTTGCTCATCTCTCCTCACTAGCCTTTCTTGAGCTCCTCCTCCTTCTTCTTGATCTTCCACTCTGCCATCTCATATGTTGAGAATAAAGGATGGAAGAGAGATAGATATACACTAAGAACAAATCACTACATCCTAGACACTTTAGATTAGCAATCTAGAGTCTCTAGTTGCTTCACTAGTTTTTAGTGTAGAGCTAGAGCCATGAACCATATCCCTCGGGCGGATCATCTTCGACGGAGAAAAACCGGCGGTCAAGCTCGATCAAGGAGATCTCAAGGAGATAAGGAAGAGGGTAGAAGACCGAAGGACATAGATCTTTTGGTAAAACAATTCTATCATAATAGATAATCTCTTTGTAGCCTGCTAGTTTCATATTTGGTTTCGATTCTAGGTTGTTGTTTCTAGTGCCAAGTTTTTTAAACACCAAAATTTTTCGTTCCGCAATGGCCGTAGTCGACGGCCAGGGTGCTAAGAACCCCAACATAGTTAGATCAGTAGTTTCTCGGATCGGTCCTGAGCCGAATTGACACGACTTATCAAGTTATTAGGGGTATGACATTTACCATCCCCTAGACCTAATATACGATACTCTTAGACGAAGAGACCGGACTGTATGGAGATTGTCGCAGATAGATTCAGTAGGGGTTCGGATGAGCTTGCTCGTCGGCCTTCCTTTCGACAGGTACCTGGGTAGCCGTTACGTACAGCTAGCGCCGCTGACGTGCTTATAGTTAAACCCATTGTCAGTGTATTGTCGAGTCTTTAGAGTCCAATACAAAGGGTTTTTATGGTTCAGGCGAAATGATGCAGTAGCTGTATTTTGATACGTGTATGGTTCCGATCGAATGATAATACTAGCCAGCTTAGGATTAAGTCGGATTATTAATTTAGGTTTTAATTTAATAATTTACATATCCATATTTTGATATTTATATTTTAGTGTTATCTGGACTTTCGATCGGATGGTTGATAATATCAGCCGACTTAGGATTAAGCCGGATTATTAAATCAGGTATTAATTTAATAATTTACATATATATATATTTCGATATGTATATTCTAGTATTATATTCTTTGTATTATTCTATCTTTTTTGGTGTTCGTATTTTGATACGAATACGGGTATGTATATGCGGTAAAGTGTATTCCGTATTTATACGGAAAGATGTTCTAGAAGGAGGACACCTCATCATATATTTTCCTTTTGTTTTTGTAAAAGGGAAATGAGGTGTAAAAGTGGAAATGAGGTGTTAAAGAGAGAATGGTGTGAACTATACTTGAATAGTATTGACAAATAAATTGTAAATTCATTTGTGCAAACTATTCAAGCATGGTTGTGTTATTATATTGGAAAAATGGTTTTATACAAAACCATGGTTGATGTTTTTCCTCTCATGAGTTTTTTCATTCTCATTTTTTTGTTCTCTCTCCTCACTAGCTCTTTTCTTAAGCTCCTCCTTAATCTTCCTCCCTACCCTCTCATGAGTTGAGAAACAAGGATGGAAGAGAGATAGAAAATTACTAGAACAAATCATTACATCACTAGTGACTCTACATTAGCAACCTAGAGACTTTAGTTGCTCCACTAGGTTTTTTGTGTGGAGCTAGAGCCATGAACCACATCTCTCGGGTGGATCATCTTCGACGGAGGAAGACCGGAGATCAAGCTCAATCATGGAGACCCCATGGAGCTAAGGAAGAGGGTAGAGGACTGAAGGACATGAATCTTTCGGTATAACTCTCTTATCATTGTAGCTAAACTCGTTTAGTTTGCTAGTTTAATGTTTGATTAGATTCTAGGTATTCGTTTGTAGCGCCGAGTATTTTAAAAGTTAAAGTTTTTCGTTCTGCAACGGCAGCAGTTAGCGGCCACGGCGCTAGGAACGCCAACATGGTATCAGAACCATCCAAACATTAGAAACTGGTAGTATACGATGCTTTAGTTTCAAAACCGAAAAATTACGATTTTCAAAAACCCACTCTCTGTCTAAAATATTTTTGGTCTCTGAAATTTTTTTAAATAAGTGCAGAGACTTGCTCTTGATATTGTAGTGACACACAATTAAAACGGGGAAGATCCACTATAAAAAAACCGCCAGAAATCCCCAAAAGCCCGCTACCGGCGGGTTTTTGGTGTCTTCTGGTCGTCGTTTTCATTCAATGTCTTGGGTTTTGAGAATTAGGATTTTTGGTCTTGTTTGATTTGTCCCAGATTTCACTTTGTGTTATCTTTGTTTTGGGGCAACTTGGAAAGTTTCAAGACTTGAAATTTTGCATCGTTGATATCTATGATGTTGTGTATGTGTTTTCAAATGTCGTCTAATTGCTATATGTCATTTAGACGGGGTTTCATATACTTGCTTCTGCTGCTGTGATGTTTATATCTCTGATGGTTTATTCGAATTATCATGTTGGATAGCCCTTAGTGCAATGGTAGTTATACAGTTTTGATTCATTTGTATATTCATTATTGTGGGGCGTGCGTCCGACTTGTGGACTGTCGTTTCTGCCAGTTTGTATATTCTTTTATTGGGGCATGGCCGGGTTAAGATCGATTTCACCATTGTATATAAATTTTCTTTTCTGTATTAGGATTACCCCGCGGAGGAGTGCTTGAGTAACCGGGTTCTAGAGGGCAACGGGCCTGCAACTTATAGCGTTGAGACCGGGGGGCCTTACTGTAGAATTGGCGGGCTATTCGCCGCACTTGTAGGGGGTATATGATGTCCTATGGAGGGGTGCTCAAGTTACCGGATTCCGTGAAGTGCTGGGTGGCCCATTCACTTCTTTGATTGGGGCTGCCTCACTTCCGGGATTGATGGGTAACTTGCCGCGCTCGTAGGGGTCCTGATTCTACATTGCATTGGCTATCCGCAGGACCGGGAACGTTGAGTTTCATTTGTGGCTCAAATGAAACCCGGGGCTTCTATATTATCCGCTATTCCATGTTTCTTATCGCTATTTTGTGATGTTGCTTATATCATTCTCGAGACGAATGGTTATATATATATATTAGTAGATGTTGTTTATATTTTGCATCTGCGCTAGTCCAGCCCACGCTCTGCTGTTAGTTAAGTAACCTAACGGTGCATGACAGGGCCCCGTGGCGAATGTGGATGGTATATACGTACATTTTATTTTCGTTCTTTTCTGGTGTGATAGGCTTTAATTGATGGGACCACATTAATTTTGATTAATGCAAGGAAAAAGAAACCTAACAAGATGTTGTTGGAACCACTTTTCGAAAAACTATAGTTGTATTCTTTCGCTTTTCATAGTGCTATTCGGTTAGGAATATCCCGCACCTCATTCGAGGAGGCAAGAGCCTAGATCCCTTCACAGGGAGTGAGCTCTTGAGCAAATGTTTATGTTACTATAAATTACTCGGTTTTCTTCAAAACCGCTAGTTTTCAAAAGTGGAGTCTAAACCACTTCTTTTCAAAACTACTCGGTTCTTTCAACGATATCAAGTTCATTACGTTAAAGGGGTTTTCGCTAAAAACCTTACCGTAGCCCTTTGTCGTTTCAGATAATTATTACTCAGTATTCGGGCTGCGTTTGTTGATTATTCGTCAAGGCGTAATGTACGATAGCTAAGTAATAATTATCTATAGCATAGATAATGTGATTGGTTAGGACAGTCATGTGATTTTGTTAATTATTCGTCAAGGGTCATGCAGGTGGGTCTAATGCAATTTTGGATAATGACGGGTTGAACTTGAGTAGGGCCTATTGATTTGTTGATTATCCGTCAAGGTCACTTGGGTCTTAGGGGCAAAAACCACATCGGGAGTTTCAAATATACAGGAAATTTGCTAGTATTGCATACATTCTGGAGTGTGGTAATTAGAGTAGCTTCCATCTAGATTATCATGCTATGATAATTGGATCCCGATCACACTGATGAGTAGAATTACTCTTGGAAGATATTTTTCACTTCACAATTAGCTAACCTATTAGGTGTCTAGAAAAGTGTTGATGGGGCTACGCCTTTGCGGAAATGAGATTTATTTTAATTAGGTTCGTACGAGAGCACGGGGAACCTTCCTCGGAGTACCAACACCCACCTGATTGAACGGTTAGCGAACTTGTAAGGTGTGAATGATCCCGATTAGCTTTCCTTTTAAGGTTTGAAGAAAAATTTGAGGAAATAGTGGGAGCCATTCTGATTAGATAAACTAATAACTAATCTAATTTTGCAAAAGCATACGTTGAGTATTTCTTTACTCTCTTTCCAGGTAGCAACCAATTCACGATCTAATCAAGGTAATAAAATGTATGACTTGACCGAACCAGGTTATTACACTGGGCTGGAGAACGTCGGTTCGGCTCTAACTTGTGACAACTGTCATGAGTATAGGCAAGGGAAAGAGGACTGTAAGGAACTCCAGATGACCCTATTGAAGGAGAAGTATTCTAATGCATCTTCTTTGGGTGTATTTGTTAACGAAAACTGTTTTGCGGTCAACCCTACCTCCTGAGTACTAGATACCGAATCGGGATCTCATATCTGCAATTTATTATAAGGACTGAGAAAAAGTAGAATGGTTGGACCGAATGATATGTCCTTCAGAGTAGGGAACGGAGCACAAGTTAATGCTGCAGTCGTCGACGAATATCACCTTGTGCTGCCAAGTGGCAACACTTTAATTTTGAACAATTGCTACCATGTACCTTGTAGGGTGTTTTTCGTCACCCCATTGAGATGGGAATACGCGTCGCTTGTCAGGCATAACGGATTCCCCATGCTTAGGGTATGCTGGGGTTTATTGATTATGGGGATCCAAATCTACGATAGCCGCGGACTAAGCTACCGTTAATTACCCCTCACTTTTGAAGCTAGAGAACCTTCGATTGACGAGTAAAACTGGTCATGCGAACTCAATGTGCGGTATGTGTATTGTGTTTTGAAGGGGATCTTGGACGTATTGGGGGCTTCGCAGATTTTATGGGGGACGTGTTTTGAGTGTGGAGCATAAGGGAAAAAGAGGGGTGAGGAGCGTCCTAAGGACGCGTGAGTGGCGTATGGGTGCTGGCCGCCCATGGGTCACGCGCCAAGCACGCGGGCGCTGGGTGCCCGCGGGTCACGTGCCCAACGTATGGGCGTTGGGTGCCTGCGGGTCACGTGCCCTGTGCATGGACGCAGGGCGCTAACGGGTCACGTGCGTGGCACGCGACTGCTGGAAACACCAGCAGAGAAAGGGGCTTAGCACCTAGGCTGGGAGTTGAACTCTTGAGGGGCTTTAGAGTTGAACTCCTAAACATGAATTAGGTATAGATTTGGAGTTAAACTCCCAAAAGGTTTGGATTTGGAGTTAAACTCCCATGTAATAAATTGGATGTGGAATTGGAGTTAAACTCCTAAAAGGCTTGGATTTGGAATTAAACTCCTAAAAGGTCTGGATGTGGAGTTAAACTCCTTTGAGAATTTGGATTTTGGAGCTGGACTCCTCAAAGATTTTTGGAGGTGATCAAAGGGGACCCATTTCTTCTCCTTGGAGCCTCAGATTCTCCCGAAATGGGTTTTTTGAGGTGGGTCTTCTTCCTCTTCCTCCCGTTTTGCTGGATCTTGGAGAAAAAGGCAGGTGTGATAAAAATCTCCCTTTTAGAGATTTGATGGGAGATCTGAACTCCCCTTCGAAGGTTTTATAGTGAAAAACTATTTTTTTTTTGGAAAAAAGAAGAGTTAAACTCTTGATTTAATTGGAAAAGAAAAGGAAATGGAGAATTTGAGAGAAAGGAGATGGAGGCACAAACCCTAGAATTTTTTGAGAGAATGAAAAGTTGTTATTGATTTTTTCATCATGTTTGTCTTTATAGGCTACACACTTGTTGGGTTATCTAGCGCGACAGCAAAATTTCGGGAGGCATCGTCCATGCCAAATTAAAAAATTGCCGCGCTAAAGAACCTAAAACATAGGATGTTTAACTAGAGATTTAGACGAACAAGCAATGCAAACATTTTTACATCTAAGTGAATGATGAATACAACCTTTGTAGACCGGTCCTTCACTTCTAAAGCTCCGTGTAGTAGTCCCTTCGCTCCAAGTAGTGAACACCCAAACTCTAGTAAGGGTTCACATGAAGAAATGAACAACCTTGCTCGAAGTCTTCGAGGCCGAAGATGATCTACGTCGAGGAGACTCAAGCTCATGCTACTTCTTCACTAATGGTAGGTTAGTGAAGTAAACACCCTAAACTAAATAGCTAATATAGTAGAGGATGATGAAGTAGGAAATGAGCTCACTTTAGATTTAATTTTCTCACAATATTTTCTCACTTAGAAAAAAGCTAGCAAGCTTTTTCTCATGAGGAAGAAGATGAAGTGATGAAGAGAAAATGAAGCTCATGAGGCAAGAATAGCAACCATGGGTGAGTTAGTGTCATACACTAACCCATGTAGAGAATGAACCATGGCTAAATAATAATGGTTGGGTTAATAAATATTTTCAAGTAAAACAAAAAGAGTGGACTTGGTTAATGGTTCCACAAGTTTCTACAAGTTTCAACCATGTTACAATTTCCAACCAATTTTGATTTACTTTAAATAAATAAAAACCCTTCATTATTATTTGCATAGTGTGAGTCTCATACACCCATGTTGCATGTGGCATCAAGCATGACACATTAAAATGTACATTAATATATATCACATATATACTATATGCACACAATTGAGAAAAAGAAATGTTTAAGTGAGCTAATATTAGTTAATGTAAATTAATGTATCGCATATATAATTATACATTAAATTATTAAATCAACACTTGATTTAATAATCCGGCTATATCACATACAACCGACTAATATCAAATGTAACAATCTATCGAATCAACACTTGATCCGATAACCCGGCTATATCTTATATAACCGACCGATATCACATATCGCAAGAATAGAATGCGGTATCACATACGCACATTAATCTCGGTCCCACACATATCACATATGTGCTTCTACTTCATTTCGCATGATCCAGGATACCTCTGTGTAGGACTCTAAAGACTCGTCAATACGCCGGCAGCAGGTGATGATCATATCAAACACCCACAAGCCGCAAGCGGTCTGCTAAACGTAACGGACACCCGGGTATTGAGCGATCAGAAGATCAACAAGCAAGACTTCTCATACTCATGCGAATCCAATCAGTAACACTACCGTACAGTCCGGTCTCTTCGTCAGATATGTCGCATATCACAGCCTGGGGGTGGTAGACGTCAGACCCCAATAGCCCTGATAAGTCATGCCGATGCCAGGTCCATAACGGTTCGAGAAACTATTGATAACACTTACCAGAAGATCTCAGTAACCCTGGCCAGTGATTTCATGTTATAGCCAATCGAGCAGAGCGCAACATCAACTCCTAATACCGGGAGAGACGAATCCCCTACTATCGCTCATTGCCTCCATGTCACTCGGGACTGTACCCAAAAACCACTTTTTTGCATGATCTCTTGACCGTGGTATGGTGGAATTCAAAGCACAGTGGGAATCACACAAGACTTTATGACGATCTCGGGTCGATAGACTAACCTGTACCAGTGTCACCAGAGAACTGCTATCTGACGATAGGTATAATACCATCTATGAGTTCTCGGCGAGTTCGTCCAGTGTACCCAGTCTCCACTGAGCACCCTTATACCTTCTCTAATGTCAAACACTAATGGATATGGGATCATCTATCTCCCATCATATGGGTCGAGAAGCGTATACGCTAGTCTACTCTGGATTATCGATGCCCTTTCTCGATACTCCTATGAGTAGGAACAATTATAGGGTGTACTTGTGGACTACCCTTGGCCCCACTAGTATGATCTATATCATAGTCCTAGTAGTCAAGTACACATCCTAAGGGCTTTATCAACATGTGAGAGCAAGACATCATCACTTATACAAATCAACATGTTAAGACAAAGAGCAACCAGATAGCATACTATCATGTCGAGAAAGAAAGTCCTCCGTATATATGTCCAAGCATCCATTATAATATACATCTCATGTACAATAATGGCCTCTAGGACATACAAATAACTAACAATCTCCCACTTGCACTAAGGCCATCTGTATAAGCGAAATGGTGGTATACTACCTGGTTTGTTTCTACCTCAATATGTGCATGTGTTTCTTTTAGCATATTGCTTATACATATTGGTAGAGTCCTTAGGATTTTTGCTTAATTACCAGTGTTGTGATGGCAGACACACTAGTGGAGGCTGGGTAATCTATAAGCATATCCTATACAGGTCCCTAGTCATAGGATTATTGAGACGGGGCATCGATACTCCACAGTAGACTAGTGTATATGCTTCTCATCCCAGCAGGGGAGATGGTATGTCCCACAGCCATTAGTACGTCGTACCAGAGATAGTATACAGGTGCTTATTGGGTTATGAGTTACAC
Source organism: Agapanthus africanus (assembly GCA_030015575.1). Lineage (NCBI taxonomy): Eukaryota > Viridiplantae > Streptophyta > Magnoliopsida > Asparagales > Amaryllidaceae > Agapanthus > Agapanthus africanus. The sequence continues at coordinate 429,557,844 of CM057347.1, read as the reverse complement.
TGGACAGACTCGATGGGAACTGCTGTTGGTATTATACCTATCGTCAGGTAGCAGTTCCCGGATGGCATGAGTACAGGTTAGTCCGTTGACTTGACATCACTATTCGTCTCGAGTGTGTTCTTACTGTACTTAGATTACTACCCTACCACGGCTCAAAGGAGTCGTGCAAATAGGTAGTAGTTGGGTGTAGTCCCAAAGCACTGGGAGGCAGTAGTGGTTAGATAGGATTCGTCTCTCCCGGTATTGGGGGTTGATATCGCGCTGTGTTCGGAAAGCCATTACATAAAGTTCCTGGCCAGGGTAAGTGGGATTTACTGGTAGGTACTCCAGTAGTTTCTCAGGGTGTATTGGGCTCTACCCTGGCATGACTTATTGCGCTTAGGGGTCTGATGGTTACCATTCCCCTAGGCCCGATATACGAGTATCTTAGACAAAAAACCGGATTGTACGGAGATTGTTAAAGATAGGCTCAGTAGGAGTTCGGATGAGTTTGCTCATCGGCCTTCTTATCGACAGATACCTGGGTAGCCGTTACGTGCAGCCAGTACCGCTGACGGACTTATGGTTAAACCCACTTCCAGCGTACTATCGAGTCTTCAGTGTCCTACACAGAAGGTTTCCCTGCTTCAGGCGAAAAGATGTAGAAGCCGTATGATTTTACAGTAGGGTTTCGATTATATACGTGTACTGGTTACACGGATGTTGTGTAGGGTTGCTAGGCACGCGCACAAGGGTCTACGAGGCATCAACCATGCCCGATTAAAATTTTAGCCGTGCCGAACAACCCGAAGCCGGATCTTTAAACTAGGGTTTAGGCGAAAACAAGCATATTAAACTGTTTAACACTAAGTGAGAGGGATTACAACCTTTGTAGATCCGGTCCTTCACTTCTTAAGCTCCGTGTTGAGGTCACTTCGTTGCGATCATCGTGTTCCGGACTCTCGAGAGGGTTCACGAAGAGAATGATGCAACCTTGCTTCCGATCTTCGATAACATAGATGATCTACCTTGAAGTTTCGTTAACACAAGCTAACACTCATAAAATGAAGTGAACACCCTCATCTAAATGGAAAGGGTAGATGAGGATGATGAAGTAAGATTTTTGCTCTCATTTATAATCTTTTTCTCACTCATTTTCATCATAAAAGCAAGCTTTTTCAAGAAAGAACTCAAGGAAGAAGAAGATGAATGAATATTATATCTTTTTCCTTTTGTGATGAACAATGAATTATTGTAGTGGTTACAAATCTAACCAAGGGTTAAGCATGAAAGAGTTAACCCTTGTAGAGAGTTAACTAGAGTTAATGGTTTGGATTGGGTTAACATAATATCTCACAAAAATATCAAGCAACCATAAAGTCAAAACTTCATGAAGCTTCATGGAAGCTTCATGCAAAAGCTAACCCTAATCCAAACCATAACCAAGTTTAAACCCTAAACCATTGTTAAATTTGTAACCCTAACATGTTACAATATTATATATCACATATACAATATATTTTGTAACAATAGAAAATAATACAATTAACATATATCGCATATATATCAATGTATAAACCCATGAGAAAATGAATCTTTTGGTGAGCTAATATTAGTTAATGTAATTTAATATATCATATATATTATTATACATTAAATTATCGAATCAACACTTGATCCGACAATCCGGCTATATCGCATATACCCGACTAATATGATGACCCGGCTATATCACATATACCCGGCCGATATCTCATATCGCGAGAATCCAATACGGTATCACATACCGCATTATCCTCGGTCCCGCACATATCACATATGTGCTCATACTCCGTTTTTCCTGAGTTAAGAAACCTCTGTATAGGACTCTAAAGAATCGTCAATACGCCGGCAGTAGGTGATGATCATATAAAACACCCACAAGCTGCAAGCGGTCAGCTAAACGTAACAGCCACCCAGGTATTGAGCGCTCAGAAGATCAACAAGCAAGCCTGTACATTCTCCTGTGAATCCAAACAGTAACACTCCCGTACATTCCGGTCTCGTCGTCTGATATGTCGCATATCTCGCCTAGGGGTGGTAAACGTCAGACCCCAGTAGCTCGATAAGTCGTGTCGATATGAGGTCTATAACAGTTCGAGAAACTACTGATAACACTTACCAGTAAATCTCAGCAACCCTGGCCAGGGATTTCTTGCTATAGCCAATCGAACACAGCGCAACATCAACTCCCTATACCGGGAGAGACGAATCCCCTCCTATCGCTCATTGCCTCCATGTGATTCGGGACTGTACCCAAAAGCCACCTTTTTGCACACCCTCTTGGACGTGGTATGATGGAAATCAAAGTACAGTGGGAATCACACAAGACTCTATAACGATCTCGGGTCAACAGACTAACATGTACCAGTGTCACCAGAGAACTGCCATCTGACGTAAGGTATAATACCATCTGGGAGTTCTCGGCGAGTCCGTCCAGTGTACCCAGTCTCCACTGAGCACCCGTACACCATCCTTGATGTCAAACACCGATGGATATGGGATCATCCATCGCCCATCATATGGGTCAAGATGCGTATACGCTAGTCTACTCTGGTGCATCGATGCCCTGTCTCGATACACCCTCGACTAGGAACAGTTATAGGATGTACTCGTCGACTACCGTGGCCCCACTAGTATGATCTCATCATAGTCCCAGTAGTCGAGTACACATCCTAAGGGCTTTATCAACATGTAACATAGAGATAGTCAGAGTACATGTTAAGATAAAGTACAACCAGATAGCATACTATCATGTCGAGCAAGAAAGTCCTCCCTATATATGTCCCAGCATCCACTACAATATACATCGTATGTACAGTAATGGACTCTAGGGCATACATATAACTAACAATCTCCCACTTGCACTAGGACCATCTGTTGTGGTATCACATACCCAACAATTAGCTGCGGTTGAAGTATCTCATACTCAACCATCCCATAAATGTCTCTATTGGGAAAAAGGCCTTTGTGAGTGGATCCGTGCTGTCGTCCTCTGTGTCTACTCTCCTAACCACGATCTCTCTGGAGATCAACCATCTCCATGATCAGGTGATACTGCCTAAAAATTATATCTGGATTTCTGATGGGACGGTAGTTCCTTGGCATAAGCCACAACTCCATTGTCACACAATGGTAGGAACGAAGTTCATCTCATGAACTTATATATATCCAGACTGTCTCTTTGGTAGCATCCTTGGTAACAATGTATCTTGCCTTTAATCGTCTAGTAAGTCACGGTATCTAGCTTGGAACTCTTCCAACATACCGTCTCTCCACTGAGGGTAAAGACAATGCCTGCGACTGGCATTCAGTCGTCCTTATCACCCTGGAACCTTTCCAGTGATTCTCCCTAGGATCGATTGATACCATCTCACTACAACTAGTGAGTATCCTAACATCCAATTAGATCTATCTCATAGATCCAAAACCAGGATTTAGGAGGTATCGCTTTGATCCTATATGGAGAATCCTTGTGATAAGCGGAGATTGACCGAGCGTAGCATAGGAAACTCCTTCCCTATCAAAAGTATGTCATCCACGTACTCTACGAGGATCACCACCATACTCCCTACTACCTTTTTGTATATACAAGGTTCATCTACCAATTTGATGAAGTCAAACTCTTTGACTACCACATCAAAACAGACGTTCCAACTCCGTGATGCCTGCTTTATCATATAAAACATCTTGCACACGTTTCCGCTGCTCCCATTGTCTACGAAGCCCTCTGGCTATGTACTTATAGACGCTCTCTTCTAAAACATCATTTAGAAAAGCAGTCATGACACCCAACCGCCAGATATCGTAGTCATGGTATGTAGCCGTGGCAAGTAGGATCTGGATGGACTTAAGCATAGCTTTGAAAGTCTCAACTTTTCCATGTACACCAAGTAATCTTCTCAAGATATACTTGCTCCCGATGGGGATTTAACCCTTCAGATAAAGCAACCAAAGTCCATACTTTGTTGGTGTATAAGGATTCCATCTCAGATCACTAAGCATCCAGCTATTCTTACAGAGTCCCACTCCTGATGGCCAGCTCGAAACTAGTTGGGTCATCATTTCATGATGTAATCCTCGCTCCCACTGTCATAGAGAAACCGAAGTATCTCTCAGGTGGGTGAGGAACCCTACTAGATCGGCGGAGAGGCTGAGGTTCGTTGGAAACTACTGATAACACTTACCAGTAAATCTCAGCAACCCTGGCCAGGGATTTCTTGCTATAGCCAATCGAACACAGCGCAACATCAACTCCCTATACCGGGAGAGACGAATCCCCTCCTATCGCTCATTGCCTCAATGTGATTCGAGACTGTACCCAAAAGCCACCTTTTTGCACGCCCTCTTGGACGTGGTATGATGGAAATCAAAGTACAGTGGGAATCACACAAGACTCTATGACGATCTCGGGTCAACAGACTAACATGTACCAGTGTCACCAGAGAACTGCCATCTGACGTAAGGTATAATACCATCTGGGAGTTCTCGGCGAGTCCGTCCAGTGTACCCAGTCTCCACTGAGCACCCGTACACCATCCTTGATGTCAAACACCGATGGATATGGGATCATCCATCGCCCATCATATGGGTCAAGATGCGTATATGCTAGTCTACTCTGGTGCATCGATGCCCTGTCTCGATACACCCTCGACTAGGAACAGTTATAGGATGTACTCGTCGACTACCGTGGCCCCACTAGTATGATCTCATCATAGTCCCAGTAGTCGAGTACATATCCTAAGGGCTTTATCAACATGTAACATAGAGACAGTTAGGGTACATGTTAAGATAAAGTACAACCAGATAGCATACTATCATGTCGAGCAAGAAAGTCCTCTCTATATATGTCCCAGCATCCACTACAATATACATCGTATGTACAGTAATGGACTCTAGGGCATACATATAACTAACATGTTGTTCAGACGAATAATACTAGTAGGCTTTAGTTTAAGCCGGATTCTAGTATTATATTATTGGATTATTATTATCTCATTGTATTTGTATTTTTCGGAATACGAATACGGGTATGTATATACGGTGAGGGTATTCTTGTAATTTCATAAGACATGCTTGTAGAAGGAGACACCTCATTATTTGGATTTATCTATTTTGAGAAATAAATTAATGAGGTGGAAATTGGAGATATTGATGGCATGGGATGAAGCATGGCTCATTGCATTTGTTTATTGGTTTGTGGTTACTATTGAAGCATGGTTGCTATTTTCAATGTGAAAATAATCCATGCTTCATGTGAGATAATGAGTGAGCCATTCTTCACTTGCTTTTGACCTAGATCATTTGCTCATTTCCTTTCTCTCTCCATTTTCTCCTCCTTCTTCCTCAAAAACCCTAAACTTCACATGTGTTATGAGCCATAGGGTTATATGAGATAAAATACTCCATTAGACACTCTACATCTTCTAAGCTACCTAACTTAGCAAATTAGGTACCTTAGTTACCTCGGTTTAGAGGTTTGAGTTTGAAGTATAGACTCTCGGGTGGATCATCTTCGACACGAGGAGGTTGATAATCAAGAGCGATCCGGATCTTCGAGGAGCTCAAGGAGAGGAGGAGAAGAAGACCTGAAGGACTAGAAGCAAGGAGGTATAATACTATCAAGTAGTTAGTGAAAGTCGACCTTAGCACTACCATGAGGTTCTAGAGGCATCAAGCATGCCAAATTTTAAATTTTATTAGGTGCTAAGTTAGACTAACAAGATCTTGACTAGATTATTAGGGTTTGCCTTTGTGATGGGATGAATTTAAGAGAAGAAAAAAGTATACAACCTTTGTAGTTCGAGTCCTTCTCTTCTATAGCTCCGGGTTGAAGTCCACGCGACTCTACTAGGGTTCTCTTCGAGTTGGACGAACTTCCTTCGTGATCTTCGCGCCAAAGACGATCCACCCGAAGTTCCTCTAGCCCAAGCTAACTCTACACTAAACTCCTTTTGTGTAGGAAACACACCACACCAAATTGCTAGTTTGGTGTGGGATGGTGAAGTAGGGGATGTTAAAAGCTCACAAGTTTGTATTCAATCTTCATGATTCACATCTTATGTGAGGGTTGAAGCTTGAACCATGGCAATTGAGGAAGAAGATGAAGCTAGAGAGCAACCATGGGAGCAACTCAAGAAAATGGCTAAGTGTTGAGAATGAGCAAAGAATGAATGACAACTCTTGACCCCCACTCATTCAAGTATGGAATTTTGCTATATAAAATTGCAACCATGCTTGAATAGTGAGTCAAGATGAATAAACAAATATAACTCTCATGCTTGCAACCATGCTCTCAATTTACACCTCATTTCTATTTTTCTCAAAAATAGAAAATCAAGCCATGCTTCATATATATATATCATATATATTAATATATATATATAATGAAGAATAATTAGTGAGCTAATGATATTAGTTAAGATATAATTATATCACATATAATGTATATCACATTATTAAATCAACACTTGATTTAATAATCCGGTTATATCATATATGATCGACTAATATCATTTATCTGTATATCACATTATCAAATCAACACTTGATTCGATAATCTGGTTATATCACATATAACCGAACCGATAAATGATAACTGCCAGATTATAAAACGGTATCACATACACGTATTTAATCAGGCCCACACACATATCACATATGTGTCCTACTTCGTTTCGCTTGAACCAGGGAATTTCTGTGTGGGACTCTAAAGACTCGTCAATACGCCAGCAGCAGGTGATGATCACATCAGTCACCTACAAGCCGTCAGCGGTACTAGCTGGACGTAACGGCTACCCGGGTATTGAGCGATATGAATATCAACAGGCAAGCTCATCCATACTCTCCATGAAGCCTATCAATAACACTACCGTACAGTCCGGTCTCTTCGTCTGATATGTCGCATATCATGTCTAGGGGTGGTAAACGTCAGACCCCAGTAACATGATAAGTCATGCTGATGTCTGGCCTATAACGGCTCGAGAAACTACTGATAACACTTATCAGTAAATCTCATAAGCAGCCCTGGCCAGGGACTTCCAGTTATAGCCAATCGAGCATAGCGCAGCATCAACCCCCAATACCGGGAGAGAAGAAACCTCTCCTATCGATCATTGCCTCTATGTGACTCTGGACTGCACCCAAAATCCACCTGTTTGGATGACTCCTTTGAGCCGTGGTAGGGAGGAAATCAAAGCACAGTGGGAGTCACACAAGACTCTATGACGATCTTGGGTCTACAGACTAACCTGTACCAGTGTCACCAGAGGACTGCTATCTGACGATAGGTATACTACCACATAGGAGTCCTTGGCGAGTCCTGTTCGGTGTACCCATTCTCCGATGAGCACCTGTGCACAATCTTTGATGTCATACACAAATGGTTGTGGGATCAACCATCGCCCTCTAAGGGATAAGAAACGTACACACTAGTTTACTCTGGAATATCGATGCCCTAGTCTCGATATTCCCTCGACTAGGAACTAATTAAAGGATGTACTTTTGGACCACCCTGGCCCCACTAGTATGATCTCATCATAATCCTGGTAGTCAAGTACATATTCTAAGGGCTTTATCAACATGTAAGAGACAGACAGTATAAATACCAGTCTACATGTTAAGATAAAAGTAACCTGATAGCATACTATCACGTCGAGCAAGAAAGTCCTCTATATATATGTCCAAGCATCCACTATATCGACAATAATGGCCTCTAGGGCATACATATTCCTAACAATTTCCCACTTGCACTAAGGCCAGTAGTTGTAGTATCTCATACTCAACGTCCAAAAAGTCTCTCGAATAGCATCTGGGGGATGGCCTCAGTGAGTGGATCCGCTGTGTTATCCTCTGTATCAACTCTCCCAACCTCGATCCCCCGGAGATCAACTATCTTCCTGATTAGGTGATACTGTCTAAGAATATGTCTGGATCGCTGACGGGACCAGGGTTCCAAGGCCAAAACCACAACTCCATTGTCATCACAATACTCAGGTATTGGATGCTCAATGGTAGGAACCGAGTTTATCATATGAACATTTTCATCCAGACAACCTCTTTGGCAGTATCGTTGGTAGCGATGTAATTAGCCTTTATAGACGAGTCTGCTATGGTATATAGCTTGGAACCCTTCCAACATACCGTCCCTCCACTGAGGGTAAAGATAAAACCCGAGACTGACTTTCAGTCATCCTTATCACTCTGGAAGCTCGAATCGGTAAAGGACTCCATCTGGAGTTCACCGTTACCTTACACCAAGAACATCTCTTTAGTCCTTTTCATGCACTTAAGTATGTTCTTCATCTGTCCAGTGGTTTTCCCAAAGATCTTTTCGATACTAATTCACTACACCTAGCGAGTAAGCTACATCTGGTTTGGTACATAACATCGCATACATGATTGACCCGTCTGCCGAAACATATAGTATCCCTTGTATGCGAGCCCTCTCCAAATCAGTCTCGAGAGAAATCTCTTTGGAGAGAGTGATTCCTGAACAAGCGGGTACATTACCACGCTTAGAATCATCCATACTAAACCCCTTTAGCATGGTGTCTATGTACCAGGATTGGGACAATCCCAAATCCATTTAGATCTATCTCTATAGATCTATATCCCCAGGATGTAGGAGATATCATTTAGATCTTTCATGGAGAACCTGTGTGATAAGAGGTGCTTGACCGTGTAGTATAGGAACATCGTTTCCTATCAAGAGTATGTCATCCACGTACAATACGAGGAAGACAAGCATACTCTCTACAACCTTTTTATTTATACATGGTTCATCTACCTTTTTGTTGAAGTCAAACTCTTTGACCGCTTGATTGTTAGAGTTTTTGCGTGTTCAAGTTTAGTTAATTACCGCAATCAAGACGGTTTTGCTTGTAGCTAGCCGGTTGAGTACGGGTCATCCGCAGGGAGATGGGAATCTTTTTCTATGTGCTTTAACGAGTTAAGTACAAATGTCCAGATTTGTTTGTGATTAACTATGTGCTAAATGATATGTAAAGAGAGCTTGTTAGGGTTAGGATTAGGTTAGTTTGAGTTAGGAGTCGCTCACTTCTTTCGTTGCCACTCTTAATATCGGTGTTACAGTAATCGGCAGCAACGGGGATTAGCACGACTAGGAAGGAACTTGCGAGTATAAGCTAGGCTTTCCAACGCATAAGTTCTTCCTTTTGGTGCTTGTCCGTCCGTTCTTGGCTCTTATCCTTAACCTCCGGTTAATTTAACCACAACCGGTCTCACTACGGAATCACCGCTATCATGTAGGATAGGATGCCGTAGGGAGCGGATTGTGGTTCAATTAACGGGAGTCCGATTTAAGATATTGGTAAAGGAAAGAGTAAGAGAGATTTCCTTCTCTCAAACTTCCCTTATCCTATCCTAACAAGTTATGGAAACTACTCACCCATTACAAGAAAAAGGAAAATAAAAAAAAGGAGAAAGATAGAAAGAAAGAGGTTAGAAGATTACAACTAGCTATTTGCGACCTCACCTAGGCAAGTATCAAGCGTAAGCATCATGGTTGTTTAAGGATAAAGGAAAAGAGAACAAGAAAGAAACAAACACAAATAACAACAACTAAATTAGCAAATGAAAATTACAAGAAAATATAATTAACAATTACAAGAACAAGACAAGCTTGATAATAAAAGAACTCCTTTATTCATTCTTCACTCACAAAAGCTCACTACAAGTTTTTAATGGAGAAGAGATGAGAGGAGGAAGAAGAACAACACATGTATTATAAAATCTAAATACAAGAATAAGCACCCTTGGTTTTGGCAAGTTTTGGACTATTTATAGGCAGGGAACTGGAAACCTAGGACAACTATTTGCTTCCTTACAAAATTATCCAACTGCCCCTGAAATACGACAGCCTGAAGAGTCCGTACGGCCGCGGTTCCGCGGCCTAGACCCCCTATTGGCCGCGGAACCGCGGCCATATAGATGACTTGGCTTCTCCGGTTTTGTGGGGTGTCCTGGTATGCTTTTCTCTGTAGTTTGGCATATGTTTTTTCTGATAATCTTTCCACATTTCTTCCAGAATTTTAGTAGATCAAAAGGTGATTGGATGTGGATCTTTTGTCATGATTTTCTTGAGCTCCGCGTAGATTTCTTGGTCTTTGTGTTGCCATTGTGCTTTGTGCATGAAGATGACAATCGATTTGCCATTTTGTCTTCTTAACTGGTGTGTGGCAACATACGGATAGAGAGCGGAGACCCGTGTTTTATCTGTGGTTGGCAGTAATCCGGAATTTTGTCGTGCTTTTCATGAATTTCACCGTTTAGAGCCGAGAACATGTATCCTGCAATTGACTAGCAAACACGGCTCAAGAGTACCTACCGATAAGCAATATGATAAAAATTGGGCGGTATAAAAATGCAAAAAATCTGATATGAACAAATACCCCCAAACTTATCATTTGCTCGTCCCGAGCAAAGCCAATTTATTCACAAAAAATTTCCTAACCTCACTTTCGTAGGGAACGCGATTGCACTGAGCATGTGCAACAAGCCGTTAAACCTCTAGGTGTCCCTAGTAGGAGGAGTGTTGTCTCCTGAGGGTTTTCAGCGGATACTACCCACAAAATCCGGTCAAGCTAGTTTTGCAAAATAATTATGATTCAAACCCCTAAAGTTTCGTTTCAGAAAATAACAATTCTATTATCCTAAGTCTAGACTATCGAACCCTTATTTTTCACACCTCGCTTCTTGTTTAACTAGAGATTTTATATGTCTTTACATGCAGTGCAAATAGTGTCGTTAAGTTCCAGAAGGATCGATTAAAGTCATTATGTCACACAATAAAGCCCGGATAAAGATTTTAAAAGGATCACATAAGTTTTATTAAGAGCGAAGCATTTTTCAAGATCCGTTTTCCAGTAAGGTTTCAACTTCAGAATTTCTATTTTCCTTAACAGGAAACTAGGTCTTATTTTTCACTCCACCTTTTTCTTATTTTCATTTCATACACACCTCTGTGAACGTGCAATAGTCTTTATCATAGAGTAAAACCTTCATATCTCCGCTAAATATTTTTTATAAAAGCCTGTCTTTTATCAAGATTATTCTCACACAAAGAACCGTTAGGAATTTTAACTCGGAGAGAACATTTGCTTGACTTTGTTTTAATCTGGACTTTCTAGGCTTCTTAACGAGTTTTGGGCCAATGCACCCAAACCAGTTGGCTTTAGGGCATTAGGTGTAGAAACACCCCAGCGGACTTAATTACTCAAGTTACCTAGGTCCAAAAACAAAAGACAATTTGGCGTGAAAATCATGATGATTCAATACGAACGGAGATATAACCGGCAGTTCAATTTATTTTTTGGGATAAAAGACGTGTTTAGTGGGTTCGGTGTGTAATCATTCCAATCAAGTTCCAGATGGGTTATTTTTCAGACTTAGTTCCAATTAAGGCATCAATAACATTCCTTCATATTCACTTTACTTCATAAACTATTCTTGATATTACTTATTTCAGAACAAACCTATTTGATCATCAGAAAATCATTTATCCATTTAAAAGTTTTTAGACATAAAAGACTTGTCATCTAATTTCCAAAACTCACGACACGTGTAGTGTGATGTAAAGACGTATATCAGCTATAGTTAACATCAAAGGAGAGTTATCTTTCAGGTTTTCAAAATCTAAAAATAAGATTTAGTTATTCTTATCTTATCAAACAAAACCGTCGAAATGTTGAATCAGAGTTCTCCCACTAGCTAACTTGATAAAAAGTTTTTATGTTTTTTAGAAAATTTTCTGATTTTTATGGATTTTTTTTTTGGATTAATATGCAGATGCAAAATATACATATGAATGCGAAGGTTAGAAATGCGTACCGAGCGTACCCCCAAACTTAAACTGGACAGTGTCCTCACTGTCCTTGCATGAAGAGATCATTGAAGGGTCAAAATGTCGGTTAGCTATACACAATTTTTTTTTTTGTTTTAAAAGAAAAGAAAAAAAATAGTAAAAATGGAAAAGAATATCCACAAATAAATACAAAATGGTATATACATACCCCCAAACTTATTTGGAACAGTGTTCACTGTTCTTGGCTGGATAACCGAAGTTTGGTGGTAGGCAGAGGAAGATTATGCAGGGTAAACCGGCTCCTGTAAGACCAGGAGCTCCTCTGTTGGGTTGGCGCTAAGGTACGGTTTTAGTCGGTGTCCGTTCACTTTAAAAAATGAACCGTCCTTTGGATTCTCCAAATCCACAGCGCCTTGCGGATACACATTCCGCACAAAATACGGCCCTTTCCAGCGAGATCTGAGCTTTCCTGGATGGAAGTGTAGTCGGGTGTCGTAAAGAAGTACCTGTTGACCAGGTACGAAAGTTTTGCGCAAAAGGTGTTTATCGTGAAACACCTTCGTTCGATTCTTAACGACAACCGCGTTATCGTAAGCCTCATCCCTAAGCTCGCTCAATTCGTTCAACTGCAGCTTCCGATGGCTGCCCGCATCTTCGAGAGACAGATTCAGCTCTTTTATCGCCCAAAATGCGCGATGCTCTATTTCGACAAGGAGGTGGCAAGCCTTTCCGTACACAAGCCGATAGGGAGACATGCCAAGATCGGTCTTATAAGCGGTTCGAAATGCCCAAAGGGCATCAGTGAGTTTCAGCGACCAATCCTTACGGTTGTTGGAAATCGTCTTCTCCAGTATCTGCTTGATTTGCCGATTTGAAACTTCGGCCTGCCCACAGGTTTGGGGATGGTAGGGCGTAGATAGCTTATGATTAATGGAATACTTCCGCATCAAGGCCTCGAAAGTCTTATTGCAGAAATGAGTTCCATTGGCGCTAATGATCGCTCGGGGGTGCCCAAACCGGGAGAAAATGTTTTCTTTAAGAAACCTAATGACAACTTTGTTGTCGTTAGTCCGGCTGGGCACAGCCTCGACCCACTTAGAGACGTAATCAACAGCGAGAAGGATGTACAAGTTCCCGAAAGAGCTGGGAAACGGCCCTATGAAATCTATCCCCCAAACGTCAAAAATCACCCCAACCAAGATTGGTTGGAGCGGCATCTCGTTCCTCCGGGATATCCGGCCCAAGTGTTGGCACCGGGAGCAAGTCTTGCAATAGTCATGAGCGTCTTTGAAGAGTTGTGGCCAGTAGAAACCACATTGCAAGATCTTCTCAGCTGTCTTTCTGGGGCCAAAATGCCCGCCACATGCTTGATCGTGGCAAAATGACAGCACACTCTTGAATTCATCGTCAGGGACACACCGACGAATAATCTGGTCGGGACAGTACTTGAACAAATAGGGTTCGTCCCAGTAAAAGTGTTTTACTTGGGATAAGAAGCGAAGTCTGTCCTAACTTGACCATTCAGTCGGTAGTAATCCTGTGGCCAAATAGTTCACAATATCTGCGAACCAGGGTTCGCAAGATACTGTCAAGAGCTGTTCATCCGGGAAAACGTCGTTGATCGGAATGTGAAGCGACGGCGAAGAAGGAAGTCGTGAGAGATGGTCGGCGACTACGTTTTCATATCCTCTTTTGTCCTTAATGACAAGGTCAAACTCTTGAAGTAAGAGGATCCAACGTATCAGCCGAGATTTTGCATCTTTCTTCGCAAAAAGATGGCGCAGAGCAGAATGGTCTGTGTAGACAATGACTGGAGAGCCGATGAGGTAGGGCCTGAACTTTTCTAAAGCAAACACAACAGCTAAGAATTCCTTCTCAGTTGTTGTATAATTAAGTTGGGCGTCGTTCAGGGTTCGGCTAGAATAATAGATTACGTGCGGCATCTTGTTGATGTGTTGTCCAAGGACAACACCAATGGCAAAGTCGGATGCATCGCACATAATCTCAAATGGGTGCGTCCAGTCAGGTGAAGAAAGAACGGGAGCAGAAGTGAGTGAGCTTTTTAATGACTCGAACGTAGTCACACAGCTCGAGTTGAAGTCGAATGGCGTGTCCTTGGCCAGCAAAAGAGTCAAGGGCCTAGCAATCTTGCTAAAGTCCTTGATGAACCGTCTATAGAAACCGGCATGGCCAAGGAAGGCTCGGATGTCTCTGACGCATCTGGGAGGAGGGAGATTGGAAATGACCTCAATTTTCGCTTTGTCGACCTCTATGCCATTTTGCGAGATGATATGTCCTAAGACAATACCTTCACCATGAAGTGGCACGTCTCCCAATTCAAAGTGAGGTTCTTGTCCTTACATCGGGTAAGGACAGCGTCGAGATGCAGCAAACACTCGTTAAAGGAATCGCCGAAGATGGAGAAATCGTCCATGAAGATCTCCAGAAATTTTTCCACCATGTCTGAGAAAATTCCCATCATACACCGCTGGAAGGTAGCGGGCGCATTGCATAACCCAAAGGGCATGCGACGATATGCAAACGTGCCGAAAGGACAAGTGAATGTGGTCTTGTCCTGGTCTTTTTCGGCGATGGGAATTTGATTATAGCCGGAGTAGCCATCAAGAAAGCAGTAGTACTCATGTCCGGCCAATCGTTCAAGCATTTGGTCAATGAAAGGTAGCGGAAAGTGGTCTTTCCGTGTTGCGGCGTTGAGTTTTCGGTAATCGATGCATACTTGCCACCCAGTTTGGGTGCGAGTAGGGTTAACTCATTTGCCTAGTTAGTGATGACCGTTATGCCTGATTTCTTAGGGACAACGTGAATGGGGCTAACCCACTGGCTATCAGAGATAGGGTAAATGATACCACTATCCAGACATTTTACGATATCCTTCTTTACAGCCTCCTTCATGACTGGATTGAGACGTCTTTGTGGATCCCTGGCCGGTTTGGCATCATCCATCAAATGAATGTGATGTTCAACGATTAGGGGACTAATCCTCTTGATGTCCTCCATTGACCAGCCAAAAGCTTGCCTATTGCTGTGCAAGACCGCGAGAAGGGCTCTCTCTTGCTCGGGAGCTAGAGAAGCCGAGATGATAACAGGGAGGGTCTCGTTCTCACCCAAGTAAGCGTACTTAAGGTGAGACGGTAAAGGCTTGAGTTCGAGTGTTGGAGGTGAAACGATTGAAGGCAAGATTGGTGAAAAGGTCTCGAACTCAAAAGATTCCAGCAACGGTTCAAAACGAGTGTAAGCGACCGAGTTGGATAGTTCAGGTAACTCATCCGGAAATTCGAAGGATTCAAACTCGGGTGGTGAGTGGCTAAGATCGTTCAAGAAAGTGAAACACTCATAGTCATTGTCGGGCGCAGAAACAGCAGCAGGTTCGTAGAGGAACACACTAGTGGCGTTAAGGTTATCGTGATCAAACAGAAACTCCTCGAATTCACACTCTTCTGGGGTGATCTTTTGGATTGAGCAAACGTCTAATATATGAGCGTTAGGTTCGGAGGGCTGATTCCCCAACCTAAAAATGTTGAGTTCAATTGTCATGTTTCCAAAAGATAGGTTCATCGAACCATTTCGATAATTGATCACATCATTTGAGGTTGCAAGGAATGGGCGACCGAGTATCACTGGAATTTGATTCCGGGGGTTAGCTACAGGCTGTGTGTCTAAAACATTGAAGTCAACAGGGAATATGAAGTCCCCAACCTTGATTAACACATCCTTTTGCTCACCCCTAGGATGGATGATCGATCGGTCGGCCATTTGGAGAGTACAGTGTGTGGGTTTCAGCTCTCCTACACCTAATTGCTCATATACTGAGTACGGAAGCAGGTTAACACTGGCACCAAGATCTAATAGTGCGCGGTTGATGTTCTTATCCCCAATGGTAATAGAAATCGTAGGACAGCCAGGGTCCTTCCGTTTTTGCGGTAAAGATTGGGTAAGAGCATCACTCACAGCACTAGCCAAGAAAACTTTCTTGGGTACCTTAGACTTCCTCTTTTTCGTGCACAAGTCCTTTAAGATTTTCGCGTAGGACGGGACTTGTTGGACAACATCTAAAAGGGGAATGTTTATGTTAACCTGCTTAAACAACTCCAGAATCTTCTCCATTTGTGGATTTTGTTTATTGGGCCTCAACCGGTTTGGAAATGGAACGTTTTTAAAATTAGTTGAGTCCAATGCTTGTGGAGGAGATTGTGGAGCTGGAGCGGATCCCAGAACTGGTGTTTTCGTGGAGTGAGAAGTGGGTCCATTCAGAGTAGAAGAAGAAGAAGGAGAGCCTTTTGAAGAATGGAGAATAGGCTCAGAAGACGAAGAAGCAGAAGAAGAAGAAGAAGAAGAAGAAGAAGAAGCGGCCGGGGTGTCATCGTCGATCCGTGTGCCAATGTTGTTTTGCAGCATCCTTCCCGATCTCAATGTAGTCACGGCACTTACATTATGGTTCTGTTGTTCAAGAGCAACATGTACATTATGTGGGTGACCGGGATTTGGGAGTGGTTGGGACGGAAGCTTCCCCTTCTCTCGCTCGCTTAAGGCCGCATTCAGCTGTGCAATCTGGGCCTCGATGGTCTTGATGCTTTGCCCGTGAGCGGCAGTGTGTTGCACTAATAACTGAATGGAAGACTGGATGTTGGCGGTGGACTGAGTTGATTGTTTAACGAACGCCTCCAGACTTCGTTCGAGCGAGGAAACCTTATCGTTGTTTGACGGAACAAAGTTGTTTTTGGGAAAAGAATTGTTGGGTGCAAAGTTGTTCGTCTGATTTTGAAAAGGTTGGGGTTGGAAGGGCTGCTGAAATTGATGTTGAGTTTGTTGTTGCGCTTGTTGTTGCGGAGGAGGGGGCCTCTGGAAATTGCCTTGGAATTGATGCTGATTCTGATTCCAGTCGAAATTGGGGTGGTTCCTTCAACCGGGATTGTAGGTGGAAGAGTATTGATCATTTCTTGGTCTTTGCAGAAATGCAGCATTAACCTGATCCTGTCCTTGAGATGGAGAATTGTAAGGACACTCTTCTGTTAAATGAGAAGGATCGGAACAACAAGCACAAATGGTACGAAGGGGAAGAACAGGGGCAGGAGCAGGAGATGAAAATTTGCTCTCTATCGCTTCAAGTTTTCTCGTTATTGCAGCCATTTCAGCTTTCATCACAATAGAGACATCAAGTTGGTGAATTCCTACCCTAGACTGACCGGTAGAAGTGGAGGTAGAAGAAGAAGAAGTCGGTCTGGTGCTCTCCCATTGAAGCGTTTGTTCCGCAAGGTCGTCGAAGAATTGCCACGCTTCCTTGTCAGATTTCGATAGGAAGTGGCCCTGACAAATGGTTTCTAACAACTGCTTGGTTGCTGGGTTCAGGCCCTCGTCTAAGGTTTGGCAAAGTTGCCATTTCTCGATACCATGGTGAGGGCACTGAACAAGAAGGTCTTTATACCGGTCAAAGCACTTCCAGAAGGGTTCAGTAGGAAGCTGGGAGAATTGGTTGATTTCGTTACGGATCCTCTCGGTTTTATGATTCGGATAGAATTTCTTGAGAAACGCTTTAACAAACTCGTCCCAACTGGTTATGGAGTGGGAAGCGGTGCTATACAGCCATTTTTCAGCAAGATCGCACAAAGTGAACGGAATGACCCGTAGCCGTATAGCATCGTCCGACAGCTGGGTGGTTTTCATCATGGCACAAACGTTTTGAAATTTGTTGATGAAGATATAGGCATCTTCAGATTCAAGCCCATGAAATTTTGGAAGCATGTTAATGAAGTGGAGCTTAATTTCAAAATTATTCCCATTGGCCGGTGGGAGGGAAAGACAGGTGGGAAGTGCAGAACGGATGGGATAGAAACGATCCTGGAGCGCGATTCGCTGTGGCGCTACAACAGGCGGTGGTGGTGGGTTATTCGTATCCATAGGAGGTCGAATCAATCCCGGGGGAGTCAAAGGGATGTTTGGATAAAATCCTGACATCGCGGAAGAAGAGGTTGGTGAAGGTGAAGGTGAGGATGTATGAACAGAATTCCGGTCAACGTCGGAGTTGGCCGGCAAAGGTTAGGGTGAAAGAGGCGTGGATGGAGTTTCGATGTCTGAGTCGATCGCGTAGTCGGTAGCGACTAACGTAACGCGAACTAAGCGGGCGCTAGTGTCCCGAGTCCAAGCGGACATACACTAAACGAGTTTAGTATAGTCAAAGCGGAAAAGGTGAGGGTAAGAAAACGTCAATGGAGAAGTACGATGGGTGGTGGGTGAAAAATGGGATTTTGGTGACAAAGGGCAAGTTTTTATAAATGTTTTTGATTTTTTCCTTTTTTTTTCTTTTTAGAAAGAGCTTTACAGAAATATGTACGGACATACGGCTTTAAGCAATCATAAACAAGATATGCACAATCACACCTAGATCTAGGGTCACCTAGGTCAGCTAGACAACTCCTAATTGTTCCAAAGGGTTAGAAATAAGACCTCAAACCGCCTCTTCTCCGCCAATTGCGGCCAGGTAAGTGCCAGGTAAGTGGGAGGCTCCCCACTATGTAAGTAGTGGTCCTAATTAAGTAACCACTTTCCTTGGACACACTTGCCTAGACACCGCAAAGTCAGGATAGGATAAATGGCCGATGCCTGTAACTAGTCCTCTGTCCTATTGAGCGCGAAGTCCTTAGGGCTGAGTCTAGTATTTTTTAATTAACAATGGTCAATGCATATGCTTTTTGTGATTTCTGGGGTCCTGGGAAGGGTGATGAAATCCCCACCCAATCTGAATTGGTTTCAAGCCCTTTAAGTCCGTATTAATAAATGCAAAGCAGTAACAAATCAACTGCAATAAATTTTTATTTTTTTTAGCGCGGCGCAAAGAATCCTGCACAAAAACAATTTATTGGAAGGGGGAAGAGAATTTGCGCAAAGAATGCTGTAGAAAATACAGTTCAGTGGAGTTCAGAGGAGTGGGGAGAGAGGAATAAAGACTTACAGAAAATTTGAGACCATGAAAACCCCAAATGGCCGCGGTTCCATGGCCAAACACGTGCTTAGGCCGCGGTTCCGCGGCAGTAAGGAGGGATTGGGCTTCCAATTTTTTTGTGTGTGCTTTATGGGGTGTCCTCTTCTTGTCTGGAGCTCCTGAATCTGGATTTGCTTACTGGAGCTGCTCCAGAATCTTTCAGTAGACCGTTTTTTTTTCCGTCTTGAATCTGTCGCGGTGTAGCCGCGAGATGTGGGTCTATCTTCCCACGTCTTTGGCACTGAACTCGAACTTCGTATTATCCTGCACACTTACACAAAAACTAATCAAAAATAACAAGATGGTTTTTTACAATGTATTTTTTTTTCGGTTATGTTTATATTCACAAGTTAACCCGAAATTACACAAAGAAATAAACTACCGTCTCCCCGGCAACGGCGCCATTTGATTGTTAGAGTTTTTGCGTGTTCAAGTTTAGTTAATTACCGCAATCAAGACGGTTTCGCTTGTAGCTAGCCGGTTGAGTACGGGTCGTCCGCAGGGAGATGGGAATCTTTTTCTATGTACTTTAACGAGTTAAGTCCAAATGTCCAGATTTGTTTGTGATTAACTATGTACTAAATGATATGTAAAGAGAGCTTGTTAGGGTTAGGATTAGGTTAGTTTGAGTTAGGAGTCGCTCACTTCTTTCGTTGCCACTCTTAATATCGGTGTTACGGTAATCGGCAACAACGGGGATTAGCACGACTAGGAAGGAACTTGCGAGTATAAGCTAGGCTTTCCAACGCATAAGTTCTTCCTTTTGGTGCTTGTCCGTCCGTTCTTGGCTCTTATCCTTAACCTCCGGTTAATTTAACCACAACCGGTCTCACTACGGAATCACCGCTATCATGTAGGATAGGGTGCCGTAGGGAGCGGATTGTGGTTCAATTAACGGGAGTCCGATTTAAGATGTTGGGCAAGGAAAGAGTGAGAGAGATTTCCTTCTCTCAAACTTCTCTTATCCTACCCTAACAAGTTATGGAAACTACTCATCCATTACAAGAAAAAGGAAAATAAAACAAAGGAGAAAGATAGAAAGAAAGAGGTTAGAAGATTACAACTAGCTATTTGCGACCTCACCTCGGTAAGGATCAAGCGTAAGCATCATGGTTGTTTAAGGATAAAGGAAAAGAGAACAAGAAAGAAACAAACACAAATAACAACAACTAAATTAGCAAATGAAAATTACAAGCAAATATAATTAACAATTACAAGAACAAGACAAGCTTGATATTAAAAGAACTCCTTTATTCATTCTTCACTCACAAAAGCTCACTACAAGTTCTTAATGGAGAAGAGATGAGAGGAGGAAGAAGAACAACACATGTATTATAAAATCTAAATACAAGAATAAGCACCCTTAGCTTTGGTAGGTTCTGGACTATTTATAGGCAGGGAACTGAAAACCTAGGGCAACAATCTGCCTCCTTACAAAATTACCCAACTGCCCCTGAAATATGACAGCCTGAAGAGTCCGTACGGCCGCGGTTCCGTGGCCTAGACCCCCTATTGGCCGCGGAACCGCGGCCATATATATGACTTGGCTTCTCCGGTTTTGTGGGGTGTCCTGGTATGCTTTTCTCTGTAGTTTGGCATATGTTTTTTCTGATAATCTTTCCACATTTCTTCCATAATTTTAGTAGATCAAAAGGTGATTGGATATAGATCTTTTGTCATGATTTTCTTGAGCTCTGCGTAGATTTCTTGGTCTTTGTGTTGCCAATGTGCTTTGTGCATGAAGATGACAATCGATTTGCCCTTTTGTCTTCTTAACTGGTGTGTGGCAACATACGGATAGAGAGCGGAGACCCGTGTTTTATCTGTGGTTGGCAGTAATCCAGAATTTTGTCGTGCTTTTCATGAATTTCACCGTTTAGACCCGAGAACATGTATCCTGCAATTGACTAGCAAACACGGCTCAAGAGTACCTACCGATAAGAAATATGATAAAAATTGGGCGGTATAAAAATGCAAAAATCTGATATGAACACCGCTTCATTAAAACAGATATTCCATCTCCGCGATACCTGCTTTAACTGTAGATGGATTTAAGCAGCTTGCACATGCTTCCGCTGCTCCCACTGTCTACGAAGACCTCTGGCAGTGTCATATATGCTGTCTTCTAAATCACCATTTAGAAAAGCGGTTTTGACATTCAGTCTGCCAGATTTCGTAGTCATAGTATGCAGCAATGGCAAGTAGGATCCTGATGGATTTAAGCATAGTTTTGAAAGTCTCAACTTTTCCATCTACACCAAATTATCTTTCTCAAAGATCGTCTTTCTCTCAATGGGTTTTTTTCCTTCAGGAGTAACATCCAAAGTCAATACTTTGTTGGTGTATATGGATTCCATCTCAGATCGCATAGCATCTAGCCATTTAACATAGTCTCCTCTTGTGATGGCGTTCTCAAAACTAGTTGGGTCATCATCTCCATAATGCAATCCTCGCTCCCACCGTCTACGAGAAAACCGTAGTATTTCTCAGGTGGATGAGAAAACTAACTAGATCTGCGGAGTGGCTGCGGTTCGTCGGGGACTATTGAATTCTCCGGTTCCAACAAATCGTCAGTTATAGTTTGTGTTTGCTGGAACTTCTTCCAGTTTTACCTCATCCACTAATTTCTTCCACAAGAATTTCCTTTTCTAAAAAGGTGGCATGTCGAGAAACAAAACATCTTTTGTTCCTCGGTGTGGTAGAAGATATACCCTCGCGACTGGTTGGGATATCCTACAAACTTGCACATGACTGACCTTGCCTCAAGCTTGTCCGGATTTTGCTTTTCAACATAGGCCAGACAACTCCATATATTAACTCGTTTAAGAGATGGTCTCTTCCCATTCCATATATTACATGGAGTGGTAAGCAACGGATTTGATCGGAACACTATTCAATAGGTATACAGCTTCTCAAGTGCATGTCCCTGAAAGGAAATAGGCAACTCAGCAGTACTCATCATAGAGCGCACCATATCTCATAGGGTGCGATTCCTCCATCCCGATATATCGTTGTGCTGTGGTGTATTCGGAGGAGTAAACTGAGAGAGAATCTCATTCTCTTTTAAATAGTCTCGGAATTCCGTGCTCCAGTATTCTTCTCCCTTATCATATCGATGGATTTGAATACCTTTACCCATCTGGTTCTCATTTTCGTACTTATATTCCTTGAAATTCTCAAAAGATTCAGATTTGTGTTTCAACAAGAACACATGTCCGTATCTTGAGAGAACATCGGTGAATGTAATAAAGTACGTGGAACCATCCCTGGCATGTGTAGACACAGGACTGCATACATCACTATATATCTGTCCAAGAGTTCAGTAGCTCTTTCTCCGTTTCCAGTAAATGGAGATTTGGTCACCTGGTCTTTGAGACATGACTAGCAAGTTTCATAAGATGTAAATTCGAACGGATTCAAATATGCATCCTTATGGAACTTCAGCTAGTCTTGTTTCATCGATATGACCCTGTCTACAATGCCACAAGAAGACTTTGTTCATTTCTGAACCGTTCCTCTTGTGTGTGTTCTGTACGTTTAGACCTGTAGTTTGATTCAGAACGTGTACACAGTTATACAACATACCTTACCCAATCAACACTTGATTTATGAAATATTCACAATATTTATTGGTACGAAATAACAGTCGTTAAGAATCAATGTATTACCAGTTGGTAACACCAGGTGATATCTGCCAACTGCTTTAGCTGCAACAATTGCACCATTCTCTACCACTAGAGACATATCACCCTTTCCCAGTTCTCCACCTGTCTATAGCCCATGTATCAAATTACATGTGTGGGATCCTGATCCGGTATCCAATACCCAGGACGTAGAGGTAACTAAGAAACAGTTCTTGATTACGAACACACCCGAAGAAAATGCATCAACATACTTATTCTTCATTTGGATGGCGTGGGAATCCGTATATTCCCCTTATTCCTTGCTCAGAATTATGACAATCATAAGATAGAGCGGAACCAAGCCCAGTATAATAAGTAGGTTCGGTCAATACATCCATATTATTATCTTGATTAAGGCATGTCATTGGTCGCTACCAGGAAAGAGAGAAGGATAATCACTTTGTATACGCTCTTTGCAAGATTAAATTGGTTATTATCTTATCTAATCAGGATGGCTCCCACCGTTTTTATCAAATCTTCCTTCAAACCCGGAAAGGTAAGATTAGCCAGGATTAATTACACTCTACAGGTTCGCCAATCGTTCGTACAGGCAGGTATCGGTACTCAGAGAGAGATTAGGTCCGTGCTTTCGCACGGACCTAATTAAAATAAATCTCGTTTCTCTAAAGGCATAACCTCATTGACACCTTTCTAGACACCTACTTGATTAGCTAATTGTAAAGTGCAAAACTCTCTCAGGAGTAACTCTTACTCGCAGTGGGTATTGGGATCCAACTATCATATAGAAGGTATGCAATCTCATTGCAAATTTCAACACTTGAAATTTCCGATAATGGTTTTTACCCCTAGCAATTTATGACCTTGGCTATGGTCAACAAATCATAAGTGCTAGCTACGTTCAACCCGTCATTTCTTGATTGAATCAAACCCACCCGTGCGACTCTTAGTTAAGGTCAACAAAGCCGCACGACTACCCTAATCTAATCGCATCACATGCTGTAGATAAGCACTAATTAGCTACCGCACACTACATCTTGGCTATGGTCAACAAATGCAGCACGAATACTAAATAGTACTTATCTGAAATGACGGAGGGCTACGCAGATTTTTAAGAAAACCATGAGCGTAATGAACTTGATATCGTTGTAGAATCTAGTGATTTTGAATAAAGGAGCGTTTTTGAGGCTTTTGCTTGCTTCGCTAAAGAGGTCCCTCCCGGTGAAGGGATCTCGGCTCTTTCCTCATCGAATGAGGTGCAGGATATTCAATAATACCACTATGCAAATCAAGAACTAGAGAAGAAATCAAAACACAAAACCGAGTGGGTTGTAGCATTTGCTAGTTTCACTAAAGAGTTCACTCCCGGTGAAGGGATCTCGGCTCTTTCCTCATCGAATGAGGTGCTAGATATTCATCAAGGAATACCACTATGCAAAGCAAAAACTAGAGCTAATCATTTTGAAAATTTGATTCCACAACATTTTTTAGTTTCTTCCTTTTCATTAATCTTATTAATGAAGTCCCATCAATTAATGTTTCCTAAACATTACAGAAAAATGAAACGAAAATAGAACATACGTTTATGCCATCCGCATTCACCACAGGGCCCCGTCATGCACCGTTAGGTTACTTAACTACCGGCAGAGCGGGGGCTGGACTAGCGCGGGTGCAAAACATAAGCAACGTTTATTATATATCATATATATATATTATTACATTCGTCTTACACAGTTATATGATCAACATCACATAATCAAGCAGCAGAAGAAACATATGAAATATTGAATATACTAGGATGTCCGTGTTTCAAATTTAGCTAGTAATGTAAAACACGGATTCCACGGTTGTGATGAATAGCCAAACCCACATCCCTAGACCCCTACGAGAGTGGCAAATAACCCTGCCAATTCTAGAGTTAGAAGACCCGGTCTCAACTCCTTGAGATGGTCTCCCACTGGACTCTAGAACCCGGTTACTTGTGCTCCCCGCCTTGGGTCTATCATAATACGGAAAAGTAAATAATATACAACAGTGGTGACATCATCCTCAACCTGGAAGTGCTCCAATAAAAGAATATTACATACAAATTTTACATGAACGAAAATAAAAACTCTCATCTCACATAGAACCCCCGGCTATTCTTTCACGACGATCCAATAAATCATATCAACAGCAACACATGATATCACATATCATCAACGTAAGCAAATATGCGTATCCCTAAAACTTGTTGACATATAGCAACGAGATTGGGATACCCCACATATTACACTTACGGACGAAGAAAAGAAAACAGAAAACTACAATAATTAGAATCCACAATATCCTTAGACATCATAAACCCGGAATATCTCATATTTCGGATTTCATGCATAACTTATAAAACTTGCATTTTAGTCTCAAATTGAAAACACTTTTCAATTGATTGTCAGATAATTCAACAAGATTCCCGACTTAGTGATCGCGTACAATACGTAATTGCGACGGAGTTTTGATCCAAATCAAAACTTCGTGGCAATCGATCAATTGAGACTAAATGGCAAGGTTTACAATATACTAACTAGTTTTCATAAAACTAATTAATCCGGATTCTAATAATTGTATCACACATTACAAAGCTTGTAAAGTAACCGCGATATTAGAATTCCGCATGCAATTAGCAAACTAAACCAATTTTTCCAAAACTTTGAAAAATCCAGTGAGCTAAAGTTCCAAAAAACGATCGTTTTAAACCAATCCGGAAGTCGAAACGAACTAGAAACCCGCCCGAATCTTCATGGAGGCAAAGATACCAAAATTAACTATCGAATGGGGGGCCTAGTAAGGGTACCCCACCCTCGAAACCACCACGAGGTGGTCAGGGGGTGAGGCAGACCTGAAACTGCCTAAGGTGGGGCAGTTTCGGGTCTCTACCGCCAAGACCACCTTGTGGTGGTCTTGGGGAGTGGGCTCAGCCGTTAGGTCCTCCACGGGGTGCGCACGCTCCACCCCGCGGCTTCTCGGTTCAAACTGTGAGCCCGCAGGGTGTGCAAACAACTCAAAACATCATTTTTGAAATTGTTTTTATCGGCAGTTTTTGCGCGACAAAAACGGCGGATTTCTAACGTCGCTACAAGTTACCCTAATGTTCTAGCTTGGCTCTGATACCATGAAAGTCGACCTTAGCACCACCATGAGGTTCTAGAGGTATCAAGCATGCCAAATTTTAAATTTTATTAGGTGCTAAGTTCGACTAACAAGATTTTTACTAGATTATTATGGTTTGCCTTTGTGATGTGATGAGCTTAAGAGAAGAAAAGAGCATACAACCTTTGTAGTTCGAGTCTTTCTCTTCTATAGCTCCAGGTTGAAGTCCACGCGACTCTACTAGGTTCCTCTTCGAGTTGAACAAACCTTCTTCGTGTTCTTCGCGCTAAAGACGATCCATCCGAAGTTCCTCTAGCCCAAGCTAACTCTACACTAAACTCCTTTAGTGTAGAAAACATACCACACCAAATTGCTAGTTTGGTGTGGGATGGTTAAGTAGGGGATGTTAAAAGCTCACAAGTTTGTGTTCAAGCTTCATGATTCACATCTCATGTGAGGGTTGAAGCTTGAACCATGGCAATTGAGGAAGAAAATGAAGCTAGAGAGCAACCATGGGAGCAACTCAAGAAAATGGCTAAGTGTTGAGAATGAGCAAAGAATAAATGGAAACTCTTGACCCCCACTCATTCAAGCATGGAATTTTGCAATATAAAATTGCAACCATGCTTGAATAGTGAGTTAAGAGGAATAAACAAATATAACTCTCATGCTTGCAACCATGCTCTCAATTTACACCTCATTTCTATTTTTCTCAAAAATAGAAAATCAAGCCATGCTTCATTATTATATATATATATATATATATATATATCAATCATATATATTAATATATATATAATGAAGAATAATTAGTGAGCTAATGATATTAGTTAAGATATAATTATATCACATATAATGTATATCACATTATTAAATCAACACTTGATTTAATAATCCGGTTATATCACATATGACCGACTAATATCATTTATCTGTAAATCACATTATCAAATCAACACTTGATTCGATAATCTGGTTATATCACATATAACCGAACCGATAACAGATAACTGCCAGATTACAAAATGGTATCACATACACGTATTTAATCAGGCCCACACACATATCACATATGTGTCCTACTTCGTTTCGCTTGAACCAGGGAACTTCTGTGTGGGACTCTAAAGACTCGTCTATACGCCAGCAGTAGGTGATGATCACATCAGTCACCTACAAGCCGTCAGCGATACTAGCTGGACGTAACGACTACCCGGGTATTGAGCGATAAGAAGATCAACAAGCAAGCTCATCCATACTCTCCATGAAACCTATCAGTAACACCACCATACAGTCCGGTCTCTTCTTCTGATATGTCGCATATCATGTCTGGGGTGGTGTAACATTTCAGAAATAAAAAAATATTATTTTTGGAATTTAATATTAAAATAATATATTTCGCGAAAACTATTTGAATTTCGAATAGGGATTTTTCGTAAAATGGTATAAGTATATACCAATATTTGGAAATTTACCGGAGATTAAAATAATTTATTTATTTTAATAATATTTATCGGAATTTTGGCAAAATCCGTGTTTTTACATTTTTCCGTGATATGTGCATCATGTCATGTGCATGTTGCATTGTGTTGTATTGTGAGTTGGTGTGCGACTTGTGAGATTTAAAAAAAGAAAAGAAGAGAAAAGAGAAGCAAAGGAAGAAAGAAAGAGTGTGTGCGTGAATAGAATCAAATTTAGATGCCATGGTTAAAATGAGAAGATACAAATTAGATATTTGTGAGAGAGTGAGTGTGGGGGGATATTTGTGAGAGAGAGTGAGCTTAAGAGAGTCTTGGATGCTCATATTCCTTCATCTCCCTATTGTTTTCTTCACAACTCTTCTCATATTCATTCATCTTACTATCTCTATGCTCAATCTCAAATCCTGTGCCAAAACCCTATGTAACCTTCATAAAAAACATGCATACATCCATTCTAAACCCGTTGGACCATTGAAGTATGGATTTTGAAGACTTGGGCAACCCAAGAAATTTCTTTAGTTGCTTATGAGGTAATCTATACACTTTAGTTTAGTGTTTTGCATTAAATATCGTATTTTTGTTTAGAATTTGAGTTAATTAGGATATTGATTTTAGAATATTACAAGTTGTTGTCTAGTGGCCAATTGAGCTGCAGTGAGTGTTTATAAGACCTTAGGGATTGATTTCATGGCCTGGAATTGAGTTTAGAACCCAAAATACAAATTTAGAATTTTCCCGTGTCGGTTTTGTGTGACCTTAAGGCCTACAGGGAATCTGGAGGTATCTGGGGAATTTCCAAGAAAATCAAATAAGTCCATTAACTTAGATAGACCACTAGAAGACCACCACCGAAGTACGAGAACATTTGGGGCCCTTTCAACCGGCGAGCTCGGATTTCATGCTATTGTCGCTGGATTTTTGGTGGGCTCTGGTTATGTGGTTTTTCCTGTAGCTCACTTACCCTATAACCTATTCCCTATACTTGCTTATTTAGTCCTAATTGACCTGAGTCAAAATCTGGGAGTGAATTCCTTAATTGCTGATTTATGTTTTGAGATATTTGAATTCGTGTTATGCGATTTGTGAATTCATGGTTTTTATAATTGGATTTGATTCCGTCGTTGGACGTTTGTACGTCAACGGATGAGGGTTGTTTGGTTGTTTTTGCATACGTAAGCTATAGGTTCTAACCTATAAGCAATTCGTGTGCCGTATCGGTTTTCGGATATTGATTGAGTTTGCAATGCGATTGTGTTGATTGTAGGTACTTCGCGTGGACTTCCGAGATGACGAAGCACACCGACTTCGGCAAAGCGAAGAAAATTGCTGGTGAGTAGGTTTATATCTACGGGGGAAGTCGGGTGGATGGCGTATAGCACCCCCGCAACTATTGATAAAGGATATGCTATGAACTTAAGGGCATGATTATAGGATTTAGTAAAGATAATATGATAGAAGTTGGCACTAATGGATATTAATAATATGATATAGGTATAATAGATAACATGATGTAGATATAGATGACTCGGATCGATATATGAAAATATGAAATGAGAAGTGAATCATGATAGGATATGAGTATGAGATCGATAAACACGACACGAGATTGAGATAGAGGTGTTGTGAAATTAATAAGATATGACGTTTATACAAATGTGATTTGAGATATATGTGTATATATTTATGAGTATAATGAGTGATATGCCGTACGAGACTTTAGATCCGTACCCTCATTATTGTATAGGTCGATAGATTCCCTATTCTGTTTGATGACCCCGTACGATAGATTACCGTACGTGATGAGATATACCGGATGATTGATTCACGCTAGTGATGTGAGGATGATAATTGATGATTATTGTCATATTGGATGTTATGAGGCGGGATCGCCGATATTGAGATTGCCATCTGAACCATACCGATTTTCAAAGCGAAGATGTGTATCGTTTAAAAGTGACCGTATGATTCTTGTATAGATAGATACACCCATTTATTGTCCATGTGATGTAGGATATTATTCTTAGTTATGTACATACCGCATTTCGGTATTTAATTTTATATGATATCATTTGCTAGTACACCTGCACAGTTACCGTTGATGTGCATGTTACACATACACAGATTTGCTGGCTCACACACATTCTTCATCGGTAATTGCCATGCTACTTACACAGTAGAACTGCCCTGTCATGATATTATTCTTAAGAGTAAAAGTACATTCATTGTTCAGTATTATCACTTGACATGCTTGCATGATATACCGATATGCTCATATTACTACTCTATTTTGCATGCATTGTACTTTATGGTTATATGCATTGAGATGCTGTTTTTATGAGATCTCTGGATTTGAGAACCGCGGTTTAATTTCAAAGGAAATTGTGTATTGTTTTAAAAACGCGGTTTCTCTTGATATGATATTTCGAGACGTCCACCATGAGTTTTCTCAGTTCTGAGCTTGTTTTCGAGACCCGATTCGAGGAGTTGGCAGATGCCGTTTGCGGGTATATGGTGGACCCGGTATGGTACCCCGGGGCAAGAAATGATTTTTATGGTGTAGACGATGAGCCTGGCAGTGGGAACACTACCTACTGGTGATTGTATAGAGCTCGGCGGATATCCAGAGGATACCGTTTTGGAGTTATAATATGAGATGGATATGGGGACCAATCTGAGGATGCGGCGCCTGAGATATGAGGATTTACGTGTCGATGCTGGACATGGGTTTCATGATGTTTCGAGTGTCGGTGTTGGACACTCAGGTTCCATGATTTTGATGTGTCGTTGATGGACACATGTGGTTGATATCCTCATATATATTTACATGCATATGTTTTCATGATGTTCGAGTGTCGGCGTGGGACACTCAGGTTCCATGATATTGTTTTGTGTCGTTGATGGACACGTGGATGATATCCACATGCATACAGGCATATGATGCCGGATGTTTATTTATATATGTCACTGCATTGATAGATTGTTGACATATATGCATACTTGGTCACCCTAGATATCATAGTATTACCTTCAGGATATAGTGACCTATGAAATCGTTGTTTTATTTGATTTCAACTTGTTGATGTTTTCTACTCACGAGTTAGCAACTCACCCCCGTTGTGCCACGGTTCTTGCAGGTTTGACCGCTTGGGATTAGTTACGGTATTGCTGGCACATAGCTTCATCCAGGGTGTTTTGCTTTGGTAGGTGGGACACATGTTGGATCATGCCCATTCTCGTACTGTTATATTCTATTGTATCTAGATAACTCCATCACATCAAATCAGAGACTAGAATTGTATATTGGTAGACCTAGTCAGACTTGGGTTTTGTACGAGACTTGCAGCGATGGGTTTTGATCGCTTTCTTGAGTTTTGATGTCTTGCTTCCTTATTTGTTCTTTCTGGGTTGATTCTTCACCGTTGGGCGTCGTATATATGTTATTGCGTGTTTGTGATTCCGCCAGTTGGCGAAGAGCCAGCTCCCGCTTGGGGATGCTTATATGTTCTTGTATATATGTTTTTGGATCAAAATATACAAGGGAGGTGCTGCCCAAAATTTTAAAAAGATAGAACATGATTTATTATACCTTATTCAAAACTGTACCCCCACTATTTTCCGTAAAATGGTTTAGATTTTTTAGGCTTCGGTTTGCTTGATTTATGTTACTCCTTTAGACGTTGCGTAATTTAAGTGCCGGTCACGTGCTAAATTACGGGTCGTGACAGGTGGTAAACGTCAGACCCCAGTAATGTGATAAGTCATGCCGATGTCTGGCTTATAACGGTTCAAGAAACTACTGATAACACTTATCAGTAAATCTCATAAGCAACCCTGGCCAGGGACTTCCAATTATAGCCAATCGAGCATAGCGCAACATCAACCCCCAATACCGGGAGAGACGAAACCCCTCCTATAGCTCATTGCCTCCATGTGACTCGGGACTTTGCCCAAAATCCACCTGTTTGCATGACTCCTTTGATCCGTGGGAGAAAATCAAAGCACAGTTGGAACCACACAGGACTCTATGACGATCTCGGGTCTACAGACTAACCTGTACCAGTGTCACCAGAGGACTGCTATCTGACGATAAGTATACTACCATATAGGAGTCCTCGGCGAGTCCTGTTCGGTGTACCCATTCTCCAATGAGCACCTGTGCACAATATTTGATGTCACACATCAATGGTTGTGGGATTAACCATCGCCCTCTAAGGGACAAGAAACGTACACACTGGTCTACTCTGTAATATCGATCCCCTAGTCTCGATATTCCCTCGACTAGGAACTGACTAAAGGATGTACTTTTGGACCATCCTGGCCCCACTAGTATGATCTCATCATAATCCTGGTAGTCAAGTACATATCCTATGGGCTTTATCAACATGTAAGAAACAGACAGCATAAATACCGGTCTACATATTAAGATAAAGGTAACCTGATAGTATACTATCATGTCGAGCAAGAAAGCCTCTATATATATGTCCAAGTATCCACTATATCAACAATAATGGCCTCTAGGGCATATATATTCCTAACAGTTAGAACTTCCAAGTAGAATAGTTAGTTAAGGTTTCCGTAAAGATCCTAGAGTTAAAGTCGGTGTTGCATAGTATGAAAAATCATTTTTTGTAAATTCCGTCTCCCCACAAGTGGGTGGGGTGTGCGACATCGACTTACAGTGGTATCAGAGCCTACTCAGATCTTAATTAGTTTGTTAGACGATATTTAAAATTACGAAACCGAAATAACTCCGAAACAGTCGAAACGAAATCCAAGTTTTTGTCGAATTTCAAAGAGCCTTTAAAAATTATTTAAACAATTGCAGAGTGCTATTCTTGTTCTAACTAGAACACCACAGAAAAACGAGACAAAAACTCCAAAGTTTGGCCGGCCAAATGTGCATTTTTCGCGGCCTCGCCGGCCATACTAGGGAGTTTGGTCTTGGGTTTTTGGTGGTGTTCTGGATTCATGAATTTAGGTTTTCAGGTGTTGTTTGTTTTTGCCCAAATTTCATATTATGTTATCTTTGTGTTGGGGCAATACGGAGTATTTCGAAGTCCCAGTTTTAACATCGTTTATAAGTTTCAGTTTGTATATGTGTTGCTAAACGTCCGCTAATTACTATATGCCGATTAGTGGGGGTTGCATATATAAGTATCTTGATGATAGTTTGTGTATATGAAGTATTGGATCATCGTGGATGAATAGCCGGGAGATGTGAGATGGGTGTTTTCTTTTCTTTCATTCATGTAAATTTGTAAATTGATATAATATTATTTTTGCGGGGCACATCCGGGTTGAGGTTGTAGCCACCGTTGTATTATTTCATTTACTTTTTTTGCACCTAGGATAGACCCAAGATGGGGTGCACAAACTACCGGGTTCTTGAAGTGCCGAGTGGTCTACTCATTTTATTGAGGGAGGTTGCTTCACTTCGGGAATTTGGTAGGAGTTTGCCTCACCTGTAGGGGTCTAGGGTGGGGTTTGGCTATTCATCACGACCGTGGAACCCATCTTTCGTTCTAGGCTAAAACGAAACACGGAATTCCTCATATATCCAATATATTCATTTATAATTTGGAACGCCTATTATTGCATGAGATGAATGGCTATATATATATTATATATAATAAATGTTGCTTATGTTTTGCACCCGTGCTAGTCCAGCCCCCGCTCTGCCGTTAGTTAAGTAACCTAATAGTGTATGACGGGGACCCGTGGCGAATGTGGATGGCATAAGCATACCTTCTATTTTTGTTTCTTTTCTGCAATGATAGGGTTAAATGATGGGACCGCATTAATATTGATTAATGCAAGGAAAACAAACCGAAGTTTAAATCGTTGGAACAATTTCAAAACCACTCGGTTTTCTTGAAAAACAACTTTTAAATGCGGAGCCTAAACCACTCATTTTGAAAGTTATCATGGTTCCTTCGACTATATCAAGTTCATTACGTTCACAGTTTCGCCAAAACCATCCATAGCTCTCCGTTATTTCAGATGGGTATTTCGTAGTATTCAAGCTATGTATTTTAACCTTCGCCAAGGTATAGTGATTGGTAGCTGTTGGGTATTCATATGTAGCATAGATATATGTGTTGATTTAGGACAGTCGTACAGCTATTTTAGCCTTCGTCAAGGGTTTGTGCGGATAGATTCAAATTAACCTGGATAATGATGGGTAAAACTTGACTTGCGTCTTATGATATGTTGGCCTTCGTCAAGGTCATAAGTGCTTGGGGAAAAAATCAACATCGGGATTTTCAAAGGAAAATGAAACTTTCTAGTGTTTCATACCATTTGGAGTGTGATTATTTTGGTAGGATTCCTTCAAGGTTGTCACACAATGATATTTGGATCCCGATCCTACTGTGAGTATCCGCTACTCTTCGGTAGATTTTTTCCCTAAATAATCAATGCTATAAACCAAGTAGGTGCCTAGAACGGTGTTAGCGGGACTACGTCTCCAGGGAAAAGATGTTATGTAATTAAGTAACTTCTCAAAAGCATTGGAAAACCACCCTCGAAGTACCAACACTAGCCTGGCCGAAAGGTTAAGCAAGAATTGTAGGGTGAGATTAATCCTGACTAATTCTTCTTTTATGGTTCGAAGGAGAATTTGAGGAACAGTGGGAGATATCCTGTTTAGATAAAATAATAACCAATCTAAACTTACAAGAGCATCATGCTGAGTGTTTTCTTCTCTCTCTCCTGACAGCGACCAATTTGCGATTAATCCGATCAATATGCGATTAATCTGATCTCTGTCGCTGTACCCGGTCACGTAAAGCAGCCGATTATACTCAACTATTCTTAGTAGCTGGTCTTCCTCCTTAAATGTGACCGCGGCGGAATGCAGAGTGTACCGGGATTTTTTCATATTAATTTCTGCAAAGCGAGCCTGGTACCGCTCGGGGTTTTGCAGGGCATGAATGAGAACATCTCTGAGCTCCTTGGATAAGACCAGAGTATCGTAGATGCTTAAGAGAGATGGAAGTTTTCGGAGATGAGCCAAGACATTATAGTTCAATGGGGAAGGACCCAAGTCTTCATGAGAAAGCTCTCCGCCATCTTCTTCATTAGGGACTTGTTTTTTTCCCCTTTTGGGGCGTTGCCTTGATTTGGTGGTAGAGCCTTGCATCTTCTGAGCTAGATTTGGTTTGCCTTCGTGGCGAGCTCCTCATACCCCTCAGGAAAATAGATTGCATCCGCAGAGTCACTACCAAGGTGGACGACATAGCATGTCACTATAGGGATCTCATCATTGGAGTCTTCTTCTAACTCCTGCAGAATCTCAGCCGTTTCTATGGGGAAGAACTCTTTCAATTGAATTAGAGTACTTTCCTTTTATCCATAGTCTTCAAGGGTTCTGATATATTTTTGAATGGTCGATCTCCCTGCAGACTCTTTTTCGCTTCGAGCTGCACCTTTCCTTTCTTTTCTTTAGCCTTTTGGATTTTGAGCCCGATTGAGCCGAATTGGTTGCTGGAACGGTGGGCTCCTTCTGCTCCTCCCATTCTATTCTGGGCTCTTTTTGAAGTAGCTTTAGCATCTTCTTCGTCTTATTAGATATGTGCATACTTCACGGAGGCTGCGGCGAGTCGGATTCATTTCTCGGGATAGCGGATTCAGCCGTTTGCTCCCAGAAGGCATCAACTTCTGTCTATATAAAGTTGGTGGTTGCAGCTTGATTGTTCACTAACACACTCTTGGACAGCTCGATCTTCCCAGTCTTATATTACTTCTCGGCCTAGTCTTTGAAAATATAGCAATTCTCGATCGCATCGCTTACTACTCGGTGGTATGGGCAATATAGAGGATTGTCGGTCATTTTTCTTCATGAGGTCTTTTCGACTCCAGCAATTATAGACCGTTGTTTAGGGAATTTTTGAATATCTTGCGTACATTGTCTCTTTTGAAAGAGTAAACCTTGTTCTTTTTCTTCTTTATAGAAGGCCCTTCTCCTCCTAGCACTGGCTTTCGAGCCCGGTCTGTTTTTGATCCGCCGGTCTTTCTCTTATCTTCACTGTCAGACGCATTGAAGGCGTTGGTCTTGTTAGAGCTCCCACTTTTACGGTTGCCGTCTTTTCTGCTCTTTCAAGACTTTTCACCTTGAGAGTCCGGGGTAGACTCTTGGTTCGAGAGTTCCAACATTTGTAACCTCTTTGTCAGCTCTTGAAATGTCTTGAGACCTGCTGTACATAAGAATAGGACCATCCAATTGCTGAGGTTCCCAATGAGAAGGCTGACGGACTGGTTCTGCTCCAGCGGCGGTTCGCACTTGACCGTGAGATTACACCATCGGGAAATAAAGTCCATGCTGCTTTCGTTCTTTCCCGGTTTGATCCTCACATGGTCAGCAATGAAGATTTTATCACTGACACTCATGAACCTTTGCCGAAACAGAGACTCCATTTGGGCAAAAGTAATGACGGACCCGTCTGGTATGCTTATGTACCAGTCGAAAGCGACACCGGTCAAGCTGTTGACAAACTGACAAAGAAGGAGTGCATTATTGCTCCCTGTATTTCCGCACGACGCTTTAAAGTTGGCGACATGTTGATTCGCGTTTCCCGTCTCGTCAAATCTTCCGAACTTTGGAATGACGTAGCCGCTGGGGAACTCGATCAGATCGTACTGTGCAGGATATGGCCGCCTACTATTGCCAATGTCCTTCCGAGTCTCAGCCTCGGCCTCCAATATTGTAACCTTGCTGGTGAGTAAGTCCATTATCCGATCTTCAGTTAGCGGGATAGTGCCATCTGGGCCAAGGCGTCCCCAGAAGTGGAATGTGGCCGGCTTTCGTGCGGCTCGCGCATACTTGGACCTAAAGGTGCATGCATCGGTTGCTTCGGGTCGTTATCGCCCGGCTCATGAGTAGAGACATGTGCTTGATTGGAAGGCGCCCGAGCAATTTGAGCCGTGAGCTGCATCACAACATTCGCCAGGTCATCGATTTTTGAGCATAGCTTGCCTATCTCTTTATCTTTGCTCCTGAGCTGTTTTTGAAGCTCTTGCTCTGCGGTCCTAGGGCGGAAAGTCGGCTCTTCCTCGCTGTCCGAGCTTGACTCCATATGGACTGAGGGGTCTTTCTTCCTATCGGCCTCATCGAGAGGGTTTTCATCATCTAGCGAAGGTTGCTGATCTTGGGAAGCAACAACCACATTCAAGCCAGATTGGGCTTGGGATGTAGTGACCCTATCCATGCTTTTGCTGTAAAGGTTGTCGTTTGAACGCGTGCCTACCATATAGACCGTATGGATAACATATCTAGTAGTTTTTTCATTATCGGCAGCTGATTTCATGGATCGCAGTCGTGGGCCTCCAGTTTCGGTAACGGACAATCGATTAATTACGGCTGACCTGACTGGGTTCTTGAGTGGTGCTGGCGCTTCTTTTTTGGATTTTCCCTGCTGCTTTCATGCGGCATAGAGTTCCTGATAGACTCTTGAAAAGACGGTGTCATGCTTTCTTTGTTCGGGCTGGGACACATCTTTTTGTAGCATCGTTCGGACCGCTGTCTTCTTGATGAGACAGAATCTTTCATGCGGCATAGAGTTCCAAGAGTAGGGTTACCCCGTATCGACAGCTGAGTCGGCCATAAAAGTCATCAACTCCTTCAAACCCATGAAACCCCAGGGGCTAAGATTCCACTTGGCCGGAGTCTTGGCCCTCATGTTGGCTCGATACTTGAACCGCTTCTGTCTCATCCTTTCTGTTCTGAGCACTTGGGAGGCTTTGACTCTTCGGGAAGACACCATAGACCGATTGACAAAAAGTCCAGAGAAGACATCAGCTCGCACGATTGTGAAGGGCACCGTTTGAGCTTGCTGGAGATGTCTTGTAACTTCATTGGCGTTGACGGCCTTGCCCCCAGTAGGAATAGTGGAGAGCCGTTCGGACACCGTCTTACATTTGGGTTGTGATGCCTTAGCGATCACAATGTTCGGCTTCTTTCCCTTGGAGACCGGCTTAGCCACCTGGTTTGCTGGGATTTCTGCCAGATGAGCGCTTCTGGCAGGGTAGAAGATGTCGGAACCAAATTGGCGGGGTAGCTCCTTCCATTGCCGGCTGAGACATGCATGGAGAACCACGCGGGCATTGATCTTGATCACATAAGGAATCAGAGTCTTATTTGAAGCTTAATTCATCTTAGAAGACATCGTCGTTGAAAGTTGATTGCTGCACGGAAAAGCATTATTTCAGCACAAACATCGGTATATATGTTAAATGAGTTCACATGAACGCTTGACCCGAGTATGGGAGGAGAGAAAGGTCACATTGAGCATGCCAGAATCTATAGGGTGTTTTCGTCATCCCATTGAGATGGGAATACGCGTCACTTATCAGGCGTATACAGATTCCCCATGGCTAGGGTGGGCTGAGGTTTATTGATTGTTGGGATCCGAATCCCCGGCAGCTGCGGACTAAGCTGCTGTTAATTACCCCTCACTTTTGGAGCAAGAGAACTTCCAATTGACGGGTAAAATTGGTCATGTGAACTCAATGTGCAGTGTGTGTATTGTGTTTTGAAGGGGGTCTTGGACGAATTGGACGCCTCGTAGAGTTTACGAGTATGGAGCATAAGGGAAAAAGAGGGGCGAGGATCGTCCTGAGGACGCGTGAGTAGTGCATGGGCGCTGGGTTCCCACGGGTCATGTGAGTGGTGTGTGGGCGCTGGGCACCCGCAGGTCATGCGCCAAGCACACGGACGCCCTGGGCGCCAGCGGGTCATGTATGCGGAATACGACCGCAGAAAACACCAGCAGAGAAAGGGGCTTAGCCCCTGGGCTGGGAGTTGAACTCCCGAGGGGTTTTGAAGTTGAACTCCTAAACAGGAATTAGGTATAGACTTGGAGTTAAACTCCCAAAAGTTTTGGATTTGGAGTTAAACTCCTATGTAATAAATTGGACGTAGATTTGGAGTTAAATTTCTAAAAGGCTTGGATTTGGAGTTAAACTCCTAAAAGGTCTGGATGTGGAGTTAAACTCCTTTGAGAATTTGGATCTTAGAG
The DNA here is from genome assembly GCA_030015575.1 of Agapanthus africanus. Lineage (NCBI taxonomy): Eukaryota > Viridiplantae > Streptophyta > Magnoliopsida > Asparagales > Amaryllidaceae > Agapanthus > Agapanthus africanus. The sequence goes on along the minus strand of CM057347.1, from coordinate 429,519,742 downwards.
TTAGAATCCTCGAAGATCTTTGGAGGCGATAAAAGGGGATCCATTTCATCCCCCTGGAGCCTCGGATCCTCTCGAAGTGGGATTTTTGGAGGTAGGTCTTGTTCCTTCTCCTCTCCTTTTGCTGGATCTTGGAGAAAAAGGGAGTTGAAATCAAAAATCTCCCTTTTATGGATTTGATGGGAGATCTGAACTCCTCTTCAAGGGTTTTATAGTGAAAATCTATTTCTTTTTGGAAAAAAAGAGTTAAACTCTTGATTTAATTGGAAAAGAAAAGGAAAGGGAGAACTTGAGAGAAAAGAGATGGAGGCACAAAGCCTAGAATTTTTTGAGAGAATGAAAAATGTTATTGATTTTTTTTATTATGTTTGCCTTTATAGGCTACACACTTTACATATAGTCCCTTTGGATTTTCTAAATGGCACTTATGTCTCACCATGCCTTATGTGCTTATTTCTTTTTGCACATAAGTCATGGGATTTACAAAATTTTGGCCTTTTGATTATTTTCCATACATTTAATTCTAAAAAAATGTATTTAAACTAATTTATCTTTTGGCATGGAGCCGGCCCCTTCCATACTTAGTCTTGACTTAAGCATGGGCCTGCTTGCTTGGGCTCGGGCCTACTTGGCTGGGGGTTGACTGACTTTGACTTGGTCAACTGGGGTGTAATTTTTGACCCCAACATACCTTCTATACTTTGTAACATCATATCAGTTTCTTTACTTGATAAAGATGGATATAATTTTGTTCTAGATAGAAATATCATGAACATTTAGCTTAATCAGGTGTTGGTTGCAGAAGGTATATTGTGTAATGGTATATATATTTTTAATCAAAACACAGTCATCAATATACAAAACAAGCGCAAGAGGAAGAGTTCAGATACGAACAAAACCTACTTGTGGCATTGTAGACATGGTCATATCGGTGAGAAAAGACTAAGTAATTTGCTTAAGGATGGATATCTGAATCCGTTCGAATTTTCATCCTATGAAACCTATCAGTCTTGTCTAAAACAAAAGATGACCAAATCTCCATTCACCGGACACGGTGAAAGAGCTACAGAGCTCTTGGGACTCATACACAGTGATGTATCTAGTCCGATATTTATACATGTGAGGGTGGGTTCTCGTACTTAATTACATTTACCGACGATCTCTCTAAGTTCGGATATGTATATCTTTTGAAACACAAATATGATGTTTTTGAGAAATTCAAAGAATTCAGAAACGAAGTAGAGACTAGACTGACAAAGGTATCAAGAGCCTCCGATCTGATAGAGGAGGGGAGTACTTAAGCACGGAATTCCTAGAATACCTAAAAGAGAATGGTATTCTCTCTCAGTTTACTCCTCCGTACACACCATAACACAACGGTGTATCGGAATGGAGGAACTATACCCTATTGGACATGGTTCGCTCTATGATGAGTAATGTTAATCTGTCTCTTTCATTTTGGGGACACGCGCTTCAGACAACAACATATCTTTTAAATCAAGTTCCGACCAAATCCGTGCCTATTACTCCATATGAAATATGGAGTGGTAAGAAACCGTGACTTAAATTCATTAAGATATGGGGTTGTCCGGCTTATATTAAAAAGAAAAATTCGGAAAAACTGTAGACATGATCGGTTCTTTGTAAGTTTGTGGGACATCCTAAAATTCACTAGGATATCTGTTCTACCACACTGAGAAACAGAAGGTGTTTGTGTCTCGCCACGCCACCCTTTTATAAGGGAATTTCTTGCAAAATAAATTATAGGGAGCACGGAAGAACTGGAAGAAATTCTGGAACCACAAACTGAAAATGAAGATTTGGTGGAACCTCAGTATTCAATAATCCCGGACGAATCTCAGCCACTCCACAGATCTACTTGGATTTCTCATCCGCCTGAAAGATACTATGGTTTTCTCATAGATGGAGATCGAGATGATTGCATCTTAGAAGAAAATGATTCTACTAGTTTTAAGCAGGCCATTACCAGTAGGGACTCTGATAAATGGCTGGATGCTTTTCGATCCGAAATGGAATCCATGTACACCAACAAAGTTTGGACTTTGGATGTTGCTCCTCCTGTGGTAAAACCCATTGAATGCAAGTGGATCATCAAAAAGAAGATTGGTGTAGACGGACAGGTGGAAAGCTATAAGTCTAGACTTGTTGCAAAAGGTTTTCTTCAAAGATCAGGAGTGGACTATGACGAAACCTTTTCTCCTGTGGCTATGCTGAAATCCATTCGGATTCTACTTGCCATTGCTGTCTACTATGACTATGATATCTGGCAGATGGACGTTAAAACGGCTTTTCTAAATGGAAGTTTAGAAGAGTGTGTTTATATGGATCAGCTGGAGGGATTCATAGGCAGTGGGAGCATCGGGAAGGTTTGCAAGTTGCTTAAATCCATTTATGGATTAAACTAGGCATTGCGGAGCTGGAACATCTATTTTGATGAGACGGTCAAGGAATTTGACTTCATAAAAAATGAGGATGAACCATGTATCTACAAGAAGATTATAGGGAGAACTGTTGTATTTCTCGTCTTGTACATGGATGATATTCTTTTGATAGGAAATGAGATTCTTATACTGCAATCGGTCAAGTTGTTCTTGTCACAAAAGTTCTCCATGAAAGACCTGGGTGATGCCTCGTACATTCTGGGGATTAAGATTTATAGAGATAGATCCAAGAGATTGTTGGGACTTTCACAGTCCAGGTATATAGAGTTCATACTAAAGAGATTTAGTATGGAAGATTCCAAGCGCGGTAATATACCCGCTTTGTAGGGAATCACCCTCTCCAAAGAGATATCTCCCAAGACTGATGAGGAGATGGTTCGCATGAACACTATACCCTACACTTCAGTAGTAGGATCTATAATATAAGCGATGCTGTGTACCAGACTAGATGTAGACTACGCACTTAGCATGGTGAGCCGGTATCAGTCAAACTCAGGTGAGAATCATTGAACAACTATGAAGAACATTCTCAAGTACCTAAGGACTATGGAGATGTTCTTGGTTTACTGTAATGAGAACTTCCAGGTGGAGTTTTTTTACCGACTCAAGCATTCACAGTGACAAGAATGATAGCAAGTCTATTTCGGGTTTTGTGTTTTCCCTCAACAGAAGGGCAGTCTGTTGGAAGATCTCCAAACATGACATCATCGCAGACTCGAAGATAGAGGGTGAATACATTGCTGCCAACGATGCCGCAAAAGAAGTAGTCTGGATGAAGAAGTTCATTACTGAACTTGAGGTGGTTCCATCCATTGTTGATCCAATACCTTTGTATTGCAATAATAATAGGGTTATGGTTTTAGCGAAGGAACCACAGTCCCATCAGAAATCCAGACACTTCTTGAGGCGGTATCACCTGATCAGGGAGATCATAGATCGCCGGGAGATCCAGATCCGAAGAGTAGATATGAAAGACAACACGGCGGATCCATTTACCAAGGCCCTCCCTTAAGCGCAGTTCGAGAAACTTTTTGAGATGTTGGGTATGCGATACACCAACAACTAGCCCTAGAGCAGATGTTAGGTATTCGGTATTCCAATTACAGGCCTTAGTGCAACTGAAAGATTTTTGGATATGTATGTCCTAGAGGCCTGTATCATATAGGATGCTGGGGATATGTATGTACATGATAATCTTGCTCAGTTACATAGTATACTAATTGAGTTGTCTTTATCTGAAGATGTGTATTTGTTTTTCTTACTGCTTTGTATTGCTTATACATGTTGATAAAGACTCGTTACAATCGTATACTATTTTGGTTTGTCTTTATCTAAAGATAGGCTGAGTAGGGGTCCGGATGAGCATTCTCGTCGGCCTTCCTTTTAACAGGTACCTGGGTAGCCGTAACGTACAATTTTGTCACGACCCGAAATGGCACGTGACTGGCACTTGAATCATATGAAGTCTATAGGACCCCATCTAATTCAAGTAAGCCAAAAAAAATCCCAGAAATCTAAACCATTTTAAAGAAGAAATGAAGAAAACATATTTTGAAGCAAGTGGTTTTAATAACATAAGGCGAAGTATGCATTTTTAAAATCTCAAGTCTTTTCTGAAAATTTCGGCAGAGTTTCCTTTGTAAAAACTGGCCCCAAAAAGGGTACAACATGCATAATATGAATAAAGGCATCCCCAAGCGGGAGCTAGCTCTTCGTCAATTGACGGTCACAACCACACAAGCAATATAATATACAACGTCGAAGGGCAAGGATCAAAACTCAAAGGAAACTCAAAATCATCAAGAAAACCATAATAATACAACGCGTGACTCTGAGGTCGAAATAATAAACAACTGGTTTTCTAAGTCTGAAATAAATATACAAGTCTGGTTGATAGAGTTTACTAGATATAACTGAATATAAATATACAACGGTGGTCACGATGTGAGTGAACCCACCTACCAAAGCAATCACCCGGAATGGGAGCAGTGTGCTAGAAAGCCGCAATGAAACCTGTACGGCAAAAACCTGTAAGAACTATGGCACAACGGGGGTGAGTTGCAAACTCATGAGTAGAAAACATCACATAGCAGAAATCGTATGTATGACTAAATCCTAAGTCAATACGATCAGTAATATGTATCCTCAATATGATAAAGTTCGAAGCATGATAAGGTGGCAAGGGTAAACATCTATACATAAGTGTAATACCAAGTGCTCGTGTCAGTGCCTCAGGTAGCAACATATCATAAATATGAGGTAAGATCTGTTAGTGTATATGCCCTAGAGGCCATTACTGTATCATACTAGTTTGTATATTACTTGATGGAAGCTTGGGATATTCACAGTTGTATATACAATCTTGCTCGAAATGGTAGTATGCTACTTGGTTTGTTTCTGCTTTAATATGTGCATGTGTTTCTTTTAGCATATTGCTGATATACATATTAGTAGAGCCCTTAGGATCTTTGCTTGATTACCAGCGTTGTGATGGCGCTCACACTCGTGGGAGCTGGGTGATCTATAAGCACATCCTTATACAGGTCCCTAGTCGTTGGACTATCGAGACAGGGCATCGATACTCCGGAGTAGACTAGCGTATGCGCTTCTCATTCCAGCGTGGGAGACGGTCTGTCCCACAGCCGTCAGTACGTCGTACTTGAGATAGTATGCGGGTGCTCGTTAGGTTACGAGTACACTGGACAGGACTCATCGGGAACTGTTGGTTGGTATTATACCTATCGTCAGTTATCAGTTCCCAGGTGACATGAGTACAGCTTAGTCCGCTGACTTGACACTGTCACTTCGCCTCAAGTGTGTTCCCACTGCACTTTGATTACTACTGTTGGAGATAGTGCCCTCAGAGTCAATTATTGGATCACAGGCACGTGATTGCAATGATTGAGGGGAGGACCTATCCCGGTAGGACAGTCTTACTCGAGATGATAGTATGCTATCTGGTTTATCTTTGTCATCGTGTACTGCTTTAGGTGACCTTTCGAGTCGCTATTACACGTTGATAAAGCCCCTTGGATTCTTGCTTGACCACCAGCAGTATGAGGGCGATCATATAAGTGGGAGCTGGGGGTCTACAAGCACATCCTTAAAAGGTCCCTAGTCGTGGGAGATTCGAGACAGGGCATCGTTTCTCCAGAGTAGACTAGTGTATACAGTCGAGACCCCGACGAGGGGCGGTGGCCGGTCTCACAAGCCACTGGTGTCAGTTGGTTCACCTAAGATGTATACAGATGCTCATTGGGTTATGAGTACACCGGACAGGACTCGCCGGGAACCTGCTAGTTGGGATTATACCAGACGTCAGATAGCAGTTCCCTGGTGACATGTGTACAGGTTAGTTCATCGACCTGAGATCGTCATTTGTCTCGTGTGAGTTCCCACTGTACTTTGATTACTACCCTACCACGGCTCAAAGGAGTCGTGCAAACAGGTTTTAGTTGGGTACAGTCCCGAGCCACATGGAGGCAGTGAGCGGATCTGCAGGGGTTCGTCTCTCCCGGTATTGGGGGTGAGGTCGTGCTGTGTCTAGGAGAGCCAGAACATGAAAAGTACTTGGCCAAGGCAGGAGATTTGCTGGTAGGTATTCCAGTAGTATCTCAGGGTGTTCTGGGCTACACTCCGACACGACTTGTACCGCTTTTGGGGGTCTGACTTTTACCAACCCCCTAGGCCCGCCATGCGATGCTCATAGACGAACGGACCGGACTGTACGGATATTGTCACTGACAGGCTCAGTAGGGTGTCAGGATGAGTTCGCTCATCGACGTCCCTTTTGGTCAATACCTGGTGGCCCGTCACGTATTGGCTTATACCTCTGACGTGCTAGTGGTTAAATCCACAGCCACAGTATTGACGAGTCTTTAGAGTCCACCACACTCAGTTACTCAGGTTTCAGGAGAAACGCTGTAGAGGCCGTATGGAGATATGGCAGGGTTCGATCAGATGCGTGCGGTATTGCACGGATCGTGATCGGACAGTTTTTACTAGCCGGCTTTGGCTTAAGCCGGATCTTAGTATTAGATAGTGTAGTTTTGTCTCTTTGCATTTGTGTTCAGTGGGAATACAAATGCGGGCATGTATTTGCAGTAGCGGGGTTTTCCTGTAATTTATTACGGGATCGGTTTTCTGGGGTTGCCAGTTTGCATTCCGTTCCGGCCGGTTTTCTCTTTTTCCTTCTCTGCCGGACTATCCGTTGGAGGGTGTTAATTGCAAGTTTGCAATTAACATTTAGTGGAGGGGTTTCTTGCATTATTGTAGCCTCTTCATGATGAGATTCCATTCTTGTCCATTTCATTTTGCTTTTCATTTGATGGTTGTTGAAATGAAATGAGAGTGACCATTTTCTTTATTGGTTTTTCCATTATATTTTTATATACTTGGAGAATTCTTTTTCTCTCTCCAATCTCATTCTTGTGAGAGAAAGGGCCGGCCACTATTCAAGGGAGAAGGGGATTGATTTTAGTGGGTGGTGATTTATCTCATATGTTGCTTGAAAAACTTGAGAGCTCCATTTTTTCTTTCTCTCAAGTTCATTCTTTTCCTCCACAAACCATGGCAACCTCATAAACCCCAAAGAGACATGGCTACTACACTATTCTACAGCATCCCTTGGACGCGTCGGCTAGCCAACTTCGCGCCCGAGTTGCCTCGGTCAAGAGGTGGGAGCCCGTAAAAGATTCCGGCTACGTGGTGCCCTTTCCGACGAGACGATGATGGACGGAGATTCCGCGGAAGATCGGAGTGGAGATGAAGACCGAAGGACACGGATCGCTTGGTATAACTTCTCTACTCTTTTCTTATTTGCTAGTTAGCTAGGTTAATGGCCCGATCCGGGTGAAAAGTGCGCGGTGGTTCCGGTTGCAAGTTTTTGCAAAGTTTTTGTTTCCGCGTTTCCGGCGTCGGATCGACGGCCGGGGCGCCCCCGGGGGCTTACAACTACCCTACCACGGCTCAAAGGAGTCGTGCAAACAGATAGTTTTGGGTGCATTCCCGAAGCACTTGGAGGCAGTGACGGTTAGACAGGATTCGTCTCTCCCGGTATTGGGGGTTGACATCGCGCTGTGTCCAGGAGAGCCATTACACGAGTATTCCCTGGCCAGGGCTAGCGAGATATACTGGTAGGTTTCCAGTGTTATCTCAGGGTGTTCTGGGCTACACTCCGACACGACTTGTACCGCTATTAGGGGACTGACGTTCACCGCCCCCCTAGGCCCGCCATGCGATGTATCAGACGAACAGACCGGACTGTACGGAGATTGTCACATACAGGCTCAGTAGGAGTTCAGATGGGGTTCACCTCGTCAGTCTTCTTATCGACATCTACCTGGAGACCGTTACGTACAGCTAGTGCCGCTTGCGGTCTGTGGTTAAACCCACTGCCAGTGTAGTGTCGAGTCTTTAGAGTCCTACACAGAGAGCTATTCGCCTTTAGGCAAAATGAGTAGAGGTCGCATGGTTCTGCGACAGGGTTCGTTCACATCCGCGCACTTGTGCACGTTTGCTGTCCGGACAGCTTATACTAGCGGGCTTTGGTTTAAGCCAGATCCTAATATAGATTTGGGATTGGTTTTTTCTCATTGTATTCGTGTTCCTCGGATCACGAATACGGGTGCGTATGCACAGTTTCTTGAGACAGAGGGAGAGGACTTTGATTAGGGTTAATGACTATTGTCATTTTATTAACCCTAATGCTTATGTGTGTATTATGGTTAATTGATATTAGTTTAAATAATTGTGCATGGTTATGGTTGTTGACCATTTGACCTCCTTGACTTGTTGACCTAGGTTGACACTTTGACCATCATCATTTCATTTGGAAGATGCTCTTTGATCCTTGCAAATTGCATTAAAAATGAAATGATAATGATCATGTTTTGATTAACCATGACAATTATCTAGCTAATTATCAATTTAAAATAATACACACATATATGTGAGAATGGTTATTATTCTCTCATTCTATCATTTTACTTTCTCTCTCTTGTTCTTCCTCTCCCTCAAGCTCTCCCCTCTCATGTGTTGAGAAACACTTGAGCTTGAGAAAAACCCTTTCTTGATAATCTCTACTCTCATCTAGGGTTCAAGGATTAGCACTTCTTGCACCCTAGTTACTTCTAGCTTGGAGTTGAAGCCAAAGGTCGAGGCTTTCGGGTGGATCTTTCTTCGACGTGAGAAGACGACTAAGGTGACCTCCTTCCACCACTCCAAGGAGCAAGGAGAGAAGGACATAAAGCCCAAGGTATAACCTTTCTAGCACTTAGCTAGTTTCTAGTTAGCTTTAGCTTGTTTTTTTTTAGCAAAGATCCTTCTTTGTCTAGTCCATGTTGCCTAAGTTGATAAAAATTTGATTTTTATTCCGTTTTTCGCCTCCCCACAAGTACCGGGGTGGGCAACGTGGACTTACAGTGGTATCAGAGCCTAACTAAACATAAACTAGCTAGGTAGTAGAGTGTATCGAAGTTCGAATCGGAAAAATCAAAAAACCGAGTTTTCAAAATCCTAAGTTTCTGTTAAATTTTTTTCTGTTCAAAACAAAATAAATTATACTCCAAAAATCATCTCAGGGTTTTGTGAAGAAAGCCACCAAAAACGATCCAGTGATTCGACTAAAGAGCCACGGTTCCGCGGCAATAGTAAGCTATTGCCGCGCAACCGCGGCCGTCTTGGCTCTTCACTGGGTCGAGTTTGGTGCAGTGTCTTTCTGGCTTGGTTTTGGGATTTTTAAGATGGTTTATATGTGCCCAGATTTTCCAGAATATAAATTTGTTTTTGGGGACCTATAAATCCGTATTTTTATCGAACTTCACTGCACTTTGACTATAAAGGTTATATCTGTGATGTTTATATGTATTGAACGTCGGCTAATCGCTATATATCGATTAGTCGGGGTTATACATATCTGTGATCTGTGATTGATGATGGTATGTGTATATGAATGGGTTGGATTGTCGCGGATGAATAGCCGGGGTGGATGTGAGATGAGTGTTGCTTTTTCTTTCATTCATTGTAATATGTAAATTGATGTAATATTATTATTTGTTTGGCCGCACAACCGGGTCGGGGTTGTAGCCGTCATTGTATAATTCTTTTTACTGTTTTTGCTCCTAGGATAGACCCATGGTGGGGGTGCACAAACTATCGGGTATCTCGAAGTGCTGAGTGGCCTACTCACGGTGTTGAGGGAGGTTGCTTCGCTTCGGGTACTTAACGGGTAGTTTGCCGCACCCGTAGGGGTCTTGGGTGGGGTATTGGTTATTCACCGCGACCGTGTAATCCGCTGCAGGCTCGAACGTATTGCGGATTCCTAGTATATCCAATGTATTCATCTGTGATCTGTAATGTCTATCATTGCTATATATTTATATATGATAACTATTTAGGCGTTGCTTATGTTTTACAGCCGCGCTAGCCCAGCCTCCGCTCTGTCGTTAGTTAAGTAACCTAACGGGTGATGACGGGGCCCCGTGGCGAATGCGAATGGCATAAGCATACGTCATATTTTGGTTGTTTTCTGCAATGGTAGGATTAAATGATGGGACGCATTAAAAGAACTAATGCAAGAAAATAAACCAAGTAAAAGTCGTTGGAACACTTTGAAAACCACTCGGTTCTTTTCAAAAACTAAACTTTTAAAACGCGGAGCTTGAACCACTCTTTTTTTAAAAGCTATCTCGTTCCATCGACTATATCAAGTTCACTACGTTCACGGTTTCGCCAAAACCATCTGTAGCCCTCCGTCGTTTCATATGAATATTCAACAGTATTCAAGCTGTGTTTGTTGGCCTTAGTCAAGGCACAGTGTTTGGTAGCTGGTGGGTATTCATATGTTGCATAGATAGAATGCGTTGGTTTGGGACAGTCGTATTGCTTTGTTGGCCATAGTCAAGGTTATATACGGGTGGGTTCAAATTAACCTGGATAACGACGGGTAGAACTTGACATGTGACTTATGATTTGTTGGCCTTAGTCAAGGTCATAAGAGCATGGGGCAAAAATCTACATCGGGAGTTTCAAAAGTACTGAAACTTGCTAGCGCTGCATACCATTTGGAGTGTGATGATTCTGGCAGGATTCCTTCGGTTTTATCACGCGATGATATTTGGATCCCGATCCTACTGTGAGTATATGCTACTCCTCGGGAAAACTCTCACTTAACGATCAATGCTATAAACCTAGTAGGTGTCTAGAAAGGTGTTAGAGGGCTACGCCCACAGGGAAAAGAGGTTACTTAATTAAGGAACTTCGCGAAAGCGTTGGAAAACCTCCCTCGAAGTACCGACACTGGCCTGGCTGAACGGTTAAGCAAGTATTGTACGGTGAGATTGATCCCGACTAATCCTTTCTTTACGGTTTGAGAAGGGATTCGAGAGACAGTGGGAGCCATCCTGTTTAGACAAACTAAAAACCACTCTAAACTTGCAAGAGCATCATGCTAAAGTGTTTCTTTTCTCTCTCCTAATTGCAGCGACCATTCAACATGACCGGACTTAAGTTATTACTAGATAAAAACATACTGACAGGGCCAAACTACAAAGATTGGCTCAGGAATGTCAAGATGGCAATCACTTACGACAAGCTGGGGTATCTCCTTACCACCAAAGGTAGCACGAGAAGATGGACTCAGCTTCTATCTTCCTCCATAATAAAGTTTTATATGGAGAGCAATCTCGTATCGCAAGATATGAGACCTCGAACGAATTGCTTCCAGCGAGGTTGGCTATCGGGTCATCTGTAGGGGGCAACGTCCTTACAGAGACCAGCTCTTTTGAGCTCTCGGACCTGAAGACCACGTTGAAGAACGAGTCAGATGCTGACTCAGTTCAACAGTCTCTACCTACTACCCTAAAGGAAACTAGGGAAGTAGAAAGAAAGGGAAGGGCAGAAGTTTCAGGAACAGATGTAGTAAAAGAAGGATGTTCCTATTGTTACGGGAATGAACATGGGCAGAAGGATTGCAGGGCTTGTAAAGCCAGTAGCCAGAATTCGAAGCATGTTGTGGCTTCGGCTTCGAGTGTGTTTGTGATTGAGAACTGTATGTCAGTTAACCCTACTTCCTGGGTATTGGATACCGGATCAGGATCTCATATCTGTAATTCGTTACAGGCTTTGAGAAACCGTAGGGTTATCAGGAAAGGTGATATGACTCTCAGGGTTGCTAACGGAATGAGCATGTATGCTGAATCCGTAGGGGAATATCATCTAGGACTGACAACTGGGCAGATATTGATTCTGCGTGACAGTTTTTATGTGCCAGGTGCGACTTGTAACATCATATCTGTATCCTTACTTTCTAAGGAAGGATATGATTTTACTTTTGTAAGCGATGTAGTAAACATCCACCTAAATCAAGTACTGATTGGGTCAGGTACATTGAAATACGGTATATACGTTTTGAATCAAGCTCAGGTCTTCAGTGTCCAGAACACACTTAAAAGAAAGTCTCCGGAATTAAATCAGGCTTTCTTATGGCATTGTAGACTGGGTCACATTAATGAGACACGGTTGACAAAGTTACATAAAGAAGGATACTTGGATCCGTTCGAGTACCAGTCTTATGCCACTTGTGAATAATGTCTCATGGGAAAGATGACAAAGACTCCGTTCACTGGACACGGAGAAAGAGCGAGCGAGCTCTTGGGGCTCATACACAGTGATGTGTGTGGTCCAATGTCTGCACATGCGCGAAGTGGTTATTCATACTTCATTACTTTCACAGATGATTTCTCTAGGTATGGGCATGTCTTCTTAATGAAGCACAAATCCGAGGCCTTTGAGAAATTTCAGGAATACAAGAATGAAGTTGAAAAACAAACAGGCAAAAGTATCAAGACACTGAGATCTGATCGAGGTGGCGAATACTTGAATGCCGAGTTTCTGGGCTTCTTAAAAGAGAATGGAATTCTCTCTCAACTTACTCCTCCATACACACCACAACACAACGGTGTATCGGAAAGAAGGAATCGAACCCTATTGGATATGGTTCGTTCCATGATGAGTAAGGCTGAGTTGCCGCGATCCTTCTGGAGTTATGCATTAGAAACAGCTGCATATCTTTTGAACCAAGTTCCTACTAAGTCAGTGCCTACCACACCATATCAGATGTGGAGTGGGAAGAAACCCAGTCTTAAACACTTTAAGACATGGGGGTGTCCAGCTTTTGTAAAAAAGCAGCATGCGGACAAGCTCGAGGCATGTTCGGTACAGTGTAAGTTTGTGGGATACCCAAAGAACTCCAAGGGGTATCTTTTCTATTACGTAGAGGAACAAAAGGTTTTTGTTTCTCATCATGCCCGCTTCTTAGAAACTGAGTATGCGGGAACTCCCGTATGCACTCCCGTATGCATGTGGATCTCGTCCACGTGTCAACCAATGACACAACAACATCATGCATGTAAATATCATAAAAGCATATGCATGAAAGTATGAGAATATAAATCAACGTGTGTCCCTTACGACACATCAAAATCATAGAACCTAAGTGTCCAGCATCGACACTCAAAACATCATGAAACCGTGTCTAGCATCGACACGTAAATCCTTATATATCTCAGGCTCCGTATCATCTTCGGGATCGGCCCGCGGGCTCCGGCAGTACGGATCGGCCTATATCCATCTCATGACTCCGGTCGGTATCCTCCGGTTAACCGTCAGGTCCAAATACTATTACCGGTAGGTAGTGGTCCCTCTGCCAGGCTCACCGTCTACTGCACATCAATCCGTTCTCGCCTCGGGGTACCATACCGGGTCCACCATGTACCTGTAATCGGCCTCATCCAGCTCATCGAATCGGGTATCACTGTCACACATCTCAGAACCGAGAAAACGCATGGTGGACGCACCGAAATATCATATCAAGAGAAACCGGGTTTTTAAAACAGTACATACTTTCTTTTGAAATACCCACGGTTCTCAAATCCAGAAATCTTATGAAAACAGTATATCTCAATGCGTATAATCATAAAGCATGATGTATGCGACATATTATAAAAATGTAAGCATATCCGTATATCATGCAACACAAAACAGTAATATGCACATATCGAGGGAAAACCGCTCTTTTAAATGAATCCAGTTTTAAAATATATAATACGGTTCCCAAATCTCCAAAATCAAGCCAGCATCATCTATGTATGTGCAAATATGTTTGTATGCAAGTATGGGTGTACAATATATGTGTACGCAAGTATGGGTGTACAATATGTATGTACGCAAGTATGGGTGTACAATATGCATGTACGCAAGTATGTCATGCAAGGAGTCATATCCTCATGCAACAATCTTACTGTGTAGTGACATGGCAATTATCGATGATGAAGTGTGTGAGCCGGCAAGCAGGTGTACGTGGAGCATACGCATCATCGGTAATGGTGCTGGTGTCCTGACAACATGGGTTTAATATAATATAAATCACAAGTATATAAGCATACAATGTGCTAATAACAACATGAATATATGGAAATGGAAGGTAAATGCAACAATAAGGAATCTACATTAGTTATACGAGTCAAACAGTTTGTCATTTGAAATCACACAAATTGTGGTGTTTGGAAAAATAGGGCTACGGTGTTTTTTTTAAGAAAAAGGGTACGTCTTTTGAAATATCCATAGAATCCATTGGCATGTCTTTAAAATACTCACGATTCGTTAGTTTTGAAATAGGTATGACTCGAGTCTAGTCTAGCATCTACAAGTAACTACAGGACTAAACTAACAGGCTAATCAAAATGGTAAGGAAGACCACCTAGGTCTGAGTCGATACATAGAAATATAATAGTCGGTGATCCCGACTCAATAGTATCACATATGATACAATATATGACATGACATCCTCGAGTCAAGAGTGCGGATCTATCATCAATATATATCTCATACGGTAAATCCATCGTACGACATCCCAAATCTGGGTACGGGTCGAATCTCACATTTATCTCATCAATTATCTAGTATCCTTATCATCATATCTCATGAACTGAGGGTACTGATTTAAGTCTAGTACAAACTGATACCATCTGCAAATATATGCGTGTATGAAAACACACGCCTAAAGGCCATGTTCCTTCATAAAATACAAGGAAAAACCCCAATGGGGCATCACGTGCCCACACGTGACCAAGGGTCACGTGCTGACACGTGATAAGTTTCCGAGTCCTTTAAAATAACAGAATTAAATTCTGGTTAAAAGCTTAATCAGTGGGTCACGTTCCACCACGTGATGGGGTTTTAAAAATTCTCTGAGTTAAAGGAAAGAAAACCCTAAACGGGGCATCACATGCCTACACGTGACAGGGGGTCACGTGCCAACATGTGATGGGTTCCTAAAGATCTCTGAACTAATAGAATTAAATTCAAATTAAATGGTGAATCAGTAGGGTCACGTGCTAACACGTGATAGGCTCTTAAACCTTCTGAACTAATATAATTAAATTCTAATTAAAGGAAATCAAAATCCCTAATATTTCCCTAGATCTTTCCAAACAAAAAGATTGCGCTCTGTAAAGCGGAGCACCGTTGGATTAAAAATCCAATGGTGATTAAAAATCACCAATTTATAGAAAGATTCTATACAAGGAAAGATTTTCCTAAAAAACTGCCAGGAATAACAAACAAAATATCTTTTATGGTGAATAAAATTCACTGAATGATCTAAAAGATCATGTTGGTTACAAAATCAATCAAAATCTTTCAATAAAAGATTGACTAAACAAACTGATTGTTTTCTTTCTCCTATAAATAGGAGCCAAGAAGGGAAGAAAAAAAAAGATAGATACAACACCAGAGAGAAAAAAGAAGAGAATTTAATTCTCGAGAGAGAAAGAAGATTTCTTGAGAAAAAGAAAAAAAGCCCTTGGTAAGAAAAGGAAAGAGATCATTCTATAAGCTCCTAGAAAATAAAAAGAGAATTTAATTCTCAAACTAAGAGTTTAACTCTTCTGAATAAGAACTTAGTTCTTCCTTTGGTTGAAAATCTGCAGAAGCAGATCTCCCCATAAGTTGAGAATTTAATTCTCATCGGGGAGATTCTGCCATGCAGATCCAAAACTTAGAGGGAGAATTGAGTTTAAAGAATTTAATTCTTCCAAATACTTAGGAATTTAATTCCTCCAACAAAGATAAGGTTTTACCCTTAAAATAAGAACTTAGTTCTTCTTCATGGTTGAAGATCTGTAGAAACAGATCTCCCCATAAGTTGAGAATTTAATTCTCATCGGGGAGATTCTGCCATGCAGATCCAAAACTTAGAGAGAGAATTGGGTTTAAAGAATTTAATTCTTCCAAATATATAGGAATTTAATTCCTCTAAATAAAATCAGGGTTTAACTCTATAAAAGAATTTAATTATTAAATAAGGGATCTAACTCTCCATGCACGTAAAAGAAATCAGTATCCAACCTGATCACGTGTGTCCTCGTGACTCCCCTCCTCAGTAATCAAAAGAGAACGAACGAAATTGGGTCACGTGCTCCCACGTGACCCCTGACAAATACCGCTTTAAAAAAGTGAAGATGGAAAGAACTGAAGGATTAAAATCCAATGCATGGGCGCTCTCACGTGTCTCCACGTGACCCCTAGCAAATCCTTTTAATATCCAGTACATGGGTACCCATCACGTGCATATACGTGATGGCCGTGAAAACTAAAGTGTTTAACACTTACTTGCATATTTTGAGAATAAAATAAAAGAAGTTTGGGCCCAACACTGTTTTGTGCGCTGCATCCTTAGTGCTTAACACTATTTTAAGCGCATCATATGGGAGCACGTGATAGCCGAGTGTACTTTAGTGTCTAACACTATATCCAAGCCAATCTTAGCTTGAACAAGCCAAGTTTTTCCAGAGGCAGTACCCCCTTTTTGACTGAATCTCAAACACACTTTTGTCTTCCAAAGTTGGTTATCTTATATGACATTCAAAGTAGAACCCAGAGCCTTTCAGACAACTTTGATTCAAGGGTACATCTCTCCACACCTCTGATGCATGTCGTTGTAATTCTTCAACGTCTTCAGAGAGGTGGTGGGTCCCAATGGCCAATAACTATCTGGTACATTTCCAAATCCATGTTGGCATCTGAACTTGGACCGGAATGTCCCTAAACTAAACAATAGAGCCCAAATGCTCTTTTGTTGGATCTAAATGATCCTGTTAAGTAGATCTTAGTCTAAAAATTAGACTAACGTATCCTTAACAAACATTTAAGTTGATCTTAATCTCAAACGGGATTAATGATCCTTAAATTAATTCAACAACAGAGCCTTCCAACCAATATTGGTTCAAGGGTACATCTCTTCACTCCTCTGATATTTGTCATTGTAATCCTTCAACGTCTTCAGAGAGATGACGGGTCCCGACAACCAAACATTCTATGGACTGTGGGGTCCTTAAACTCATGGACTATGTCGTCCTTAACCTCGGGCTGTGGAGTCCTTAAACCCATGGACTATGATGTCCTTAACCTTAGACTGTGGGGTTCTTAAGCCCATGGACTATGATATCCTTAACCTTGGACTGTGGGGTCCTTAAACCCCTTAAACCCATGGACTATGATATCCTTAACCTTGGACTGTGGGGTCCTTAAGCCCATGGACTATGATGTCCTTAACCTCGGACTATGGGGTCCTTAAACCCATGGACTATGATGTCCTTAACCTTGGGCCGAGATGCCCTTAAACTAACATTGGACCGAGATGTCCTTAATCTAACCTTGGACCGCAATGTCCCTAAACTAAACAATAGAGCCCAAATGCTTTTTTGTCGGATCTAAACGATCCCGTTAAGTTGATCTTAGTCTGAAATTAGACTAACGTATCCTTAACATACGTTTAAGCTGATCTTAGTCTCAAATGAGACCAACGTATCCTTAAACCCAACCCCAAACCTAAATCTAAGAAAATATGGATTTGGACTAATCCACGCCCTACGGGCGACAACATAAATTAGTCTCCGTATACAATCCACGGGCAACGAAAAACAAAACAAACACACACGACACGAAGTGACCATTTGGAGAAGGAGAAAGTGGTTACCGCGATGCGGTAGCGTAATTAACTGCAGGGGCTTGCGCCTGCACGGAAGAGAGTCCCCATAATCAAAAACCCCTTAAAGAGGGGGAATCTGACGAAGTCTGCTACATCGGCCCCATCCGTTTAAACCTTCGATACACGGTGCCATAAATCAACTTGGCATCTTCGGAGAGGTGGACGGATAGCACCAATTAGCAACTACCATCGGAATTCAGGCCCGGACGTCCCAACGTCCCGGTCACGTCTTCCGGCGGAGAACAGATTCTGGCACGCCCGGTGGGATCTTTTCCTCTTTCCACTCCACAGTTCGAGTGTCGTGTTCGCGAACGAATCGCGGTTTGATATGGTTGCCCTTGGGTTCGAGGTACTAAGATTTGGTTTTGCTCCCGTGCAGAAAAGAGAACATCATTGGCCTCTAACTGCTCCAGCTGCAACTCCCGTTCCACCTCATCTGGAGGAGTAACCTACGGGCCTCAGGCGGCCCCCGTTTTTAAAATGCCGGCGGACCAAGTGACCCAAGCCACCACTGGGCTATTCTTCGGGACCATGCTCCCACCGATGAGCTTCAACGCCCTTGTACCATTGCAAGAAGCTCAGAAGAAGTCGGTCTTTGTTCGGCTTACCACTACTGCGGCCCCTCTCAACGGGACGCCCAAACCAAGTGCCTCAGTTTTCAGCAGACTGGGCCAAAGCTCCAATGGGCCCGCGAAGAAGCCCGCAATACCAGAAGGCGTTATCCCGAAGCGGATAGCCATTCCTACTCCTGAAGTCACCAAGGCGGCTTCTCCAGCTAAGGGGTCAGTCTTCACATGACTGGCCGTTTCAGCTCCCACTCCGGGTGAAGTAACCAAGGCCATTTCCCATGCATGAAAATCGGCCTTTTCAAGATTGGCCATTCCCTCTTAGCAAGCATCTGTCTTTGACAGGCTGGCGCCAACAGCAGACTCTCATCAGAACAGGGGGCATGGAAAAGCTGATCCAACAGCGGAGGTGATCCCGGCCGCACGACATGCTCGACGTCGCCACTGGCACCGAGTAAGGAAAGCTGGGGGCAATTCCCCTTCTGGATTGACTCCGCCTGCTCCAATGGTGGAAGTTGATGCTGCTGTTCCAACTGGGAACAACTTTGAATTACTTAACCGGGTACGCAGGAATTTGCCAACTGCTGTGCTAAAAAGATCTCCTCCACCAATGGAGAACGCTACAAAGACGAAGCTGGAGTGGCCCCCTCGGCGGCTGTCCTCTAAAATTTATAAAGTTTGGCGACAGGTCCAGGACTCCATGATAGATCAAACCTATCCCCGCCGACAGAAAAAGTTGAAGGTTCGGCAAGAAGAGGATCACCCTGTCAAACCACAGAAAGCAACAGCTACTTGGGTGCCTACTGCAATGGCCCCCTCAACCTCGACTGCTCACAAGAGGAGAAAGCTGAAGAAAATCCCGGTGTCTGCGACGAATCGCAAGAACACTGAGTCTAAACACCCCAAGTTTGGGGGAATGGTGGTGCACACCATCTATATGGCATTCGGAAAAGAGGATAACCGTATTTCCACAGGTCATCGACCGCTTACACGATCAGTGACTAAGGCTCAGGAGCAACAACAATAAAAGCTCCAAGAGATGTTAACAGCTATGGCCGCACTCACAGGACCGAAAGCAAGCCTGGAGACATCCTCGGAGTAGCGCCGTGAGCAGGAAACTGATGCCGAATTCCTTCGGAGAATGCTTGAGAAGAAGGATAAAGAGGCCGCGGAACAAGCGGCCAATATAAAACAAATGGCCCTTCTATTCCAAGATATGGTGGGCATGATGATCCAGCCGGACCCTCCAGCCGAAGATCCTCCAATAATAATTGAAGATGACAGAGGAGAGACATCAAATCCTCTGCCGTCTCTGTCAGCAGCCAAGGAGGAGACCATCTCTAAAGCCACGCTCGATGATTATATAGCTCAACAAATACAAGCTCATCAAGAAAATGAAGCGGCTGGCC
Source organism: Agapanthus africanus (assembly GCA_030015575.1). Lineage (NCBI taxonomy): Eukaryota > Viridiplantae > Streptophyta > Magnoliopsida > Asparagales > Amaryllidaceae > Agapanthus > Agapanthus africanus. Next base: position 429,500,259 of record CM057347.1, on the reverse strand, counting down.
ATGTCGACAGAACTGGACGGCCCTATCCGGGTTGGTACGATCAAATAAAGTACCCGCTAGGATATACGATTCCCAAATTCCATGTATACAAGGGGACATGCAATCCTCATCAACATGTCGCTCAGTTCAGGGCTCTCTGCGGCAACACTGGAGGGGATGATAAGCTACGGCTTCGCCAATTCATCGGCAGCTTGGCGGAGACGGCGTTCGAATGGTATTCAGAGCTTCCCAATGATTCCGTCAAAACTTTTACGGAGATGGAGTTGCTATTCATCCAGCGTTTCGCAAGCGCTAGCGAATGCACCCCAATCACGACATTGATCAATGCCAGGATGAAGCCTGGAGAGACATGGGTGCAGTATGCGATACGGTGGTGGAATTTGTGGTCGAAGTGCGAGCAGCGCATCGAAGAGGCTCCTGCGGTAGGCATGTTCATAGGTACTCTAGACCCTCAGGCGACCATATCTCAATTCATGATGTTCTTCAAGCCAAGTACTTTTCAGGCCTTGATTGACAAGCTAGCCCAAATGGATCAAATGGGTCATAGACCATCTCCTTCGAAGCTGGAATCTAGGAATGAAAAAGGGAAAGGGAAAGCGATCTTCGTAGCTAATGCTCAACAGCAGCCCAGTGGCCCAAAACTAACTGATCGCCTAGACGAAAGACGGGGATTCTTTAATAAGAAAATGAAGCGTCCTTATTCGTTTCCCCGAGATAAAACGAGGAGATTGTTTGAACTAGTGGTGCGCAACAGGCTCATCAATTTGCCGAATCCAAAACTCCCATTGCAACCCGATGAGGCTAATAATCCCAATTATTGCCCCTATCACCAAACGACAGGCCATCCAATTGAAGATTGCTTCGTCTTTAAAGGCTGGATTGAAGATCAATACCAACAGGGCAAATTTGCCCTGTCCGAGAATTGGAAAGTAAGCCCACTTCAACCGCACGCTCTTAAAAGGGAGGACATATCGGGGGCATCGTGCTCTTTTGTCAAAGAAGCTCCATGGGAGGTCGTTCTTTCAGCCAAAACGAAAAGAAGGCTAAAAGATCTCCAAACATGCTCGGCGATGAAATGGAAAAGTCCGCTGGAACCCGAGGTCATCGAGGGAATGCTGAAGCCGCGCCCGACGCCAAAAATTGACAGTGATAATCAAAACGCTCAGGCCCAGCCGTCAAAATCTTTGAAGAAAAATAAGAAAACCAAAAAGCCCGTGAAGCCTGCTGACAAGCCCACGGACCTGCAAAAACTCATCGACGCGCTGGAAGAATATAATCAGAAGGCGCCAACCTCGGTCACACTTCAAGAGTTTCTCAGCTACGTCCTTAAGGGCGGAGATGATGACAATGGAGAAGACTCGTCAGATGAACTTGAGGATTATGTGGCAAGCTTTCATGTGATCTCTCACTCGTCGATAGACGGTGAAGAAGCTCCTGACACAGAGAAACTGGGGGCAGATCCCGAATCAGAGCTCCTAGGACCGTCAGACGAGATGATTGATGCATTCCTGAACGAAGGTCTTCTGAACAGCAAGGCCGATCGAGAGCGTGAAATGGCCATATTTGGAAAAGCCAAACGTCGGCGACTGGATGAAAGGGTTGAAGCGCCCCAACCAAACTGAGGCATTCCTGAGACAGACAAGAGCAGGCTTAAAACGAAGAAAAGGTTCACCAAGGCCATCTCAATGGGAATGAAGCTGCCACCCTCCGAAGGAAACACTTCTGATGAAGTACACCTTAATGAAGAGGATGTGCATCCTAATTACTGTTTATATCATCGAAGGATTGCGCACCTTACTGAAGAATGCAACGCCTTTAAAAATTGGTGGCAAGGGTATGTCGCTCATAGGCAACACTTCAAGAGGATGAAGCGTGAAGCTCGTCGACAGCGGAAAAATATGACAGACGAACGTGGAAGAGCTGCCGGCAACTGTCACATGGTTGATAGCAGGGGATCGCAAGTTCTCACCTTCGGGAGTGATTCTGAAGAAGAAATGGCTCTTGGCCCTCTCTTCAAAGAATCCACCTCAGGAAAAGAGGAAGAACCGAAGAGCTGCGAGAACATTCAGCTGCGCAATCGTACATTACCTGAAAAGAATCTTGGATCTGTAAACAAGGGGTCGAACAAAAAGGATAAGGGAAAAGAAAAGATCCCTGAGGATATCACCCTCGATGACCAAGCAGTCGAAGAGCTGACAGCCAAGGATCCGCCCAAGAAAAATAAGGTGGATTACAACGTTCTGGCACACTTGAGGAAGATACCCTCACAGCTAAGCATTCTCGACGCCCTTCTGCTATCCAAAGAGGAGAGAGATTCTTCGATCAAGGCACTACAAGAGCCCGAGCAGTTCCAAGCTTTTCTCGCCGAAGAAAACATGAAGGACGAGCTAGAAGAAGTGCACATGGCCGATATCACATTCAGCGATGAAGACCTCCTCCTCGGGACGTGCGAGCATAACCGTCCCCTTTATATCTTCGGATACTGTCATGATATCAAGATAGGCAAAATCCTGGGTGACAATGGGTCCTCCGTCAACCTCCTCAATGTAAAAGTGTTGAAGGAAATCTGCATGAGCGTTCAACATCTTGCTCGTGATAAAATCACCATCTCCGGGTTTGACTCCCAGTCATCATGGATGCTCGGGTCTGTGATACTGACATTACGCTTTGGGCTGCTCATCACGGACATCAAATTTCACGTCATTGGCACTAAGACATGTTACAATGCTTTGCTCGGCAGGCCTTGGTTACACGAGTACAACATCATCCCTTCTACACAACATCAGTGTATGAAGTATTTCAAGGATGGTCTCGAGTATACTGTGACAGGGGAGTTGAACCCATTCTCCGTGAATGAAATTTGAAAGCACGAAGATGCAAAATACTTCTTACCAGAATTTGAAGACACAGAAAGATGTCACAAACCGAAGAACAAAGCTATCACCACTATTCGGGTCTTCGGGAGTGATACCGAGGAGGAAGAAGAAATAATTTATTCAGGGCCACCCCAATGCAACAAGACGGGACCATCCACCCTTACTCTGGTCTTTGGTAGTGATTCAGAAGATGAGGTCAATGCCATATTTTTTGTACGACCATCGATACAAGCCTTCGCTGGCGATGATCGGAGTTTGCAAATCGTCATGGTTCCGCGAGAACATTATAAAGAGCTCGACGCGCTTGGTACCTATAGCGTGTAGGAACTACAGACATTCTACGTCCCTCCCAGACGAAGAGATGAAAAGGCGATCCTCTTTTACCGATCAACGGAAACCAAAGTGGAGAAAGAAATTTGGCACGGTGCCGATTCGACACTTGACAGACTTCTGCCCACTCGACTACCCAGATACTACACAGAAGGATTAAAAAGGCTGTTGAGGCGCCAAGGCGTTTCCTTCAAACAGACTGCTTGACAAGCTCAGTTCTACAACAGGATCTGGAACGTCCCCGGAACTCAGCGAAAATTGCCCAACGGGAGAATGGAAACGATCGAGCTTGGATATGTTCAATTCAAGAAACGGGAACGATTCTATGACTGCTACGTTATACATGACTTCGATGAAGAAGGAAATGCTCTGTTAGAAAACGCTAACCCTGAACCAAAACGAGGTCTCGCCATAAAAATGCCAAGTCCGTCGTTTGAAGAAATGATGGACAGGCTAATAAGGGAAGCGGGTCAAAAGGTCCGGGATGACCATAGCCGCGAAATGGCCATTTACGAGAAATCCAGGACGCAGCGCCTCCTTCAGCAGGCCACAGAGAATGACAATGCTCTTCGTTGCCGGCCCATCATACAAAAGACCCAGTGCAGAGGCAAAAATAAACTAAAGAACGGAAAAAACGTTCGACAACAGCGTAGCAGGTCTGAGAAGCCACGCGATCGAGAATCGAGCAGCCGGGATCTGTCTCTTATAAAGAAGATGGTTCGAGCATACTCTTTTCCCCAAGACAAGACAAAGAAGATATTCGATCTTGTCATAAAACATCAGATGATGCCACTTCCGGAGTCCAAGCACCCCGAGCAAGCAGACAAGGTCTCTCACCCAGACTATTGCTCCTATCATCGAGCAATAGGACATCCTCTCGAAGACTGCTTCACCTTGGGTTGAAGACCAGTATCAACTCGGCAGATTCGCTCTATCCGACAGTTGGAGGGTAAGTCCGCTACGGAAGCATGAATCAAAAGCCACTTATGCGATGAGAGTAGAACCGGATCAATATCGGTCTTGGAAACGATCTCGTACCTGTCGCGTGATAATGCTGTCAGATGAAGAACCCAAGAATATGGATGACCTTTCTTGGTGCTTCGAAAACAATGAAGATGAGTTGATATCAGAATTTCCACCGGTGCCAAAAGAGCTGGAAGATGGGATACATATTACTGCAGATGACCTCAGAAAAATTGACTTGGGAACGGCAAACGACCCATGGCCGACGTTCGTCAGTGAACTGTTGTCTGAAGAAAAGGAGGCTACGCTTAAAGACGTGCTCATGCAGTATAAAGACTTCTTCGCATGGAACTATTCCGAGATGCTGGTACTAGATCCAGAGATTGCTGTGCACAAATTGGCGATATCTCCGGGCGTCAAGCCTATCAAACAAGCATCGAGAAGAATGCAGCTCGAGCTTGAGATGAACATCAACACCGAAGTCAAGAAGCTAATCGACTCCGGCTTCATCCAAGAGGTTCAGTATCCAGACTGGATCGCCAACATTGTCCCAGTAATGAAGAAAAATAGGACAGTGCGCATATGTGTGGACTTTCGGGATCTCAACAAACTTGCCAAAAGGATGACTTTCTAGTACCGGTCACTGAGCTGATGATAGATAATACGTCCACTCACGAAGTTTTCTCTTTCATGGACGGCTCATCAGGATACAATCTGGTAAAGATGCATCCTGAGGACCAGAAGCATACCGCTTTTGGGACCCCTTTGGGCATATTCTGCAACAAGGTGATGCCTTTCGGTTTAAAGAACGCTGGTGCCACCTATCAGAGGGCCATGACGAAGATTTTCGATGAACTCATACATGAAATCGTCGAATGCTATATTGACGACCTCGTAGTTAAAAGCAAATCATACGAGGAACATTTAGAGCATTTGAAGATCGTGTTTCAGCGCCTTCGGAATTACAACTTGAAGATGAACCCTCTCAAATGCGCGTTCGGAGTTTCCTTGGGCAAGTTCCTAGTATTTGTCGTATGACACCGAGGTATCGAGATAGACCCGTTGAAGATCAAGGCGATCATGAAAATGCCTCCACTAAGGACTCTCAAGCAACTGCGGTCTCTACAAGGAAAGCTCGCATATATCCGGCAATTTATAGCCAATCTCTCCGGCAAGTGCCGTCTTTACAGTCACCTAATGAAGAAGGGAACCCCGTTCGTCTGGGATCGCAAATGCCAAAGCGAACTGGACGAAATCAAGCAATACATACAGAATCCGCCAGTATTGGCCGCTCCCGTTAAAGGAAAACCTCTCATCCTGTACACAACAGCCCTCGAAAGTTCTTTAGGCACGCTGAGGACACAAGAGAACGACCAAGGGAAGGAGAGAGCCCTCTACTATTTGAGCCGAGTTCTCCTGGGGGCAGAAAACAATTACTCCCCTATTGAAAAACACTGCCTGGCGTTGATCTTCGCGATAACGAAGCTCAGACACTATGCGTTGGCATATGAGGTCCATCTCATATCAAAGGTGGATCCTTTCAAATATTTGATATCAAAAGCTATATTAACGGGACGGCTCGCTAAATGGGCCCTGCATTTGATGGAGTTCTCGATAACTTATCGCCCTCTCAAGACAGTGAAAGGCCAGCCCATCGCCGACTTCCTCGTCGAGCATCCGATACCCGCCGACTCTCCTTTGAACTGCGAATTGCCTGACGAGAACGCGTTTGACACGATCGGCGGGGAGTGAAGAGAGAATGAAACCCGGTGGGAACTCTATTTTGATGGAGCATCTTCCATGAAGAAGCGCAAACAAAGCACCCCCATACTCAAATCAGGGGTAGGCCTTATCTTCGTGACTCCACAAGGAGGGATAATGCGCTTTGCCTTCTCCTTAACCGAGCCGAGGACAAACAATGAAGCCGAATATGAAGCTTTGATAGCAGGTCTTGAGATTGCTGTCGACATGGGAATCGAGAACCTCCTCATATACGGAGACTCCCAGCTGGTCGTTAGTCAAGTAAATGGCGACTATAAAACGTGCAAACTAGAGTTGGTGAAGTACGGCGAGAGAGTGCAGCAACTGCTGACTCAGATTCCTTCCTATGCCTTGGAAAGTATACCGCGCGCGGAAAATAGCAAGGCGGATGCATTAGCCAAGCTCGCTAAAGAACTGGCCGACGAGAACCTCGATGATGTAAGGATCGTGGTACAAAGTCGTCGGGTTCTTGCACAGGCATAAATATCTCCGGAGTCATCCGAAAAAAGGGAGCGACCGAGAAAACGACTCTATAAATAAAAGACCAGGAAAAGGCAAAGGATAGGAGAGAAGTCTTTATAGACTACTTCAAATCCCGTCGAACACCTGAAGATGCGTCCTTAAGACATCAGCTTATGAAACGAGCTTTATCTTTTGCCTTCGTCAATGATACTCTGTATAAGAGATCATTTGATTCTCTATGGACTTGGGACCTGAAGAAGCAAAGTGAGTTGTACAAGAAACTCACGACGGACTCTGCGGTTCTCACCAAGTCGGGCCGAAGATGAAATTAAAGATGAAAAGGATGGGCTATTATTGGCCCACGATGATCCAGGACTGCCTCGAATACGCGAAGCAGTGCTACTCATGCCAAATTCATGGGGACTTCATCTATCAGCATCCAAATCCGCTACACCCAATGGTGGCTAGCTGGCCGTTCGAAATGTGAGGAATTAACATAATCGTCCCCATCGAACCAGCATCGTCCAGAGGACATAGGTTCATACTGGCAACAATCGATTACTTCTTCAAGTGGGAAGAAGCAGTACCGCTGAAGGAAGTGAGATGGAGAATATTCTCTATTTTTTCAAGACACATGTCATCTATCGGTTCGGCACTCCGCGAAAGATTATCTCTAATAACGGGCCGGCCTATAGAAGCCACAAGATCAGCCGCTTCGCACAATATCATAATCTGGACTAGAGATACTCTTCGTTTTATAATCCCTGAGCTAACGGTCTAGCTGAGGCTTTCAACAAGACCTTGACGAAGATCGTGAAAAAGACGGTATCTCGAAATAAGAAGGACCGGCATGAGAGACTGCATGAAGCTCTCTGGGCGTATCGAACTACGTTCAAAACGGCCACAAACACGACGCCATATGCATTGGTATTCGGCACAGAAGCGGTACTCCCCCTCGAGATAGAGTTACCTTCCTTACGAGTGGCGGTTCACTATGAGCTAACCGACGAAGAAAATGCTCACCTTCGGTTTGAGGAGCTCGACGCCCTTGATGAAACCCGGCTCATGGCGCAACAAAATCTGGAGACTTATAAAGCAAAGTTGACGCGCTCAGATGAAAGATTGACTAGGCCGAGAACATTCCTCTAAGGCGAACTCATGCTAGTGGTCAAGAGACCCATGATCTCCAATCGTGCCAAGCGGGGGAAATTCGAGCCGAACTATGAAGGCCCGTATATCATAGACAAAGTTTACCAGGGTGGAGCCTATCTACTCATGGACATGCATGGCGAAAGACCTTTCAGGCTAATAAATGGTCGATTCCTGAAAAAATACTACGCCTGACGAGTCACGGCCTAGGTTAACGATAGATGATGACGCCTGTGTCCGCTCGCTATCTTCCTAAGCCCAAACTTTATAAGTACTAGCCGGCTAACGGACCGAAATGTCCTAAAACTAACAACGGACCAAAACGTTCTTAAACTAATGATGGACCACTATGTCCTAAAACTGGCTATTGACCGAGACGTCTATAAACTACTACGGACTGCAGCATCCTAAGGCTGACACAAAAAAAATAGTAAAAAAAAATAAAATAAAAAAGAGAGAAGAATGAAAACGGTATGTCCGTAAGCGAGATGGGCACGGATGAAAACCCGAAAGGGCTCCGTGAGTAAAAACAGCAGGGCTACCGGCGAGTTTTGTGAAAACCCGAAAGGGCGCAATCTCGTTAAAAGACACTTGCAAGGTCCTCTCGACCTTGTGAGGAGAAACCACCTGCGTGAGATCCTTACGACTCACAAGGGAGTAACACACTTAGGGATCCCCACGATTTTTTAGGAGAAATTACACTTACGAGATCTTCACGACTCGTAAGGAGAATTCCCCTTTGAGACCCTCATGGCTCACAGGGTTCAAAAGACTTAAGTTACAGGGACCTGAACCTGTTCTTAAGTCATCAAAACCTCCAATGCTGCCCTACAAGTGGTTCAATATTGACCCTTGTATACAATCCACGGGCACGAATAAACATTTCCCTAACAAATTCCCACCAGAGACTGGGGATTTGCTCGCACGGTGAACAGCCCTTGTAAGTCCCCTCGACTTATAAGGAGAAAATACTCTTGTAAGATCCTTACGACTTATAAGAGACCATACACTTCAGACTCCTCACGATTCTTAAGGAGAAAACGCACTTACGAGATCCTCATGACTCGTAGGGAGAAATACCTTCATGAGACTCTTACGGCTCATGAAGTTAAAAGCCTTAGTCAATAGGATCTTAACCCTGTTTGCTAAGCTACCTTTGTTCGACATCGACGAAGGAAAATGATGATTCGCTCTTGGCAATATCCCAGTTGTAGCGATGCTGATGCGTAAATCAGTATCAAATCCTAAACTCACAGTGAAAAGTCAGCGAGCCACAAATGCATATGAAATAGCCGAAATGATGGGGCAATTTGCAATAAAATCAGCAAGTTAAATATATGCATACAAAATAGCTGAAATGGTTGGGCAACTCGCAATAAAAAACAGCGAGTAAATAAAACAAATAGCCGAAATGATTGGGCATCGCGAAAAATATCCGAAATGATTGGGCAATCGCGACTTTCGGGATATAAAAGCTGAAATGATAGAGCATCGCGGAAAGAAAAATATATAAAATGAAACTTTTTGCCCTACCGGTGAGATCACATGGATCCCTGTGTACAATCCAGGGGCACAAACAAAGAGAGAACCATACCTTCCCACCAGGCTCCTGCAGAAAAAGAAGCCAAATCTCAAAGGTTCACAGACAGCATAGAGATCACAACAGCGTTCCTCCTTATTCCAGCAGGATTCAGACGCGACAATCAACCTTGGAGCCATGGCAAAGTCCCTGTTCCAAACCTTGACCATTCACAGACAACCGAGAGAGCACCTCCTGGTCCCGTAGAACACGGCTAATGTCAATCCTGACCCCGTGGGAAACGCCCAGAGCACCTCCTGGTCCCATAGAACACGGCTAATGTCAATCCTGACCCCGTGGGAAATGCCCAGAGCACCTCCTGGTCCAGTAGAACACGGCTAATGTCAATCCTGACCCCGTGGGAAACGCTAATGTCAATCCTGACCCCATGCTCTGGTCCCGTAGAACACGGCTAATGTCAATCCTGACCCCGTGGGAAACGCCCAGAGCACCTCCTAGTCCCGTAGAACACGGCTAATGTCAATCATGACCCCGTGGGAAACGCCCAGAGCACCTCCTGGTCCAGTAGAACATGGCTAATGTCAATCCTGACCCCGTGGGAAACGCCCAGAGCACCTCCTGGTCCTGTAGAACACGGCTAATGTCAATCCTGACCCCGTGGGAAACGCCCAGAGCACCTCCTGGTACCGTAGAACACAGCTAATGTCAATCCTGACCCCGTGGGAAATTCCCAGAGCAAATCCTGGTCCCGCAGAACACGAATAATGTCAATTCTGACCTCGTGAGAAACGTCCAGAGCAAATCCTGACTCCGTGAAATGCGGATAAAGTCAACTCCTGACCCCGTGAAATGCGGGTAAGATCAACCCCTGACTCCATGAAATGCGGATAAAATCATTCCCTGACTCCGTGAAATGCGGATAAAGTCAACCCCCTGACCTCGTGAAATGCGGATAAGGTCAACCCCTGACTCCGTGAAATGCGGATAAAGTCAATCCCTGACTCCGTGAAATGCGGATAAAGTCAACCCCCTGACCCCGTGAAATGCGGATAAGGTTAACCCCTGACTCCGTGAAATGCGGATAAAGCCAACCCCCTGACCCCGTGGAATGCGGATAAGGTCAACCCTTGACGCCGTGAAATGAGGATAAAGTCAATCCATGACTCCGTGAAATGCGGATAAGGTCAACCCCTGACCCCGTGAAATGCGGATAAGGTCAACCCCTGACTCCGTGAAATGCGGATAAACTCAACCCCTGACTCCGTGAAATGCGGATAAGGTCAACCCTCGACTTCCCCGTCAAAGCAATTCTTTGATTCGGGAGCAAGTCAACTCATCAATTACTTACGGGTCCTCTCGACTTGTAAGGAAGAAAATTCTCTTCTGAGATCCTTACGACTCTCAAGAGAAAACACACTTAGAAATCCACACGATTCCTAAGGAGAAAATTACACTTACGAGATCCTCACGACTCGTAAGGAGAAATACCTTTATGAGACCCTCAAGGCTTATAAAGTTGAAAAGTCTTAGGTGGCAGATCCTAACCTTGTCTCCCAAGCCATCATTGCCTCGCAGAGAGGTCAAGGTAGATTTACTACGGACCACACTCTCCGACAAGAAAGGAAACAATCACTTTCGAGTCCTCTCGACTCATAAGCAAGAAAAACTCTCTTGTGAGATTCTTACAACTCTCAAAAGAAAATACACTTAGGAATCCTCACGATTCTTAAGGAGAAATTACACTTACGAGATCCTCACGACTCGTAAGGAGAAATACCTTTATGAGACCCTCACGGCTCATAAAATTGGAAAGCCTTAGGAGGCAAATCTGAACCTGACTCCTAAGCCATCGCTGTCCTGCAAGGAGATCAAAATAGATTATCCACAAAATTCATTTACTAAAAGGGACACACCACCATGAAGCAAAATATGTCTTTTATTCCTGAATCAAAATGAATACAAAGTACTATTTATGAAAGAATCAAAAAATACTCTCATTTAGGAGTATGTACAAAAGAAGAATAAAAAGAAAAATATACAATTCTTCAAGCCGGCAGATGATTTAATAGATTTGTCAGTTCATCTTTTTTCCGCTGGGCTTCGGCTTCATGATTCATTATCGCTAATAGACGAGCCTCCGCTTGAGACTGTTGGGCCTGGTACGAGGCAAGTCGACTTTCAAGCTCCTTTTCGGTAACTTTATGAGCTTTGACTATTTCGCGAGTAAAAATGATGGCTTTATCAATGGCTACCACCTCCCTAACAGCTTCTTGAAGCACCCGCAAAAGTTCATACGCCCGATTGGTCTTGGCCGTAAGATCAGCTTGAAGTTCCCCCAGTGCAGTTGAAGCCAGCTTCCTCTCTGAAAATTTTCGGTTGAGCCTCTTCTCGCATGACATCATATTTGTGGCGCACCGTTCGATCAGCCCCCGCAATCTCGCCTTTGCAGCCACAACCTCTGAAGGAAGGCGCGTACATTCAAGACTATGCAAGCAAGCCTCCACTCGACGAAAAAACTCAACCCAGACTTGCACCAATGTTTCGCTGTGGTAAGCAGCAAGAAAGGGGAGAGAACAGTTGTCTTCGGCGGCAAATTCTTCGGTCGTGATCAAAATACCAGCATGAAGGTCTTCGATCAGAGCTAACAAAGAGTGAAGGCTTAGCTTTGCTATCCGTTCCGAGGCGCGTAGAGCATAAGGGCCGGGTGGCATGGCGATGCGAGATTCCAGTGTGGTAAGAACTGGTAAAGCTGTTAAGATTTATAAACAATCAACAAAACTTGCAAGCAAAGAGCAGATGGAACAACGTCGAAACTTTACTTACCCATAGTCATGCAAGAAGGGTCCAAAAGATCCCCAGGCCCGTCAAGAATCAAAACTTCGTCATCGGCTTCCAGAACTGCAGAAGACATCAGTATCGTTATATGAAATAATAATAATGCCGTGAGGAGAAGGCAAATGGCACTAACCTTGCCCGGAAGAGAGGATGATGCGTTGAGGGGATATTGCCTACGGAGCGGCCATCTCTAGCAGACGCTGAAAAGAGTTCCTCGGGGACAGGTCCGTGATGGACTTCGCCAATCCTCGTAGCTTTGAAAAGACAGAAAGGTTCAGATGATCAGGAAATTATTAAAATAAAATATAGAAGGCTACCTTTGATGCTCCTCCCGCTCTGGACTGGAGGGATAGCAGCTTCGGTGGCCTCCTCCATGCCCCCAGGCACATCATCGGGGACATGGGCCAGTATAACAACTTCCAATTGAGGAGCAGTGGCCACCGCTGCAGGCTCCAATGAAAGGACGGTGGCCTCGACTACCTGTCCCATAGTCTCTGGGCCGTCCCCAGAAAGATCCATTGAATCTACGGCCAATGAAGATGCCTCTTCCGGGAGAGCAAGCACCGGGGGAACGGAAATCACCAATGGGAGCTCCGTGGCAGGAAGAACAGCTGTATCGACCCCCTCCACACTTACCAGTGTCTCATCGGGGATATTTACAGAGTCCATAGTCAAGGCACGACTCGAACTAAGGTCCTCTGCCATTGCCGAAGTCCCTGCAATGTTTTCACGGAGATAAGAAGATATTTATATATATAAGCAGTGCAAAATACTACAAAAAGATATATAAGTATACTAATGCGCTAAGGAGCTTCTAGTATGGCTCTTTCAAGCCGGCGTTCCTTTTCAAGAATTCGTGCTCGCCGGGGTTCGAGGGTAGACTCGTGGCCACCAGTCTACAACGACAGCGCATCTTCGGCATCGGCCGAGATAGGCTGCTTAAGGGCTATCTCGCCTCCCTCTTCCAAAGGACCTATAAATATCCGCCGTATCGATGGAGGATCTTCGTAGAAGATGACGGTAGGATAAGGCCTCTTCGGGATCCTTACATTTTCAGTCTCATCCTGGGAGCGTCTTATAGCCTCGGCCAATTGTGCGGCTTCCTCGGCAGATGAACTTGGAAAAAGAAGATCACCATCCGGCTCTTGCATAGCTAGTGGTTCATCTTGAAAGTTAGGCTCAGATTCCACTAAAAAGTTGAGCAGATTGGTGACCGTCTTCCTTCGCCTCTTTGACCCAAAACTAACACCAGAAGACGATCGCTTCTTTCCCCTCGGTACTTTGGTGCGACGTTGACCCACTTCGCCTTCAATATCCTCTATCGGCAGTGCTACCGATGACGGCACTGCCATTGCTGACGCCGCAGCTGATGATACTGCTACTGACGCTTTATCAGAAGCCTTTGCCTGAGCTCTAGTGCACAACGGCATACCGACTGTCGGAGTCAGGTCCACATCCGCCGCCTCAGGAATAAGTACGGTAACAGTATCCCTCAAGGGAGGGCGAACCATTACCCGCGGTCGCGGCGGGATTCCCGTAGCCTGGAGCGGGGCGGGAGCCCCAAGCCCCAAAAGTATCCTCCTCTCGTCCGCAATGATTGGACTAACCCGGTGGCGATACCAGCCCGTGAAAGCCCCCACACACCTCGGAATGTAGTCGGCCTCGCGGATCATGAAATGAGAACCGGTGTTCAGCCTCATGAAAAGGTGGGTGGCGTCACGAACGGCTTCCAAAGAAGAGCTAGGCTCCACCATGAATGCTTCAAAGGGAACACCCTGGTCATAACCTAATTGCCAGGCAAAGCGGTGTGGATTGTACCGCATGAAAAGATCCGCATTGTTTCGACGGAACACCAGATAATCGGGTCTGATTGAATACAAGTGCATGGCTTCCTTGGGATCCAAGGAGGGTGCTCCCTCTTTCGAAAAGTCAAAAAGCTGTTGAACAGGTCCCGAGGGAGCAGAGAGGATTCGATCATTAAATACCATCCCGCCTTCGTGGGCATAAGGATTAAGCAACACACGAAGAGCCCCTAACTAAGTCGGATTAGGAGCAGAAGCGTCCACCAACCTCATTAGCCGCGGGAAAGTATAAGCATCATAAAAGCCGGGTCTCTGGTGTGCAGCAAATGCCCTTAGCACGTGCATTTCAATCCATGAGGTAAAATAATGAAGAGAGAAACTCACTACGTTCACGCCTGGGGTTAAGGTATTGGCTGCAGTGCTTAGCCCATGGTATAGATGCGATAGCCCTGCAATGCCCACCGCTAGTCGCGTCCTTTCGGCAATGCGATGAGCAGGGTAAATGACCGAGGCTCTCATGAATCGACGGTGTGTTGGAACGACAAACCAACTGAGCCAAACGCTGATAAAGCCGATGAAGAAAGTTTCTTCATCTATGCCAGGAGCTGCGATCGACTCGAAAGGAACAGCTGACAAGACTGGAATGTAGAACTGGGGCAAATCCTCTTCTCTAGCCGGTAGCCTATTTAAACCAAATCTGAAGGGGTCGTTGATATTCGCGAACTTCAGAGCCGCCCTTGATTGAACGTCTCCACGAAGGAAGCAGGCGATAGAGCATTTAAAAGCGACGCCCTATTCTTCTGACTCCGTGAACAGCTTCTCAAAAATCCCCAGCGTCTTAATTAGACTCGGGTACTTATGGCGGACTACATTTTCAGTCGACAAGCCGTCAAGCGTAGCGGGCAAAGTCTCGAAGACATACTCGTCAGAGGGCAACAATTCTTCATAAGGCGCTCCTTTGATCAGTAAACCCGAGACCTCGCGAAACTATTCCAAAGAAATTGAAACTTCGCGGTCCCCTAACAAGAAAGTGTTGGTGGGAAGATTCTATTGATTAAGGAAAGCCTTAACCCACCATACGTAAGGAGACTGATAATGGAAGAGGGACGCATGCACCGCCTGGTAAAGCCCTACCTTCTGCAGTCGCGCACGATGGGCGGACAGGATGTAACGAGCCCAGAGAAGATAGCCCGTCGGATGGCGAGGGTAAGCCCTATCTTGTAGACTTGTCCCCAGGGCTGGGCTTCGCCTTGGTAAAAACGACGCCCCAAGATATCTATGGCCGGCATAGGCTGGTTTGATATCCCAACTGTCGAGGGTTCGAGCCGACCTGTAGGAGTCCAATCTGCCACCTCAACAGCAAAAGCAGTCCGCGGACGGTCCATCGACAGGAACGGGGGAGAGGTTCTGTTGGCACCTTGCAAAGAAAGCTTCGGCGACCATGGATGATGTGACCGTACCAGGTCCCCCACAAAAGCAGATTGACGCAGGCCGGGTTATGAGCCCTGATCATTGCCATCGCTTCTTCGTCCGACGGTGATTAAGGAAAAGCCGCCTCCGAGCGAGTAAAGGGAAAGTATGGAAGAGAAGCCATTGTACCTGAAATAAAGGAAAGGGAAACCGTTAGTAAAGCCCACATGTGTGTGTGTGTCTGTCTGTGTGTGTGTGTGTGTGTGTGTGTGTGTGTATAAGTAAGAGGACAATGGAAGAAAACGACAAACAACTTATTTCATGGGACCATGGGTTACAAAACACAAGGGCCCCACAAAATCAAGATGGCGGCCCACTAATGATGATGCAGGGTAATCATTATGAGAACAAAAGGAAAATTCTCAATAAATTCAAACAACTCTACACATTCCTCTAAGGAGAAAACCCATTGCAGAAACTCTGTGCAAATCGAGAAGGATCTCTCCTAAACTATTTTTGCAAGAACAACTCAGGATGAAAAATCCTAAGAAGTCTTCTTTAAGAACTAAGTTCTTTAGAGGAATTAAATTCCTTTTGAACAGAGGAATTAAATTCCCAGGAAAATTTTCAGAGCTAAGCTCTTTGAAACGGAATTAAATTCCAGAGGGAAGACAAGTATCATCATCAATCCCCTAAGATCAGAGAAACCCTAGCGAAAGGGGTTTATTATTTAAAAATTGGATATTCTTAAAGAACTTGGAAAGATGGGTTTTTGTTAAAGGGAAAAACCCTTGGTTTAGATTTAAAATCCAAAGAAAATTTCTACAAGAAGTTCCTCGGCCGTTCAAGATCCTTACATGAAAAAGGAAATCTTTTGTTGACAGAGTTAAACTCTGAAAATTTTTAGAACAGAGAACTGAGCTCGAGAAAGAGAATTAAATTTTCAAGGCAAGAACAAGGAAGGAAGAAGATGAAAGAGTGGATGCGCTTCTGAAGAGACCCCTGCATTTATAGGATGTGATAGGAAACGGTTCATCTACCCCTTTCCCTAGGCAGATCCAACGGCCACAAAAGTTACAGCGTTGCACTCACGTGCAAACACGTGAGAACAACGCTGTGGGGGAAGACCGGAGATCAAGCTCGATCACAGAGACCCCATGGAGCTAAGGAAGAGAGTAAAAGACCGAACAACACGAATCTTTCGGTATAACTCTCTTATCACAGTAGCTAAACTCCTTTAGTTTGCTAGTTTAATTTTTGGTTAGATTATAGGTAGTCATTTCTAGCGTCAAGTATTTTAAAACTTAAAGTTTTTCATTCTGCAACAGCCGTGGTTAGCGGCCAGGGCGCTAGAAACGCCAACAACAATTACACTAAAATCAAAACTTGGTTCATGAGCAAGGGATTGATGTCTTGAAACATCCAACCGATACTCCCTCCAGCATAAGAGCGAAACACCTTTGCCAAAAACGGCCGTGATCAGCCTTCAGTCCCTTCGATACGTACACTAAACGGGATAAGCGGACAGCAGGTGAACTGAAGACCGATTGGCCTCGAGGACAGCATTCAGGAAGACACTGACTCTAATAGAGGGAAAGAAGAAAGTACACTTATTCAGGTAGGATGTACTTCGCAATATATTCGAGGACGTCTTGAACAACAGTCTGCAACTGCCTATTCCAATGAGACCACATGAAATGAACATGACTGGCAATCCCATGTATTGCCCATATCATAGGGTAGTGAGTCATACTATCAAGGATTGTTGCGTGTTTAAAGACTGGGTGGAGGACCAATATAAGGTTGAGAAAACCGCACTGTCCTCTGATGGGCTGGCAAACCACCAAATTACGGTCATCAACCCAGCTTCGCCATCATCAAAGCGTGAAAAGCTTGAATAAATGCACAACTTCGACCCCTAAGTCGTTAAACTGGGAGTGTAAAAAATTGTGTAAATAAATAAATAAAAAAAAAACCGAAATGATGGGGCAACTCGTAATAAAAATCAGCGAGTAAAACAAGCTGAAAAGATGGGGCAACCGCGAATAAATAGCCAAAATCATAGGGCAGTCACGACCTTCGTGATAAGAAAAGCTGAAATGATGGAGCAATCTCGGTAAAAAAATATGTAGATAAATAAATATCTCAAAACCCTAAAAAGGTGAATGATGAGTCGCTCCTGAAACCATACTTCAGTGTTAACGATACATACGCTAACAAAATTTCAAATCCCCAAATATCCCAACGGAGAATGATGAGTTGCTCCTGGCACCATCCCAGTGTATCGATGCAGACGCCAATCAAGAAACCAAGATCCAAATTCTCCAAATTCTCCCAGCCCTACGGCCAGTCCCCAAATTGACTACCGTATACAATTTACAGGCATAAACAAGCTAAATCACACACATTCCCCATCGCAATCATCAGCCCCGCGGACGGTCTTCACCTTTAGAATTATTTTCCATGTGGGAAGACACACGCATGTGTCCTCATGGTACATGAGAACAACGGAGCTTACGAGATCCTCTCGACTCGTAAGAAAACGCCTTCGTGGGATCTTTACGACTTATAAGGAAAAACCACACTCTTGGGTCCTCACGACTCCTAAAGAGAAAGTACACCAATGAGATCCTTGTGACTCGTTAGGAGAAAATGGTTTTATGAGATCCTTACCTCTCATAAAGTTGAAAAGCCTTAGAAGATAGGGACCTAAACCCGCCTCTTAAGACATCGCTACCCAACGGGCAAAGGCAAATGATAATTCAATCTTGGTACCACATTTCAGTGTAGCGATGCTAATGCCAAACCAAAACCCCAAAATCTTCTCATGGAAAATGATTATTCACTCATGGTATCATATTCCAGTGTAGCGATGCTGATGCCAAACCAAAATCAAAACCCCTAAATCCTCTCATGGCAAATGATGATTCGCTCATGGTACCATATTCCAATGTAGCGATACTAATGCCAAACCAAAACCAAAATCCCCAAATCCACTCATGGTATATGATGATTCACTTCTGGCACCATATTCCTGTGTTGCGATGCTGATATCGGCCCAAAACCCAAAACCCAAGTCAACAAGTCAATTAATGTCTACCTCTGCTTCGGAACCATGCTTCTCCTCAGGATATACCACACCTCGTGTCGAAATCATGCTTCGCCCCGAAACCCTGTGCCGGAATTATGTTTTGTCTCAGGATATACTACACCCCATGTCTAAATTTTGGTTCGTCCTGGAACTCTGCGTCGGATTTATGCTTCACCTTAAGATATACCACATCCCGTGTTGAAATTATGCTTCGTCCTGGAACCCTGTGCCGGAACTACGCTTCGTCTCAGGATATACTACACCCTGTGTCGAAATTATGGTTCTCTCTGGAACCCTGCGTCGGAATTATACTTTGTCTCAGAATATACATGTCCCGTGTCGGAATTATGGTTCGCTCCGAAACCCTGCATCGAAATTATATTTTGCCTCAGAATATATTCTCCATCAGAAGTCATACTCCACTCCTCGGAATGATGCTCTGACCCCAGAATTATGCTCCTGAAATCATGCTCCGCAATCGGAATCATGCTCCGCACCCGTAATTATGCTCCGCGCCCTCAGAATTATTCTCCTATAGTCATGCTCCGCTCTCGAAATTATGCTCCACCTTTTGGAATAATGCCCCGGCCCTGAAATTATGCTCCGCACCTCAGAATTAAGCTCTTCTCGAAAGAATATCCATTAATTTCATGCACACGGCCCATATACGTAGTGTGCATTCATTGATAGGGGTACTTTGTTAGGGTCAGAATTTACACCCTATTGACCAAAAGTCAAAGTCAAAGTCAAACTGCGAACAAGTGGGTCCAAGCTCGAAACGAAGTCAAGTGGGCCCAAGACCGACCTAAGAAAGCAGGCCTAAGGGCAGACCAAGTAGGCCCATGCCCTAGTCGAACCCAAACATGAAGGGATCGGTCTCCCCTATACCAAGAAGAAAATTACGTCAAAACAATTTTAATGTAATTTTTATGAATAAATAGGCATAAAGCCAAATTTTTGTAAAGCTCATGGCTCATGTGCAAAAAGAAATAAGCACATGGGCATGAGATGGGCAAAATGTCATTTTTTAATGCCCAATGGGCTATGTGTAAATTTGTATGTCTATATAAGACAACATTATAAAGAAATGAAAGAGAATTGACTCTCTTCAAAATTTTAGAGTTCTGTGCCTCTTTCTCCTTCCTCAAGGTTCTAAACCTTCTTTTTTTAAAAATTAATCAAGTGTTTAACTCTTCCTTTCCCAAAAAGTAATAGTTTTTCACGATAAAACCCTTGAAGGGGAGTTCAAATCTACCATCAAATCTCGAAAAAAAAGATTTTAAATTTCACTGCCACTTTTCTCCTAGATTCAACAAAAAGAGAGGAGGAAGAAGGAAGCCATCTCAAAAAACCCATTTTAGGGACGTCCAAGGCTTGAAGAGAAAGAAAAGGGGTCACTTTTCACCAACCAAGATCAAAATCCTTTGGGAGTTTAACTCCAAATCAATTTTTGAGGAGTTCAACTCCAAGTTCCAAGTCCTCAAAGGAGTTAAACTTCAAACCCAGATCTTTTAGGAGCTTCACTCCAAATAAAAATGCTTCTTTTTCTTAGGAGTTTCACTCCAAAGACTCTTGGGAGTTTAACTCCCAGTCCAGAGGCTAAGCCACTTTTTCTGCAGGTGTCTAATGGCCGCGTGTCATGTCATGCTGGTGCTCAGCACCCGCGTGCCGGGCGCGTGACCCACTGGCGCCCGACGCCCTCACGCGCCGACTCCCTACGCGCCGGGCGTGTGACCTGCTGGCGCCCACACACAACACACATGACTTACTAGAATCAGCGGCCATGTGCTATCTCATACGTCCTTAGGACGCTCTTCACCCCTCCTTTTTTCAAACATTCCACACTAAAAATATATCCTTCGTTAGAAAAAAATTTCTAACGTGGCGCTGTTCCACACCCCACAAAGGGGCTGCTAAGCCTCCGATATGTCCAAAACACCTTCAAAACACAATACACGAACACTGCACATTGAGTTCTCACTACTAGTTTTACCCGTCAACCGGTGGTTCCCGTGCTCCTAGAGCGAGAGGTAATTAACGGCAGTTTAGTCCGCAGCTGCCGGAGATTCGGATCCCCACAATCAATAAACCTCAGCATACCCTAGATAGGGGGAATCTGTATATGTTTGACAAGCCCGCGCATTCCCATCTCAATGGGGGTGACGAAACACTCTACAATGAGATATGAAGATGAAGTTTCGGGCTTGGTGCTTTCACGCGGATCATTTACGGCGACACAGTCTGCGTCCAAATGCTTTCGGGAGCTCATAAGTATAGCGAGAGTCTTTCAATAGGCGATCGAACACGCTACAAAGGTTTTAGCTCCCTAAAACCCCCTCTAGTTTATTTACTTGCTCTCTTTTGTTACTAGTTCATGTATTTAGACGATTGCTTAGGGTTTGCAGTGTTTGTGCTCGTAGGAATTTTTGTTATACGTGTTTTTCCGCTTCCGTTGCGCTTACTATTGAGCACGAACATCCCCGCAGTGGTATCAGAGCCAACCAAATACTAGGACTAGTTTTCGTCGAAGTTGTAGTTTCGATCATCAAAATTTTCCGTAAACTAATTTCGTGATACAAGCCGCTGTTTGTTTTTTAAAACTTTGCTTAAAAATTATTTAAAGTACTGCAGAGCGAAGAAAACTTTTTTAAAATGATGAGGTTTCAACCTAGGCCCACAACTCACTGGTACGGCTGCCAGTAGCGGTTTTTCGTCGGCCATAGTATAGAGTTATGACTCCAAGTTGAAACAGTGGCTTATATATTTAGAAATAAGATTTCTAGTATTTTTGTTTTTTCCCAGAATTGAGATTTGATCTCGTTATTAAGTGGGATGTATGGATTGTTTTTTGATCGAAACTATAACATTTTGGGATTTCGTATTGATGTGGTTAAAGCGTTTAACCATGTTAGTACGATGACACATACTTGTTGATATGTGTGTGAGTTTTAGATGTTGGTGTGTATGGCTTGGTTTTGGATTGTCATGAAATGAATAGCCTTGTGCGTGCTTATTATGATGTATTTTCATATTCATTCAAGTGTAGCTTTTTGTGTATTCTTTAGTTCGAGACGAGCTCCAAAATGTGGTCGTCGTTTCCGATGTATGTATATTCTTTTTCGGGGCATAGCGGTTCACTTGTGGCCGTAGTCACCGATTGATGTATTATTATTTGTCGGGATACGATCAGGTTGCGATCGTTGTCGCTGTTGTATAATATAAGTTATAGGTTTACCCCACGGAGAAGTGCACGAGCGGCCGGGTTCTAGATTGCAGCGGGTGACCATCTTAAGGAGTTGAGATCGGGTCTCTCAAGTCTAGGATTGGCGGGTTGCTTGCCGCGCTTGTAGGGGGTATAGGATAGACCTGCGGAGGAGTGCATAAGTCGCCTGATTCGAAAAAGTGCTCGGTGTCCCCTCAAGGTGATGATGATGGGTTGTCTCATTTCTTGGGTTGGCCGGTAGCTTTTTGCACTCGTAGAGATCTGCTTTTGGATATACACGGGCTATTCACACGACCGGGGATTTCATGTTTCATTTGTGGCTTGAACGAAATGCGGGATTCCTAGGTAATCTGACCATTCCTTTTCTGTGATGTTCATTACATGCTTGTGGTATGATTACCTGCCTGTGATGTTTTCTTTTGCATGCTGTAATGTGATTATATGCGTGTGATATGTAAGTGCACGGCGGCGCCCCGGCCGTCAATCCGACGGCCAAACGCGGAAACGGTGGTAAACTTAAAATTTTGCGGACTTGGCAAAACGGCACCACCGCGCACTAAAACCGGATCGGGCCATTAAACTAAATCTAGCTAACTACAAAGAGAAGGGGAAGAGATATACCGACGATCCAAGTCCTCCGGTCTTCTCGCCATCGTCCGGATCTCCTGCGGAAAAGTCCCGTCTCCTCCTCGTCGCCGGAAGTGCACCACAACGCCTACTTTGTTTACGGGCTCCCACCTCAATGCCGAGGCAACTCGGGCACGAAGCCGGCTACTCGACGTGCCCAAGATTCGCTGTAGAATGTGTGAAGAACCATGTCTCATTTTTGGGGATTGTGGAATTGCCATTGGTGAAGGAAAAGAGAGCTTGGAGAGAGGTGGGGAAAATGTAGCATACTCAAGAATGAATGTATCATATTTTTCTCCACTCAAAAGAGAAGCAATTTTCTCATCCCACCTAAAGTGGCCGGCCCCCCCATTTCCAAGTGTGATTGGAGAGAGAAAGACCAAGACAAGGGGGGTGGTTGGAAAGCAAAAAAAATGATGAGGAGAAATCAAATGATCACCACAAATCCAACACACAAAGGCAACCATCATCTCATGCATGATGGCTTCAAAAAGTCAAGCCATCATGAGAAGAAGAAGTCAAGCAAGTCAATGGAATGGTGCACATCATGAAAGCCATCATGATGCAAGGAAATATGCAAAGAACCCCCTCCACTAATGCCTATTTGCAACAATGCAAATAAACCCTCCTCCACCAAACTTCGGCCAATGAACGGAACAATGGAAATTGGCCGAAACGGAAAGCAAACTGGCAACTCCAGAAAACTGGTCCCGTAATAAATTACGGGAAAACCCCGATACTGTGCATACACACCCGCATCTGTATTTCGACCGAAATACAAATGCAATGAGACAAAATCTACACTGTACTATACTAGGATCCGGCTTATACCAAAACCGGCTAGTAATATCTGTTCGATCCTGATCCGTGCAATACCGCACGTATCTGATCGAACCCTGCCATATACCAATACGGCCTATAGTACAAACTGTCCGATCCTGATCCGTGCAATACCGCACGTATCTGATCGGACCTTGCCATATCTCCATACGGCCTCTACAACCTTTCGCCCGAAAGCTGAGTAACTGAATGTGGGGGACTCTAAAGACTCGTCAACACCTTGGTTGTGGATTTAACCACTAGCACGTCAGAGGTATAAGCCAATACGTGACGGGCTACCAGGTACTGACCAAATGGGACGTCGATGAGGAAGCTCACCCCGACACCCAACTGAGCCTGTCAGTGACAATATCCGTGCAGTCCGGTCCGTTCGTCTATGAGCATCGCATGGCGGGCCTAGGGGGTTGGTAAAAGTCAGACCCCCAAAAGCGGTACAAGTCGTGTCGGAGTGTAGCCCAGAACACCCTGAGATACTACTGGAATACCTACCAGTAAATCTCCTTGCCTTGGCCAAGGACTTTGTGTAATGGCTCTCCTAGACACAGCACGACCTCACCCCCAATACCGGGAGAGACGAACCCCTGAAGATACGCTCACTGCCTCCATGTGGCTCGGGACTGTACCCAACTAAAACCTGTTTGCACGACTCCTTTGAGCCGTGGTAGGGTAGTAATCAAAGTATAGTGGGAACTCACACGAGACAAATGACGATCCCCAGGTCGATGAACTAACCTGCACACATGTCACC
The DNA here is from genome assembly GCA_030015575.1 of Agapanthus africanus. Classification (NCBI taxonomy): domain Eukaryota; kingdom Viridiplantae; phylum Streptophyta; class Magnoliopsida; order Asparagales; family Amaryllidaceae; genus Agapanthus; species Agapanthus africanus. The sequence goes on along the minus strand of CM057347.1, from coordinate 429,476,602 downwards.
AGGGAACTGCCATCTGACGTCTGGTATATGACCAACTAGCATGTTCCCGGCGAGTCCTGTCCGGTGTACTCATAACCCAATGAGCACCTGTATACATCTTAGGTGATCCAACTGACACCAGTGGCTTGTGAGACCGGCCACCGCCCCTCGTCGGGGTCTCGACTGTATACACTAGTCTACTAATGGAGTATCGATGCCCGGTCTCGAAACTCCCACGACTAGGGACCTTTTAAGGATATGCTTGTAGACCCCCAGCTCCCACTTATATGATCGCCCTCATACTGCTGGTGGTCAAGCAAGAATCCTAGGGGCTCTATCAACGTGTAATAGCGACGTGTCAGGTCACCTAAAACAGTACACGATGATAAAGGTAAACCAGATAGCATACTATCATTTCGAGTAAGACTGTCCTACCGGATAGGTCCTCCCTCAATCATTACAATCACGTACCTGTGACCTAATAATTGACTCTGAGGGCACTATCTCCAACAATCTCCCACTTGCACTCAAGGCTAATTATTGCGATGTCGCATACTCACAGCCCGTGTGATACCGAACATCCAACTCCTCCACTAGTCAGTCTCACAAAGCTCGTTTGCGGAACTATTGCGTTCGAGGAATAGCCTCAGTGAGTGGATCCGCTCAGTTGTTTCTTTCTATGTCTCTCTATATCTCAAGTTCACGGAGAAAGCCATCTCCCGAAATGAGCAATATCAGTCTTAGAATATGTCTGGATGTCTGATGGGACGTAGCTCATAAATGAACTCCAAATCCAAACTTCTTAGACTGTATTGACAACTGAACTTAATCAGTGTCCTGCGCGCCATGCCTCCCTCAGTATTGCCTTGGACCACCTGTCCAAAATACTGCCCCTCATCAGAAGGAAAACTATAACTCTGACAACCTCCTTGTCGTCTATGTCACCTTGGAAGCCTGGAATGATAACTGTCTCCTGAATGAGGCTGTCGTTATCATATCCCTAGAACATCCACTTATGTTCTAAAACTGCTTCCGACTGTTTCTCCAGGATTGGATTAATGTCAACTTATTGCATCTAGTGCAAGAACAACATCTGGTGTGGTACTTGACATCTCACGATTGACTCAATTGCCTGAGCAAGTGATCTGCCAATCATGCCCGTCCCTCTCCCCTTTAGTCTGTAAGACACCTTTGGAGAGGGTGACTCCATTACCTGCAGGTACACTACCGTGCCAAGAGTCGTCCATCCTAAATACTCTTAGAATGCTGTCAAGTACCCTGATTGGGAAACCACCCAAATCTAGATCTAAGACCATAGATCTAGTAACCAGTATGTCTGATATAAAATCCATTTCCTTTGTGGAGAAACAACTGTGTGACGACCAAAGTATAACCGATCGTAGTGTAGGAGTTTCTTTTCCTACTCTGTGTATATCATCTAAATACCAGGATATCACACCCTACTACCTTCTCAACAGATCCATCCCCTATTCTGATGAAGTCAAACCCATGACTTTCACGTCAGAAATAGATGATCTATCTCCGCTACATCTGCTCTAGTCTATAAATAAACATAAGCAGCCTGTCCACCAATGCTTCCGCTGCTCCCACTGACTACGACAACCCTCTGGCAGAGTCATATAGACGTACACTTCTAAAACTGGTTTAGAAAGACGCTATACTCATCCTCCCGCCGGGTCTCGTAACCTGGAACAACAGCAATGGCAATTGTGGGTAAACAAGAACTTCCCTGTCACCGTCCTTGAGGCTACCGTAGTACCTCTCTGGTGCCTGAAGTTACCCACCTTATCTGCGGAGTGGCCAATGGAATGTCAATCCAGATTGAATCTTTAGGTTCCTTATCAAATCTTCAGTAATCGTTTGTGGTTCTGGAATCACTTCCAGTTCTACCATACTCCCACTACTGTTTTCTGAAAAATCCATTTTTAATAAAACTGTGGCGAGTCTAGAACAATATTGCTATTGTTCATCCAGATGGTAGAAAATCAACCCGCGTCATAGCCTGGGTCAACCCACAAACAGCCATTACAGAAATGTGCCTTGAGTTGTCCAGTGTCTGGTTTTAAGCATAAGCCAGACAACTCCCCGTACCTTAACAATGTTAAGATATGAACTGTACTATATCCAATATAGAAACAGAGGCACAGATTTAATTGAACCAGATTCAAATCATGCAGCTATCCCCAGTGCATGTCAACTAAATGGAAGGAGGCCGATCAGCGTTACTCAACTTAGGAATACTTCCAATTATGAGTAACCTGAAAGAGAAGCAAGATCTCTTAATCATTACTATCAACTGAATACCATACACAAGTATCTACATCTTCGATCTCTTTGAAGAATCCCGATACTTGCTATACCTGGTTCTCTACTCTATTCAAATACCAATAACTTCTCCAAATTCGGACCCTGTGTTTCCACGAAACACCTGTCTAAAAACTAGAGAAGTCATAAGTAAACCGAATATAGTACGAGGACCAACCCCTCTGTCCTGATGGACCCTGGACAACATACAATACTCTGTATAAGTCCCTTGAGTCTAATAACTCATTCACTGTGTGTCGTAGGTTGAAAACTGTACTTATGGTTAAGAAGAATTACACCGCTGTTTAATGCTCCTTACCTAACCATCCACTGATATAGGTAAATGTCGTAGACATAATTTCAGAAAGGTATATCTCACTCTATGAAAATAGACGTACAGATATATCAATTTGAAATTGGTGCATAACAGCGGATATTCAAAACCAAATATTTGCCGACCGGCAAACAGCCCAGGTGATCTCCTCAAATATCACCGATTACAACGAATCCCGATATAATGAGGATGATCACCCAATTCCCAATAACCTACTCCCACTCATCATCTGTAAAACCATACAGATGTGAGAATCAAACCTGGTAAATACATACCCTGGAGCAAGTATCTAATCGGGAAATCAGTTTTCCATTAACAGTACACAGTGGAACTGAAACATTGAAATGTTTCGATGGGGTATCCTGGTATTCCTAGTAATGCCTCTTCCATCATCCAGATTCACAACTATAACCGTATAATTCTTTGCCACCTCTCCAAATCCCTTCATATGTCTTTAGTCTTTACCTTCTGTACACCCCTTTAGGCCAATTGGTTTTCTACCTTCCCTACCGTTCGGCACCAGCCTATGGTTTGGAAGAAGACTATCCAAAAAGCATAAAGGGTGTACTGTCCTAATCCTAGGAGCACTCGCAACGCGAGAGAAGGTGAAGATAAAAGACATCTGAATGTACTTTATTCCTATTTCTCCTGAACCAGGATCCATCCCCGAACTGGAACAAGTTCCTTTCGAGTTCGTATATAACCATACGATGGATTATCCAATAAAATGGGATCTTCGTAGTGATACGGAGTGTCCTGGAGAAATACAAAGGTGATGTGGGAGTGGTAACGAAATATTTGTTTTGGTCGTGAATATCTGTTGCAATTTACTTTGCCCTCTTACTGATCCCTTGTTTTGTCTGAACTTAATACCTTCTGCACACCATCGTTATGCTAATTGGTTTTCTTCATTCCCTACCGGTCGGCACCAGCCTATGGTTTGGAAGAAGACTATCCAATTTGCATAATAGGTGTACTACTCCTAAACTAAGGAGTACTCGCAACCTGAGAGAGGGTGAAAAGAAAAGACAACTGAATAATCCTATCCGTTTTCTCCAGAACCGGAAACCATCCTAGAATAAATTCTTTCGAGTTCGTATCTAACCATACGATGGTTTTGTCCAATGGAAGTGGACGTTCGTAGTAATACGGGGTGTCCTGGAGAAAAGGGTAAAAGTAGGAGTGGCAATGAGGTCTGCAATTCTGACAATCCAAAAGCCAGTGTTTAAGAAGGTTCGGTCAACTTGGTCACTGAGTCAAAGTCTTAGGGTCGGGTCAATGGTCGCTGCCAAAGAGAGAGAGAAAAGAAACACTCAGCGTGCACTCTAACTTAGATCAGAATGGTCACCAATTTTTCTAATCTGAAACCTCCCACTGTACCTCAAATTCTCCTCCAAACCTGAAAGAAGAATTAGTCGGGGTCACCCAAGGAGTATACTAACTCATCAGTGGGAATCGGGATCCAACTCTCATCGCATGACAACGTGACGGAATCCGCTCACGGTATCACACTCCAGAAGGTATGCGCATATCTGGCAAGTTTCAGTTCTTTTGAAACTCCCGTTGAGATTTCTGCCCCATGCTCTTATGACCTTGGCGAAGGTCAACAAATCATAAGTCACATGTCAAGTTCTACCCGTCATTATCCAGGTTAATTTGAATCCACCCGTACAAGCCCTTGACGAAGGTCAACAAGGCTATACGACTGTCCCAAACCAACGCATCTATCTATGCAACAGAAAGGTAACAAGCAGCTACCATACACTATGCCTTGACGAAGGTCAACAAACATAGCATGAATACTACGTGCTACCCGTCTGAAACGACGGAGGGCTACGAATGGTTTCTGGCGAAAACCTTTAACGTAAGGAACTTGATATCGTTGAAGGAACTGATAGCTTTTTGAAAATATAGTGACGAAAACCGTTGCTAAAGAGGTCACTCCCGGTGAAGGGATCTCGGCTCTTTCCCCGTAGAATGGGGTGCAGGATATTCCAAATGAATACCGCGATGCAAAGCAAAAGTGATCGGCTATAGTGAAGTTATTGCTCTGACGCAAACTTTTGTCCAAGGGGTCACTCCCGGTGAAGGGATCTCGGCCCTTGCCTCGTCGACTGAGGAGCAGGATATTCCAACTGAATATCACGATGCAAAACAAAAGTGAACGTCCTTGTAATAACAGCTTTTTTGAAAAGTGTTCCAACAACATCAGATTAGGTTTGCTTTTAACTTGCATTGATCTGAATCAATGCAGTCCCATCAATTGATCACACCAAAAAGAACGAAAATATACTGATGTACGTATATGCCATCCGCATTCGCCACTGGGTCCCGTCATTACCCGTTAGGTTAGCTTACTAACGACAGAGCGGGGACTGGACTAGCGCGGATGCAAAACATATACTACATCTACTAATATATATACCAATATATAGTATTCGCTTAAGGCGTGAATAAAATGCAACATCACAGAAATGTACAGCATCACAGAAACAATACAGATATCTGGGATCCCCGGGTTTCACAGAGCCGCTGAAACCCGACGTTCCCCTGGTCGTGTGGATAGCCTGTGCAATGAAATCCTAGACCCCTACGGGCGCGGCAAGTCACCCGCCAAAACCTGAAGCGAGGCAGCCCCCTTCAGCGCCGTGAATGGACCACCCAGCACTTCACGGAATCCGGCAACTTGGGCACCCCTCCTGGGTCAACCTGTACCCCCTACGAGTGCGGCGAATAGCCCGCCAATCCTAGAGTGAAGCCCCCTCCGTCTCAATGCCATGAGACGCGGGCTTGTTGCCCTCCAGAACCCGGCTATCCGTGCACCCCTCCGCGGGGCAATCCTAGTACAGAAAGTAAAATATACATACACCGGGTACATCGACCGCAACCAGGTCGTGCCCCAAAATAATAATACAATCCGGCAGTGACGGCAGTCCACAAGTCGGACGCTCGCCCCGCAATATCAAATGTACATAATACAACAAAACTGTACTAGCATTGCATCCAGGCTATCCCCACGACCGATTCGCAACATCACAGCAAAAACAAAAACATCAACGTGAAAGTCACGTTCGCAAATCCGTCTAACCGGGCTATAGCAGTTAGACCGGATTTACCGATCGAGTGACATTCACGGTCGCAGATATAATGTAAATACTGTGAAAAATGTGTTTAAAATTTTCCGATTGACCAAAAATTAACAAGTGGGCCCCAAACCAATACTGCAGCACTCACAGAAATAATTAGCCCAATTTTAATATTCCAAAACCCCTAATTACACCCCTGAAGCCCACTGGAAAAAGATGGCCCACTGAACTCTCAAGACTGCGGCGGAACCGCGGCCCAATAGAAGGGTGGGGCCGCGGATCCGCGCTCTGTGTGAGAGATCAGAGTGTCGAATTTTCCCAGAGTTCTTAGAATCTCCTGCACATCATTCTGAGACCACGTAAAAAATTTTTAGACACCAAAAATTCTCAACAGAAAACTGATGTGAGGTAAAATGAGTTTTTGGAATTTTGGTCGATCGGAACCGCAAAACACATCAAACGAAAGCTAGACGAAGTTAATGGCGAGGCTCTGATACCACTGTAAGTGCACGGCGGCGCCCCGGCCGTCAATCCGACGGCCAAACGCGGAAACGGTGGTAAACTTAAAATTTTGCGGACTTGGCAAAACGGCACCACCGCGCACTAAAACCGGATCGGGCCATTAAACTAAATCTAGCTAACTACAAAGAGAAGGGGAAGAGATATACCGACGATCCAAGTCCTCCGGTCTTCTCGCCATCGTCCGGATCTCCTGCGGAAAAGTCCCGTCTCCTCCTCGTCGCCGGAAGTGCACCACAACGCCTACTTTGTTTACGGGCTCCCACCTCAATGCCGAGGCAACTCGGGCACGAAGCCGGCTACTCGACCTGCCCAAGATTCGCTGTAGAATGTGTGAAGAACCATGTCTCATTTTTGGGGATTGTGGAATTGCCATTGGTGAAGGAAAAGAGAGCTTGGAGAGAGGTGGGGAAAATGTAGCATACTCAAGAATGAATGTATCATATTTTTCTCCACTCAAAAGAGAAGCAATTTTCTCATCCCACCTAAAGTGGCCGGCCCCCCCATTTCCAAGTGTGATTGGAGAGAGAAAGACCAAGACAAGGGGGGTGGTTGGAAAGCAAAAAAAATGATGAGGAGAAATCAAATGATCACCACAAATCCAACACACAAAGGCAACCATCATCTCATGCATGATGGCTTCAAAAAGTCAAGCCATCATGAGAAGAAGAAGTCAAGCAAGTCAATGGAATGGTGCACATCATGAAAGCCATCATGATGCAAGGAAATATGCAAAGAACCCCCTCCACTAATGCCTATTTGCAACAATGCAAATAAACCCTCCTCCACCAAACTTCGGCCAATGAACGGAACAATGGAAATTGGCCGAAACGGAAAGCAAACTGGCAACTCCAGAAAACTGGTCCCGTAATAAATTACGGGAAAACCCCGATACTGTGCATACACACCCGCATCTGTATTTCGACCGAAATACAATGCAATGAGACAAAATCTACACTGTACTATACTAGGATCCGGCTTATACCAAAACCGGCTAGTAATATCTGTTCGATCCTGATCCGTGCAATACCGCACGTATCTGATCGAACCCTGCCATATACCAATACGGCCTATAGTACAAACTGTCCGATCCTGATCCGTGCAATACCGCACGTATCTGATCGGACCTTGCCATATCTCCATACGGCCTCTACAACCTTTCGCCCGAAAGCTGAGTAACTGAATGTGGGGGACTCTAAAGACTCGTCAACACCTTGGTTGTGGATTTAACCACTAGCACGTCAGAGGTATAAGCCAATACGTGACGGGCTACCAGGTACTGACCAAATGGGACGTCGATGAGGAAGCTCACCCCGACACCCAACTGAGCCTGTCAGTGACAATATCCGTGCAGTCCGGTCCGTTCGTCTATGAGCATCGCATGGCGGGCCTAGGGGGTTGGTAAAAGTCAGACCCCCAAAAGCGGTACAAGTCGTGTCGGAGTGTAGCCCAGAACACCCTGAGATACTACTGGAATACCTACCAGTAAATCTCCTTGCCTTGGCCAAGGACTTTGTGTAATGGCTCTCCTAGACACAGCACGACCTCACCCCCAATACCGGGAGAGACGAACCCCTGAAGATACGCTCACTGCCTCCATGTGGCTCGGGACTGTACCCAACTAAAACCTGTTTGCACGACTCCTTTGAGCCGTGGTAGGGTAGTAATCAAAGTATAGTGGGAACTCACACGAGACAAATGACGATCCCCAGGTCGATGAACTAACCTGCACACATGTCACCAGGGAACTGCCATCTGACGTCTGGTATATGACCAACTAGCATGTTCCCGGCGAGTCCTGTCCGGTGTACTCATAACCCAATGAGCACCTGTATACATCTTAGGTGATCCAACTGACACCAGTGGCTTGTGAGACCGGCCACCGCCCCTCGTCGGGGTCTCGACTGTATACACTAGTCTACTAATGGAGTATCGATGCCCGGTCTCGAAACTCCCACGACTAGGGACCTTTTAAGGATATGCTTGTAGACCCCCAGCTCCCACTTATATGATCGCCCTCATACTGCTGGTGGTCAAGCAAGAATCCTAGGGGCTCTATCAACGTGTAATAGCGACGTGTCAGGTCACCTAAAACAGTACACGATGATAAAGGTAAACCAGATAGCATACTATCATCTCGAGTAAGACTGTCCTACCGGATAGGTCCTCCCTCAATCATTACAATCACGTACCTGTGACCTAATAATTGACTCTGAGGGCACTATCTCCAACATGATAATATATTGATATATGTGTAATATATAGAGTATATATATAAATTCTATATACGTTTTGCACCCACGCTACCCCTGCCCACGCCCTGCTTAAGTTAAATAACCTTACGATGAAGACCCGATGCCCCGTGGCGAATGTTGATGGCGTATATGTGCATTCTATTTTCTTTTCATACTTTTCTGTGATTGTATGAGAAGATGCTAGATAATATGATTATCTACTTGATGGGATTGCGTTAATAGGATTAATGCAAAGTTAAATCAACCTAAAACACATTGTAGAAACCAATTACTTGATATTGGTATTATAATCGATTCTTTTGCTTTGCATCGCGGTATTCAGTTAGGAATATCCTGCACCTCATTCGATGAGGAAAGAGCCTAGATCCCTTCATAGGCCTCTTTGGCAAAAGATTGTGTTACTATAAGTTTGCAAATTGAATAGCCGTATCCTATTGCTTTGTACATTGGTATTCAGTTAGGAATATCCTGTATCTCATTCAATGAGGTAAAAGCTCTAATCCCTTCATGAAGAATCTGCACTTAAGTAATAGTCTACGTAACTATAAATTTGTAAAACCATTCAGTTCCTACGATGAGATTAAGTTCATTACGTTAAAGGTTTTCTTCAAAACTAACCGTAGCCCTATATCGTTTTATGAACTAGAGTACTTAGTATTCGTGCTATGTTTGTTGGCTTTTAGTCAAGGCGTAGTATATGGTAGCTAAGTGATGTTTTCATGACAGCATGAGATGCGATTGGTCAGGGCAACCATTTAACTTTGTTGGTCTCTAGTCATGGGTTTGTACGGGTGGGTCTAAACCAATCATGAAATGATGGGTTGAACTTGACTAAGATTCTTTAATTTGTTGGCCTCTAGTCAATGTCCTAGAGTCCCAGGGGCAGAAACCATATCAGGAGTTTCAACTGTTGAAACTTGCAATAAAATTGCATACCTTCTATGGAGTGGGGTAATTTATTGATCTTTAGTCAAGGTTACCACGCCGTGATAGTTGGGTCCCGATTCTCACTGTGAGTAATAGTTACTCCCGGGATATATTTCATAAATAACCTCGTCTAATTCTCCTTTTAGGGTTTGAAGAAGGATTCGACAGGACAGTGGGAGCCATCCTGATTAGATGAATTAATCAACAAATCTAATCTTGTTTAGAGTGCACAACGAGTGTTTCTTTTCTCTCTCTAGAAGTGACCTAAGACTAGCCTTAAACTAAAACTCGTAAACCAAGTTAACCGAACCTTTTTACAAACTTCGGCTTTAGAATGTCAAGATTGCCCTATTTTCACGACATAGTCGCATATGTCCTGATCCCTTCCACTTCCCTTTTTGCATCATCCAGAACACTCTGTATCCGATATAAAGATCCATATTGCATGGAAAGCTATCTCGTATAGTTACATACGAACTCGGAGAAAGTGTTTCAATCGAGGATGGCCACTGGCTCTGGAGAAAGTGAATCGTATATGATACAATTCATTTGTCTCTCCTCTCTACCTTATCTCAAGTTTGAGAGCTTCTTAAATAAGAAGAATATACCGGTTACGCTTGTTGGATAGTCTTCTTCCAATCCCGATGCTGGAGCGGAAAGGAAGGATAAGAAGAAAACCAACTAGTATAAGTCCGGTATACACAAGGCAAGAAAGAGAGACATCCAAAAGGAGTCGAAGTGAGTGAAAAGGAAAATGCAACTACTGTTATGACCCTCGGCAGTGAAAAAGGCATTACTAGGAATACCCGGCCACCCCTTGAAACATTTTTATATTTCATGTTTTCTATGTGATTATAATCAAAAACTGTTTTTAAATTAACCCAGACTCCAGGGTATTTAGATATCGGATTATGATCCCACATCTCTAAGTTATTACAGATACTGAGAAGGATTAGAGTATTGGAAAAGGTGATTTGATTCTCAATATCGGAAATCGGAGCAATTGTTGCAATTAGGGAAATCACCTGGTTTTTCCTGTCAGCAAACTTTTGGTTTTGAATATTTTTATTGTGCACCAACTTTTAAAAACTCATATATCCGTTTCTTTATTTGATAAAGATGGATATATATTTTCTAAAATATGTTATGAACATTTACCTTTATCATTTTATGATTGGATAAGGTGCATTGAATAACGGGATATATATTCTTAACCAAAATACAGTTTTTAAATTACAACACACAGAGTATAAGTTAGTGAACTCATAGGACTTATACATAATGATGTATGTTGACCGGTGTCCGCATGGACAAGGGGTTGGTACTCATACTTCGTTTCATTTTCTTATGAGTTCTCTGATTTTAGTCACACATTCTTTTTGAAATGCATAGTCCAAACATTTTGAGAAGTTTGTTGGGTATAAGAATAAATTAGAGAACCATATGTTAGAAGTATCAAAATTTTTCGAAGTGTTCGAAGATGTGAATACTTATACTAGGTATTCCGTAGTAATATAATTGAGAATTTCATTCTTTCTCAGATTGCTCATCTGTGGGTGCGCTCCATGATGAGTAATGCTGAATCGTCTCTATCTATTAAGGGATGCAATAAAAATAAATGCATAACAATTGATACCGGTTTCACATAAATCAATGCCTCAAATTCCATATGTGATATAGAATGGGTTATCATTTTAAGATTGTTAAGATGTTGAGTTGTCCAGTTTATACTTAAAACCAGAATCCGGATAAACTCAAGATATGTTTCAGTAATAGCAGTTTGTGGATTATCCTGGGGATTGACGGGGGTTTATATTTCTAACATTTTTGAGATCAAAAGTTGTTTTGTTATCGACACGCCACCTTTTAAGAAAAGGAATTTTTTCAAAAGAAATTAGTAGGAGTATGGTAGAACTGGAAGTGATTTCAGAACCACAAACGGTTACTGAAGATTTAGTAGAACCTGAGAATTCAATTAACCATGACCAATCATAGCCTACTCCGCAGATTTTGGTAGGTGACTATTTACCGCCGAAAACTGGACTGAGATGTTGAAGGACGTTTAGCATGAATTTGGGGGCAGATGCTATATGAACATAATCATCCACCTATCCGAAGATGCCAAGTTTATTTATGGCACCGTATATCGGAGATTTAGATAGATGCGACCAATATAGCGTGACTTATCAGTTTTTCCCTCATTTGTGAGGGTTTTTTTAATTACGGGGACGCTCTTCCTTGCAGGCACAAGCCCCTGCAGTTAATTACGCTATCGCGTTGCAATAACAACTTTCACCTGCTCCAGGCAGAACACTTCGTGTCGTGTTATATTTGTTTTATATGAGTTTGCCCTAGGATTGTATACAGAGACTAATCTTGTCATCCCTGTGTTCCCTTATAAAAAATGAATAATAAATAAAAGCAACGGGAAAAAGTCCCAAAATGGAGCATCACGTGCCTACACGTGATAGGCGCTGCGCATGACAAACTAGGCTGAAACTGAGCCTCACGTGCTGACACGTGACCTCTATATACAAAGTATATAGGCGCTTGAATAAAGCAAACAATTGGCCAGAACAAAAACTCACGCGACAACACGTGACGCTCTTTGGTAGGCTTAATTTGGTGGGGTCACGTGCTACACGTGATGGGCTTCTACGCCTTCTGAACTGATAGAATTAAATTCTAATTAAGAGGAATCAAAATCCCTAGTTGGAAAATGTTTCCTTAAATCTTTCCAAACAAGAAAAATTGTGCTCTGTAAATCAGAGCACCGTTGGATCAAAGATCCAATGGTGATTAAACATCACCAAGATATAGAATAAGTTCTGTATGGAAAAATGCTTTCCCAATCTTGCTAAAAATAAGAAAGAAGACTTCTGTAAAATAGAAGCCCTTGGATCAAAGATCCAACGGTGAGAAATATTCTCCAAATCAATCAGAAATCTCTCAATGAGAGATTTCCTAACTGATTCAACAAATCAGCCTCCCCTATATAAAGACCCAAGACTTCAAGCCTTGTACAGAGGAAACCCCCATAAACTTCAGGTTCAAAAATACAAAAACAGAAAGGAAAACCCCTTGGTAAGCAAAAACCAAAAGAGAATTTAATTCTCAAACCAAGAGTTTAACACTTCTCAAAGAACTTAGTTCTTCCTCTGGTTGGGATCTGCAGAAGCAGATCTCCCTACCAAGTTTAGAATTTAATTCTCATCGGCGAGATTCTGTTATGTAGATCCAAACCTAGGGGTAAGAGCTAAGTTCAAAGAATTTAATTTTTACCAAAAAGATAGAGGAATTTAATTCCTCTGATAAAATTAGGGTTTAACCCTATAAAAGAATTTAATTCATATAAAATTAGGGACCTGAAATTCACAAAACTCAGATCTAGAGCTCCATGCATATTAGTGTTCAATACTACACAATAAAAGCTCACGTGTTCCCACGTGAGGACCTTTGAAGAACAAAAAAGGGAAGACTGAGATCTAGCCACGTGACCCCACGTGACCCCTAAGAAGTGCTCAGCACTTATAAACGAGAAAAGGGGAATACGCCCTATTTTGCGGCGCCTCATGTGATCCCACGTAACCCTTGAGAAGTGCTCAACACTTATAAAAGAGAAAAGGGGAATAAACCTAAGGCAGTTCCTATTCCACGGCGCCTCACGTGATCCCACGTTACCCAACAGTGCTTAGCACTAGAATAAAAGAATAAAAGAGGCAGCACCCAACTTTAAGCGCCTCACGTGTCACATGTGAGCGCCCCAATTTCTCGTGTTTAACACTACTTCAAACGCCCCATGTGGAAGCACGTGAGCGCTGAGTACATACTAGTGTTTAACACTATGAAAGGCCAATATTAGCAAAACTTAGACTAAATCTTCGGAGGACAATCAATTGAGCCCTTCATGCTCGGGGTTTCCAAAGCCGATCTCAAGACAGCTAATAAGCTCCCAACAAATGACATCCAAACTGATGTTCATCCCGCTTCCTAAAATCGGGACATTGGTTCAAGGATACATCTCTTCATACCTCTGATACATGTCGTTGTAATTCTTCAACGTCTTCAGAGAGATGGAGGGTCCCAATAACCAATAAATATTGATGCATCCCTAAACTGGCTAAACCAAAACCCCATGGACTATGAGGTCCTTGAACTCATGGACTATGATGTCCTTAAACTTTATGGACTATGATGTCTCTAAACCGACATGGACTATTATGCCCTTAAACCCACCGGACCGCGATGTCCCTAAACTAAAACAATAGAGTCCAAATGCTTTTTTGTTGGATCTAAATGATCTCAAAACCTTGTTAAGTAGATCTTAATCTAAAAATTAGACTAACGTATCCTTAACAAATGTTTAAGTTGATCTTAATCTTAATAAGATTAACAATCCTTAAACCCACTGGACCGCAATGTCCCTAAACTAAGATGATAGAGTCCAAATACTCTTTCGCCGGATCTAAATGATCCCAAAATCTTGTTGAGTAGATCTTAGTCTAAAATTAGAGTAACGTATCCTCAACAAACGTTTAAGTTGATCTTAATCTCAATGAGAATAACAATCCTTAAACCCAAACCAAACCCAAATCTAAGAAAATACGGATTTGGGCTAATCCACGCCCTACGGGCGACAACATAAATTAGTCTCCGTATACAATCCACGGGCAATCCAAAACAAAAAAACACACACGACACGAAGTGACCATCTGGAGAAGGAGAAAGTGGTTACCGCGATGCGGTAGCGTAATTAACTGCAGGGGCTTGCGCCTGCAGGGAAGAGCGTCCCCACAATAAAAAAAACCCTCACAATGAGGGGGAATCTGTCGAAGTCTGCTACATCGGCCGCATCCATCTAAACCTTCGATACATGGTGCCATAAATCAACTTGGCATCTTCGGAGAGGTGGACGGATAAAACCAAATAGCATCTGCCCCTAAATTCAGGAAAGACGAACCTACGCGGTCTCGTCTCCCATTTTCGGCGGCGAACAGATTCTGGCATGCCCGGTGGGACCTTTTCCTCTTTCCACTCCACACTTCGTGTGTCGTGTTTCGCGAATGTATCGTGGTTTGCTATGGTTTCCCCTGGATTCGAGGTACCAAGATTTGCTGTCTTGCTCCGTGCAGAAAACAGAAGATCAATGGCTTTCAACTCCACCAACTGCAACAACGGCAATAACTCCCGCTCCGTCCTTGTAGGAGGAGTGACCTATGGGCCTCAAGCGGCCTCCGTTTTCACGATGCCAGTGGAACAAGTGACGCAAGCCACCACTGGGCTGTTCTTTGGGAACATGCTCCCGCCCATAAGCTTCAACGCCCCACTGCCTTCGCAAGAAGCTCCGAAGAAGTCAGTCTTTGATCGACTTTCAACTACCGCGGCCCCTCTCAACGGGTCGCCCAAATCCAATGCCTTAGTCTTTAACAGATTAGGCCAAAACTCCAATGGGCCCGTGAAGAAGCCCGCGATACCTGAGGGGGTTATGCCGAAACGGATAGCCATCCCTATTCCAACAAGCGAAATCATCAGAGAGGCTTCTCCTGCTAAAGGATCGGTCTTCGCAAGACTGTCCGCTCCAGCTCTCGCTTCAGGCGAAGTCACCAAGGCTGCTTCCCCTGCTCGAAAGTCTGCCTTCGACAGGTTGGCCATCCCCGCTCAACGGACGCCGGTTTTCAATAGGCTTGCACCAACGACAACCCTTCACCAGGACAGAGGGCATGAGGGAGCCATCCCTGTAACTGAGCCAATACCATCTGCAACACATGCTCGACGTCGCCACTGGCGCCGAGTGAGGATGGCTGGGGGCAGTTCCCCTTCTGGACTTACTCCGCCAGCTCCAACGGTGGACGGCGATGATGCTGTTCCAACTGGGAACAACTTTGAACCACTTAGGAGGGTGTGCAAAAATTCTTCGACCGCCATGCTAAAAATATCTCCTCCGCCTATGGAGAACGTTACAAAGGCGAAGCTAGAGCAACCCCCTCAGCGGCTATCCTTTAAAATTCACAAGGTTTAGCGACAGGTCCAAGACTCGGTGATCAATCAAGACTACTCCCACCGACCGAAGAAGATGAAGGTTCGGCAAGAGAAGGACCACCTTGTCAAACCACAAAAGATGTCGTTTACTTGGGTACCCGCTGCAACAGCCCCCTCAACTTCGACCGCCCACAAAAGAAGAGGCGGGAGAAAATCCCCGTGTCTGCGACGAATCTCAAGTGCACTAAAACTAAACGCCCCAAGTCTAGGGGCATGGTGGTGCACACTGTTTATATGGAATCCGGGAAAGAGGATAGCCATATCTCCACGGGCCATCGACCACTCACCCGATCAATGACAAAGGCTCAGGAGCAACAACAGCAAAAGCTCCAAGAGATGCTGACAACCATGGCCGCACTCACTGGGCCAAAAGCAAGCCCAGAGACATCGTCAGAGCAGCGCCAAGAACAGGAAGCCGATGCCGAATTCCTCCGAAGAATGCTCGAGAGGAAAGACAAAGAGGCTGCGGAATAAGAGGCCAACATAAAACAAATAGCGCTTTTAATCTAAGATATGGTCGGAATGATGATACTTCCGGATCCTCCAGCTAAAGACCCTCTGATTGTCCTTGAAGACGGCAAAGGGGAGACGTCAAACCCTCTTCCTGCTTGTTCAACAGCCAAAAAGGAAACGATCTCGAAAGCCGCCCTTGACGACTATATAGCTCAACAGATACGAGCTCATCAGGCGAGCGAAGCGGCTGGCCAAATCGTCAAGATTGGACGACCCTATCCGGGTTGGTATGACCAGATAAAGTACCCGCCAGGATATACGATCCCTAAGTTCCATGTATACAAGGGGACATGCAATCCCCATCAACATGTCGCTCAGTTCAGGGCTCTGTGTGGCAACACCAGAGGTGACGATAAGCTACTGCTTCTCCAATTCGTTGGCAGCTTGTCGGAAACAGCATTCGAGTGGTATTCTGAGCTCCCGAATGACTCTATTAAGACATTTGCAGAAATGGAGCTACTGTTTACACAAAGATTCGCAAGCGCTAGTGAGTGCACCCCGACCATCGCATTAATTAACGCCAGGGTGAAGCCGGGAGAAACATGGGTTCAATATGCAAATGGTGGCGGAACCTATGGTCGAAATGCGAACAACGCATCGAAGAAGCTCCTGCAGTAGGCATGTTCGTGAGTACCCTCGATCCGCAGGTGACCATATCCCAGTTCATGATGTTTTTCAATCCGACTATCTTCCAGGCCTTGATTGACAAGCTGGCCTAAATGGATCAAATGGACCATAGACCGTCTTCCTCGAAAATGGAGCCTCGAAATGAAAAAGGGAAAGGGAAAGCGACCTTCGTCACCAATGCTCAGCAGCAGCCCAACGGCCCAAAACCAGCTGATCGCCAAAACGATAGACAGCGATTCTTCAACGAGAAGTTAAAACGCCCTTATTTATTTCCCCGGGATAAAACGAGGAGACTGTTCGAGCTGGCGGTGCGCAACAGGCTCATCAATCTGCCAGATCCAAGACGTCCACTGCAGCCCGGCAACGCCAATAATCGTAATTACTGCCCGTACCATCAAAAGTAGGCCATCCAATCGAAAATTGCTTCGTCTTCAAAGGATGGATTGAGGACCAATACCAACAGGGAAAATTCGTGCTGTCTGAGAATTGGAAGGTAAGTCCGCCCCTGCCACACGCTCCTAAAAAGGTAGACATGCCGGGGGCATTGTGCTCTTTTATAGAAGAAGTTCCATGGGAGGTCCCTCTTTCAGCCAAAACGAAAAGAATGCTGAAAGATCACCAAGCATGTCCGGCGATTAGGTGGAAGAGCCCGTTGGAACCCGAGATTATTGAGGGGATGCTGAAGCTGCGCCCAACGCTGAAAGTTGGTGAAGGTGGAAAAAACATTCAGGCCAAGCTTCCAAAGCCATTAAAGAAAAAGAAGAAGGCCAAGAAGCCCGTCCAACCCGAAGACATCCGTACAGGTCTGCAGAAATACATCAATGCACTGGAAGAATATAACCAGAAGGCTCGGACCCCAATCACGTTGGATGAATTCTTTAAGCATGTTCTTGAGAATGAAGCCGATGAAGCTGATGAAGGAGACAATTCTTCCGAAGATCCCGAGGATTACGTGGCAAGCTGCCACATGATCTCTCACTCATCAATAAAGGGAAAAGAAGCTCCCGATGCAGAGAAACTGGGTGCAGATCCAGAACCATAACAAAAATCCCTGGAGCCATCGAACGAATTGATTGACAGACTGCTGAGGGAAGCTCTTCAGAAAAGCAAATCTGACCGAGAGCGTGAAACGACCATATATGAAAGGGCGAAACGTTGGCGTCGCGTTGAAGAAGCTCCGGAATTGAGAGGTCATAGAGTACCCCAACCGGATAGAAGTACTTCTGCTGGCAGCTAAAGCAGGTTTAAGACAAGGAAGCAGTTCGCCAAAGCCCTGTCGATGGTAATGAAGTTGCCGCTTTTCAAAGAAGACACTTCAGAAAATACGTTCCCTGACGAACTAGATGCACATCCAAACTACTGCTTATACCATCGAAGGATCGCACACCCTACCGAGGAATGCATGTCCTTTAAAAATTGGTGGCAGGGATACGTTGCTCATCGACAGCATTTCATGCGGATGAAGCGCAAAACTCGTCGAGAGCAGAGAAGCACGGCAGAGGAGCGCAAAAGAACTGCCGGTAATTGTCACATGATTAATTCCGGGGACTCGCAAGTGCTCACCTTCGGGAGCGATTCTGATGAAGAAATAGCCCTTGGCCCTCTCTTCTAGGAATCCATCTCTGAAACAGAAGAGGTGAAGACATGTGAGAACATTCAGCAGCGTAATCGCACGTTACTCGAAAAGAATCTCGGACCCACAACCAAAGGAAGCGACCAACCAAACAGCCTTACAAATAGAGGACCAGGAGAAGGCCAAAGATTGGAGAGAAGTCTTTATAGACTACTTCAAATCCCGTCGAACACCTGAAGATGCATCCTCGAGACACCGGCTTATGAAACGAGCTCTGCCTTTCGCCTTCGTCCATGACACGCTGTATAAGAGATCGTTCGACTCTCTATGGCTGAGATGCCTGGGACCAGAAGAAGCAAGGAGAGTCGTCCAAGAAACTCACGACGGACTTTGCGGTTCGCATCAAGCCGGGCCAAAGATGAAGCTGAAGATCCAAAGAATGGGCTACTATTGGCCCACGATGATTCAGGACTGCCTTGAATGCGCGAAGCAATGCCATTCGTGCCAGATTCATCGAGACTTCATCCACCAGCATCCAAACCCGCTACACTCAATAGTGGCTAGTTGGCCGTTTGAAATGTGGGGAACTGACATAATTGGGCCCATAGAACCAGCATCGTCCAGAGGACACCGGTTCATATTGGCGGCAACCGATTACTTTTCTTAGTGGGCAGAAGCAGTGCTGCTAAGGGAAGTGAAGACGGAGAATATTCTCCATTTCTTCAAGACTCATGTTATATATCGGTTCGGAACTCCGCGACAGATTATCTCCGATAATGGGCCGGCCTACAGAAGTCACAGAATCGGTCGCTTCGCAAAGCAGCATAATATAGATTGGAGATACTCTTCGGTCTACAATCCATGAGCTAATGGTCTAGCTGAGGCTTTCAACAAGACCTTGACGAAGATCGTAAAGAAGACGGTGTCCCGAAATAAGAAGGACTGGCACGAGAGACTGCATGAAGCACTCTGGGCGTATCGGACCACATTCAAAACGGCCACAAACACAACGCCGTATGCATTAGTATTCGGCGCTGAAGCAGTACTCCCCTTGGAGATAGAGCTGCCCTCTCTATGAGTGGCGGTTCATTACGAGCTAACAGACGAAGAGAATGCTCATCTTCTGCTTGAGGAGCTCGATGCCCTCGATGAAACTCGTCTCATGGTGCAGCAAAACTTGTAAGCTTACAAAGAAAAAATGACGCGCTCATACGAGAGTTTGATTAGGCCGAGAACATTTCGCCAAGGCGAACTCGTGCTAGTGGTCAAGAGACTTATGATCCCTAATCATGCCAAACGGAGGAAATTCAAGCCGAACTATGAGGGCCCATACATCATAGACAAAGTCTACCAAGGAGGGGCCTATCTACTCATAGACATGCATGGCGAAAGACCCTTCAGGCCAATAAACGGCCGATTCCTGAAAAAGTACTACGCCTGACAAGTCACGGCCTAGGTCAACGATAGATGACGACGTCTATGTCCGCTCGCTATCTTCCCAAGCCCAAACATTATAAGTAGTATCCAGCGAAACCTTGCCTCAAAATCGCTACAGACCGAAACGTCCCTAAACTAACAATGGACCGTAATGTCCTAAAACTAGCTATGGACCAAAATGTCTTAAAACTAACTACTGACCCAAACGTCTTTAAACTACTACAAACCCGCAGCATCCTTGGGCTGACGCGTACAAAAAAAAAACGGTATGTCCACAAGCAAAATGGACACGGATGAAAACCCAAAAGGGCTCTGTGAGTAAAAACAGCAGGGCTAACGGTAAGTTTGTGAAAACCCAAAGGGGTGCAGACTCCCAAAAAAAAAAGGGTACATCTATAAGCAAAATGGGCACGGATGAAAACCCGAAAAGGCTCCGTGAGTAAAAACAGCAGGGCTATCGGCGAGTTTGTGAAAACCCGAAATGGCACAATCTCGTTAAAAGACACTTGCAAGGTCCTCTCGACCTTGTAAGGAGAAAACTACCTGCGTGAGATCCTTACGACTCACAAAGGTGCAACACACTTAGGAATCCTCATGATTCCTAAGAAGGAATTACACTTACGAGATCCTCACGACTCGTAAGGAGAACCCTCTTATGAGACCCTCACGGCTCATAAGATTCAAAAGCCTTAAGCTACAGGGATCTGAACCTGTTCTTAAGCCACCACCTTTCCCAGATTGCCCTACAGGCGAGTCCATACTGACCCTTGTATACAATCCACGGGCATAAATAATCATTTCCTTACCGAGTCCCACCAACGACGAGGAATGCCCTCATTTGATGAACAAACACTTGTAGGTCCTCTCGATTTACAAGGAGAGAACACTTTTGCAAGATCCTTACGACTTACAAGAGAGCATACACTTAGGAATCCTCACGATTCCTAAGGAGAAAAGACACCTACGAGATCCTCACGACTCATAGGGAGAAACACCTTTATGAGACCCTTACGGCTCATGAAGTCAAAAGCCTTATTCGACAGGATCTTAACCCTGTTTGCTAGGCCATCTTTGTTCGAACCGACAAAGGCAGATGATGATTCACTCGTGGCAATATCCCTGTTGTAGCGATGCTGATTCCTAAATCGGTATCAAATTCCAAGTCCTTTTATGGCAAATGACGATTCGCTCCTAGCAACATTCCAGTCGTAGTGATACTGATGCAAGACCATGAGTTCCATACTCGAAAACAAAATGCATATGAAATAGCCGAAATGTTTAGGCAACTCGCAATAAAAATCAGCGAGTAAAATATATGCATACAAAAATAGCCGAAATGATTGGGCAACTCGCAATAAAAAAACAGCGAGTAAAAAGGAAAAGAAGCTGAAATGATTGAGCACAGCGAAAAATAGCCAAAATGATTGGGCAATCGCGACTTTCGCGATATAAAAAGCTGAAATGATAGAGCATCGCGGAAAGAGATTAAAAAAAATGTAATGAAACTTTTTGCCCTACAGGTAAGTCCACATTGACCCCTGTATACAATCCATGGGCATAAACGAAGAAGGGAACCGTATTTCCCCACCAGACTCTATCAAAGGGACGGTCAGATTTCGACGGCAACATCTACATCCCAGAAGAGCAACACAGCGTTCCTTCTTAACTCCGGCAAGATACAAATGTAACGTCAAGAACTGACCTCAGGGTCACAATGAAGTGGAGCCATGGCAAAGCCCATAATTCCAAATCTTGATGGCAACATCTGCATCCCAGAAGAGCAATACAACGTTCCTTCTCAACTCCGGCAAGATGCAAATGTAACGTCAACAACCGACCTCAGGGTCGCAATGAAGCGGAGCCATGCCAAAGCCCATAATTCCAAATCTCGACGGCAACATCTGCATCCCAGAAGAGCAACACAACGTTCCTTCTCAACTCCGGCAAGATGCAAGTGTAACGTCAACGACTGACCTTAGGGTCGCAATGAAGCGGAGCCATGACAAAGCCCATAATTCCAAATCTCGATGCAACATCTGCATCCCAGAAGAGCAACACAGCGTTCCTTCTCAACTCCGCCAAGATGCAAATGTAACGTCAACAACTGACCTCAGGGTCGCAACGAAGCGAAGCCATGGCAAAGCCCATAATTCCAAATCTCGACAGCAACATCTGCGTACCAGAAGACCAACAAAGGCGTTCCTCCTCATGCCAGCAGGGCACGGACGTGACGCCACTAATCGGAGCCACGACAAAGTCCTCGGTTCTAAGACTTTACGGTTCACAAACAACCTAGAGTCAACCCGACGTCATCCGATGACCTCGACACGGATACAAGTCAACCCCTGACCTCCCTGTCATCAAGATACACCTCGACACGGATACATGTCAACCCCTAACCTCCCTATCGTCAAGCAACGCTTCGACACGGATACATGTCAACCCCTGACCTCCCTGTCGTCAAGAAACGCTTCGACACTGATATATGTCAACCTTTGACCTCCCTGTCGTTAAGCAACGCTTCGACACGGATACATGTCAACCCTGACCTCCCTGTCGTAAAGCAAAGCTTCGACTCGGATACATGTCAACCCCTGACTTTCCTGTCGTCAAGCAACGCTTCGACATGGATACATGTCCATTTTATAAAGCAACGCTTCGACACGGATACATGTCAACCCCTGACCTCCCTGTCTTAAAGCAAAGCTTTGACTCGGATACATGTCAACCCCTGACCTCCTTGACGTCAAGCAACGCTTCGACACGGATACATGTCAACCTCTGACCTCCCTGTCGTCGAGCAACGCTTCGACACGGATACATGTCAACCCCTGACCTCCTTGTCATAAAGCAACGCTTCGACTTGGATACATGTCAACCCCTAACCACCTTGTCGTAAAGCAACGCTTCGACTCGGATACATGTCAACCCCTGACCTCCCTATCGTCAAGCAACGCTTCGACTCGAATACATGTCAACCCCTGATCTTCCTCTCGTTAAGCAACGCTTTGACTCGGATACATGTCAACCCCTGACCTCCCAGTCGTCAAGCAACGCTTCGACTCGGATACATGTCAACCCCTGACCTCCCTGTCATAAAGCAACACTTCAAGTCGGATACATGTCAACCTCTAACCCCCCCGGTGCAATGCTCCGTCTCGTAAATACGTTAACCCATGATCTCCCTATCGTAAAGCAATGCTTCGACTCGGAAATAAATCAACACATAAACCTAACATAAAAAGAAAGTTCTCTTGTGAGATCCCTTACGGCTCTCACAAGAAAAAGCACTTAGGAGTCCTCACAACCCCTAAGTAGAAATTGCACCTATGAGATCCTCTTGACTCATAGGGAGAAAAATCTTTATGAGAACCTCACAGCTCATAAAGTTGAAAGGTCTTAGGTGGCAAATCCTAACCTTGTCGCCTAAGCCATCATGACCCTGCAAAAAGATCAAGATAAACTACATATGGTCCACATCCATCAGAGCTACATGCAAGCACGGGATAAAAAAATATATGTCTTTTATTCATGAATTCAAAGTGAATACAAGATACACATCGTAAAGAGAATCAAAGTGAATACAAAATACCCTATCATTCAGGAGTGGATATAAGAAAAGAATTTTTTTAAAATAATTCTTTAAGCCTGCGGGCGGCACAATAAGCTCCTCAATTCATCGCTCTTCTGCTGGGCCTCGGCTTCAAGCTTGGTTATCGCCACAAGACGGGTCTCCGCTTGAGACTGTTGAGCCTGATACGAGGCGAGCCGAATCTCAAGCTCACTTTCGGTGACTTTGTGAGCTTCAACCATCTCCCGAGTAAAGATAACGGCTTTATCAACAGCCACCACCTCCCTGATAGCTTCTTGAAGCACCCGCCAAAGTTCGTACGCATGGGTGGTCTTAGCAGTGAGCTCAGCTTGAAGTTCCCCCAAAGCATTCGAGGCCAGTTCCCTCTCCGAGAATTTCCAATTAAGCCTCTTCTCATATGATTGTATATTCGCGGTGCACCATTCAATCAACCCCCGCAAGCTCGTCTTTGCAGCCACAACCTCAGAGGGAAGGTGTGTGCACTCGAGACCATGTAAACAAGCCTCCACTCAATGAAAAAACTTGACCCAAACATGCACCAATGTTTCATCATGATAGGCGGCAAGAAAGGGCAGAGAAATGTTGGCTTCGGCAGCAAATTCTTCGGCTGTGATCGAGCTACCAACACGAAGATCTTACATGAGAGCCGACAAGGAGTGAAGGCTTTGCTTTGCCATCCGTTCATATGCGCGTAGGGTATAAGGGCCTGGTGGAATAATGATGCGAGACTCCAGTGGGATAAGAGCGGGCAAGGCTGTCAAGATCCATGAACAATCTATGAGATTTACTCCCAAAGAATATATAGAGCGACGTCAAAATCTTACTTACCCACGGTCATGCAAGGAGGATTGGACAAATCCCCAGGCCCGTCGAGGATCTTAACTTCGTCATCAGCTTCCAGAACTGCAGAAGACATATCAGTATCGTTATACGAAATAATAATAATACAATGAAGGGGTCAAATAACACCAACCTTTCCCAGAAGAGAGGACGACGCTTTGCGGGGATATTGCCTGTGGGGCGGCCATCTTGAGCAGACGCTGAAAGGACTTTCTGGGAGATAAATTCAAGATGGACGCCGCCAATCCTCGTAATTCTGAAAACATAGAAAGAGTCAGATAATAGAGAGATCATTAAAGCAAAATAAGAAGACTACCTTCGATACTCTTCCTGCCTTGAGCCGGAGGGATAGCAGCTTCGGCAGCCTCCTCCATTCCCTGAGGAACATCACCGGAGACATTTGCTCGTGTGACAGCTTCCAGTTGAGAGGCAACGGCCGCGACTTCACGCTCCAATAAAGGGACGGCGGTCTCAATTACCTGATTCACAATCTCTAGGCCATCACCAAAAAGATCCATTAAATCTATGGCCGGTAAGGGTACCTCTTCCGGGAGGACGGACATAGGAGGAACAGAGGCCACCAAAGGAATCTCCACGGCAGGAATAGCAGCTGTAACAAACTCCCCCCACCTATTGGTGTCTTATCGGGGATATTTACAAAGTCCATAGTCAGGACGCGACTTGCGCTTAGATTCTCTGCCATTACTGAAGTCCCTGCGAAGTTTTACAAAGATAAGAAGACATAAAAAGCGATACAAATTACTCGCCAAAGGAAAAATACAGAAAACATGCATACCGATACGCCAGGATACCTCTAGTATGGCTTTTTCAAGCCGTCATTCCTTCCTGAGGAAGTGTACTCGTCGGGGTTCAAATGCAGATTCATGGCCACCGGTCTTCAATGCCAGCTCATCTTCGGAGGCGGCTGAGATAGGCTGCTTGAGGGCTATCTCATCTTCCCATCGCAGGGGACCCATATGTACCCTCCGTAGTGATGTGGGATCTTCGTAGAATATGACGGGAGGATAAGGGTTTTTCGGGACACTCACATTCTCAGTTTCGTCTTGTGAACGCCTTATAGCCTCAGCCAATTGTGCGGCTTCCTCGGCAGACGAACCCGGAAAGAGAAGACCATCATCCGGTTCTTGCATGGATATGGGTTCGTCTTGGGCAACAGCCTCAGATTCGAACAAGAGGTCGAGCAGACCAGTAATCGTTTTCTTCCTTCGTTTTGAGCTGGAGCTAATACTAGATGAAGATCGCTTCCTACCCCTCGGCGCATTGGCATGACGTTGGCCGATTTCGTCTCCAGTATCCTCTTTCGGCAGTACTACCGATGATGACATTACCATTGATGATGCCGCAACTGATGAAACTACTGCTGGCGCCCTATCAGAAGCCTTTGCCTGAGCCCTACTGCGCATTGGCATACCAACTGTGGGAGGAGTTAACTCCGCAGTCGCCGCCTCAGGGATGAGTAAGGCACTGGTACCCCTCAATAGAGGGTGAACCCCTGTTCATGGTCATGGCAGAACACCCATGGCTTGGATAATAAATAAAAGCAACGGGAAAAGTCTCCAAATGGAGCATCACGTGCCCACACGTGATAGGCGCTGCGCTTGACAAACTAGGCTGAAACTGAGCTTCACGTGCAGACACGTAACCTCTATATACAAAGTATATTGGCGCCTGAATAAAGCAAACAGTTGGCCAGAACAAAAACTCACGTGATAGCACGTGACGCTCTTTGGTAGGCTTAATTTGGTGGGGTCACGTGCTACACGTGATGGGCTTCTACGCCTTCTAAACCGATAGAATTAAATTCTAATTAAGAGGAATCAAAATCCCTAGTTGGAAAATGTTTCCTTAAATCTTTCCAAACAAGAAATATTGTTCTCTGTAAATCAGAGCACCGTTGGATCAAAGATCCAATGGTGATTAAACATCACCAAGATATATAATAAGTTCTGTATGGAAAAATGCTTTCCCAATCTTGCTAAAAATAAGAAAGACGACTTCTGTAAAACAGAAGCCCTTGGATCAAAGATCCAACGGTGGGAAACATTCCCCAAATCAATCAGAAATCTCTTAATGAGAGATTTCCCTAACTGATTCAACAAATCAGCCTCCCCTATATAAATGATCCATGACTTCAAGTCATGTACAGAGGAACCCCCCATAAACTTCAGGTTCAAAAATACAGAAAACAGAGAGGAAAATCCCTTGGTAAGCAAAAACCAAAAGAGAATTTAATTCTCAAACCAAGAGTTTAACTCTTTTCAAAGAACTTAGTTCTTCCTCTAGTTGGGATCTGCAGAAGCAGATCTCCTTACAAGTTGAGAATTTAATTCTCATCGGGGAGATTCTGTTATGTAGATCCAAACTTTGGGGAAAGAGCTAAGTTCAAAAAATTTAATTCTTACCAAAAAGATATAGGAATTTAATTTCTCTGATAAAACTAGGGTTTAACCCTATAAAAGAATTTAATTCTTATAAAATAGGGGACCTGAAATTCATAAAACTCAGATCTAGAGCTCCATGCATATTAGTGTTCAATACTACACAATAAAAGCTCACGTGTTCCTACGCGAGCACCTTTGAAGAACAAAAACGGGAAGACTGAGATCTAACCACGTGACCCCTAAGAAGTGCTCAGCACTTATAAACGAGAAAAGGGGAATAAGCCTTATTTTGGGGCTCCTCACGTAATCCTACGTGACCCCTGAGAAGTGCTCAGCACTTATGAAAGAGAAAAATGGAATAAACCCAAGACAGTTCTTATTCTGGGGTGCCTCACGTAATCCCACGTGACCCAACAGTGCTTAGCACTAGAATAAAAGAATAAAAGAGGCAGCACCCAACTTTAAGCGCCTCACGTGCCACACGTAAGCACCCTAATTTCTAGTGTTTAACACTACTTCAAGCGCCCCACGTAGGAGCACGTGATAGCTGAGCACATACTAGTGTTTAACACTATGAAAGGCTAATATTAGCCAAACTTAGACCAAATCTCCCGAGGAAAATTAATTGAGCCCTTCATGCTCGGGGTTTCCAAAGCCGATCTCAAGACAGCTAATAAGCTCCCAACAAATGACATCCAAACTGATGTTCATCCCGCTTCCCAAAATTGTGACATTGGTTCAAGGGTACATCTCTTCATACCTCTGATACATGTCGTTGTAATCTTTCAACTTCTTCAGAGAGATGGAGGGTCCGAATAACCAATAACTATTGATGCATCACCAAACTGGTTCAACCAGAACCCCATGGACTATAAGGTCCTTAAACTCATGGACTATGATGTCCTTAAACTTTATGGACTATGATGTCTCTAAACTGACATGGACTATGATGCCCTTAAACCCACCGGACCGCGATGTCTCTAAACTAATACAATAGAGTCCAAATGCTCTTTTGTTGGATCTAAATGATCTCAAAACCCTGTTAAGTAGATCTTAGTCTAATAATTAGACTAACGTATCCTTAACAAACGTTTAAGTTGATCTTAATCTCAATAAGATTAACAATCCTTAAACCCACTGAACCTCAATGTCCCTAAACTAAGACGATAGAGTCCAAATACTCTTTCGCCAGATCTGAATGATCCTAAAATCTTGTTGAGTAGATCTTAGTCTAAAATTAGACTAACATTTCCACAACAAACGTTTAAGTTGGTCTTAATCTCGTTGAGAATAACGATCTTTAAATCCAAACCAAACCCAAATCTAAGAAACTACGGATTTGGACTAATCCACGACCTACGGGCGACAACATAAATTAGTCTTCGTTTACAATCCACGGGCAAGCCAAAACAAAACAAACACACACGACACGAAGTGACCATCTGGAGAAGGAGAAAGTGGTTACCACGATGCGATAGCGTTATTAACTGCAGGGGCTTGCGCCTGCAGGGAAGAGCGTCCCCACAATAAAAAAACCCCTCACATTGAGGGGGAATCTGACGAAGTGCGCTACATCGGCCGCATCCGTCTAAACCTTCGATACATGGTGCCATAAATCAACTTGGTATCTTCAGAGAGGTGGACAGATAAAACCAAATAGTATCTGCCCTCAAATTCAGGCAAGACGAACCTATACAGTCTTGTCTCCCATTTTCGGCGACGAACAGCCCATAGGACGCGGATTAGGCCAAATCCGTATATTTGATTTGGAGTTTTGAACTTAGTACGCATATCTTATATAAATGAGGTCTATCAGTTCATGGGATATATGGGTTTGATCTAAGGATCGCTAGTCATATATCGGACTAAGATCGACTCAGGAACAATGAGCATATAGGCTCAGATCATATATGAATAGCCCATGGATAGTATATGGTAGTCAATATGGAGAAGTCCGCATGGCAAAACGTATTAGTTTAAGGACATCACGGTTTATGGGAGACATGAATGAAATATGGCTTGTTTATGTACGTGGATTGTATACGAGGGTCAATATGGACACCAACCGTAGTGCTAAACGTATATTAGTTTAAGGACATCGTGGTCCAATATTAGTTTAGGGACATTTCGGTCCATCTTTCATCTTGCGCGCACGTGTATATTTTACGTGGTGAAGTGAACGATGGTAATATGTGATACGCACAATATTGGGGTGTGATTCAATTTGAAGGCATTTATATTTCCCTCAAATATATACATATACATATATGTATAAAACCGGAGCTCAATATGAGATTCACATCTACATAGGATGCGTATCAATATGAGGTATGCCCATCAATATGGAAGTGCATAAACATAGGGTATACCAATATTAGGATTATGGCATTCCCTGTTTTGATAAAATTTCATATCTTTCATCAAGTTAGGACAAGAAAAGTGTTGTTGGTTGTTGGGACCCGCCACCTCTATGAAAACGTTGAGGAATTACGACGTATATCAAAAGTGTGGAAAGGTATACACTTAAACCAAATCCCATATATGAGGGAAGAGAACATGGCAGATCCAAGGACCGTTAGTCTTATATGAGACTAAGATTAATTTAGAAAATATGGGATGCTGATCTTTAGTCGTATATGAGACTAAAATCAGCATGGATATCATCGATGAAAGATCATTAGTCGTATATGGGACTAACATCTTGTCATGCCCTGCTTCCCAGAGTGCACTAACTACGGCACATGACAGGGCCAACCATGCTACCTGTGGCTAGAAAATATCCCTCCACAATCACATTATGGCTGTCTAAAGGATATCAATAACAGTAAAATATAAATTCTATCTAGTACATGTTCATTTACCAAAATAAAAGAGTCAAGAAATGTATAAGCGGAAACGATAATAATATCCAATAAACAACATCTGAAAATATGTCCCAATATGGGCTCACATCA
The DNA here is from genome assembly GCA_030015575.1 of Agapanthus africanus. NCBI lineage: Eukaryota > Viridiplantae > Streptophyta > Magnoliopsida > Asparagales > Amaryllidaceae > Agapanthus > Agapanthus africanus. The sequence goes on along the minus strand of CM057347.1, from coordinate 429,447,200 downwards.
AGAATTAAAAGCTGCGGAAAATAACAAAACTAAACACCACTAAACTCAATCCCTCATTGCTCGGCTTGACGGTTAACGTACTCCTGTTCATCCTACGATAGAGATAGAGGAACTGGGCCATGCAAAACCCAGACGTCAGTACGTCATAATACCAAAATAACAGTAATAACTAGGATGCAACAAGATATGTAAACGTGAATATAAATCAACAACGTAAATATCAACAGTTAGGTACGTGTGTGCATGTGATGTGTAACCTAAAACTGGCTTCTAGGTTATCTATACTATAGGTCTTTGAAATTAATTAATATAATCATCATCATAACCCATCAGTCTATGCCCCCCGTTCATTACCCTTGGGACCACGGTAACAAGATTATTCCGTAATGCCTGGAAAAACGGCAAACAGGATATTCCGTAACGCCCTAAAAAATGGCAAACATGTAATTATTCCGTAACGCCCGGAAAAACAATAAACAGGATATTCCGTAACGCCCGGAAAAACAGCAAACAGGATTATTTCGTAACGCCTGGAAAAACGACAAACAAGTAATAATAGACTTTTGAGTTACGTTTCGGTTACATTCTTGATTTCCTCTTTACCCCCGGGTTTGTGTTTAAGTCAGCTATTGCCAATGTAGATCTAATGCCAACACCGGATCAAGCTGGTACAGGTTTTCGTCTATGCAGACAACAAGTCAGGATTGTTGGCATTAGTAACTAGATCCAAGTAATGAGTTAAGTAGTGGGTTGTGAATATGTCATGTGATGTCTATATATCAGACAGATACCCAAATGTAAAACTGTAGCGAATATCTAAACACGGTAAGCACGACGGATATCAAGATGCATATGTGTCTATCTGTAATAACCTGTATACGTATCCATGACTACGTATGATGCAAATAGATAGCATGTTGCACCAATATAAATGTAATATGATATAATGAGGTTCCAGCATGCAACCGGATATTGAATTCTCAGTACAGATGCGAACAGATATCGAAAAATGGTAAATATATAACATCGGATGCATAATTAAAATACATGTATTATTTTTATTCATATGGATATAAATATATTGACATAGCATGTTGCAACATAAACTTGCCTGATCAGATCTCACGACGGGGTACGCGCGTCACGTTCGACGTCGGATAAACGTCACGATGCAGACCACGTGCATACAAGACTGGACCTGGCTACTCAAAGACTTGACTACGCTGAATGGTGACAACGACTAGGTCGCCCGGATCGTCGGCAATGTACGCGACTTCGGCGACGGCCAAGAACAGAAAAGAAAAGAGAGGTAGAAAGAAAAAGAAGAAGAAAAAAAGAAGAGAAGATGGAGAAGAGTGGGGGTGTGGCTTGGCTTGGGGCTTGGGACAAAGGAAGCGAGGGGGGTGACGACAGTGGGATGTCGACGGCGATGGGTAACGGCGACAATGTGTTTCTTGGGTTGCTGAGGGTTGCTGGGTGCTCGGGTTCTTGGTTACAGGGGTTTATGGTCGGGGAAAAAGGAGAGGAGAGGCGGTGGAGGTGAGGTGAAGGGTGACGGCGACGAGGTGGTGAGGTGATCGACAGTGGTGGCGAGGGAGTTTCTGGTATTGGGTTCTTGGTGCTCGGGGTTTGGTGGGTGCTCGGGAAGGTTGCTGGGATGGAGAGGGAGAGGAGATGAAGAAGGTGATGAGGTCGGGGTGCTGTTGTCGAGGAGATCGGCGGTGAGGGGGAAGTCGATGTCGGGGTTTTCTTGGGTTATGGTTGTTAGGTTCACGGGTGAAGCCGTTGGGGGGTCATGGTGGTGGCGTTGAGTGCTCGGGAGAGGAGAGAGGGTGATGAGGTGGTCGAGGGCGAGGGAATGGTGAGGTTGGGATGGTCGGCGACGAGGACTAGGACTCGGCTAGGGTTAGGGCATGGGTTCTCACGGCGGGAGGTGAAGACGAAGGAAAAAATATCGAGGAAAGAGAAACAGGTGTTGTGATAGTTTAATTAGGGTATATATATATATATTATATATATATATATATATATATATATATATATATCAGCTGAGAGAGAGAAAGAGAGACCGGTGAGGATTGGAGAGAGAGACGGAGTGTAGAGAAAGATGTGAGAAAAATATATTATTAGTTATTTAAGAATATATTAATATATTTATGTATAATATAAACTGTTAAGGTTTTATAAATTATTATAATATATATTCTAGGATTTATAGCTAATATCAAATAGACTCCGAAAAATACCCGGGTTCTGTCTAAAAATCTAGTTTTAAAATACGAATAATACACGTGTCAGTTAAAACTATAATGCGACATTCGGATAGATAAAATGCATACCCTGAAGAATGGATACACGTAAATGCATGTAGCGATCCAAACGAGTCTGTTATTTCAAACAGGAAGTGAACACGATGTCTGGATGCACTCACAAGATATGGGGTACGATAACAGACCATGATAGATATTAAAATATATTATCCGGTTATAATTTGTATTATTTAAAAGAAATGCAGATGCGACATCTCATATAAGTGTAGTATCAAATCTAAATGTGCAGGGATTCTTAGTACTAGTAAGGATATGACGTAATCTAGAATCAAGACGGGTTTCAAGCACGCGGGTTGGTTCGGATACCAACCACAGATACCAAATGCATCATCCGCACCCAAACGCAAACAATAAACAAGGACTGTCGTAAAATTGGAAAAAACTCAAAAGAAATATGGTATAAATGAACTAAGGTGTTACATTATACCCAGCCACAAATGAATTTCGTCCTCGAAATTCCCGGAACAAGAAATGACAAGAAAACATGAATCTAAGAAAATAGGTATGGAAACTTCTGTCGAATCTCATCTTCACGTTCCCTATGGTATAAATGAACTAAGGTGTTACATTATACCCAGCCACAAATGAATTTCGTCCTCGAAATTCCCGGAACAAGAAAAGACAAGAAAACATGAATCTAAGAAAATAGGTATGGAAACTTCTGTCGAATCTCATCTTCACGTTCCCAAGTTGATTATCCGTGCGAACGATTCCCCCATGAAACAAGTACTATTGGGACAATTTTGTTCTTGAGAACCTTTTTTCGTCGATCCACAATCGCCATTGGTCGCTCTTCATATGTTAAATCTTCCCTTACTGTCAGTTCCGAGTGATCTAGGACGTGCATCTCATCTCGAACATACTTGCGGAGTTGAGATACATGAAATACGTCATGAACACCCGCCAAAGATAGTGGTAATGCCAATCGATAAGCTACTTCTCCCATGCGCTCGATGATAGCGAAAGGCCCCACGAATCAAGGACTCGGCTTTCCTTGACTACCATATCGAATCACTCCTCTGGTCGGTGATATCTTTAAGAATACAAGATCTCCAACTGCGAACTCCGGAGGTCTTCATCCTGTATCGGCCCAACTTTTCTGTCGATCTTGAGCCGCCTTCATATGATTTCGAATCACGTTAACTTTCTCCTCCGTTTGCACAATAATCTCTGGTCCCAATAATCATGAAACCCTAGTCGTCATAAATATAAGTGTGAAATTTCGATCAAGACCCTGAGTTTTCACATCCTACGGCCACCAACAGACCGCGCAACTGCCGCCTATAGCCTCTTTTGACCGCGGATCCTCCATCGTATGGTGGGTTTGAGCTTCCAAATTTTCCATGCCTTTTTCTCTCGATATTTGGATTTCCTTCTGATAAAAAGATTCTGAAAATATATCTCTTAGTTTCTGCCATTGCAAGATTCTTTAATTTGCTCCTATTATTCAGTAGATTTGGTTTGGTGAATCGATTTGCTGTGGATCTTCTACTTATAGTTCAAATCGGAGCTTATCTTAATATAATACCTGCACAATATCTCAAATCACATTGTTAGTAGCATTTGTTTTATTTGAGATATTATTCCAGCCAATAAAATTATATGATATCTTAAGAATATTGGTTAAGAGTATTTGATATGATATGCATATTTTAATAATAAATAATCTTATGGATATTTTATTTAAATATGATAAGCATATATTTCCCTAATTATATTAATTATAAATGACGAAACATATGAAAATAATTTTTTTTACCAGTAAACGCACATATGTTCTTTATTTACAATTAACACCTTTTAGTAGTTAATAATAATAGGGAAAATGTCCATACAAATGTGCAATAAATTTGACTGATCAAATACCCCCAAACTTATCTTTGATTATCACGAGTAAACTATTTATTTTCAAAAGAAAAGAAAAAAAACCTAGCATACTTTCGTAGGCAACACGATTGCACTTAGCTCATGCAACAAGCTTTTAAATCTTTAAGTGTCCCTAGTAGAAGCAGTGTTGTCTCCTTAGGGTTTTCAGCCGATTTCACCCACAAAATCCCAAAATTTAGAAAATAAAGGAAAGAAGACGAAAATTTCATGCAAAGATAAGAAACATATAAAAGAAAAAACTTGAGAATAAGAGTTTCAAACTACACCAGCTTTTTATTTGTCATGAGCCCTATCTTAATGGTCTCAAAAAGATGTCAGAAATCACACCCTCTCTCAATAAACATCGTCTTTAGTCTTTCTCCCTATCTCTCCTCTAAACATGGATCATATACCTCTACGTGTATGTAAAAGATATCCCTACACTTGGAGAATTCAGTTCAAGTTGTCATATTCTTTGTCCATATACCTTAGTACTTTTTAGTTGGTGATATTTTAGATGGATTTGCTCACACATTCTTCATGCGGCCATTAATATTTCTTAAGGTACTAACCAACCGATTACCGAATGTGCTCACTTATTAAGGCGTAATTAGCAATATCCTAGACTTGCAACACCTAAGGCTTAGCAGTGACTCCCAAACCAGTTGGTCTAAGGCACCCTCGCTATATTTTTTATATGTTAACTTAAGTAATTACAAAATCTGTGTTAATTTTTCTGCACCATTTATATTTTGTTAATTTATATTTTTTTTTCTTCATACTAAGATTTTTAGAAAAGAGTATTTTAAGGTATTCTCTACTATCCCAAGTTTCAAGATGTGTGCAAGTGCGTATAGTCGAGTATCAACATTCAGAAGTTTGGACTCGAGAATAGTAACTTTTTTTCAGTCTTATTTCTATCCTTAGATTAGTGATTACTTCATCTTAGTAACCCTTGGGACAACAGCTCATGACTACGTATTACAAGCTTCTTTTTAAAACATCTAATTTTCTTGGATTTCGTAAATCTCTTCCTATTTTTCATATGTATTTTTCACTTTCTATTTTTTTCAAAATTTATTTTTATGCCATGTAATATTTACATTTGATGGATGGATACATACAAACCATTCATACAAACCATCCCTCCAAACTTATTTGCAGCAGTGCCCTCACTAATATTGTCCTATAAGTTCCAAACCTGAAAATTACGAGGCAGTTCAATAAGATGGTATAAAGAAGGGGTTAAGAGTGAATGACAGTAAAATCCCCCCAAACTTGTTCTTGGCTCACAATCGTGCAAAAATTTATTTTCTTTCAAAAGCCATTTAAAAATATTTTTCTTCTTTCCCTCCAAACTTGAGTAAAATAGTATTTTCATTACTAAGCATTGAAATTCAACATAAGAGGGGATAAATATTATCGGTCTACTCAAAGGTTTACAAAGACCAAAAGTTAAAACTAACCATTCAAATATTTTATCAATGTAACACCATGGTTGGTAGAAGAATGCAAAACGGATGTACGTGTAGAAGACTCGAGACTGTATAATAATGGAGGTTGTATCATATCTCGAGTAGAAGATATAGAATTGAGAGTAACGAGAAAAGATGAAATGGGGGTAAGATAAGAGGTGTAATCGAAAGGTTTTACGTCTCGGTTGGTGGAGACGAAAAAGTGATGGTGAATGAAAACGATAATTTGAAAGATAAGGAATGGATGGAATAGTCATAGTTTCGTATGTGATAAGAAGAAGGGGTGGTGGTTCAACTTCTTCGGCCTCAAACAGAGGAGAACGAATTTCCGGTGGAGGTTGATTCATCACAACATCCAAGTCTTTAAGGAACGTGAGTTCTTCGGCGAAAATACTTTCGAACTTTCATCGATTTTTCAATTGATGATCTCATCGAAAAGAATAAAATCGATATCTATATCATTGGAATAGGCAGATTCACTAGGAAGGTTTAAAGTTTCAAGGTCAATCTATTGTGCACCAGAATTCAAAACACTCGATTCGTCAGAAATTATGGAGGTAGGAGACTCGAAAAGCTTATCTACCTTAAAAGAGTCTAAATCAAGCGATCTTTTAAGAATCGTAGAACTTAAAATATTGAAGTGTGGTTCATCAAATCTCGGTGGAAGTGAAAGAAGATGAGAAGAACTAAAGAAAGTGTGTAATGAAATGGGTAAACGAACTTGGGTATCGAGCATTGTTGATCCAAATCTGGAAGATGAAGGCTGAATATTGTTTTACATATCGGATAGGTTGGTGGTAAGAATAGGATCGGTTAAATGTGCAGGAAGATATTAACATTCAATAGAAGGGACTTGATGGGTCGGGAAATCCAACATCACCGATCTCACTAGTACCTTCAGTCAAATCAACAAATAGTTCTTTAAAAATTCATTAATTATGTTATCCTCAATTAATGGATCATTAGGTTCACGTGATCGAATTGGAAGGTTTGAAATTGTTAGTGTATATGCCCTAGAGGCCATAACTGTATCATACTGGTTTGTATATTACTTAATGGATGCTTGGGATATTCACCTTGTATATACAATCTTGCTCAAAATAGTAGTATGCTACTTGGTTTGTTTCTACTTCAATGTGTACATGTGTTTATTTTTGTATATCGCCTATACACATTAGTAGAGCCCTTAGGATCTTTGCTTGATTACCAGCGATGTGATGGCCGTCACACTAGTGGGGCTGGGTAATCTATAAGCACATCCTTATGCAGGTCCCTGGTCGCAGGACTATCGAGACAGGGCATCGATACTCCGGAGTAGACCAGCGCATGCGCTTCTCATCCCAGTGTGGGAGACGGTCTGTCCCACAGCCGTCAGTACGTCGTACTTGAGATAGTATGCGGGTGCTCGTTAGGTTACGGGTACACTGGACAGGACTCGTCGGGAACTGACTAGTTGGTATTATACCTATCGTCAGTTATCAGTTCCCAGGTGACATGAGTACAGCTTAGTCCGCTGACTTGACACTGTCACTTCGCCTCGGGTGTGTTCCCACTGTACTTTGATCACTACCCTACCACGGCTCAAAGGAATCGTGCAAACAGGTGGTGGTTGGGTGCAGTCCCGAAGCACTTGGAGGCAGTGACGGTTAGACAGGATTCGTCTCTCCCGGTATTGGGGGTTGACATCGCGCTGTGTCTAGGAGAGCCATTACACGAGTAGTCCCTGGCCAGGGCAAACGAGATATACTGGTAGGTTTCCAGTGTTATCTCAGGGTGTTTTGGGCTTCGCTCCGGCACGACTTGTACCGCTATTGGGGGACTGACGTTTACCGCCCCCTAGGCCCGCCATGCGATGTATCAGACGAACAGACCGGACTGTACGGAGAATGTCACACTCAGGCTCAGTAGGAGTTCAGATGGGTTTCGCCTCGTCGGTCTTCTTGTCGGCACTACCTGGGGACCGTTACGCACAGCTAGTGCCGCTTACGGTCTGTGGTTAAACCCATTGCCAGCGTAGTGTCGAGTCTTTAGAGTCCCACACAGAAAGCTTTTCGCCTTTAGGCAAAAGAGTAGAGGTCGCATGGTATTGCGACAGGTCGCATGGTTTTGCGACAGGGTTCGGTCACATCCGTGCACTTGTGCACGTACAGTGTCCGGACAGTTTACACTAGCGGGCTTTGTTTTAAGCCAGATCCTAGTGTACCTTATGGGATTGGATTTATCCAGTTTGCATTCGTGTTCCTCGGAACGCGGATGCGGGTGTGTATGCACAGTTGACAGGGAGGCACAGACAGCGGATTCTCATTAGGGTTGTTGACAGTTGACCGTTGACTTTTTGACTTTTTGCTCAACCCTAATGAGAATATGATATGTGATTAACTATTATATTAATTAAGTATTATGGTGATATGGTTGTTGACTTGTTGACTTTTGTTGACTTGTTGACTTTGTTGACTTGTTGACTTTTGTTGACTTGTTGACCGGTTGACTAGGCTTGACTAGTTGACCATCATGATAACCATGGTTATCATTTCATGCCAAAGACTTTTTCTTGCTTGCTCATTTGAGTAAAATGAGTGCATGACATGATAAGGTTATGGTTGCTTCTAACCATCACATAAGACTTTTTTGATATGATGAGTTATGATCACTTTGGTTTATGAGAGGGTGAGAGAGAAAAGAGAGCCTCATTCTTTCTTGCTCATTCTCTCTCTTGTTCTTGAGCTCTCCTCTTGCTCTCACCCTCAACCTCTTGCTCCCTCTCTTGATCTATGGTTCTCTTGTCTCATGAGTTGAGAATCAAGAACCATAGATAAAATCCCATTCTAAATCATCTCTACTCATTCTAGTTCACTAGGTTTGGCAAACCAAGTGAACTAGTTTCTTCAAAGAACGAAGAAGGAGCTAAAGGTTGGAGCTTTCAAGTGGATCTATCTTCGGCGTACGGAGACAACGAGAAGGAGCCATCGAACCACCATCGGAGCTTGAAGAGAAGGAGTTCAAGTTTAGGTATAACCATCTTCATCCGAGTAGCTAAATATCTTTAGCTTAGTTTGCTAGTTTTAGTTTAGGTAAAGATCCCGACCTAGCTTAGTCCATGTTGCCTCTTGCGTTAAAATTTTGATTTTATACCGTTTCCGCCTCCCCGTAAGAACCGGGGGTCGCAACGTGGACTTACAGAAATGTCAAGTGTAGTCGGATAAGGATCGGTTTGATTTGGAATGATGTAAGGCTCTCGTTCAGACTCACTATTGAGTAGGTCAAACATATTATTCTCGGGCACCTCATTAATTAGATTATTAAGCGGTTGAATATCAAATACATTTGGTTGGGTTTAGGATGGAAGGTGTTGAGATCAAAAGAATTGGTTCTAGTTTGACTTTGAGTGATCATTTGTTCTTTCTCACTAAATTCCAACTCTATTTCATGACTAGACATGGTTTGTGAAGAAGTTTCAATGAAGGATTCTCTTTGAACCGTGGAACTTCCTAATTGATATTCAGAAGCACTGTTTAGATAGGGTGCAACAGTTGAGTATGGTTGGAATGTGTTTAATTGTTGGCTACAGGCAAGTTCAATATGTTCCGCAATAGAAATGGGTTTATGAATTATCATATTAGCCTCAAGAGAAGTATCAAAATGAGCGGGTGTGAAAATTTAGTGCTGTTGATAAGAGATAAAAGGGTGTATCCAATTTTTGTAAATAGGATTAGGATCAACATTGTGATATGAAGAAGATTGTGATTGGTTGAATTGTTGGCGACTGTCTTTTGCAATTTGCTCAGCAATGGTCATAGGTTTAAAAGTTTCCATATTTGCTTCAAAAGGAGTATCAACATGTTCATATGGAAATGATTGTAATTTTTGTTCTAAAGGTTTTGGAGCAGTGAAAGATATGAATATTTGGCTACGAGCCTTCGCAATTTGCTCAGCAATGGACATAGGTTTAGAAGTTTTCTCACTAATATTAAAAGGATTATCAACATAAGAAGGTGTTGACACGGTTGATAGGACTTTGAGTGAGGTGTCTCACTGTTATTTTTAGAGAGTTCTATCATATCCCTTAAAGAAATGGTAGGGATGGAATTTATACCAAAGCAATAACGATATAAAGAAATATCTGGTTGTGTGTAGCAAAGCTCACTAAGAGTCGGTCAGTTTGGGTTACCCATCATAAGAGAATGAAAAGAAAAGATGGTGAAATGTTAATAATTTTAAGCTTTTTTTGGATTTTTGAAATTGTTTTGTTTGGAAAGAGGGACTCGACAAACATGGACAAACAATCCCTAGATCTAGGGTCAGCTAGTTCAAATCACCAGACCTCTCCTAGACTTCCAAAGGACAAGACGTAGGATAAATTCTCTATCACCTCCTTATCATTCTTACAGCCATTTAAGTGCTAGGTAAGTGGGAAGTATCCGCTATACAAATCACCGAAATAGCAGGCCTAATTAAGTAACAACTTTCCTTAGTCACTCTTGTCTTAGACACCACTGGAAAAATACGGATAGGCAATAGATTACACACGACCCTCGTTTTTCCTAATTGAGCATGACTGTCCTTAGAGGTTCTGGTCTAGATATTTTTTTTATTAATATAGGGTTATGCGTATGCTTGTTTGTGATTTGTGGGGTCTAGAAAGGGTGATGAAATCCCCACCTACTCTGAATTTGGGCTTCTTGCCTCTTAATGTCCGATTTAAATATGAAAAACAAACCAAAATCTAAAACACGCAAAAAGATATTTTTAGCGGTGTTGTTTGCAAAAAATCCTGCAGGTAAAAACAGTTTATTGGAGTTTTAGAGGAGAATGGAAAACGATAGGATATTACCAAGAAAATTTAGGGGCTTAACTCCCCACTATGGCTGCGCTTCCGCCGCCAAGTGCTTGTTTGGGCCACGGTTCTGCCACCGTTTGATGGAACCTCCTTCAAAATTTGGCACTACACTCCAATACTCCTCTGCTCCTATTTGATAGTCTCTGAATCTTTGTTGATTCGCTCCGAGTGCTCCATATTTCTCCCAAAACTCGCACAAAAATCATTAACAATGCGGTTTTTTATTTATATTATTATTTTTATTTTTATGTTCTCTGGTTTTATATTAGAAATCAACCCGAATAACAATATAAATAATTACGACTGTTCCCCCGGCAACGGCGCCATTTGATTGATCGTGAAAAGTGTCTATTAGTGTTCTAAATACTGCAATGAAGACGGTGTCGCAAATAATTAGCCACGATGAGTACGGGTCGTCCACAGGGTAGCGATGAACTGCTTTTCTTACTTTAATCGAGTTAATGGGAGAAAAGTGGAATTGTTATCGTTTATTACTAAGAAGTTTTGGAAAGTTTATAATAGAAAGGCCTGTAGGGTTTATAGGATTTAGTAGTTAATGGATGGAGTTTTAAAATTAATTCGTTTTATCTTTTAATTATTATATACTAGAGTAATAGCGATGAATGTGGATTAGGGTTCTTGGGGTAATTAGGGGTTCCCTCTACTGACCTTTATCGTTCTATTGATCCCTATTCGTCTCAAGCCCTTAACAAAACGATTATTAATGAATCTCAAATCATGGTAGTGACTATCATGAATTGATAGCGCGCCCGATAAGAGAGTTAATATTCACTTTACTAAAGTTTATAAAAATTAAAACTTTAAAAAGAATTTAAGTTATAGTTGTTTAACGGGAGACGAGACCGCGTAGGTCGTCTTGCCTGAATTTGGGGGCATATGCTATTTGGGTTTATCCGTCTACCTTTCCGAAAATACCAAGTTGATTTATGGCACCGTGCATCGGAGGTTTGGACATATGCGGCCATTATACCAGACTTCGTTAGATTCCCCCTCATTTCTGAGGAGTTTTTGATTGTGTGGACGTTCTTCTTTGCAGGTGCAAACCCCTGCAGTTAATTACGTTACAGCGTAGCGATAACCACTTTCTCCTGCTCCAGAAGTTCACTTCTTGTCGTGTGTGTTTATTTTATTTTTTTGGTTGCCCGTGGATTGTATACGAAGACTAATTTATGTCGTCGCCCGTAGGGCGCGATTAGTCCAAATCCGTATATTTTAGATTTGGGTTTTTATTTAAGGATCGTTAATCTCATTTGAGATTAAGATCAACTTAAATATTTGTTAAGAATACGTTAGTCCGATCTTGGACTAAGATCTACTTAACGCGGGTTTAGGATTATTTTTGATCCAACAAAAGTGCATTTTGGCGATATCGTTTTAGTTTAGGAACGTTACGTTCCGTAGATCATTAATTTTTGGATGAGGGTTTAGTTTAAGGACGTTACGATCCATAGCTTAGTTTAAGGACGTTGCGGTCCATAGCTAGTTTAAAGTCGTTGCGGTCCGTTGGGATGTGCCCGTCAATTTGGGAGTGCACCAAAGAGTTATTGGTTATCGGGACCCACCACCTCTCGGAAGACGCTGAAGAATTACAATGACATTTGTCAGAGGTGTGAGGAGATGTACCCTTGAACCAATGTCCGTTGGAAGATCAGTAGTCTTATTTAGTACTAAGTCCAATTTGGAAAATGGTGAGCACATGGGCTCGGTTGATCTGAATTAGGGACTTTTGGTCAACTTAGGCTCAGCCCACTCAGTCTTTGAATAAAGTGTTAAACACTTATTTGGACTCAGTCCCTTTTCTGTGCAAATAGTGTTGGGCATTGATATGGGTTCTGACGCTCACCCTTTACTTTACCCTCTTTTTTTTATGGAGTGTTAAACACTCTTTATGACGCCCACGTGCGGAGCATGTGAGGCGCTTGGCACTGAGCGCTGACCACTGAGTGCTAGGCACTCCTTATTGAGCAGCGCCCACATGATGGGCACGTGAGGCGCTTGGCGCTGAGCGCCGACCATTTAGTGCTAAGCACTCTTTATTGAGCAGTGCCCACATGAGTGACATGTGAGGCGCTTGGCGCTGGGTTTCTTTGTATGCTCTGTTATGAAGAGTTCAATTTTGTGTTCTTTTCTGGATCTTTGATCCCCAAGAACAAATTCATCCCTATGAGAATTAAATTCTTATTTGTGGGGGACTTGTCTCATGGATATCAGATCCAGGAAAAGAACTATGTTCTTTTATGAGGGTTAAACCCTTGGATATGCAGATGAGATGCTCTGATCTCTATTTTTTTTATTTACCTCGAAGAAAGGTGTTCTTCTTTCTTCCTTCTTAATGCTTTCTGCTTTGTTTTTCTCAAAGCTTATGGGGGTCTCTCCCTGTACAAGACTTGAAGTCTTGGGTCTTTTATATAGTAGATGCAAGACTTTTGATTTAGTTGAAGAAATCTCTCACTGAGAGATCCTTAATTGATTTAGGGATTTTATCCACCGTTGGATCATTGATCCAAGAATTTCTATTTTAAAGAAGATATTTTTCTTATTTTTAACAAGTTTGGGGAAATATTTTCCCATACAGAGTTTATTCTGTGGCTTGGTGATTTTTTAATCACCGTTGGATTTTTAATCCAACGGTACTCTATTTTACAGAGAATAATCTTTCTCGTTTAGAAAGATTTGAGGAATATTTCCTCAATAGAATTTAATTCTATATTTTGATGATTTGTTATCCCCGTTGGATCTTTGATCCAATGGTAGAGAACTTTTAGTTCTGGCGCCGGTGCCATCGTGCGGGGCACGTAAGGCGCTGCCTCAGAGTTTTTTTTAACTCTTGGCGCTGGCGCTCTCGTGTAAGCCACGTGAGGCGCTTCCTCAGAGTTTTTAACTTTTGGCACTGCCTTTCAAATTTCAAACAGAGCTTGATCTTTTGTTGGGGAAACAAATGCCTCCCGACCGTTGCGCTCATGTGGCTCACACGTGAGTGTAGCGGTGGCCTCCTTTCCACTGTTGGATCTTCTTAGAAGTTGGATCGACTTCCTGTGCCTATAAGTAAGGCCTTTGGTCCTTTAGATGACTGTTGTTCATCTTCTCTTGTTCTTCTTTTTTCTAAGAATTTAATTCTCCATTCAGAGCTTAGATCTCTGCGCAAAGAAATCTCTTTTAGAGTTATAACTCTGTCCAAATTTGGTAAGGATTATAATCGAACCCCTTAATAGAGCTTTTCTTTTCTGAGATCGTTGATCTTAAGATGTATTTTAGGGTTTCTTTAACCCGTTAATTAGAACACTGTTCATCTTCCTTGAAGAACTCTTAGAGTTTGTTTTACGGATCTTAAAGATCTTGGGGTTTTACTCTGTAAAAAGCTTGTGGCAAAGGCCATTAATTAATCAGAGCTTTGCACTTTTTAGATCATAAATCTTAATATGTATTTATAGGGTTACTTAACACATTAATTAGAACACTGTTCTTCTTCTATGAAGAACTCTTAGAGTTTGTTTTGCAGATCTTGGGGTTTTACTCTGTAAAAAGCTTTGGTTTTGAGGGTTCTGGTAGATTATACTATCGTTTTTACAGAGTATAACTCTTTAGAAATTTTTGTGGAATTTTATTCCTCTCTTAATTGAAATTGACAGATGTGAACTCTGTTTGTAGAGCATAACTCTCGAGGGAGTTTAACTCCTTGGCCCAATGAGATTTCTCATTTAATGAGAATCCTTTTAGGATTCCATCTTTAATGAATGACTGCCCATTAATGATGGGCCGTCACCTTGATTTTGTGGGTCCCCATTGGTCCCTCTCTTCTGCATTGCAGTGCTGTATAATTTTTTAAGTACCCAGTGTCAGAATTCAGAATATAGCGTTGACAACTAATCCCTCGTCTCTCTTTGTGTAGGTATTATGGCTTCCGACTCTTCTTTCCCTTTTGTACGTTCCGAGAGTGCTTTTGCCGACGCGCCCGTGGATCGGGAAGTCTTCACGCTTATCAAAGATCATGACCCGGAGCAGAAATCTCTTCACCTATGGGGGTCGTGTTACAATCAGATTATCCAGGGGCGGTGCAGTTTTTCTTGTGCAGTACCCTCAGAGCCCATTTCAGCAATTCACTATGCCAACTCATCTCAAGTGAATTATGCTGTAGAGGAGGTCAACTGGATCTCGGAGGGTCGCCTTCAGCCTTCTATGGCATCAATACCCATATAGCTGCCGATGGCCTTGGATATTTTGGAGCGACATATATGTCAAGGTGAGTCATGCCCTTGGTGGCAAGTATATATGATTGGTTTGACTCCCCTTCATTAAGCCGGCTACTTGCACCGGGCTCATTATAATCTGTCGGCCAAGAAGTCACTGCTGCTGAAGCTCGGGTTGTATCCCGCTATTTATGCATCTCTCTTTCAATATTCCACGCCTCATTTATGGTGGGTCAAGGCTTTTCTGTAACAATAGAATATCTCGACCCACACATTTCTTCTGTCGGACCAGGAGGTCTCTATTTCCTTGGAGGAATCTGCGGAAATTTCAGGCCTACCCGTCAGAGGGAAACTCTATGAGGAGATACTTCCCCCTGAAGAGTACATCTTTGCCACCAAACCAGTGCTAATGGGCCTCACTCCGGAGAATGCTATTCAACACCGGTTTTCGAGCCTAATCAAAGTATTGAACATTTATGAGAGTCTGTTTCTAGAGTCTGGGGGCATGGAGTCAGCTTCACAGATTTCATCGCTCGCTTTCTTCGCCCAGAAGTCTTGTCAAAACAAGCCGCGAAATTCGCTAAGCTTGACGACCCATTTGGTTTCGGTTTAGATAACCGGCCGATGGCGGAAGCGGATTTAAGAAACTTCTTCATTTCAGACACCCCGGTCGTCCTTTTTGCAGAGCTCGCTGCTTCAGACGTCGGCGAAGAGACGTTCTTCCTGGGGTTCATTATCATGTGGTTGAACTGGTTCGTGCTTCCGATGCATCCTCGCTACATGAGGCCGTCTGTCTTTTACCTAGCCCACCGCATGGTTGCAGGGACGTGTGTAGCCATTGGGATTGTAGGGCTAGCTCATATATATCACGGCTTGAGCTTAGTGGCAGATACAACTCAGCTTAGGGTTAAACCTGTACATCTTCCGTTGCACTATTTCACGTCCGGTCGAGATGCACGTGCTAGGTGCTTTCGGTGTTCATAAATGACCCTGTTTCTACGATTGCTACAATTTCCCGCGGGTCATGTATCTTGTTGACGCTTCTGCGTTAGGCCCGTCGCAACGAGTGGCTCGACGACTGGTCCTCCGCCTGCACATGGTCGGGGACATCATGACCTTTGTCGACAGAGTCTTAACCATCGGGAAGGAATCTGATCAGTCGAAAATATTGCATTTTTCACACGGCAATTTCCCTACCATTTGCATTCATCTAGAGGTGTTCGGTTTGCATATTACACATATTAGCAAAACTTCTCTAAAATACCAGATTACATGTGTTATACTTTAAAACCGGCATTTTTAGGGAAATTGACTGTTTATCATAGCATTGCATCATCCTTGTATTTCGCAACACTTGTTTCGAAGTCTGTGCAAGGAATTCCAGAAACCGAGCCAAAATTGTCAAAGTGCTGATCAAAATTACGCAAGGTCTAAGAATTTTGATCTGGCATTTATACAGAGGGAAATATAATATTCAACATGTCAGATAAATACCAAGAAGACATCAGAAGGCAGTACAGGAAATTGTGCACACTAAATCGCTCACGTGACCGCGGATCCGCGGCCTGAGAAGGCACGTGCCGCGGATCCGCGGCATGGTGACATCATCAGCAGCTCAGTTTTTCCCCATGTGCTTATTTCTAATGGCCAAGCTTTCAGAACACTCCAGAAACTCCACGTGGCTTCATCTAGAAGGCTCAGCCTAACAACCTAGTTCTAGAAGCATCCCTCCAACAAACTACTTCTAGAAGCCTCTCTAGCTAACAAACTTTTGGAGGGAAATTTGAATTTTGAATCCTAGATCTAGGGTTACAAGGTCTATAAAAAGGAACCTAGATCTAGGGTTAAGGGTTGTTCTTCATCTCCCCCAAATTCAATACAGGTTGAGTGACACAACTTGTAAACCCTAATTCCAGTTCCAATCCAAGATTAAGAATTTCGAGTTCAATCAAAGCAAGAAGCCTAGATCCTTTTGGAGCGAAGCCGATATTCATTCGAGCAAGTGATCCAAGCCGATCCGTGACTCACGGAGACGATGTGACGCTAGATTCGACGATCTCGTTCCCTTCTCAATTTCTTGTAGTCTTTGAGCAAAGTGTAACAAATTGTTGAATAATAAAGGTGAAAATTCTTTTATCTTGCTTATCTTTTGAATTCAAGCATTATGATTCAATCTAGATTCTTAAATGTTTGCTTTGTGATAATGTTTGAGTAAAACTCCGCTCGTAAAGGAATCGAGACGATCGATAGAATGATGATGATTTAGATCCTTTTACAATTCTTAAATCCTATAACGTTTGTAAATTCTTGTAAATCGAATGATCGATGACCTAGTTTCGAGAGAATGCTTTCTTGATTGTGTTCGCTCGAAACTAGAGATCAACGGTCGATCATTTGATTTATTTGACGCTAGAGTGTGAATGAGATTCATCGAAAGAACAAAGGATAAGATGAGGAAACCTTAGTTTCTTCGGAAGATCCTTAACCTCGATAAATCATCATCGATCTAGTATCAATTCGTTAATGGATAAGAATATGTAATCTTTAGATCTCATCACATCTATAGATCCGATCTACTCCTACGAGCCTCACTTCGAATCTTGATTGTTGGTTTGGAAATCATCACATCTCAATTCTTGATTTTATTATTTTCTTGATTTAGACCTAGATTTTCTAATTCTTGAAATTCAATTTTACAAATCATGAATTGTTTGTTTTCCTTTCTTTAAAGTTTCAACTCATCTAATTCGAAATACGAACGATTACACTTTCCCTGTGGACGATCCGTACTTACCAACGCGCTACATTCGACACCGTTATTGATTGCGGTCAAAATATTTTTGGTTGTGATTTCTATACATTTTCTACATACACACCGAGAATTCGTATTCAATCAAATGGCGCCGTTGCCGGGGATAGTGCGCTAATTCGTTTGTTTTTGAAATTTGAGTTGAAAAATTTATTCCATCTATATTTTTAGATCTAAATTCGCACAAACACTAAACGTGTTGTTGTGATTTGTTGCGAGGAAATCTGGAATCTGTGGGGCTGTGAAATTTTTTTTCTGAAAATTACAGAGAGCCTATAAGGTGAATAGGAACAGAGCCTGAAATTTTTGTGCAGTGATCAGTCATTTCGACCGCATTTCCGCAGCATAAGCGTGCATCCGCGGCGGATCCGCCGTGTCTCTACTTCATCTCTGTAGAAAATTTCTCAGGTGACTTCTATACTTTCTTATCTCTCTCTCAATCTGCTCCAATTAACAATTTGCTGCAGGTTTCTTTGCAAAAAATTCGCAGCGCCGCAAAAAGCAATAAAAATTGTGCGTGTTTTTGATTTTTGGTTGTTTGCATATTAATACGGAAATTAAGGGGCACGACCAAATCCAGATTAGGTGGGGAGTTCATTACCCTTCCTAAGCCCCAAAAATCACAAACATGCATCCGCATTACCCTCAT
This sequence comes from Agapanthus africanus, assembly GCA_030015575.1. Lineage (NCBI taxonomy): Eukaryota > Viridiplantae > Streptophyta > Magnoliopsida > Asparagales > Amaryllidaceae > Agapanthus > Agapanthus africanus. The sequence continues at coordinate 429,429,026 of CM057347.1, read as the reverse complement.
TAACTAAAAGAAATCTAGAGATGACTCTAAGGACCGTCGCGCTCATTTAGGACAAGGGAAGGCCGTGGGTAATTCATTGCTTATCCGCGTTTCTTTTGTGGTGTCTAAGGCAAGTGTGTCGAAGGCTAGTGGTTACTTAATTAGGCCCACTACTTACATAGTGGAGAACCTCCCACTTTCCTGGCACTTACCTGGCCACAGGAAAGACAAAGAGGCAGTGGAGGATTGATCCTGTGACTTGTCTTTTGGCAGTTAGGAGCGGTCTAGAGCTTTGACCAAGGTGACCACTAGACTTAGGGTTGCTTGTTGCATTTGTTGTGATCGCATCATTTTTTCAAAAATCCGTATATTTTTCAAAACAAACACCAACACTTCATTCATTTCCCCTAATTATATTAACGCTGCCACTTGTACTAAACCCTTTAGTGCAAGATAGGCTGGACACGGGATTCTAGTGCCCGTTTAGTCCGCGTTTCCCCGATCGACTCCGAAGTCGGTATTTCTACATTTACTTCTTCTTTACCCACCACCATACCCACACCGATGGATCCTTCTCTATCAAATTTCTATACCACTAATATGTCGTCGTCCGTAGGTGCGCAGAATCCACCTCGCATCTCTCTCCAAGAGAGATGCTATCCTATTCGAGATCCTCTTTCGACCTGTCTTTCCATTCCAACAGCCAACGGGGACAATTTTCAGATTAAACCCCAATACATCAACCTTCTACTCAAATATCACGGTCTCGAGTCTGAAGACGCATATGTCTTTATCACCAAATTTGAAAATGTATGCGCTATGATGGGTACTTCACAACTTTCTGTGGATGCTATGCGTCTTCGTCTTCTCCCATTTACCTTGTGCGATATAGCCGAGAAGTGGCTTTACAACACTACCGCACATTCCATTTCAAACTGGGAAGAATTCGTCAAAGCGTTCCTTAAGAAATTCTACCCACATCATAAGACAGCTCGAGTCCGCAGCAAAATAAATCAATTCACCCAGCTTCCAAATGAACCATTTTCAAAATGTCTTGAACGCTTTAAGGATCTGTTAGTTCAATGTCCACATCACGGAATCCCCAGATGGGATCTGTGCCGAATCATATATGAGGGCATTAATCCTAACACAAGACAGACCCTTGAATCCATGTGTCAAGGCAACTTCATGACCAACGATGATGGGGAAGCCTGGAAATACTAAGAAGATTCGCTGAAAAATCTTTACAGTGGGAGAGTCAATCGTTTAGGTGTGGCAATAACCAATCGGACGTTTCCATAGGAATTAGAGCTGAAATTTCAGCTATAAATAAGAAACTCGAGACTATGGAAAACAAATTTTTAGCTGCCGCCCTAAGTCAAATGTCACTCTCCAAAACTGTATGTGGATGCTGTTCTGATCCATCACATCTCACGGAAGAATGTCCAATAAATTCTCCGTTTCAAGGTCACGAGCATACCAATTCTGCTTTCCAACAAAGACTTAGAAACGATCCTGTTCCCCTCCGAACGGCGGCCGAGACGCGGGACGTCTCTCCTGAGATTCGGGGCAGATGCTATATGGTTTTATCCGTCCACCTCTCCGAAGATGCCAAGTTGATTTATGGCGCCGTATATCGGAGGTTTAGACGGATGCGGCCGATGTAGCAGACTTCGTCAGATTCCCCCTCAGGATGAGGGGTTTTTGATTGTGGGGACGCTCTTCCCTGCAGGAGCAAGCCCCTGCAGTTAATTACGCTACCGCATCGCGGTAACAACTTTCTCCTTCTCCAGAATTTCACTTCGTGTCGTGTGTGTTTGTTTTGTTTGTGGTTGCCCGTGGATTGTATACGGAGACTGAGTAATGCCGTCTCCCGTAGGACGTAGATTAGTCCAAATCCGTATTTACTTAGATTTGGGTTTGGTGTTTTTAGTTTAAGGGTGCATTAGTCGCGTTGCGGCTAAGATCAACTTAAACATTCGTTAAGGATACGATAGTCCTGTTTGAGACTAAGATCAACTTAACGGGATCGTTTAGATCCGACAAAAGAGCATTTAGGCTCTATTGTTCCAGTTTAGGGACGTAGTGGTCCATTGCATGTATGGTCGTCGGGACCCGTCACCTCTCTGACGACGTTGAAGGATTACAACGACAAATGTCAGAGGAGTTTAGAGATGTACCCTTGAGCCAAAGTTGATTGGGGGAATTTATAGTCCAATTTGGGACTAAAGTCTGTTTAAAGGTTTAAGGATGCGTTAGCCATATTTGAGACTAAGATCAACTTAAACGGTTGTTAAGGATACGTTAGTCCAGTTTGGGACTAAGATCGACTTAACGGGATCGTTTAGATCCGACAAAAGAGCATTTGGGCTCTATTGTACCAGTTTAGGGACATGGTGGTCCATGTTCCAGTTTAGGGACGTGGTGGTTCGTCATTAGTTTAGGGACGTTTCGGTCCGATATTAGTTTAGGGACGTTTCGGTCCGATATTAGTTTAGGGACGTTTCGGTCCACGAGTTTAAGGACCCCGCAGTCCATATTCATGTGTGGTCGTTGGGACCCGTCACCTCTCTGACGTCGTTGAAGGATTACAACGATAGGTGTCAGAGGAGTTCGGAGATGTACCCTCGAACCGGATGTAAATTCATTTAGGGAGCAGCCGTGCTCAGTCAATTTAATTTGAGGACTTATGGCCATGACTGGGCTAAGTCCAGTTGAATATTCCATATTTTTATTTGTCTTTGGCCAATTAGGCCTGAGTTAGGGCTTTGCCCCTTTTTAAATAATGCACTGCATTATTTTTGTTTTGTTTGGACTCTGCCTTTTTATAAATGATGCAGAGCATCTATTTTGTTTGGGCTCTGCCCTTTTATAAATGATGCAGAGCATCTATTTTGTTTGGGATCTGCCCCTTTTTATTGCACTGCAATTTAATTAGGCCTACTAGGTCTTTTTGATTTGGGCCTGGCCCTTTAGGAAATGCATTGCATTTGTCAAGCGCTTTGCGCCAATCAGAGAGCGCAACAGTGCAGATTTATAAGTGCAAAGCACTATTAATTTGAGAATCTTTTAGATTCAAAACCAATGGTTCATAAAAGAAGTGCAAAGCACTATTTGATTTCTTGATCTAATTTAGATCAAAGAAAAACAAGTTTTTCTTTTTTTTTCAAGAACCAAAGGTTCATAAAAGTGCAAAGCACTATCTTTTTTATTTCTGTTTTTCTTGTTTTAGAAAACCAGTGGTTCATAAGAAGTGCAAAGCACTAAGAATCTTTTTAGATTCGCAACAGAAGTGCAAAGCACTTTTTGATCCCTTGATCTAAACAAGTTTTTCCTTGTTTCAGAGAACCAAAGGTTCATAACAAGTGCAAGGCACTATTTTTATTTTTATTTTATTTATTTATTTATTTATTGAAGATCAATGATCTTGTTCTTAGATCACTGATCTGTTCATAAGAGAATTTTCTCTTCTTTCAAAGGTTTTTACCTTTTTTATTCTTGAGGAGTTCTTCAGAGTCCTCTTTCTCTCTTTTTTTTTTAGAAAATGTTGATGTCTTTGAATTAAGGCCTAGGGTCCTTTTTATAGTGCCCATAAGTTTGTTGAATTTGTTAAAGAGATCTTTCTCTGATTGATTTGGGGAATTTTCCCCACCGTTGGATCTTTGATCCAAACGCTTCTGTTTTACAGAAGAAAATCTTCTTATTTTAACAAGAACAGAAAGATTTCTTTAAAATTTTAATTCTGTTTGGTGCAAATGCCCCAGCGCGTGACACGTGTCACGCAGCTGATTTTTTTTTTTTGCGCGCGCAATTTTTTATTTTTTATTTATTTTTTATTTATTTTTATTTTTTTGCAGCGCAGCACAACTGTGCGCCACGCTGACACGTGTCGCGCAGCGCGCGCATTTTTTTTTGCTGCGCAGCGCAACTGTGCGCTGCGCAGACACGTGTCGCGCAGCACGCAATTGCGCTGCGCTGACACGTGTCGCGCAACACGCAGTTGCGCTGCGCGCGCAATTTTTTTTTAGGCAGTGCTTTGCTCTAATTGGAGAAAAACAGAAGCATTGCTTCTTTTTCCACTTTGGAATTTAAACAGAGCTTTGCTCTGATTGGGATAAACAAATGCCCCCCCACCGGTGCGCTTACGTGGCCTCCTAACGTGAGCGCTGCGGTGGCAGACTCCGAACCGTCGCGCCATCTCTTGGAAGCTTAAATGGCACTTGATGCCTATAAATAGGACCTTTGGTCCCTTAGATGATTCTCATTTCTAAAATTTTACTTTCAGAACTCAGAGCACTGCTCTTTATTTTCAAGAACTTTAAGAGTTTAACTCTTAAAACTTTTAGGTGAAAATTTTAATTTGGATTAAATTAAATTAGATTAATTTTCATTGATAGAGTTTCGCTCTCAATAGATCCCTGATCTAAAGGAAACCTATTTAGGGTTTCACTTAGCAGAGTTTTGCTCTACAGGTCTTAAAGGGATCTAAAGAGAACTAAAGGGGACCCTATTAGGGTTTCATAGAACTCTGCTCTCTGAAAGATTTTCCTTGGATTTTCTTAATTCATTAATGGAGCTTTGCTCCTCCTAAATCATATAGAAGAACTCTTAAGAATTCTTCATGGATCTTGGAACTTAAAGATGGCATTTTATTCCTCAGTGCATTATATCGTTTTGCTTAATCAGTCTTCCCGATAATTCTGTTGATCCTCTTTCACAGGAACAATGAACGTCCACATGCATGCTCTTAACGAGATCATCTCTCATGAGGACATCCGCCGACTTGGCCGCTCTCAAAATCGGGAGTTCACAAACGAGGAGTGTGTTGAAATAATGAGTCGCTTCGACGCATACAATGGTCCACTGCTTCCCCGACGTTCCTCTCTTCTTAAACTTATCGTGGGAGCTATTTGGGAAGCGCTTCCCCTATTCTGTTCCGGCGTGCCGCTTAGGGCGTTGGATGCCGCTGAGGACAAGGTGCACTCTGTGTACCTATTGAACTTTATCTCGAAGAGACGGCGAGACAGTCTTATTGACCTCTTGCACGAGATCTTTCAACAGTCTGCCATACTCGCTGCTTATCGGAGGGTGGTAGACATCGGGAGGGACCCTGACGCTTGTGCTCACGAAAGGAAGCACGGATGGTCCGCGAGGCTTGGTAAGTCATAGATAGGGTCGCTTTTGAATTCCTTAATTCATGCCCTGGATCTGAGGTTATTCCATTGTAAGTTTCGTTTATTGTTTTTATGACTGTAAGAACTTCGGGCAATATTAATGGAATTTTTTTTATCCCAGCTTGTCTTTATTATATATCTTCTGTCCTGAGTCTTTTTGCCCATGTATGAATGAATGTGTCTTGAACGCTTGATCAAATGTAAATCGGACCATCAGCTCTTTCTGTTGCTTTTCCTCTTTCTCAGCATGTCGTCACAATTAGCAGGTAATAGAGTAAGCTTCTTGATTTCTTCACGAGATAGCGATGGCTTAGGCCGCAGGTTCAGATCTGCTGCCTAAGAATTTTCAACTCTATGAGCCGTGAGGGTCTCATAGAGATTTTTCTCCCTACGGATCGAAAGGATCTCGTAGGTGGGTTTTTCTCCTTAGGAATCGTGATGATTCCTAAGTGTGGTTTTCTCTTGTAAATCGTAAGGATCCTACAAGAGAATTTTTCCCTCTTACGAGTCGAGAGGACTTGTAAGCGGTTGTTTCCCTCCTTGTCGAAGTTCGACGTTGGAGAGTGAGACCCGTGGATGGTATGCAAGAGACCGTTTTGGGCCAACTTGCAGGGTCCCAATGCTTAGGAAACAGGCTTCTTTTATGCCCACTGCCTAAGGCTTTATCTCACGAGTCGAGCCGCCTCGACAATTTTTCATAAGTCGAGACGAATCGAACGTTTCTCGCAAGAACATCTTAACGTCGCATTTAACCTCTGCTCTTTACGACAGAAGCCCGTTAAGGTTGGTGGTACTTAGGGTTTTGGCCATCGTACCGTCGCATAAGCTGATATAGTCCTTGATCGGCAATCGTGCTGTTCGAGTAGCCCTGCGACTGCCGTGTCTCTGATCCCTTCGGGGGCTGGACAAGACGTCTTCAAGCAATTCTCGTTGGCAGTTTGACCGTCGGAAGAGCAAGCGTTAGGAATTTGCCATGTCACTTTTTACTTGAGGTTAGGCTTATTTTGGTGAGCCCCGATGAGTCATAACCACTCCGCGCTGGAGTGGGGATGATCTCCGATAGTCTTTTGGGCTTTATATGGGTTGCCGTCAAGACCCTGAAGCTAGGAATTTGGCCTTTGCTTCGTTTGCTGGCATTGCGTCTGCTGTATCGAGATGAATATTGCGGTGGGAACTAGGGATTTTGCCGTGGCTCCGTTTGTTTGATGACGTTGCGTCTGCTGTGTCGAGACGAACGTTGGGGTGACATCTCGTCTGCTGTATCGAGACGGACGTCGAGGTTGTCTCTAGGTTGCTGGTGAACCGCCGAGGTTTGGAACTAGGGATTTTGCCGTGGCTCCATTCGTTTAATGACGTTGCGCCTGCTGTGTCGAGACGAACATTGGGGTGACATCTTGTCTCCTGTATCGAGACGGACGTCGAGGTTGTCTCTAGGTTGCTGGTGAACCGTCGAGGTTTGGAACTAGGGATTTTGCCGTGGCTCCATTCGTTTAATGACGTTGCGTATGCTGTGTCGAGACGAACATTGGGGTGACATCTCGTCTGCTGTATCGAGGCGTATGTCGAGGTGGTGACCATTCTGTGCTGGTGCGAGATGATCTCCGATTGTCTTTCCGGTTTTATATGAGTTACCGTCAAGACGTCGAAGCTAGGAATGTGGCCTTCGCTTCGTTTTCTTTGGTGTGTCCAAATCCTGTTGGAGGAAGAACGCTGGGGTTGACGTTTCGTCTGCTGTATCGAGACGAACGTCAAGGTGGTGACCACTCTGTGCTGGTGCGAGATGATCTCCGATTGTCTTTCCGGTTTTATGTGAGTTACCGTAAAGACGTTGAAGCTAGGAATGTGGCCTTCACTTCTTTTGCTTTGTCACGTCCGAAACCCTGTTGGAGGAAGAATGCTAGGGTTGACATTTCGTCTGCTGTATCGAGACGAACGTAAAGGTGGTGACCACTCTGTGCTGGTGCGAGATGATCTCCGATTGTCTTTCCGGTTTTATGTGAGTTACCGTAAAGACGTTGAAGCTAGGAATGTGGCCTTCACTTCGTTTTCTTTGTCATGTCTGAATCCCTGCTGGAAGAAGAATGCTAGGGTTGACATTTTGTCTGCTGTATCGAGACGAACGTCGAGGAGGTGACCACTTTATGTGAGATGATCTCCGGTGGTCTTTCAGGCCTTATATGACTTGCCGTTAAGATCTTGAAGTTAGGAATTTGGCCTTCGCTTCATTTGCTCACACTGTGTCTGGTGTATTGAGACAAATGCTTAGGTGGAGCTGGGATTTTGCCATCACTCCGCTTTGTTTCGACCATGGGGTCTTTTGTTAACTTTGCATGTACACCCTGCTGGGATGCGAAGGAACGCCGTTGTTGACATTACGTCTGCTGTAACGAGACGAATGCTAAGGTGGAGTTGGGATTTTGCCGTTACTCCGCTTTGTTTTGACCGTGAGGTCTTTTTTTGACGTTGCATCTGCCTCCAGCCGGACTGCGGAGGAACGCTGCTGTTGACATTGCGTCTACTGTATCGAGACGAATGCTGAGGTGAAGCTGGGATTTTGCCATCGCTCCGCTTGATGGTGTAATATCTGTATCCTGCTGGAATGAGGAGGCACACCGTTGTTGGTCTCCAGGCTGTAGATGTGGCCATTGAGATTTGGAACTAGAGACTTTGCCATGGTTCCGTTTTGTTGCGATTCTGAGGTCGGTTGTTGACGTCATGTCTGCATCTAGTTGGAGTGAGGAGAAACGCCGTTGGTGATCTCTAAGTTGTCGATGTTGACGTCGAGACCCTGAAGCTCGGGATCTTCGTTTGCTTCATTTTTTGACATCGTGTCTGTAATATTGCGACAAATGTCGAGATTGTCTCTAGGTTGTCTATGAACCGTCGAGATTTGGCTTCGCTTTCTGATGGAGCCTGTTGGAAAGGTATGGTTCCCTCTTTATCTGTGCCCCTGGATTGTATACAGGGATCGATGTAATTTCACCTGTAGGGCAAAAAGTTTCATTCTTTCATTTTTTTTATTCTTTCCGCGATGCTTTATCATTTCAGCTTTTTATATCGCGAAAATCGCGATTGCCCAATCATTTCGGCTATTTTTCGCGGTGCCCAATCATTTCGGCTATTTACTTTATTTTTACTCGCTACTTTTTATTGCGAGTTGCCCAATCATTTCGGCTGTTTATTATGTTTTTACTCGCTGCTTTTTATTGCGAGTTGCCCAATCATTTCGGCTGTTTTGTATGCATACATTTTTACTTGCTGATTTTGTTTACAAGTTGCCCCATCATTTCGGCTGTTTTGTATGCATACATTTTTACTTGCTGATTTTGTTTGCAAGTTGCCCCATCATTTCGGCTATTTCGTATGCATTTTTTTTGGGCTCGCTGATTTTTTTTGCGAGTAGGGAATTTGGGGTCTGATACCAATCTTGGCATCAGTATCGCTGCGACTGGAATATTGCCAGGAGCGAATCATCATTTGCCTTGAAAGGACTTGGAATTTGATACCGGTTTAGGCATCAGCATCGCTGCAACTGGGATATTGCTAGGAGCGAATCATCATTTGCCTCTGTCGATGTTGAACAAAGGTGGCTTAGTAAACAGGGTTAAGGGTCCTGTCGACTAAGGCTTTTGACTTCACGAGCCGTAAGGGTCTCACAAAGGTATTTCTCCCTACAAGTCGTGAGGGTCTTATAGGTGTGTTTTCTCCTTGGGAATCATGAGGATTCCTAAGTGCATGTTCTCTTGTAAGTCGTAAGGATCTTACAAAAAAGTTTTCTCCTTATAAGTCGAGAGGACTTACAGGTGTTGTTTGTTGTACAAGCATATTCCTAGTCACGGATGGGACTTTGTTGGAGAAATATTTATTCGTGCCCGTGGATTGTATACAAGGGTCAATATGAGCCACTTGTAGGGCAATATCGAAGGTTATGGGGGTTGCTTAAGAACAGGTTAAGGTTTCTGTAACTTAAGACTTTCAAATCTTATGAGCCGTGAGGGTCCCATAAGAGAGTTCTCCTTACGAGTCGTGAGGATCTCGTAAGTGTAATTTCTCCTTAGGAATCGTGAGGATCCCTAAGTGTGTTGCTCCCTTGTGAGTCGTAAGGATCTCACGCGGGTGGTTTCTCCTTACAAGGTCGAGAAGGCCCTATAAGTGTCTTTTAACGAGGTTGCGCCTTTTCGGGTTTTCACAAACACTCGCCGGTAGCCCTGCTGTTTTTACTCACGGAGCCCTTTCGGGTTTTCATCCGTGCCCACTTTGCTTATGGACATACCGTTCTTTTTATTTTTTATTTTATTCCTCTTTTTCTTTTTTTAAACGAGGTCGCGCCCTTTCGGGTTTTCACGAACACTCGCCGGTAGCCCTGCTGTTTTTACTCACGGAGCCTTTTTGGGTTTTCATCCGTGCCCATTTTGCTTGTGGACGTACCGTTTTTTTTGTTTTTTTTTATTATTTACGAGGTCGCGCCCTTTCGGGTTTTCACGAACACTCGCCGGTAGTCCTGTTGTTTTTACTCACGGAGCCCTTTCGGGTTTTCATCCGTGCCTGTTTTGCTTATGGACATACCATTTTTACTTTTTTACTTTTTTTTATTTCTTTTATATATATATATATATATATATTCTATATTTTTTTTTATCTCGTCAGCCTAAGAATGCTGCGGTAGTAGTTTAAAGACATTTCGGTCATTTGCAAGTTTTAGGACATTCTGGTCCATCATTAGTTTAAGGACATTTCGGTCCGCCGTCGCCGTATTTGAGGCGAATATCTAGTTTATTGACTTTTCGGTCTATGAGTCCTTCTCCATGAATGAACATGATGCCCCCGGCGTATCCAGCTTTTTCGGATCGTGCGGTTGTGGCGGACTTACCTTCCAGTTCTCAGACAGCGCAAACTTGCCATGTTGGTATTGGTCTTCAACCCAGTTTTTGAAGACGTAGCAGTCTTCGATCAGGTGACCTACTGTTTGGTGGTAAGGGCAATAATTAGGATTATTAATATCGCCTGGCCGCAACGGACGTTTTGGATCCGGCAGATTAATGAGTCTGTCGCACACTGCCAGCTCGAACAGTCCCCTTGTTTTATCTTGCGGAAACGAGTAAGGACGTTTCAACTTTTCCTGGAGGGGTTGCCGCTTGTTGCTTTGGCAAGCTACCTGTCTAGGGTCACCTGATTGTTGTTGAGCGCTGGCGACGAGGGCCTTTTTTCCTTTTCCTTTATTCTTTTTGCTCGGTCCCTTGTTTACGGGGCCGAGATTTTTTTCGAATAGCGTGCGATTACATGGCTGAACGTTCTCGCAGCTTCTCAATTCCTTTATTTTCGAAATAGATTCCCCGAGGGAAAAGTTGGGGATAGCTTCTTCGTCAGAGTTTCTTCCAAAGGTGATAATTTGCGATACCTTAGAGTCGACTATATGGCAATCGTCGGCGACTCTTTTGTGCTCATATATCGCATTTTTTCGATGTCCACAAGCTTCACACTTTGTCCCGTCGAAGTGTTGCTTTTGAGCGACATACCCTTGCCACCAACAGTTAAAGGATTCGCAGTCTTCGGTAGGATGTATGATCTTTTTATGATATAAACAGAAGTTAGGGTGCATCTCTGCCTCAGCGAGAGTATTTTCTTCAGAGGGCGGTAGCTTCATTCCTACTGACAGAGCTTTGGCGAACCGTTTCCTCGTCTTGAATTTGTTTTTACCCGCAGTGTATGGATTTTGATTTGACGGGAATACCTTGGTTCTTTCTAGTATGGTCATTTCACGCTCTTGATTGGCTTTTGCTTTCAGACGAATTTCACTTAGGAAGACATCGATCAACTCGTCTGATGGCTGTAGAATCTCCGACTCAGGATTCGCCATTGGTTTCTCAGCGGAAGGAGCCTCTTTATCATCCGTCAGTGAATGAGAAATCATATGACAAGTCGCTACGTAGTCTTCGGATTCATCCGATGAGTTTTCTCCATTGTTTTCATCCTTGACTAAAGAACAAGCTGCCCCCGACGTGTCCGTCTTCTTTGGAGAGTGCGGCTGTGGTGGGTTTACCTTCCAGCTTTCAGACAGCGCGAACTTGCCTTGCAGGTATTGATCCTCGATCCATCCCTTAAAGACGAAACAATCCTCAATCGGGTGACTTACCGTTTGGTGGTAAGGGCAATAATTGGGATTATTAAGATCGCCTGGCTGCGACAGACGCTTTGGACTCGGCAGATTGATGAGTCTGTTACGCACTGCCAGCTCAAACAGTCTTCTCGTTTTATTCTGAGGAAACGAGTAAGGACATCCTAGCCTCTCTTCGAGGGATGGGCGTGGACGCACGTTGTTTTGGCGAGCAAACGGCTTTGAGTTGCTCGACTGTTGTTGAGCATTGGCGACGATGATCGCTTTCCCTTTTCCTTTCTCATCTCGGGAATCTGATTTTGGAGGAGACGGTCTATGGCCCATCTGGTCCATTTGGGCTAATTTGTCAATCAAGGCCTGGAAGGTGGTCGGCCTGAAGAACATCATGAATTGTGAGATGGTCGCCTGCGGATCGAGTGTGCCCACAAACATGCCTACCGCAGGTGCCTCTTCTATGCGTTGTTCGCATTTCGACCATAGGTTCCGCCATCGTGTTGCGTATTGGACCCACGTTTCGCTTGGCCTTATCCTGGCATTTATCAGTGCTGTTATCGGGGTGCGTTCACTAGCACTTGCGAATCTTTGTGTAAACAGCAGCTCCATCTCCGCAAATGTTTTGACAGAGTCGTTAGGTAGCTCTGAATACCATTCAAAGGCTGTTTCTGCTAAGCTGCCGACGAATTGACGTAGCAACAATTTATCATCGCCTCCAGTATTGCCGCATAAGGCCTTGAATTGAGCGACATGCTGATGCTGATTCCCTGTCCCGTTATATATCCTGGCGGGTAACTGATTTGGTCATACCAGCTCGGATACGGTCGTCCAGTTCTAACAATTTGCCCAGTCGCTTCATTCGCCTGATGAACCCGGATCTGCTGAGCTATATATTCGTCCAGGTCAGCTTTGGAGATTGCCTCCTCTTTGGCTGTTGATAGAGCCGGCGGAGGATTTGACGCTTCTCCCCTGTTGTCTTCAAGGACGATCGGAGGATCTTCAGTAGGAGGTTCCGGCTGTAACATCATCCCTACCATTTCTTGGAAGAGGAGCGCCATCTGTTTTATATTAGCCGCTTGCTCTGCAGCTTCTTTGTCCCTCTTTTCGAGGACTATGCGTAAAAAGTCAGCGTCGGTTTCTTGTTCTTGACGCTCATCCGAAGACGTTTCAGAGCTTTCTTTTGGCTCAGTGAGTGCAGCCATTGTAGTCATCATTTCCTGAAGCTTTTGTTGTTGCTCCTGGGCTTTCGTCACGGATCGGGTGAGCGGTCGGTGGCCCGTAGAAGTGCGGCTTTCCTCCTTTCCAGAAGCCATATAAACGGTGTGCACCACCATGCCCCCAGACTTGGGGCGTTTGTGTTCGGCGCTTTTATGCTTCGCCATGTTCACAGGGGCTTTTTGTGGCCTCCTTTTTTGAGTGATTGGAGTTAAGGGAGCCGTTGTAGTGGGCACCCAAGTAGCTTTTGCTTTTTGTGGTTTGACAGAGTAATCCTTCCCCTGCCGAACCTTCATCTTTTTCTGTCGTCGGAGGCAGTCTTGATCGATCACCGACTCTTGGACCTGTCGCCAGACTTTGTAAATTTTAGAGGACAGCCGTTGAGGGGGCTGCTCTAACTTCTTCTCTGGAGTATTCTCTACAGGTGAAGGAGTTCGTTTCAACATCGCAGTAGGAGAGTTTCTGCGCACTTTGTTGAGCAGGTCAAAGCTGTTCTTGGTTGGAACAGCAGCATCGATCCTCACCATCGGAGCTGACGGAGTTATCCCAGAGGGGGAGTTGCCCCCAGCGTTCCTTACTCGACGCCAGTGGCGACGTCGGGCATGTCGTGCTGATGGGGTTATTTCCACTATAGGGGTGATCTCCTCATGCCCCCTATGTTGGTCAGAATATACTGGTACCAGCTTTTTAAAGATCGACGTCCGTTGAACGGGAACGGCCAACTTGTCAGAAGCGGACTTCTGAACATGGGAAGCAACCATGGTGATTTTGCCAGGAACGGGAGTTAGAATGGCTATCCGCTTCGGGATAACGCCTTCTGGTATGGCGGGCTTCTTCATGAGCCTGTTAGAGCTCTGGCCTAGTCCGTTAAAAACTGAAGCAGTGGAGTTGGACGACCCGTTGAGAGGGGTCGCGACAGTGGTAAGTCGATCGAAGACCGACTTCTTTGGTGCGTTGAAGCTCATTGGTGGGAGCATGTTCCCAAAAAATAGTCCAGTGGTGGCTTGAGCCACCTGCTCCACCGGCATTTTGAAAAGGGAGGCCGCTTGGGGCCCATAAGTCACTCCTCCAGCAATGATGGAGCGAGAGTTATCGCTGCGGGCGGTGCAGTTCGAAGCCATCGATTTTCTGTTTTCTACATAAAACAAGACACCAAATCTTAGTACCTTGAATCCACAGGCAATCACAGCAAACCGCGATTTGTTCGCGAACACGACACACGAAGTGTGGAGTGGAAAGAGGAAGTGGTCCCACCGGGCGTGCCAGAATCTGTTCCCCTCCGAACGGCGGCCGAGACGTGGGACGTCTCGCCTGAGATTCGGGGCAGATGCTATATGGTTTTATCCGTCCACCTCTCCGAAGATGCCAAGTTGATTTATGGCGCCGTATATCGGAGGTTTAGACGGATGCGGCCGATGTAGCAGACTTCGTCAGATTCCCCCTCAGGGTGAGGGGTTTTTGATTGTGGGGACGCTCTTCCGAGCAGGCGCAAGCCCCTGCAGTTAATTACGCTACCGCATCGCGGTAACAACTTTCTCCTTCTCCAGAATTTCACTTCGTGTCGTGTGTGTTTGTTTTGTTTGTGGTTGCCCGTGGATTGTATACGGAGACTGAGTAATGCCGTCGCCCGTAGGACGTAGATTAGTCCAAATCCGTATTTACTTAGATTTGGGTTTGGTGTTTTTAGTTTAAGGGTGCATTAGTCGCGTTGCGGCTAAGATCAACTTAAACATTCGTTATGGATACGATAGTCCTGTTTGAGACTAAGATCAACTTAACGGGATCGTTTAGATCCGACAAAAGAGCATTTAGGCTCTATTGTTCCAGTTTAGGGACGTAGTGGTCCATTGCATGTATGGTCGTCGGGACCCGTCACCTCTCTGACGACGTTGAAGGATTACAACGACAAATGTCAGAGGAGTTTAGAGATGTACCCTTGAGCCAAAGTTGATTGGAGGAATGAATTTATAGTCCAATTTGGGACTAAAGTCTGTTTAAAGGTTTAAGGATGCGTTAGCCATATTTGAGACTAAGATCAACTTAAACGGTTGTTAAGGATACGTTAGTCCAGTTTAGGACTAAGATCGACTTAACGGGATCGTTTAGATCCGACAAAAGAGCATTTAGGCTCTATTGTACCAGTTTAGGGACATGGTGGTCCATGTTCCAGTTTAGGGACGTGGTGGTCCGTCATTAGTTTAGGGACGTTTCGGTCCGATATTAGTTTAGGGACGTTTCGGTCCATGAGTTTAAGGACCCCGCAGTCCATATTCATGTGTGGTCGTTGGGACCCGTCACCTCTCTGACGTCGTTGAAGGATTACAACGATAGGTGTCAGAGGAGTTCGGAGATGTACCCTCGAACCGGATGTAAATTCATTTAGGGAGCAGCCGTGCTCAGTCAATTTAATTTGAGGACTTATGGCCATGACTGGGCTTAGTCCAGTTGAATATTCCACATTTTTATTTGTCTTTGGCCAATTAGGCCTGAGTTAGGGCTTTGCCCCTTTTTAAATAATGCACTGCATTATTTTTGTTTTGTTTGGACTCTGCCTTTTTATAAATGATGCAGAGCATCTATTTTGTTTGGGCTCTGCCCTTTTATAAATGACGCAAAGCATCTATTTTGTTTGGGCTCTGCCCCTTTTATTGCACTGCAATTTAATTAGGCCTACTAGGTCTTTTTGATTTGGGCCTGGCCCTTTAGGAAATGCATTGCATTTGTCAAGCGCTTTGCGCCAATCAGAGAGCGCAACAGTGCAGATTTATAAGTGCAAAGCACTATTAATTTGAGAATCTTTTAGATTCAAAACCAATGGTTCATAAAAGAAGTGCAAAGCACTATTTGATTTCTTGATCTAATTTAGATCAAAGAAAAACAAGTTTTTCTTTTTATTTCAAGAACCAAAGGTTCATAAAAGTGCAAAGCACTATCTTTTTTATTTCTGTTTTTCTTGTTTTAGAAAACCAGTGGTTCATAAGAAGTGCAAAGCACTAAGAATCATTTTAGATTCGCAACAGAAGTGCAAAGCACTTTTTGATCCCTTGATCTAAACAAGTTTTTCCTTGTTTCAGAGAACCAAAGGTTCATAACAAGTGTAAGGCACTATTTTTATTTTTATTTTTATTTTATTTATTTATTTATTTATTGAAGATCAATGATCTTGTTCTTAGATCACTGATCTGTTCATAAGAGAATTTTCTCTTCTTTCAAAGGTTTTTACCTTTTTTATTCTTGAGGAGTTCTTCAGAGTCCTCTTTCTCTCTTTTTTTTAGAAAATGTTGATGCCTTTGAATTGAGGCCTAGGGTCCTTTTTATAGTGCCCATAAGTTTGTTGAATTTGTTAAAGAGATATTTCTCTGAGTGATTTTGGGAATTTTCCCCACCGTTGGATCTTTGCTCCAAAGGCTTCTGTTTTACAGAAGAAAATCTTCTTATTTTAACAAGAACAAAAAGATTTCTTTAAAATTTTAATTCTGTTTGGTGCAAATGTCCCAGCGCGTGACACGTGTCGCGCTGTGCCGATACGTGTCGGCGCAGCGCACAGTTGTGCAGCGCAGCAAAAAAAAATAAAAAAAAATAAAATAAATGCGCGCGCAGCGCAACTGCGCGCTGCGCGACACGTGTCAGCGCAGCGCAACTGCGCGCTGCGCGACACGTGTCGGCGCGGCGCACAGTTGAGCGGCGCAGCAAAAAAAAAAAAAATTGCGCGCGCAGGGCACCTGCGCGCTGCGCGCACAATTTTTTATTTTTTTATTTTTATTTATTTTTATTTATTTTTTTTTGCTGCGAAGCGCAACTGTGCGCCGTGCCGACACGTGTCGCGCAGCGCGCAGTTGCGCAGCGCTGACACGTGTCGCGCAGCGCGCGCATTTTTTTTTGCTGCGCTGCGCAGACACGTGTCGCGCACCGCGCAGTTGCGCTGGGCGCGCCATTTTTTTTTATTTTTATTTTATTTTAGGCAGAGCTTTGTTCTGATTGGAGAAAAACAGAAGCATTGTTTCTTTTTCCACCTTGGAATTTAAACAGAGTTTTGCTCTGATTGGGATAAACAGATCCATTTTCTTCCACATATAATCAGGGTTGGAGGAATCACCCAAATTTTGCTTGGAACCAATCACAATCTCAAAACACGGTTCCAACCCAAAACAATTTCCAAAGGGTCCCTCCACCACAACAGCAACAACTTCAATTGAGTCAGCACCCCTACCAATCACAAAACTTCGAAAATCCGGCCAACACTTTTGCACCACATGAAAATCCTTTGCAATTGACCGGTACAGATAATACCTCTGCACTAGCACAAACCTTGGATACTTTCATGAAACAATCCATTCAAGGGACAGAAAAAATGCAATCCTCTTTTGATAATGTGATGAAGATCATTGTCTCTCAAAATGAGAATATTAAATCGATGGAAGAACAAATTGCACGATTAAAAGCCGAAATGAATACAAGAGAGAAAGGGAAACTTCCAGCTCAAGTTTTACCCAATCCTGGCTATTCACATCATGTGAATGCAATCACGTTGAGATCTAGAAGAGTGCTTGACAATCATGTTGGGGAAGAGATTGATGACACTGAAAAATCTATCGATGATACCCCGGCTGAGACCTTTCCTTCCACTTCTACTTCTAATTCTAACCCCAGTTCTTCTACCCCACCACCTTCTTGCGAGCCTATTCTTCGTTTCCCACAAGGCTCGCCACCTCATCCCATCTTTTCTAGTCTACCACCGACAATCCCCACTTCTATTTTGGGATCGGATCCACACGCACTTCCTTCTCCTATGATGGACCCAGCGCTTATTGCTAAAGCACCTTATCCTAATCGGTTAAGGGTTAACAAATCGAGTCCACATATGGAGAAGCTTGTGGACATGTTTAAGCAAGTTAACATCAACATCCCTCTCCTAGATGCCATCCAACAAGTTCCGTCCTATGCGAAAACTCTTAAGAACTTGTGCACTAGGAAGAGGAAGACTCAAGTGCCCAAGAAGATATTCATGGCAAAGACTGTAGACACGGCGTTTCCCCAACAATTACCGAGGAAACGTAAGGACCCTGGCAGTCCTACTATTTCTATTTCTATTGGGGAAAAACACATTAACCGTGCTCTACTTGACCTTGGCGCTAATGTTAACTTGCTTCCATACTCTGTTTATGAGCAGCTAGGTATCGGAGTGTTAAAGCCCTCGAGCATAACTCTCCAGATGGCTGACCGATCAATCACCAAACCTAGGGGTGAACTGGAGGATGTGTAAATAAAAATCGGGGAATTTGTATTCCCTGTGGACTTTATTGTACTTGATACACAGCCTGTAGCGAACCCACAGAATCAAATTCCGGTGATTTTAGGTCGCCCCTTTTTGGCCACTTCCAATGCAATAATCAACTGTCGTAATAGCTCTATGACCCTATCCTTCGGGAATAGGTCAATTGAGCTGAACATTTACAAGTTGGGAAGTGTACCCTCTGAACCTACTGCTCAGGTCTATTCTGTCGACTTAATGGATGTCGACAGCAGCGAATTTGACGATCCTCATGATACTGATCTTGACTCTTTTCATATGTTGTTGTTTGACCCAACTATGTATCATACACATACGGACTCTTCCACCGAGATGTCCGGGTCAACAACTAACACTGATTATGAACTGCTTTTAGAGTCTGAAGATCACCCCGCACTTTGTGACGACATTATTCATCGGGGTATTGATGGAACTTTTGAGGAAATCTTCGCTGATGAACTTGCATTTTTGAATGACACGGGTGTTGAGATGAATCATCTCCCAATCAATGAAATTGAACCTCCACCCCTTCTTCTGAACTATAAAAAGAATGCGAGTAATCCATCACATTCACTGCATCATCTCCCCAAAATGAGACGCACACACATTCTATTCCACCACTTACCCTTTCCCCACTTCTTCTTCCACCAACCAGAGCACTACATTGATAAAATTTTCGAATGGTTGGTGTTGACCTTCGGTCTTTGTAAAGCTTGGCATCGACCAATGATTTTTGACCCCCTCATGTGATTTTCAAAGCTTAACATTGTTTAACTCAAGTTTGGGGGGGGGGGTTAATCTGGCTCCTGAAAAGAAATTTTTTATAAAATGATGAGCCAAAAATAAGTTTGGGGGAGGTTTTTCACTTAAATATTTTGCCCCCATTAATAAATTTCCTTCCAAGCTTACAGGTTTTTCGAGATCTAGCAGATGGCAACAGTGAGGACACTGTTGAAAACAAGTTTGGGGGAGGTTTGTGCTTATTTTCGCATCATTTGCATATCACTTTGCATAAGCACAAAACATTTTTTTGAAAATCTATAAAAATTTAAAATTTTTCAAAAATAAAAATATTTTGTACATAAATAAGATAATAAAAGATTAGATAGTGAAAAATTACATCCAAAAGATTGGAAAAATTTAAGAAAACCAAGAAAATTAGAAGTTTTCTTATAAGAACTAGTAATAAGTAGTTATGAGCCGTTGTCCTAAGGGTTAGTAAGATGAAGGAAGTCACTGATGTGAGGATAAAAATAAGTCAGAAAAATAGTTCCTATTCTGGAATCCAAACATTTTGAACGTTGATACCCTACTATACTCACTTACACACGTCTTGAAACTCGGGATAGTAGAGGATACCTTGAAATGCTCTTGTCTAAAAGCCAAAGTATGAAGGAAATAAAAAAAATGAATAAAAAATAAAATGGTGAGAAAAATGGACACTGGTTTTGTTATCGCCAAGGCAGCAATAAAAAAATATAGCGAGGGTGACTCTTCACCTAGTGCCTTAGACCAACTGGTCTGGGAGTCACTGCTAAGCCTTAGGTGGTGCAAGACGTGGAAAAACACCGTATAAGAAAGCACATGAGTACCTCAAGAAGTATTAACGGTCGCATGAAAGTGTGTGAGCAAATTCATCTAAATATTCATTAATTAAAAAGTACTGAGGCAGATGGACAAGAGTATGATAGCTTGAATTGAATTCTCCGAGTGTAGGGATGTCTATTACACACACGTAAGGTTATATGATCGATGTTTGAAAGAAAGATAGGAATGAAGAATAAAGACGATGTTTTATTGAGGGATGATGTGATTTCTGACATTTTTTCATGACTATTAAGATAGGGCTCATGACAACCGAAAAGCTAGCATAGTTGGAAACTCTAATTTTCAAAGTCTTTCTTTTACAATTCTTATCTTTATATGTAATATTCATGGTCTTCCTTTTATTATTGGATTTTGTGGGTGCAATCCGCTGAAAACCCTCAGGAGACAACACTCCTCCTACTAGGGACACCTAGAGATTTAAAGGCTTGTTGCACGTGCTCAGTGCAATCGTGTTGCCTACGAAAGTGTGCTAGTTAGTTTTTCTCTTTCTTTATTTTCTCCTTCTCTTTTTAATAAAACAGCTCGCTCGAGACGACCGAAAATAAGTTTGGGGGAATTTGATCAGTCGAAAATATTGCATTTTTAACACGGCAAATTCCCTACCATTTGCATTCATCTAGAGGTGTTCGGTTTCCATATTACACATATTAGCAAAACATCCCTAAAATACCAGATTACATGTGTTATACTTTAAAACCGGCATTTTTAGGGAAATTGATTGTTTATCATGGCATTGCATCATCCTTGTATTGCGCAACACTTGTTTCGAAGTCTGTGCAGGGAATTCCGGGAACCGAGCCAAAATTGTCAAAGTGCTGATCAAAATTACGCCAAGCCTAAGATTTTTGATCTGGCATTTATACAGAGGGAAATATAATATTCAACATGTCAGATAAATACCAAGAAGAAATCAGAAGGCAGTACAGGAAATTATGCACACTAAATCGCTCACGTGACCGCGGATCCGTGGCCTGAGATGGCACGTGCCGCGGATCCGCGGCATGGTGACGTCATCAGCAGCTCAGTTTTTTCCCATTTGCTTATTTCTAATGGCCAAGCTTCCAGAACACTTCAGAAACTCCACGTGGCTTCATCTAGAAGGCTCGGCCTAACAACCTAGTTCTAGAAGCATCCTTCCAACAAACTACTTCTAGAAGCCTTTCTAGCTAACAAACTTTTGGAGGGAAATTTGAATTTTGAATCCTAGATCTAGGGTTACAAGGTCTATAAAAAGGAACCTAGATCTAGGGTTAAGGGTTGTTCTTCATCTCCCCCAAATTCAATACAAGTTGAGTGACACAACTTGTAAACCCTAATTCCAATTCCAATCCAAGATCAAGAATTCCGAGTTCAATCAAAGCAAGAAGCTTAGATCCTTTTGGAGCGAAGCCGATCTTCATTCGAGCAAGTGATCCAAGCCGATCCACGACTCACGGAGACGATGCGACGCTAGATTCGACGATCTCGTTCCCTTCTCAATTTCTTGTAGTTTTTGAGCAAAGTGTAACAAATTGTTGAATAATAAAGGTGAGAATTCTTTTATCTTGCTTATCTTTTGAATTCAAGCATTATGATTCAATCTAGATTCTTAAATGTTTGCTTTGTGATAATGTTTGAGTAAAACTCCGCTCGTAAAGGAGTCGAGATGATCGATAGAATGATGATGATTTAGATCCTTTCACAATTCTTAAATCCTATAACGTTTGTAAATTCTTGTAAATCGAATGATCGATGACCTAGTTTCGAGACGATACTTTCTTGATTGTGTTCGCTCGAAACTAGAGATCAACGATTGATCATTTGATTTACTTGAAGCTAGAGTGTGAATGAGATTCATCAAAAGGACAAAGGATAAGATGAGGAAACCCTAGTTTCTTCGCAAGATCCTTAACCTCGATAAATCATCATCGATCTAGTATCAATTTGTTAATGGATAAGAATATGTAATCATTAGATCTCATCACATCTATAGATCCGATCTACTCCTACGAGCCTCACTTCGAATCTTGATTGTTGGTTTGTAAATCATCATATCTCAATTCTTGATTTTATTGTTTTCTTGATTTAGACCTAGATTTTCTAATTCTTGAAATTCAATTTTACAAATCACGAATTGTTTGTTTTCCTTTCTTTAAAGTTTCAACTCATCTAATTCGAAATACGAACGATTACACTTTCCCTGTGGAGGATCCGCACTTACTAACGCGCTACATTCGGCACCGTTATTGATTGCGGTCAAAATATTTTTGGTTGTGATTTTTATACATTTTCTACATACACACCGAGAATTCGTATTCAATCAGAATCCACCAAGGCCGTGCAAACGCTGCTTGATACTTTCAAAGACGGGGCTCCCACGTTGAAGGCTCGGGAGATCCTGCACCTATATTCTATTAGGCCGGGCTTTCTAGTGTTCAGGAAAAACACCTCGGCACTATTCATGAAGTATAACCTGCACCGCTTCGCGTAACAGTCAGGTTACAATCAGGGTGTCCCCCTCGAGGCCTTCTTAGCTGAGCCGGTCGCTACGGAAGAGGGTATCCACAGCGCGCTGCACCATTTTATGCGACTAAATATGGGGTCTAACTTTCTCATCCTTATGATCGACTTCGGCTTCATCCAAGAGGTTCAATACCCTGACTGGATCGCCAACATCATCCCAGTGATGAAGAAGAATGGGATGGTGCGCATATGTGGACTTTCGGGATCTCAATAAAGCCTGCCCGAAAGACGACTTCCCAGTACCAGTCACTGAACTGATGACAGATAACACGTCCTCTCACGAAGTTTTCTCCTTCATGGACGGCTCTTCAGGATATAATCAGATAAAGATGCATCCCGAAGACCAGAAGCATACCGCTTTTCGGACCCCTTTGGGCATATTCTGCTACAAGGTGATGCCCTTCGGTCTGAAGAACGCCGGTGCTACTTATCAGAGGGCCATGACGAAGATCTTCGATAACCTCATACATGAAATTGTCGAATGTTATATCGACGACCTCGTGGTTAAAAGCAAAAATCATACGAGGAACATTTAGAGCATCTGAAGGTCGTATTTCAACGCATTCGGAAATACAACTTGAAGATGAACCCTCTTAAATGCGCGTTTGGAGTATCCTCGGGCAAATTCCTAGGATTCATCGTCCGACACCGAGGCATCGAGATAGATCCGTCGAAGATCAAGGCAATAATGGAAATGCCCCCGCCAAAGACTCTCAAGCAGCTATGATCTCTCCAAGGAAAGCTCGAATATATCCGGCGATTCATAGCCAATCTCTCAGGCAAGTGCCGTCCTTACAGTCACCTGATGAAGAAGGGAACCCCTTTCGTCTGGGATCACAAATGCCAAACCGCACTGGACGAAATCAAGCAATACCTACATAATCCGCCAGTGCTGGCCGCTCCCGTCAAGGGAAAACCTCTCGTCCTGTACACAACAGCCTTCGAAGGTTCTTTAGGCGTACTGTGGGCACAAGAAAACGATCAAAGGAAAGAAAGAGCCCTTTATTATCTGAGTCGAGTTCTCCTGGGGCAGAAAGCAATTACTCTCCCATTGAAAAACACTGCCTAGCGTTGATCTTCGCGGTAACGAAGCTCAGACATTACGCGTTGGCGCATGAGGTCCATCTCATATCAAAAGTGGATCCTCTCAAGTATTTGATGTCGAAGTCCATACTAACAGGAAGGCTCGCTAAATGGGCCCTCCTCTTGATGGAATTCTCAATAACTTATCGGCCTCTTAAGGCAGTGAAAGGTCAGGCCATCGCTGACTTACTCGCCGAGCATCCGATACCTGCCGATTCTCTCTTGAACTGCGAATTGCCAGACGAACACGCGTTTGAGACGATCGACGGGGAAAGAAGAGAGAATGATACCTGGTGGGAACTCTATTTTGATGGAGCGTCTTCCATGAAGAAGCGCAAACAAAGCACCCTATAATCAAATCGTGGGTAGGCCTCATCTTCGTAACTCTACAAGGAGGGATAATGCGCTTCGTTTTCTCCTTGACAGAGCTTAGGACGAACAATGAATCCGAATACGAAGCTTTGATAGTAGGTCTCGAGATGGCCATCAAAATAGGAATTGAAAACCTGCTCATATACGGAGATTCCCTGCTGGTCATTAGTCAAATAAACGGCGACTACCAAACGTGCAAGCCAGAGTTGGTGAAGTACGGCGAGAGGGTGCAGCAACTGCTGACTCAAATTCCTTCCTACACCTTGGAAAGCATACCGCGTGAGGAAAATATCAAGGCGGATGCATTAGCCAAGCTCGCTAAAGAACTGGCCGACGAGAATTGTGCAAAGCCGTCGGGTTCTTGCTCCGGCGGAAGTATCTCCGGAGTCGTCCGAACAAAAGGGAGCTACCGAGCAAATGACTCTACAAATAAAAGACCAGGAAAAGGCTGAGGATTGGAGGGAAGTCTTTATAGACTACTTTAAATCCCGTCGAACACCTGAAGATGCGTTCTCAAGACATCAGCTTATGAAACGAGCTCTGTCTTTTGCTTTCGTCAATGATACTCTGTATAAGAGATCATTTAATTCTCTGTGGTTAAGATGCTTAGGACCAGACGAGGCAAGGAGAGTCGTCCAAGAAACTCACGATGGACTTTGCGGTTCTTACCAAGCCGGGCCGAAGATGAAGCTGAAGATCAAACGGATGGGTTATTATTGGCCCACGATGATCCAAGACTGCCTCGAATACGCGAAGCAGTGTCACGCGTGCCAGATTCACGGAGACTTTATCCATCAACATCCAAATCCACTACAACCGACCGTGGCTAGCTGGCCATTCGAAATGTGGAGGACTGACATAATCGACCCCATCGAACCAGTATCGTCCAGAGGACATCGATTCATTTTGGTGACAACTGATTACTTCTCAAAATGGGCAGAAGCAGTACCGCTGAGGGAAGTGAAAACGGAGAATATCCTCCACTTCTTCAAAACGCACGTCATTTATCGATTCGGAACTCCGAGAAGGATCATCTCTAATAACGGGCCAGCCTATAGAAGCCACAAGATCAGTCGCTTCACACAACAGCATAACATAGACTGGAGATACTCCTCAGTCTATAATCCCTGAGCTAACGGTCTAGCTGAGGCTTTTAACAAGACCTTGACAAAGATCATGAAAAAGACGGTGTCCCGAAATAAGAAGGACTGGCATGAGAGACTGCATGAAGCTCTCTGGGCATATCGAACTACGTTCAAAACGGCCACGAACACAACTCCGTACGCGTTGGTATTCGGTACGGAAGCAGTACTCCCCCTCGAGATAGAGCTACCCTCTTTACGAATGGCGATTCATTATGAGCTAACGGACGAAGAGAATGCTCACCTTCGGCTTGAGGAGCTTGATGCCCTTGATGAAACCCGGCTCATAGCGCAACAAAACATGGAGGCTTACAAAGCGAAGATGACGCGCTCATACGAAAGATTGACTAGGCCGAGAACATTCCGCCAAGGCGAACTCGTGCCAGTGGTCAAATGAACTATGATCCCCAATCGTGCCAAACGGGGGAAATTCGAGCCGAACTATGAAGGCCTAAATATCATAGAGAAGGTCTACCAGAGTGGGGCCTATCTACTCATGGACATGCATGGTGAAAGACCCTTCAGGCCAATAAATGGTCGCTTCCTGAAAAAGTACTACGCCTGACGAGTCACGGCCTAGGTCAATGATAGATGACGACGCCTATATCCGCTCGCTATCTTCCTAAGCCCAAACTCTATAAGTAGTAGCCGGTCAACGGACCGAAACGTTCTTAAACTAACAACGGACCGAAACGTCCTTAAACTAAAGACGGACCGAAACGTCCTTAAACTAACAATATACCACTATGTCCTAAAACTAGCTGTTGACCGAGACGTCGATAAACTACTGTGGATTGCAACATCCCAAGGCTGATCCAAAAAAAAAAGAAGAATAAAAGAATAAAAAAAAGAAAAAAAAGAGAATAAAAAAACGGTATGTCCATAAGCAAAAAGGGCATGGATGAAAACCCGAAAGGGCTCCGTGAGTAAAAACAGCAGGGCTACTGGCGAGTTTTGTGAAACCCCGAAAGGGCGCAATCTCATTAAAAGACACTTGCAAGGTCCTCTCGACCTTGTGAGGAGAAATCACCTTCGTGAGATCCTTACGACTCACAAGGGAGCAATACACTTAGGGATCCCCATGATTCCTAAGGAGAAATTACACTTGCGAGATCCTCACGACTCGTAAGGAGAACCCTCTTATGAGACCCTCACGGCTCATAAGATTCAAAAGTCTTAAGCTACGGGGATCTGAACCTGTTCTTAAGCGACCACCACAACCTCCAATTCATGCCCTACAAGTGGCTCAATGCTGACCCTTGTATACAATCCACGGGCGCGAATAAACAGTTCCCTAACAAAGTCCCATCCATGACTAGGGATAGTTTGCACGGTGAACAACCCTTGTATGTCCTCTCGACTTACAGGGAGAAAACACTCTTGTAAGATCCTTACGACTTATAAGAGAACACACACTTAGAAATCCTCATGATTCCTAAGGAGAAAACGCACCTACGTGATCCTCACGACTCGTAGGAAGAAATACCTTTATGAGACCCTTATGGCTTATGAAGTCAAAAGCCTTAGTCGACAGGACCCTAACCCTGTTCGCTAAGCCACCTTTGTTCGACATCGACAGAGGCAAATGATGATTCGCTCCTGGAAATATCCCAGTTGTAGCGGTGCTGATGCCAAAATCGGTGTCTAATTCCAGACTTGCAGCAAAAAGCTAGCGAGCCACACATGCATACGAAATAGCCGAAATGATGGGGCAACTTGCAATAAAATCAGCAAGTAAAAATGTATGCATGCAAAATAGCCGAAATGATTTGGCAACTCGCAATAAAAAGCAGCGAGTAAAAATAAAATAAATAGCCGAAATGATTGGGCACCGCGAAAAATAGCTGAAATGATTGGGCAATCGCGACCTTCGTGATATAAAAGCTGAAATGATAGAGCATCGCGGAAAATAATAAAAAAATGATGATGAAATTCATGCCCTACAGGTGATATCACATCAATCCCTGTATACAATTCAGGGGCGCAAATAAAGAAGGAATCACAGCTTCCCACCCCCGGCTCCATCAGGAAACAGAGCCAAATCTCGACGGTTCAGGGATAGCCTAGAGATCATCAACAACGTTCTTCTCCATTCCAGCAGGATTCAGACGCTGCAATCAACCCTGGAGCTACGGCAAAACCCCTACTCCAAATCTCGATGGTTCCCAGACAACCTGGAGACCACTTCGATATTCGTCTCTTTACAACAGACGCTATGTCATCCATATGACCCCGTCTCGGAAATACGTCATCCATATGACCGCGTCTCGGAAATACGTCATCCACATGACCCCGTCACGGAAATACGTCATCTACATGACCCCGTCTCGGAAATACGTCATCCATATGACCCCGTCTCGGAAATACGTCATCCACATGACCCCGTCTCGGAAATACGTCATCGACATGACCCCGTCACGGAAATACGTCATCCATATGACCCCGTCTCAGAAATACGTCATCCACATGACCCCGTCTCAGAAATACGTCATCCATAAGACCCCGTCTCGGAAATACGTCATCCACATGACCCCGTCTCGGAAATACGTCATCCACATGACCCCGTCACGGAAATATGTCATCCATATGACCCCGTCTCGGAAATACGTCATCCACATGACCCCGTCCCGGAAATACGTCATCCACATGACCCCGTCTCGGAAATATGTCATCCACATGACCCCATCATGGAAATACGTCATCCACATGACCCCGTCTCGGAAATACGTCGTCTACATGATCCCGTCTCGGAAATACGTCATCCACTTGTCCCCGTCTCAGAAATACATCATCCACATGACCCCGTCACGGAAATACGTCATCCACATGACCCCGTCATGGAAATACATCATCCACATGACCCTGTCTCGGAAATATGTCATCCATATGACCCCGTCTCGGAAATACGTCATCCACATGTCCCCGTCATGGAAATACGTCATCCACATGACCCCGTCTCGGAAATACGTCATCTATATGACCCCGTCTCGGAAATACGTCATCCACATGACCCCGTCTCGGAAATACGTCATCCATATGACCCCGTCTCGGAAATAGGTCATCCACATGACCCAGTCTCGGAAATAGGTCATCCATATGACCCCGTCTCGAAAATATGTCATCCACATGACCCCGTCTCGGAAATACGTCATCCACATGACCCCGTCTCGGAAATACGTCATCCATATGACCCCGTCTCGGAAATACATCATTCACATGACCCCGTCTCGGAAATACGTCATCCACATGACCCCGCCCTGGAAGTACGTTATCCAATGACGCCGTGAAATGCGGATAACGTCAATCTCATTAAACACATATGGGTCCTCTCGTTTCGTAAGGAAGAAAACTCTCTTATAAGATCCTTACGACTTATAAGGGAAAACACACCTACGAGATCCTCATGACTCGTAGGGAGAAAAGCCTTTATGAAACCCTCACGGCTCATAAAGTTGAGAAGTTTTAGGTAGTAGATCTGAACTTGCTTCCTAAGCCATCACTACCCCTCGAAGAAGCCAAAACAAGATGCTCACTCAATCGTTTGCCAGCTATGCTTGCTAAGGTGACATGCTGATAACAAAAGAAAGAAGAAAGAAAAGAGATGACTGTTCCCCTCCGAAAGACGGCGCGACGTGGAGAGACGTCTTGCCTGAAGTTCGGGGCAGATGCTATTTGGTTTTATTCGTCCACCTCTCCGAAGATGCCAAGTTGATTTATGGCACCGTGTATCGAAGGTTTAGACGGATGCGGCCGATGTAGCAGACTTCGTCAGATTTCCCCTCGTTCGAGGGGTTTTTGATTGTGGGGATGCTCTTCCCTGCAGGCGCAAACTCCTGCAGTTAATTACGCTACCGCATCGCGGTAACAAGTTTCTCCTTCTCCAGAATTTCACTTCGTGTCGTGGTTATTTGTTTTGTTTGTGGTTGCCCGTGGATTGTATACGGAGACTAATTTATGTCGTCGCCCGTAGGACGTGGATTAGCCCAAATCCGTATTTTCTTAGATTTGGGTTTGGGGTTTTGGTTTAAGGATACGTTAGCCATATTTGAGGCTAAGATCAACTCAAACGTTTGTTAAGGATATGTTAGTCCAATTTGAGACTAAGATCAACTTAACGGGATCGTTTAGATCCGACAGAAGAGCATTTGGGCTCTATTGTTCCAGTTTAGGGACATAGTGGTCCATTGCCAGTTTAGGGACATGGTGGTCCATTTCCAGTTTAGGGACATGGTGGCCCAACATTCCCATTTTGGGGACGAATATTGGTTTAAGGACGCATTAGTCTATGAGTTTAAGGACCCCACAGTCCATATTACCAGTTTAGGAACATGGTGGAACAACATTCCCATTTTGGGGACGAATATTGGTTTAAGGACGCATTAGTCCATGAGTTTAAGGACCCCACAGTCCGTATTACCAGTTTAGAGACATGGTGGTCCAACATTCCCATTTTGGGGACGAATATTGGTTTAAGGACGCATTAGTCCATGAGTTTAAGGACCCCACAGTCCGTATTAATGTGTGGTTGTCGGGACCCGTCACCTCTCTGACGACGTTGAAGGATTACAACGACAAATATCAGAGGAGTTCAGAGATGTACCCTTGAACCGGGTGTAAATTGATTTAAGAGAGCAGTTGTGCTCGGTTCAATTTAATTTGAGGACTTCTGGCCAGAATTGGGTTAAGTCCAGTTAGAAAAATGTCTAACATTTTATTTATATCTGACCTGTTAGGCCTTTGATTGGGCTCTACCCTCCTTTAAAATAATGCACAGCATTGGGATTTTTAATTAAATGCACAGGATTTAGATTAGGCCTGTTAGGCCTTTTAATTGGGCTCTGCCCCTTTTCTTTAATAATGCAGAGCATTTAATGGTCTGATAGCGCGCCACGTGGCCTGTCAGGCGCTCTGCGCCAATTAAAGAGCGTAAGGCGCTAGCGCATGTGGAGGTGACACGTGTCATGCTCTGGTGAGCGCAAGCGCAGTGCGCTGTGCTATTGCGTTGCTGACACGTGGCGCGCTCTGGTGCAGTGCGCCAATCCAAGAGCGCAGCGCTCTGTTTTTGGGAGCGCAAGGCCCAGATTGACACGTGGCGCTCTCTGGTGACTTGCGCCAGTCCAAGGAGCGCAACAGCGCAAATCAAAAGTGCAAGGCACTATACAGTAGCGCAGAGCGCATCTTGATCAAATTTAGATCAAGAAAACAAGTTTTTTTGTTCCAAAGAGGTTCTACCTCAAATTTCAAGAACCAGTGGTTCATCAAAAGGCAATGCCTTTATATAGATCAAAAGATCTAACAAAGAAGTAAATTACTTATTTCTTTCTTTATTTATTATTTTCTTTTTTATGGAAGATCTTGATCTTGTTCTTAGATCTTTGATCTTTTCAGAAGAACTTCTTCTTTTTTCAAAGGTTTTACCTTTTTTCTTTTCTTCGAGTTTCTTCTCAATGTTTTTTTTATAGGAGTTCTCTGTATCTCTATCTCTGTATGTGTTTTAGACTTGGAGTCTAGGGGCCTTTATATAGTGCCAATTGATTTGTTAAATCAGTTAAAGAGATCTTTCTCTGATTGATTTAGGGATGTCTCTCTACCGTTGGATCTTTGATCCTAGGGCTTCTGTTTTACAGAAGATAATCTTCTTGTTTTAACAAGATTAGAAAGATCTTTCCAAAATTTTATTGTTTAAATTCTGGCACAGTTGGCGCAAGCGCACCTGCGCTTGACACATATCGCCCAGTGCAACTACGCTGACACGTGTCGCGCAGCGCAGAGCGCAGCGCAACTGCGCTAGCGCAGAGCACAGCGCAACTGAGCTAGCGCAACTGCGCTGACACGTGTCGCGCATCGCAGAGCGCAAGTCATCTGAAGCGTTACTTCCTTTATTAAAATTTGAATTTTAAAACAGAGCCTTACTCTGATTGGGGGAAACAGAAGCGTTGCTTCATTTCCCGCCTTGGAATTTGAACAGAGCTTTGCTTTGATTGGGGGAAACAAATGCCCCCCCACCGTTGCGCTTACGTGGCCCCAGACGTGAGCGCAGCGGTGGCAGTATTCCAACCGTTGCGCCATCCTTTGGAAGTTGAAACGGCTCTCAATGCCTATAAATAGGACCTTTGGTCGCTTAGATGATTTTCATCTCTTCATAAGAATTTTTATTCAGAGCCTTGCTCTTTTGTTCAAGCACTTTTAAGAGTTAAAACTCTAGAAAATTTTTAGGTAAAAATTAAATTAGATTAGATTAATTTTAAGAGCCTTGCTCTCAATAGATCCCTGATCTAGAGAAAACCCATTTAGGGTTTCACTAACAGAGCTTTGCTCTATAGGTCTGATGGGATCTAAAGGAGACTGAAGAGAACCTTATTAGGGTTCCATTAGTAGAGCTTTGCTCTCTAAAGGATTTTTCCTGTGTTTTCTTAATTCATTAATGGAGCTTTGCTTCTTCCAAATCATATAGAGGAACTCTTAAGAGTTTTTCATGGATCTTGGAGGTTAAGGATGACATTTTATTTTTTGATGAATTATATCATCTTTTCAGAGCAAAGCTCTTAATGTTCTCGGGGGATTTCTTTAAACTCCTCTCATAACTGATATTGATGGGTGTCACTCCTGTCTGTAGAGCATTGCTTTCGGGGAGTTTAATTTCCTGCACCTGTTTTGAATCAAAAATTGCTTAATCAGTCCGTCTGCTGATTTTGTTGATTTTCTTTTACAGGAGTAATGGACGCCCACATGTACGACCTTGATGAGATTATCTCTTATGGAGACATTCGCCGACTCGGCCGTTCTCAGAACCGGGAACTCACAAACGCCGATTGTGCCGAAATTATGAGTCGCTTCGACGCCTATAACAGTCAACTGCTTCCTCGACGCTCTCCTCTCCTGAAGCTTATTGTGGGAGCAATTTGGGAGGCGCTTCCCCTATTCTTTACCGGCGTGCCACTCAAGGCGTTAGATACCGCCGAGGATAAGGTGCACTCGGTGTACCTGATGAACCTAATCTCGAAGAGACGGTGAGACAATCTTGTCGATCTCCTGCACCAGGTCTTTCAACAGTCCGCCATACTTGCTGCTTATCGGAGGGTGGAGGACATCAGTGGGGATCCTGACGCTCGTGCTCGTGAAAGAAATCACACTAGGATGGTTCTCCAGGCTTGGAAAGTCCTGGACAAGGTCACTTTCGAGTTTCTCAATCCATGTCCTGGATTAGAGGTTTTGCCATTGTAATAGCATTCCAACAATGCTATTTTTGTTTAATATCTTTATTGATGTAAGAATTTTCCAAGTATGAATGACAAATCTTTTGCCTCCTTTCTTTCATTTTCTGCTTTGTTATTGGCATATTCTTTAAGTAAGCATAGCCTGTAGGTGATATAGAACATTCCGTCTTGAATACTTTGGGGAGTAGTGATGGCTTAGGAAGCAGGTTCAGATCTGGTACATAAGGCATTTCAACTTTATGAGCCGTGAGGGTCTTACAAAGACTTTTCTCCCTACGGATCGAGAGGATCTCGTAGGTGTATTTTCTCCTAAGGAATCGTGAGGATTCCTAAGTGCATTTTCTCTTATAAGTCGTAAGGATCTTATAAGAGAATTTTCCCTCTTACGAGTCGAGAGGACCCGTAAGCGGTTGTTTCCCTCCTTGTCGAGATTCGACTTTGGAGAGTGTGACCCATGGATAGTATGCAAGAGACCGTTTTGGACCGACTTGCAGTGTCCCAGTGCATAGGAATCAGGTTTTTATAATCCCCACTGCCTAAAGCTTTATCTCACAAGTCGAGACGAATCGAGAAGTTCTCGCGAAGACACTAACTTCCTCACAAGTCGAGACGAATCGAGCAGCTCTCATCAAGGACGCTAATTTCCCTGAATCGAGGTATTTGCCAAGGACACTGATTTCCTCGGAGTTGAAACAAATCGAGGTATTCCTGCAAAGACACTGATTTCTCTGCGGGTCGACGCGAATCAAGATGCTCTCGTCAAGGATGTTAATTTCCCTGAATCGAGTTATTTGCCAAGGACACTGATTTCCTCGGAGTTGAGACGAATCGAGGTATTCCTGCAAAGACACTGATTTCTCTGTGGGTCGACGTGAATCAAGATGCTCTCGTCAAGGATGCTAATTTCCCTGAATCGAGTTATTTGCCAAGGACACTGATTTCCTCGGAGTTGAGACGAATCGAGGTATTCCTGCAAAGACACTGATTTCTCTGCGGATCGACACGAATCAAGATGCTCTCGTCAAGGACGCTGATTTTCCTGAATCGAGGTATTTGCCAAGGACACTGATTTTCTCGGGGTTGAGACGAATCGAGAAGTTCTCGCAAAGACACCAATTTCCTCACGAGTAGAGACGAATCGAGCAGTTCTCGCAAGAATATCCTAACGTCACAGTTAACCTCTGCTCTTTACGACAGAGGTCCGTTAGGGTCTGTGGTACTCAGGGTTTTGTCCATCGTACCGTCACGTGAGCTGATGTATTCCTCGATAGGCAATCTTGCTGTTCGAGTAGCCTTGCGATTGTCGTGTCTCTGATCTCTTCGGGGTCTGGACAAGACGTCTTCAAGCAATCCTCCTTGGCAGTTTGACAGTCGGAAGAGCAAGCGTTAGGAATTTTGCCATGCCGATTTTCACTTAAGATTAGGCTCATTTTAGAGAGCCCCGATGAGTCATAACCACTCCGCGCTGGTGTGGGATGATCTCCGATAGTCTTTCAGGCTTTATATGACTTGCCGTTAAGACCTTGAAGCTAGGAATTTGGCCTTTGCTTCGTTTGCTGGCATTGCGTCCTCTATATCGAGAAGAATGCCGTGGTTGTCTCTAGGATGTTGGTGAACCTTCGAGATTTGGAACTAGGGATTTTGCCGTGGCTCCATTGTTTGATTGTCGCGTCTGAATCTTGCTAGAGGAAGAACGCTGGGGTGACATCTCGTCTGTTGTATCGAGACGGACGTCGAGGTGGTGACTACTCCGCACTGGTGTGAGATGATCTCCGATGGCCTTTCAGGTTTTATATGAGTTACCGTCAAGACCTGAAGCTAGGAATTTGGCCTTCGCTTCGCTTGCTGGCATTGCGTCCTCTATATCGAGACGAATGTTGTGGTTGTCTCTAGTTTACTAGTGAACCGTCGAGGTTTGGAACTAGGGATTTTGCCATGGTTCCTTTTGGTGATGTTGCGTCTGCTGTATTGAGATGAACGTCGAGGTGGTGACCGCTCTGCACTGGTGCGAGATGATCTCTGCTTGTCTTTCAGGCTTTATATGACTTGTCGTTAAGACCCTGAAGCTAGGAATTTGGCCTTCGCTTCGTTTGCTTTGTTGTGTCCGAATCCTGTTGGATGAAGGAAACTGTAGTGACATCTCGCCTGCTGTATCGAGACGAAAGTCGAGCTAGTGATCACTCTATGCTGGTGCGAGATGATCTCCGATTGTCTTTCATGCTTTATATGACTTGCCGTTAAGACCCTGATGCTAGGAATTTAGCCTTCGCTTCGTTTGCGTTGTTGTGTCCGAATCCTGTTGGAGGATGGACGCTGTAGTGACATCTCGCTTGCTGTATCGAGACGAACGTCGAGGTAGTGATCACTCTATGCTGGTGCGAGATGATCTCCGGTTGTCTTTCAGGATTTATATGAGTTGCCGTCAAGACTTGTCTCCGTCTTCTGATGGAGCATGGGGAGGGAAGATGTGTTTCCTTCTTTGTTTGCGCTTGGCGTTTGTTTCGTCATGTCCGAATCCTGTTGGAGGAAGGACACTGTTGTTGACACTGCATCTACTGTAGCGAGACGAATGCTGAGGTGGATCTGGGATTTTGCCGTCACTCCGCTTTGTTTCGACCGCGAGGTCTTTTGTCGGCGTTGTATCCGTATCCTGCTGGACTGCGAGGGAATGCCGTTGTTGACATCTCGTCTGCTGTATCGAGACGAATATTGAGGTGAAGCTGGGATTTTGCCCTCGCTTCGCTTTGTTTTGACCGTGAGGTCTTTTGTTGGCGTTGTATCTGCATCCTGCTGGACTGCGAAGGAACGCCGTTGTTGACATGTCGTCTGCTGTATCGAGACGAATGCTGAGGTGGAGCTGGGATTTTGCCGTCACTCCGCTTTGTTGACCATGGGGTCTTTTATTGACGTTGCATCTGCATCCTGCTGAACTGCAAAGGAAAGCCGTTGCTGATTCTTAGGCTGTAGATATTTCCGTTTAGATTTGGAACTAGGGACTATGCCGTGGCTCCGTTTCGTTGCGACTCTGAGGTCGGTTGTTGACGTCATGTCTGCATCTGGTTGGAGTGAGGAGAAACGCCGTTGGTGATCTCTAAGTTGTCGATATCGACGTCGAGACTCTGAAGCTAGGGATCTTCTTTTACTTCGTTTATTGACATTGTGTCTGCAATATTGTGACAAATGTCGAGGTTGTCTCTAGGTTGTCTATGAACCGTCGAGATTTGGCTTCGCTTTCTGATGGAGCCTAGTGGGGAGGTATGGTTCCCTCTTTGTTTGTGCCCCTGGATTGTATACAGGGATCGATGTGATCTCACCTGTAGGCAAAAAGTTTCATTCATTTTTTTATATCATTATTTTATTTCCGCGATGCTCTATCATTTCAGCTTTTATATCGCGAAGGTCGCGATTGCCCAATCATTTCGGCTATTTTTTGCGGTGCCCAATCATTTCGGCTATTTTTCTTTTTACCCGCTGCTTTTTATTGCATGCTGCCCAATCATTTCGGCTGTTTTTTTTACTTGCTGCTTTTTATTGCGAGTTGCCCAATCATTTCGGCTGTTTTTGCATGCATACATCTTTACTTGCTGATTTCGTTGCAAGTTGCCCCATCATTTCGGCTATTTCATATGCATTTTTAGCTCGCTGATTTTTTTTATCGCGAGTGTGGAACTTGGAATCTGATGCCAATCATAGCATCAGTATCGCTACGACTGGAATATTGCCAGGAGTGAATCATCATTTGCCATGAAAGGACTTGGAATTTGATGCCGATTTAGGCATCAGCATCGCTACAACTGGGATATTGCCGGGAGCGAATCATCATTTTCCATGAAAGGACTTGGAATTTGATACCGATTTAGGCATCAGCATCGCTACAACTGGGATATTGCCAGGAGCGAATCATCATTTGCCTTTGTCGATGTCGAACAAAGGTGGCTTAGTAAACAGGGTTAGGATTCTGTCGACTAGGGCTTTTGACTTCATGAGCCATAAGGGTCTCACAAAGGTATTTCTCCCTGCGAGTCGTGAGGATCTCGTAGGTGTGTTTTCTCCTTAGGAATCGTGAGGATTCCTAGGTGCATGTTTCCTTGTAAGTCGTAAGGATCTTACAAAAGAGTTTTCTCCTTATAAGTCGAGAGGACTTATAAGGGTTGTTCACCATATGGATATATCCCTAGTCACAGGTGGGACTTTGCTGGGGAAATGTTTATTCGCGCCCGTGGATTGTATACAAGGGTCAATACTGAACTCCTTGTAGGGCAATATCGGAGGTTGTGGGGGTTGCTTAAGAACAGGTTCAGGTTTCTGTATCTTAAGACTTTCAAATCTTATGAGCCGTGAGGGTCCCATTAGAGAGTTCTCCTTACGAGTCGTGAGGATTTCGCAAGTGTAATTTCTCCTTAGGAATCATGAGGATCCCTAAGTGTGTTGCTCCCTTGTGAGTCGTAAGGATCTCACGCAGGTGGTTTCTCCTTACATGGTCGAGAGGACCCTGTAAGTGTCTTTTAACGAGGTTGCGCCTTTTCGGGTTTTCACAAACACTTGTCGGTAGCCCTGCTGTTTTTGCTCATGGAGCCGTTTCGGGTTTTCATCCATGCCCATTTTGCATATGGACATACCGTCTTTTTTTTTACGAAGTCGCGCCCTTTCGGGTTTTCACGAGACTCGCCGGTAGCCCTGCTGTTTTTACTCACGGAGCCCTTTCGGGTTTTCATCCGTGCCCATTTTGCTTATGGACATACCGTTTCTTTTTTTTTATTTCTCTTTTTTTATCACGTCAGCCTGAGGATACTGCGGTAGTAGTTTAAAGACGTTTCGGTCATAGGTCAATGTATGATTACGCAGCTAAATTTTGCCGCAAATCTTCACATGTTTTGTGCCGGAGGTAGATTCCTTGAAGAGAGGGCTGAGGGCGATTTCTTTGTCAGAGTTGCTTCCAAAGGTGATAACTTTTGATCCCTTGGTGTCGGCTATGTGACAGTTGCCAACAGCTCTTTCGTGCTCATCTGTCGTGCTTTTCCGTTCCCGACGAACCTTGCGCTTCACTCGTTGAACGTGTCGTCGATGGGCAACATATCCCTGCCACCAGTTTTTAAAGGCTATGCACTCCTCGGTGGGGTGTGCAATCCTCTGATGGTATAGGCAGAAGTTAGGATGTATTTCCGCTTCATTAAGACGTATATTGCCAGGGGAATTTCCCTTGAAAGAGGGCAACTTCATTCCTACTGCCAGGGACCTAGCGAATTGATTCCTTACTTTAAGCTTGCTTTTGCTGGCGATAGAGACGCTTTGCTCCATTCGGGTGTCTCGACCTTTTCCTCCAGTCATCAGCGTTTAGCTTTTTTTCGAATATAGCCAGTTCACGCTCTCAATTAGCTTTGCTTTTCTGACGGACCTCATTTAGGGATGCATCAATCACTTCGTCTGATGGTCCTAGAAGTTCAGGCTCAGGATTTGCCCCCAGCTTCTCTGCGTCAGGAGTTTTTTCATCGTCTGTAAACGAGTGAGAGATCACACGACAACTTGCTACGTAACCCTCAGATTCATCCGACGAGCTTTCTCCATCATCTCCCTCCTGAAAGACGTGGCTAAGCAACTCTTGGAGCATGATGGGAGTTCGCACCTTCTGATTATATTCTTCCAGCGCGTCGATCTGTTTTTGCAGGTCCGTGCGTTTGTCGCCAGGCTTCACGGCCTTTTTGGACTCCTTCTTCTTTTTCTTTGAAGATTTCGACGGCTGAGTGTGAGCATTTTGGCCATCACCAATCTTTAGAGCTGGGCGCGGCTTCAACACCCTCTTGATGATCTCAGGTTCCAACGGGTTCTTCCATCTGATCGCTGGGCATGTCTGGAGATCATTCATCATCTTTTTGGTTTTGGCAGAAAGCACGACCTCCCATGGAGCTTCTTCAACAAAACAACAAGTTGCCTCCGGTGTGTCCATCTTCTTTGGAGTGTGCGGCTGTGGTGGATTTACTTTCCACTTTTCAGACAGCGCAAACTTGCCTTGTAGGTACTGATCCTCGATCCATCCCTTAAAGACAAAGCAATCCTCGATCGGGTGACTTACCGTTTGGTAGTAAGGGCAATAATTGGGATTATTCACCTCGCTGGGTTGCGGTGGTGTCCTTAGATTCGGGAGATAGATAAGCCTATTGCGCATCGCCAGCTCGAACAGCCTCTTCGTTTTATCCCGCGGTAATGAGTAAGGGCGCTTCATTTTCTCATTATAATACCGCCGTCTCTCTTCCAGTTGATCCGCTAGCTTTGGGGCATTGGGCTGCTGTCGGGTGTTCGCAATGAAGGCCGCCTTCCCTTTACCCTTGTCGTTTCGGGGTTCCGGCTTCGGAGGAGACGGTCTGTGACCCATTTGATCCATCTGGGCTAGCTTATCAATTAAAGCCTGGAATGTGGTCGGTTTAAAGAACATCATGAACTGTGAAATTGTTGCATGAGGGTCTAGGGTGTCCACGAACATGCCCACCACAGGTGCTTCTTCGATGCGTTGTTCTCATTTCGACCATAAGTTTCGCCACCGTATTGCGTATTGGACCTATGTTTCGCCTGGCCATACCCTGGCATTAATCAGTGCTGTTATCGGAGTGCGCTCGCCGGCGCTTGCAAATCTTTGTGTAAACAATAGCTCCATCTCCGCAAATATTTTGACAGAGTCTCGTTAGGTAGCTCCGAATACCATTCGAAGGCCGTTTCCGCTAAGCTGCCGACGAATTGGCAAAGCAGTAATTTATCATCGCCTCCAGTGTTGCCACATAAGGCTCTGAATTGAGCGACATGCTGATGTGGATTCCCCGTCCCTTTATATACGTGGAACTTAGGGATCGTATATCCCGGCGGGTAACAGATTTGGTCATACCTGTTAGTTATATGTATGCCCTAGAGGCCATTACTGTACATAGGATGTATATTGTAGTGGATGCTGGGACATATATAGGGAGGACTTTCTTGCTCGACATGATAGTATGCTATCTGGTTACCCTTTACCTTAACGTGTATGCTGATTGTCTCTCTGTTACATGTTGGTAAAGCCCTTAGGATCTGTACTTGACTACCTGGACTATGATGCGGATCATACTAGTGGGGACATGGTAGTCCATAAGTACATCCTTCACAGTCCCTAGTCGTGGGTGTATCGAGATGGGGCATCGATAATACCAGAGTAGACTAGCGTGTACCTTCTCGACCCATACAGATGGGCGATGGATGATCCCATATCCATCGGTGTTTGACATCAGAGGAGATATACGGGTGCTCAGTAGAGACTGGGTACACTGGACGGACTCGCCGAGAACTCCCAGATGGTATTATACCTAACGTCAGATGGCAGTTCTCTGGTGACACTGGTACAGAGTAGTCTGTTGACCCGAGATCGTCATAGAGTCTTGTGTGGTTCCCACTGTGCTTTGATTTCCATCTTAACACGTCCAAGAGGGCGTGCAAAACGGTGGTTTTTGGGTACAGTCCCGAGTCACATGGAGGCAATGAGCGATAGGAGGGGATTCGTCTCTCCCGGTATATGGGAGTTGATGTTGCGCTGTGTTCGATTGGCTATAACAGGAAATCCCTGGCCAGGGTTGCTGAGATTTACTGGTAAGTGTTATCAGTAGTTTCTCGAACAGTTATAGACCTCATATCGACACGACTTATCGAGCTACTGGGGTCTGACGTTTACCACCCCTAGGCGAGATATGCAACATATCAGACGATCAGACCGGACTGTACGGTAGTGTTACTGGTCGGATTCACTGGAGTGTGAGCGGGCTTGCTCGTCGATCTTCAGATCGCTCAATACCCGGGTGGCCGTTACGTTTAGCAGACCGCTTGCGGCTTGTGGATGTTTGATATGATCATCATCCGCTGCCGGCGTATTGACGAGTCTTTAGAGTCCTACACAGAGGTTTCCTGGCTCAAGCGAAACGAAATAGGAGCGCATATGAGATATGTGCGGGACCGAGAATAATGCGTGTATGTGATACCGTATTCTATTCTCGCGATAAATATATCGAAAGGTTGTATGCGATATAACCTAGTTATCGATTCAAGCGTTGATTCGATAAGCCGATATATTAGATACCAGTCGGTTATGTGCGCATGACCGGATCATTGAATCAAATGTTGATTTAATGATTTAATGCATATTTATATATTTGATATATTGCTTTGCATTAACTAGTATCGGTTCACTTTAGACGGATTTTCTCACTTGGTTCGTGCGCATTGCATATGCGATATGTTTTTGTGCACTTGATTGTATCATGTTTGATGATGCAAGTCAAGCTAGGGTTCAAGTGTAAAGATTAAACCTTGGTTAATGAAATGGTTAGGGTTTATTATTCATTATTCATTTATCTTATTTAATTATCTTTTTATTTTTGATAAATGAATAAAAGAAAAGAGAAAAGAATGGTTGCTAGATTTGGAGTTTAGTTGAAACTTCATGAAGATTTGATAAAGTCAACCATACTTATCTCAACCTTAACCCTAACCATTCTCACTAACCATGATTCATTCTCTACACTTGACCATGGTTAGAATTATGATAAGAATTCATTTTCTTTTCATTTTCTATTAACTTATCATAATATCTTTCTTCTTCTTCTTCATTCTTCAAGTGAAGAAAAGCAAAGTCCATCAATGGTGATTGTTGGATATGAGTGAGAAATCCAATTCTAAAGTTAACCCAATTCCTATTTCTTCATCCTCTACCTCTTGCCAAGTAGTAGAGTGTGTTTCCTTCACAAGATTTTAGGGTTTGGTGAAGGTGGAGCTTGATTCATCGATGCCTCGACGTAGATCATCTTCGGCATGGACATCGACGACCTAGCTTGCCCATTCTCCGACGAAGTCGACTCTAGAGCCCGGATTTTATTTGGACAGCGGAGATGACCTCGTTGCGGAGCCGTGGAGGTGGATATCCGGATCTACAAAGGTTGTAATTTCCGTATCTCTTTAGTTAACTGTTAACTAGTTCTTGTTCGCCTAGATATCTAGCAAACGATCCGTACTTTAGGGTTTGTAGGCACTATAATTTTTGAAATTGCCATGGTTGATGGCTTGGGAGACCTCACTAGAGTGCCTAGGAACCCTGCAGTGGTATCAGAGCCTAGCTAGAGCCTTAGGCGAAGCGTAGACGGAAATTGAAGTCCGAACGAACCCGGAACTCCAAATCAAATATGCTCTCTGTACTTTTTTCAAAACAGTGCATTTTTCCACATTAAAAATATTCAGAAAAACATACAGGAAAATATAAGATTAACTGTGCAACCCGTAGCCCTAAATCCATTAAAGCGCCGCGCTTCCGCGGCACGAGCATGGCTCGTGCGGCGGAAGCGCGGCCGTTTTGTCGTCTTCTGTGGTTGGGTTTGCACAGTGACTCCTATTTAGTTGTGCTGAGTTCTCTGGATATTTTTAAAAATTTATTCAAGTGTTGAATAATCTGGAATGTTTTGGAGCTTCGGTGTTTCGATCGGGATATCAAATTTTGTCTGTGTGGCTTTCCGGATAAATTTTAGAATATGTTAAAAAGTTCGACCGGATATAAATACCCAACTTTTCCTCTGTCGGGAAATTTCCAAGTGTTGGATTTTTCCGTAGTCTAACGATGTTCTAAGTAGTGCAAGTAATGCGATGGTCCCTCTAGAAGACACAAACCTTAACTCGATTATGTGACCGTCTTGAACTGCCCTTTGAACCTTCGGGTTTGGGGCAGTACGGCGTGCCACATGTGAGGCGTTGGCTTGACCCTTCTACGGCTGGATCGTTGGTACTGGGGCACGAACGGAATGTTGTTAGACTTGTTTCATGTGTTGATCTGTTTCGGGAAAACTTGGGTGTTCGATTGTTCGATCGGAAAGTTTAACATTTTCTGTTTATCTGGAATGGGATACAATAATTGGAATTCACAATGAGTTATATGATAACTAAATGAATGTTATAAACATAGCAGTTTAGTCTCACTTGATCGGTTGCCACGGAATTTTGATGTGATCAAAAGTCCGTTGCAATCACGTAGCGTACGCGGATACTCGCCGGGTAAACTTAATAGACAGCTTCACTCCATAGCCCCGACCAAGTGACTGTAGGAGAACCCCGTCGCCGAAAGCATCCCTCCGGGTGCTCGCGGTAGCGGTGTTCCGCCTTGGTGCACTTCGTCGACGGTAACGGGGGTGCGGCCGTCTACTGAAGTTTGCGACGAGCATTCGATCAAGATGTCGGGAATCTTGTTGAATTGCCCGACTTGATATTGAAAAGTGTTTTCGATAATGAGACTAAAATGCGGGGTTTATAATTGTTAGGCATGCGATGTCTAAGAAATTCATTTGGTCAGGCATGCGATGTCTGAGGTGATTGCGGATTCCAACTGTTGTAGTTTTACACTTTCTTTTCTGTGACCGTAAGTGTAATATGTGATATCGCCGGTTTCGTTGCTATATGTCAACGACAATTGGGATGGACATATTTACTTACGTTGATGACATGTGATGTTATGTGTTGCTGGATATGTTATATTGGATCGTCGTGATTGAATAGCCGGGGTTTTTTTATGTGAGATGAGTGTTTTTCATTTTCATTCATGTAAAAACTTGTATGTAATATTCTTTTATTGGGGCGCTTCCAGGTTGCGGGAGTTGTCACCTGTTGTATATTATTTACTTTTCCGCACTAGGATAGACCCAAGGAGGAGGGCACAAGTAACCGGGTTCTGGAGTCCAGTGGGAGACCAACTCGAGGAGTCGAGTCCGGGTCTCCTAACTCTAGAATTGGTAGGGTTGCTTGCCGCTCTCGTAGGGGTCTAGGGGTGTGGGTTTGGCTATTCATCACGAACGTGGAATCCGTGTTTTATACTGGCTCGTATTGAAAACACGGACGTCCTAGTATATCCAATATTT
Source organism: Agapanthus africanus (assembly GCA_030015575.1). Taxonomy (NCBI): domain Eukaryota; kingdom Viridiplantae; phylum Streptophyta; class Magnoliopsida; order Asparagales; family Amaryllidaceae; genus Agapanthus; species Agapanthus africanus. The sequence continues at coordinate 429,386,428 of CM057347.1, read as the reverse complement.
CATATGATTCTTCTGCTGCGATATCTGTGATGTGATCATGTGATGTTTCTGTGATGGATATAGTATATAGTATATATGATATATTATATAGACGTTACTTATGTTTTACACCCGCGCTAGCCCTGCCCTGCTCTGCCGTTAGTTACCTAACCTAACGGTGCACGAGGGGACATCGAGGCGAATGCGGATGGCATAAGTGTACGTCATATCTATCTGTGATGTTTAGGTACTTAAATGATGGGACTTCATTAATGTGATTAATGAAATAAAAGAAACCTAAGATGTTGTAGAATCGAATTTCAAAATAAAACAGGTAGCTACAGTTTTTGCTTTGCACAGCGGTATATGAGATATATCCTGCACCTTATTCGATGAGGAAAGGACCGAGATCCCTTCACCGGGAGTGACTCCTTTAGCAATAACTGGCAGATGCTACACCCTCGGTTTGTCTTTTGATTGCTTTTAAGTGTTTTTGCTTTGCACAGTGATATATATGATATATCCCGCACCTCATTCGACGAGGAAAGGACCGACGATCCCTTCACCGGGAGTGACTCCTTTAGCAAAACTAGAAAAGCCTCAAAAGCACTCCATTTCAAAATTCATTCGATCCTACAACGATATCAAGTTCATTACGCAATAGGTTTTCAGAAAAACCTGTCGTAGCCCTCCGTCATTTCAGATAAGTATTAGTTAGTATTCGTGCTGCGGTTGTTTGGCATGCGTCAAGGCGTAGTGTACGGTAGCTAACTAGTGCTTATCTGCCAGCATATGATGCGATTGGATTAGGGTATTCGTACGGCGTTGTTTGGCATGCGTCAAGGGTCGTGCGGGTGGGTTTAATTCAATCAAGAAATGTACGGGTTGAACTTGACTAGCAGACTATGGGTTGTTTGGCATGCGTCAAGGTCATAGCGAGCTAGGGGCAAAATAATATCGGGAATTTCAAGTGTTGAAATTTGCAATGAGATTGCATACCTTCTATGAGATAGTTGGATCCCGATACCCGCTGCGAGTAAGTGTTACTCCTGGGAGAGTTTTATACATTACAATTAGCCGATCAAGTAGGTGTCTAGAAAGGTGTCAACGGGGTTACGCCTCTGGGAAAACGAGGTTTACATTAATTAGGTTCGTGCGAAAGCACGGGGGACCTCCCTCAAAGTACCGACACTGGCCTGGCTGAAAGATTGGCGAACTTGTAGTGTGTAATTAATCCCGGCTAGTCTTTCCTTTTAGGGTTTGAAGGAAGATTTGATAAAAAGCAGTGGGAGCCATCCTGATTAGATAAAATAATAACCAATCTATTCTTGACAGAGCGCACGCTGAGTGTTTTCTTCTCTCTCTCTCCAGGTAGCAACCATATCACGCCTTAATCAAGATAATAATACGGAATATTGACCGAACCCGCTTGTTATACTGAGCTGGGGAACGTTGGTCCCGCTCCAACTTATAATTGTTATAAGACAGAGCAGGAAATTGGGGATTACCAGAATTCCCGTGCCGCCCAAACGAAGAGAGTGCATGCTGATGCATCATCTTCGGGTGTGTTCATTATACAGAGAACTGTTTCTCAGTATCCTTTACGTCCTGGGTATGTGATACCAGATCAGGATCCCAGATATGTAATCTGTTACATAGGGCTACAGATAGGTAGAGAACTGAGAACGGGTGATAAGTTTCATCAGGCAGAAAACGGGGCAAGAGTTGCAGCCAAGTCTGTCGGTCACTGTCACCCTGTATTACCAATACATTGATTCTGAACGAATGTTGTTAGATACCGAACCTGATATACCAAATCATATCACTCTCTTTGATAGTAAAGAAAGGATATAATTTTGTATTGTTGGATAATGTTTTGAACATTTCCTATATCAAAAGTTGATCGGTTCAGGCACGTTATCTAAAAGCATTGATGTTCTAAATCAAACTACAGTTCTTAGTATATGGAACACACACAAGAGGAAGAGTTCAGAAATGAACGAATCCTTCTTGAGGTATTGTAGACTAGGTCAGATCAATGCGACCCGACTGGCTAGAGTTACATATAGATGTATATTTAAATCAGTTTGAATTTATATCTTGTGAAACTCGCCAGTCATGTCACAAAGATAAGATGACCATAGCTCCGTTTACTGGAAACAGAGAAAGAGTTAGTGAACTCTTGGGATGATACATGTTGATATATACAGGTCCCCTGTCTACACATGCCAGGACTGGTTCTTTATACTTATTACGTTCTCTGATAATCTCTCAAGATTCAGTCATATGTTCCTGCTGAAACATGAGTCCGAACCTTTTGAGATATTCACGGAATATAAGTTAGAAGTAGAGAACCAAAATACGGGTATAAGTATTATGTCCTATGATGAGATCAAGGAGGAGAATACTTGAGCACGGAAATACTGGACTATTCTAAAGGAGAATGAGATTCTCTCTCAGCATTACTCCTCCGAATACACCATAGCACGATGGTATATCGGGGCGGAGCAGATACACCCTATTTGATATGGTGTGCTCTATGATGAGTACTACTGAGTTACCTTTTTCCTTCTGGGAGTTATGCACTTATGAAGTTGCATACCTATTGAATAGGGTTCCAATCAAATCAGTTGCCTACCGCTTCATATGTGATATGGAATGGGAAGAACCCATATCTTAAGTTAGTTAAGATTTGGGGATTGTCCGTCCTATGTCTAAAAGCAAAATCCGGACAAGCTCGAGGCAAGGTCTGTTATGTAGAACTGGAAATGTTCCAGCTATACAAACTACAGCACATGATTTGATAGAACCAAGGGATTCAGTAGATGCCAACGAACCTCAGCCTCTCCGCCGATCTAGTAGGGTTCCTCACCCACCTGAGAGATACTTCGGTTTCTTTATGACAGTGGGAGCGAGGATTGCATCATGAGATGATGACCCAACTAGCTTCGAGCTGGCCATCGAGAGTAAGACTCTGTAAGAATGGCTGGATGCTTATCGATCTGAGATGGAATCCTTATACACCAGCAAAGTATGGACTTTGGTTGCTATATCTGAAGGGTTAAATCCCCATCAGGAGCAAGTATATCTTGAGAAGATTACTTGGTGTAGATGGAAAAGTTGAGACTTTCAAAGCTAGACTTGTTAAAGCTTTTCGTCATCGACCAGGCGTGGATAATGATGAAACCTTTTCAAGTAGCTATGCTTAAGTCCATTCAGATCCTACTTGCCACGGCTACATACCATGACTGCGATATCTGGTGGTTGGGTGTCTTGACTGCTTTTCTAAATGATGATTTAGAAGAGAGTGTCTATAAGTACACAGCCAGAGGGCTTCGTAGAAAGTGGGAGCAGCGGAAACGTGTGCAAGATGCTTTATAGGATAAAGCAGGCATCGCGGAGATGGAACGTCTGTTTTGATGTGTTAGTCAAAGAAGTTGACATCATCAAAATGGTAGATGAACCTTGTATAAACAAGAAGGTAGTAGGGAGTATGGTGACGATCCTCGTAGAGTACGTGGATGACATACTCTTGATAGGGAAGGAGTTTCCTATGCTACGCTCGATCAATCTCCGCTTATCACTATGATTCTCCATATAGGATCAAAATGATACCTACTAAATCCTGGGTTTTGGATCTATGAGATAGATCTAAATGGATGTTAGGATACTCACTAGATGTAGTGAGATGGTGTCAATCGATCCTGAGGAGAATCACTGGAAGTGTTCCAGGGTGATAAAGACGACTGAGTGTCAGTCACAGGCATTGTCTTTACCCTCAGTAAAGGGACGGTATGTTGGAAGAGTTCCAAGCTAGATACCGTGACATACTAGACGATAAAGGCTGGATACATCGCTACTTAAGATGCTACCAAAGAGGCTGTTTGGGTGTATATTGGTTCATGAGATGAACTATGTTCCTCCCATTGTGTGACAATGGAGTTGTGGCTTATGCCAAGGAACGCCGGTCCCATCAGTGATCCAGACATATTCTAAGGCAGTATCACTTGATCATGGAGATGGTTGATCTCCAGGAAGATCGAGGTTTGGAGAGTAGATTCTGAGGACAACACAGCGGATCCACTCACAAAGGCCTGTTCCCAGAGAGAGACTTTCATGGGATGGTTGAGTATGAGATACTGCAACCACTGCTACAGATGGCCCTAGTGCAAGTGGGAGATTGTTAGTTATATGTATGCCCTAGAGGCCATTACTGTACATAGGATGTATATTGTAGTGGATGCTGGGACATATATAGGGAGGACTTTCTTGCTCGACATGATAGTATGCTATCTGGTTACCCTTTACCTTAACGTGTATGCTGATTGTCTCTCTGTTACATGTTGGTAAAGCCCTTAGGATCTGTACTTGACTACCTGGACTATGATGCGGATCATACTAGTGGGGACATGGTAGTCCATAAGTACATCCTTCACAGTCCCTAGTCGTGGGTGTATCGAGATGGGGCATCGATAATACCAGAGTAGACTAGCGTGTACCTTCTCGACCCATACAGATGGGCGATGGATGATCCCATATCCATCGGTGTTTGACATCAGAGGAGATATACGGGTGCTCAGTAGAGACTGGGTACACTGGACGGACTCGCCGAGAACTCCCAGATGGTATTATACCTAACGTCAGATGGCAGTTCTCTGGTGACACTGGTACAGAGTAGTCTGTTGACCCGAGATCGTCATAGAGTCTTGTGTGGTTCCCACTGTGCTTTGATTTCCATCTTAACACGTCCAAGAGGGCGTGCAAAACGGTGGTTTTTGGGTACAGTCCCGAGTCACATGGAGGCAATGAGCGATAGGAGGGGATTCGTCTCTCCCGGTATATGGGAGTTGATGTTGCGCTGTGTTCGATTGGCTATAACAGGAAATCCCTGGCCAGGGTTGCTGAGATTTACTGGTAAGTGTTATCAGTAGTTTCTCGAACAGTTATAGACCTCATATCGACACGACTTATCGAGCTACTGGGGTCTGACGTTTACCACCCCTAGGCGAGATATGCAACATATCAGACGATCAGACCGGACTGTACGGTAGTGTTACTGGTCGGATTCACTGGAGTGTGAGCGGGCTTGCTCGTCGATCTTCAGATCGCTCAATACCCGGGTGGCCGTTACGTTTAGCAGACCGCTTGCGGCTTGTGGATGTTTGATATGATCATCATCCGCTGCCGGCGTATTGACGAGTCTTTAGAGTCCTACACAGAGGTTTCCTGGCTCAAGCGAAACGAAATAGGAGCGCATATGAGATATGTGCGGGACCGAGAATAATGCGTGTATGTGATACCGTATTCTATTCTCGCGATAAATATATCGAAAGGTTGTATGCGATATAACCTAGTTATCGATTCAAGCGTTGATTCGATAAGCCGATATATTAGATACCAGTCGGTTATGTGCGCATGACCGGATCATTGAATCAAATGTTGATTTAATGATTTAATGCATATTTATATATTTGATATATTGCTTTGCATTAACTAGTATCGGTTCACTTTAGACGGATTTTCTCACTTGGTTCGTGCGCATTGCATATGCGATATGTTTTTGTGCACTTGATTGTATCATGTTTGATGATGCAAGTCAAGCTAGGGTTCAAGTGTAAAGATTAAACCTTGGTTAATGAAATGGTTAGGGTTTATTATTCATTATTCATTTATCTTATTTAATTATCTTTTTATTTTTGATAAATGAATAAAAGAAAAGAGAAAAGAATGGTTGCTAGATTTGGAGTTTAGTTGAAACTTCATGAAGATTTGATAAAGTCAACCATACTTATCTCAACCTTAACCCTAACCATTCTCACTAACCATGATTCATTCTCTACACTTGACCATGGTTAGAATTATGATAAGAATTCATTTTCTTTTCATTTTCTATTAACTTATCATAATATCTTTCTTCTTCTTCTTCATTCTTCAAGTGAAGAAAAGCAAAGTCCATCAATGGTGATTGTTGGATATGAGTGAGAAATCCAATTCTAAAGTTAACCCAATTCCTATTTCTTCATCCTCTACCTCTTGCCAAGTAGTAGAGTGTGTTTCCTTCACAAGATTTTAGGGTTTGGTGAAGGTGGAGCTTGATTCATCGATGCCTCGACGTAGATCATCTTCGGCATGGACATCGACGACCTAGCTTGCCCATTCTCCGACGAAGTCGACTCTAGAGCCCGGATTTTATTTGGACAGCGGAGATGACCTCGTTGCGGAGCCGTGGAGGTGGATATCCGGATCTACAAAGGTTGTAATTTCCGTATCTCTTTAGTTAACTGTTAACTAGTTCTTGTTCGCCTAGATATCTAGCAAACGATCCGTACTTTAGGGTTTGTAGGCACTATAATTTTTGAAATTGCCATGGTTGATGGCTTGGGAGACCTCACTAGAGTGCCTAGGAACCCTGCAATACCAGCCCAGATAGGGTCGTCCGGTCTTGACAATTTGGCCAGCCGCTTCATTCGCCTGGTGAGCTCGTATTTGCTGAGCTATATAGTCATCCAGTGCGGCCTTGGAAATGGTTTCCTCCTTAGCTGCTGAAAGAGCCGGAGGAGGATTAGATGTCTCTCCTCTATCATCTTCAATTATTATTGGAGGTTCTTCAGCTGGAGGGTCCGGGTGGATCATCATGCCTACCATATCTTGGAATAGAAGGGCCATTCGTTTTATATTGGCTGCTTGTTCCGCAGCCTCTTTGTCCTTCTTCTCAAGTATTCTCCGAAGGAATTCGGCATCAGTTTCTTGCTCCTGGCGTTGATCCGAGGATGCTTCTAGGCTTTCTTTTGGCCCGGTGAGTGAGGCCATCGCAGTCATCATTTCTTGGAGCTTCTGCTGTTGCTCTTGAGCTTTAGTCACCGATCGCGTAAGCGGTCTATGACCTGTGGATATACGGCTATCCTCTTTCCCGGACGCCATGTAAACGCTATGTACCACCATGCCCCCAGACTTAGGACGTTTGGGTTGAGTGCCTTTGACTTTTGTCGCAGGCACAGGGATCTTCTCCGGCCTTCTTTTCTCAGGAGCGGTCGAAGTTGAGGGAGCCGTCGAGGTGGGCACCCAGACAGCTTTTCGTGGCTTAGCAGGATGGCTGACTTCCTTTTGGACCTTCAGTTTCTTATGCTGGCGGGAGAAATTTGGATCGATCATCGAGTCTCGGGCCTGCCGCCGGACTTTATAGATTTTGGAGGACAGCCGTTGAGGGGATTGGGGCTGTTTTGGCTTCTCTGGAGCATTCTCCACAGGTGAAGGAGTTCTCTTCAGCACTGCAGTAAGAGAGTTTCTGCTCACCTTGTTGAGCAGTTCAAAGCTGTTCTCGGTTGGAACAGCAGCCTCGATCCCCACCGTTGGAGCTGGTGGAATAAATCCAGAGGGAGAGCTGCCCCCAGCTTTCCGTACTCGGCGCCAATGACGACGGCGAGCATGTCGCGCGGATGGTGTTGGTTCAGCTATAGGGGTGACCTCCTCATGCCTTCTGTGTTGGTCAGAATTTGCTGGTATCATCCTTTTAAAGACCGACGTCCGTTGAATGGGGACGACCAACCTATCAAAAGCAGACTTCCGAGTAGGGGAAGCAACCTTGGTGATTTCGCATGGAACGGGAGCAGGGATGGCTATCCGCTTCGGGATAACGCCTTCTGGTATTGCAGGCTTCTTCATGGGCCCGTTGGAGCTCTGGCCTAGTCTGTTAAAAACTGAGGCATTGGACTTGGGCGACCCGTTGAGAGGGGCCGCGGTAGTTGTAAGCCGATCAAAGACCGACTTCTTTAGAGCTTCTTGTGACAACAGTGGTGCATTGAAGCTCATCGGTGGGATCATGGTCCCAAAGAACAACCCAGTGGTGGCCTGAGTTACTTGCTCCACTGGCATCTTGAAAAGGGAGGCCGCTTGGGGCCCGTAAGTCACTCCTCAAGCAAGGACGGAGTGAGAGTTGCAGTTGCAGGTAGTGCAGTTTGAAGCCATTGATCTTCTGTTTTCTGCACGGAGCAAGACACCAAATCTAAGTACCTCAAATCCACAGGCAACCACAGCAAACCGCGATTCGTTCGCGAACACGACACACGAAGTGTGGAGTGGAAAGAGGAAGTGGTCCCACCGGGCGTGCCAGAATCTGTTCCCCTCCGAAAGACGGCGCGACGTGGAGAGACGTCTTGCCTGATGTTCGGGGTAGATGCTATTTGGTTTTATCCGTCCACCTCTTCGAAGATGCCAAGTTGATTTATGGCACCGCGTATCGAAGGTTTAGACGGATGCGGCCGATGTAGCAGACTTCGTCAGATTCCCCCTCGTTCGAGGGGTTTTTGATTGTGGGGACGCTCTTCCCTGCAGGCACAAGCCCCTGCAGTTAATTACGCTACCGCATCGCGATAACAACTTTCTCCTTCTCCATAATTTCACTTCGTGTCGTGGGTGTTTGTTTTGTTTGTGGTTGCCCGTGGATTGTATACGGAGACTAATTTATGTCGTCGCCCGTAGGACGTGGATTAGTCCAAATCCGTATTTTCTTAGATTTGGGTTTGGGGTTTTGGTTTAAGGATACGTTAGCCATATTTGAGGCTAAGATCAACTCAAACGTTTGTTAAGGATACGTTAGTCCAATTTGAGACTAAGATCAACTTAACGGGATCGTTTAGATCCGACAAAAGAGCATTTGGGCTATATTGTTCCAGTTTAGGAACATAGTGGTCCATTGCTAGTTTAGGGACATGGTGGTCCATTACCAGTTTAGGGACATGGTGGTCCAAAATTCCTATTTTGGGGACGAATATTGGTTTAAGGACGCATTAGTCCATGAGTTTAAGGACCCCACAGTCCGTATTATCAGTTTAGAGACATGGTGGTCCAACATTCCCATTTTGGGGACAAATATTGGTTTAAGGTCGCATTAGTCCATGATTTTAAGGACCCCACAGTCCGTATTACCAGTTTAGAGACATGGTGGTCCAACATTCCCATTTTGCGGACGAATATTGGTTTAAGGACGCATTAGTCCATGAGTTTAAGGACCCCACAGTCTGTATTAATATATGGTTGTCGGGACCCGTCACCTCTCTGACGACGTTGAAGGATTACAACGACAAATATCAGAGGAGTTCAGAGATGCACCATTGAACCGGGTGTAAATTGATTTAAGAGAGCAGTTGTGCTCGGTTCAATTTAATTTGAGGACTTATGGCCAGAATTGGGTTAAGTCCAGTTAGAAAAATGTCTAACATTTTATTTATATCTGGCCTGTTAGGCCTTTGATTGGGCTCTGCCCTCCTTTAAAATAATGCATAGCATTGGGCTTTTTAATTAAATGCACAGCATTTAGATTAGGCCTGTTAGGCCTTTTAATTGGGCTTTACCCCTTTTCTTTAATAATGCAGAGCATTTAATGGTCTGACAGCGCGCCACGTGGCCTGTCAGGCGCTCTGCGCCAATTAAAGAGCGCAAGGTGCTAGCGCATGTGGAGGTGACACGTGTCACGCTCTGGTGAGCGCAAGCGCAGTGCGCTGCGCCAGTGCGCTGCGCTATTGCGCTGCTGACACGTGACGCGCTTTGGTGCAGTGCGCCAATCCAAGAGCGCAGCGCTCTGTTTTTGGGAGCGCAAGGCGCAGATTAACACGTGGCGCTCTCTGGTGACTTGCGCCAGTCCAAGGAGCGCAACAGCGCAAATCAAAAGTGCAAGGCACTGTACAGTAGCGCGGAGCGCATCTTGATCAAATTTAGATCAAGGAAACAAGTTTTTTCTTGTTCCAAAGAGGTTCTACCTCAAATTTCAAGAACCAGTGGTTCATCAAAAGGCAATGCCTTTATATAGATCAAAAGATCTGTAGCGTCTTGTAAAGTCGTTTTGGTGTTTTCCTGAAATTCGGTGAAAATTCGGTATTTTTCCGAAAACCGTCTTTCTCGATATTTTGCAGTTTAGGGCTAATTATACTTAAAATGGATAGGTAATTACTTGTTTTTAGTAGCTAATGAGTTAATTATGAAATTTTGGTCATTTAAAAATTTTTCCCAATTTTTCAATTTTTTAATATTATTTTAAGCCGGTAAGAAAATACATTAAATAAGCGATAAATACAAATTTTTCCGGGCTGATTTTAATCTCTAAAATTATGATAATTATAATCTAGTGATAACATGAATTTTTAGTAATTTATTTTGATTTTTAACAAATTTTTATAAATTGAAACGAATTTATTGAATTTTGAGCTAAAACTTGCAATTTTTGAGTTGTAGGGGGCCTTTTTGCATAAAATTTCTTTTGTAAAACCCCTCTCACTTTTTCCTCAGTCCTAGGACAGCCCCACCTTGTGTGAGACCAGAAAATTCTGATCTCTTTTCTTTAGTTGCTTTCTTGAGTGATTTAAGGGGTTTTTGGGTTTATTTTAATTAAAATGAATAAAGTAAGGTGCATTTGACTTTGTGGACTTGACCCATGACCTTCCCCACTTGCCCACACCCTCCCCCATTCCTCCTCTGGCCGAAAATCCTGCACACCCTCTTCTTCCTCTCTTTTCTTTTCATTTTCTTCAATTTCTTCAAGAAAATACATCAAAATCCATGATTTAATTCAAAAATCCAAACAAAATCCTTAAGCTATCATTATCCTTAGCCATTCTTGCTTGGATCTTGGTGTTGAGGCCATCATTTGGAGCAAAATTTTCTTGCTTGATCCATAGATCAAGAGGTATAATTTCTATCATGTTAAATTCTTTTGTTTAAGTTCTTATGTCAGATGGTTTAGTGTTAATTTAGTATAGTTTAATCTAGTTTCTTAGGTTTTGCTTGAAAATTTTAGCTAGGGTTTTGAAGCCATAATACTTAATTAGATTGTTTTATAGTTAATCTAGTGGTTAATTAACTAATCCATATAGTTATCTTGTTGATGTAGTTTTCAATTATGCTAATTTGATTAAATTTAGAAGTGTGAAATTGCTTTTTAGGATTTTCAAGAGAGGGTTTTTGTATGGAATTGGTTTGTGAAGGTTGATTAGTGAGTGGATTAAGTTTTAGAAAGCATTATTTAATTGATTAAACCTAACTTGTTATCTAGTATTTTGCTAACCTAACCTAAGAGGTTAATTTTCTTAAGTGGGCTTTGTTGTGTTAATTTAAAGTTTCAAGTGAGGAAACTGATTGGATTTTGCTAAGTTATAAATTCAAGAATGGTTGTTTATGGAAAATAGGATTGGAATCATTGTTGTTGCTTGTAGTGTGGTTGGGCGATTGTGCTAGATTGTAGTCGTTTTGTCGCAAATCGGCAATTGTTGCACCGATTTTTGGAATGTGTATGCTTACTAGATTTTTATATAAATTATGTGATGGATTAATTTTGATATCTTGATGATTGTAATGGCTTGTCCTGCGACTTTTAGGATGCGTGAGTGCGGTTTTTGGGTAGTCGGGTTTTAGTTTTGCCGGGCGACCCAAATCGGCGTTTTTCGGCAGTTTTGCGATTTTCGCGTGTGTTCCACGCACTTTGTGCACGTTGTACCTAGCTAGCGAACTTTAGTAGTTTCGTTGGGGTTTAGCGTCGTTCTTGAATGTGTAACCTTATGTCTGGTATTGATGTAAATTCCAGGTTCGGTCGCGGAGACGTCAGACGCGGCGCGAAAGGGAAAGGCGGTGATTGGACACAGCTAGCCAGGGATCCCGGTGAGTAGATTTAACATCTACGGGGGACGATCGTTTGGATGGCGCAAGTCGCCCGATAGATTTAGTAAACTGAAAAATAGTAAACTGGATAACCACTTGTGACATTAGAATAATATTACTGGCATGATAATTGCTGCAATTAGAACAATATGTTATACCCATATACGCAAACTCAATTGTAGGACACATGCACCATTACCAGGTTTTTATATGCAGCACGAGCACTATTCATGCTTACACACACACCCTGGTAATTGCCATGCCACCACACTAGATAACATTTAAATTAAACCTTTTACTAATTGATACTTAAACTGCTGCTTTTGCCTTTAATTCCTTAAAAATGAAACCGCAGTATTGCTATTCATGTGCATGTACTTCATCATATTAATTGTTCATGCTTAATACATTAATCACACATCGCAACTTGATTATTGATATCATACGCATTCATTATCATTGATATATGCACTTATGAGGATTTCTTGAGATTTTATGATATTGCTGGATTTCGGGGGAAAACCGCAAAATTTCTAAACTTATTATATTTTAAAATATGTAAAAATTGCGGTTTTCTAGTGATGTAAGTGTCGTCCACCATGAGTTTGCTGTGGATTTGGAAATCCGTGTCGAGGAGTGGAGGAACCGGCACGGGTACATGGTGGGCCCGGTAAGGTACCCCGGGGCAAGAGGAATGTGGTGATGACGTTGAGCCTGGCAGGGGACGGATTACCTACCGGTGACTGTTTGGGACGGCGGATATCCAGAGGATACCGACCGTGGCCGCTAGATGATGAGATATTGATATTTGAGATGGGTCAGCCGGACGGCTGAGGCCAGAGATACATTTATGAGATTTGAGACAGCTTTTGGGTGTCGTTGCTGGACACCGATTTTTGTCGATTCATTGACATTATGCTGGCTTTCTAAAAGAGTTTCAAAAACAAAAAGAGAATAAATATTTCTTATATATACATATTGAGACCTCAGATATTCATGTTGCATACATATTAGCACACTGATATGATATACACACCTGCTAGTGCATCCAGTCATACCTGTATTTTAGATGCTAGGATGCTTGTGTGCATGCATACGATAGCCTTTGCAGATGTTATTTATTACTCACGAGTTGGCAACTCACCCCCGTTGTGCCACAGTCTTTTGCAGGTCCGCTCCGTCAGTTCAGTAGCGGCGGGCGCACTTGTTCTTTTGCCTGTTTTGCTTGGGCTCGAGATTTGCTCATAGGTGGGTTATGTTATTATTTTGTACCACCGTGTATATTCTTGTATCTAGTGTACTCCATCTACTGTTTCTACCAGATTATTGTATATTGACCTAGAAATGAGACTGTGAGGTTTGTGGGTTTTATGCTGTATTTTGGGGTCGAGCTCACTTGAGCCGACATGCTACTTTTTCATGCTTCCTTATGCTTTATTATGCTTGCTGTCATTTACATTGCGTGGGATTTGTGACCGCCTTATGGCGAAGAGCTAGCTCCCGCTTGGGGATGCCCTATTTTGTTGGATTCATGTATATATTTTGTTGTACCCATTTTGGGGGCCAGTATTTACAAAGGAGACTCTGCCGAAATTTTCGGAAAAATTAGTATTGTTTTTAAAAAGGGTTTTACATGACTTATTTGATAAACTTGCTTTCAAATGTTTGGGTTTTCTTCACTCTTTTGCTTCATTGGTTTTGTTTTCTGGGCTTTGGCTTACTTATTTTACGGACGCCTTTAGACGTTTCGTAAACTTAAGTGCCAGTCACGTTCCGTACCCTGCGGGTCGTGACAAAGTTGGTATCAGAGCGATAGGTTTTACCTTTGTGAGTGTAGGATGACCCTTGGTAGATGGAGTAAGTGACTTAAGCAGCGTAACGTAGCGTGCGTATGTCCGCGGCATACTTACGATACGGTACTCCGCCTAAGTGACTTTAGGATACTTGCTTGAAAAAAAAATTCCTTCTTCAATTCAGTGTATCCTATGATCCTATTGCACTGTTCTTACTATCCGTTATCCTGTAACAGCCACTATGCCGCCGAAGGCTACGAGGGCACAGAGGGCTGCCGCCAGAGACGAGATTCGAGCTGGCTCGTCCGAGACTAGGACTGAGCAGGGTGGTATGCCTACGCCGCAGGGACAGACCGATCCACCTTCCCCAGGCCGTATGGATAGGCTCGAGACCGGTATGGAGGAGTTGCGACAGATGATGGGAGGCATGCAGGAGCTACGTCAGATGGTAGGATCCCTAGTTGCAGCCAGTTGTACACCGAGGCCGGATGACGTACCTACTACGTCACAGACGACCATGATACCTGCTCCTACTACTACCACCGTGGCCATTCCGGTTTCACTACAGGATTTCATGAGGCTGAGACCTCCAGTATTTACCGGCACCGAGACAGCGGAGGACCCACAGACGTTCCTTGACAGTTTAGCCAGGATCTGCCGTTCGCTGAGATGTTCGGATGATCGATGGGTAGAGCTTGCGAGTTTCCAACTAGAGGGTCTCGCGCAGACATGGTGGGAGTCAGTCTTGAGAGGTCGAGCTGCAGATCTACCGCCTATGACTTGGGCCGAGTTTACAGCGGTCTTTCTAGCCCGTTTCCTTCCAGAGAGCGTTCGTGACGCCAGAGCTCGCAGCTTCGAGGCCTTAGTCAAGACACCTGGGATGACGGTGTCTGAGTATGACATCCAGTTTACACAGTTATCCCGATATGCTCAGTATTTGGTGGATACCGAGGAGAAGATGGTGAAGAGGTTCGTACAGGGACTTGATGCCCAGCTATATCTTGCCATTGGCGCCCAGCACTACGACACTTATTCAGCTGCTATGGATACGGCATTGCGGATGGAGGCACGCATATCGCGGACTTCGGCCGTTTCTGGGCCGAAGAGGATTCGCACCGATGTACCGCCTCAGAGGCAGCGCGCCAGATTCTTTCAGAGAGATCGGCCTGGCAGAGGATTTGGGCGGGGACAGTTATATGGTTCTTATCCCCAGGGGCAGCAGCCGTCGCCAGGATGTTTTGGGTGCGGGAGTTTGCACCATCTTGTCAGAGACTGTCCGGTGAGACGACAGGGAGCAGCGACAGTTCCGCACGTGACCCTACCACCATCACCACCCCCTCCTCAGAGAGCCCTACTTCCTATCCCAGGCGATGCTCCACGCCAGTTAGGTGCACTGAGAGGTCGTGGACGCGGCGGTCCTGTTCAGAGAGGACGAGGAGGCAGAGGCCGAGGTCGAGGTCAGCCCGCTATCGGTGGAGGACAGGCCCGAGTATTTGCTTTGACACCGCAGGATGCGCAGGCATCCAATGCCGTTGTGACAGGTACCTTGCAAGTTTGTACTTTCGACGCACGGGTACTATTCGACCCAGGTTCCACACATTCGTACGTATCTACACACTTTGCACCGATGTTGGGCTGTGAGTCGTCGTCGTTAGATCGGCCGCTTGTTGTTGTTACTCCGGTAGGCGAGTCGTTTGTCGCTCGTTTTGTATTTCGTTTGTGTTCCGTTCGTATCGGGGAGAGGGATTCATCAGTTGATTTGATACTCCTCGATATGTTGGACTTTGATGTGCTTCTGGGCATGGATTGGCTAGCCACTTGTTATGCTTCGGTGGACTGCCGTGAGAAGGCAGTCAGATTTAGCTTTCCGGGAGAGCCAGTCCTTGTTATTCAGGGAGACCGCAGTGTCACCCTTCCCAGCTTAATTTCGTCTCTTCGCGCTGGTCAGCTCTTGCGGAAGGGATGTCAGGGATTCTTAGCGTTTGTTTGTGATACTCGAGCTGCAGAGGTTCCGTTAGACCGGGTTCCGGTAGTTTGTGAGTTCCCTGATGTTTTCCCTGATGAGCTACCTGGGATACCGCCTGAGCGCGATGTTGAGTTCTGCATTGATTTGATTCCCGGTTCGGGGCCTATTTCTGTACCGCCTTATCGGATGGCCCCGGCAGAACTTCGAGAGCTGAAGGATCAGTTGCAGGATTTGTTGGATAAGGGGCTTATTCGACCGAGTGTTTCTCCGTGGGGTGCTCCGGTCCTGTTTGTCAAAAAGAAGGATGGAAGTTTGCGCTTATGTATCGACTACCGCCAGCTGAACAAAGTTACCGTTCGGAACAGATATCCGTTGCCGCGCATTGATGATTTGTTCGACCAGCTTCAGGGTGCGGGGTATTTTTCGAGGATCGACTTGCGATCAGGATACCATCAGCTGCGAGTTCGACAGGAGGATATACCGAGGACAGCTTTCCGCACGCGCTACGGCCACTACGAGTTTTTGGTGATGTCGTTCGGACTCACCAACGCCCCAGCTGCATTTATGGATTTGATGAACCGTACATTCAGGCCGTATCTTGACTTGTTCATCATCGTATTTATCGACGATATCTTGGTGTACTCCCGGAGCAGAGAGGAGCACGAGCAGCACTTGCGGATTACGTTACAGACTCTGAGGGAGCACCAGCTGTTCGCGAAGTTCTCCAAGTGTGCATTCTGGCTGGATAGCGTCGGATTCTTGGGTCACGTGGTTACGAGAGACGGCATTTGTGTGGACCCGAAGAAGATTGAGGCTGTTCAGCAGTGGCCCCGACCTACATCGGTTACTGAGATCCGTAGTTTTCTAGGCTTGGCGGGCTACTACAGGCGTTTTGTTCAGGACTTCTCCCGTATAGCTGCACCGTTGACCGGTTTGACCCGGAAGGGAGTTCCTTTCGTCTGGACAGAGGAGTGCGAGCGCAGTTTTCAGCAGCTACGGACTTGTTTGACTACGGCGCCGGTATTATCTTTGCCTTCGGGATCAGGCGGATTTGTTGTCTACTGTGATGCTTCGCGAGTGGGATTAGGATGCGTTTTGATGCAGCATGGCCGGGTGATCGCTTATGCTTCTCGGCAGTTGAAGAAGCATGAACAGAACTACCCCACTCATGATTTGGAGATGGCTGCAGTGGTCTTTGCACTGAAGATTTGGCGACATTACCTTTACGGCGAGTCGTGTCAGATATTCACCGATCACAAGAGCTTAATATACATATTTCAGCAGCGAGACCTGAACCTCAGACAGCGTCGTTGGATGGAGTTGGTGAAAGACTACGACTGCGAGATTTTATATCACCCCGGCAAGGCAAATGTGGTGGCAGATGCGTTGAGTAGGAGGCCCGGGGGTAGTCTATCCTTTTTGCGCGCAGTACAGAGGCAGTCGTCAGCAGATTGGCAGATGTTATACGACAGCAGAGTTGAGTTCGAGTTCACTCAGACAGGGGGACAGCTCGCGCATGTTCGTGCACGCCCACAGTTGCTTGACCGTATATATGAGGCACAGCGCAGTGACGACCGTTGCTCAGAGATCATGGCACAGGTGGGACAGGGCAGATTTTCCGAGTTCGTGGTTGACGATCAGGGGATTTTACGATATGGATCTAGACTGTGCGTACCAGATGCTGATGGATTGCGGCGCGACATTCTTGAGGAGGCACACCGATCAGTGTATAGTGTCCACCCCGGTTCCACCAAGATGTACCATGATATGAGAGAGACCTACTGGTGGGACGGGATGAAGAGGGACATTGCGGAGTTCGTTTCGAGATGCCTGACTTGTCAGCAAGTCAAGGCCGAGCACCAGAGGCCCGCAGGAGAGCTACAGCCGTTACCCATTCCAGAGTGGAAATGGGAGCAGATTTCGATGGATTTCGTTGTGGGTCTACCCAGGACCAGTCGAGGGTACGACTCCATCTGGGTGATCGTGGATAGATTGACGAAAGCGGCTCACTTCCTTCCAGTGAAGACGACTTTCAGCTTCGCTCAGTATGCTCAGCCCTATATTGACGAGATCGTGCGACTACATGGCGTACCGACTTGTATCGTGTCAGATCGAGGCACTCAGTTCACCAGCCGACTTTGGCAGAGACTTCAGGAGGCTTTGGGCACTCGTTTGAGCTTCAGCACAGCGTTTCATCCGCAGACAGACGGACAGTCAGAGCGGACCATTCAGACTCTCGAGGACATGCTCAGAGCATGCGTGTTAGACTTTGGGGGTAGCTGGGATCGTCATTTATCTCTAGTGGAGTTCTCCTACAACAACAGCTTCCAGGATACTATTCAGATGGCACCTTTTGAGGCATTGTATGGGAGGAGATGCAGATCGCCCGTTTGTTGGACAGAGCTCAGCGAGAGCAGCATTTTGGGGCCGCAGATTGTTGAGGAGACGACATCGAAGATCCAGTTGATCCGAGACCGGATGAGAGCGGCTCAGAGCAGGAAGAAATCCTATGCAGACAGGCGCCGTCGCAGATTAGAGTTCGCAGTTGGCGACCATGTTTTTCTGAGGGTCTCTCCGATGAAGGGCGTGATGCGTTTTGGGCGAAAGGGGAAGCTTAGCCCTAGATTCGTAGGTCCCTTCGAGATCCTCGAGCGTGTTGGCGCTGTTGCATATCGTTTGGCTCTTCCTCCCAGCTTTCCCGATGTTCACCCCGTCTTCCATGTTTCGATGCTCCGCAAGTACCTTCACGACCCTTCGCATGCGATTCAGCACCCGACAGTCCAGCTAGAGCGCGACCTTTCTTTTGCAGAGCAGCCGGTGGCCATCCTGGATCGGCAGGTGAAGAAGTTGAGGTCGAAGATTATACCAACCGTCAAGGTCCTTTGGCGTAGCCCGAGCAGCGAGGAGGTTACCTAGGAGACCGAGGGCGAGATGAGGAAGAAGTATCCCCATCTCTTTGAAGGTACGCGTAGCTATTTTTTTTTAATTCGGGGACCGAATTTCTTTAAGGGGGGAAGATTGTAGCGTCTTGTAAAGTCGTTTTGGTGTTTTCCTGAAATTCGGTGAAAATTCGGTATTTTTCCGAAAACCGTCTTTCTCGATATTTTGCAGTTTAGGGCTAATTATACTTAAAATGGATAGGTAATTACTTGTTTTTAGTAGCTAATGAGTTAATTATGAAATTTTGGTCATTTAAAAATTTTTCCCAATTTTTCAATTTTTTAATATTATTTTAAGCCGGTAAGAAAATACATTAAATAAGCGATAAATACAAATTTTTCCGGGCTGATTTTAATCTCTAAAATTATGATAATTATAATCTAGTGATAACATGAATTTTTAGTAATTTATTTTGATTTTTAACAAATTTTTATAAATTGAAACGAATTTATTGAATTTTGAGCTAAAACTTGCAATTTTTGAGTTGTAGGGGGCCTTTTTGCATAAAATTTCTTTTGTAAAACCCCTCTCTCTTTTTCCTCAGCCCTAGGACAGCCCCACCTTGTGTGAGACCAGAAAATTCTGATCTCTTTTCTTTAGTTGCTTTCTTGAGTGATTTAAGGGGTTTTTGGGTTTATTTTAATTAAAATGAATAAAGTAAGGTGCATTTGACTTTGTGGACTTGACCCATGACCTTCCCCACTTGCCCACACCCTCCCCCATTCCTCCTCTGGCCGAAAATCCTGCACACCCTCTTCTTCCTCTCTTTTCTTTTCATTTTCTTCAATTTCTTCAAGAAAATACATCAAAATCCATGATTTAATTCAAAAATCCAAACAAAATCCTTAAGCTATCATTATCCTTAGCCATTCTTGCTTGGATCTTGGTGTTGAGGCCATCATTTGGAGCAAAATTTTCTTGCTTGATCCATAGATCAAGAGGTATAATTTCTATCATGTTAAATTCTTTTGTTTAAGTTCTTATGTTAGATGGTTTAGTGTTAATTTAGTGTAGTTTAATCTAGTTTCTTAGGTTTTGCTTGAAAATTTTAGCTAGGGTTTTGAAGCCATAATACTTAATTAGATTGTTTTATAGTTAATCTAGTGGTTAATTAACTAATCCATATAGTTATCTTGTTGATGTAGTTTTCAATTATGCTAATTTGATTAAATTTAGAAGTGTGAAATTGCTTTTTAGGATTTTCAAGAGAGGGTTTTTGTATGGAATTGGTTTGTGAAGGTTGATTAGTGAGTGGATTAAGTTTTAGAAAGCATTATTTAATTGATTAAACCTAACTTGTTATCTAGTATTT
The DNA here is from genome assembly GCA_030015575.1 of Agapanthus africanus. NCBI lineage: Eukaryota > Viridiplantae > Streptophyta > Magnoliopsida > Asparagales > Amaryllidaceae > Agapanthus > Agapanthus africanus. The sequence continues at coordinate 429,366,792 of CM057347.1, read as the reverse complement.
TGCTAACCTAACCTAAGAGGTTAATTTTCTTAAGTGGGCTTTGTTGTGTTAATTTAAAGTTTCAAGTGAGGAAACTGATTGGATTTTGCTAAGTTATAAATTCAAGAATGGTTGTTTATGGAAAATAGGATTGGAATCATTGTTGTTGCTTGTAGTGTGGTTGGGCGATTGTGCTAGATTGTAGTCGTTTTGTCGCAAATCGGCAATTGTTGCACCGATTTTTGGAATGTGTATGCTTACTAGATTTTTATATAAATTATGTGATGGATTAATTTTGATATCTTGATGATTGTAATGGCTTGTCCTGCGACTTTTAGGATGCGTGAGTGCGGTTTTTGGGTAGTCGGGTTTTAGTTTTGCCGGGCGACCCAAATCGGCGTTTTTCGGCAGTTTTGCGATTTTCGCGTGTGTTCCGCGCACTTTGTGCACGTTGTACCTAGCTAGCGAACTTTAGTAGTTTCGTTGGGGTTTAGCGTCGTTCTTGAATGTGTAACCTTATGTCTGGTATTGATGTAAATTCCAGGTTCGGTCGCGGAGACGTCAGACGCGGCGCGAAAGGGAAAGGCGGTGATTGGACACAGCTAGCCAGGGATCCCGGTGAGTAGATTTAACATCTACGGGGGACGATCGTTTGGATGGCGCAAGTCGCCCGATAGATTTAGTAAACTGAAAAATAGTAAACTGGATAACCACTTGTGACATTAGAATAATATTACTGGCATGATAATTGCTGCAATTAGAACAATATGTTATACCCATATACGCAAACTCAATTGTAGGACACATGCACCATTACCAGGTTTTTATATGCAGCACGAGCACTATTCATGCTTACACACACACCCTGGTAATTGCCATGCCACCACACTAGATAACATTTAAATTAAACCTTTTACTAATTGATACTTAAACTGCTGCTTTTGCCTTTAATTCCTTAAAAATGAAACCGCAGTATTGCTATTCATGTGCATGTACTTCATCATATTAATTGTTCATGCTTAATACATTAATCACACATCGCAACTTGATTATTGATATCATACGCATTCATTATCATTGATATATGCACTTATGAGGATTTCTTGAGATTTTATGATATTGCTGGATTTCGGGGGAAAACCGCAAAATTTCTAAACTTATTATATTTTAAAATATGTAAAAATTGCGGTTTTCTAGTGATGTAAGTGTCGTCCACCATGAGTTTGCTGTGGATTTGGAAATCCGTGTCGAGGAGTGGAGGAACCGGCACGGGTACATGGTGGGCCCGGTAAGGTACCCCGGGGCAAGAGGAATGTGGTGATGACGTTGAGCCTGGCAGGGGACGGATTACCTACCGGTGACTGTTTGGGACGGCGGATATCCAGAGGATACCGACCGTGGCCGCTAGATGATGAGATATTGATATTTGAGATGGGTCAGCCGGACGGCTGAGGCCAGAGATACATTTATGAGATTTGAGACAGCTTTTGGGTGTCGTTGCTGGACACCGATTTTTGTCGATTCATTGACATTATGCTGGCTTTCTAAAAGAGTTTCAAAAACAAAAAGAGAATAAATATTTCTTATATATACATATTGAGACCTCAGATATTCATGTTGCATACATATTAGCACACTGATATGATATACACACCTGCTAGTGCATCCAGTCATACCTGTATTTTAGATGCTAGGATGCTTGTGTGCATGCATACGATAGCCTTTGCAGATGTTATTTATTACTCACGAGTTGGCAACTCACCCCCGTTGTGCCACAGTCTTTTGCAGGTCCGCTCCGTCAGTTCAGTAGCGGCGGGCGCACTTGTTCTTTTGCCTGTTTTGCTTGGGCTCGAGATTTGCTCATAGGTGGGTTATGTTATTATTTTGTACCACCGTGTATATTCTTGTATCTAGTGTACTCCATCTACTGTTTCTACCAGATTATTGTATATTGACCTAGAAATGAGACTGTGAGGTTTGTGGGTTTTATGCTGTATTTTGGGGTCGAGCTCACTTGAGCCGACATGCTACTTTTTCATGCTTCCTTATGCTTTATTATGCTTGCTGTCATTTACATTGCGTGGGATTTGTGACCGCCTTATGGCGAAGAGCTAGCTCCCGCTTGGGGATGCCCTATTTTGTTGGATTCATGTATATATTTTGTTGTACCCATTTTGGGGGCCAGTATTTACAAAGGAGACTCTGCCGAAATTTTCGGAAAAATTAGTATTGTTTTTAAAAAGGGTTTTACATGACTTATTTGATAAACTTGCTTTCAAATGTTTGGGTTTTCTTCACTCTTTTGCTTCATTGGTTTTGTTTTCTGGGCTTTGGCTTACTTATTTTACGGACGCCTTTAGACGTTTCGTAAACTTAAGTGCCAGTCACGTTCCGTACCCTGCGGGTCGTGACAAGATCTAAGAAAGAAGTAAATTACTTCTTTTTTTATTTATTTATTATTTTCTTTTTTATGGAAGATCTTGATCTTGTTCTTAGATCTTTGATCTTTTCAGAAGAACTTCTTCTTTTTTCAAAGGTTTTACATTTTTTCTTTTCTTCGAGTTTCTTCTCATAGTTTTTTTTAGAGGAGTTCTCTGTATCTCTATCTCTGTATGTGTTTTAGACTTGGAGTTTAGGGGCCTTTATATAGTGCCAATTGATTTGTTAAATCAGTTAAAGAGATCTTTCTCTGATTGATTTAGGGATGTCTCCCTACCGTTGGATCTTTGATCGTAGGGCTTCTGTTTTACAGAAGATAATTTTCTTGTTTTAACAAGATTAAAAAGATCTTTCCAAAATTTTATTGTTTAAATTCTGGCACAGTTGGCGCAAGCGCACCTGCGCTTGACACGTGTCGCGCAGCGCAGAGCGCGGCGCAACTGCGTGTCGCGCAGCGCAGAGCGCGGCGCAACTGCGCTGACACGTGTCGCGCAGCGTAGAGCGCAAGTCATCTGAAGCGTTGCTTCCTTTATTAAAATTTGAATTTTAAAACAGAGTCTTACTCTGATTGGGGGAAACAGAAGCGTTGCTTCATTTCCCGTCTTGTAATTTGAACAGAGTTTTTCTCTGATTGGGGGAAACAATGACACAAGACATTGCCAAAGAAATGTATTTTTTATTCATGAATTCAATTGGATACAAAATACATCATATGAAAGAATAAAAAGATGAATACATTTTATTCAAAATTACACATGGTACAAAAAACACTTATTGAGAGGGAAGCGCTTTCAATAGTCCGATCAGCCGCTCGCGCACTTCCCTCAGCACCTTTTCTTGACCAGCTGCCGCGGCCAACTCTGCTTCGACTTGGGCCCGTTGTTGCAAGTAGGACGAAAGTTGTTCTTCGACGGCTCGCTGAGCTGCCTCACGATTTTGTGCATCCCGCTCGACGACGTCGAGCTTCTGCCTCAGTGTTAACTCGTCAGAGATGCATCGCAGAAGGCCTTCAAAGATAACTTTTAACTGTGCAGCATTCGCATCAACCTGAGCATGCAGTCTGGCAGATTCGCTTGAAATTTCTTCACATTCCTTATGCTTCAAGGCCGCTTCTTGTTCAAGATGGCGGAAGTAAGAAGTGCACTGCTCGACCCACGCAGCCCGTTGAGTGTTCACGGTCAGAATCTCAGGAGCAGGACGCCTAAGCTCAAGCTCTTGTAGGCAGGCTTCGATCTTTCTGCAGTGATTAACCCAAGACTCGACGACGCCTTCATTATGGAAGTTCACAAGTATCGCCAGCATTGGATTAACCTCGGCAGCAAAATCTGCGGTGAGTGTAGGGGCCTCCGCGTCGAGCTCCTCGACGTATTCGCTCAGCATACGCAGGCTGGTCATGGCGCCTTTGGAAGATGGACGTCTAGAAAAGGGCCCTGCCGGCATTATAATGCGAGACTCGAACGGAGCTAGAGTCGACGGGATTTTTACAAAATAAATCATAGTCAGATATCGGCTCAAGGAATAAAGAAAATACATGAACCATAGAGTCTACTATACCGGCTGCAACAGGGGGAAGAGCTGGGAGTTCTGGTGGCGCAATGATAGCCTCGTCTCCGCCTTCGATTTGCAAGGCTACAAGCATTACAAAGAAGAGTTAGCAATAATGTGACCGCTCGTTAAAGAAAGGACGTCGTTTAGAAAAGATACTCACCGACACCAGCAGCCGGACTAATCTCTGACTAGAAAGAGAAGTATGGGTACAACACCTGATACAAGTGATCAAAAAACTCCTGCGAAGACACAGTAATGCAACGTCAGTACATAAGTCATACAACCTAAAAATAAGACTGATGGGTCACGAACCCGCACCTTCCAACATCCGAGATTGTACGAGAGACGGTAGAGGTGGGGTCACCGTCAGAGCGGTAGCTGATGGCGCTGCCTCGGGTAGCGCGACCTCAACGCTCGCCACGCCTGCATTAGAAACGAGATAAATACTGTCAGGATAGATTGAAAAGGATTGCAGAATAAAAAGAAAAGTAATGACCTAAGATCTACCTGGTGAGTCGCCGGTCGGAACCGCGATGAGGGCGTCACTTGATATAGCGACCGCTTCACCCTCCTCCATCGGAATGGTCTCACCTCCCATCGCCTCATCCCCTGACTCCATGAGAATCGTCGTGATACTCGCGGCGTCCGGCGGCGGCAAGGAGCCGCAAGGGGAAAGAGCAACGATCGGAGCAGTGCCCGACTCTTTCAAAAGAGTGACTACCTCGAGCTCGGCGGCTGTAGCCGTCTCACCCATCGCCACCTTGGGCTCGGCAATGGTAGCCATCTCAGGCTCGGCGATCGTGACTATCTCACCAGCCGCTACCTCGAGCTCGACAATCACAGCCATCTCGCCTACCGCTGCCTCGGGTTCTGCAATCACGACTACCTCCTCTACCGCTACCCCAGGCTCAGCGGCCGCCGCCATTTCTTCGGTAAGACTCGACCCTGCAAGATAAGATGTATGAGAACTGATATTTAAAAGTTTGACAACAGAACCCCGTGTCACATTACCTTGAGTTGGTCTTCCGACTGCTTCCCGAGCCGCACATGCTGCCCGTCTATAAGTAGTGGACAAGGCAGCCGGGGATTCCTCTGAAGGAGTAGGGGCAGGGGTAGCGGTGCTCGAACCCACACCCGCGGTCAAGGCAGCACTATGCTCCTTTGCCGCACGCATTCGGCGCTTCCTTTCCTCTTGGGCCGTCAAAGCGGATCTTCTAGACGCCTCCATCAATAGGACATCATCGTCCGCGCAAAGGATTACCTCTAGAGCCGTTATAGCATCCGTCGTCGGTCGTTTAAGTAAGGCCTCTTTCGGCAGTGCCGAAGAGGCCGGGACTTCGGTGGCTGGCCTGGGAAGAATCTCCGCATCACCTTGCGGGATTGGCATTGTAGTCCCTGCGATAAGATAAAGAAGGGGTCAGATTGTCCATAAGAAAGGAGAATAAAGATGCAATGAGCCGAGACATACCAATGCCCAGCAAAGCGCGATTCCTCTCCTCCTCCTCAAAGGTCCTAAGAGAAGCCGCTAGAGCCTCTTCAGTGGTAAAGCCTGTTACAGAAGGAAAAATATCAGTTAGGACATGACAATAAAAATAAAAATATAATGCAATAACAGAAGGTGCGACTGATGTTTACTTGATTGCGCAAGGGTGGCCATTTCCGCTTGGTGGCTTGCGGATCGCATAGAAGCTGCAATAGCAGCCTCGAGATCAGTATCTTCCGGCGCTATGAAGAGACCCTCATTGGTTCCATATTCGCTCAGGCCCTCGTTATAAGGAGCATGAGGCTCCAGGCCGAGTACAACATCTAGAGAAAGGACCGACTTCTTCTTCCTTTTCTGCGAACGAGCTCGAGTCGCAGCCAGCACAAGCTTACGCTTGGTGGGCACTTTGGGGCGACGAGTCCCGATATCTGAGCCCACGCTAGATTCGGGGGAAGCTACATTTACTGTCTCCATGGGAGCACGGGGCACCTGTAGTACATCCGCTGTCTCCACGGGAGCACGGGGCACCGGTAGCTCAGGCCTGTCGTCGGGGACTTCAATCACGGCAGCTTCTCTTAGTGGAGGAAGGACAATGGTCCGTCGCTTCAAGGGGAGGTTTCGGTCACTAGCAGGGGGTGCACCCTTGCGGTCGAGTAGCAGCTGCTTCTCCTCCCTGATAACAGCACCCATTGCATGTTGATACCAGGCCACGTGCACATTAAAGGCCCTCGGGACACAACTTTGTTCGCTAATAAAGAAGTGAGACCCCGTATTCAAGCGCATGAAATGATGCAGCGCGCCCCGCGTTCCCTCTTCGGTGGCAGCGGGTTCTACTAAGAAAGCTTCTAGCGGGACTCCCTGATTGTAACTTAGCTGCTGGGCAAAAAGATGGGGGTTGTATCTCATGAATAGCGCCGCATCATTTTGCCTAAATACAAGAGAGCCCGGCCTGATGGAGTATAAATGAAGAATCTCCCAGGCTTTCAACACGGTGGCCCCGTCCTTAAAAATGTCTTGCAGTGACAACACCGCCTTTGAAGTTTCCTGGCCGATGGTCAAGACTTTGTCTGTGAAAGACATACCATCTCCGACCGTGCGCGGACGAAGGAGCAAGCCCCTAGCTTCCCGCTGTGACAGACTCACGATGGAGGCGTCAACCAGCCGCATAATCCAAGGAAACTTGCATCTCTCATAAAACGAAGGTCTCTTGTGAATGCCAAAGACCCTGAGCACGTGCAGCTCTATCCATGAAGTGAAGTAATGCATCGGGAAATTAGCAGGATGCACCCCCGGTTCAGTGGTATCCACCGCTACGCTAAGACCATGGTATAAGTGGGCTAACCCGGCGATCCCGATGGCCATTTGTATTCCGGCAACCATGCGATGCGCGGGGTAGAAGACGGAAGGCCTCATGTAACGAGGATGCATAGGGAGCGCGAACCAACTCAACCATAGCCTAAGAAACAAAAGAAAGAACGCCTCCTCGTCAATGCCCGGAGCGACGATTTCTGACAGGGGGACGATCGCAACGTCAGGAAGGAAGAAACCCTTCTGATCACCTTCCAGTATCGGCTGACGGTCCAAGCCAAAACCGAAGGGATCATCAAGCTTAGCAAACTTTTTGCCTCGTCGCAACAAAATATCTGGGCGAAGAAAACGGGCAATGAAGTCCGCAAAACTGACCCCCCCGGCCTCCGGATTCAAGGAAGAGGCTCTCGCACAGGTTCAACACCTTTATCAGGCTGGGGAACTGGTGCTGAATGGCGTTCTCTGGCGTGAGGCCCATCACCACTGGCTTGGTGGCAATAACATATTCATCCGGAGGAAGCAGCTCTTTGTAGTGCTCCCCCCTGACCGGTAGGCCAGAAACCTCGGCGAATTCTTCCAAGGAGTTGGATACCTCTCTATCCAACAGGAGGAAGGTATGAGTCGGGATGTTCCACTGCTCCAAAAACGCCTTGATCCAACATGTGGGAGGTGCGGAATACTGGAACAACGAAGCATAGACCGCAGGGTATAAGCCGAGCTTTAACAGCTGCGATTTCTTCGCCGATAAGATGTACCGGGCCCACTGCAAGTATCCGGCCGGATGACGGGGAGTTAGCCCGATGTTGTAGGGCTGTCCCCAAGGGCGCGATTCACCCTGGCATATACGCCGCCCTAGGGTGTCCAAAGCCGCCGGCGGCTGCATAGGTACGGCGGCGATCGAAGGTTGAAGGAGACCCTCCGAAGTTCAATTAACCACCTCCACGGCATAGTTCACCGGGGGTGCATCCTCATACGGGACCGCCGAGATAGGCTCCGATGGCATCGCACAAGAGAAGCTTTGACGACCTCTGATAATCTAGTCGTACCATCTACCCCACAAGTGAAGTTTTTTGTGTTCCGGGTCATGGTCTCTGATGAGCGCGAGAACTTCCCGATCCACAGGCGCCTCAGAGAATCCTCCCTCTGAACGGACAAACGGGAACGAAGCATCGAAAGACATGTCGCCTGCAAAAAAAGGGGGACAGAAGTCAACTGTCAGTACTATAATTTAATTTTAAATTTTGACACTCAGTACTTTAAAATTTGTACCACACTGCAATGCAGTGGAAATGGGACCAAAGGGGGACCCACAAAATCTAGATGGCAATGCATCAATTAATAAAACATCCTCATCATAGGATGAAACTGTTAATTAAATGAGGAAATCCTCAGGAAAATTCTCATTAAATGAGAAATCCCTCGAGAAAAGGAGATAATCTCCCTTTGAGAGCAAAGCTCTATGACAGAGTGACACTTGTCAAACTCTGATCATGAAGGAATAAAATTCCTTAAAGAGCCTGGCTCTATAATGATGTTAGAAAAATCCATCAGAAAAGAATTAATTAAAATTAATTTTTATGAATTAAAAAATTCTAGGATCTTCAAGATTCATGAAAAAACTCTTAAGAGTTCTTCATCAAAGATTAAGAAATCTACATGTTATCAAAAGAGCAGAGCTCTGATTCATGGGCTAAGAAACCCCAAAGAAAGTTCTCTTTAGATCTTTGGGTTCATGAGAGCAAAGCTCTGTTAATGAAACCCTAAATGGGTTTTCTTTAGATCAATGATCTATGAAGAGCAAGGCTCTGTTAATGAGTAAACCCTAATTTATTTAAAAAAATTAAACTTTACCTTAGTTTTGATAGAGTTCCGACTCTTGAAAAGTTCTTAAATTGAAGAGCAATGCTCTAAATAAAAATTCTCAAGAAGAAAATGAAAATCATCTAAAGGACCAAAGGTCCTATTATAGGCATTGAACTGCCTCTTCAACTTCTGAGTTGATCCAAGGGCGCAGATGCTGCCACTGTTGCAGTCACGTGTGCGCCACGTGAGCGCAACGGTGACGGGGCATTTGTTTCCACCAATCAGAGCAAAGATCTGTTTTGAAATTCAAAATTTAAAAATTGAAGCAACGCTGCAGATCCGGCGCTAGGCGCGCTGCGCGCCACGTGTCAAACACAGATGCTCTAGCGTCAGGTGTGCTGCGCCCTAGGCAGTGCACCCCCAATCAGAGCAAAGCTCTGTTTTGAAATTCAAAATTAAAAAATTGAAGCAACACTTCAGATCCAGCTCTAGGCGCGATGTATGTCACGTGTCAAACACGGGTGCACTAGCCCAGGCTGTGCTGCGCTCTGCGTTGCGCGCCACGTGTCAAACGTAGGTGCGCTAACGCAAAATACGCTGCGCTATGAGCAGCGTACCACGTGCAAAGCACGGGTGCGCCAGCGCTGAAATTATAAAATTCCCCACCGTTAGATCAAAAGATCTAATATTAATGATAAATCATTAATTAATCAGAATTAAAATTCTGTTATGGAAAGATCTTTCCAATCTTGTTAAAAACAAGAAGATTGCCTTCTGTAAAACAGAAGCCCTAAGATCAAAGATCTAACGGTGGGGAAATATCCCTAAATCAATCAGAGAAAGATCTTTTTAATTGATTTAACAAATCAATTCACCATATATAAAGGCCCTAAGACTTCAAGTCTAAAAAGGAGAAACCCTTATAAACTTTGAGAAATCAAAGAAAGAAGAGCAAGCTCTTGAAAAAAGATTATTTCTTCAAGCTAAAGATCATGAACGATGAACACAGAGATGAAATCATCTCATAAAAAGAAGAATTATCTTCCTAAAAGATCATAGATCTACAAAGACCAAGGTCCTTTATAAAAAGATCAAAAGATCTTATCATAAAAACAAAGAAGTACTTACTTCATTCACAGATCATTGATCTATAAAGGCAAACCCTTTCAAAAATAAGAACTGTTGTTCTTGAATCTTGAGACAAAATCTCTTTTAAAAGAACATAAATTTGTTCACAGATCATAGAAATTGATCAAATGCGCTTTGCACTATTGAAATGTGCCTTGCACTCTTGAACTGCGCTTCTGCGCTCTTTAACTGGCGCTTTGCGCCAAAATGCGCCACCTGTCAACCACGTATGCAACTTGCACTTTGCGCTTCTGAAATAGCGCACTGCGCTCATGGGCTGGCGCTCAGCGCTAAGCGCGCTACGTGTCACTCACGTGTGCGCCTCTAAATTGACAGCGCAATGCGCTCTTGGACTAGCGCTTAGCGCTCATAAACTGGCGCAATACGCCCACCATCTGCCGCTTAGCGCCAAGCGCGACACGTGTCCTTCTCGTGTGCGCTATTTTGTAGAAGCGCACTGCGCTCTTTAACTGGCGCAAAGCGCCTGGCGCGCCACATGTTGCGCTGACAGAACATAAGTTGTTCTGATGAATGCTCTGCATTCAATACAAGACAAAAAAAAGTGTCAAGATTTAATGCTCAGCATTATTAAAAGGGTCAAGCCCAAATAAAGGCTCAATAGCCAGAATAAAAAATGTTAAACATTTATTGGACTTAGCCCAAGATTGGCCATAAGTCCTCAACCTATATTAATTGAGCCCGTCTGCTCATGAATATTTAATAGACTTAGTCCCAAATTGGACTACAGATCTTTCAACCAACTCACATCGGTTCGAGAGTACATCTCTTTACTCCTCTGATATCTGTCGTTGTAATCCTTCAACGTCTTTAGAGATGTGACGGGTCCCGATAACCATACATTTCACGGACTGTGGGGTCCATAAACTCATGGACAACGATGTCCTTAACCTTGACTGTAAGGTCGTTAAGCTCACGGACTACGTTGTCCTTAACCTGGACTGTGAGGTCCTTAAACTCATGGACTACGATGTCCTTAAACTTTATAGACTATGACGTTTTTAAACTACGGACTGTGGGGTCCTTAAACTCATGGACTACGATGTCTTTAACCTGGACCGTAATGTCCTTAAACTAATTGACCGCAATGTCCCTAAACTAAACAATAGAGTTCAAATGCTCTTTTGTTGGATCTAAACGATCCCGTTAAGTTGATCTTAGTCTAAACATTAGATTAACGTATCCTTAACTAACGTTTAAGTTGATCTTAGTCTCAAATGAGGCTAACGTATCCTTAAACCCAAACCGCAAACCCAAATCTAAGAAGATACGGATTTGGACCAATCCACGCCCTATGGGCGACAACATAAATTAGTCTCCGTATACAATCCATGGGCAACAACAAACAAAAAAAACACCCACGACACGAAGTGACCATCTGGAGAAGGAGAAAGTTGTCACCGCAATGCGGTAGCGTAATTAACTGCAGGGGCTTGCGCCTGCCGGGAAGAGCGTCCCCACAATCAAAATCCCCTCAAACCAGGGAGAATCTGATGAAGTCTGCTACATCGGCCGCATCCGTTTAAACCTTCGATACATGGTGCCATAAATCAACTTGGCATTTTCGGAGAGGTGGACGGATAGCACCAATTAGCATCTGCCCCGAAATTCAGGCAAGACATTCACCGCGTCTCCGATTTTCGGCGGGGAAAAGATCTTCTATTACATCGAGGAGGCCGATGAGGAGGTGAACAACAAGAACAAGAAGGACTAGTATCTTGAGCTATAATCATCTATCATAGTAGTTAACTATTTCTAGATAGTTTGTTAGTTAGGGTTTAGCAAAGATCCGTTTGATAGTCGATGTTACTTTGAACAAAATGATTGTTTTTCCTTTTCCGTCTCCCCGCATCTTGTGGGGTGTGTAACGTTGACTTATAGTGGTATCATAGCCTAACTAAATCATAATTAACATGTTAGCAAAGTCTTTAGAAATTCGATCGCAATTTAATCCCGAAAAAAGACATTTTCACCAAGTTTCTGCCGATTTTAAATTGGGGTCTAAAAATTTTTCAGTGACCTTAAAAATACAAGCAGGGTTTTTTAAGAATTGTGAAAAAATTTGGGATCGTGACTCGTCCAAACCGCCGCGGAATCGCGGACGATCCAAGCGATCCTCCGCGGATCCGCGGACGAGTTGACACCGAGTCAACCCAAATTTTCTCAGTTATTCTTCTGTGTTGATATTGTGTTTTCTGGGATATTTTGTTTCTGCTCAGGTTTTATGTGCACAGAGAATTATTTGGAGTAGATTCATATGTGGTGCTTGATCGAAATTCTAAGAATTTTGGCTAACTGGATTATATCTATGTTGTGATTAATGTGTTCGTAAACCTCCCCTAATTGCTAGTATGTCGGTTAGCAGGGTGTTGCACATTTCTGTAATGGTTACTTTATGTTTGGTTATATGAACTTGTTGGATTGTCATGAATGGATAGCCGGGGATATTAGACGAGTGTTTCTTTCACTCAAATGTAAATTGTAATTTGTTATAATATTCTTTTGCGGGACACATCCGGGTTGAGGTTGTAGCCACTGTTGTATTATTTCATTTATTGTTTTCTGCTTCTAGGATAGACCCAAGGTGGGATGCACAAACTACCGGATACATTGAAGTGCTTAGTGGCCTACTCACGTCGTTGTGGGAGACCGCTTCACTTTGGGTAATTGGAGGGTAGTTTGCCGTACCCGTAGGGGTGTAGGGTGGGGTTGGCTATTCATCACGACTATGTAATCCGTCTTTCATTGCAGGCTCAAAGGAAATGCGGATTCCTAGAATATCCAATATGTTTATCTGTGATCTAGAATGCATATTATTACGTCTGACGAATGTACAATATCTATATATGATATCTAGTAGGCGTTGCTTATGTTTTGAATCCGCGCTAGCCCAGCCCCCGCTCTGTCGTTAGTTAAGTAACCTAACGGGTGAATGACGGGGCCCAGTGACGAATGCGGATGGCATAAGCGGACGTTGTATTTTCGTTGTTTTCTACAATGATTGGTTAACTGATGGGACGCATTATATTAATGCAAAGAAAATAAACCAAAGTTGAATCGTTGGAACAATTTAAAAGAAACCACTCGGTTATTTTAAAACAGAAGATTTTTTTTGCGGAGCTTAAACCACTCCTTTTAAGAGCAATCAGGTTCCTTCGATTATATCAAGTTCACTACGTTCACGGTTTCGCCAAAACCATTCGTAGCCCTCCGTCATTTCATTTGGGTATTCAGTAGTATTCAAGCTATGTATTTCGACCAACGGCAAGGCATAGTGTTTGGTAGCTGCTGGGTATTCATTTGTTGCATAGATAGATGAGTTGGTTTGGGACAGTCGAACTGCCATTTGTCCAACGTCAGGGATATGTACGGGTGGGTTCAAATTAACAAGATAATGATGGGTAGAACTTGACATGTGACTTATGACATTTTGGACAACGTCAAGGTCATAAGAGCATGAGGCAAAAATCCACATCGTGAGTTTCTAAAGAAACTGAAACTTGCTAGAGTTGCATAACATTTGGAGTGTGATAATTTTGGTAGGATTCCTTCAGCTTTATCACACGATGATATTTGGATCCCGATCCTACTGTGAGTATATGTTACTCATTAGGAGATTCTTTCACTTAAAGATCAATGCTATAAACCAAGTAGGTGTCGAGAAAGTTGCCAGCGGGGCTACGCCCCCAGGGAAAAGAGGTTATTTAATTAAGGAACTTCGCGAAAGCATCGTAAAACCTCCCTCGAAGTACCGACACTGTCCTGGATGAACGGTTAAGCAAGTATTGAACGGTGAGAATAGTCCTGACTAGTTCTTCTTTTATGGTTTGAGGAAGGATTCGAGAAACAATGGGATCCATCCTATTTAGATAAACTAAAAACCACTCTAAACTTGCAAGAGTATCATGCTAAAGTGTTGTCTTCTCTCTCTCCTAATTGCAGCGACCAATAACATGACGGGCCTTAAGTTATTTTTAGATAAAAATATTTTGACAGGGCCAAACTATAAAGATTGGTTCCGGAATGTCAAGATGGTAATCACCTATGATAAATTGGGGTATATCCTTACTACTAAAGCCCCAGCAGTCCCAGGTCCAGAATTCAGTGTCGCGGATAAGGAAATCCACAAGACCTGGGAGATAGACTGCGCGAAAGCCAAATGCATCGTACTTGCCTCTATGGATAATGAACATCATAGGAGGCACGAGAATATGGATCTTGAAGCCATATTTCTCCACACCAAGGAACTGTATGGAGAGCAATCTCGTATAGCTAGGTACGAGACCTTGAAGAACTTGTTTCAGTCGTGGCTGGCCGTCGGATCATCTGTAGGGGAACATGTCCTTAAGATGATTGGCTACATTGAGGAGCTCACGGACCTCGGGACAACATTAGAGAACGAGCTGTATACAGACTTAGTTTTTCAGTCCCTTCCTTCCACCTACGCCCAGTTTATCTTGAATTTCAATATTCAAGGTAAAGAAGTTGAACTTCGAGAACTCCTTAACATGTTGAGGAGTGCAGAAGGCACCTTGCAGAAGGCAAGGGAAACACCCGCTATGTTTGTTCGTGGTGCTTCATCTTCCAGGTCCAAGGCAAGGGCCAAAGGAAGGAAGAAGAAGGCCGCTACCAAACCAAGAGGTGGTGTTGGTAAGATGGGAGTCAAGGGAAAGGCAAAGGTTGCGGTTCCGGTCGTAGCAAAGGACGAGTGCTTCCACTGTTGTAGGAAAGGGCATTGGAAGAAGGATTGCAAAGCTTGGAATTCCATGAACCAGGACCCGAGGGAAGTTGTGGCTTCGGCTTCAAATGTGTTTGTAATTGAAAATTGTCTGTCAATCAACTCTACTTCCTGGGTATTGGATACCGGATCAGGATCTCATATATGCAATTCATTGCAGGCACTGAGAAGCCATAGAGTACTGAAGGTTGGTGATATGACCCTCCAGGTTGCTAACGGAGCTAGCGTGGATGCTGTGTCCGTAAGGGATTATCACCTTGGATTAAAGAGTGGACATATTTTGGTTTTGCACAACTGTTTTTATGTACCTAGTTTAACATGTAATATCATATCAGTATCGTTGTTATCAAAAGAAGGTTATGATTTCACGTTTGCAAGTGATGTTGTTAACATCCACCTTAATCATGGTTTGATTGGGTCCGGTGCACTAGATAACGGTATATACGTGTTAAACTAATTACAGATTTTCAATGTCCAGAACACACTAAAAAGAAAGTCTCCAGATATAAATCAGGCTTTCTTATGGCATTGTAGACTAGGTCACATCAATGAGACAAGGTTAACTAAGTTACATAAAGAAGGATATTTGGATCCGTTCGAATATCAATCTTATGCCACTTGTCAATCATGTCTCAAAAGAAAGATGACAAAGACTCCGTTCACTGGACACGGAGTAAGAGCGAGCGAGCGAGCTCTTAGGACTCATACACAGCGATGTATGTGGTCCAATGTCTACACATGCAACAAGCGGTTTTTCATATTTCATTACTTTTACGGAAGATTTCTCTGGGTATGGATTCATTTTCTTGATGAAACATAAATCCGAGGCTTTTGAGAAATTCCGAGAATATAAGAATGAAGTAGAAAACCAAACCGGCAAAAGTATCAAGACACTGAGATCTGATCGAGGTGGTGAATACTTAAGTGCCGAGTTTCTGGGTTACCTAAAAGAGAAAGGAATTCTATCTCAGCTTACTCTTCCATACACTCCATAAAACAACAGTGTATTAGAGAGACGGAACCGAACCCTATTGGATATGGTACGTTCCATGATGAGTAATACTGAGTTACCGCGATCTTTCTGGGGTTATGCACTAGAATCAGCTGCATATCTTTTGAACATGGTTCCAACCAAGACTGTGCCTACCACACCATATCAGATGTGGAGTGGGAAGAAACCCTATCTTCAGTATCTCAAGATTTGGGGATGTCTAGCTTTTGTTAAAAAGCAGCATGCAGACAAACTCGAGGCACACTCAGTACAGTGTAAGTTTGTGGGATATCCAAAGAACTCTAAGGGGTATTTTTTCTATTACGCAGAGTAACAAAAGATTTTTGTTTCTCGTAATGCCCATTTTCTAGAACAACAGTTTTTAGAAAAGGAAATAAGTGGGAGCGCAATAGAACAGGAAGAAATTCCAGAACCACAAGCTACTACTGAAAGCTTGGTAGAACCAGAAGTTCCAGAAGAACAGGACATTCTCGCACCCCTCTACAGGAGTAGTAGGCCGTCTCATCCGCCTGAGAGATACTATGGTTTTCACATAGACGGGGATAGAGAGGATTACGTTATTGATAATGATGAACCTACTAGCTTCCAACAGGCCATCCAGAGCGGCGACTCGGTAAGATGGCTGGATGCAATGCGGACCGAGGTGGTGTCTATGTCCACCAACAAAGTATGGACTTTGGACTTTGCTCCAGATGGGGTAACACCCATAGGATGCAAGTGGATCTTCAAAAAGAAGATTGGTGTAGATGGACAGGTGGAAACCTATAAGGCTAGACTTGTTGCAAAGGGTTTTCGTCAAAGGCCTGACTTGGACTATGACGAAACATTTTCTCCAGTGGCTATGCTCAAATCCATTTGGATCCTTCTTGCCATTGCTGCCTTCCATGATTATGAGATCTGGCAGATGGACGTAAAGTCATCTTTTCTAAATGGAAATTTGGACGAGTGCATCTATATGGATCAGCCAGAAGGTTTCAATCAG
This sequence comes from Agapanthus africanus, assembly GCA_030015575.1. Taxonomy (NCBI): domain Eukaryota; kingdom Viridiplantae; phylum Streptophyta; class Magnoliopsida; order Asparagales; family Amaryllidaceae; genus Agapanthus; species Agapanthus africanus. The sequence goes on along the minus strand of CM057347.1, from coordinate 429,350,354 downwards.
AATGGGAGCAGCAGAAAGTGTGCAAGTTACTTAAGTCCATTTATGGACTAAAGCAGGCATCGCGGAGTTGGAACATCTGTTTTGATGAAACAGTCAAAGAATATGACTTTATCAAAAATCCAGATGAACCATGTATATATAGTAAGATTGTAGCACGAACTGTCGTATTCCTCGTCTTGTCCGTGGATGACATTCTCTTGATAGGAAATGACATTCCTATGCTACAATCTGTTAAAGGATTCTTGTTACACAGGTTCTCTATGAAAGACCTGGGTGATACCTCTTACATTCTGGGGATCCAGACCTATCGTGATAGATCTAAGAGGATGTTGGGACTTTCGCAGTCCAGGTATATCAACACTATACTGAAAATATTCACTATAGAAGATTCAAAGCGCGGTAATTTACCGGCCTATCACGGAATCACCCTATCCAAAGAGATGTCTCCCAAGACTGATTTGGAAATGGATCGCATGTCAGTTATACCTTATGCTTCTATGGTAGGCTCTATAATATATGTGATATTGTGTACCAGACCAGATGTAGCTTACACACTAAGCGTGGTAAGCCGGTATCAGTCAGACCCAGGGGAGAAGCACTGGATAGCAATAAAGAACATTCTTAAGTATCTGAGAAGGACTAAGGATATGTTCTTGGTTTACAGCGGAAAAGACCTCCAGATCGAGGCTTTTGCTGACTCCAGCTTCCAGAGTGACAAGGATGACTCCAAGTCCATGTCAGGTTATGTCTTTACACTCAATGGAGGGGCAGTGTGCTGGAAGAGTTCCAAGCAAGACACCGTTGCTGACTCGACGATGGAAGCGGAGTATATCGCAGCTTCTGATGCCGCAATAGAAGAAGTCTGGGTAAAGAAGTTCTTAATAGAACTTCAGGTGGTTCCCTCCATTGTTAATCCAATACCTCTGTATTGTGGCAACAACGGGGCTACAGCTTTAGTAAAGGAACCTAGGTCCCATCAAAAGTCCAGACACATCTTGAGGCGGTATCACCTGATCAGGGAGATCATAGATCGCCGGGAGATCGAGGTCCGAAGAGTTGCTACAGAGGAAAACACTGCAGATCCATTCACAAAGGCCTTACCACAGACGCGGTTCGAGAGGCTATTCGAGATGATAGGTCTGCGATACGCCAGCACATGGCCTGAGTGCAAGTGGGAGATTGTTAGTGTTATATACCCTAGAGGCCATTATTGTATCATACTAGTTTGTATATTACTTAATGGAAGCTTTGGATATTCACAGTTATATTAACAGTCTTGCTCAATATAGTAGTATGCTACTTGGTTTATATCTATCTTAATATGTGTATATGTTTCTTTTAGCATATCGTGAATACATATTAATAAAGCCTATAGGATCTTGCTTGACTACCAGCGTTGTGATGGCAGTCACATTAGTGGGGGCTGGGTAGTCTACAAGCCCATCCTTTTTCAGGTCCCTAGTCATAGGATTATCGAGACATGGCATCGATACTCCGGAGTAGACTAGTGTGTACGCTTCTCGTCCCAGCTGGGGAAATGGTCTGTCCCACAGCCATTAGTACGTTGTACTGGAGATAGTATGCAGGTGCTCGTTGGGTTATGGGTATACCGGACAGGACTCGTAGGGAATTGTTGGTTGGTATTATACCCATCATCAGTTAACGGTTCCCAGGTGACATGAGTATAATATAGTCCGTAGACTTGACACTGCTGCTTCGCCTCGAGTGTGTTCCCACTGTTCTTAGATTGCTACCCTACCACGGCTCGACTGAGTCGTGTAAACAGGTAGCAGTTGGGTGCAGTCCCAAAACACTTGGAGGCAGTGGCAGTTAGATAGGATTCGTCTCTCCCGGTATTGGGGGTTGATATCACACTGTGTTTGGAGAGCCATTACGCAAGGTCCCTGGCAAGGGAAAGCGAGATTTACTGGTAGGTTTTCCGGTAGCTTCTCATGGTGTAATGGGCTTCACTCCGACACGACTTATACCGCTTTTTGGGGACTGGCGCTTGTCGCCCCCTTAGGCCCGATATGCGATAGTCTTAGACGAACAGACCGGACTTGTACGGAGATTGTCACATCAGGCTCAGTAGGAGTTTGGATGGGTTTCCTCATCGACCTTCTTATCGACATCTACCTGGGGACTGTCACGTACAGCTAGTATCGCTTCCGGCCTGTGGTTAAACCCACTGCCAGCATAGTGTCGAGTCTTTAGAGTCCCACACAGAGGGTTTCCCTGCTTCAGGCGAAACGATATAGAGGTCGTATGGTTTTACGACAGGGTTCAGACATATATGTGTACTTGTGCACGTATAATGTTCGGACAGATTATACTAGCGGGCTTTGGTTTAAGCCAGATTCTAGTATTGGATTATTGGATTTATGCAGTCTCAGTATATCCGTGTTTTTCATAAATACGGATGGGAGGGGCATTCTCGTAATTAGTCGAGAAGCTTCTAGAAGAAAGGTGACTCATTTAGTTTTAATTCATTTTTGAATTAAACTTAATGAGGTGGAGAGGTGATGTGTGATTTTCATTAATTGCACCATAAGTCATGAGATGATTCACCTCAAGGTAATTAATGAAGCAATGGTTGTTGATTTTATATATTATTGTTTAGATATTTTTTTATGCTTCATTATTTATCCAAATGACTTAAGATTCAATTCATTATCACATACACATTCTGTCTCAATCTTCTTCATCCTAACCCTAATCCTCTCATGTGTTGAGAACGTTAGGGTTAGCAAGACTAATAGATCCTTAATCAATCTCTATATCTTCTTGGTCACTTGGATTATCAATCCTAGCCACTTAGTTACCTCAAGTTAGATGTTAAAGCTTGAAGAAGGAACTCTCGAGTGGATCTTCTATTACATCGAGGAGGCCGACGAGGAGGTGAACAACAAGAACAAGAAGGACTAGTACCTTGAGGTATAATCATCTATCATAGTAGTTAACTACTTCTAGATAGTTTGTTAGTTAGGGTTTAGAAAAGATCCGTTTGATAGTCGATTTTACTTTGAACAAAATGATTGGTTTTCCTATTCTGCCTCCCCACATCTTGTGGGGTGTGTAACGTTGACTTACAGTTGCTTTGGCGAGCAACCAGTTTCGGGTCATTTGGTTGTTGCTGGGCGTTGGCAACGAAGGTCGTTTTGCCTTTGCCCTTTTCATTCCGGAGATCAGTTTTTGAAGAGGACGTCCAATGGCCTATCTGGTCTATTTGGGCATGCTTGTCAATCAAGGCCTGGAATGTGGACGGCTTGAAGAATATCATAAACTGGGATATAGTCTCCTGAGGATCAAGGGTTCCCACGAACATGCCTACGGCAGGAGCTTCTTCTATGCGTTGTTCAAATTTTGACCATAGGTTCCCCCATCGAATTGCGTATTGAACCCAGGTTTCTTCCGACTTCAACCTGGCATTGATTAATGCGGCGATCGGGGTGCGCTCGCTTGCGCTTGCGAAACGCTGCGTGAACAGTAGCTCCATTTCTGTAAATATTTTGATGGAGTCATTCGGAAGCTCCGAGTACCATTCAAATGTTGTCTCCGCCAAGCTGCCGACGAACTGGCAAAGCAGCAGATTTTCGTCGCCTCCAGTATTGCCGCATAGAGCTCTGAACTGAGCGACGTGCTGATGGGGATTGCCTGTCCCTTTATACACTTGGAATTTAGGGATCGTATATCCCGGTGGGTACTTGATTTGATCGTACCAGCCTGGATAAGATCGCCTAGTTCTGACGACTTGGCCAGCCGCTTCGCTTGCCTGATGAGCTTGTATTTGTTGTGCCATGTAGTCGTCATGGGCAGCTTTGGAGATCGTTTCTTTCTTGGCTGTTGAGAAAGCCGGTGGAGGATTTAACGTTTCCTCTCTGTCGTCTTCGATAATTATCGGAGGGTCTTCGGCTAGAGGATCCAGCTGGATCATTATCCCGACCATGTCTTGGAAAAGGAGCGCCATCTGCTTTATATTAGCGGCATGTTCCGTGGCCTCTTTATCCTTTCTTTCTAGCACCCTCCGCAGGAACTCGGTGTCGGTCTCCTGATCTTGGCGCTGTTCGGACGGTACTTCCAGGCTTTCTTTCTGCCCAGTGAGTGCGGCCATCTTTGTCAAGATCTCCTGGAGCTTTTGTTGTTACTCTAGAGCCTTTGTCATAGACCATGTGAGTGGTCGATGACCCATGGAAGTACGACTTTCTTCTTTCCTGGAAGCCATGTACACCATGTGTACTACCATACTCCCATACTTGGGGCGTTTGGGTCCACTGTCTTTGAAATTTACTGCAGGCCTGGGGATCTTCTCCGGCCTTCTCCTCTTATGGGAAGTCGAAGTTGAGGGGCCGTTGCAGTAGGCACCCATGCAGACGATACCTTCCGTGGTACGACAGAGGGATGGTCCTCCTTTTGCTGGGAATTCGTTTTCTTCAGCCGACGAAAGTAGTCTTTGTCAATTACAAAGTCTTGGACTTTCCGCCAGACCCTGTGGATTTTAGAGGGCAGCCACTGAGGGGGCCACTCCGGCTTCACCTGTGTTATGATTTCAGCAGGCGGATGAGACTTCTTCAATACGACGGTTGGAGAGTTCTTGCGCACCCTCCTGAGCAGCTCGAAGCTGTTCCCAGTTGGAATAGCAGCGTCAATTTCCACCATTGGAGCTTGTAGGGTAAGTCCAGAAGGGGAAATGCCCCTAGCCTTCCTTACTCGGTGCTAGTGGCGACATTGAGCATGTCGTGTAGACGGAACCAACTCTGTCGTGGGAGCAGCTTCGTCATGCCCCCCACTTTGATGAGAGGCCGTCGTTGGTGTTAGCCTGTTGAAGACTGACGTCCGTTTAGAGGGGACGGTCAATCTTTTGAAGGCCGACTTTCTGGTAGGGGAAGCATTTTTGACGACTTCACCCGTACCAGGAGTTGGAACGGCCTGTCTTGCAAAGACCGATCTTTTAGCAGGAGAAGCCCCTTTGCCGATTTCGTCTGCCGGAACTGGAATGGCTATCCGCTTCGGGATAACCCCTTCAGGTATTGCGGGCCTCTTTGCAGGCCCACTGGAGCTTTGGCTCAGTTTGTCAAAGACTGAGGTGGCAGACTTGGACGACCCGTTGAGAGGGGCCGTGGTGGTTGCAAGTCGATCAAAGGCTGACTTCTTTGGAGCTTCCTGTGATGGCATTGGGGTGCTGAAGGTTGCTGGCGGGAGCATGGTCCCGAAGAACAATCCAGTGGTGGCCTGAGTCACCTGTTCCACTGGCATTGAGAAGTTGCAGGCCGCATTTTTCCCGTACGTCACTCCTCCAGCGGGGACGGAGTGAGAGTTGCTGTTGGAGGTGCAGTTTGAAACCATCGTTTTCTCTTCACTTCTGCATAGGAGCAAGACACCAAATCTTAGTACCTCGAATCCAGGGGCAACCATATTAAACCGCGATTTGTTCGTGAACACGACACATGATGTGTGGAGTGGAAAGAGGAAAAGGTCCCACCGGGCATACCAGATTCTGTTTACCGCCAAAAACGGGAGACGAGACCGCGTAGGTCGTTTTGCCTGAATTTGGGGGCCGATACTATTTGGATTTATTCGTCCACCTCTCCGATAATGCCAAGTTGATTTATGGCACCGTGTATCAGAGGTTTGGACAGATGCGGCCATTGTAGTAGACTTCGTCAGATTCCCCTTCATTTCTGAGGGGTTTTTGATTATGGGGACACTCTTCCCTGCAGGCGCAAGCCCCTGCAGTTAATTACGTTACCGCTTAGCGATAACCACTTTCTCCTTCTCCAGAAGTTCATTTCGTGTCGTGTGTGTTTGTTTTAGTTTTTTTGGTTGCCCGTGGATTGTATACGGAGAATAATTTATGTTGTCGCCCACAGGGCACGATTAGTCTAAATCCTTATATTTTAGATTTGGGTTTTTATTTAAGGATCATTAATCTCATTTGAGATTAAGATCAACTTAAATGTTTGTTAAGGATACGTTAGTCCGATCTTGGACTAAGATCTACTTAACGGGGGTTTAGGATCTTTTTTGATCCAACAAAAGAGCATTTTGGCTATAACGTTTTAGTTTAGGAACGTTACGGTCCGTAGATCACCATTTTTGGGATGAGTGTTTAGTTTAAGGACGTTACGGTCCATAACTTAGTTTAAGGATGCTGCGGTCCATAGCTAGTTTAAAGACGTTGCGGTCGGTTGGGATGTGCCCGTCAATTTGGGATTGCACCAAAGAGTTATTGGTTATCGGGTCCCACCGCCTCTCTGAAGACGCTGAAGAATTACAACGACATTTATCAGAGATGTGAGGAGATGTACCTTTGAACCAATGTCCGTTGGAAGATTAGTAGTCGTATTTGGGACTAAGACCAATTTGGAAAATGGTGAGCACATGGGCTCAGTTGATCTGAATTAGAGACCTTTGGTCAACTTGGGCTCAGCCCACTTAGTCTTTGAATAAAGTGTTAGACACTTATTTGGGCTCAGTCTCTTTTCTGTGCAAACAGTGCTGGGTATTGATATGGGTTCTGACGCTCACCCTTTACTTTACCCTCTTTTTTTGTTTTTTATGGAGTGTTAAACTCTCTTTATGGCGCCCACGTGCGGAGCACGTAAGGCGTTTGGTGCTGAGCGCCGATTACTGAGTGCTAGGCACTCCTTATTGAGCAGCGTCCACGTGATGGGCACGTGAGGCGCTTGGCACTGAGCACCGACCATTGAGTGCTAAGCACTCTTTATTGAGCTGTGCCCACGTGAGGGACACGTAAGGCGCTAGGCGCTAGGTTTTCTTTATATGCTCTGTTCTGAAGAGTTTAATTATGTGTTCTTTTCTGGATCTTTGATCCCCAAGAATAAATTCATCCCTATAAGATTTAAATTCTCATTTGTGGGAGACTTGTCTCATGGATCTCAGATCCAGGGAAAGAACTATGTTCTTTTATGAGGGTTAAACCCTTAGATATGCAGATGAGATACTTCGATCTTTATTTCTTTTATTTACCTCAAAAAAATATGTTCTTCTTTCTTCCTTCTTAAAACTTTTTGCTTTGTTTTTCTTAAAGCTTATGGGGGTCTCTCACTATTCAAGACTTGATGTCTTAGGTCCTTTATATAGTAGAGGCAAGTCTGTTGATTTAGTTGAAGAAATCTCTCATTGAGAGATCCTTAATTGATTTGGAGATTTTATCTACCGTTGGATCTTTAATCTAAGGACTTCTATTTTACAGAAGATATTTATCTTGTTTTTAACAAGATTAGGGAAATATTTTTCCATACAGAGCTTATTCTGTGGCTTGGTGATTTTTTAATAACCATTGGATTTTAAATCTAATGGTACTATGTTTTACAGAGAATAATCTTTCTCGTTATGAAAGATTTGAGGAATATTTCCTCAACAGAATTTAATTCTGTATTTTGATGATTTGTCATCCCTGTTGGACCTTTGATCCAATAGCAGAGAACATTTAGTTCTGGCGCCGGTGCCCTCATGCGGGGCACGTGAGGTGCTGCCTCAGAGTTTTTTTAACTCTTGGCGCTGGCGCGCTCGTGCAAGGCACGTGAGGCGCCGCCTCAGAGTTTTTAACTCTTGGCGTTGGCGCCCACGTGCAAGGCACGTGAGGAGATGCCTCAGAGTTTTTAACTCTTGGCGCTGCCTTTCAAATTTCAAATAGAGCTTTGCTCTTTTGTTGGGGAAACAATAGTTTTCAACCATTATTCTATCCTATTTTATATACCCTAACAAGTAAGAATTTACTCGCTCATGAAGATCAACGAAGTAAAAGAAAGGTGGAAGAATACAGAACCCATAAGTTAAATAAAAATTAAAATTGCAGAAAGTAAACGCGGAAAGTAAATGCGGAAAGTAAAATGCGGAAAGTAAATGCGATAAAACTAAAAGAAAGAACTACTTTTTATTGAATAAACTATTGTGTTATAGAAGGCACTCACTGAAAAAGTAAATTACAGGAACTAAAAACTTAATTTGCTCGATAAATTTAAATCGATGGATGGATAGATCGATAAATAGCTCTCGGATCTTTTTATAGGCTCTGGAACTTGAAGCCCTAGTCGTCATAAATAAGTATGTGAAATTACGATCAAGATCCTGAGTTTTCGCATCCTACGACCACCAATAGACTGCGCAACCGCCGCCTATAGCTTCTTTTGACTGCGGATTCGCCGCCGTATAGTAGGCTTGAGCTTCCAAATTTTCCGTGCCTTTTTCACTCGATATTTGAAGATCCTTCTGATAAAAAGATCCTGAAAATATATCTCTTAGTCTCTTTCGTTGCGAGATTCTTTAATTTGCTCCTAATATTCGGCAGATTTGATTTGGTGAATCGATTTGCTGTGGATCTCCTACTTATAGTTCTGACCTAAGCTGATCTTATTATAATACCTACACAATATCTTAAATCTCATTGTAGTAGCATTTGTTTTATTTGAGATATTATTCCAACCAATTAAATTATATGACATCTTAAGAATATTGGTTAAGAATATTTGATATGATATACATATTTTAATAATAAATAATCTTATGGATATTTTATATAAATATGATATGCATATATTTCCCTAATTATATTAATTATAAATGAATAAATATATGATAATAATCTTTTTACAAATAAACTCACATATGTTCTTTATTTACAATTAACACCTTTTAATAGTTAATAATAATAGGGAAAATGTCTATACAAATGTGCAATAAATTTGACAGATCAGATGCTATCATCTGCTTCTTTTGAGCGCTCACGTGGATATTACGTAAGGCGCCGTCTTCATGGTTTCTTTTGAGCGCTCACGCGGATATCACGTGAGACGCTGTGTCCTTAGAGATTTAATTTCTGTTTATGTTTTTTAGAGAAGTTAAATTTCTGTTAATAGTATTTTTACCATTAACGATCACCAAGATCACTATTTTGAGCATTTGGGATCAGCTTCTTTAAGAACTAAGTTCTTAATTATGAAGGAACTAAGTTCCAGAAGTATAAACTCCATCTTTTTTACGTCCTTTCTTCCATTATTCTTTTCAACCTTGTTTTCCCTTTAATCTCTGATTCTTAAGAATAAGATCTTCCTGATGAGAATTAAATTCTCATCTTGTGGGAGACTTGTCTTGTGGATCTTAGATCCAGAGAAACAACTAAGTTCTTTTAAAATGTTAAACCCTTAGATATGATATGATAGGTAAAGAAAAGAATTTTATCTCTGGGTTTTCTTTACCTAAGCTTTGAGAGGAGGAAGATTTTCTTTTTTTTATTGAGAATTAAATTCTCTATTTTTTGTAGAAGTTTCTGTTGGGGTCTCCTTCCTCCTGAGATTTAATCTCTTTACACCTATTTATAAGAGAAGGAAAAAATCAATTTGTTTTAAGAAAATCTCCTATTAAGAGATCATGATTGATTTTATAATTAATCAAATTGATCTTAAAAATCAACCGGTAAATTTTATGTACCGGTTGATTTTTAATCTAAAGGCTCTTTGTTAAACAGAGAAGATCTTTCTTATTTTAGAAAGATCAAGAAAATATTTCCTATATAGAATTTAATTCTATCATATCAATATCTTGTTTGTTTAATAAGATTAAGAAAATATTTTCCTAACATAGAATTTAGTTCTATCATATGAATATCTTGTTAGGAAGATATTTTCCTAACCATATAATTTAATTCTATCAGATACTTTAATTGGTGATATTTTATCACCATTGGATTCTAAATCCAAAGATTCTTTGTTAGAGAAAGATCTTTCCATATTAAACAATTAGGAAAAATATTTCCCTAATGGAATTTAATTCTATCGCATAGAATTTAATTCTATCAGATGTGAGTGTTTCAAATTGGGGCGCTCAAGTGCTATCATGTGAGCGTGGCCATATACATATATGGCAGTGGCATTCACGTGCTTTGCATATGACCGCTGCCACAAGAATGCGGGAAGGGAACTCACGTGTTTAACACGTGGGGGGCTATCATAGGATTTAATCCTATCTGAAGCCGGTACTTGCATGCTTTGCATGTGAGTGATCACGTGTTTAACCCGTGGGCGTTGCTATAGGATTTAATCATAACTGCAGCAGGTACTCGCGCGCTTTGCTCATGATTGCTCACGTGCTTTGCACATAGGGAAGGTCGTCATGATATTTAAATCTATACGAAGCCGCTACTCACATGTTTTTCATGTAAGTGATCACGCGTTTAATACTTAGGGGCCGCCATCTATTTTTATAAAGTGAACAGCAAACTTTGAGTTAAAATTTATGGCGGGAACAAATGTCCTCCACTATTTTGCCTACGTAGGTATGTACGTGGGTTAAGTAGTGCAAATTTATGCATCACTATAGAATTGATGGCTCAGGAGACAGATTTAGATCTCTGTCGCCTAAGGCTTTGTCCATCTTCATGAGCCATAAAATTCTCAAGAAGGTTTTTCTCCCTATGAGTCATGAGGATCTCATAGGTGCATATTCACCCTAGAAATCGTGAGGATTCCTAAGTGTCCCTCGCCTCCGTGAGTCGTAAGGATCTTACTCGGGTATTTTTTCCTTACGAGTCGCGAGGAACCGTAAGTGGCTTCTTCATTTCTTTAGCATGCAACTTTGACGAATGTGGCCCGTGGGTAGTATACGAGAGTCAATATTGACCTCCTTGTAGGGCAGTGATAGGTTAGGAAACGTGTTTAGATCTGTCGCTTAAGACTTTTCAACTTTATGAGCCGTGAGGGTCTCATAAAGATATTTCTTCCTACGAGTCGAGAGAATCTCGTAGGTGTATTTTCTTCTTAGAAGTCGTGAGGACTCCTAAGTGTGTTTTCTCTTGGGAGTTGTAAAGATCTCATAAGAGTATTTTCCCCTTACGAGTCGAGAGGTCCCATAAGTGGCTTCTTCTCCTCATTGAATGCAATTTTGTCGAATGTGACTCATGGATAGTATACAATAGTCGGTCTTGACCTCCTTATAGGGCAACCGTTGCATAGGAAATAGGTTGATATCCCCGTAGCCTAAGGTTTTTCAACTTTATGAGCAGTGGGGGTCTCATAAAAATGTCTCTCCCTAAGTGTCGAGGAATCTCGCAGGTGTATCCTAACGTGAAATATAGATAACCCCTTTCAATATAGGAGTCTATTATGTTTGTAGTACTGGTTTACGCCCATTGTACCATCGCGTTAGCTCATATATTCTTAACATGTAGTCCCTTAGGTTGCTGATCGAGTAGCCCCGCGTCTGTCGTGTCTCTGATCCCTTCTGAGGATGGACAAGACGTCTTCAAGTAGTCTTCTCAGGTTGGAATATTCACATTACCGTTAGAAGATCCAGCGTTAGGTTTTTCCGTGGCACTTTACTTAAGTTTATGCTCGATTTGGAGCCCCGATGAGTCATAACCGCATCCTTCTGAGGTGGGATGACATCCAATGGTTTTTAGGCTTGCCATCAAGACCCGAAACTAGGAATATGCCATCACTTCGCTTTTGCTTTGATGAAATCGTGCCGCTCTTTCACTGAAGATGGATAGACATCCATATGACCTCTATGCTGTACATATCGCTATCGAGATCCGGAGCTAGGATTTTGTCCTAACTCCACTTTTACTTTGGCTCCTTAGAGCTTTGCTGACACCACGATTGTACTTTGCTGGAGTAAGAGAGACGTCGAACTGGTCTTTAGGCCGAATACATCGCCATCGAGACCTGGAGCTAGGATTTTACCATTACTCCATCTTTGATTTGACTCTTTAGTCCATGTTGACATCGCGTCTGCACCGAGAAAGAATGTCGAGCAAGGATTTTGCCATTACTCCACTTTTGTTTTGGATTCTTAGAGGTTTGCTGACACCACGTCTGTACTTTTCTAGAGTAAGAGAGACGTCAAATTGGTATTTAGGTTTAATACATTGCCATCGAGACCCGGAGCTAAGATTTCGTCATTGCTCCGTTTTTTATTTGACCCTTTGGTCCATGTTGACGTCGCGTCTGCACCCTGCTGGAATGAAAAGAACGTGGAACTGAGTTAGGATTTTACCGTTACTCTTCTTTGGTTTGACCCTTTGGTCTTTGGTGACGTTGTATCTGCACCAAGAAGAAACATTGAGATGATCTCAAAGTCGAAAATGTTGCCATTGGGATTAGGAGTTAGGAGTTAGGATTTTGGCATTGCTTTACTTTTATATATTTGACCCTTTAGTCTTTGTTGACGTTACGTCTGCACCCTGCCGGTATGAAAAGAATGTTGGGTTGGTCTTCAGGCTGTAGATATTACCATTGAGATATGGAGCTAGGATTTTCCAATCACTCCACTTTTATTTGACCCTTAGGTCCTTATTAACGTCGTGTCTGCACCGAGAAGGAACGTCAAGGTGAAACTAGAATTTTGCGATTACTCCACTTTTGCTTTGGCTCCATGGAGCTTTGTTGACACCACTTCTGTACTTTGCTTGAGTAAGAGGGATATCCAAATAGTCTCTAGGCTGTATGTGTGCCATCAAGAGTCGGTTCTTCTTTTGATGAAGCATGATGGGAAAACATGGTTCCCTTTTTTTATTTGTGCTCATGAATTCTATAGAAGAGTCGGTATGGACCTACTTGCAGTGCATAATTTTATTTTTTTTATTTATATTTTCGCAATTCCCTATCTTTTCAGTTTTTCATATCGCGAAAGTCGCGATTGCCCAATCATTTTGGATATTTTTTCGCGGTGCCAGTCATTTTGGCTTTGTCATTTTTTATTTTTATTCGCTATTTTTTTATTGCGAGTTGTACAAATATTTCGGCTGTTTCATATGCCTATATTTTTATGACTCGCTGATTTTTATTGCGGGTCGGGAACATGGAATTTACCATCTTCGGCATCAGTGTTGCTACAACTGGAATATTACTAAGAGCGACTCATCATTTGCCTTTGTTGCTTTGAACAAAGGTAGCTCTGAAGATAGGTTTAAGCCCCTGCCAACTAAGGCTTTTTGACTTTATGTGCCATAAAGATCTCATAAAGGTATTTCTTCCTATAAGTCGAGAAGATCTTGTAGGTGATTTTTTTCCGTAGGAATCGTGGAGATTTCTAAGTGTGTTTTCTCTTTTAACTCGTAAAGATCTTATAAGAGTATTTTCTTCTTATAATTCGAGAGGACTTACAAGTGTCGTTCAACATATGGGGATATTTCTCGCTATCGGTAGAACTCGGTTTGAGCATATTTTGTTCGTGTCTGTAGATTGTATACAAGAGTCGATATCGAACCACTTATAGGGCAAATTGGGGGATATGACGGCTTAAGAATAGGTTTAGATCCGTGTAACCAAAGACCTTTGAATTCTATGAGTCGTGAGGGTCTCATAGGGAGTATATTCTCCTTACGAGTTATGAGGATCTCGTAAGTGCATTTTCTCCTTAGGAATCGTATGGATTTCTAAGTGTGTTGCTCCTTTGTGAGTCATAAGGATCTCACCCGGGTATTTTTTCTTTAACAAGGTCGATGGGACCCCGCAAGCGTACACAATTTTTTATGAGATTGCGCCCTTTCGTGTTTTCACAAACTCGCCGACAGTCTCGCTGTTTTTACTCACAGCGCCCTTTCGGGTTTTCATCCGTGCTCATTTCGCGTATGGACATACCTTTTTTTGCGAACAGTAGAACTCTCAAAAGTAGCTTCGCCACAGGTGACTCATCGATTTGCTGGTGGGTCTTAAATGTGGCTTCATCGCTGGAGTAGCTGTGTAGTCGGTGGGACTTGAGTTGCAATTTTCACCGGTGGGACTTCAATTATAATGTCGATCTTAAGAAGAATATTAGTTTAGGGACATTGCAGTCCATTATCGCCGTGTTTGGGGCGACGCGCTTGTTTAGGGACATTTCGGTCCAACACTTTCGGGTTCGTAGCGAAATGCTAGTTTAGGGATGTTTTGGTCCAACATCTTCGTGTTCGGAGCGAAGTGATAGTTTAGGGACGTTTCGGTCCAACATCTTCGTGTTCGGAGAAAAATGCTAGTTTAGGAACGTTTCAGTCCAATATTTATCATTCGGTCGGGGAGTTACATAACTCATCCCTTCTAACGCTTGCTTTCTTAGGCGCTTCAGTCTGGCTATTGTATGAGTGGCCACTTCACGCCTTAAGCTATCTTCATCCTATTGGACTGCTTCATTTATCATCGTACTAGTCGGGTTCTTTTTTAAGGAAATACCAGGCACCTTACACAGTGTAACTTACACAACACCTGCCCTCGGCTCATCAATGTCGCTTTTTGACGCTGATGGAGTATCTTCTTCATATACTAAGGAACGAGATATCACATCACTTTTTCTGCTGAATCATCTTCCTCCTTGGAAGAATGAACTTGACTTAGGAGCTTTTCCCCTCATCAACCATTTTAGGAGTAGGACATGGCTTCTTTTTCCCTTCCATGATTTCTGGTTCAAGCGGGCTATTCCACTTGATGACCCGCTTGTAGGTCCCTTAATATCCTTTTTGTTATTTGAAGAAATGACCACCTCACATAGAGGTTCCTCTGCCAGTGAGCAAGATACCCCCTGTGCATATTTTGGGGAGCAAGTATTCGCGTCCCTGTCTCTTCAAGGGTTGGACCTGCGCTGACGCTATTTTGAGGACATGTTGCTTCAGAGCCACTTATTTTTTGTTAGTGCGTGTTGGTGACAAACGCCGCTGTGCCTCCGCTTTTCATATATCTTCGTCGGAAGAGAATGGGTCTTGATATATTTGATCCAATTGAGCCATTTTATCTATGAGCTCTTGGAAGGTCGTTAGCTTAAAGAGGGCCATATATGAGAACAACTTTGAATTTAGGTCAAGGTGGCTATGAACATTCCTAGAGCCGGAGGTTCGTCGATGCACTGCTCGCATTTTGACCAGAGATTTCACCATCGGGTAACATATTGAACCCAAGTGTCGTTCGGTCTAACTCTTTCATTGACCAACGTCATCACGTTAGTGCATTTATTCACACTAGAGAATCTCTGACAGAGAGCATTTCCATCTCGTTGAAGGTCTTCATGGATTCATTTGGGAGTTCCGTATACCATTCGAAGGTAGTACTCGCCAGACTGATGATGCACTATCGGAGGAGCAGTATATCATTTCCTCCAGTGTTGCCGCACATGGATTTAAAATGCGCGATGTGCAAACCAGGATTCTCGGACCCTTTATACATTTAGAGCATCGGAAATGTGTATTTTGGCGGGTATTAAACTTGATCGAACCCTGCTGGATACGGTCGACCAGTCTTGATCGACCTATCTGCTGCTTCACTAGCATAGCGAGCTTTGATTTGCTGAGCTATGTATTCGTCCAGCCTTGTTTTGGAAATCATTTCCTCTTTAGCCGTTGGTGGGGCTTGCAAAGAATTTAAAATGTCGTCCTTGTCATTAAGAGTGATTACCGTGGTTCATCTGCCAGTGGTTCTGAATGGACCTGTTCGCCGCCGAAAACCGGGAGACGAGACCGCATTGGTTCGTCTTGCCTGAATTTGGGGGCAGATACTATTTGGTTTTATCCGTCCACCTCTCCGAAAATGCCAAGTTGATTTATGGCACCGTGCATCGAAGGTTTAGACAGCTGCGTCCGATGTAGCAGACTTCATCTGATTCCCTCTCATTTGAGGGGTTTTTGATTGTGGGGACACTCTTCCCTGCAGGTGCAAGCCCCTGCAGTTAGTTATGCTACCGCGTCGCGGTAACCACTTTCCCTTTCTCCAGATGGTCACTTTGTGTCGTGTGTGTTTGTTTTATTTTTGGTTGCCCGTGGATTGTATACGGAGACTAATTTATGTTGTCGCCCGTAGGGCGTGGATTAGTCCAAATCCGTATTTTCTTAGAATTGGGTTTGGGTTGGGTTTAAGGATCGTTAATCTCATTTGAGACTAAGATCAACTTAAACATTTGTTAAGGATACGTTAGTCTAATTTTAGACTAAGATCTACTTAACAGGATCATTTAAATCCAACAAAAGAGCATTTGGACTCTATTGTTTTAGTTTAGGGACATTGCGGTCCATTGGGTTTAAGGACATCATAGTCCGTGACAGTTTAAAGACGTCATAGTCTGTAATATTTAAAGACATCATAGTCTATAAGTGTAAGGACCTCACAGTCCATAAAGTTTAAAGACATCATAGTTCATGGGATTCTGGTTTAACCAGTTTGGGGATGCATGAATAGTTATTGGTTATTGGGACCCCCATCTCTCTGAAGACGTTGAAGGATTACAACGACATGTATCAGAGGTATGAAGAGATGTACCCTTGAACCAATGTCCCGATTTTGGAAAGTAGGATGAACATCAGTTTAGATGTCATTTGTTGGGAGCTTATTAGCTGCCTTGAGATCAGCTTTGGAAACCCTGAGCATGAAGAGCTCAATTGATGGTCCTTGGAACATTTGGTCTGATTCTTGCTAATGATAGCCCTTCATAGTTTTCAACCCTAACATGTTTATTCAGCGCTCACGTGCTCCCACGTGATACTCTGAGGCAGTATTAAAACACTGGAATTTGAGAATACTCACGTGAGGTCACATGAGACGCTTGAACTAGTGTTAAACATTAAGAATTTGATGCGCTCACATGGGTTCACGTGAGACGCTTGAAGTCGGCGCTGCTCCTTTAGGTTTATTCCCTTGTTATTTTCTGAATGCGAAACACTGTTGGGTCACGTGGGATCACGTGAATAAAAACTGCCCATTGATTTATTCCCTTTCTTCTTTATAAAAGTTAAGTACTGCTTGGGGGTCACGTGAGGTTACGTGAGGCGCTCCAAAAATAGGGTTTATTCCCTTTTTTCTTTTATAAGTGTTGAACACTTCTCAGGGGTCACGTAGGGTCACGTGAGGCGCTCCAAAAATAAGGTTTATTCCCTTTTTTATTTTATAAGTGTTGAGCACTTCTCAGGGGTCACGTGGGGTCACGTGAGGCGCTCAAAAATAGGGTTTATTCCCTCTTTCCTTTATGAGTGCTAAGCACTATTGGGTCACGTGAGATCACATGAGACACTCTGAAGAATGAAAATTGCCTTTATTTTATTCTCCTTTTCTTTTTCTGAGTGCTAAGCATTATCAAGGGATCACGTGAGGTCATGTGAGTCGGCCCCAAATTGAGATGTATTTTAGATTTACTCCCCTTTTTGAAAAACTTGTTCGGTGGTGCGCCAAGAGTTATTGGTTATTGGGACCCTCCACCTCTCTGAAAACGTTGAAGAATTACAACGACATGTATCGGAGGTATGGAGAGATGTGCCCTTGAACCAAATTCCAAATTGAGGGGAGAGATCATGGTGGGATGAACATCGTTTTAGATGCCATATGTTAGGAGCTCATTAGCTATTTCTGGGACTGAGATCGGTTTGGGGGACCCTAAGTATGAGGGGCTCGATTGATTGCCCTTAGAAGATTTGATCTAAATTTGGCTAATATTGGCTTCTCATAGTGTTAAACACTAATATATGATCGGCGCTCACGTGCTCCCACATGAGGCCTTTAATTAGTGTTAAACACTAGGGTATGATCAGCGCGCACGTGCTCCCACGTTAGGCTCTCCAAAAATAGGGTTTATTCCCTTTTCTCTTTTATAAGTGCTGAGCACTTCTCAGGGGTCACGTGGGGTCACGTAGATAGATCTCAGTCTTTCCTTTTTCATTCTTCAAAGGTGCTCATGTGGGAACACGTGGGCTTTATTTTGTAGCATTGAATGCTAATGAATCAGCAGGCTGTTCTTCTATGGTTCTGAGAGATCAAGTTCTCCTTTTGTTCTTTGCAGGGATTAAATTCTTTTTAAAGGGTTAAACCCTAGTTCTAGAGGAATTGAATTCCTGTATGTTTTGTAAGATTTAAACTCTTTTGGATTCAGTTCTTTCCCCTAACTTTTGAATCTGCATGACAGAATCTCCCCGATGAGAATTAAATTCTCAACTTGTGGGGAGATCTGCTTTTGCAGACCTTAACCAGAGGAAGAACTAAGTTCTTTGAGAAGAGTTAAACTCTTGGTTTGAGAATTAAATCCTCTTTTTGTGAGAGCTTTTGGAAGGGGTTCCTCTTCTTTAGAGAATTAAATTCTCTTTATATTTTTCTTCCCCTCTCCCTCTGTCCCCTTTTTTCTCCTCTTCTTGCTCCTATTTATATGAGAAGAAAAAGAATCAATTTGTTCAGCAAATCTCTCATTGAGAGATTTTGATTGATTTTATAACCAACATGATCTTTTAGATCACTCGGTGAATTTTATTCTCCGTTGGATTTTTAATCCAAAGGCCCTCTGTTTAACAGAGAAGATTTCTTGTTTGTTTAACAAGATTATGAATATCTTATTAGTTTTAACAAGATTAGAATTTTATTCTATCATATCTTTTTAGTTTAATAAGATCAGAAATATATTTTCTTAATATGGATATCTTGTTAACATAGAATTTTATTCTTGTTATAATATTAGGAAAATATTTTCCTATGATAGATTTTATTCTATCAAATGATCACTGCTGGATCTTTGATCTAAGGATACTCGGTTTAACAGAGAAGATCTTTCTAGTTTAAGGAAGATTAAGAAAATATTTCCCAAAATAGAATTTAATTCTAGAATTTAATAAGAGCTTTTTAAATTGGGATGCTCACTTGCTTTGCATGTGAGAGGCAAGAGAACTCATGTGTTTAACACGTGACCCCTGCTATGGGTTTTAACCTGTTTATGTTCAGCGCTTATATGCTATGCATATGAGCGCTTACGTGTTTTACACGTGAGGCCTGTTTGACAATTAGTGATTTATGTTCAGCGCTCATATGCTTTGCATATGAGTGCTCACGTGTTTTACACGTGATGCCTATTTGGCCCTTTGTTATTTATGTTCAGCGCTCATATGTTTTGCATACGTGTGCCCATGTAATTTACACATGGTGCCTGTTTTTTGAGGATTCTCCCCCTTTTTTGAAAGGGAACAAGTAGCTCTTGGCCGAAAATTTTGGCGGGAACAGGACCATCATTCCAGCCATATTCTAGATCAAAAGAGCCATTTGGCTCATTTTAGCGGACATCTGTGCCGCTTATTCATCTCTTTTCTTAAGAACGCGCTTCAAGCAATCAATATCCGACTCCTTCCCTACACTTTTCTTCAGGTGCGTCCTTAGGATTTTCTTTAGGCAGTGGACTAGCAAGTGCTGCCGCCTGAGCAAGCTCTTCTGCAACTTTTCACGTTGCAGTTGGCCTTTTGTCGAAGACCGAGTATACGGTCCGTGACTAGTAGAGGCTCGACCTTCATCTTTGGAGCTCACCATATGGATTGTGTGAACTACCATACCCCCAGGCTTGGGGCATTTGGAACTTTGGCCTCTCGATTTTTCTTCGGGCGCTTGAGCTTTATTTGACCTTTCTTTTTTGTGAGAAGTCGCTTTAGGAAGAACCATCATATTAGGATCCACCTTGGGATGAGTCCCCTTGTATTTTGAAGGGGAATTATCAGAGTTTGGCTGATGCTTAGGGGAAGAGATGCGGACGACTACCGAGTCCTTCACCTGCTTCTACATCTTTTATATAGAAGAGGAAAGATTTCACGGAGAGCGAACTGGTTTCTGCTCTCCTTGGATCTCCACGGGCCGCGAAGATTTCTTCAATACTACGGTGGGAGAATTTTGTCTAACCCTTCGTAGCAGTTCAAAGTTGTTCCCGGTTGGAACAGTAGCATTCATCATTAGAGTTGAAGCAGGACTAGATAGAGAACTGCCCCCAGTTTGTCATATTTAACGCTGATATTGACGTTAGTGATGTCTTGCGACCGGAGCTTTATCAGTCTCAGGAGTTTGCTGAGCTTACCCTATGTTTTCTTTGAGAGCATGACTATTCTGCCCCCTGTGTCGACCTTGGTCCTCGACAAGAGCCAGTCGTATGAAGACCGTTGCCGTCGGCAAAGTTGAAGTTTGGGGAGCCAGCCTGTGGATGACAAACTTCATCTGGGCTTACTCATTCGGCATTGAGGCACTGAGGGTAGGTGGTGAGAGTTTCGATCCAAAGAAAAGCCCGTTGATTTCTTGAAGAACCGGATTGCAGAGATTTGAAGCTGTAAGTGGTCCATACTTGACCCACCAGATGTGACAGAGCCTGAGTTGCAGTGAGTGGAAGCAAACGCCATTCTACAAAGAGACGAAACGCTAGCTTCAGTATCTCATCACCTAAGGGAAACCACAAATATATATACCATGATTATTTGATCATGGAAAAACACGACACACGAAGTGTGGAGTGGAAAAAGGAAAGGGCCCTACTAGGCATGCCAGAATCTGTTTACCACTGAAAACTGGACTAAGATGTTGGAGGATGTCTAGCCTGATTTTGGGGGCAGATGCTATATGAACATATCCATTCACCTCTCTGAATATGCCAAGTTGATTTATGGCACCGTATATCGGAGATTTGGATAGATGCGACCGATATAGAATGACTTATCAGATTCTCCCTCATTTGTGAGTGTTTTTTTTATTGTGGGGACTCTCTTCCCTGCAGACGCAAATCCCTGCAGTTAATTATGCTATCACGTTATGATAACAACTTTCACCTGCTTCAGGAAGATCACTTCGTGTCGTATTATGTTTGTTTTATATGAGGTTACCCTTAGATTGTATACGGAGACTAATCTTGCCATGCCCGTAGGGCACAGATTAGTCCAAATCCGTATATTAGATTTAGGGTTTTGAACTTATGACTCAAATCTCATATAAATGAGGTTCATCAGTTCATGGGATATATGGGTTTGATCTAAGAATCGTTAGTAGTATACCGGACTAAGATCAACTTAGGAACAATGCGCATATAAGCTCAACTGATCATCAGATCATATATGAATAGCTTATGGATAGTATACGGTAGTCAATATCGAGACGGTTCACAAGGTAAAACGAATTAGTTTAAGGACATCGAGGTCCATAGAAGACATGGATGGAATATGGCTTGTTTGTGGCCGTGGATTGTATACGGAGCCGTAGAACTAAACATATATTAGTTTAAGTACATCGCGGTCCAATATTAATTTAGGGAAATTTCGATCCATCTTTCATCTTGCGCGCACGTGTATATTTTACGTGGGAAGTGGTGACTTCCGATTGATGGCTGGATGCTAAGTTATCCTAATTAGACTCCATGCATTGCAGTAGAGTGTAGATTTTGTTAGTTGCTCCTGAAGGGGTAAAACCTATAAGGAGTAAGTGGATCTTTCAAGATCAGTGCATATGGAAAGGTACTGACCTAATTAGGCTAGATTTGTAGTAAAAAGTTTTCGTCATATACCCGTTGTGGATTGTGATGAAACTATTGTTTCAGTGTCTGTGCTGAAATCCATACGGATAAAATTTTCCACTGCTGTTTTTCATGACTGTGATATCTGGCAGATGGATGACTATAACGTCTTTCTAAATTGGATTTAGAAGTGTATGTGTATATGACTCTGCCAGAGGGTTATCTTAGTCAGTGGGAGTAGCAGTAAGTGTGCAAGTTTCTTAAGTCTATTTTTAGACTAAAGCAGGCATAGCGGAAATGGATCATCTGTTTTGATATTACGGCCAAAATGTTTGACTTCATCAAAATGAGAGATGAACATGGTATTTGTAAGAAGGTAGTAGGGAGTGTTGTAAGATTCCTTATATGGTATGTGGATGACGTAATCATGATAAGAAATGATGTTTCTATGCTGCAATTGGTAAACCAATGGTTGTCATATGTGTTTCTCCATACATGACATGGATGTCAGTCTAATCCTAGAGAAACATAGGGTTGCAGTGAAGAGCATTTGATGTTCCTGGTGTATGGTAATGGCAGCCTCCTGTAGGAGGTGGTTACTGATTCTAGCTTCCCATAGAAGACAGAGCGTCTGTCACAGGTTATAAGTTTACTTCTTTTGAAGAGTAGTATATTGGAAAGAGTTTCAACTGGGATACTAAGGTTATCGTGATGCTAGATGCTGATTGTGAATCAGCAAAGGATACTGCCTGAGAATTCACTTGATATAATTGTTCATTTATGAAAATGATCCCATCGTCTGTCCAGGCAAATACTAAGGCAGGTATCGTTCAGTTCGGGAGATATTTGATCTTCGCGAAATTGAGATACAGGGATAAAAGGAGGGATGCACTGTGCTAGGTCCACTCATTGATGCTAGTTCTCCAACACAGTTTGCGAAATTGTTAGTACAGAAGTTGGGTTTGCGATACCGCAATAATTGGGCTTAAGAGCAAGTGAGAGATTGTTGGATATAGGTGCCCTCAAGGTAATTATTATAATTGAAGCAGGATCTATACGAGAAAACAATCTTACTCGAGATGATAGTATGCTATCTGGTTTGTCTTTATCTTTCATGTGATACGTTTTATTCACCATAGCTCGAGGGGCTCACCGAGCTCGATGGGAAAACCGGGCACGTATCGTTTAGACATGATATAAAGCCTTAGGATTTTTCTTGACTATCAGGACGAAGATGCAGATCATACTAGTGGGGACTGTGTAGTCGATAAGCACATCCTTAAATGTCCCTAGTTGTAGTAGTATCGAGACTAAGAATCGGTACTCCAGTTTAGACTAGTGTGTACGTTTCCTGACCCGGTTGGAGGGCGATAACTGATCCTGCATCTATTGGTGTTTGATATCGAGAATTGTTACAGATACTCATTAGTGGAGTTACATTGGATGGACTCACTGAGAACTCCTAGTTGGTAATATATCAATGTCAGATAGCAGTTCTCTGATGACATGAGTACAGGGTAGTCCCTAAGATCTGAGATCGCCATAGTGTCTCATGTGTATTCCCACTATACTTAGACTTCTATCCTACAATGGCTCAAAGGAGTCGTACAAACAGGTTTTTGTTGGGTATAGTCCCGAAAAATGTCGAGGAAGTGAGCGGTCGAGGGGATTCGTCTCATTCGGTATAGGGAGTTGATATCGCGCTGTGCAGGACATGACTGCAACCACAAGTCGATGGCTACCACAGTGGAGAAAAACTGATAAGTGTTATCATTTGTATCTCCGGTTGGTTGTGAGTCCTCTGTCGCTCGACTTAAGTTATTAGGGTCAGTCAGATTCCAAACCCTAGACCCGATATGTTATACCCTTGGACGAAGAGACCGGAATATACGGTGACTGTCACTTATAGACTGTGTAGGGTTCGGATGAGTTTGCTCATCGATCTGCTTTTATCTTGCTCATACCTGAGTAGTTGTTACGTACAGGTAGTGCCACTGACATGCTTGTGAGTTAACCCATCAAGGGATTGGATCTCAAAGTGTTTCGGATTCAGTCGAATATGATTCTATATATAACCTACCTCCAGCGTATTGATAGGTTTTTAGAGTCCAGCAACGAAAGTGCCAGCCCAGGCAAAATGTTGATGTGACGTGCGTATTGGATACGTACGGGAGTTCGGTTAAATGCTTGATTTAATCGAATGTCCAAAAAATACTAAACGGTTTAAAAACCGGAATATTAAGTCAATTGTTGACTTAATAACCGTATATGTGATATGGTTTCTTATGTGTGTGTGTGTGTGTGTGTGTGTAAAATACACTCTCTTTTGCTCTCTCATTAGTATTAGATACTGATCGATTTATTTCTGTATGGGATACATATATTCTTCTCTTTAAGATTATATATATACATATATATGTGTATGTATATGGATACATATACACTCCTGTTTCCCCAATCTGAGCATAGCTCTGTTCAAATTTTGAAATTTGAAATGGAGCAGCGCTTCATAGCTGCGCCAGCGCTAAGAGCGCTGCACTCTAAGCAGCGCACAACGTGCAAAGCACGTAAGAGCTAGCGCTAAGAGTGCTGCACTCTAAGCAGCGCACCACGTGCAAAACACGTGAGCGCTAGCGCTAAGAGCGCTGCACTCTAAGCAGCGCACCACATGCAAAGAACGTAAGCGTTAGTGATAGAACAAAATATTCTCGGCCCTTGGATCAAAGATCCAACGAACATGATTAAAAATCATCAATTGACCAGAATAAAATTCTGTTAAGGAAATATTCCTCAGAATCTTTCCAAACAGGAAAGATTGTGCTCTGAAAATCAAAGCACCATTGGATCAATGATCCAATGGTGATTGAAAATCACTAAAATACAGAATAAATTCTGTATGGGAAAAGATTTCCTAATCTTGTTAAAAATAAGAAGATTGCCTTCTGTAAAACAGAAGCCCTAGGATCAAAGATCCAACAGTGGGGAAATCCCCAAATCAATTAGAGAAAAGATCTCTTCAACCGATTCAACAAATCAGCCTACCCTATATAAAGGCCTCAAGACTTCAAGTCTCAGAGAGAGGAACCCCCCCCCCCCGCCAAGTTTTGAGAAATTTCAAAGAAAGAAGCAAGCTGTGAGAAGAACTTTTTTTCAAGGTAAAAACAGAGAGATAAAAAAATCTCATCAGAAAAGGAACTTAGTTCTTATACTAGATCATAGATCTTTAAGACAAACTGTCTTTCACAAAAGAGATCATAATATCTCAGTATAAAAAGGGTGGAGAATAATTCAATTCTCTTACGATCACAGATCCATAAAGGCAAAGCCTTTCACCAAAAATATAATAGATTGAAACATCTCCTATAAAACGAGAACTTTGTTCTTAGATTTACGAGACAAAGTCTCTTATAAGCGATAATTTAATTCTCAAAGATCAGAGTTGTTTAAAAAAATCCCTAGCACTCCAATTAAAAGTAGCACTTCAGCGCTCCAAATCTAGCGCACAGCGCTGCGGAGCCTTAGCTCTCCAAATTTAAAAAAGCGCTCTACGCTCATTGACTGGCGCACAACGCCAAGCGCGCTACGTGCTCCTCACTGTGCGCTACATCACAAGAAGCGCTCTGCGTTCATTGACTCATTGACTGGCATTCGTATGTTTTAGATTTCTGGGTTTCGGCTTACTTAAGTTGCGTACGCCTGTAGACGTTATATAGTTTAAGTGCCGGTTACGGACCAAATTTTTGGGTCGTGACAAAGTTGGTATCAGAGCGCCAGGTTTTACCTTTCGGAGTGTAGGATGACCTTGGTATGATGGAGTAGGTAACATAAGCAGAGTAGCGTAGCATGTGTATGTTCCGCGGCATACTTACGACCCGGTACTCCGCCTAAGTGACCTTTGGACTTGTTGATTGAAATTCCTTCCGTGATTTATATACATCCCTGTGATTCGATTTCTGTATCCTTATCGAATCTTGTTTCAATTTCCAGCCTATATGCCGCTGAAGACTACGAGGGCACAGAGAGCGGCCGTGAGGGCCGAGGTCAGAGTCGACCCGTCTGAGGTGAGGACTGACCAGGGCGGTACGCCTGTTGTACCGGAGCACATTGCTATGTTTGGGGCTGGTATGCAGGACCTGCGCCAGATGATGGGGACTTTAGTAGAGGTCATTCGAGCGTAGGGGTAGGCAGTTGTTTCACCCGTTGCAGGGACCATGATGGTACCTACAGTTCCGGCAGTCGCAGTTACAGCTCCGGAGGTTATTACCGTGTCGCTGACTGAGTTCATGAGGCTGAGGCCTCCAGTGTTCACTGGCACAGATGCTGTGAGGATCCGCAGTCGTTTATCGACCGGATAGCCAGGATTTGTCGTTCGCTCCGATGCTCCAAAGGGAGATGGGCGGAGTTTGCGAGCTTTCGTCTGGAGGGTCTGGCCCAGAAGTGGTGTGAGTCGTTGGAGAGGGGAAGAGCCGCAGGTCTTGCTCCTATGACCTGGGCTGAGTTTGTGATGGTATTTCTCGCCCGTTTTATTCTACCGAGCGTCAGGGATGCACGAGTGCGCAGATTTGAGTCATTACGCCAGACTCCGGGGATGACGGCGTCGGAGTACGATGTATTATTTACCGAGCTGTCTGTATATGCTCCATACTTGGTAGCGACTGAGGAGATGATGGTGAAGAGGTTTGTTCGAGGCCTGCTTACCCAGTTGTTCCTAGCCATCAGAATTCAGCATTGCGACACATATGCGGCAGCGGTGGATGCAGCCCTATTGGTGGAAGAGCGTCTTTCTGAGTCGTCAGTTGCTCCAGAAACGAAGAGGGTTCGTACTGGTGATCCGGCGGTGAGGCGGGCGTTTAGACGTCGTGACTGTTCCCATTCAGATACTGGAGGTAGTGGAGGTTCGGGACGAGGTCAACTTTTTAGCTCTTACCCTCAGGAGGGTCAGCAGTTTGCATCTGGTTGTTACCGGTGCGGGAGTATGGGTCATCGGGTTCGAGATTGTGCTGAGCCACGGGTGAGCGAGGCAGCTGTACCGCAGGTTACCTTACCACCTTCTCCACCTCAGAGGGCGTTGCCCCTTATGCCGGTTGTTGCTCCGCGTCAGACTCTTGTGCAGAGAGATCGGGGTCGCGGTGGTGTTATACCGAGAGGGTGGGGTGGTAGAGGCAGAGGTCAACCAGTTGCCGGTAGAAGGCAGGCTCGGGTGTTTGCCTTGACTCATTAGGATGCGCAGGCGTCTAATGCTGTAGTTTCAGGTACCCTTTCTGTATGTTCTTATGATGCACATGTTCTTTTTGATCTGGGATCTACACATTCGTATGTTTCTACGCACTTCGTACCGAGTTTATGCCGAGAGTCGTGTTTGTTAGATCAACCGCTTGTCGTGACTACTACTGTGGGTGAGTCGTTTGTTGCGCGATACGTGTTCCGGTCTTGTGCTGTCCGTATTGGTGACAAAGATCTGTCCATCGACTTGATCCTTCTTGGGATGTTGGACTTCGACGTTCTGCTGGGCATGGACTGGTTAGCTACTTGCTACGCGTCCGTGGACTGCCGCGAGAAGACAGTTAGGTTTTGTTTTCCCGGCGAGTCGGTGTTTGTTGTGCAGGGGGACCGTGGTGCCGCCCCTCACAGTTTGATTTCCATCCTTTGCGTTGGTCGGCTTTTGAGGAGGGGATGTCGGGGATTCTTGGCTTTCATTCATAATAATGGAACCACAGTGGAGTCGTTGGATGGGGTTCCTACCGTGCGAGAGTTTCCCGACGTCTTTCCCGATGAGTTACCTGGGATGCCGCCAGAGTGCGATATTGAGTTCTGCATTGATCTGATTCCTGGCACGGAGCCTATTTCTATACCGCCTTATCGGATGGCTCCTGCAGAGCTTAGAGAGCTTAAAAATCAATTGCAAGAATTGCTTGATAGGGGACTTGTGCGTCCGAGTGTTTCGCCATGGGGAGCTCTTGTTCTGTTCGTCAAGAAGAAGGACGGCAGTTTGAGGTTGTGTGTGGATTATCGTCAATTGAACCGAGTTACGGTGCGGAATATGTATCCTTTACCTCGCATTGACGATTTATTTGATCAGCTCCAGGGTGCGAAACATTTTTCTAAGATTGATTTGCGTTCGGGTTATCATCAGTTGCGGGTTTGGAATGATGACATTCCGAAGACTGCTTTTTGTACGCGCTACAGGCATTATGAGTTTCTGGTGATGTCGTTCGGACTCACCAATGCGCCAGCAGCATTCATGGATCTGATGAACCGGATTTTCAGGCCGTTTCTCGACCAGTTTATTATTGTGTTTATTGATGACATACTGGTCTACTCTAGGAGTCGTGAGGAGCATAAGAAGCACTTGAGGATTGCTTTGCAGATTTTGAGAGAGCACCAGCTGTATGCTAAATTCTCAAAGTGCGTGTTTTGGCTTGATAGAGTTGTCTTCCTGGGTCATGTGGTGATGGGTGATGGTATTCTTGTGGACCCGAGGAAGATCGAGGCTGTGCAGCTTTGGCCCAGACCTGTATCGGTAACTGAGGTCCGCAGCTTTTTGGGCTTAGCTGGTTATATAGCCGTTTGTGCCGGATTTCTCGAGTATCGTTGCACCGCTGACTGCACTGATCCCGAAAGGAGTTCCTTTTTTTGGACTGATGCGTGCGAGTAGAGTTTTCAGCAGCTGAAGACTCGATTGACGACAGCACCAGTTTTATTTTTGCCTTCTAGATCGGGCGGCTATGTTGTTTATTGTGATGTTTCTCGAGTGGGGCTCGGTTGTGTAATGATGCAGCATGATAGAGTGATTGCTTATGCTTCTAGGCAGCTGAAGAAGCACGATCAGAATTACTCCACTCACGATCTTGAGATGGCCGCGGTGGTCTTTGCGTTGAAGATTTGGAGACACTACTTGTACGGGGAGTCGTGTCAGATCGTCACGGATCACAAGAGCTTGAAGTAGATCTTCCAGCAACGAGATCTAAATCTGCGGCAGCACCGTTGTATAGGGCTTGTTAAGGATTATGATTGTGAGATCCTTTATCACCCGGGCAAGGCGAATGTAGTAGCTGATGCTTTGAGTCATAGAGCTGGGGGTAACTTGTCCCAGTTGAGCGCAGTTCAGCGACAGTCTTCTGCAGATTGGCAGCTCTTGTGTGATGGTAGAGTGCAGTTCGAGTTCACTTCCGCTGGGGGACAGCTTGCTCATGTCCGCACCCGTCCACTACTACTTGATCGTATCCGTGAGGCACAGCCCAGTGATGCCCGTTTGTCTGAGATTCTTGAGCTTGTTCTGCAGGGTACAGTTTCGGAGTTCATGATTGATGACCAGGGTGTGCTATGATGCGGGACTCGCTTGTGTGTTCCATATGCTGATGGGTTGAGACGTGAGATCCTAGAGCAGGCACATCAGTCGGTCTTTAGCATTCATCCAGGTTCCACCAAGATCTACCGTGACTTGGGGGACTTTTACTGGTGGGAAGGGATGAAGCGCGATATTTCGGACTTCGTTTCGTGGTGCCTGACTTGTCAGCAAGTCAAGGCTGAGCATCAGAGACCGGCTGGAGAGTTGCAGCCTTTACCCGTTCTGGAGTGGAAATAGGAGCAGATTTCCATGGACTTCATTGTGGGTCTACCTAGGACCAGTCGAGGGTATGACTCCATTTGGGTGATTGTTGACTGGTTGACGAAAGCGGCTCACTTCCTTCCAGTGAAGACCACTTTCGGTTATGCTCAGTTTGCTCAGTTTTATATAGATGAGATTGTGTGTTTGCACGGTGTTCCAACATGCATAGTATCCGACAGAGGCACCCAGTTTACTAGCCATCTTTGGCAGATGGTTCAGAAAGCTTTGGGTACCCGGTTGAGTTTTAGCACCGCTTTTCATCCAAAGACCGATGGTCAGTCGGATCGGACTATACAGACTCTGGAGGATATGCTCCATGCATGTGTGCTTGATTTTGGTGGCAGTTGGGATCGTCACTTGCCATTGATTGAGTTCTCCTACAACAACAGCTTTTAGGAGACTATTTAGATAGCACCTTTTGAGGCTTTGTATGGTAGGAAGTGTTGATCGCCGGTCTGTTGGACCGAATTCAGCGAGAGTAGGGTTTTGGGACCCTAGCTTGTTCAGGAGACTACGGAGATGATCCAGCTGATTCAGGACAGGATGAAAGCAGCCCAGTGCAGGCAGAAGTCTTATGTCGACCGTCGTCGTCGCATACTTGAGTTCTCAGTAGGGGATCATGTATTCCTGAGGATTTCTCCGATGAAGGGTGTTATGCGATTTGGAAGGAAAGGGAAGCTTAGTCCTAGATTTGTAGGTCCTTTCGAGATCCTTGAGCGAGTGGGTTCTGTTGCTTATCGTTTGGCTCTCCCGCCTAGTTTTCCGGATGTTCACTACGTTTTTCATGTGTCGATGCTTCGTAGATACCTTCATGATCCTTCTCATATGATTCAACACCAGACCGTTCAGCTTGAGCACGATCTTTGGCTCACCGAGCAGCCGGTTGTTATTTTGGATCGGCAGGTGAAGAAACTTCGGTCAAAGGTCTTAGACTCTTAGCATCTGTGAAGGTTCTTTGGCATAGCCCGACTAGTAAGGAGATCACTTGGGAGGCCGAGAGCGAGATGCGGAAGAAATTCTCTCATCTCTTCGAAGGTACGCGTAGTTAAATTTTAATTCGGGGACCGAATTTCTATAAGAGGGGGAGATTGTAACGTTTTAGAAATCGTTATGCGAATTTTTCCGTTTTATGGTAAAATTGTCGGTATTTTCCGTTTTAACCCGATTGTGATCAAACTTCCGTAGAAACTTGCCGGCACCTAGTTTAGCTAAAATAAAGCTAGTGCGCGAACTTTGGGGGTCTATGGGAAGTTTTGGTTCAAATAGAATTTTTCCCTAATAAAATATTATTTTAAGTGGAAAATTATGCACGTAAATTGGGGTAATTAATTCTAATTGAGAATCATTGGAAATCATCACTAGAATTTGTTGGAAGCTTCTTTTCAAAATATCAAGGTCTTTTGTGCAAAAGGTTTATTGTTTTTAAAAAGAAATAAAAGAAGAGAAAAGGTGGCATTTCATTTAATGATGCATTTATTACAAATTGCTAGAACTTTCTCTTATTTCTTCACAACCCGCCCCCCCCATCACCTTGGCCGAGCCCCCCATTTCTGCCCCTTTCCTTTGTGAAGCTCATTTCTCCATTTTCTTGCTCACTAAACCCTTCGAAAATCCCAAAAATAATCCACAAATTCCTAAATAAAATTAAACCATCAATTTCCTTTAACTAAACTTGCTTAGTTCTTCATGAAAAAAATTGATTTTTGGAGGCTAATGTTGATGAAATCTTGTGCAAGGATTTGTTCTTAAGAGACATAATTTCTTACCTTAATCCTTAATTAATTTGTTTAAATCTTGAATTAGCTATTTAATTGGTTATTATAGCTTTTAAACTCTTGATTAATTTATTATTCATAATTTTTAAGAAATTCAAGTTAGGATAAAACTTGATGAAGTGTTTAATGTTAATTTGTGCTTAAGAAAACTTAACCTAGTAGAATATGATAATTGTTGTTAATTATTACTTTGTCTAATTAAGAAATTTTGCTTTATAGGTTTTTGGTAAAACTTAATTAGCAAGTTTTAAAAATATGGAAGTGGTTTGGATAGCTTAGTTAAGCTATTATAAGATGTTTGAAATTGCTAGATATGTGTTAGCTTTGAACTTGTGCGAAATATTGCGATAAGTTGCTTACTAGGTTTCGGCGTTTTTCCGACGTTTCAATTGATCGTTGCGAGATTATATCTATTTTATTCCTCGTATTTGTTTGTGTTCGGTTTACGTGATCGGTACAATCGGAGTCTAGACTTGGTGTTTCATAGTTTAGAGACCCTAATTAGGCTTTTTGCCGAAGTCGTGCGCGTTTTGTGCGCTAGGTGCGCAGTGTATTTTTCTGGACGTTATCCTTGCGTTTTGTTGTCTTTTTGTCGATGTAGGGGATTTAGCTTATGTGATGTGTTGGTGAAATTTTAGGATTGCAAGCGGGGACTTCGGACGCTGCGAACAAGAGGAAGCAGGTAGTCAGATTTTCATAGCTCGAGACTATCGATGAGTAGATTTAACATCTACGGGGAATTCGCCCGTATGGCGTTAAGCGTCAGGGCTAGATATGATATGATATTAGCCGCATGTTTAAATGCTCATATAGTGATGATGCATGCATTTCATTGCATATAGCTACTTGTTGTGCCTAAACCTGTATTCTTTGTACACTGCACTATTATTGATAGTCCATGTTGCACGAGCACCAATGATATGCTATACACACTGTCGGTAATTGCCATGATACGCACAACACAAATATTCATTGATATACCTTGCTAGTGGTTAGCGACATAGAGGCAGTTATTCTTGTGCGATAGCGCATATGACATATAGCATACCTGTATACCTACATGCCTATACTTATACCATAATATACCCACGT
The DNA here is from genome assembly GCA_030015575.1 of Agapanthus africanus. Classification (NCBI taxonomy): domain Eukaryota; kingdom Viridiplantae; phylum Streptophyta; class Magnoliopsida; order Asparagales; family Amaryllidaceae; genus Agapanthus; species Agapanthus africanus. The sequence continues at coordinate 429,318,680 of CM057347.1, read as the reverse complement.
GCTCGCACATATACTTTGCTATTGTTACATGATCAGCTTTTTATAACATATATATCGGTGGAATGGGACGATGTATATATATGTATTTTGGATTTGGATTTTGGGAACCGCGAGATATATTTAATGACTTGATGCATTTAAATAGCGGACTTTGCCCGTGATATGCTCATATTGATGTTTTATGTTGCATATGCTATTTTACATAGATTTACGCATTTGAGATATGTTTTCATGCGATTTGGGGAATTTCAAGTGTCGAGGTTAGGCAGTTATATTCCGAGAGATACATGGATTTTGGAGACCGATACGTGGAACACAAGTGTCGAGGTGGGATACTTGGGTTTCGAGGAACGTATGAATATCAGAAAGACCGATACGTGGAACACAAGTGTCGAAGTGGGATACTTGGGTTTCGAGGAACGTATAGATACGAGTATTTATGTGTCGATGTTAGGCACTGGTTTTCATGATGTTTTAGAGTGTCGATGTTTGACACTCAGGTTCCATGAGACTTACATTATTTGAGGTCCGATCAGAGGGCCGATCTGAGTATTTTGGGATTTGGGGTGTTGTTGATTTACACCGGGTTTTTCTATGCTTATGATTTGTGCATGAGATTATTATTTTTCCCGCACTCGATATTTAGTTGATATGCATTTGATTCATGAAGATATAGTATCCTGGCAGTGTACCTCGATCATGATAGTTGCATATTCATATTTCAATACTCATGCTACTAGCTTACATGTTATTGAGCGTTGCTGTTAGTACATACTTGCGATTTCAGTATGATGTTATTTTCTATTCACGAGTTGGCAACTCACTCCCGTTGTGCCACAGTGTTTTGCAGGGCTTACCCTCAGTGTAGTCACGGCAGGGCGTCTTATCATCTCTACTTTTGCGGATACCGCTACGGTTGGCTGTGAGGACTTTGCTTTTTAGGTGGGTTTGCGGTTATCCGTTTGTACATTATATATCTTTTTTGTTGGATCTAGTATTCTCCATCTACCACTTCTTGTATTTGACTTAGAAACGAGTAGTGAGGATTCGGTGCTGTATTATTATTTTGGTGAATTTGGGTGCCGTGCTTGTGGGAGCCGGTTTTGTTGAAATGTTTTACTTCTTTATGCAGTTTTCTTTTATATTTCTTCACTTCGGCGTCGTATATATTTTTGTGGTGGTTGTCTCCACCGTTGGGCGTGATTTGCTCCCGTTTGGGATGCTTTATTTTTACCTATGTTTTACCCGTTTTCGGGGCTAGTTTTTACAAAGGAGGTGCTGCCGAAATTTTCAAGAAAGAAAACTAAAGTTAATGATTTTTACTTAAGATCTTCCGAATGTTTTAAACTATATTTTTCTCCGCTTATCCCTTTTGGTGTGGTTTAGATTTCTGGGTTTTGGCTTACTTAAGTTGCGTACGCCTGTAGACGTTACGTACTTTAAGTGCCGGTTACGGGCCAAATTTTTGGGATTTTTGAAGGGTTTAGTGAACAAGAAAATGGAGAAATGGGCTTCACAAAGGAAAGGGGCAGAAATGGGGGGCTCGGCCAAGGTGATAGGGGTGTGTGTTGTGAAGAAAAAAGCAAAAGTTCTAGCAATTTGTAATAAATGCATCATTAAATGAAATGCCACCTTTTCTATTCTTTTATTTCTTTTTAAAAACAATAAACCTTTTGCACAAAAGATCTAGATATTTTGAAAAGAAGGTTCCAACAAATTCTAGTGATGATTTCCAATGATTCTCAATTAGAAGAAATTACCCCAATTTACGTGCATAATTTACCACTTAAAATAATATTTTATTAGGGAAAATTTTTATTTGAACCAAAACTTCCCATAGACCCCCAAACTTCGCGCACTAGCTTTATTTTAGCTAAACTAGGTGCCGGCAAATTTCTACGGAAGTTTGATCACAATCGGGTTAAAACGGAAAATACCGACAATTTTACCCTAAAACGGAAAAAATCGCATAACGATTTCTAAAACGTTACATACAACAGGATCGGGAACGTCCCCGGAACTCAGCGAAAATTGACCAATGGGAAAATGGAAACGATTGGGTTTGGATATGTTGAATCTAAGAAACGGGAGTGATTCTATAGCTGCTACGTTATACATGACTTTGATGAAGAAAGAGATACTCTGTTAGAAGACGCTAACCCTGGACTAAAACAAGGTCTCGCCATGAAAGTGCCATGTCCGTCGTTTGAAGAACAGATGGATAAGCTAATAAGAAAAGTGGGTCAAAAGGTCCGGGATGACCATAGCCGCGAAATGACCATCTATGAAAAAGCCAGAACGTAGCGCCTCCTTCAATAGGCTACGAAAAATGATGATGCCCTTCGTCCCCAGCCTATCATACGGAAGACTCGATGAGGAGGCAAAAATTAACTGAAGAACGGAAAAATTGTTCGACAACAGCAAAGCGGGTCCAAGAAGCCTCGAGATCGAAAATTGAGCAGCCGGGATTCGTCTCTTATAAAGAAGATGGGTCGAGCATAGTCTTTTCCCCAAGACAAGACAAGGAAGATATTCGATCTTGTCATGAAACATCAAAAGATTACGCTCCCGGATTCCAAACACCCAGAACAAGCAGACGAGGTCTCTCACCCAGATTATTGCTCCTATCACCGAGCGATAGGACATCCTCTTGAAGACTGCTTCACCTTCAAAAACTGGGTTGAAGACCAATATCAGCTCGGCAGATTCGCTCTATCCAACAGTTGGAGGGTAGCCCCATCGCAAAAGCATGTGCCAAAAGCAACGTATATAGCGAGAGTATAACTGGATCAACATCAGTCTTGGAAACGATCTCGTACCTGCCATATGATAACGCTGTCGGAAGAAGGAATGTACGAGAATATGAATGACCTCCCCTGGTGCTTCAAAAACGATGATGACAAGGTAATCTCAGAGTTTCCACCGGCGCTAAAAGAGTTGGAAGATGGGATACATACTACTGCTGACAACCTCAGGAAAATCGACTTGGGGACGGCAAACGACCCACGGCCTACGTTCTTCAGCGAGCTGCTGTCTAAAGAACAGGTGGCTACACTCAAAGACGTGCTCATGCAGTATAAAGACTGCTTCGCATGGAACTATTCTGAAATGCCGGGACTAGATCCAGAAGTAGCTGTGCATAAATTGGCGATATCTCCGGACATCAAGCCAGTCAAACAAGCGCCGAGAAGAATGCGGCTCGAACTTGAAATGAGCATCAATGCTGAGGTCAAGAAGCTAATCGACTCCGGATTCATCCAAGAGGTTCAGTATCCTGACTGGATAGCCAACATCATCCCAGCGATGAAGAAAAATGGGACAGTACGCATCTGTATAGACTTTCGGGACCTCAACAAAGTATGTCCGAAGGATGATTTTCCCATACCAGTTACCGAGTTGATGATAAACAACACGTCCACTCACGAAGTCTTCTCCTTCATGGACGGCTCGTCAGGGTACAATCAGATAAAGATACATCCGAAAACCGAATGCATACCGCTTTCCGGACCCCGCTAGGCATATTCTGCTACAAAGTGACGCCTTTCGGTCTGAAGAACGCCGGCGCTACCTATCATAGGGCAATGACGAATATTTTTGACGACCTCATACATGAAGTCATCGAATGCTATATCGACGACCTGGTGGTGAAAAGCAAATCGCATAAGGAGCATTGGGAGCATTTGAAGATAGTGTTCCAACGTCTTCGGAAAAACAATCTGAAGATGAACCCTCTGAAATGCACGTTCGGAGTTTCCTCGGGAAAATTTCTAGGACTCATCGTACGACATCGAGGCATTGAAATAGACCCGTCAAAGATCAAGGCGATCATGGAAATGCCCCCACCAAGAACTCTCAAGCAACTGCGGTCTTTCCGAGGGAAGCTCGCGTATATTCGGCGGTTCGTAGCCAATCTTTCCGGCAATTGCCGTCCCTACAGTCACTTGATGAAGAAGGGAACCCCGTTTGTTTGGGATCGCAAATGCCAAAGCGCACTGGACGAAATCAAACAATACCTGCAGAATCCGCCGGTACTGACCACTCCGGTCGAAGGAAAGCCCCTCATTCTGTACACAACCGCCCTTGAGGGTTCCTTAGACTCGCTATGGGCATAAGAAAATGACCAAAGGAAGCAGAGAGCCCTCTACTATTTGAGTCGAGTTCTCCTGGGGGCAGAAAACAATTACTCCCCCATTGAAAAACACTGCCTGGCGTTGATCTTCGCGATAATGAAGCTCAGGCACTATGCGTTGGTGCATGAGGTACATCTCATATCAAAGGTGGATCCTCTCAAATATTTGATGTCAAGAGGCATACTAACTGGGCGACTCGCTAAATGGGCCCTCCTCATGATAGAGTTCTCGATAACTTATCGTCCCCTCAAGGCAGTGAAAGGCCAGGTCATCGCTGACTTCCTCGCTGAGCATCCTATAGCTGCTGACTCACCCCTAAATTGCGAATTTCCAGAAGAGCACGTGTTTGACACAATCGACGGGGAGAAAGGAGAGAGTGACACTCGATGGGAGCTCTACTTCGACGGGGCATCTTCCATGAAGAAGCGAAAGCACAGCTCCCCCATAATCAAGTCTGGGGTAGGCCTCATCTTCATGACTCCACAAGCAGGGACAATGCGCTTTGCCTTTTCCCTAACAGAGCCAAGGACAAATAATGAAGCAGAATATGAAGCTTTGATAGCAGGTCTTGAGATCGTTGTCGACATGGGAATCAAAAACCTCCTTATATATAGAGACTCCCAGTTGGTCGTTAGTCAAGTAAACGACGACTATGAAACGTGCAAACCAGAGTTGGTAAAGTACAGTGAGAGAGTGCAACAATTGCTGACTCAAATTCCCGACTACGCCCTGGAAAGCTTACCGCGAGCGGAAAATAGCAAAGCAGATGCGTTAGCCAAACTCGTTAAAGAACTGGCCGACGAGAACCTCGACGACGTAAGGATCGTTGTCCAAAGCCGTCGAGTTCTTGCACCGGCAGAAATATCTCCGGACTCGTCCAAAGAAAAGGGAGCGACCGAGCAAATGGCCCTACAAATAAAAGACCACGAAAAGTCTAAGGATTGGAGAGAAGTCTTTATAGACTACTTCAAATCCCGTCGAACACCTGAAGATGCGTACTCAAAATATCAGCTCATGAAACGAGCTCCATCCTTCGCCTTCGTCAATGGCACTCTATATAAGAGATCATTTGATTCTCTATGGATAAGATGCCTGGGATCTAAAGAAGCAAGGAGAGTCGTCCAAGAAACTCACGACGGACTCTATGGTTCTCACCAAGCCGGGCCGAAGATGAAACTGAAGATCAAATGGATGGGCTACTATTGGCCCACAATGATCTAAGACTGCCTCGAATACGCGAAGCAGTGCCACACGTGCCAGATTCACGGGGACTTTATCTACCTGCATCCAAATCCGTTACATCCAATGGTGGCTAGCTGGCCATTCGAAATGTGGGGAACTGACATAATCGGGCCCATTGAACCGGCATCGTCCAAAGGACATCGGTTCATACTGGCGAAAACTGATTACTTCTCCAAGTGGGCAGAAGCAGTACCACTAAGAGAAGTGATGACGGAGAATATCCTCCATTTCTTCAAGACACACGTCATCTATCAGTTCGGTACTCTGCGACATATTATCACCGATAACGGGCCGGCCTACAGAAGTCACAAAATCAGCAGCTTCGCGCAGCAGCATAATATAGACTGGAGATACTCTTCGGTCTATAATCCCCAAGATAACGGTCTGGCTGGGGCTTTCAACAAGACCTTGACGAAAATCATGAAAAAGACGGTGTCCAAAAATAAAAAGGACTAGCACGATAGACTGCATGAAGCTCTCTGGGCGTATCGAACTACGTTCAAAATGGCCACAAACACAACGCCGTATGCATTGGTATTCGGCGTTGAAGCAGTACTCCCCTTGGAGATAGAGCTACCCTCCTTACGAGTGGCAGTTCATTACGAGCTAACGGACGAAGAGAATGCTCATCTTCGGCTTTAGGAACTTGATGCCCTCGACGAAACCCGGCTCATGGCACAGCAAAACTTGGAAGCTTACAAAGAAAAAATGACGCGCTCATACGAGAGATTGACTATGCCGAGAACATTCCGCCAAGACGAACTTGTGCTAGTGGTCAAGAGACCTATAATCCCCAATCGAGCCAGACGGGGGAAATTTGTGCCGAACTATGAAGGCCTGTACATCATAGACAAAGTCTACCGAGGTGGGGCTTACTTGCTCATGGATATGCATGGCGAAAGACCCCTTAGGCCAATAAACGTCCATTTCTTAAAGAAATACTACGCCTTACCGACCACAGCATCCCAAGGCTGACGTAAAAAAACGGTATGTCCATAAGCGAGATGGGCACAGATGAAAACCCGAAAGGGCTCCGTGAGTAAAATCAGCAGTACTACCGGCGAGTTTGTGAAAACCCAAAAGGGCGCAATCTCGTTAAAAGACACTTGCAAGGTCCTATCAACCCTGTAAGGAGAAAATACCTGCGTGAGATCCTTACGACTCACAAGGGAGCAACACACTTAGGAATCCCCACAATTCCTAAGGAGAAAACACACTTACGAGATCCTAATGACTCATAAGGAGAATTCCCCTTTGAGACCCTCACGGCTCATAGGATTCAAAAGCCTTAAGCTACAGGGATCTAAACTTGTTTCCTAAGCCATCGCTGCCCTGCAAAGAGTCCAAGATGGACATTCACCTGCTATCTACAGGCCACATTTGCTAAAATAACATGACAACAAAGCAAAGAAAAGAAGGCGATAACACAAGATAGAAACGAAATGTGTCATTTATTCATGAATTCAATTGGATACAGGCTACATCATATGAAAATGAATGGAATAAAAAAATGAAATGAACGTGTTATTCATGAGTTGCAAATGTACAATCAATACAAAGACAGCTACTGAGAAGGAGGCGTTTTCAGTAAATCAGCCAGCCGTTCGCGTACTCCTCTCAGCTCCTTTTCGCAATCAGCTGCCGCAGCCATCTCTGCTTCAACTTGGGCCTGTTGCTGCAGACAGGATGAAAGTTTATCATCAATTTCCTGCTGGGCAGCTTCCTGACTTTGCGCAACTTTCTCACTAAGATCAAGCTTCTTCCTCAGTACCAGCCCGTCAGAGATACATCGTTGAAGGTTTTCAAAGGAGTTCAGCTGGGTAGCATTCGCTGCGACCTCAGCACGCAGTTGGACAGATTCAGCGGAAGTCGCCTCACGTTCCTTTTGATTAAGGGTCGCCTCTCGTTCGAAATGGGGAGGGAACGGAACGCTCTGCTCAACCCATGCAGCTCGCTGGGAGTTCGAAACCAATACCTCCGGAGCAGGATGCCTAAGCTCAAGCTCATGCAGGCAGGCCTCAATCTTCCTACAGTGATTAACCCAAGACTCAATGACGCCTTCGCTATGGAAGTTCACGAGCGTCGCTAGCATGGGGTTAACCTCAGCAGCAAAATCTGCAGCAAATGCAGGGACCTCCGCGTTAAGCTCCTCGATGTACTCACTTAACATGCGCAGGCTAGTCACAACTCCCTTGGAAGATGGACGTCTGGAAAATGGCCCTGCCAGCATTAAGATACGAGACTCGAAGGGAGCTGGAGTCGGTACGATTGCTGCAAAACAAATCATAGTCAGATATTGGCTTAAGATACAAAGAAGATGCAAGAGCGAGGAAGGCTACTATACCGGCTACGGCAGGTGGCAGGGCTGGGAGTACTGATGGCGCGGCAATTCTCTTATCCCTTCCTTCAATTTATAGCGTTGTAATCAATTTAAAGTTAACAACGGTAGGGTCACCCATTAAAGAAAAGAAAAGACGTCGTTTAGAAAAGATACTCACCGGCACCAGCAGGCAGAATAACTTCCGACTGGAAGGAGAAGTGCGGGTTCAACACATGATACAGATGATCGAAGAGAACTCCTACAAAGTTGCGACGATGCATGGTCAGTACAAGGAAGATGACATCCACAATTTAAATTAGACAAATCGCAAACTCATAACTTCCAGCATTTGAGAAGACATGAGAGAAGGCGAAGGGTTAACGACTGTCAGAGTAGCAACCGGCGACGCTTCTTCGGGTGGAACGACCTCAATGCTCACCACACCTGCATTAGAAACAAAAGAAATGTCGTTAGAAGGGGTTGAAAGGGATTGCGAAAAAAAAGAAAGGAAAATAATGACCCAAAATCTACCTGATGAGTCGCCAATCGCAACCGCGACAAGAGTATCACTAGGTGCAGCGAGTGCTTCGCTCACCTCTATTGGAATAGTTTTGCCACTCGTGGCTTCATCCCCCGATTCTACGAGAGCCGTCGTGACACTCCCAATGCCATGCGATAGCAGGGCACCGCAAGGGGAAAGAGTGCCAGTTGGGACAGTCCCGGACTCTTGAGAAAAAGTGGCCACTTCGGGCACGGTGATTGCCGTCATCTCACCTACCACCTCCTCATCAGGACTTAGCCCTGCAGGGTATGATATATGAGAATCTGAAAATCAAGCTCTAATAAAAGGAACCAGTGTTACGTTACCTTGGGACGGCCTTTCAATTGCCTCCCGAGCCGTGCGTATCGCCTGTCTATGAGCAGTAGACAGGGCAGCCGGAGCACCCTCTGGAGAAATAGGGACAGGAGAAGCAGTGCTTGAGCCTGCACCTACAGCCAGGGTGGCATTGCGTTCTTTCACCGCACGCCTCTTGCACTTCCTTTCAACCTGAGCCGCGAGAGCTGACCTCCTCAGGACTTCCGATAAAGGAAGACCATCATCCGAACCAAGTTTTGCCTCCGGCTCCGTTACGACGTCCATCATCAGCTACTTCTGCGAGACCCCAGGTGACGACTTAGGGATAGTCGTGGCTGCTGTGGCCGGTACTAACGATACCGCTGCGTCACCACTCACGATTGGCATTGCACTTGGGATAAACAGAGTCGAGGTAATCCCTGCAATAAGATGAAAAAGAAGAGTTAGTTTACCCATAAAAAAGGGGGGAATGAAAGTACAGTGAGCCGAAATATACCGAGGCCCAAGGAAGCGCGAAGCCTTTCCTCCTTTTCGAAAGTCTTGAGGGAAGCTGCATGAGCCTCTTTAGTGGAGATACCTGTTGAAGAAGAAAACATCAGTCAAAGGATAATAATTAAAACAACCACGGAAAAAATACGACTGAGGTCTACCTGACTGTGCGAGGGAGATCATTCCTGCTTTTTTGCGAGCTAATTTCTTGGAAGCTGCGAGGGCAGCCTCCAGATCGGTGTCTTCTGGCGCCATAAATAAGACCTCGTTAGTCCCGTACTCACTTAGGCCCTCGCTGTAAGGAGCATGAGGCTCCTGGCCGAATACGACGTCTGCAGAAAGTATCAATTTCTTTTTCTTCTGCGAGCGAGCGCCGGCAGCCGACAACAAGAGCTTACGTTTGACGGGCAAGTTTGGGCGATGAGTCCCAATTTTCATACCCACACCCGACTCAGGAGACGTCATAGCTACCATTTTTACAAGAGCATGGGGTAGGGGCAGCTCAGGCATATCACGTGGTAGCACAGCCGCGGTAGCTTCTCTCAAGGGAGGATGGACAATGGTCCGCCGCTTCAGAGGAATGTTTGGATTATCTGTCGGGGCGGTGCCCTTGCAGTCAAGCAATAATTGCTTTTTTCTCTAATAACGGCGCCCATTGAATGCTGGTACCACGCCACATATACGTTCAGGGCTTTTGAAACGCAACTCGGCTCACTAATAAAGAAATTGGAGCCGATGTTCAACCGTATGAAATGGTGCAATGCATTTCGAATACCTTCTTCTGTGGCAGCTGGCTCAACTAGGAAGGCTTTGAGCGGGACACCCTGATTATAACTTGATTGCTGGGCGAAACGGTGCGGTTTGTACCGCATGAACAACGCCAGATCATTCTGTTTAAACACAAGAAAGCCCGGCCTGATGGAGTATAGATGAAGAATCTCCCGAGCTTTCAAGATAGAGGCCCCGTCTTTAAAAATGTTCGGCAATGGCTGCACCGTTTTTGCGGATTCCTTGCCGATGGTTAAAACCTTCTCGGTAAAGGTCATGCCATCTCCAACCATGCGCGGACGAAAGAGCAAACCCTTTGCTTCCCGCTGTGTCGGATTTACAATGGATGCATTAACTAACCGCATGATCCGAGGGAATTTATACTTGTCGTAGAAGCAAGGCCTTTTGTGAGCACCGAAAATGCCAAGTACAAGTTGCTCGATCCATGACATAAAATAATGCATCGAAAAGTTCACGTGCTGCACCCCTGGTTCAGTAGTGTTCTCCGCCAAGCTAAGGCCGTGATACAAATGTGCTAACCCAGCGACCCCGACAGCCACTTGCATCCCGACGACCATTCGATGAGCTGGATAAAAACGGATGGCCTCATATGGCGAGGGTGCATTGGAAGCACAAACCAGCTTAGCCATAGCCCGATGAACCCCAAAAAGAACGTTTCTTCGTCGATCCCAGGAGCTGCAAGTTCTGTGAAAGAGACGACCGGGGTGTTAGGGAGAAAGAAATTCCTCTGATCTGCCTCCGCTGCCGGCTGATTGTCCAAACCAAAGCCAAACGGATCGTCAAGCTTGGTGAACAATGCAGCTTGCTTCGATAAGGCTTCCGGACGAAGAAAGCGAGCGATGAAGTCTACGTAGCTGACTTTACGCCCTCCGGACTCCAGAAATAGACCCTCGTAGATATTCAACACCTTTATCAAACTCGGGAATTGGTGTTGAATAGCGTTCTCCAGGGTAAGACCCATTACCACTGATTTGGTGGCAAAGATGTACTCATCCGGAGGAAGCAACTCTCGTAGTGTTCTCCCCTAACAGGTAAGCCAGAGGCCTCTGCGAACTCCTCTAAAGAAATTGAGACTTCTCAATCCAACAGAAGGAAGGTATGGGTCGGAATATTCCATTGCTCCAGAAATGCCTTGACCCACTATACAGGAAGCCTAGAATATTGAAAGAGAGCAGAGTAAATCGCGGGATACAACCCGAGCTTCAGCAACTGCGACTTCTTGGCCGACAAAATATAGTGGGCCCATTGCAAATATCCAGCTGAATGACGAGGAGTTAGGCCTATCATATACGACCGTCCCCAAAGACGTGACTCATCCTGGCATATACACCGTCCTGAAGTATCCAAAACCGCCGGCGGCTGTACGGGTATTGCAGCCATAGAGGGCTGAAGGAGACCCTCTAAAGTCCAATTAACCTCCTCCACGGTATAGTTCACCGGGGGTAGGTCGGCGTAGTGGTCGCGGAAATAGGCTCCGAAGGTGCTGCGCATGAGAAGCTCCGTCGACCTCTGATAATTTGACTATACCATGTTCCCCACAAATGAAGATTCTTTTATTCCGGGTCATGATCTTTGATCAGTGCGAGTACTTCCCGATCAACAGGTGCCTCGGGGAATCCACTTTCCGAACGGACGAACGAGAAAGAAATGTAGAAAGAAATAGTACCTGCGCAAAAAAGAGGAAAAAATTAGCCGTCAATGCTACAGCTCAAGTCCTGGCACTTGGTACTTTAATTTCATACCACACTGCAATGCAGTGAAAGGGGACCAAAGGGGACCCACAAAATCTATATGATGCTTCATTATTAATAAAACAGCCTCTTCATTTGATGAGACAATCATTAAATGAGGAAATCCTAAGAGAATTCTCATTTAATGAAGGGCCCTCGAGCCATGGAATAAATCTCCTTTGAGAGCAATGCTCTTCAATAGATATGACATCTGTCATGATTAATGATGAAGGAATAAAAATTCCCCTAAGCGCAATGCTCTGCGAAGAAGATGGAATAATCCATCAAAAACTTTAAAAAGCAAAGTTTTATTAAGTTAAAAAACTCCTAGATCTTTAAGATCTGCAAGAACTCAAATAGTTCTTCTATAAAAATGGGTCAAGAAACCCTAAGAAAGATCTCTGTAGATCTATGAGAGCAAAGCTCTGTTAACAAAACCCTAAAAAAGTTTTCTTTGATCTATGATCTAAAAAGAGCAGGGCTCTGTTAGCGGGTGAAACCCTAGATTATTAACTAATCTCTTCAAAAATTTAATGTTTACCTAAATTTTTGACAGAGTTCTGTCTCTAAGAAAATTCTTAAAACAAAGAAATATGCTCTGAAGGAGAAATAATTCTCAGAAAAAAAGTAAGAAGATGAACAGAGATCATCTCAAGGGCCAAGGCCCTATTTATAGGCACTGAGATACCGTTTCAACTTTTGAGTTGATCCAATGGTATAGATGCTGCCATCGCTACACTCACGTATAGGCCACGTGAGCGCAACGGTGGGGGGCATTTGTTTCCCCAATCAGAGCAAAACCCTGTTCAAATTTTGAAATTTGAAATGAAGCAGCGCTTCATAACAACGCCAGCGCTAAGAGCGCTGCACTCTAAGCAGTGCACTACGTGCAAAGCATGTAAGAGCTAGCGCTAAGAGCGCTGCACTCTAAGCAGCGCACCATGTGCAAAATACGTGAGCGCTAGCGCTAAGAGCGCTGCACTTTAAGCAGCGCACCACGTGCAAAACACGTAAGCGCTAGCGATAGAAAAAAATGTTTTCGGCCTTTGGATCAAAGATCCAACGAACATGATTAAAAATTATCAATTGACCAGAATAAAATTCTGTTAAGAAAACATTCCTCAGAATCTTTCCAAACAGAAAAGATTATGCTCTGAAAATCAGAGCACCGTTGGATCAATGATCCAATGGTGATTAAAAATCACTAAAATACAGAATAAATTCTGTATGGGAAAAGATTTCCTAATCTTGTTAAAAACAAGAAGATTGCCTTCTGTAAAACAGAAGCCCTAGGATCAAAGATCCAACGGTAGGGAAATCCCCAAATCAATTAGAGAAAAGATCTCTTCAACCGATTCAACAAATCTGCCTACCCTATATAAAGGCCTCAAGACTTCAAGTCTCAGAGAGAGAAACCCCCCCCCCCCCACAAGCTTTGAGAAATTTCAAAGAAAAGAGCAAGCTCTGAAAAGAAGAACTTTTCTTCAAGGTAAAAACAGAGAGATAAAAATATCTCATCAGAAAAAGAACTTAGTTCTTATTCTAGACCGTAGATCTTTAAGACAAACTGTCTTTCACGAAAGAGATCATAACATCTCATTATAAAAAGTGGGGAATAATTCAATTCTCTTAGGATCACAGATCCATAAAGGCAAATTCTTTCACTAAAAACATAAGAGATTGAAACATCTCCTAAAAAACGAGAACTTTGTTTTTAGATTCATAAGACAAAGTCTCTTATAAGAGAGAATTTAATTCTCAGAGAACAGAGTTGCTTAATAAGAGCCCTAGCACTCCAATTAAAAGTAGCACTTCAGCGCTACAAAACTAGCGCACAACGCTGCGGAGGCTTAGTACTCCAAATTTAAAGAAGCGCTCTGCGCTCATTGACTGGCACACAGCGCCAAGCGCGCCACGTGCTCCTCACGTGTGCGCTACATCACAAGAAGCACTCTGCGCTCATTGACTGGCGCTCAGCGCCAAGCGCGCCACGTGCTCCTCACATGTGCGCTGCTTAAACAAAAGCGCTCTGCGCTCATGGACTGGTGCTCAGCGCCAAGCGTGCTACATGCTCCTCACGTATGCGCTATTTAAAAAAAAGCGCTCTGTGCTCATGGACTGGCGTTCAGAGCCAAGCGCGCTACGTGCTCCTCACGTGTGCGCTACTTAACATAAGCGCTCTGCACTCATTGACTGGCGCACAGCGCCAAGCGTGCCACGTGCTCCTCACGTGTGCGCTGAGAGAACATAAATTGTTCTTTAAATGATAAAGCCCAGAGCCATAATGAGTGCTCAGCATTCAATAAAAGACAAAAAGTTGTCAGGACCAAGGCTGAGCAGTGTTAAATGAAAAAGGACTGAGCCTAATTAAATGTCTAACATTTTGAATAAATGGGCCGAGCCCAAGTTGGCCACGGATCCCTAATTCAGATTAATTGAGCCCATATGCTCACAAATCTTTAATATTAGTCCCAAATTGGACTACAAATCTCCCAACGAATATTGGTTCAAGGGTACATCTCTTCACTCCTCTGATATTTGTCATTGTAATCCTTGAACGTCTTCAGAGAGGTGACGGGTCCCGACAACCAGACATTTCACGAACTGTGGGTTCCTTAAACTCATGGACTATGATGTCCTTAAACTTTACAGACTATGATGCTTTAAACTACCACGGACTGTGGGGTCGTTAAACTCATGGATTATGATGTCCTTAAACTTTACAGACTATGATGTCTTTAAACTGGACCGCAATGTCTCTAAACTAAAACAATAAAGTCCAAATGCTTTTTTGTTGGATCTAAATGATCCTGTTAAGTAGATCTTAGTCTAAAATTAGACTAACGTATCCTTAACAAATGGTTAAATTGATCTTAGTCTAAAATTAGACTAATGTATCCTTAACAAACGTTTAAGTTGATCTTAGTTTCAAATGAGATTAACGATCCTTAAACCCAACCCAAACCCAAATCTAAGAAAATACGGATTTGGACTAATCCATGCCCTATGGGCGACAACATAAATTAGTCTCCGTATACAATCCACGGGCAACCAAAAATAAAACAAACACACACGACACGAAGTGACCATCTGGAGAAGGAGAAAGTGGTTACCGCGATGCGGTAGGGTAATTAACTGCAGGGGCTTGCCTGCAGGGAAGAGCATCTCCACAATAAAAAACCCCTCAAACGAGGGGGAATCTGACGAAGTCTGCTACATTAGCCGCATCCGTCTAAACCTCCGATATACGGTGCCATAAATGAAATTGTCATCTTCGGAGAGGTGGACGGATAAATCCAAATAGTATCTGCCCCCAAATTCAGGCAAGACGTTTGTCTTCCCGCGTCTTTCGGCGGAGAACAACTCCTTCATTTATGTGTATTTGATACATACAGTACATGCCATATATTTGATACATTATGTATTTGTATTTTGATACAATACATCTTATTTGTCATTGAAAAATAAATAAGGAATACATGTAGGGCCCACTCTCTCTAGATGACATATAAGAAGAGAGAGGGGAGTTTTTGAATATATATATATATATATATATATATAAAGAGATAAGCATAGAAAAAGAGAATAAAAGAAAAGAATAGATAAGAAGAGAGGAGAAAAGAAAAGAGAGTTTGACTTTTTCTTCTTCTCACTTTATATATATATATATATATATATATATATATATATATAAGCAAAGAAAAAGAGAATAAAAGAAAAGAATAGATAAGAAGAGAGTAGAAAAGAAAAGAGAGTTTGACTTTTTCTTCTCACTTCATATATCAATTCTTTTTCATTTTCTTCTTCACTTCATGTTTTTGTCTAATAAGCATGGCTTCTTCCTTTTGTTTCCTTCTCTTGATTCTTTCTAAGTTTAAGAAAAGAATTAGAAAGTGAAAATGAGAGAGATTTTCAAAACTTCATCACCCTTCTCATATACTTGGAAAGTTCTATGAGTAGGTTTATTCACATGAGATGCCAAGATGAAGTTTTGGGCTTGATGCTTTCGCAAGGATCATCTACAGCGAGGCGGTCAGCGTCCAAACGCTTCCGGAAGCTCACAAGCGTAGCGAGAGTCTTCCGATAGACGATCGGACATGCTAAAAAAGGTGTAGCTCCCCAAAACCTATCTAGTTTATTTACTTGCTCTCTTTTGTTACTAGTTCGTGTGTTTGGACGATTTCTTGGGGTTTGAAGGTGTTTGTGCTCATAGGAATTTTTGTTATACGTGTTTTCCCGCTTCTGTTGCGCCTACTAGTGAGCACGAACATCCTTACAGGTATTGGAGTATTGCAAACTGAGCCGGATAATCCGGCCTGGCTCCGTTTTCAAATCCGAAAACCTACGGATATGGATGCTAAAGATTCATATCTGACTAGATTTGGATTCAGATAGGAATTTTTTCCCTAAGTTGGATCCGGATTCTCAACCTGTTATTGAACTATTTTTTGCCTTCACTTAGAGATTTTGAACAATGTTTTCAGCTTCTTTGTAAGGATTGCTATTGGGAATAATTTGTATTTGTGTTGGGACATACTGGTTTTTTGCACGTGCCAAGCTTGCGGAAAATTGAAAAAAATAGATAGCAAATATAGTTTTAAAAAGTAAGAAAGTATAAATAGAACAAGTAACTGGAAAGTTTTGTGGTCATGTGTTGAATCAATTTTTGTATGCAAAATTTATTCCACAAAACAAAATTTCATACGATAAACATTTTTAATTTAATTTTATGGATGGTAAGGCTCTATTCTAATATATAATTATTTAAAACAAACAGGTTGTGATGCGACCTGGATCACGCCAAGATGTTACCTTCCGTTGATTTGCTGACGGCGGCGATGGACGGCTGAGATTGGATCTGGAGGCAGGCTCCTGAAGCGTGTAAATCTCAATGGGTTTGAGCTTGTTGTTGCCGAGTTACCTGCAAGGAAGTCCTGGGGTAGTTGTACCACCGAGGACCCTCCGGCGGTCAAGTTAGAGAGGAAATCCGAGCAGAGTAACGGCTTAGTGGAGTAAAAATAGTTTACTTGAACTGTCTGAAGAAGGGGTTTATATAGCGGTGGCAGCAAGCAGGGCAGGCGCGAGAATCACGCCGGCCGTTACGCTTCCGACGTCACGCCCGCGTGATGAGCGGGATCTCCCATTAATGGCGAGACAAGCTCGTTAATGGGGATCGTGAAGGCGTGGAATGTAGGATGTGGCCGGCGGATATTTCGCACATGGCGAGATTCGCGGGATGGAGGTTGCGCCTGTGAGCGGTGCTGTTGATCGGTCGATGAGACCGAGGAAGATGACCTTGGAGGGAGAGCTCATGGACGAGCGGGAGAGTCGAGCTATCTTGGTTCTGCGGTAGCCCGGAGACGAGCTGGGAGGCCGAGGAAGCCAATTTTGCAGGGGGCTCGAAGGCGAGCCGGCGTTTGTTTGTGAGATGGGAACGGGAGTGGCCTGGTCGGCCACTGTAGGTCCTTTCTTGTGAGCTTTGGGATACGTCATCTGTCACGTGTCATGATCTGGGAGATCACCGATATCGAGCATCATCATTAGCCCCCCACTCTCGTCCCGACTAGCTGATAGATCGGGTCGAGAGTGGTCTGCCGGGTCACCCGAGGTGAGCTCCTTTCGAAAATATCATCGGGGCGTGTTCCCGGGAAATCTGTTGTATTTTCTAGATGACGCCAACAAATCAGGGGTGCGATCTCTGCTTTAAATAGGGTGTGCCGGATCGTGCGTACTTCCGCTGAAGCGACAGTCTACGTGTCGAGCACTGGTTGGCTGACGTGACGGGCCAGACCTCTGGCGTCTGATGGGATACGGCCAATGCGCGTGCGACTGGTGGAGCGATCGTGGCCGACAAATGCGAGGAGTTGTTTTGGCGGGAGTTGACTGTCGTCGTTGGATGAGGACGCCGGCAGCTATACATAGCGGTGGGGTCCGCATCAGGGCCCATATCTCTTCATATTTTCCTCATTCTGAGTCTTGTTAGCTCGGTGCTCTCCTCTTTAGGTCGGATCTTTGCGTTTTCTCTCCCGAGGACTTCTCTACACCAGGTTAGATGTCTTTTTTTGAGTAGTCTGTAGATGTCGTCGGGATAGATTCAAGGGATTCTTCCACTAAGTCGGAGTCTTCCCGGGAAGTTGGGGTGAGATTCTCTTCCCGGGGTCGTGCGACTGGGGCGGTTCCCAGAGCGGAGGTGGCGGACGTCCCTGGTGTGCCGTCCTTGATGAGGTATGAGGACGAGCTTGCCACCGCTCGAGCTCGTTTCCATATCCCTTTCGGCTATACGCTACGTGTGGCCGAGGAAGGAGAGAGGACGGATCAGGTATGGTGCAAAGAGATTGCCTTGTACCTAGAAGCCTTTTGGGCCGGAATACGCCTTCCTTTCTCTCCCGAGATTGTTAGAGCGCTAAATTACTTTGGGCTAGCCCCGGGCCAGCTGGTGCCGAACTCCTGGAGGATTTTCCTTGGGTTCCTGGTCCGTTTGAAGTTGTAGATGATCCCCTTCAGTCTGTCCATCCTTGCATCCTCTCTCATTTACAAAGGACGCCCCGGCACTCGCGCGGGCGACCCGAGGTGGGTTTACCTCTCCTTTAGGAAACAATGGGGGAATGCAGCTGGGTCAGGAGTCGTCATCTTGCCTTCTTCCATCCACGATTGGAAGAAGAAGTTTTTCTTTGTTGGGCCGCCAGAGGGTGAGGACTGGCCCGTGCCCACCCTGTGGTCTAGGGATAGCTGCTGGCGGGGAAGTCTATCCAATGATCCCGATGCGGTGAGAGTGGCGGAGTGGGAGCCCATTCCCCAGGCTGACATGCTGCTTTCTGAGCGGGCCCTTAGTTGGGCTGGGCTCAGCCCCGCCCAGTTCATCGGAAAGTTAGGAGTTTGCGTTTGTTTTCATTTTTGTTTGTGTTACTGATTCTGTTGTATCTTGTCTTATGGAGAACCCATGGACTTGAGCCACCTCCGAGCGGCCATGCGCAAGCCGAAGAAGTGATCGAAGGCTGGAGGTGCCAGCTCTTCTCGTCCGACGTCTGTCCCGGTTCCCCTTACAGCCGTCCCACCCCAGCGTTCGAGTGCAGGCCATGCCCCAGAGCCCTTCCAGGCGCCGAGCCGAAAGCGGGTTTGGGGACAGGTAGCCCAGGCTTCGGAGGTAGAGACCGGCTCTCCGCCGTCGTCTCTCAAGAGGTTCCCCCGAATGGTTTCGTGGACCCCGGCCTCCCCGATCTTGGTGGATGTGGTTGATCTTCGCTTTGAGGTGCCCTCAGGGGTCTCCGTCGCTGACAACTTGCTGTCCGACATGGAGAGGTCGGCCGGAGGCAAGGTCCCTCGGGGGACTCTCAAGGCGCAAATGGAGGCCATTGCCCAAGAGGCCGTGCAAGTTAGTGCTCGCACCTGGCTCGATTTTTTACTCAGCGTCTCATCATTCGCGAGATTTGGTGCCCCCATTTCCTTTCCGACCCCCTTATGATTTCTTCAGGTCCTCCAGCACGTCGCCCTTATTGTCCACATGGAGGAAGAGGAAATTGCCCCGGCGATACGAGCCGCGGGCGAGCTCTCTTCATTAGAGGAAAGCTCAAAGCTGGAGCTGGAGGCGGCGATGGCGAGGGCCGCTATCCTGGAGGGCGAGGTGGCGGCCGGGAAGAAGGAGGTGGCGGCCGTAAAGCAGGAGGTTGCCCGGTACCGCGAGGCCGCCGAGGCCACCGAGGCGAAGCTTCAAGACTCCAAGGTGCTCATCGGCACCTTGAAAAAGTCGGCGAGCACCCTCCGGAAGGAGCTGGCGGCGGCGGTAGAGGGGACGAAGTGAGCCGATCTCAGAGCGACGAAGGCGGTGGAGAACTACAAGAAGTACGAAGAGTTTTACACCGTCCTAGCCTCGGCCACTACCGCCATCTGGCACGAGGCCCTCGACGTCGTCAAGACTCGGATGCCGGAGTTCGCTGACGAAGAGCTCCGAGCCGAATATCCTCACGGGGATGATGAGCAGGGGACGACCCCGGGGGCGAAGCTGGGGAAGAGATTCCTGGTGAGGGCGACGCCGAGGCTGATGTGATGGGCGCTGAGCCCGCAGACGCCACCCGAGCCGTGGTAGATGCTGAGCTTCCTGGGGTTGCGCTGGGCCCTGAGGCCTGAAGCCCCTTGTCTTCTTTCTTGTTTTTTTTCTTTTGTTGCATCGGGAATTTTGTAGGCCTCCGGGCATTTTGTAAGGCTGGGGAGCCCACAATACCCTTATAAAAGCTTTAACTTTGTGAATAAAGACTTTTTGCAGTCGTATTTGCGTGCATATTTTCCTTTGTCGATAAACACTTGTATTTGCATAGTACTTCCTTCGGGTTATGTAGGTTCTTCGTCTAGCGATTACGCGTCGAGTTGAATCCATTCACTTGCCAAGTGTGCAAAGACCGGCGGGAAAACGGTATCTCCATGGCCCCGAAATCGAGGTGGAGATCGCTCAGACGTTGATAGACCGGATGCCTCGTAGTGAGGTCATGTTCTTTAGCATGGAAGGCTCGGAGATGCATGGTAAGGATGGACCGGGCTTGGTAGCTGCCCGGTGCCTTTAGGCGAGGGCTTTGATCCCTGGCGTTGTTAGGGCCGTACAAGGCCTGCTAGGGATGGATCCAGCAGTGAAGCTGCTCAGTTGCCTCTTGGCGAGGGCTAAGATCCCCGGCGTTGTGGGGTAGTGAATTACCAGCCGGGGATAACTTGAGCAGGGTAGCCGCCCGGCTGCCTCTCGGTGAGGGCTTCAATCCTTAGCTTGGGAGGGGCCGTACAAGGCCTGCTAAGGATGGACTGAGCAGTGAAGCTGCTCGATTACCTCTTGGTGAGAGCTTTGATCCCTGGTGTGTTGGGGTAGGGAGCTACCAACCAGGGATAACCAAGCAAGGGCTGGCCCGGTTGCCTCTTGCCAGGGCTTTTGATCCTTAGTGCGGGAGGGGCCGTAAGGGGCTTACTAAGGATGGGGCCGAGTAGGGTAGCTGCCTAGTGCCTCTTGGCAAGGGCTTTGATCCCTGGTTTGTTGGGGTAGGGAGCTTTCAGCCAGGGATAACCGAGCAAGGGCGGTCCCGGTTGTTTCTTGCGAGGGCTTTTGATCCTTAGCGCGGGTGGGGCCGTAAGGGGCCTACTAAGGACAAGGCCGAGCAGGGTAGCTGCTTGGTGCCTCTTGGTGAGAGCTTTGATCCTTGGTTTGTTAGGGTAGGGAGCTACCAGCCAGGGATAACTGAGCAAGGGCGTGCCCAGTTGCCTCTTACGAGGGCTTTTGATCCTTAAAGACGGGCCGGGCAGGATTGCTGCCCGGTGCCTCTTAGCGAGGGCTTTGATCCCTGGTGTGTTGGAGTAGGGAGCTACCAGCCAGGGATAATCGAGCAAGGGCGGGCCCGGTTGCCTCTTGCAAGGGCTTTTGATCCTTAGCGCGGGAGAGGCCGTAAGAGGCCTACTAAGGATAGATCGAGCAGGGTTGCTGCCCGGTGCCTCTTGGCGGGGGCTTTGATCCTTAAGGATGGCCGGACAGGGTTGCTGCCCGGTACCTCTTGGCGAGGGCTTCGATCCCTGGCGTTGTAGGGTAGGGGGATATCGGCCAGGGATAGCCGAGCAGGGTAGCCGCTCGGCTGCCTCTTGGTGAGGGCTTTGATCCCTGACGTTGTGGGGGTAGGGGAGCTACCAGCCAGGGATAGCCGAGCGGGGTAGCCGCTCGGCTGCCTCTTAGTGAGGGCTTCGATCCTTAGCGCTGGAGGGGCCGTAGGAGGCCTGCTAAGGATGGACCGAGCAGTGAAGCTGCTTAGTCGCCTCTTGTGCGAGGTTCCGTCCGTCCTCACTGGTGTGAGTACCGGGAAGAGGGACAGTCGTTGGCGACACGTGTCATGATCGCATGGGGAACGCGAAGCGCCGAAGTAGTGTCGTTTTGATTTCGCATCGAGCGACGCGATGTCTGCTACGTGGCAGCACAGTTGATTTGAATGATAGATTTTGAAATCAAAGAATTAATTACCGCAATCAAGAACGGCGTCGCTTGGTAGCTAGCCGGTGAGTACGGGTCGGTCCACAGGGATTTTGTGTATTCTCGATTTGTTCTAACGAGTTAATTCCGATTGTTGTCGGATTGATTAAATATAAAAACTAAGGTTGATCTAGACTAGGATTAAAATCTTGCTAGGGTTAGGTTTAGGTTAAGTTTGGAAAGTTAATATTCCTCACCGCTTTCTATGCCCTAATTAAGATCTATGAGGTGTTATGGTAATAATTAATAAAGTGGAATAGTACCATAGGGAAGAAACGATGTTTCTTCCTCTAGGTTCTTATCCTTCCTTTCTTAATTCTTACCCTAACCTCCATGGAAAACATGCACAACCGGTCTTTCAAACTACGGTATCACCGTTATCTCGTGGGATAGGGTGCCGTAGGGAGCGGTGTGTATATGTATGCATAGAGTCCTATAAAAAGATGTGATGGACAAGAAAGGGATGAAACATTTTCATCTCTCAAACCTCCCCTATTCCTAACCCTAACAAGTGAGGAACTACTCACTCATTAGGGGATTTATGAAAGACATTTTTTATTTGAGTTTTCGATTTAAAAAGATTAATTATCTAAGCTACGGCAGATTAATAAAAGTTCTAATCTAATTTAAACTAGGGCAGATAATAAATTTAAACTATAGCAGAATTAAAAAACTAAGAACTAGGGCAATAAAAATAAATCTACTTACTTTATTGATGCTCTCAAAACATGATAGAAATTCTGAATTTTATTTGATGAAAAGAGGCATAAGAAGAGGCATACCTCAAAAAGAGGTTTAGGGTTTCTATTTATAGATCATAGAAACCCTAGAGTTACAATCGATTCACATCCGCATTTACAAATATGCCCTAAAGAAGACTAGTCAACGCACCGCCACAACACCACGAAAATGCACCGACACGTGCGTGTCATGGCCGCGGAACCGCGGCCAAAACCCATGTTTGGCCGCGGATCCGCGGCCATATGGTGGCTTCTTGAGCTGTGTTTTCCTGGGCTTGTTCTGATGGCATTTGGGTACTTGTTTCTTCACTTGGTTTCTCAGATTTTCTTCTATTTTTCTTCCAGATTTCTACAGTGAATAATGTCGTGGACTTTACCGTTTGCTTTCAAAGTCTTGAACCTTGCACTGCCTTTGTACTTGTGAACTTGTTTGTTGACCTTCGTTTATTCTCTAAACTGTAGGCTTGATCAAGATTCTTCCATTTGATAGTCGTAATCTCATTTTTGTATCATCTTTTCCTCTTTTTCAGTGTTTTTGTTCCAAGAATCTGTAACCTGCAACTATGTAGCAGACATGGATCAAAAACACCTGTTTATTTGTAAAATGACTAAGAATGGGGAATATAATAATGCAAAATTATGATATGAACAACCGTTGAACTCCGGGGGTGTTTTGGGCTATAAAACAGAGGGAGCGTTGATTACTCCCTTCCTCACACCCGAAATGTAAGACTGGAGGACTTCCCTTTCACCATCCACGAGATCATTAACTTCGAGGACGTGTAACTCTACGATCAGTACTGTACTGAAGACACGGTGTAGTTGGTGATAGGCCGCATCGAGGATCATTTTAGCCGATTGCTCCATCGGCGCTCCCCCCTACTTCAACTGTTGATGTATTCCATCTAGAGGGCATCGCCGGGGCTCTACAACCCCTTGTCTGAACAGCTGAAAGACGAGGCTGTTAGCAAGCTAAGGTCTCTGAGGCGCCTCGGCCTGATCTCTGCGAGTCGGCTAAACCGCTCAGTGGCGCTCGTCCTTGAGTGCTACCAATTGAGGCATGATGCCGGCGTTCGCGGGGGGCATCATGGGCAGAGGTTAGATGCCGCGAGGGCTTGGCCGGCAGAGATATCCTCAAAGTACCATGAGCAGTGTTCTCTGCACCCTCTTCCCCCGCTATTGTAATTTTTTTTTTCGATGTATGGCTGAGGAGCCTATAGTACCCTCTGAATGAACAAGATTATTTTTCTTTCATTGCAATGTTTTTTTGATCCTTTTTATTATATAAACAAAAAGATCTCAAGAAAGGTGTACATTGCTTTAAAAGGAAATACATGCTAGTAGATGTTCTTATTCGTGCAGCTTGAGCCCCTCGGATGTCTGTTGTTCTCTATGCCCGGCATATGGTACTGATCTTTGTGGGTACCAGACATATCCTCTGCTGACACGACCATGATTTGGCCGATGGTCAGCTCGGCGGGAGGGGGACGCTGCTCCTGCTCGCGGTCAGCTTGCCGCTTGTCCCTTAAGTACGCCGCAAGGTGTCCCGAACGGATGAGCTCCTCGATGTAGTCTCGAAGCTGCTTACAGCTCTCCGTGGAGTGGCCTAGCGACCTGTAGAAACAGCAGTAGGGGCCCCGGGTTCGCTTTGAGGCCATTCGCGAGGTCGGGGGGAGCTTGAAGAACCCCTCGCCCTTAGCCTCCTCTATTAGCACTATCCGGGAGACATTGAGCGGGGTGTACTCCTGAAACTTTGGGAGATAGGGCTTTGACGGCTCAGGTGTAACAACCTAGTTCATTTATACCAATTTCAGTTCCCGTATTTTCTTACGTGTGGTATTTTCTTGATTTATCGTATTTTGGGTGCGAATGATATTATACATTTTACATTGCATTCGACCCGACCCGCTCACTTGAAACTTGTTTGATTCATATTTATGAATCACCCTGACTTGTTATGTAGACTTGTGTATTTTCAACTTTATCGCATACTGGCATTTTACCTGGCATGGCATCTTTTACCATATAACATTTTAAGTCACGTAAAATAAATTAAAATTGCATTTCATAGCCTGCATGATACCCCTAACCCCGTGGTAGCGTCCGCGCATCGTGTTCTCGTCCCGTTCAGTGAAACGGACGTATTTGGATAGCTACGTGCACGTACGTGCGTCCGTTCTTGGGGGTATGCATTTTCGTTACCTGATTATTCATTTTAAAATTTAGAAGTCGTATTTAATTTTCGTATTTCAAATCTGAATTTTTGGACTCGTCCCGGGCGCGTTTTGGAATATTTTGTATACCGCCTAAATTCAAATTTAATTAATATTTTATTTTAACTTTTCCTTTAAAAATTTCGTTAACAGAACAAATCCTTTTGGTTTTAAAAATATAAAATCTTTTAAATTTTGTTAACCAATCCCCAGCCACTCTTTCCTTGCGCCGGCCCCACACTCCGGCTCTCTCTCCTCTTTCTTTCCTTTCTCTCTCTCTTCCCTTTCTCCTTTCTCTTTCTCTCTCCCCTCACTAAATGCCAACTTCATCTCTCCTCCCTCTCTCTCTCCTCTCGCGCATCCCTCTCTCTCTCTCTTCTTTCTCTCTCTTCTCGGTACCACTGTTGGCTTCTCGAGTGTGGTCACCGCGGCCACGCTATGGTCACTTCCCTCCTTATTTCTCCCTCTCTTCTCTATTTAAACCCCCGAGCTCGCCACGAGAAACCCATGCAAACTCCGCCGCTTCCTCAAACCCTAACCCTAACTCCTCTGCTCTCGACCCCGCTCCTCAACCTTGTCACTATCTCCTTCTCCTCCTCCTCCTCTTCTTCTTTTTCTTCCTTACCCATTCCCGAGCACCTCCTGCAACTCCTTAACCCACAGAACCTATCGCCGCTGATCACCTCTTCCTCTCGCCTCCACCTTTATCACCATCTCCTCCTCTCTATCTCTTTCTTCTCTCTTCTCCCCTACACCAGATCCCTACACCCAAGAACCCCAGCCAACAAAACCCGAGACCAAACCCTATCCACAGAAAACCCTAGACACCAAACCCTAGCTTAGCCGGAGATCGTTCACAGCCGTCGACACCCTCACGGCCCTTCTCTGCAAACTCTGTGAGTAACCCCCTTCTTCTCATTTTTCTTCTTCCTTTTTTCTTTTCTTCTCATTCTTTCTTTTCTTGCTTTTCTTTTCTTTATTTCTTGTTCTCTGTAGTTCGCCGGAGCCGTGACGACGTCAACGACCCCGAAAACCCAGCGAGCATATCTGACCTGTGTGATCCCCTTATACGTTGTTTGGATCCGTTCCGTGTACCGTGCGCGCGTCGCGACTTTTCCCGCCGACGTGTGACGTTCCGTATACCCATTTCTTGATCTGTCGAGGCAAGTAAAACTTGCTACATGCTATTCATATTATTTTATAGTTACTTAATTGTGTATTAAACCTGTAGATTAAATCTAATATCACATGTTCCATTTTAATATTCCGATATTTCATTTATATCACTTGTAGATCTAGAACCTGAAACATTTCATATTGCTTATTAGATTACGATACACGATACCCATGTCCATATTTTAAATCACATAATGATTATCTGTATAGCCCATATTACCATTTTAAATAGTTTATAACTTTCGGATACCTAGTTGCACCATTTTAGCCTATTTTATATACAATTGCATCCCTAGATCATTTAATACATAATAACGATATTTTAACATTCCATATTTGATTAAGTGTATTTTACTTAGTGTTGGAACCATAACCCAAACTCAAATCGATAACCGTGCATCCATATATTTTAATCCGTACCTATTTGCATACAACATTACAATGTTCCATTTTATTGTTCCATTAGTACCCTATACTTGTTTGTATGCCCATGCTTATTTTTAGTTTGATTATGAGCAACCACGTGACATGTTGTGCACTCCTGACATGACTTGATACATCCATTACTTGACACGACGTGATACCGTGCACTTCTTGACTTGACATGATAACTATATATTACCTGACTTGACTCGAAGGTACCATGGCTTTCTCTATTACCTGATTTTGTTACTAATGCCAACAAACTTGACCTGTTGTTCCTACGGACATTTCCTGTTGTCTATCCAGACAAACCTGTACCTTCCTGATCCTGTGTTGGCATTAGCTCCCGATTATTTAATACCTGACTTGAACATATATAACTTGGGGGTATGGGGAAATCAACGATGAAACCTGACTTGTAACTCGACAGTTCGATACCTTTTCTGATCAGTCTTACGAGCTAGGCCAGCCCCGGGGTGATGCTGCTGACATCACTCGTCATTACCTACTACCCTTTACTGCCTTGCGGCACGTCTCGGATTCATCCCGAGAGTCATAGACCGTGATCCCGGGCACGCACGGGATACTATTGAGTTACATCGATGATTCATCAAATTGATTTCAAAGACTTGAGAGTAGTTAACCCAATAGACCAGTTTAGATTACTCATTATACATTACCTTCACCGTCCTCACTTATATCACTGTTACACCTGTTTTACCACTTATACTCATACCTGCATATCTTGCTACCCCTGTTTATAGTATTGCTTGATGTTATGACGCACTGACATCTGGGTTCTGCATGGCCCAGATTCTTTACCTTTGCTACAGGCCGAGCATGAGTATTTTAGCCAGCAGGCTGAGCAGTGAGGACTTGTTAGTACTTAGTTTATTTTACTTTCGGTATTTTCATTCCTGATTTGAGCCCGCATTATGGGACGTACATTCCAGTTTATTTCTTGTATTGGATCTTTTACTTCCGTATTATTTTATTCTTGACTCGTTTTACTCTGGCTTATGGACATGTGTTAGATAGTTTATTATTGTTCTTGATATCTTTACAGCCGTAATGTGACTGTGGAAGGATATTTCCTATCCACAGGTAGCATGGTTGGCTATGTCACGTGCCTATCTTAGCGTACTCTGGGAAGCGGGGCGTGACATGGTTCTTTTGGTATCAGAGACATAGGATTTAGGTTAATCGGGTTTGAATCTTTTGTAGTTGGGTATTAGACCCAATACACGAATCAGAATACTCGTGATTAAGAAACATGTCTTGCCACCTTACCGTCTTACCACTTTTGAATCTTAACCTCCTCCTGATTATACTTTTACGATATGCAAACCTCCTTTGCATATCGACTTGAAACTTGGTTTCCTTTTGTTATCTCTAGAACTTAGACGACTTGGGTGGAGTTATGTGATTGTAGCTATGATACCGCGGCATGGTTACAATGCGGTACTCTATTTAAGTAACTTGGAGTTCTAGCCTTGATTCATATCCTTGATCTATTTGAATCTGTTATCATGCTAATCCTTTTGGTGCTTTGATTTCAGGAATATGGCAGACAAGAATCTGAAAACGTACCAAAGGCGTGTTGACGAAGCCGCTATGCTTGGAGTAATACGTGGGATGTTGGAGAACCAAAAGCGACAGACCGAGCTGATCCAACAGCAAGCGGAATCTTTTTAGGAAGGTTTGCGGACCGTTCAGCAGTCCATGAACAATGTGGTGGCCAGACCAGCTGATCGTGTGGGTACCGTAGCGGATTTTAGGAGACTGGGTCCGTCTGTCTTTACTGGCCTGGAGGAGCCATTGCTAGGGAGCAGTGGATGGTTGATACGAAGAATTTACTCGTTGCGGCACAGATCCCAGAGGATAAGAGGGTGGATGTGGTACGCATCCAGTTGGTAGACTACGCCCGTGAATGGTGGCTTGTGGAAGAGACCCGCTTGCCCAAGCCGATCAGTTGGGCGGATTTTTCGAAGAGTTTCTAGGAGAAGTTCTTCCCGCGGACTGCACGGGAGGAAATGGAAGAAAGGTTCGTCAGTTTGAAGCAGAACGGCGCACCTGTAGTTGTACATGCAGCTGAGTGGACGCGGCTCAGTAGATTCGCTGGACCTTTGGTTGCCAACGATGCTGATAGGGCAAGGAGGTTCATGCGCAGTTTGGATGTGGACATCCAGAGGCAGATTGTCGCCCTGGGTTTGACCACTTTCTCACAAGTACTTACAGCAGCCCAAGAGCAGCAGAGCCTATCTATGAAGACTGGGAGTACACAGCAGCCAGCAGTTACAGTACGGAAGCCAGCATTTGCACCGAACCGAGCACATGGACGCAGAGGTATTCCAGTGAACCGTCGTGGCGTAACACCGATGAAGAAACCTGTTGTTGTTGATCAGAGGAGGACCGTGATTTGTGACTACTGCCATTTACCTGGGCACATGCAAAGGGAATGTCGAAGGAGGCAGAGACTCTGTTTGGTTTGTGGATCGGCGGATCATACTATCAGCACTTTTCCGTCAAAGCTTCGCACGAAGGATGATGTTCAGAAGCCACCGCAGAAATCATTTCAGGGACAGAAGCAGTTGACTCAGGGACCCAATCAAGCTCGAGCATTTACCCTGACGGCTGAGGAAGCTAAGGCTTCAGGAGAAGTTGTTTCAGGTATTCTACTTGTTCATGGTTTTCCCGCATTAGCGTTATTCGATTCTGGTGCATCCCATTGTTTTATGTCGTCCAAGTTTATTGCTACACACTCGATTACTTGCACGACCCTGTCTAGTTTCTGGGACATACACACTGGGAATGGGAAGATCATATCTAGTAGAGAATGTAAGGATTGTGCAGTTGTTGTTTGCGGACGGGAGTTTTTTGCAGATTTCTTGGTGATTGATACAGGCAGCTATGAAGTCGTCTTGGGAATGGATTTTCTCGGCACTTTCTACGCTCACATCGATTGTAGGGAAAAGAAAGTAATTTTCCAGATTCCCGGGCGTCTAGAGTTTATCTTCACTGGAGGAAGCAGTTCTGTCGGGCCAGTCGAGTTTAGGGCTAGGCTGACAACTAATGTTCTTTCGTCGATGGAAGTTGATAAAGATGAAGCGCCAGCTGTTGTTCGAGATTTCTTGGACGTGTTTGAAGACATATCAGGTTTACCGCCAAAGCGAGACGTGGAGTTCGCGATTGATCTTGTTCCTGGTGCAGTGCCAGTCTCTAAAGCGTACTATCCAATGGCACCAGTGGAGTTGGAGGAAGTCAAGAA
This sequence comes from Agapanthus africanus, assembly GCA_030015575.1. Taxonomy (NCBI): domain Eukaryota; kingdom Viridiplantae; phylum Streptophyta; class Magnoliopsida; order Asparagales; family Amaryllidaceae; genus Agapanthus; species Agapanthus africanus. The sequence goes on along the minus strand of CM057347.1, from coordinate 429,289,316 downwards.
GCAGGTTATTGAATTATGTGAGAAGGGTTGGATTCGCAGCAGTAAGTCGTCTTGGGGAGCTCCAGTTCTTCTAGTCAAGAAGAAAGATGTCACAAGGAGGATGTGATTATCGAGAATTAAACCGGGTGACTATTAAAAACAAGTTCCCGATCCCTCGCATTGGCGAATTGTTCGAGCAGCTTAGTGGCGTGAGGGTATTCTCGAAGCTGGATTTGCGATCCGGATATCATCGGGTCTGAGTTAAACCAGAAGATATTTGCAAGACTGCGTTCCGAACTCGGTATGGACATTACAAGTATTTAGTGATGCCATTCGGAGTCACGAATGCACCGGCGATATTTATGGACTTGATGAACCGAATCTTTTCACCGTTCTTGGACCAGTTTATAGTGGTGTTCATCGATGATATTCTGGTCTACTCGAGGAGCATTGAAGAGCATGCGGAACACTTGAAGATCGTACTGCAGACATTGAGGCAAGAAAGATTATATGCAAAGATGAGCAAGTGCGAGTTTTGGCTTGAAGAAGTGAAGATTTTGGGCATGTCGTATCCAGAGATGGAATCGTCGTTGATCCCGAGAAGATTGCAGCAATTCAAGATTGGCCGATTCCAAAGAACGTAGCAGAGATCAGAAGTTTTCTTGGACTTGCCGAATATTATAGAAGGTTCGTGGAGAATTTTGCTCGTTTGGCCGAGCCTCTGACCAAGGTTACGCGCAAGGAAATACCGTTTGTATGGACAGATAAGTGTGCGTCAGCTTTTGAGGCATTGAAGTAAATGTTGATAACCGCTCCTATTCTGACCGTACCAGACGGTTCCGGAGGATTGGTGATTCACGGCGACGCATCTGGAAAAGGTTTGGGTTGTGTTTTGATGCAGCATGGGAAAGTTATAGCTTATGCATCACGACAGTTGAAGATCCATGAGAAGAATAAGCCAACTCATGACTTGGAGCTAGCAGCTGTGATTTTTGCTTTGGAGATTTGGAGACACTACTTACTGGGCGAAAGGGTCGAAGTATTCACCGATCACAAAAGCCTAAAATATGTGTTCACACAGAAAAAGCTTAACATGAGGCAGCGTAGATGGTTGGAGCTGATGTCTGACTATAATCTTGATTTCAAGTACCATCCAGGGAAAGTTAATGTATTACTGGATGCGCTTAATCGGTTGCCAGCAATTCGGATGTTGATTGCACAGAAAGAGCTTATAGAAGACTTTCGGAGATTCGAATTGGAGATCGTTCTACCGCATTCTTCAGGACAGTTGATGCAGCTGCAAGTACAGTCGTCGTTGATCGAGAATATTAAGGCAGCGCAATTGTAGGACTCTAGATTGCAAAAGTTTCGAGAATAGGTTGAAGCTGGACTTCGAACGGACTTGTTAATTCATGAAGATGGTTCGTTGCGATATGGTAGCCGTTTGTGTGTACCATAGGGAGATATTCGTGAAGAACTTATGAAGGAGGCGCACAGTTCAGCATATTCCGTACATCCAGGAGGCACGAAGATGTACCGGGATATACGACAGCAATTCTGGTGGGAAGGCATGAAACGGGAGATTGCCTGCTTTGTAGCGAAGTGCTTAGTGTATCAGCAAGTCAAGGCTGAACATCAAAGGGTTGCTGGTTTATTGTAACCACTTCCGATTCCTCAGTGGAAGTGAAAACATATAACCATGGATTTCGTGACGGCTCTACCGCGGAGTCCAAAAGGAAACAATGCAGTTTGGGTGATTGTTGATCAATTGACCAAGGAAGCTCATTTCATACCATTTCGAGTTTGTCAATCAACAGAAACTATGGCAGAGCGGTACATGCAGGAGATAGTAAGATTGCATGGAGTACCGGTGAGCATCGTGTCCGACCGTGACACTCGTTTCTTATCACACTTTTGGAGGAGCTTACAGGAAAGTTTGGGGACTCGTTTGAAGTTTAGCACCGCTTATCATCCTTAAACAGATGTCCAGTCGGAGAGAACGATCCAAACTCTTGAAGACATGTTGAGAGCTTGCATGTTAGACTTCAAGGGTTCATGGGAGGATCATCTACATTTGGTGGAGTTTTCTTACAATAACAGTTTCCAGGCGACTATTCAGATGGCTCCATTCGAAGCTTTATATGGTCGTAAGTGTCGTTCACCTGTTTGTTGGGACGATATTGGGGAACGAAGATTGTTGGGACCAGATTTGGTCGTGCAGACAGTCGAGAAGGTTAATACTATCCGGAATCATATGAAAGCAACACAAGACTGACAGAAGACTTGGGCAGATACGTCGAGAAGACCTCTAGAGTTCACCGTTGGTGATTTGGTATTCTTGAAGATATCACCGACTAGTGGGGTGATCCATTTCGAAAGTCGAAGAAAGCTCAGTCCTCAATTCGTTGGACCTTTTGAGATTTTGGAGCGTGTTGGAGAAGTGGCGTATCGATTATCGTTACCGCAATCCTTGGCGAATGTTCATGACGTGTTTCACGTATCTCAACTCCGTAAGTATGTTCGAGATGAAACACATGTGTTGGATCATTCGGAGCTGACTGTACGAGAAGATTTGACTTTTGAGGAGCGACCGATATCGATTATGGATCGAAGAGAAAAGGTGCTTAAGAACAAAGTTATCCCTCTTGTACTTATTTCTTGGGGAAATCGCTCGCATAGAGAATCAACTTAGGAACGAGAAGATGAAATCCGGCAGAAGTTTCCACATCTATTCTTGTAGTGTGTTGATTGTTTATCCTTTCTTGTCCTTAGAATTTCGAGGACGAAATTCTTTTTGTAGTTGGGTATAATGTAACAACCTAGTTCATTTATACCAATTTCAGTTCCCGTATTTTCTTACCTGTGGTATTTTCTTGATTTATCGTATTTTGGGTGCGAATGGTATTATACATTTTACATTGCATTCGACCCGACCCGCTCGCTTGAAACTTGTTTGATTCATATTTATGAATCACCCCGACTTGTTATGTAGACTTGTACATTTTCAACTTTATCGCATACTGGCATTTTACCTGGCATGGCATCTTTTACCATATAACATTTTAAGTCACGTAAAATAAATTAAAATTGCATTTCATAGCCTGCATGATACCCCTAACCCCGTGGTAGCGTCCGCGCATCGTGTTCTCATCCCGTTCAGTGGAACAGACGTGTTTGGATAGCTACGCGCACGTACGTGCGTCCGTTCTTGGGGGTATGCATTTTCGTTACCTGATTATTCATTTTAAAATTTGGAAGTCGCATTTAATTTTCGTATTTCAAATCTGAATTTTTGGACCCATCCCGGGCGCGTTTTGGAATATTTTGTATCCCGCCTAAATTCAAATTTAATTAATATTTTATTTTAACTTTTCCTTTAAAAATTTCGTTAACAGAACAAATCCTTTTGGTTTTAAAAATATAAAATCTTTTAAATTTTGTTAACCAATCCCCAGCCTCACTTTCCTTGCGCCGGCCCCACACTCCAGCTCTCTCTCCTTCTCTCTCTTCTTTCTTTCCTTTCTCTCTCTCTTCCCTTTCTCCTTTCTCTTTCTCTCTCCCTTCACTAAACGCCAACTTCATCTCTCCTCCCTCTCTCTCTCCTCTCGCGCATCCCTCTCTCTCTCTTCTTTCTCTCTCTTCTCGGTATTACTGTTGGCTTCTCGAGTGTGGTCACCGCGGCCATGCTACGGTCACCTCCCTCCTTATTTCTCCCTCTCTTCTCTATTTAAACCCCCGAGCTCGCCACGAGAAACCCATGCAAACTCCGCCGCCTCCTCAAACCCTAACCCTAACTCCTCTGCTCTCGACCCCGCTACTCAACCTCGTCACCATCTCCTTCTCCTCCTCCTCCTCCTCCTCTTCTTCTTCTTCCTTACCCATTCCCGAGCACCTCCTGCAACTTCTCAACCCATAGAACCCATCGCCGCCGATCACCTCTCGCTTCCACCTTCATCACCATCTCCTCCTCTCTATCTCCTTCTTCTCTCTTCTCCCCTACACCGGATCCCTGCACCCAAGAGCCCCGGCTAACAAAACCCGAGACCAAACCCTATCCATAGAAAACCCTAGACACCAAACCCTAGCTTCGCCGGAGATCGTTCACAGCCGTCGACACCCTCACGACCCCTCTCTGCAAACCCTGTGAGCAACCCCTCTTCTTCTCATTCCTCTTCTTCCTCTTTTCTTTCTTCTCATTCTTTCTTTTCTTGCTTTTCTTTTCTTTATTTCTTGTTCTCTGTAGTTCGCCGGAGCCGTGACAACGTTGACGACCCCGACGACCCAGTGAGCATATCTGACCCGTGTGATCCCCTTGTACGTTTTTTGGATCCGTTCCGTGTACCGTGCGCGCGTCGCAACTTTTCCCGCCGACGTGTGACGTTCCGTATACCCGTTTCTTGATTTGTTGAGGCAAGTAAAACTTGCTGCATGCTATTCATATTATTTTATACTTACTTAATTGCATATTAAACCTGTAGATTAAATCTAATATCACATGTTCCATTTTAATATTCCGATGTTTCATTTATATCACTTGTAGATCTAGAACCTGAAATATTTCATATTGCCTATTAGATTACGATACATGATACCCATGTCCATATTTTAAATCACATAATGATTATCTGTATAGCCCATATTACCATTTTAAATAGCTTATAACTTTCGGATACCTAGTTGCACCCTTTTAGCCTATTTTATATACAATTGCATCCCTAGATCATTTAATACATAATAACGAGATTTTAACATTCCATATTTGATTAAGTGTATTTTACTTAGTGTTGGAACCATAACCCAAACTCAAATCGATAACCGTGCATCCATATATTTTAATCCGTACCTATTTGCATACCACATTACAATGTTCCATTTTATTGTTCCATTAGTACCCCATACTTGTTTGTATGCCCATGCTTATTTTTAGTTTGATTATGAGCACCCACGTGACATGTTGTGCACCTCTGACATGACTTGATACATCCATTACTTGACACGACGTGATACCGTGCACTTCTTGACTTGACATGATAACTATATATTACCTGACTTGACTCGAGGTACCATGGCTTTCTCTATTACCTAATTTTGTTACTAATGCCAACAAACCTGACCTGTTGTCCCTACGGACATTTCCTGTTGTCTATCCAGACAAACCTATACCTGCCTGATCCTGTGTTGGCATTAGCTCCAGATTATTTAATACCTGACTTGAACATATATAACTTGGGGGTATGGGGAAATCAATGATGAAACCTGACTTGTAACTCGACAGTTCGATACCTTTTCTGATCAGTCTTACGGGCTAGGCCAGCCCCGGGGTGATGCTGCTGACATCACTCGTCATTACCTACTACCCTTTACTGCCTTGCGGCATGTCTCGGATTCAGCCCGAGAGTCATAGACCGTGATCCCGGGCACGCACGGGATACTATTGAGTTACATCGATGATTCATCAAATTGATTTCAAAGACTTGAGAGTAGTTAACCCAATAGACCGGTTTAGATTACTCATTACACATTACCCTCACCGTCCTCACTTATATCACTGTTACACCTGTTTTACCACTTATACTCATACCTGCATATCTTGCTACCCCTGTTTATAGTATTGCTTGATGTTATGACGCACTGACGTCTGGGTTTTGCATGGCCCAGATTCTTTACCTTCGCTGCAGGCCGAGCATGAGTATTTCAGTCAGCAGGCTGAGCAGTGAGGGCTTGTTAGTAGTTAGTTTATTTTACTTTCGGTATTTTCATTCCTGATGTGAGCCCACATTATGGGACGTACATTCCAGTTTATTTCTTGTATTGGATCTTTTGCTTCCGCATTATTTTATTCTTGACTCGTTTTACTCTGGCTTATGGACATGTGTTAGATAGTTTATTATTGTTCTTGATATCTCTTCAGCCGTAATGTGACTGTGGAAGGATATTTCCTATCCACAGGTAGAATGGTTGGCTATATCACGTGCCTATCTTAGCGTACTCTGGGAAGTGGGGCGTGACATCAGGTCCCATTCTCTCTTCCCTTGCCCTTTTCTTTTGGTCGGCTTGCTCCGCCCGGGGGAGATTTGCGTTCACCTCGGATTCGAGCTGGACCTCGCGCTCGGTCCAGGCCTTTACCTCGGCCATGGTCTTAGGTTGCGCTAATGCAAAGGAGCGTAACCACTCCTTGTGCTTAAGACCAGACCTCAGGGATGTGATGAATGTCTCATCCCTATGTTCTGGGACCTCGAGAAGGGCGTTATAGAAGCGGGTAACATATGCCTTGAACGTTTCCTTGTCCCCACTCTTGATCGTGAAGAGAGGGTCAACTGTGCGTTTTTGCCGCCTGTTCCCGACGAAGTGGCCGAGGAATTGGGTTGCCAGCTCGTCAAAAGTTGAGATCGAGTATGGCTCGAGTCCTCGAAACCAGTCTCGTCCGGAGCGGATGAGAGTGGCCGGGAAAGCTCGGCATTGGGCGGCGTCGGAGTTATCTTGGAAGCTCATTCCCGCGGTGAACGCATACAAATGGTCCTTCGGGTTAGATTTACCATCGAAGAGAGAGACCTTTGGGGGCTTGTTGCGGGAGGAGACGTGGACGGCGAGCAGATCCTCGGTGAATGGCTTGGTGAGCGAGTCGGCGGCATACCTATCCCCGTCGCTCTAGCGGTGACCTTCCCGAGGTATACCTTCGATTTTCTTCTCGAGGGCGTCTAGTCGGCCGTGGTATTCCGACGATTCGGCACATTCTGATCCCCGGCCTCTGCTATTGGAGACCTGCATTTGGGCGCGGCCCCGGTTCCTCTCAATGAGGTTCCTCAGATCCCCCGGCGAGGTAATCTTCGAGCCGCCGTGGCGAGTCCCGTTCGCGTGACCCCGTCGAGGGAGGGGGTGTTGGTCATTTCCGGGAATAGGCGAGCTGAACGACATCTCCTCGGGAGGGAAAGGGTCGCGAAGAGGCTCTGGCCGAGGCGCTCTAGAGACGGACCTCGGTGTTGAACCGTGGGGCGCCCAGCGGGTCGCGGAAGGTATTGGCCCGGGAGATCTGCGGCAGTGGGAGGTAGCGAGGCGGTGGTCGACAGTGCCGACGCTGTTCACATCATAATATTGCAATTCATACACCCCACTTTTGTGCAATTTATAAGTAAACAGGTGCTTTTGACGATCGTTTGTTACATGATACAGGAAACAGACTTTTGAAGCAAATACAGTGAAAAAGACAAAGATGATACAGGAAATGGACTTTTGACCAACCAGCACACTGATCCTATTCAAGCCGAGACGAACGTCAAGTGAAACGGTCAAAAAGATCCCTACTAGTTTCATTGAGAATCTGAAGAATAACAAAAAGCCCTACAGAGAAAAGAACAGTGAAAACAGAGAGCCCAAGAGAAGAGAAACCAAGCACAGAAATTTGGTGGCCCAAGACCACCAAAGGGCCGCGGATCCGCGGCCCAAGCCAACAAATGCCGCGGATCCGCGGCCATACAGAGCCCGTGTCGGTGGATTTCTTCTGTGCAGTTGCGTCGGTGCAGATGTTAGGATTTTCAGGGGTCAAATCTGTAATTTAACATGCGCGAGACTCTGAAACCCTAACTCTTCTGTTTACTTATAAATTGTAATCTAGATCTAAAAAAATGTATGCCTCTTTATATTCAATAAAAGTGAGATTTGTTGGAGAAATCAAGAGCATCATCTTCTTCGCGTAAGTCTTTAATTTTATTTAATTCCTGCATTAGTATAATTGTTCTACTTGCCCTAGTAATCATTTAATTGCTAGTTAGCTAATTTTTAATCTGTCGTGAGGTAACTATTTAAAACATAAAACATAAAAATGATTCTTACTCATAATTCCCTAATGTGCGAGTAAAATTCTCGCTCGTTAGGGTTAGGAACAAGGGAGTGAGTGAGAGACGGATGTCTCTCACCTCCTTCAATGTCAACTTATTTTTAAACGAAACCTTCATGCACACATATACGATCCGCCCCCTACGGCACCCTACCTACAAGGTAACGGTGTTCCGTAGTATAAAAGGCCGGACTTATATGACGTCCATGAAGATCACATCAATGAATAAGAAAAGACGGACAAGGATCTAGAGGAAGAAACTTTGTTTCTTCCCGATCATCCAAATCCCTTTTCCTATTGAATGTTGTGATTTTCCTAAAAGCTTAAATCACGGCATTGAAAGAGGCGAACACATTGATCTCAACACACCTACCTTCGACCTAACCCTAATGAGTTCTTTCTCATCACATAAATTCGTCTTAAACTCAATCGATAAAAAAACCAACAACGATTTTAATCAACTCGTTATAACATAAAATCAGAAACTAACACATCCCTGCGGATCGACCCGTATTCACCGGCTAGCTGCGAAGCGACGCCGTTTCTGATTACGGTAAACTACAAATTTTTGGATTAATCAAATGGCGCCGTTGCCGGGGATGGCGTAATTTTCTCTTTTTGTATGATTTCGGATTGATATAAACTTTGAAAAATTATAAAAAATCAGAAAATACAAAATACAAAAATATTCTTTTCATTATCTTTATCTGTTTGAAGGGTTTCCCGTTTGAATCTTGCAGGAACGACAAGGAATTTTGGATCTGGAGTTTTACAGAAGGTGAAAACAGAAAAGAGAACATAAAAACAGAGAGGAGTTAACAGCCCAGAGCAGCAAAAATTTTTACAGAGCCCGATCCCTTCATCAGACCGCGGAACCGCGGCCAAGGAACACCCAAGACCGCGGAAACGCGGCCATCTGTTGGACTCACTGCTTGAATTTTTCTAGGGTTAGTTATCTCTTTCTCTCCCCTCTGAAACCTCCATATCTCCACTGTAAACTTTTCTGCAGGGTTCTTTGCGTAAAAAAGTCTTTCTCCCCCCCTTCTAAATAACAGATTTCTGCAGGTTTCTTTGCGCCGCGCTAAAAAATTGATTGCAAGTGAATTGTTGTTTTGCATATTTTAATCGGACTTAAGGGGCTATTTGACCAAATTCAGATTGGGTGGGGATTTCATCACCCTTCCCAGGACCCCAGAAAACACCTAAAGCATTTGCATCGACCACCTTTAATTAAAAAAGATTAGACTCAGACCTAAGGACAGCGAGCTCAATAGGAAAAGGACTAGGGTAGGCATCGGCCGTTTATCCTAACCGACATTGCGGTGTCTAGGCTAGTGGTTATTAATTAGGCCCACTGTAGTGGTGGTTCCTTCCCACTTACCTGGCCGTATTTGTCCGTGAAGAGGCGGTTTGAGGTCTATTTCTAGCCCTAGTTAGGAGCTGTCTAGTAGACCTAGGCGACCCTAGATCTAGGCCTGATTGTGTATGTGTGGTTGATACAGTTGTGTCACGAGTCCGTTTTCAAAAAGCTCCTTGCAAAACTCACACACAAATAAAAAAAAATATAAAAAAAAAAACACAAATAAAACTTTCAAAAACTTGCAACTTGTCGCAAAAAGAAAACCTAAAAATTCACCACACCACTTTCCCTCACTGACGTTATCTTACCCCCACATTCTGTTTTTCTTTTTTCTAACTGCACTATCCCTTTTAGTGTATGTCAGTTTGGACTAGGGATACAGACGCCCGATTAGTTCGCGTTTCGTTGGTACCGACCAGCGAACCCTTCGACACCGAAGTCGAAAATCCGTCCACTTTCTTACCCTCACCTTCAACTTCTTTAACCGAAGGTATGTCGGGATTCAACCCCAATAATACCTTGCCGACGGGAATGATTCCACCTCCATCAGGTGCGAATAACCCGAACCAGCCGCCTGTTGAAGCGCCCGCACGAGTTGCGCTCCAGGACCTCTTTTACCCCATCCGCGCTTCTTTACCCACCTGTCTTTCACCCCCACCGGCAAATGGGGACAATTTTGAGATTAAACCACATTTCATCAATATGCTGCCGAAATTTCACGGTTTGGAAACTGAAGACGCATATATCTTTATTAATAAATTCCAAAATGTGTGCGCTATGATGAAAACGACCCAATTGAGTGATGACGCTATAAGGCTAAGGGTCATTCCTTTCACCTTATGTGACCTAGCCGAGAAGTGGCTATATAGCACAGCATCACATTCTATAAGAAATTGGGATGAGTTTGTGAAAGCTTTTCTAAAAAAATTTTATCCTCACCATAAAACTGCCGGAATCCGTAATGAAATAATTCAATTCTCACAACTTCCGTCTGAACCATTTTGGAAGTGCTTCGAGAGATTCAAGGACCTATTAGTTCAATGCCCTCATCATGGGATAGAAAGTTGGCAACTTTGCCAAACATTATACGAGGGATTGAACTCGGCAACGAAGCAGTTGCTAGAAACCATCTGTCAAGGTCATTTTCTCTCTAAGTCTAGTGATGAAGCGTGGCAGTTTCTCGAGGATCTCAGTGAGCAGACAATACAGTGGGAGAGTACCAAGACCACGTCATCTTCTAGTGGTCAATCTAGGGCAGGCATACATCAAGTAGAGATGTCGATTGCCATGAAGGCCGAGATGGCCGCTCTTACGAAAAAGCTAGAAGCGATCGAGACCAAAATCTCATCGTCTTCTCCTGCCCCTGCTATGCCCCCACGTACTGTCTGTGCTTGTTGTGCGGATCCATCGCACCTGACCGAAGAGTGTCCTTATAATGCCTCTACATAAGGACAGGATCAAGTCAATGCTGCATTTCAGCAACGACAAAGAAACGATCCGTACTCTTCGACGTATAATCCGGGGTGGAGGAGTCACCCAAATTTCGCTTGGAACCAAAATCAACAATTCCAAGGAAATAATAATAATTTTCAAAGACCTCCTCCTCCACAACAACAACAACAAGCACCCTCGTAAACTCAATATCAACCGCAACAATTTCAACAACAACCTTACCCTAATCAGGTGAACAACTTTGTGCCGAATAATGCTTACCAGCCAAACAATTATGTTCAACCTAATAATGATAAGGTTAGCTCGCTCGAAAGAAGTCTAGATGCGTTCCTTAAGCAATCTACACAGTCTACAGCAAGACTTGAGACTTCTATTCAATCTTTAGTGCAAAATAGTACCTCCCACGATCAGAGTATCAAATCTATTGAGGCACAAATTGCACAACTCAATGTAGCTTTGAGCGAGCGCGAAAAAGGAAAACTCCCGTCTCAACCGTTGCCCAACCCCGGTCACGCACATGCTGCACACAATCAGCAAAATCATAATGTGAATGCGGTGACCACGTTGAGATCGGGAAAAGTGTTGCGGAACAATGTGGGCATTAACAATGACACCCCTGCCGGTGGGTCTTCTTCTTCTTCTTCTTCTTCTTCTTTAGAGCATATTCTCCACCCTTCACATGGCTCTACCTCTTCTAGCTTGAACGGACCTAATTCTCACGATACGAACACATCTACACGAGGTACCGTTCCAACTCGACAATCTGATCCACAAAAGTTGGACTCAACCACTTTTCAAAATGTTCCTTTTCCTAATAGGTTGAGATCCAATAAACCAACTCCTCAAATGGAGAAGATTGTCGAGCTGTTTAAACAGGTTAGCATAAACATCCCTCTTTTGGATGCAATTCAGCAAGTTCCTTCATATGCCAAAATTTTAAAGGACTTGTGTACCAAAAAGAGGAAGTCGCAAGTGCCAAAGAAAGTTTTTGTGGCTAGTGCTATTAGCGATGCTCTTGTAAATTCCTTACCCCCAAAACAAAAGGACCCCGGGTGTCCTACCATTTCGATAACAATTGGGGACAAAAACATCAATAGAGCACTATTAGATCTTGGCGCGAGCGTCAATTTGCTACCCTATTCTGTGTACGAGCAATTGGGCGTTGGAGAGCTTAAGCCCACTCACTGTACTCTCCAAATGGCCGACCGGTCGATCACTCATCCTAGGGGAGAGCTGGAGGATGTGTTAATAAGAGTAGGGGATTTCATTTTCCCCGTAGACTTTATAGTGATGGATACACAACCTGTTGCGAACCCCCGGAACCAAATTCCGGTTATACTAGGTCGACCATTTTTGGCAACTTCCAACGCAGTGATCAATTGTCGTAACGGTTCAATGAACTTATCTTTCGGCAATATGACAATTGAGCTAAATATTTTCAAGTTGGGAAGCCAGCCTGCTGAGCCCAATGCTAGCGTACTCGACGTTTGCTCGATCAATGAGATCGCGGAGGAGGACTGTGAGTTCGAGAATTTTTTATTCGACCACAGCAATGTTAACGCCACTAGTGCGTTCCTCCTAGAATCCGACTCAGCTTTCGCGGCGGATAACGATTTTGAATGTTTTACATTCGTCGACGACTTCGAAGACTCATCACCTGATTTGGAGTCTTTTGCTTTTGTGGATGAGTTAGTAGAACCATCCGACACTGTTGCGTACACTCGGTACGAACCTTTGATGGAATCATTCGAGTTTGAAACAACTACCCCTTTGCTACCATCTATTGTTTCACCTCCTAAACTCGAATTAAAGCTTTTGCCAACGCACCTAAAATATGCATATCTAGGTGATAATGAGACCTTACCCGTCATTATATCAGCCTCTCTAGCTCTTGAGCAAGAGAAGGCTCTCTTGATGGTCTTAATTAACAATCGGCAAGCTTTCGGCTGGTCTATGGCGGACATTAAGGGGATTAGTCCCCTCATAGTCGAACATCATATACACTTAATGGATGATGCCAAGCCAGCACGAGATCCACAAAGGCGCCTCAACCCCATCATGAAAGAGGCGGTTAAGAAGGAAATCGTCAAATGTCTGGATAGCGGTATCATTTACCCTATCTCGGATAGCCAATGGGTTAGCCCAATCCACGTCGTGCCCAAGAAATCGGGCATTACGGTCATTACAAACGAGGCAAATGAGTTGATTCCCACTCGCACCCAAACTGGATGGCGAGTATGCTTAGACTATAGGAAACTCAATGCCGCAACAAGGAAGGACCACTTTCCCTTACCTTTCATTGACCAAATGCTCGAGCGATTGGCAGGGCATGAATTCTATTGCTTTCTCGATGGCTATTCCGGTTACAATCAAGTCCCCATCGCCAAAGAGGACCAAGATAAGACAACATTTACTTGTCCCTTTGGCACCTTTGCTTATCGTCGCATGCCCTTCGGGTTATGCAACGCGCCCGCTACATTTCAGCGGTGTATGATGGGGATCTTTTCAGACATGGTTGAAAAGTTCTTGGAGATTTTTATGGATGATTTCTCCATCTTTGGCGACTCCTTCGACGAGTGTTTACGCCATCTTGACGCTGTTCTTACCCGCTGCAGGGATAAGAACCTAACATTAAATTGGGAGAAGTGCCATTTCATGGTGCGAGAGGGCATTGTCTTAGGACATGTTATCTCGCAAAACGGCATCGAGGTAGACAGGGCTAAAATCGAAGTGATTTCTAACCTACCTCCCCCAAAGTGCGTCAAAGATATCAGAGCCTTCGTTGGCCACGCCGGTTTTTACAGACGGTTTATCAAGGACTTTAGCAAGATTGCTAGACCCTTGACTCTCTTACTGGCCAAGGACACAACCTTCGCTTTCGACTCCAAGTGCACAGAAGCATTCGAGTCCTTAAAACATTCACTCATCACTGCGCCCATCCTCTCATCTCCCGACTGGACGCACCCTTTTGAAATCATGTGCGACGCATCAGACTTTGCAATTGGCGCTGTTCTTGGACAGCACATTAATAAAATGCCGCACGTGATTTATTATGCCAGCCGAACACTAAATGAGGCCCAACTTAATTACACAACAACAAAGAAAGAATTTTTAGCTGTTGTGTTCGCACTCGAAAAATTTCGGCCTTATTTAATCGGCTCTCCAGTCGTCATTTATACTGATCATTCGGCTCTTCGCCACCTCTTTGCGAAGAAGGATGCTAAGTCTAGGTTAATACGTTGGATCCTTTTATTGCAAGAATTTGACCTTGTCATTAAGGACAAAAAGGGATGTGAAAACGTAGTAGCTGATCACCTATCACGACTTCCTTCTTCGCCCACGCTCGATCTTCCTATCACTGACGTTTTTCCCGACGAGCAACTCTTGACCGTTTCTTGCGAACCATGGTTCGCCGATATTGTAAACTATTTAGCCACCGTCCTGATTCCTAATGATTGGTCAAAACAGGATAAGCTTAGATTTTTGTCCCAAGTAAAGCATTTTTACTGGGATGAACCCTATCTTTTTAAATACTGTTTTGACCAAATCATTCGTCGGTGTGTGCCTGAGAGTGAGGTCAAGAGCGTGCTGTCTTTCTGCCATGATCAAGCATGTGGCGGGCACTTTGGCCCAAAGAAGACAGCCGAAAAAGTTTTGCAGTGTGGTTTCTATTGGCCACGACTCTTCAAGGATGCATTTGAATACTGCAAAACTTGCTCCCGGTGCCAACATTTGGGCCGGATTTCGCGGAGAAACGAAATGCCACTCCAACCCATTTTGGTAGTGGACATTTTTGATGTTTGGGGTATAGATTTCATGGGACCATTTCCTAACTCTTTTGGAAATGTGTATATTCTGTTGGCGGTTGACTATGTTTCTAAGTGGGTCGAGGCTGTGCCCAGCCGAACGAACGATAATAAAGTTGTCGTTCGATTCCTTAAAGAACACATATTTTCTCGATTCGGGCACCCTCGGGCGATAATAAGTGATAATGGTTCTCACTTCTGCAATAGGACTTTCGAGTGCTTAATGCGTAAATACGCTATCACCCACAAATTGTCAACGCCATATCACCCCCAAACATGTGGGCAAGCCGAGGTTTCAAATCGGCAAATAAAGCAAATTTTGGAGAAAACGGTTTCTAAAAACCGTAAGGATTGGTCGCTTAAATTGATAGATGCACTATGGGCTTTCTGTACTGCATATAAGACCGACCTTGGTATGTCTCCATATCGGCTTGTGTATGGGAAGGCCTGCCACCTCCCAGTGGAGATCGAGCACAAAGCTTTCTGGGCTATCAAAGAGCTAAATTTGTCTTTAGGAGATGCGGGCAGCAACAGAAAGCTGCAAATGAATGAGTTGGAGGAGCTAAGGGATGAGGCATATAGCAATGCCATAATTGCTAAAAACCGAGCCAAGGTGTTCCACGATAAACACCTTTTACGAAAAACCTTTGAACCTGGTCAACAGGTTCTACTTTATGACACTCGGTTACACTTGCATCCTGGTAAGCTCAGGTCCAGATAGAGAGGACCTTTTGTGATCCGCACCGTTTATCCGCACGGTGCGGTTGATCTTGAGAACCCTGAGGACGGTACCTTATTTAAGGTAAATGGGCATCGACTAAAACCGTTCTTCACTGCGGATCCTTCGGAGGAGCTCCTGTTCTTGCAGGAGCCGATTTACACTGATTGATCTTCCTCCGCTTTCACCCCCAAACTTTGTTTCCCAATGACACTATTTCAAATAAGTTTGGGGGTGTGTATATCATTTGTATGTATATTTCCAAAATACCAAAAAAAATAAATAAATAAAATAAAATAAAATAAAATAAAAAATAATAATTTTTTTGGACCAAATTCCAAAATTGCAGATTACTAGTTGTTTTTACAAATAAAATCCTTGTCTTATAGGGTGTTTTGTGTAAATATCACTCTCAACCCCTATTTAAATGATCTAACCCCCCTCTGTTGTTGACCCTGAAAAATTTTCTCCTCATAAAAACCCTAGGCGCCGCCCCTGCCCTCTGCAGAAATCTCGAGACGCGCCGCCACCAGAAGACCGCGGATCCGCCGCTCTTGACGTCTCCCGCCGCGCTTCCGCCGCCGATCTGCCTCGTCACCCCCTGAAATTTTCAGGGGAGGTAAACCTGAACCCTTACTCTCTGTTTCTTCGTAGACCTTTCTCTTTAAACTTGTGATGGCCCATAAAATGCAGTACGAGAGAGATTTCTCACCGGTGTTCGCACACGAGATCTATGGATCATACTTCCCACACGAAATTGCACAGAGGGGATGGAATTTCCTCCTCTATAACCATGGATCTGCATTTGCTGTCCCTAGCTTAGTTACCCAATTTTATGAGTCAATGGAAGAGAATAGCCTAGACAACTTAGGTTATATTAAACTGATTTGGGGAAATAAGGAAATTCGCATTGATAGGGATATGATACACGAGGTTACACTAATACCACGTGTACCGGCACACGAACAACCCCTCCGCTTTGAAGATTATATTCCTTTAATGGGTAATGACTGTGCGCGAGAACCGCGCAAAGGGATCCAAGCACGGACCCTCTTCGCAAATGTTTTAACTGTGTGCCGGTGGGCACAAAACAATATTTTTGGAAGTTCTCACAACACAACCTTTTTCACCCCTTCCTTACATGTCGTTCATACTTTAATGACGAAAAACCCTAGATTCGACATGTGCACAGTTTTGCTATACTCCATAGGTTCGGGTAAACGAGGTAGTGTATATCCATGTCCCATGCTCGTGACCCAACTCTGCCGTTATTTCCTCCCGGCCGAGGAATTTGACGCATATTTGTTAGACGATACCCTAGTTCGACCACATTTAGAGGGCGTCTCATCGTCCTACTCTAGACTAACAGATATTTGGACACGGACAGAGCCGGGAGAAAACGTACCTGCACACACCCCCAGCTCGAGCTCAACTTCAAGCGGGGAAGAGTTAACTCCCCAAGAACATGCGCGATTAATAAGAAGAACAGTGAGGAGATTAGACTATTTGCGGGATGAGTTTCGGGCAACGGCCCGAGAGCACGACCGTCGGTTGACGGAGATTGAGAGAGGGATACAAACACTGTTGGCTAGGGGGGAGAGATCACGTTCACGCTCACGAGCGCGACGTGGGGCCAGGCAGTGAGGGCACTGCTTTGTTCAAGTTTGGGGGTATTAGAGGGCGATGTATATAGTTATCCTTTGCATTACATATTGTATATATCTTTGTTTTCCTTTTGCATATTTAATTGCTGCATTGCATTTTTATAAAAAATCATAAAAATTTAAAAATTTAAAAAAAAAAAATTAGAAAACTGAAAAACCCATAAAAATTGAGAAAATTTCAAAAAATTATAAAAATTATTGTATTCAATTTTGGTTAGTTGACTTGAGTTGATAAAAAGGTTAACTAGCTAGGAAAAACTAGATCTTAGACTTAGTAAATTTAAAACCCTAAAAATAACCTTGCTTAAAGTTTAACGGTAGAAAGTGTATGTCTTTGTAGGTTATTTAGGAATAGGCAAATTTTGGGTTCACTTCGTGGGTTAAGCCAAAACGAGGGAAGAGTATTAATGCTATTATTAAAGTATAAGTTCGAAAGATAGTTCCTAACTTGAGTTTAAATTCTGAAAACATGTACCCTACAAAATGCACCATCACGCACCTTGAAACTTGGATTAGTAGAAGAGACCTTGAACTACTCATGTCTAAAGTCCTTAGCACAATGGAAAAAAAAGGGGGTGAATAAAAAAATGGACACTGGTTTTTGTGATTACTTAGGGCTAGAAAATTAATTAGCAAGGGTGCTTCATCACCTAGTGCCTTAGACCAACTGGTCTGGGAGTCACTGCTAAAAAAGCCTTGAGTGTTGCAAAACTAGGAAATACGCTTTAAAGGCCTAACGCATCTTGTAATCGGCTGTTGGTACCTCAAGAAATATTAACGGTCGCATGAAGGATGTGTAAGCGAAAGTTAAGTGCTTTGGACAATGGACGAGAGTACGATTGCTTGATTTGAATTTCCAAGTGTAGAGGTGACAATTACACACACGTGGGGAAATGTGATTAGAGTTTAGATAAGAGAGAGGAATGAAAAATAAAACTTGTATCTTTAATAGAGTTGATAGAAATTCCTAAGTGGAGATGAAACTCTAGAAGAAAAACTTAAGAAATGCTGGATTCTAAGTAATTCTATAGAACATGTACAATCTTAAGTTACATAATAAGGAAGTGTGAAGAATATGGGTGGATAATTTACGGGGCGACGATAATAGAATTCCTTATTAGAAAACCTGATTGGAAAACAAAAGTCGAAAAACCAAGTTGATAGGATTTTGTGGGTGTAATCCGCTGAAAACCCTCAGGAGACAACACTCCTCCTACTAGGGACACCTAGAGGTTTAACGGCTTGTTGCACGTGCTCAGTGCAATCGCGTTTCCCTGCAAAAGTGTGGCTAGGTTAGAATAAAATAATAAGTTTGCTCGAGGACGAGCAAAAGGTAAGTTTGGGGGTATTTGTTCACATCATAATATTGCAATTCATACACCCCACTTTTGTGCAATTTATAAGTAAACAGGTGCTTTTGACGATCGTTTGTTACATGATACAGGAAACAGACTTTTGAAGCAAATACAGTGAAAAAGACAAAGATGATACAGGAAATGGACTTTTGACCAACCAGCACACTGATCCTATTCAAGCCGAGACGAACGTCAAGTGAAACGGTCAAAAAGATCCCTACTAGTTTCATTGAGAATCTGAAGAATAACAAAAAGCCCTACAGAGAAAAGAACAGTGAAAACAGAGAGCCCAAGAGAAGAGAAACCAAGCACAGAAATTTGGTGGCCCAAGACCACCAAAGGGCCGCGGATCCGCGGCCCAAGCCAACAAATGCCGCGGATCCGCGGCCATACAGAGCCCGTGTCGGTGGATTTCTTCTGTGCAGTTGCGTCGGTGCAGATGTTAGGATTTTCAGGGGTCAAATCTGTAATTTAACATGCGCGAGACTCTGAAACCCTAACTCTTCTGTTTACTTATAAATTGTAATCTAGATCTAAAAAAATGTATGCCTCTTTATATTCAATAAAAGTGAGATTTGTTGGAGAAATCAAGAGCATCATCTTCTTCGCGTAAGTCTTTAATTTTATTTAATTCCTGCATTAGTATAATTGTTCTACTTGCCCTAGTAATCATTTAATTGCTAGTTAGCTAATTTTTAATCTGTCGTGAGGTAACTATTTAAAACATAAAACATAAAAATGATTCTTACTCATAATTCCCTAATGTGCGAGTAAAATTCTCGCTCGTTAGGGTTAGGAACAAGGGAGTGAGTGAGAGACGGATGTCTCTCACCTTCTTCAATGTCAACTTATTTTTAAACGAAACCTTCATGCACACATATACGATCCGCCCCCTACGGCACCCTACCTACAAGGTAACGGTGTTCCGTAGTATAAAAGGCCGGACTTATATGACGTCCATGAAGATCACATCAATGAATAAGAAAAGACGGACAAGGATCTAGAGGAAGAAACTTTGTTTCTTCCCGATCATCCTAATCCCTTTTCCTATTGATTGTTGTGATTTTCCTAAAAGCTTAAATCACGGCATTGAAAGAGGCGAACACATTGATCTCAATACACCTACCTTCGACCTAACCCTAATGAGTTCTTTCTCATCACATAAATTCGTCTTAAACTCAATCGATAAAAAAACCAACAACGATTTTAATCAACTCGTTATAACACAAAATCAGAAACTAACACATCCCTGCGGATCGACCCGTATTCACCGGCTAGCTGCGAAGCGACGCCGTTTCTGATTACGGTAAACTACAAATTTTTGGATTAATCAGACGCGTGCGGAGTCTTCTCTCCCCCTGCAGGGATCCCGGTCCCACGGGGGGAGACCGGCGGTCTGGGGATCTTGCCCTGCCGTTTGGACACGGATGAGCGCCTCCACGATGGACGCAAGTCGGTCTATCCGGCCGGCAAGGGCGTTGATGGCATTCGGCGAAGGAGGTTCTTCCACACCTCCGTTGAGGGGGAGGCGGTGGCTAGTTCTTGGATCGTCGTGATGATCGCTCACCATTACATTCAGAACGGAAGATAAACTTTTGTTTTTGTGGAATCAAGGTTTTCCCACAGGCGGCGCCAGCTGACGTGACCTGGATGACGCCAAGATGTTACCTTCCGTTGATCTGCTGACGGCGGCAATAGACGGCTGAGATTGGATCTTGAGGCCGACTCCTGAAGCGTGTGGATCTCAATGGGTTTGAGGTTGTTGTTACCGAGCTACCTGCAAGGAAGTCCTGGAGTGGTTGTACCACCGAGGACCCTCCGACGGTCAAGTTAGAGAGGAAATCCGAGCAGAGTAACGGCTTAGTGGAGTAAAAATGGCTTACTTGAACTGTCTGAAGAAGGGGTTAATATAGCGGTGGCAGCAGGCAGGGCAGGCACGAGAATCACGCTGGCCGTTACGCTCCCGACGTCACGCCCGCGTGATGAGCGGGATCTCCCATTAATGGCGAGACATACTCGTTAATGGGGATCGTGATGGCGTGGAACGTAGGATGTGGCCGGCGGATATCTCGTGCATGGCGAGATTCGCGGGATGGCGGTTGCGTCTTTGAGCGGTGCTGTTGATCGGTCGATGAGACCGAGGAAGATATGCTTGGCGGGAGAGCTCACGGACGAGTGGGAGAGCCGAGGTATCTTGGTTCCGCGGTAGCCCGGAGACGAGCTAGAAGGACGAGGAGGCCAATTGTGCAGGGGGCTCGGAGGCGTGCCAGCGTTTGT
The DNA here is from genome assembly GCA_030015575.1 of Agapanthus africanus. Lineage (NCBI taxonomy): Eukaryota > Viridiplantae > Streptophyta > Magnoliopsida > Asparagales > Amaryllidaceae > Agapanthus > Agapanthus africanus. The sequence continues at coordinate 429,268,871 of CM057347.1, read as the reverse complement.
TTGTGGGACGGGCACGGGAGTGGTCTGGTCGGCCACTGTAGGTCCTTTCTTGCAAGTTTTGAGACACATCATCTGCCACGTGTCATGTTACGGGAGATCACCGATATCGAGCATCATTAGGTTGTCAAACATTCATATTTGAAAAGTAATTATCAACCTTAGAAATACAGTAAAGTCCTAAATTATCACTAATAGAAATAAAATCCGAAAATAAGTATATGTTTTTATCCAAAAAAAAAAATATCCTATAGCTAAATTGCATTAATGTCACTTCTTCGACTTTCAGAATTTCTTAGTTTAATGTAACACATGTATTCATACTCATTGGTCTTTTGGTTGGTATAAGTTGTCTCGGATGTTTTCACTGTAAAGCATAGCTATTATAAAGACATTTTTCAATACAATTGTTAAATTCAGTGTTGTCTTTTGCCTAATATTAAAGCATAAATAAATAGGTAAATGTATAATTTTTAACATATCGGAAAAAATTATGCAATTGAATATAACCTTCAATTTTTCAAGAAATTAAGAAACTTAGACATTAAAATATATAACCTGGAACCAGGAAATTAAGAACTTGAACTCTAAGAAAAAAAATTCTATCATCACATATTAAGGAACTTGATGTTAAAAGATATAACCGAAAATTAAACCGGAAAATTAAAAAACCTGAAGTCAAGAAAATATCCAATATCATATCATGGAATCAGGTAATCTCAATTTTACTTTCCATAAATTCCATACAGAAATAAAATATGCAATGAAATTTCAGTGTGAATCCAAAGAGAACCAAAATATACACAAAGAACACAACTTTTATTATCCGAAATGAACCGGTACAACAACAAAAAAACAACTAATTCAAATTCAAATTCTCATATGCATTTCAAGTAGAAATTGACACGGCTCTTCCTGTCTCGAAAGCATTAGCATGTGATCTGCTCCGATGATTTGACGGAAAAAGCAAGAATACTTGCTAATATCCAAAATCCAAACATACTGCTATCAGAAAAATCCAAAAGCCTTTTGCTTCTTTTAGGGGTTGAAATGTTGCATTACAAGATAGACTAAATCCATTAATTGATAATGGTGTATATATAATTTATAAGTGTCTTGATGTGAAGGCTTTTCCAAAATTAGTTACACAAACAGAATTATACTATTAGGGAGAAGCAATTTTTTACTCCAATTTAAATAGAAGCCGCTCTTTATTATAGACATAGTAGCATATGAAACTTGATTTTGGAAACGGAGACTAATATCGGGTTCTTTTTTTTAAGTCGTCGTGCAAAGTGTATAAATATATAAATTTATGAGATGCTAAACAAATCTCTTAGCTTGTGTAGAAGATAATTTTAAAATACCGACCAAAATAGAGACATGAACGAATTAAGCTCCATGGAAGCAATTGACCTTGATATTTATGATAGTAATTGATATGATAACTTTATCAATAATATTCATATCAATTACTCCATTGACTATTGCTTGAACTTTCAACATTATATTGACAAAATGCATACCACAGTAAATTTTCTTCTGTTCTGTGACATTTTTTGGAGCCTCAGCGCTGCAACTGTATGGGCTCCAGAGGAAATTCCAACCTACCCATAAGACAAAATCACAATGTAACTTAGCTCATGCATAAACTTGTACACTGCCACATAAAAATCATAGTAGTGTCAATTGTATGTATGCATCACATATTTTTAAACCTAGACATATGCAATTATTTACCAGAAGCCCCTCTTTTAGTGCCAATTCTCGTACCATCTTCACTGTGTCATCACTTGATACCTGTGGGATTCCTTAATTTTAGAATTGCATCAATGTGTATGTATTTTTGAAAGCCACAGATGATCTCAATAAATTCAAAATAAAATTACCTCGAGAACTTTCTCCATTACATCCATATCCAAAAAAATCAGGCTTAAAGCTAACCTCATTATCCCTAATAAGGTGAGGGCCTGGCCCAAATGAGTGTACATGTATATCAATACTGGCTATATGAGAGTTTTTCAAGTAATAATGCTACTAACTTGTGTCATAGAAGAGTTAAATAGTGTCTATTATAATTAAAACAAAATAATCATTTTAAGTAACATTTGTAATAAAGCATGGTAAGTGGAGACATCCCAGCAGCAAAGCAGCGATTTGCAAATTTACCCTTTTACCCCTGCATCGTTTTTTGCATCATAACCTCGCATTCTCATCGTTTCTGCATCACGCCATTCACCTCTTTTTTGCATAAAAATAAATATTTGATGTACATGAAATCAACTTAAATGTATGGTTTAAGATTCATTCAAATGATCGAAATACCCTTTTCAAGACACTCAAAAATCCGTATCTCGTGAATTCTTGCACGACCCGTCATAAGGATTTTTGTAGATGTTCTTAATGATTTATCATGAATTACCAAAGTATAAAATTCGTATTGACTTGTCAAATTCCTTTAGAACCTTCAAAATTATCCACGAAATATGAGGTCATTTGGACATCGTTTGTTATAGGTTTGAATATGTGCGATTATGAGCTCATTAAACCAGTCATCTTATCAAACACTTAATTAGCGATAATTAATGACCACTTGACCTGTCAAACCTAAAGTATAGGATTCTCTTCTTAGTGAACTATTAACTTAACTTGCACCCCATAAACACCAAAATATGCATCTTTTTATCTAAATCCATACCAAACATTCATCTTTTTTGTTTTATTATTAAATGCTTGGTGTCTAAGTGTTTCATTATGAGATAAACTTAGGTGATGGTTGGGATTAGTTATCCCTACAATATCTTAACCACTCAATTCCATAGAATCAATTACAACCTTCCATTTTATATCTTAACCATTGCTTATTCTATAAATAAACCCCTCTCATGAGATTGAGAGGGGGGTTCTCTTTTTCTTCTTGACTCTCTCAATCTTTCTATTGATATTTTTCATAAACTCAAGCATCCATCATCTCTCAACTAAAAATAAACTTTAGATTATCATAGAAAACCCTAAAAAAAACCTTAAAATCCCCAAAAAACCACAAGCTAGAGAAAGAAAGACCCAATCTTTCCTATTTAAGATTAAGATTTAGGAGTGAAGGCCCTATCTTCTAGTTCTAAATTGTCTAGTTTAAGTTTGAATCCTTTAAATAACAACTTTGAAAATATTGAGATCTAAGTTCCATCCCTTGTGTTTTTTTTTTAATTTTCATGCATTCTTAACTCATTTTCCATATTTATATAAATAGAATGGTTCTATGTTTCCTTCTTAATCTTCTTTCTTTTTCCTTGAGACCGAGATCTGTTCGATAAAGAGAAGAGAATTCATCCTAAGACTTTCTTCATATATAAAAATCTCCAAAAGCCAAAAGATTAGTTAAATGGAGTACTTCTTCGGGTTTTTTCTTGTTTTGTTTCATTTTTTATAGACTTTGATCGAAAAAGCAAGGAGGATAGGATTGTATTTAAGGACCATATGTTAGAAAGCTTTTGAAGATCAAATCCTAAGCAAAAACACAAAAAAAGTTTGAAAAGAACGCTTGTCGGTGGAACACCGATATGCAAATTTTCTGCGTAGTCTGTATATTTTCGACCATATCCCACTCTATAGACCTTCAAATCTATTGAGACTTATTTTTTTGGAAAGTAGCCATGATAAGATTTCCAACGGTGCAAGTTTATCGAATTTGAAGCTCTTTATTGGAAGATATCGCTGTTTGAAGTTAGCTCTGTTGCTGTAACATTATGAAAATTATAAATATTATTTTATAATTAAATATTGATATTACGGGTTTTTATAAAAATAGTTCCGAGTATGGATTTTCAGGTTTTCGTAGATTGATATCCCTATGTATATTTATTTTGGGAAAATGAAAATATGAGATATTTTTAAAATGATAAGTATTTATTCATGAAAATGATATGGGATTTTTTTGGTGATAAATATATAGTTTATTTTGTGAGGGAGAGGGAATATGTTAACTAGGATATACCCTCACCTATCTTAACATAACACCTATGATATTATGTCGAGTTTCTCTCTCTTCATGTAATAACACTCTCTTCACAAAAATACCTTCGTAGAAAATATCTTTATCTCAACCCTCTTTCAAAACCCTAGCTCCCTTTCACAAAACACTATGGATCTTGCAAGATTTCATCAATGAGACTTCAAGATTTCAAGTGGTGCTATCCTCAACCTCTCAAACTCCATGGATGCTTCATCACAAGTTTGGATCTTCTCATTTCTTCACACATATTGGTAAAAATCCCATCTTTTAATTTATTTATTGTTGTACTCATGGAATGATAGGTTTTATGTGAGTAATTTATAAAATTATGATAAATATTCATGAGTTAATTTCAAGAGTTTAGTAATTTTATTTGTTCTCTTTAATGGCTGAAAATCAGTAACATGTTAGGGGTTTTGAATTTTTTTTATAGCTTTTTGCTGATAATTAGCCAAAGTTTAAAAATACAAAGTTGTATATAATTGGCTTACAGTTTAATAAAAAAAAATTGTAAGGTTTTACTGTAAAATGAATTTTAACGAATTTTTAAAGAAAGGGATTCCAAAGTGGAAATTTTATTTCCAGTGGCCGTTTTTCACTCAAATTGTAACAATTTTCTTAATTTTTATATTAATAATTTAGAAAATCTGAAAATTGTAGTTTCTAGATAATTTTGTATAGGTATCTCTAAAAATTTCACTTTCCTTATTCTCCTTACAAAATCTAGAGATATCAATTTTTTAGTGAAGATTGTTTTCTAGTTTCTGTAGATTATCCAGAAACATATTTTAACTTCGAATTTTATTTCATGTTCTATACTTAGAAAATGGAAAAGATATTTTGGTGAATCAAAGTTAAATCCTTTATCTATATGTAGAATTTTATTTTGAGTTTAAATATTGTGCTTACGATTTTTGGTGATTTTGCGAAGCGAGCCTAAAAATTGCCGTTTTCTGAGCTGCATTTTCAAACGGTATGCATCCGAGCATTTTATTTTCCTCGCTACATTTTACCAGTAGGATAATGTTATTGACGTGTTTGTACTTACATTTGAAGGAGCATTAGCGAAGGCGCTGGAGGCGTCGAGATGAGAAAAAGCGGTCGTAGATTTCGACTAGCTCGAGACGTCGATGAGTAGATTTATATCAACGAGGGAAGTCGGTTGGATGTCGTATATCACCTCCAAAACCGTAGCAATTAGAATAGCATATACTTGAACCATATACTCAGCCTATATGGTCATGTTAGAATACCCATATGCGTATATTCGCAGATAGTAATATACCTTGTCTATATAGAGAGAGAGAGAGGTAATAAGTATACATATGATATTATTGATATGTGTTTATGTACGCAACTATGATCCGTAGTATAATGATTAGAATTTGGATGGATACCGTATGAAGGATGATTCTATACTTGATATGATGAGGATAGTTTGCCAAATACGGCCGAGATTTATTTGGATTCACAGAGTCATTCGTTTATCTTGATTGGGATATTATGATTGCTTGAGCTAAACTCTTTTAAAAATCAACGATTTGTTTTCCACTTTTAAATGATAAATGATAAGGATGCGCTGCAAATTTTAAACGGGTATCTATTTTAAATATACTGCAGCTCCTTTATTTGCAAAACTACGTTTCGTTCTATTTTAAACTATAACGGTATAGCTCATAATAGTTAGCTATGTTTAATAATTGTTCACGTTACGATTAGGTTACTTTTTATACGCTCGCGAATCGATTACCTATTATATATGCTAGTTGTATTACTATTCTCGTATGAATACACTGATAAAACACCGCGCAACTTCTAATGATTTCTATGTTGCACAAATCACAGACGTGCATGTTACACTACACCTCATTGGTACTGCCATGACACTGTAAGATTGCACGCTTGATAGCGCTGATAATATTATATGAATACGATGATTGAAATATCCATGTGATTAATCATCAACTAACGTAGATGCATGATGCATTATTGATGATTATGGTAACGATGTTCGAACACTCTTGATAGAACACTTGCATAATTACTAATAATTGCCATGTGATACAAGTATAGACGCATATGCTACACTACACATCATTAGTATCGCTATAACACAATAGAAACAACTATACTTATTCGTGTTCTAGATATCCATGATAGATACAATGATACCAATCATGACTTTGATATACGAATACAATCGTTATGGATATTCATATAAGATTGTTGCCAATATGACAAAGATGATACAAACAACAACAACTGAGCCTTTTATCCCAAGCATATGGGGTAGGCTACATGAACCAACATGAGAATCACGCCGGGTCCAGCACATGAATCCTCTTCCTCCACTCACTCCTATCGAACAATATACTTTCATTGAGTCCTTTGGCAACCATATCATTTCCTATCACCTCCATCCATGTTTTCTTCGGTCTCCCTTTTGCCCTTTTGCCATTGCCCATATCGAGAGTATCTATTCGTCGAACCGGTGCTTCCATAGGTCTACGTCGCACATGACCAAACCATCTTTGCCAGTTTTCCCGCATCTTCTCCTCCACGGTGCTACACCAACTTTTGCACGAATATCCTCATTTCGCACCTTATCTTTTCTAGTATTACCGCACATCCAATGAAGCATGCGCATCTCCACTAAGTGCATCTTCTGTGTATGATGCTTCTTAGGAGCCCAGCATTCTGTACCATATAATAAGGCAGGCCGAATAGCGCTCCGATAAAACTTCCCTTTCAATTTTAACGGAAAGTTACGATCACACAAAATCCCTGTTGCACTCCTCCATTTCAACCAACCAGCTTGGATCTTTTGATTAACATCACTATCAATCTCCCCATTCTTTTGGATGATGGAACCTAAATATCTAAACTGATCACTCGGTGATATCTCTTGCCCTTCCAATGTTATACCAATATGGTTTTGACTTCTCTGGTTACTACATTTGCAATGCATATATGCTGTCTTGGACCTGCTCAATCTGAATCCCCGAGATTCCAATGTTTGCCTCTATAATTCCAATTTGGCATTAACCCCTGCTTTCGTCTCATTTACTAGAATAATATCATCAGCGAATAGCATACACCAAGGTACCTCATCTTGGATAGTTCTAGTAAGCTCATCTACCACGATGGTAAACAGGAATGGACTTAATGCAGATCCTTGATGTAAACCAATTGTAATCGGAAAATCACTCGTTAAGCCGCCGCAAGTTCTGATATTTGCCACTACTCTATCGTACATATCCTTGATTATGTCAATATACTTGACGGGCCCTTCTTCATCATTGTCCCCCATAATACCTCTCTAGGTACCTTGTCGTACGCTTTTTCTAAATCAATAAATATCATATGCAAATCTTTTCTCCTCTCTCGAAAACGCTCGACAAGTTGACAAAGCAAATGAATAGCCTCTGTCGTCGATTGTCCAGGCATGAACCCAAACTGGTTCTCTGTTATCTTAATATCCTTCCTTAGTCTGTGTTCAATTACTCTCTCCTAAAGTTTCATAGTGTGACACATAAGTTTTATTCCACGGTAATTTAAGCAACTTTGAATGTCACCCTTGTTCTTGTAGATAGGTACAAAGATACTTTTTCTCCATTCATTTGGCATCTTTTTTGTCTGCCAAATCTTATTAAATAGATCTGTCAGCCATTTAACGCCTATTTCTCCTAAGCATCTCCAAATCTCGATAGGAATCCCGTCAGGACCAACTGCTTTTCTTAAACTCATTCTGTTCAAAGCTTCTTTAACCTCAGTTAGTCTTATTTTACGCATGAAATCACAGTTTATATCTTGAGATTGAATGACAAGTCCATCCAAATTCTTAGTAAATCTCTCCTTGAACAATTTGTCAAAATAATCTCTCCATCTTTCCTTAATATCCTCATCTCGAGCTAAAACCTTCTGATTTTCATTTTTGACACACTTCACCGCACATAAGTCTCTAGTCTTCCTTTCCCGCATCCGAGCAATCCAGTATATATCATTTTCAGCCTCTTTAGTGTCTAATTTCTCGTATACCTCCCTATAGACCTTAGATTTAGCTTCCCGAACAGCTTTCTTAACTTTCTTTTTAGCCATTTTATACTTCTCAAATCTCTCCACATCTCTACTTTTCTTCAAATCTTTATAAGAATCCCTTTTAATTTTAATAGCAGCCTTTACTTCTTCATTCCACCATGACGTGTCCTTAGATGGTGGAGCACCACCTCTCGACTCACCAAGTAGATCTCTAACTACCTTCTTGATACAACTAGCCATTTTGTTCCATATTCTGTCTGAATTATCTTCCGACTGCCAATCTGCTTCTTAGACTACACGATCTATAAAAGCCTTTTGGTTACCTTCTTTCAATCGCCACCATTTAATTTTAGGCTCTACCTTACGTCTAACACACCGTTGCCGGTCCTAAGTCCGGATGAGAAAGGGTGGGGGTTGTGGTAGGCTTTTGACAGCCAACGTAAAACTTTGTCACATTCTATGACATAAACCATAATAAGAATATGACAAAGATGATATACGCGTTATATTCTTATGAACTTGAGATGAATTATACATGTGTTCTTTGGAACTTGATGTTTTCCATGGATTTGAGAAGCCGCAGTGTGATTTATAAAACTTGTGAATATTTTAAAATGCTGTTTTTTCTTGATATGATGATTTGGCATAAACCATGAGTTTTTTTGTTTTGATGATATGAGTATTATCCGAATCGAGAGAGAGGTTAACCGATTACGGATACATAGTGGACCCGGTACAACACTGAGGGGTAGGAAATTTATCGGGAGGTATGGGGAGCCTAGCGAGGTGGATCGATACCAGAGATATTATTGGGCACTACGGATATCCGGAGAATTCCAACCGGTGCAAGATCATGGACACGGTGGATTTTGTCGGGGATTCCATTGATAGAGAGGACTGATACAAGGGACAGTGCCTAAGTAAACATCTGAGATTTACGTATCGATGATTGACATGGTTTTCTGATGATTTTATTGGTGATGTGTTTTCTTTTTGCGCGATCTGATTATGATGCGCTTTATTGATGTGATATATTGTATGTGAGGGATCGATATGAATACCCTGCACAGATTGAGATGGTTTAAGCTATGTTGTAGCCGAACAGGACTGATCCTAGAGACAGTACCTAATATACTATTTTCATATATCAATGTATATTAAAAGATTTTTAAAAGAGCTATAGCCTCTCTACTTCTACATGCCAAGGACGACACAAGAAACCTTCAAACGAAAACCCTCTTTAAATCATTTTAAAAAAGCGAGACGTATACATTAAAAAAATTGCATACATTGCTTATAAAATCAATGTCCGTTGCTTGTGCCTGATATAATATCTTACGGCTATTTTGAAACGATTTACATACATACATCTTTGGCTACTTTATAGACTACTATATATATATATGATTTATTTCCATGATTATGCGATCCATTAGGATGTGCTTATAGTAATTATGCATTATACATACATTAGTACAGGATATGATAGCACTATACTTTATGACCTTGGTAGATCATTATGCATTTTGATTTCAACCTTGCGATATATTTTTATTCATTGAGTTAGCAAGTCACCCCCGTTGGGTCCTATTTTCTTGCTGGATTGACCGCTCGGATTAGTAGCGGCTTGCTGGCACACTTCTATCTTCAGTGATTGCTTTTGTAGATGGGTTACATGTTGGATCGTGACCGTCCTTTACATATGTATATTCTTTTGGATCTAGTTAAAAACTCTATCGACCAAAACTTGTATATTTGTGGATATAGAAGTGAAACTTAGTTGTTTATGTATTTTTGGTGCCGCACTCGTTTAGATTCGACTTTATATTGTATTTGTTTATGTTTCACTTTCTATTCTTCGCTTTGAGTATCGTATATTAACTGTACGGTTGCTCCGCCGTTAGGGCGTGGAAGCTAGCTCCGTTGTGATTGCTTATTATATATTATGCCGTGTATATGGTTTTATTCAAAATTTACAAAGGAGGTGCTGCCCGATTTTTAAATATTAAAATTGTTTTCAAGTAAATTTTACTTATACTTTCAAAATAAACTTGATTCTATTTATTAAACCATTTCAAGGATATACCTCCACTATTTTCCTTATATTCAGTTGCACTGCCCGAGGCTGCCGTTCTTTGCTTAGGTATCCAAACGCCTTTTGATAAGGCGCCTAGGTACCCTGAGATACTCAGGCGCCTTTTAATAAGACGCCCACATACACAGACAGCCCCGGTCTCTGTTCGTGAGGTTTCTTTTATACCGATTTTTCTTTTCCTTGATCTTTCCTACTGATAACTAGCCTCTAACACATATATTTGTATCGTGTAGGCGTATTTGGATGAAAAACATTAAGAAACTCTTTCAAAACAAACCCTTTCAAAGTCGAATCGTGCCCGATTGGGATATCTTTTTAGGTAGCAGACTCTTATCGAGTTTCTATCGAGATATTACGGCTCCTTACCTTGTATTCTCTGGTTTTCCATCTCATTTCGCCGCTACTCCCTTTATCTCCTCTCTTTCTTGTGTCTTTGATGCAAGTAGCGACTCTGGTAAGCTAATCCAAACATAGTCTCATTTGTGGTTTCTCTTTTCCTTTGTAGGTTGGTTGCTATAGATTTGGCGACTCCGTTGGGGATAGCCTTGAATTGCGCATAAAAAATCTTGCTTGCTTTGTAGTAAATTTGCGAGAATTGGTTTTAATAGAAAAGTTAATATTTTTCATATAGGATTGTGCATGTGCATATTTTAGGATCTTTGTATATATTACTTCGCCTTTACTTTCTTACTATAACTTCTAATAAAAAAAGATGCATATAACATAAACAAAAAATAGATTAGCCGTACATTGCATATAGACCCTACTTGCTCATGGTAGATTAGACTTGTATTATATATATCTAGTTTTACTTTCTTCGTCATATCACACTTTTTACTATGAAAATCAAAAGAAGAAAAAAAAAATCAAAACAAGACCAAATTAGAAATAGTAGTTTCCCTCTTCATTAAGAAACAAAACAAAGACGAAAAATAAATAAATAAAACAGTCACATTATCTTAACTTTGTTTGAGACTTAGTTGTTATTAAGGACAATCATAAGGTTTTTACTCACTCACTCACAGGATATTCATGGATACTACTCATTAGGACTTGAGGCAACCCATCTCATCCGACCTCAGGTGTACACCAGGGATCCGGGGCTGTGAGACCTCCCTTCTATTTCTCTCATATGCCCACTCATATATCGGTGCTTTGCATCATGTACTAAATGGTATATTGAGGAAGCCACCGCGTACGGGTGTATATCGAGTTGAGATTGATCGCCAAACCTCACTCTCCTTAGGGATAAGGTTGGACCCGCTTCCTTAAAACCGAAACTCACGTAGAACCCAAGCCCTTAGAGTTATCAACATAGTGAATAGTAGGACAAATAGCACTTATTTTCAGAAGAACCTTGTGTTGTCGCGATGCTCTTTTGTCCCAGTTCGAGAAAAGTCTTGTGTTTATGCCAAAATCTATTTGTGTGAGTTCCAAAACCTTCATCCAAATGCAAAGTCGTCTTCAAAGTTTCCAAATATTGACCAAATTCGTTGTTCTAAACTTTCCCCTAACTTTCTTTCGTTCTTAACCAGGTCACTTTGCACCTGAGCAGTCAAACCAATTTGAACCTAAGTCATAGGTTTCCAAAAGAGGACTAAAGCTCTCGTTCCTAAAACAGTCAAAGTCATTCGCATCTCTCCCATACACACTTGTTGACAGAAAAAAAAAGTCAGATTTCCTTCCCGGATTTCCGTCCATCTCCAACACCTCAACTGCACCTCGTACAACGAAGGCCCCTCACGTTTTTACCACTTTCTCTTCATCTCTGTTTCTACCCAATCCGACCACAACTTCTTTTTCTTCATACCCACATAGATTTCAACCCGTCCTTAACATCGCCTTTTTCTCATCATTCCTGTTTTCACATATTCCAAATAACTTGACAATTGCTTCATTCTCTTCATACCCTCCGGGTCCTTCATCCACTATAACTCCTCCTAACATGATACCAACCAATATCAACAGTTTTCCACCACCTTCTCCAGTTCAGCAAACCCCTCAAAAGAAGAATTCTATCGTTTCGCGGCAGTGATGGATCACTATATGGCTATGCAGTCAGCTGCTCTATGCCTATCTCATTTCCTCCTCCTACACAAACACCAAATTCAAACTTTAACTTCACGTCAATTCCAACTTATTCCATTCATCCGACTGTTCATTCCTCCCACCGGTAGCCCAAATTCCGTCACCAACCGTTCAAGCTCCATCAAACGACCCTATCGATATGCCAGCAAGAACTTTACTCTCTCGTCTTAACTTATCTGCACCAGTTCCTCCACAGGTGGCACAACTTTCGTTGATTCCACTGTTTCCTGATTTAAAATCAGGAAAGTTTACAGAGGAGGCATCACGTGCTAGCACGTGACCAGCAGTCACGCGTTGGCACGTGACGTTTAAAACAGCAGCAAAGGCACATCGGTTCCCTGACTAAATCAAGGAAAAGGCTTCAGAAAAGGTCACGTGCTCACACGTGACCAGGGGTCACGTGTTGGCACTTGACGGTTGAGCAGCGGCCAGAAAACAGAGCGCAAAAAGGAGAAGAAAAGCTAGTTCCAGGGGTCACGTGCTTACACGTGACCAGGGGTCACATGCTTACACGTGACCATGGGTCACGTGGCCACACGTGACCGGCTTTTAAAGCCTCTCTATTTAACAGAATTAAATTCTGAAAAGGATTCAAATCTTTCCAAAAGAGAATGATTATTTGGAACCGATTGGATTAAAGATTTAAAGGTGATTAAATATCACCTATCTATGGAAAAATCTTGAACTTGGAAAGATTTCCCCTTAAAATCTAACCGAAATAACAAAGGAACATCTTTGGATTTAAAATCCAATGGTGAATAAAATTCACCTAATAATCCAAAGGTCCAAATGAATGATGAATGCAAATCAAATCTCTAACGAATACAAATCAAATCCCTCAATGAATGATTCACCAAAATTAATTGATTCTGCTCCTTCTCCTATAAACATGAGCCAAGAGATACATAGGAGAGAGCTTTTGGAATATTGAAAATTCAGAAGGAAGAATTTGATGCTCTGCAAAAGAAAATCCCTAGGTAAGAAAAGAGAGGCTTCAAAAGAGAATTTAATTCTCAAAAGGGTTTAACTCTTATATTAAAAATAAGAACTTAGTTCTCTTTTTAGTGGAGGATCTGCAAAGTGCACATCTCCCCATGAATTGAGAATTTAATTCTCATTGGGTTGAGATCCTGCCATGCAGATCCAAAGCATAGGGAGGGAATGGAAGTTTGAGAATTTAATTCTCATAGAACTATAGGAATTTAATTCCTTTAAAATAAAATTAGGGTTTAACCCTATGTTATAGGAATTTAATTCCTTCAAATGAACAGAACCAGGGTTTAATCCTAGTTAAGAACTCAAATCTGTCAAAATAACAGGAATTTAATTCCCTTAGAAGAACCTAATTCCTCATGTGTATGGGAATTCAATTCTTACAGAAGACAAGTTAGAGTTCAACTCTATCCAAGAATATAATCCTTCAGAAGAAAGCAGGAATTTAATTCCTCTAAAGTTTATTGCTAGGGTTTAACCCTATGAAGAATTTAATTCTTAAAAAGATAAACACATCTTCAAACAGGCAGGGTCACGTGCTACCACGTGACCCCTGTAAAGAGCCACCGCTAAAACTTTGAGGCAACGCCTCACATGCTTCACGTGACCCCCAAAGCGCGCAAAGAAAGAGCAAAAGAAAAGAAGCTCTCGGGCGCCCTCACGTGTCACCACGTGACCCCTAATGAACATTCTAACAGATCAAAGCGTGAGCTCCCATCACGTGCCCCCACGTGATCTCTTCTCTTACAATATTTAGCCTCAAACTGATGATCTGTTCCCAGTGTTTAACACTGACTTCCATAGTGTTTAACACTAGTTTGAAAACTCCATTTCCAATGTTTAACATTGATTTTCTTAGTGTTCAAACACTAATTTGGAAAATTCTGCTCCCAGTGTTTGACACTGATTTCCTTAGTGTTTAACACTGATTTGAGATCGTTGTTCCCAGTGTTTAACACTGATTTGTCTTAGTGTTTAACACTGATTTGAGATCTTTGTTCCCAGTGTTTAACACTGATTTGTCTTAGCGTTTAACACTAATTTGAAAACTCCGTTCCCAGTGTTCAACACTGATTATCTTTTAGTGTTTAACACTAACTTGTTAATCTTATTCCCAGTGTTCAACACTGATTGATCTTTAGTGTTTAACACTAACTTTAGCCCCATTGGTTAAGTGTCTAGAGGCAAAGCCTCCCCTCTAATGGACCAACAGAGGGCCAATATCCTAAACATGATTGGACTTAGCCCAAGCTGGCCGTAAGTCCTCAATTCAAATTCAACTGAGCCAATGGGCTCATAATATAATTAATTGGTCTTGGTTCCAAATTGGGCCAAAGATTATTTAATCTATCTCAGTTTAAGGGTACATCTCTTCACTCCTTTGATACTTGGCGTTGTAATTCCTCAACGTCTTCAAAGAGGTGACGGGGCCCGATGACCACATATTGATACGGACTATGGGGTCCTTAAACTCATGGACTATGAGGTCCTTAACCTTGACCGTGATGTCTTAAAACTAACGACGGACTGTGGGGTCCTTAAACTCATGGACTATTAGGTCCTTAACCTTGACCGTGATGTCTTAAAACTAATATTGGACTGTGGAGTCCTTAAACCCACGGACTATGATGTCCTTAACCTTGACCGCAACGTCTTAAAACTAACATTGGACCGCAATGTCCTTAAACTACCTATTGACCGCAATGTCACTAAACTAAACGACAGGGCTCCCTTAATTGCTCTATTGTTGGATCTAAACGATCCCGTTAAGTTGATCTTAGTCTGAAAACTAGACTAACATATCCTTAACAAACGTTTAAGTTGATCTTAGTCCTCAATGATGCTAATGCATCCTTAAACCCAAAACCCCCAAATCCAAATCTAAGATAATACGGATTTGGACTAGTCCACGCCCTACGGGCGACGACATAACTCAGTCTCCGTATACAATCCACGGGCAACTAAACACAAAATAAACACACACGAAACGAAGTGACCATCTGGAGAAGGAGAAAGTGGTTACCGCGATGCGGTAACGTAATTAACTGCAGGGGCTTGCGCCTGCAGGGAAGAGCGTCCCCACAATCAAAAACCCCTCAAGTGAGGGGGAATCTGACGAAGTCTGCTACATCGGACGCATCCGTTTAAACCTTCGATACACGGTGCCATGAATCTACTTGGCATCTTCGGAGAGGTGGACGGATAGCACCAATTAGCATCTGCCCCGAATCTCAGGTAAGACGTCATGTCCTGGCCGCCATTCGGAGGGGAACAGATTCTGGCATGCCTGGTGGGACCTTTTCCTCTTTCCACTCCACACTTCGTGCGTCGTGATTCGCGAACCAATCGTGGTTCGTTAAGGGTTGCCCTTGGGTTGCGAGGTACTAAGATTTGGCATTTTACTTGGTGCAGAAAACAAAGGATCAATGGCGTTCAACTGCTTGAACTGCAAATGCAACCGACGCTCCGCCTCACCTGGAGGTGTAGCATATGGACCGCAGGCTGCTTCCCTATTCACTATGCCTGTGGAGCAAGTGACCCAAGTTACTACCGGTCTATTCTTTGGGACCATGCTCCCGCCGGTGAACATTGATATCCCAATGCCCGTACCGGAAGCTTCGAAGAAGTCGATCTTCGATCGACTTGCTACACCCACGGCCCCTCTCAATGGGTCGTCCAATTCTTCAGTCTTCACCAGACTGAGCCTGAACTCCAGAGGGCCCGCCAAAAAGCCCATGATACCTGAGAAGGCCATCCCAAAGAAGACAGCTGCTCCTGAAGTCGTCAAGACGGCTTCTCCTCCCAGAGGGTCGGTCTTCGCGAGACTGACTACCTCCATTACCGCTCCCGCTCAGAAAACTGTAGCTTCTCAACGAACGTCAGTCTTCAAGAGGCTGACACCGGCAGCAGCCCTTCCCCAGAACAGGGGGCAAGACGCAGCCATCGCTGAGCCAGTCCTAACAAATCGTCACGCCCGACGTCGCCACTGGCGCCGGATAAGAAAAGCTGGGGGCAACTCCCCCACTGGGCTAACTCCACCAGCTCCAACGGTGGAAGTTAATGCTGCTATCCCAACTGGGAACCGCTTTGAGCCGCTGAACAGGGTACGCAGAAACTCGCCAATTGCGGTGCTCAAAAGATCTCCTCCACCGGTAGAGACTGCCGTGGAAGCAGAAAAGCCGGAGCAGTCTCTTCAATCGCTGTCCTCCAGGATCTACAAGACATGGCGACAAGTTCGAGAATCTGCGATTGATCCTAATTACTCTCGCCAACATAAGAAGTCGAAAGGTCGGCCAGAAGAAAATTCCTCGATCAAGCAACGAAAGGTGATGACCAATTGGGTGCTCAAAGCAACGGCCCCCTCAACTTCAACGGCCTACAAGAGAGGAAGACCGGAGGAAGTCCCTGCCCCCGCAGCAAATATCAAGGACAATAAGCTAAAACGCCCTAAGTCTGGGGGCATGATGGTGCATACAGTATACATGGCGCTGGGAAAAGAAGACAGCCGTGCATCCACGGGTCATAGACCGCTTACACGGTCAGTGACCAAAGCTCAGGAGCAACAACAGAAGCTCCAAGAAATGATGAACGTGATGGCCGCACTCACTGGGCCGAAAGAAAACCCCGAAGCGTCATCTGATCAACGCCAAGAACAGGAAACTGACGCTGAGTTCCTTCGTAGGATATTGGAGAAGAAGGATAAAGAGGCTGCCGAACAAGCAGCCAATATACAACGAATGGCCCTTCTGTTTCAGGACATGGTGGGTATGATGATCCAGTAAGAGCCTCCTGCTGAAGATCCTCCAATCGTTCTTGAAGACGACAGGGGAGAAACGTTAAATCCCCCACCCGCTCTGTCAACGGCTAAGGAGGAGACAATCTCTAAGGCTGACCTAGACGAATACATAGCCCAACAGATACGCGTTCACCAGACGACTGAGGCAGCTAGTCAAGTTGTCAGGACGGGAAGACCATATCCGAGCTGGTATGACCAGATCAAATACCCGCCGGGCTACACAATCCCGAAATTCTATGTCTACAAGGGGACAGGCAATCCCCATCAGCATGTGGCCCAGTTCAGGGCGCTTTGTGGCAACACTGGTGGCGACGATAAGCTCTTGCTTCGCCAATTCGTCGGCAGCTTGTCAGAAACAGCGTTCGAGTGGTATTCTGAGCTCCCGAACGATTCCATCAAAACGTTCGCTGAAATGGAGTTGCTATTCACTCAGCGATTTGCAAGCGCCAGCGAACGTACCCCGATAACAGCATTAATTAATGCCAGGATGAAACCAGGTGAGACGTGGGTCTAGTACGCTATACGCTGGCGAAACTTGTGGTCGAAATGCGAACAACGCATTGAGGAAGCGCCTGCGGTGGGCATGTTCGTGGGTACACTAGATCCTCATGCAACCATCTCACGGTTCATGATGTTCTTTAAACCAACCACGTTCTAGGCTCTGATTGACAGGTTGGCCCAGATGGACCAGATGGGTCACAGACCGTCTCCCCTGAAGCCAGAACCTCGGAATGACAAGGGTAAAGGGAAGGCAACCTTCGTTGCGAATGCTCAGCAGCAAACCAGTGCCCCAAAGATGGCGGATCAACTGGAAGAAAGACGGCGGTATTATAACGAGAAGATGAAGCGCCCCTACTCGTTCCCACGGGACAAGACGAAACGGTTATTCGAGCTGGCCGTACGCAGCAGGCTTATCAACTTGCCAAACCCAAGGCGACCGCCGCAACCCAGTGAGGTGAATAACCCCAACTACTGCCTTTACCATCAAACGGTAAGCCATCCAATTGAGGATTGCTTCGTCTTCAAAGGATGGATTGAAGATCAATACCTACAGGGTAAGTTTGCGCTGTCTGAGAAGTGGAAGGTAAACCCGCCACAACCTCACACTGCTAAGAAAACAGACGCACCAGGGGCAACCTGTTCCTTTATTGAAGAAGCTCCATGGGAGGTCGTGCTGTCAACTAAAACCAAAAGAATGCTGAGGGACCTTCATGCGTGCCCGGCGGTCGAATGGAAGGACCCGCTTGAAGCTCAAATCATCGAAGGGATATTGAAACCGCGCCTAACTATGAAGACTCGTGGTGATGGCCCGAATACTCACACCCAACCGTCAAAATCTTCGAAGAAAAAGAAGAAGAAATCCAAAAAGCCCGTGAAGCCTGGAGACAAGCGCACGGATTTACAGAAACAAATTGACGCGATGGAGGAGTACAATCAAAAGGCGCGGACTCCCGTCACGCTGCAAGAGTTCGTCAACCACGTCTTTCAGGAGGAAGATGGTGGAGAGAGCTCATCGGATGAATCCGAGGGATATGTGGCGAGTTGTCATGTGATTTCCCACTCGGAAGATGAGAAAGCTCCTGGCACTGAGGAACTGGGGGCACAGCCTGAACCAGAACTTGTATGGCCAACAGATGAAATGATCGACGCCTTTCTAGACGAGATTCGTTTAAAGAGTAAAGCCGATCAGGAGCGTGAGATGGCTACATCGGAAGGAGCCAAGCGCAGGCGACTAAACGAAAGAGTCGAAGCACTCCCACCAGATCGAAAGACATCCGATGCGAATAAAAACGTGTTCAAGACGAGGAAAAGGTTTGCCAAAGCCATGTCAATGGGAATGAAGCTACCACCCTCAGAAGAAAACACGCTCAATGGAGCGGAAAGGCACCCTAATTATTGCGCATATCATCGGAAGATTTCGCACCCCACTGAGGAGTGCGACGCTTTTAAGATGTGGTGGCAAGGATATGTTGCTCACCGGCAACATTTTAAGCGCATGAAACGCAAGACTCGTCGGGAACGAAGAAGTACGACCGAAGGACACAAAAGAACTGCCGGCAATTGTTACACGGTTAACGCCGAAGGATCACAAGTTCTCACCTTTGGGAGCGACTCTGATGAAGAAATGGCTCTGGGCCCTCTCTTTAAAGGATCCGTTTTAGGGAAAGAGGAAGAACCAGAGGCCTACGAAAACATTCAGCTGCGCAATCGCACGCTCCCGGAAAAGAATCTCGGACCCGCGAATAGAAAAGATAAGGGAAAGGAAAAGGTCGCCGAGGATATCACCTTAGATGACCAAGTCATGAAAGAGTTGACTGCCAAAGACCCTCCCAGGAAGGGTAAGGTGGACTATAACATCCTAGCACACCTAAGGAAGCTACCTTCTCAGCTCAGTATTCTTGATGCCCTCCTATTATCAAAAGAAGCGCGAGATTCATTAATCAAGGCGTTACAAGAACCCGAACAATTCCAAGCCTTCCTCGCCGAAGAAAGGATGAAGGATGAACTGGAAGAAGTGCACACGGCCGACATCACTTTCGGCGACGAAGACCTTCTCCTCGGGACGTGCGACCACAACCGTCCCCTATACGTCTCCGGATATTTCCACGATATCAAGATAGGCAAGATCCTCGTGGATAATGGATCCTCTGTCAATCTCCTTAATGTTCGGGTGTTGAAGGAAATCTGCATGAGCATGCAGCACCTCGCTCGTGACAAAATTACCATCTCCGGTTTCGACTCCCAGTCATCACGGACTCTCGGATCTGTGATATTAACATTACGCTTCGGGCTGCTTGTCACGGACATCAAGTTTCACTTCATTGACGCCAAGACCTGCTACAACGCCTTGCTCGGTCGTCCTTGGTTACACGAGTACAACATCATCCCTTCTACACAGCATCAGTGTATGAAGTACTTTAAGGATGGTTTCGAGTATACCGTAACAGGTGAGCTGAACCCATTCTCCGTGAACGAAGTCCGCAAGTACGAAGATGCAAAGTACTTTTTGCCAGACTTCGAGGATACAGAAAAGTGTCGCAAGCCGGAGGACAAAGACGCCGCCACCATCCCTGTTTTCGGGAGCGATACCGAAGAAGAAGAAGAGATAGTTTACGCTGGGCCGTCTCGACGCAACAACCCGGGAACGTCCGCCCCCATGTTAATCTTCGGAAGTGACTCGGAAGATGAGGTTAATGCCGTGTTCTCCAGTCGGCCGTCAATACAAGCATCCCCTAGCGATGATCAGAGTTTGCAAATCACCATGGTGCCGCGAAAACACTATAAGGATCTCGACGCACTTCAAGCTCACAATGTACAGGACCTGCAGACGTTTTACGTCCCTCCCAGGAGAAAGGGTGAAAAGGTGATTATATTCTACCAATCCACAGAAACGAGAGTGGAGAAAGAGATATGGCTTGGCGTGGATGCTACACTCGACAGGCTCCAACCCATCCGTTTGCCCAGATATTACACAAATGGACTAAGGAGGCTATTGAAGCGCCAAGGAGTACCCTTAAAACAGACTGTTCGACAAGCTCAGTTCTACAACAAGATTTAGAATGTCCCTGGGACTCATAGCAAATTGCCCAACGGGAGAATGGAAACGCTTGGGCTTGGATATGTGAAATCCGGGAAACGGGAGCGAGTCCACGGCAGCTACGCCATATATAACTTCGATGAGGAGGAGGACACCCTGTCGGGGAATGCTAACCCCTCGTCAAAACTGGATCCCGCGAGCGAAGTGCCGAGTCCGTCATTTGAAGAACAAGTGGACAAGCTTATCAGGAAAGCAGGTCAAAAGGCTCAGGAAGACCACAACCGCGAGATGGCCATCTACGAGAAGGCCACGATGCAATGTCTGTTTCAACAGGCTGCAAAAGACAAAGATGCTCCTCCCTGTCAACCCGTTGTACAAAAGGCCCGACGTAGAGGCAGAAGTAAGTCAAGAAGCGGAAAGAGGAGCCGACAACAACGACGCAGGATTAGAGAGTCATGTGATCGGGCATTGCGCGGTCCGGATTCGTCCCTCATGAAGAAGATGGGTCGAGCGTATTCCTTCCCTCGAGACAAGACGGAGAAGTTACTCGATCTCGCTATAAAACATCAAATGATCGCACTTCCGGAATCTAAGCACCCTGAGCAAGCTAACAAAGTTTCTCATCTGAGCTATTGCTCTTATCACCGAGCCATAGGACACCCTATCGAAGACTGCTTTACCTTCAAGAACTAGGTCGAAGACCAATACCAGCAAGGCAGATTTGCTTTATCCAGCAGCTGGAGAGTAACGCCGCCACAAAAGCACGAACCCAAAGCCGCAAGAGCAGAACCAGATCCACATCGATCTTGGAAGCGGATTCTCACCTATCACATGATTACAATATTGAAAGAAGAGCCCGAGGACATAGATGAGCTCCCTTGGTGCTTCGAAAACAATGACAATGAGGTAATCTCAGAATTTCCACCGTCTCCGAAAGAGCTGGAAGATGGCATACATACTACTGTAGATAACCTCAAGAAGATTGAGTTGGGATCGGCAGACGATCCGCGACCGACATTCGTCAGCGAGCTGCTATCTGAAGAAAGGATGGCTGCGTTAAAGGACGTGCTTCTACAGCATAAAGATTGTTTCGCGTGGAACTATTCCGAGATGCCGGGATTAAATCCAGAGATTGCTGTGCATAAATTAGCAATATCCCCGGATATCAAGCCAGTTAAGCAGGCGCCGAGAAGGATGCGGCTCGAGCTTGAGACGAGCGTTAACGCCGAAGTCAAGAAGCTGATCGATTCGGGGTTTATCCAGGAAGTACAGTATCCTGACTGGGTCGCCAACATCGTCCCGGTAATGAAAAAGAATGGGACAGTACGCATATGTGTGGACTTCTGAGATCTCAATAAAGCTTGCCCGAAGGACGATTTCCCAGTGCCGGTCACCGAGCTGATGATAGACAATACGTCCACTCATGAGGTTTTCTCCTTTATGAACGGTTCATCAGGGTACAATCAGATAAAGATGCACCCCGACGACCAGAAGCACATCGCTTTCCGGGCTCCTTTGGATATATTCTGCTACAAAGTTATGCCCTTCGGTTTAAAGAATGCCGGTGCTACCTATCAAAGGGCCTTGACAAAGATCTTTGATGACCTCTGTTCATATCAGATTTTTGCATTTTCATACCGCCCAATTTTTATCACATTGCATATCCGTAGATACTCTTGAGCCGTGTTTGCTAGTCAATTGCAGGATACAGGTTCTCGGTTCCAAAACGATGAAATTCATGGAAAACACGAAAAAATCCGGGTTCCTGCCAACCACAGATAAAACACGGTCTCTGCTCTTCATCCGTATGTTGCCAGATATCAATAGGAAGACAAAAGATCAAATCAATGTCATTCTCATGCACAAGGCTCAATGGTAGCACAAAATCCAAGAGATCTACGCGGAGCTCGAGGCAAATCATGACAAAATCTTGACAAAAAGTCCACCTTTCCCTCAACAGAAATTCTGGAAAATTCGTGAAGGAATTATGAAAATATACATATACCAGAATTATGTACACAGAAGAACAGGGAAGCACCAAAAAGATGAAGGTCCAAATCCTCCAATGGGCCGCGGATCCGCGGCCAAAGTGGGGTCCAGGCCGCGGATCCGCGGCCATATAGTGGCGGCAGTTGAAGATTTTTGGGGGGTGTTTTGGTCTTTTTGTTTAGGTTCTGGTGGTTGCCCTAGGGTTTCATTCTCTGGCCTATAAATAGCCCAGAAGTTTGTGAAGGAAAGGGTCCAATTTTGTATTCTCATTTTGCCTAGTTTTAGTGTTGTTCTTCTTCCTCTTCTCACCTCTTCTCCATTAAACTTGTAGTGAGCTTTTGAGTGAAGAGTGATGAATAAAGAAGACCATTTTTATTATTATCATGCTTGTCTCTTTCTTTACTTGTTATAATTGTTGTAACTTTAAATTCGTTAAGTAGTTGTTGTTATTTCTTTGTTGTTTCTTTCTTCTCTTTTTTTCTTTATCCTTACATACGACAATGATACTTACGCTCGATCCTCGCCAAGGTGAGGTCGCAAACAGTTAGTCGTATTCTTCTAATCTCCTTCTTTCTATCTTCCTCTTTTGTTTGTTTTATTTTTCCGTATTATGAAGTGTGAGTAGTTTTATACTTGTTATGGTAGGATAAGGGAAGTTTGAGAGAAGGAAATCTCTCTCACTCTTTCCTTGCCCAACAACTTAAATCAACTCCCGTTAATTGAACCACAATCCGCTCCTTACGGCACCCTATCCTACATGATAGCGGTGATTCCGTAGTGAGACCGGTTGTGGTTGAATTAACCGGAGGTTATGGATAAGAGCCAAGAACGGACGGACAAGCACCAAAAGGAAGGACTATGCGTTGGAAAGCCTAGCTTATACTCGCAAGTTCCTTCCTAGTCGTGCTAATCCCCATTGTTGCCGATTACCGTAACACCGATATTAAGAGGGGCAACGAAAGATGTGGAGACTCCTAACTCAAACTAACCTAATCCTAATCCTAACAAGCTCTCTTTAAATATCAACTTAACACTTAGATAACCACAACAAAAATCTGAACAACCGGACTTAACTCGTCGAAAAACACATAGAAAAAGATTCCCATCTCCCTACGGACGACCCGTACTCAACCGGCTAGCTACGTGCGAAACCGTCTTGATTGCGGTATTTAAACTAGAACTTGAACACGCTCGTATCCTATCAATCAAATGGCGCCGTTGCCGGGGAGACGGTAGTTTATTTCCTTGTGTAATTTCGGGTTAATTTGTAAGTATAAAAAAAAACGAAAAAAAAAATATACTTTGTAAAAGAAACCATCTTGTTATTCTTGATTAGTTTTTGTGCAAGTGTGCAGGAAATACGAAGCTCAAGATCGACACCAAAGACGTTGGAAATACGGAGTTCAAGTACAGTGCCAAAGACGCGGGAAGATAGACCCACATTTTCGCGGCTACACCGCGACGGACAAAACGAAGCATACGGTCTACTGTACAAATCTGGAGCAAATACAGTGAGCAAATCAAGATTCAGTACATCCAGAAAAGCAGAGGACTCCAACACCAGCAACCAGAAAAAAATTGTGATCCCAATCTCTCTGTCTAGCCGCTGAACCGCGGCCATATCTGCTGTTTGGCCGCGGAAACGCGGCTAGTTGGTGCCTTCGGGTTGCCAAAAATTTTTGGTGAGTCTCTCTTGCTTCTTCCACTCCTCTGAGCTCCACTGAATTGTGTTTTCTGCAGGCTTCTTTGCGCAAACTCTTCTCCCCCTTCCAATAAACTGTTCTTGTGCAGGATTCTTTGCGCCGCAAATAAAAATTGTTTGCAGTTGATTTGTTACTGCTTTGCATTTCTTTAATACGGACTTAAGGGGCTTGAAACCAATCCAGATTGGGTGGGGATTTCATCACCCTTCCCAGGACCCCGGAAATCACTAAAGCATATGCATTGTCCATTGTAAATTAAAAAAATACTAGACTTCAGCCCTAAGGACTTCCCGCTCATTAGGAGAAGATAAACCTTGTTTAGAACCTTGCTTAACCGTATATTGTTTACGGGGTGTCTAGGAAAGTGTTAAAGGTGCAACCGCCGAAAGAGAAAGGGTTATTTAATTAAGGAACTTCGCGAAAGCGTTGGACAACCTCCCTTTATCTCTGCACTTACCTGGCCTCGTGATCAGTGTATTTTTAAGCCTGTTTCTCGACACTGTTTAACTTCGATAATCAAGTTCAGGAGCAGGTCTAGTAGACCTAGGTTACCCTAGATCTAGGTGTGATTGTGCATATCTTGTTTGTGATTGCTTAAGCCGTATTTCCGTACATACTTCTGTAAATCTCTTTCTAAAAACAAAAGAAAAAAGAAAAAATCAAAAACTTTTATAAAAACTTACCCTTTTGTCGCCAAATCCATTTTCACCCACCACCCATCGCCTTTCTCCATTGACGTTTTCTTACCCTCACCTTCTCCGCTTTGACTATACTAAACTCGTTTAGTGTATGTCCGCTTGGACTCGGGACACTAGCGCCCGTCTAGTCCACGTTACGTTAGTCGCGACCGACTACGCGATCGACTCCGAAGTCGATACTCCGTCCACTCCTCTTTCTCCCCTTCCTTTGCCGGCCAACTCCGACGTTGACCGGAATTCTGTTCATACATCCTCACCTTCACCTTCACCTTCACCAACCTCTTCTTCCGCGATGTCGGGATTTAATCCGAACATCTCTTTGACCACCCCTGGATTGGCTCCACCTCCTACGGAGACCAATCTTCCACTACCTCCGCCTGTTGTAGCGCCGCAGCGAATTGCGCTCCAGGATCGTTTCTACCCCACCCGTTCTGCACTTCCCACCTGCCTTTCTCTTCCTCCGGCCAATGGGGACAACTTTGAAATTAAGCCCCATTTCATCAACATGCTTCCACGTTTTCATGGGCTTGAATCTGAAGATGCCTATATCTTCATTAACAAATTTCAAAACGTCTGTGCCATGATGAAAACAACCCAGCTGTCGGACGATGCTATACGTCTACGGGTCATTCCGTTCACTTTATGCGATCTCGCAGAAAAATGGCTGTATAGCACCGCTTCCCACTCAATCACCAGCTGGGACGAGTTTGTTAAAGCGTTTCTGAAAAAATTCTACCCAAATCATAAGACCGCAAGAATTCGAAATGAGATCAACCAATTCTCCCAGCTTCCTTCTGAACCTTTCTGGAAGTGCTTTGACCGGTACAAAGACCTTCTTGTTCAGTGTCCTCACCACGGTATAGAGAAATGGCAACTCTGCCAAACCTTATACGAGGGACTGAACCCAGCAACGAAGCAGTTGCTGGAAACCATCTGTCAGGGCCACTTCCTATCCAAATCTGACGAGGAAGCATGGCAGTTCTTTGACGATCTTGCGGAGCAAACGCTACAGTGGGAGAGCACCAGACCGACTTCTTCTTCTTCTACCTCCACTTCTACCGGTCAGTCTAGGGTAGGAATCCACCAACTCGATGTCTCTATTGCGATGAAAGCTGAAATGGCTGCAATAACACGAAAGCTTGAAGCGATAGAGAGCAAATTTTCTGCTCCTGCCCCCACACCTGTTCTCCCCCTTCGTACCATCTGCGCTTGTTGTTCCGACCCTTCCCACTTGACCGAAGAGTGTCCTTACAATCCACCCTCGCAAGGACAGGATCAGGTTAATGCTGCCTTCTAGCAAAGACCGAGGAATGATCCATACTCTTCCACCTACAATCCCGGTTGGAGGAACCACCCCAATTTCGCCTGGAATCAGAATCAGAATCAATTCCAGGGCAACAATTTCCAAAGGGCCCCTCTGCCGCAACAACAAGCGCAACAACAAACTCAGTATCAGCAGCCCTTCCAACCCCAACCTTACCAAAACCAGACGAACAACTTTGCACCCAACAACTCTTTTCCACCAAACAACAACTTTGTTCCGTCCAACAACGATAAGGTTTCCTCGCTCGAGCGAAGTCTGGAGGCGTTCGTTAAGCAGTCGACCCAATCCACCGCCAACATCCAGTCTTCGATTCAATCTTTAGTGCAACACACTGCCGCACACGGGCAAAGCATCAAGACCATCGAGGCCCAGATTGCACAACTGAACGCGGCCTTGAGCGAGCGAGAGAAGGGGAAGCTCCCATCTCAGCCACTTCCAAATCCCGGTCACCCACATAATGCACATGTTGCTCTTGAACAACAAAACCATAATGTGAGTGCCGTGACTACACTGAGATCAGGGAGGATGCTGCCAAAGAACATTGGCAAACGGATCAACGATGATGCCCCGGCCGCTGCTTCTTCTTCTTCTCCTTCTTCTTCTTCGTCTTCCGAGCCTATTCTCCGTTCTTCACAAGGCTCTCCCTCTTCTTCTTCTGCTCTGAACGGACCCACTTCTCACTCCACGAAAACACCTATTCTGGGATCCGTTCCAACTCCAAAATCTCCTCCTCCAGCATTAGACTCAACCAATTTTCAAAATGTTCCATTTCCAAACCGGTTGAGGTCTAACAAACAAAATCCACAAATGGAGAAGATTTTGGAGTTATTCAAGCAAGTTAACATTAACATTCCTCTTTTAGATGCTGTCCAACAAGTCCCATCTTACGCGAAAATCTTAAAGGACTTGTGCACGAAAAAGAGGAAGTCTCAGGTACCCAAGAAAGTTTTCTTGGCTAGTGCAGTGAGTGATGCCCTTACCCAATCTTTACCACAAAAACGGAAGGACCCTGGCTGTCCTACGATTTCAATTACTATTGGGGATAAGAACATCAACCGCGCACTATTAGATCTTGGTGCCAGTGTTAACTTGCTTCCGTATTCAGTATACGAGCAATTAGGCGTCGGAGAGCTGAAACCTACCCACTGCACTCTCCAGATGGCCGACCGATCGATCACCCATCCTAGGGGTGAGCTAGAGGATGTGTTAATAAAAGTCGGGGACTTCATATTCCCCGTCGACTTCATTGTCTTAGATACACAGCCTGTAGCTAACCCCCGGAGTCAAATTCCGGTGATACTCGGTCGCCCATTTCTCGCAACCTCAAATGCTGTGATCAATTGTCGCAATGGTTCAATGAACCTCTCTTTTGGAAATATGACGATTGAACTCAACATTTTTAGGTTGGGGAATCAGCCCGCCGAACCTAATGCTCATATACTGGATGTTTGCTCGATCCAGGAGATCACACCAGAAGAGTGTGAATTCGAGGAGTTTCTGTTTGAACACGATAATCTTGACGCCACTAGTGCGTTTCTCTTCGAACCTGCTGCTGCTTCTGCGCCCGACAACGAATACGAGTGTTTCACATTCTTGAACGATCTTAGCCGCGCACAACCCGAGTTTGAATCTTTTGACTTTTCGGATGAGTTACCTGAACCATCCGACTCGGTTGCCTACACTCGTTTTGAACCTTTGCTGGAGTCCTTTGAGTTCGAGACCCTTGCACCAGTCTTGCCTTCCATCATTTCACCTCCAACGCTCGAACTCAAGCCGTTGCCGTCTCACCTTAAGTATGCTTACTTAGGTGAGAACGAGACCCTCCCTGTCATCATTTCGGCGTCTCTAGCTCCAGAGCAAGAGAAAGCTCTTCTCGCGGTCTTGCACAGCAACAGGCAAGCTTTTGGCTGGTCCATAGCGGACATCAAGGGGATTAGTCCCCTAATCGTTGAGCATCATATTCATCTGATGGATGATGCCAAACCAGCCCGGGATCCACAAAGACGTCTTAATCCAGTCATGAAGGAGGCTGTGAAGAAGGAGATCGTCAAATGTCTAGATAGTGGTATCATTTACCCTATCTCTGATAGCCAGTGGGTTAGCCCCATTCACGTTGTCCCCAAGAAGTCGGGCATCACGGTCATAACCAACGAGGCGAATGAGTTAATCCCTACTCGCACCCAAACTGGGTGGCGAGTTTGCATTGATTACAGAAAACTCAACGCCGCAACGCGGAAAGACCACTTTCCGCTACCTTTCATTGACCAGATGCTGGAACGATTGGCCGGACATGAGTACTATTGTTTTCTTGATGGCTACTCTGGCTATAATCAAATTCCCATCGCCGAAAAAGACCAGGACAAGACCACTTTCACTTGTCCTTTCGGCACGTTTGCATATCGACGCATGCCTTTTGGGTTATGCAATGCGCCCACTACCTTCCAGCGGTGTATGATGGGAATTTTCTCAGACATGGTGGAAAAATTTCTGGAGATTTTCATGGATGACTTCTCCATCTTCGGCGACTCCTTTGACGAGTGTCTGCTGCATCTTGACGCTGTCCTTACCCGATGTAAGGACAAGAATCTCACTTTAAACTGGGAGAAATGCCACTTCATGGTGCGCGAAGGTATTGTCTTAGGACATATCATCTCGCAAAATGGCATAGAGGTCGACAAAGCAAAGATTGAGGTCATTTCCAATCTGCCTCCTCCCCGTTGCGTCAGAGATATCCGAGCCTTCCTTGGCCATGCCGGTTTCTATAGACGGTTTATCAAGGACTTTAGCAAGATTGCTAGGCCCTTGACTCTTTTGCTGGCCAAGGATACACCATTCGACTTCAACTCGAGCTGTGTGACTGCATTCGAGTCACTAAAACGCTCACTCACTTCTGCCCCCGTTCTTTCTTCTCCTGACTGGACGCACCCATTCGAGATTATGTGCGATGCATCCGACTTTGCCATCGGTGCTGTCCTTGGACAGCACATCAACAAGATGCCGCATGTAATCTATTACGCGAGCCGGACCCTGAACGACGCCCAACTTAACTATACAACAACTGAGAAGGAATTCTTAGCTATTGTATTTGCTTTAGAAAAGTTCAGGCCCTACCTCATCGGCTCTCCAGTCATTGTCTACACTGACCATTCTGCTCTACGCCATCTTTTTACGAAGAAAGATGCCAAATCTCGGTTAATACGTTGGATCCTCTTGCTTCAAGAGTTTGACCTTGTCATTAAGGACAAACGAGGATGTGAAAACGTAGTTGCCGACCATCTCTCACGACTTCCTTCTTCTCCTTCGCTTCCAATTCCGATCAATGACGTTTTCCCGGATGAACAACTCTTGACAGTATCTTGCGAACCCTGGCTCGCAGATATTGTGAACTATTTGGCCACGGGATTGCTACCGACCGAATGGTCACGTCAGGACAGACTTCGCTTCTTATCCCAAGTAAAACACTTTTACTGGGACGAACCCTACTTGTTCAAGTACTGTCCCGACCAGATTATTCGTCGGTGTGTCCCTGATGAGGAATTCAAGAGTGTGCTGTCATTTTGCCACGATCAAGCATGTGGCGGGCATTTTGGGCCCAGAAAGACAGCTGAGAAGATCTTGCAATGTGGTTTCTACTGGCCACAACTTTTCAAAGACGCTCACGACTATTGCAAGACTTGCTCCCGGTGCCAACACATGGGCCGGATATCCCGGAGGAACGAGATGCCGCTCCAACCGATCTTGGTTGTGGAGATTTTCGATGTTTGGGGGATAGACTTCATGGGGCCGTTTCCCAACTCTTTTAGGAACTTGTACATCTTTCTAGCTGTAGATTACGTCTCTAAATGGGTCGAGGCTGTGCCCAGCCGGACTAACGACAACAAGGTTGTCGTTAGGTTCCTTAAAGAAAACATTTTTTCCCGGTTTGGGCACCCCCGAGCGATCATTAGCGACAATGGAAGTCATTTCTGCAATAAAACTTTCGAAGCCTTAATGCGGAAATACTCCATTAATCATAAGCTTTCTACGCCCTACCACCCCCAAACCTGCGGGCAGGCCGAAGTTTCAAATCGGCAAATCAAGCAGATACTGGAGAAGACGGTTTCCAAGAACCGTAAGGATTGGTCTCTGAAACTCACTGATGCCCTTTGGGCATTTAGAACCGCTTATAAGACCGACCTTGGCATGTCTCCCTATCGGCTTGTGTACGGAAAAGCCTGCCACCTTCCTGTCGAAATCGAGCATCGCGCATTTTGGGCGATAAAGGAGTTGAATCTGTCTCTTGAGGACGCGGGCAGCCATCGGAAGCTGCAGTTGAACGAATTGAGCGAGCTTAGGGATGAGGCTTACGATAACGCGGTTGTCGTTAAGAATCGAACGAAGGTGTTTCATGATAAACACCTTGTGCGCAAAACCTTCGTACCTGGTCAGCAGGAACTGCTTTACGACACCCGACTTCACTTCCATCCTGGAAAGCTCAGATCTCGCTGGAAAGGGCCGTATTTCGTGCGGAATGTGTATCCGCAGGGCGCTGTGGATTTGGAGAATCCGAAGGACGGTTCACTCTTCAAGGTAAATGGACACCGATGCAAACCGTACCTTAGCGCCGAACCAACAGAGGAGCTCCTGTTCTTACAGGAGCCGGTTTACCCTGAATGATCTTCCTCTGCCTACCTCCAAACTTCGGTTATCCAGCCACGAACAGCGGACACTGTTCCAAATAAGTTTGGGGGTATGTACAAACCGTTTTGTTTATATTTGTGTATATTCTTTTTCTTTTCTTTAAAAACAAAAACAAATAAAATTTGTATATCACTAACCGACAATTTTGAACCTTCAAACTGATCTCTTCATGCAACGACAGTGAGGACACTGTCCAGTTTAAGTTTGGGGGTACGCTCGGTACGCATTTCTTACCTTCGCATTCATATGTATATTTTGCATCTGCATATTTAAATCCATAAAATCCATAAAAATTTGAAAATTTTCTAAAAAATATAAAAACTTTTTTGTCAAGTTAGCTTGTGGAAGAACCCGGATTCAACATTCGACGGTTTTTGTTTGAAAAAAATAGGAATAACTAGATCTTATGTTTGGATTTTGAAAACCTGAAAGATAACTCTCCTTTGAAGTTAACTATAGCTGATATACGTCTTTACATCACACTACACGTGTCGTAAGATTTTGGGAATTAGACGACAAGTCTGTCATGTTTAAACTTTTAAACAGATAAATGATTTTCTGGGGATCAAATAGGTCTGTTCTGAAATAAGTAATGTCAAGAATAGTTTATGAAGTAAAGCGAATATGAAGGAATGTTATTGATGCCATAATTGGAGCTAAGTCGGAAAAATAACCCATCTAAAACTTGATTGGAATGATTACACACCAAACCCACTAAACACGTCTTTTATCCAAAAAAAAAAATAATATTTGAACTGCCAGTTATATCTCCGTTCGTATTGAATCATCTGATTTTCACGACAAACTGTCTTTTGTTTTTGGACCTAGGTAACTTGAGTAATTAAGTCCGCTGGGGTGTTTTTACACCTAATGCCCTAAAACCAACTGGTTTGGGTGCATTGGCCCAAAGCTCGCTAAGAAGCCTAGAAAGTCCAGTTTTAAAACAAAGTCAAGCAAGTGTTCTCTCCGAGTTAAAATTCCTAACGGTTCTTTGTGTGAGAATAATCTTGATAAAAGACAGGCTTTTAAAAAAAATTTAACGGAGATATGAAGGTTTTACTCTTTGATAAAGACTATTGCACGTTCACAGAGGTGTGTATGAAATGAAAACAAGAAAAAGGTGGAGTGAAAAATACGACTTAGTTTCCTGTTAAGGAAGATAGAAATTCTGAAGTTGAAACCTTACTGGAAAACGAAACTTGAAAAATGCTTAACTCGTTATAAAACTTATGTGATCCTTTTAAAATTATTATCTGGGCTTATTGTGCGACATGATGATTTTAATCGATCCTTCTGGAACTTAACGACACTATTTGCACTGCACGTAAAGACATATAAAATCTGTAGTTAAATAAGAAGTGAGGTGTGAAAAATAAAGGTTCGATGATCTAGACTTAGGATTATAGAATTGTTATTTTCTAAAACAAAACTTTAGGGTTTGAAGCTTAGTTATTTTACAAAACCAACTTGACTGGATTTTGTGGGTAGTATCCGCTGAAAACCCTCAGGAGACAACACTCCTCCTACTAGGGACACCTAGAGGTTTAACGGCTTGTTGCACGTGCTCAGTGCAATCGCGTTCCCTGCGAAAGTGAGGTTAGGAAATTTTTTTGTGAATAAATGGGCTTTGCTCGGGACGAGCAAATGATAAGTTTGGGGGTATTTGTTCATATCAGATTTTTGCATTTTCATACCGCCCAATTTTTATCACATTGCATATCCGTAGATACTCTTGAGCCGTGTTTGCTAGTCAATTGCAGGATACAGGTTCTCGGTTCCAAAACGATGAAATTCATGGAAAACACGAAAAAATCCGGGTTCCTGCCAACCACAGATAAAACACGGTCTCTGCTCTTCATCCGTATGTTGCCAGATATCAATAGGAAGACAAAAGATCAAATCAATGTCATTCTCATGCACAAGGCTCAATGGTAGCACAAAATCCAAGAGATCTACGCGGAGCTCGAGGCAAATCATGACAAAATCTTGACAAAAAGTCCACCTTTCCCTCAACAGAAATTCTGGAAAATTCGTGAAGGAATTATGAAAAAATACATATACCAGAATTATGTACACAGAAGAACAGGGAAGCACCAAAAAGATGAAGGTCCAAATCCTCCAATGGGCCGCGGATCCGCGGCCAAAGTGGGGTCCAGGCCGCGGATCCGCGGCCATATAGTGGCGGCAGTTGAAGATTTTTGGGAGGTGTTTTGGTCTTTTTGTTTAGGTTCTGGTGGTTGCCCTAGGGTTTCATTCTCTGGCCTATAAATAGCCCAGAAGTTTGTGAAGGAAAGGGTCCAATTTTGTATTCTCATTTTGCCTAGTTTTAGTGTTGTTCTTCTTCCTCTTCTCACCTCTTCTCCATTAAACTTGTAGTGAGCTTTTGAGTGAAGAGTGATGAATAAAGAAGACCATTTTTATTATTATCATGCTTGTCTCTTTCTTTACTTGTTATAATTGTTGTAACTTTAAATTCGTTAAGTAGTTGTTGTTATTTCTTTGTTGTTTCTTTCTTCTCTTTTTTTCTTTATCCTTACATACGACAATGATACTTACGCTCGATTCTCGCCAAGATGAGGTCGCAAACAGTTAGTCGTATTCTTCTAATCTCCTTCTTTCTATCTTCCTCTTTTGTTTGTTTTATTTTTTCGTATTATGAAGTGTGAGTAGTTTTATACTTGTTAGGGTAGGATAAGGGAAGTTTGAGAGAAGGAAATCTCTCTCACTCTTTCCTTGCCCAACAACTTAAATCGACTCCCGTTAATTGAACCACAATCCGCTCCTTACGGCACCCTATCCTACATGATAGCGGTGATTCCGTAGTGAGACCGGTTGTGGTTGAATTAACCGGAGGTTATGGATAAGAGCCAAGAACGGACGGACAAGCACCAAAAGGAAGGACTATGCGTTGGAAAGCCTAGCTTATACTCGCAAGTTCCTTCCTAGTCGTGCTAATCCCCGTTGTTGCCGATTACCGTAACACCGATATTAAGAGGGGCAACGAAAGATGTGGAGACTCCTAACTCAAACTAACCTAATCCTAACCCTAACAAGCTCTCTTTAAATATCAACTTAACACTTAGATAACCACAACAAAAATCTGAACAACCGGACTTAACTCGTCGAAAAACACATAGAAAAAGATTCCCATCTCCCTGCGGACGACCCGTACTCAACCGGCTAGCTACGTGCGAAACCGTCTTGATTGCGGTATTTAAACTAGAACTTGAACACGTTCGTATCCTATCAATCAACCTCATACATGAAATCGTCGAGTGCTATATCGACGACCTCGTAGTGAAGAGCATGTCATATGAAGAGCATTTAGAGCATTTGAAGACCGTATTTCAACGCCTTCGGCAATATAATTTGAAGATGAACCCCCTCAAATGCACGTTCGGAGTGTCCTCGGGTAAATTCCTGGGATTCATCATCCGACACCGAGGTATCGAGATAGATCCGTCCAAGATCAAGGCGATCATGGAAATGCCACCGCCAAGGACTCTCAAACAGCTGCGATCTCTCTAAGGAAAGCTCGCGTATATCCGGCGGTTTATCGCCAAACTGTCAGGAAAGTGCCGTCCTTACAGCCACCTGATGAAGAAGGGAACTCCGTTCGTCTGGGACCACAAATGCCAAGGCGCACTGGATGAGATCAAGCAATACCTGCAGAACCCGCCGGTGTTAGCTGCTCCGGTCAAGGGAAAGCCTCGTATTCTTTATAAAACAGCCCTCGAAGGTTCCTTAGGCGTATTATGGGCACAAGAGAATGATCAAGGGAAGGAGAGAGCTCTTTATTACTTAAGTCGAGTTCTGCTGGGGGCAAAAAGCAATTACTCCCCTATCGAAAAACATTGCCTGGCGTTAATCTTTGCGATAACAAAACTCCGGCACTATGCATTGGCACATGAAGTCCGTCTTATATCAAAGGTGGACCCCCTAAAATATCTAATGTCAAAGGCCATATTGACAGGGAGACTCGCTAAATGGGCCCTGCTCTTGATGGAGTTTTCAATAACCTATCAGCCGCTTAAGGCAGTGAAAGGCCAAGCCATCGCCGACTTCCTTGCTGAGCATCCAGTACCTGCTGGTTCTCCTATAAATTGCGATTTGCCAGACGAACATGCGTTTGACGCGATCGACGGTGGTGATACCCGATGGGAACTTTATTTCGATGGAGCGTCCTCCGTAAAGAAGCGCAAACAAAGTACCCCAATGATCAAATCGGGGGTAGGCCTCATCTTCGTAACTCCACAAGGAGGGATAAAGTGCTTCGCTTTCTCCTTAATAGAACCGAGGACGAACAATGAAGCCGAATACGAAGCTTTGATAGCAGGCCTCGAGATCGCCATTGACATGGGAATTGAAAACCTCCTCATATATGGGGATTCTCAACTGGTCGTTAGTCAAGGAAACGACGACTACCAAACGTGCAAACCGGAGTTGGTAAAGTACGGTGAAAAGGTGCAACAACTGTTGACCCAAATTCCCTCCTATACTTTGGAAAGTATACCACGCGTGGAAAATAGCAAAGCAGACGCGTTAGCTAAGCTCGCTAAAGAACTGGCTGACGAGAACCTCGATGACGTCAGAATCGTGGTACAAAGCCGTCGAGTGCTCGCCCCAGCAGAAATACCTCCGGAATCATACGAAGAAAAGGGAGCGTCTGAGCAGACGACCCTACAAATAAAAGACCCTGAGAAGGCTGAGGACTGGAGGGAAGTCTTCATAGACTACTTTAAGTCCCACAGAATGCCCGAAGAAGCGTCCTCAAGACATCAGCTCATGAAACGAGCTCTATCTTTCGCTTTCGTCAACGATACTCTATACAAGAGATCGTTTGATTCTCTGTGGCTGAGATGCTTAGGACCTGACGAAGCAGAAAGAGTCGTTCAGGAAGTTCATGACGGAATCTGTGGTTCTCATCAAGCAGGCCCGAAGATGAAGTTAAAAATTAAACGGATGGGTTACTACTGGCCCACGATGATCCAGGACTGCCTCGAATATGCGAAGCAATGCCACTCATGCCAAATCCATGGGGACTTTATCCACCAGCATCCAAATCCACTCCATCCAACGGTGGCCAGCTGGCCATTCGAAATGTGGGGAACAGACATAGTCGGCCCCATCGAACCGGCATCGTCCAGGGGACATCGTTTCATCTTGGCGACGACTGATTACTTCTCCAAATGGGCAGAGGCAGTGCCGTTGAGGGAAGTGAAGACGGAGAATATCCTCCATTTCTTCAAGACGCACGTCATTTATCGGTATGGAACTCCGCGATGGATCATTTCCGATAACGGGCCAGCTTACAGAAGCCACAAGATCTGTCGCTTCGCGCAACAACACAATATAGACTGGAGATATTCCTCGGTTTATAATCCGCGAGCTAACGGTCTAGCTGAGGCCTTCAATAAGACCTTGACAAAGATCATGAAAAAGACGGTGTCCCGAAATAAGAAGGACTGGCACGAGAGACTGCAAGAGGCTCTTTGGGCGTACCGAACTACGTTCAAGACGGCCACGAGCACAACGCCATACGCATTGGTATTCGGTACGGAAGCAGTACTCCCCCTTGAGATAGAGCTACCGTCTCTACGAGTGGCAGTCCACTGCGAGTTGACGGACGAAGAAAATGCCCACCTTCGGCTTGAGGAGCTTGACGCCCTTGATGAAACCCGGCTCATAGCGCAACAAAATCTTGAGGCTTACAAAGAAAAGATGACGCGCTCATATGAAAGATTGACCCGACCGAGGACATTCCGCCAAGGCGAACTCGTGCTAGTGGTCAAAAGGCCTATGATCCCCAATCGCGCCAAGCGGGGAAAATTCGAGCCAAACTATGAAGGCCCGTACATCATAGATAAGGTCTACCAGGATGGGGCCTATCTACTCATGGACATGCACGGTGAAAGGCCTTTCAGGCCAATAAACGGCCGCTTCCGAAAGAAATACTACGCTTAATGAGTCACAGCCTAGGTCAATGATAGATGACGACGACTATGTCCGCTCGCTATCTTCCTAGAGCTCAAAGCTCTATAAGTAGTAGCCGTCCCTCTCCTCAACGGACCGAAATGTCCTTAAACTAACGATGGACCGAAACGTCCTTAAACTAAAGACGGACCAAAACGTCATTAAACTAATGACGAACCGAAACGTCCTTAAAACTACTACCGCAGCATCCTTAGGCTGACGAGATAAAAAAAATAATAAAAATAAATAAATAAAAAAAAAAAAATGAAAACGGTATGTCCGTAAGCAAAAAGGGCACGGATGAAAACACGAAAGGGCTCCGTGAGTAAAAACAGCAGGGCTACCGGCGAGTGTTTGTGAAAACCCGAAAGGGCGCAACCTCGTAAAAAAAAAAGAAGAAAAAAATATATAATAAAAAACGGTATGTCCATAAGCAAAAAGGGTACGGATGAAAACCCGAAAGGGCTCCGTGAGTAAAAACAGCAGGACTACCGGTGAGCGTTTGTGAAAACCCGAAAGGGCGCAACCTCGTTAAAGGACACTTGCAGGGTCCTCACGACCTTATAAGGAGAAACCACCCGCGTGAGATCCTTACGACTCACAAGGGAGTAACACACTTAGGGATCCCCACGATTCCTAAGGAGAAAATACACTTGCAAGATCCTCACGACTCGCAAGGAGAACTCTCTTATAGGACCCTCACGGCTCATAAGACTTGAAAGTCTTAAGTTACAGAGACCTAAACCTATACTTAAGCAAAATCCCCGACAACCTTCGACATTGCCCTACAAGATGCTCATACTGACCCTTGTATACAATCCACGGGCGCGAATAAGCATCTCCCCAGCAAAATCCCACCCGTGACTAAGGGTATGTCCCTATGGTGAACAACCCTTATGAGTTCTCTCGACTTATGAGGAGAAAGCCCTCTTGTAAGATCCTTACGAATTACAGAGGAACATACACTTAGGAATCCTCACGATTCCTAAAGAGAAAATACACCTACGAGATCCTCACGACTTGTAGGGAGAAATACCTTCGTGAGACCCTTATGGCTCATGAAGTCAAAAGCCTTAGTCGACGGGACCCTAACCCTGTTTGCTAAGCCACCTTTGTTCAACATCGACAGAGGCAGATGATGATTCGCTCCTGGCCATATCCCAGTTGTAGCGGTGCTGATGCCAAAATCTGTGTCTAATTGCAGGTTTATGGCGAAAAGCCAGTAGGCCGCACGTGTATACGAGATAGCCGAAATAATGGGGCAACTTGCAATAAAAAGCAGCAAGTAAAAATGTATGCACGCAAAATAGCCGAAATGATGGGGCAACTCGCAATAAAAAACAGCGAGTAAAAATGAAATAAATAGCCGAAATGATTGGGCACCGCCAAAAATAGCCGAAATGATAGGGCAATCGCGAACTCCGCGATATAAAAGCCGAAATGATAGAGCATCGCGGAAAAAGAAATAAAAAAAAAGAGTTTTAATTTATGCCCTACAGGTGATGTTCCATCACACCCTATGTACAATCCAAGGGCGTAAACAAAAAAGGGATTATACTTCTCCCCCAAGTTTCATCATAAGAAGAAGCAAAATCTCGACGGGCCGCGAATGACTTAGAGATCATCTCAGCACTCGTCTCGTAACAACGAACACGACTTCAAGCGAAACGGAACAGCGGCAACTGTTCATGCTATAATATTGCATTATTGTACGCCCCATTTTTATTCATTTTATAAGTAAACAGGTACTCTTGACGCTCGTTTGTTGCATGTTACAGGATACAGAAAAGGGACTTTTGACGGATCCTAGTCAAGCCTAGACTAATAACAGTTCACATGGGTACAAGACAGTGCAAGGGCTAAAATGTCAAAGCAAAACGGTTGAAAGATCGCTACATGTTTTTCACTGAAAGATCTGGAGAAGAATAAGAAGCCAAACAGAGAAACAGGATGAAGAAATAACAAGCCCAGAAAACTAGAATGAAGACCAGAAAAGATGGTGAGGTGATCTCACCAAAGGGCCGCGGAACCGCGGCCCAGACCCCCCCATGCTGCGGTTCCGCGGCCGTTTGTTGCCCGTGTCGGTGCAAATTTTGCTTGTCGGTGCGTCGGTGCGGGTGTTGGGATATTCAGTGGGCATATCTGTAAAATCATGTGTTCGAGAATCTGTAACCCTAGTTTCCCTGTTTACTTATAAATTGTAATCTCAAATCTGTAAATAAGGATGCCTCTTTTCAATCAATAAAATTCAGAATTGTTGGGAGATCAAGAGCATCATTTTAGTAAGTCTTTATTTCTTTAAATTCTACCGTAGTGTTAATTTAATTGTTGCCCTAGTTCTCTCGTATAATTCTTGCAGTAGATTAATCATATAATTGCCCTAGTTAATTTAGTGTAGTCTTTCAAATGCAATCGGTAAGTGTTTTCAAAATGTCATTTTTAAAAGACACCCTAATGAGCGAGTAAAATCCTCGCTTGTTAGGGTTAGGAATAAAGGAGGGAATGAGAGATGAATATCTCTCATCTCTTTCACTGCCGAATATTTTTAAGTAGAACTTCATGCACGCATGCATGATCCGCTCCCTACGGCACCCTACCCACGAGGTAACGGTGACACCGTAGTATAAAAGACCGGACATGCATGACGTCCATGAAGGGTATAACAATTAGTAGGAAAGGACGAACAAGGATCAAGAGGAAGAAACGAACAAGGATCAAGAGGAAGAAACTTCGTTTCTTCCCAATCATCCTAATCCCCTTTGCTAATAATTGTTATAACTTCTAAAACAGGTTTGAATCAAAAGCATTGAAAGAGGTGTTAATCTTTATCTACTCAACCCTACTTTAGACCTAATCCTAACAAGTTCTTTAAATATCGTATAATTTAGTTTTTAAATCAATCAACAAAAACCAAACCACCATCGGAATCAACTCGTAAAAACACAAATCAGAAAATTACACATCTCTGCAAAGCGACGCCGTTTCTGATTACGGTAAACTTAAATTTTTTTGGACTAATCAAATGGCGCCGTTGCCGTGAATGGCGTAATATTTCTTTTGTGTAATTTCGGGTTGATATAAATTCTAAAATTATAAAAATCTGAAAATATAAAAAAGTACAAAATTTTTTTATCCATTTTTATCTGTTTGAAGGGTTTATTGTTTGAATCTTGCAGGAACAGCGAAGAATCGCGGATCTGGAAATTTACAGAGGGCAAAATAGAAAAAAATCACATCAGAACAGAAGGAAAAGTTGAAAACAGGGCTGTAAATTTTTTTTCAGGAGCCGATCCCGCAACCCAGGCGCGGAACCGCGGCATTGACCAGGTTAAAACCGCGGAACCGCGGTCGTTTTGGGGGTTCTTTGTGCGAAATCAGCTTTGTTTGTTTTCTTTCCTTCCCCTCTGCAACCTAGAATATATCTCTCTGTAAAAACTTTCTGCAGGAATTCTTTGCGCTAAAAATTCTTTCTCCCCCTTCTAAATAACAGATTTTCTGCAGGTTTCTTTACGCCGCGCTAAAATTTTTTTGATTGCAAGTGAATTTTGTTGTTTTGCATATTTTAATCGGACTTTAAGGGGCTAATTGACCAAACTCAGATTGGGTGGGGATTTCATCACCCTTCCCAGGACCCCAGAAAACACTTAAAGCATTTGCATTGACCACAATTAATTAAAAAAATACTAGACTCAGACCTAAGGACATCGAGCTCAATAGGAAAAGGACTAGTATAGGCATCGACCGTTTATCCTAACCGACTTTGCGGTGTCTAGGCAAGTGTGTCTAGGCTAGTGATTATTAATTAGGCCCACTACTGTGGTTCCTTTCCACTTACCTGGCACTTACCTGGCCGTACTTGTCGGTAAAGAGGCGGTTTGAGGTCCTATTTCTAGCCCTAGTTAGGAGCTGTCTAGCAGACCTAGGTGACCCTAGATCTAGGCCTGATTGTGCATGTGTGGTTGATACATTTGTGTCACGAGTCTCTTTTCAAAAACCTCTTTGCAAAACTCTCACATAAATAAAAAAAAAGAAAAATCTTTTCAAAACTTGCAACTTGCCGCTAAGAAAACTTGCAACTCACTTCCACTCACATCCCTTCATTGACGTTATCTTACCCCTACATTCTGTCTTTCTTTTTTTTCTCTGACTGCACTACCCCTTTAGTGTATGTCATTTTGGACTAGGGACCCTAGCGCCCGATTAGTCTGTGTTTCGTTGGTACCGACCGACGAACCCTTCGACACCGAAGTCGACATTCCGTCCACTTTCTTACCTACACCTTCAAATTCTTTTTCCGAAGGCATGTCGGGATTTAACCCCAACAATACCATACCGACGGGAATGATTCCACCTCCGCCAGGTGCGAATAACCCGATTCAACCGCCTGTTGAAGCGCCCGCACGAGTTGCGCTCCAGGATCTCTTCTACCCCGTCCGCACTTCTTTACCTACCTGTCTTTCACCCCCACCGGCAAATGGGGACAATTTTGAAATAAAACCACATTTCATCAATATGCTGCCAAAATTTCATGGTTTGGAATCAGAAGATGCGTATATGTTTATTAATAAATTCCAAAATGTGTGCGCTATGATGAAAACGACCC
The DNA here is from genome assembly GCA_030015575.1 of Agapanthus africanus. Taxonomy (NCBI): domain Eukaryota; kingdom Viridiplantae; phylum Streptophyta; class Magnoliopsida; order Asparagales; family Amaryllidaceae; genus Agapanthus; species Agapanthus africanus. The sequence continues at coordinate 429,227,344 of CM057347.1, read as the reverse complement.
AATTAAGTGATGACGCTATAAGGCTAAGGGTCATTCCTTTTACCTTATGTGACCTAGCCGAGAAGTGGCTATACAACACCGCATCACATTCCATTAGAAATTGGGACGAGTTTGTGAAAGCTTTTCTGAAAAAGTTCTATCCTTATCACAAAACTGCTAGAATCCGCAATGAAATAATTCAATTTTCACAACTTCCTTCCGAACCATTTTGGAAGTGCTTCGAGAGATTTAAAGACCTACTCGTTCAATGCCCTCATTATGGGATTGAAAGTTGGCAACTTTGTCAAACATTATACGAGGGATTGAACTCGGTAACGAAGCAGTTGCTAGAAACCATAAGTCAAGGTCATTTTCTCTCCAAGTCTAGTGACGAAGCATGGCAGTTTCTTGAGGATCTTAGTGAGCAAACAATTCAGTGGGAGAGTACCAAGACCACATCATCTTCTTCTAGTGGTCAATCTAGGGCAGGCGTACATCAAGTAGAAATGTCGATTGCTATGAAGGCCGAGATGGCCGCTCTTACGAAAAAGCTAGAAGCGATTGAGACCAAAATCTCGTCGTCTTCTCCTGCCCCTGTTATGCCTCCACGAACTGTTTGTGCTTGTTGTGCGGATCCGTCGCACCTAACCGAAGAGTGTCCTTATAATGCATCTACTCAAGGACATGATCAAGTCAATGCTGCATTTCAGCAACGACAAAGGAACGATTCGTACTCTTCGACATACAATCCGGGATGGAGGAGTCACCCAAATTTCGCTTGGAACCAAAATCAACAATTCCAAGGAAATAATAATTTTCAAAGACCTCCTCTTCCACAACAACAACAAGCACCTGCATAAACTCAATTTCAACAGCAACCTTTTCAACAGCAACCTTACCCTAATCAGGTGAACAATTTTGTGCCTAACACTGCTTACCAGCCAAACAATTATGTTCAACCTAATAATGATAAGGTTAGCTCGCTCGAAAGAAGTCTAGATGCGTTCCTTAAGCAATCTACACAGTCTACAGCAAGACTAGAGACTTCTATTCAATCTTTGGTGCAAAACAGTGCCTCACACGATCAAAGCATCAAATCTATTGAGGCACAAATTGCACAACTCAATGCAGCTTTGAGCGAGCGCGAAAAAGGAAAGCTCCCGTCTCAACCACTACCCAACCCCGGTCACGCACATGCTGCAAATCAACAGCAGAATCATAACGTAAATGCGGTGACCACGTTGAGATCGGGAAAAGTGTTGCAAAACAATGTGGGTATTGACAATGACACCCCTGCCGGTGGCCCTTCTTCATCTTCTTCACCTTCTTCTTTAGAGCCTATTCTCCACCCTTCACACGGCTCTACCTCTTCTAGCTCGAACGGACCCATTTCTCCCAACACGAACACATCTACACGGGGTGCCGTTCCAACTCGACAATCTGATCCGCAAAAAGTGGACTCAACCACCTTTCAAAATGTTCCTTTTCCTAACCGATTGAGATCCAATAAACCAACTCCACAGATGGAAAAGATTGTAGAGTTGTTCAAACAGGTTAGCATAAATATCCCTCTTTTGGATGCGATCCAACAAGTTCCTTCATATACAAAAATTTTAAAGGACTTATGCACCAAAAAGAGGAAGTCGCAAGTGCCAAAGAAAGTTTTTGTGGCTAGTGCTATTAGTGATGCTCTTGTCAATTCTTTATCCCCAAAGCAAAAGGACCCCGGGTGTCCTACCATTTCGATAACAATTGGGGACAAGAACATCAATAGAGCACTATTAGATCTTGGCACGAGTGTCAATTTGCTACCTTATTCTGTGTACGAGCAATTGGGCGTTGGAGAGCTTAAACTCACTGTACTCTCCAAATGGCCGACCGGTCAATCACCCATCCTAGGGGAGAGCTGGAGGATGTGTTAATTAGAGTAGGGGATTTCATTTTCCCCGTTGACTTTATCGTGATGGATACACAACCTGTCGCTAACCCCCGGAACCAAATTCCGGTAATACTTGGTCGACCATTTCTGGCAACTTCCAACGCAGTGATCAATTGTCGTAATGGTTCAATGAACCTATCTTTCGGCAATATGACAATTGAGCTCAATATTTTCAAGTTGGGAAGTCAGCCTGCTGAGCCTAATGCTAGCGTACTCGATGTTTGCTCGATCAATGAGATCGCGGAGGAGGACTGTGAGTTCGAGAATTTTTTGTTCGATCACAGCAATGTTAACGCCACTAGTGCGTTCCTCCAAGAATCCGACACAGCTTTCACGGCGGATAATGATTTTGAGTGTTTTACCTTCGTTGACGACTTTGAAGACTCATCACCTGAATTGGAGTCTTTAGCTTTTTCGGATGAGTTAATTGAACCATCCGACTCTGTTGCGTACACTCGATTCGAACCTTTGATGGAATCCTTCGAGTTTGAAACAGTTACCCCATTGTTACCATCTATTGTTTTACCTCCTAAACTCGAATTGAAGCTTTTGCCGTCGCACCTAAAATATGCTTATCTAAGTGATAATGAGACCTTACCCGTCATTATATCGGCCTCTCTAGCTCTTGAGCAAGAGAAGGCTCTTTTGATGGTCTTACATAATAATCGGCAAGCTTTCGGCTGGTCTATGGCGGACATTAAGGGGATTAGTCCCCTTATAGTCGAACATCATATACACTTGATGGATGATGCCAAGCCGGCAAGGGATCCTCAAAGACGCCTCAACCCCATTATGAAAGAGGCTGTTAAGAAGGAGATTGTTAAGTGTCTGGATAGTGGCATCATTTACCCTATCTCAGATAGCCAATGGGTTAGCCCAATCCACGTCGTGCCAAAGAAATCGGGCATTACGGTCATTACCAATGAGGCAAATGAGTTAATTCCCACTCGCACCCAAACTGGGTGGCGAGTCTGCATAGACTATAGGAAACTCAATGCCGCGACAAGGAAAGACCACTTTCCTTTACCTTTCATTGACCAAATGCTCGAGCGATTGGCAGGGCACGAGTTCTATTGCTTTCTAGATGGCTATTCCGGTTACAACCAAGTCCCCATCGCCAAAGAGGATCAAGACAAGACAACATTCACTTGTCCCTTTGGCACTTTTGCTTATCGTCGCATGCTCTTTGGGTTATGCAATGCACCCGCGACATTTCAGCGGTGTATGATGGGGATCTTTTCAGACATGGTTGAAAAGTTCTTGGAGATCTTTATGGATGATTTCTCCATCTTTGGCGACTCCTTCGACAAGTGTTTACGACATTTGGACGCTGTTCTTACCCGCTGTAGGGATAAGAACCTAACGTTGAATTGGGAGAAGTGCCATTTCATGGTGCGAGAAGGCATTGTCTTAGGACATGTCATCTCGCAAAACGGCATCGAGATTGATAGAGCTAAAATCGAAGTAATTTCTAATCTCCCTCCCCCTAAATGCGTCAAAGACATTAGAGCCTTCCTTGGCCACGCCGGATTTTATAGACGGTTCATCAAGGACTTTAGCAAGATTGCTAGACCCTTGACTCTCTTATTGGCCAAGGACACAACATTTGCTTTTGACTCCACATGCATTGAAGCATTCGAGTCTTTGAAACATTCTCTCATCTCTGCACCCATCCTTTCATCTCTGGACTGGACGCACCCTTTCGAAATCATGTGCGACGCATCGGATTTTGCCATTGGTGCTGTCCTTGGACAGCACATTAATAAAATGCCGCATGTGATTTATTATGCTAGCCGAACACTAAATGAGGCCCAACTAAACTACACAACAACAGAGAAAGAGTTTTTAGCGGTTGTGTTTGCACTTGAAAAATTTCGGCCTTATTTAATTGGCTCTCCAGTCATTGTAAATACAGATCTTTCAGCTCTTCGCCACCTTTTTGCGAAGAAGGATGCTAAGTCAAGACTAATGCGTTGGATCCTTTTACTACAAGAATTTGACCTTGTCATAAAGGACAAAAAAGGATGTGAAAACGTAGTAGCTGATCACCTATCACGACTTCCTTCTTCGCCTACGCTTGATCTTCCAATCACGGATGTTTTTCCCGATGAGCAACTCTTGACCGTTTCTTGCGAACCATGGTTCGCCGATATTGTAAACTACTTAGCCACCGGCCTGATACCTAAACATTGGTCGAAACAGGATAAACTTCGATTTTTTTCCCAAGTAAAGCATTTTTACTGGGATGAACCCTATCTTTTTAAATACTGTTCCGACCAAATTATTCGTCGGTGTGTACCTGAAAGTGAGGTCAAGAGCGTGCTGTCTTTTTGCCACGATCAAGCATGTGGCGGGCACTTTGGCCCAAAGAAGACAGCCGAAAAAGTTTTGCAGTGTGGTTTCTATTAGCCACGACTCTTCAAGGATGCATTTGAATACTGCAAAACTTGCTCCTGGTGCCAACACTTGGGCCGGATATCGCAGAGAAACGAAATGCCGCTCCAACCTATTTTGGTTGTGGACATTTTTGATGTTTGGGGTATAGATTTCATGGGACCATTTCCTAACTCTTTTGGAAATGTGTATATTCTTTTGGCCGTTGACTACGTTTCAAAGTGGGTCGAAGCTGTGCCGAGCAAAACGATCGACAACAAGGTTGTTGTTCGATTTCTTAAAGAACACATCTTTTCTCGATTTGGGCACCCTCGGGCGATAATAAGTGATAATGGTTCTCACTTTTGCAATAGGACTTTCGAGTCCTTAATGCGTAAATACTCTATCACCCACAAGCTGTCAACGCCATATCACCCCCAAACATGTAGGCAAGCCGAGGTTTCAAATCGGCAAATAAAGCAAATCTTGGAGAAAACGGTTTCTAAAAACCGTAAAGATTGGTCACTTAAACTGATTGATGCACTATGGGCTTTCCGTACTGCATATAAGACCGATCTTGGTATGTCTCCATACCGGCTTGTTTACGGGAAGGCTTGCCACCTCCCAGTGGAGATTGAGCATAAAGTTTTTTGGGCTATCAAAGAGCTGAATTTATCTTTAGGAGATGCGGGCAGCAACCGAAAGCTGCAGTTGAATGAACTAGAAGAGCTGCGGGATGAGGTATATGATAATGCTCTAATTACTAAAAACCGAGCTAAGGTGTTCCACGATAAACACCTTTTGCGAAAAACTTTTGAATCTGGTCAACAGGTTTTACTTTATGACACTCGGTTACATTATCATCCCGGCAAGCTCCATTCCAGATGGAGAGGACCTTTTGTAGTCCGCACCGTTTATCCGCACGGTGCAGTTGATCTTGAAAATCCTGAAGACGGTACCTTATTCAAAGTGAATGGGCATCGACTGAAACCGTTCTTCACAGCGGACCCTTCGGAGGAGCTCCTGTTCTTGCAGGAGCCGATCTACACTGAATGATTTTCCTCCACTTTCACCCCCAAATTTCCTTTTTTTTTTCCAAAACATTATTTCAAATAAGTTTGGGGGTGTTATATAATTTGTAAATATATAATCCCAAAATACCATAAAAAATAATAAAAATAAATAAATAAATAAATAAATAAATATTTTTGGACCTAATTGCAAATTTTCAGATTTAAGAGCTGACATTTTTTTAATTTATAAATAAGATCCTCATTTTTGAGGGTGTTTTCTTCAAATAACCCTCTTTCCCCTCTATTTAAAGAGACCCGAGCCCTCCTGTCCTCATAATCCTAATATTTTCTCTCCAAAAAACCCTAGCCACCGCCACCGACCTGCTCCAGAAAACTCTCGCCGCGCCGTCGCCATACTGCCGCGATCCCGCCGCCGGAGCCTCCTATCGCCGCGCTTCCGCCGCGTCTCTGAAGCATCAGCCCCTGAAATTTTCAGGGGAGGTAAATCTGAACCTTCCTTTTCTGTTTCTTGCATACTTTTTTCTGAAAAATCTATATGGCACATAAATTGCAGTTTGAGAGGGATTTTTCCCCGGTTTTCACGCACGAATTGTACGGTAGCTATTTTGCACATGAAATAGAGCAGAGGGGCTGGAATTTCCTGACCTATAATCACTCATCTGCGTTTGCCCTACCTGAACTAGTTACCCTGTTTTATGAATCAATGGAAGATAATAGTCTTGACACCTTAGGCTACATTAAAATAAATTGGGGAGATCGCGCGATTCACATTGATAGGGATATGATCCACGAAGTCACACTCATACCTTGTGTGCCCGCACATGACCACCGCTTACACTTTGAGGATTATATGCCCTTGATGGGGAATGACTGCGCTAGAGAGCCGCGTAAGGGTATCCAAGCATGGACCCTTTTCGCTAACGTTCTTACTGTGTACCGGTGGGCACAAAACAACATCTTTGGCAGCTCGCACAACACAACTTTTTTCACCCCCTCCTTACATGTCGTACACACACTAATGATGAAAAATCCACGGTTCGACATGAGCACCGTATTGCTCCATTCTATAGGTGCGGGGAAAAGAGGTACCATCTACCCATGTCCCATGCTAGTCACCCAACTCTGCCGTTATTTCCTCCCCGTCGAGGAATTTGATTCATACATGATAGACGGAGTTCCGGTTCGACCACTCGTTGAGGGCGTTACTTCGTCCTACTCTAGACTTACTGATATTTGGTCACGAACGGAACCGGCAGAGAATATTCCCGCACGCACCCCTAGCTCTAGCTCGACATCGAGCGGGGAAGAACTGACCCCTCAAGAACATGCACGATTGATGCGGAGAACGGTAAGAAGAATTGATTCTTTGAGGGATGAGTTTCGGGCGACAACACGAGATTACGACCGTCGGTTGACGGAAATTGAGAGGGGTATTCAAACCCTTTTGGCTAGAGAGGAACGATCACGTTCACGCTCACGAGCGAGACGTAGGGCCGGGCAGTGAGGGCACTGCTTTGCTCAAGTTTGGGGGAGAGGGTAGTGTATATAGTTATCTTTTGCATTGCATATTTTCATTTTGTATATATTCTTTTTGCATATTTAATTTCTGCATTGCATCTTTATATAAAAATCATAAAAATATGAAAAATTTGAAAAAAAAAAAAAAAAAAAATTTTAGAAAAAGAAAAACCCATAAAAATTGAAAATTTTCAAAAATTATAAAAATTAATGTATTCAATTCTGGTTAATTGACTTGAGTTTGATAAATAGGTTAACTGGCTAGGAAAAACTAGATCTTAGACTTAGCAAATTAAAAACCCTAAAAATAACCTTCCTTAGAGTTTAACGGTAGAAAGTATGTCTTTGTAGGTTATTTAGAAATAGGTAAATTTTGGGTTCACTTCTTAGGCTAAGTCGAAATGAAAGAAGAGTATTGAAACTTTTATTAGAGTATAAGTTTGAAAAATAATTCCTAGCTTAAGTCTAGAGTCTGAAAACATATACCCTACAATTTGCACAATCACACACCTTGAAACTTGGAATAGTAGAAGAGACCTTGAATTGCTCTTGTCTAAAGTCCTTAGTACGAAGAAAATAAAAGGAAAAAAAAAGTGAATAGAGGAAAAAAATGGACACTGATTTTGTGATTACTTAAGGCTAAAACATAGAAAAATATTTAGCGAGGGTGCTTCATCACCTAGTGCCTTAGACCAACTGGTTTGGGAGTCACTGCTAAAGCCTTGGGTGTTACAAAACTAGGAAGTACGCTTTAAAATGCTAACGCATCTTATAATCGGTTGTTGGTACCTCAAGAAGTATTAACGGTCGCATGAAGGATGTGTAAGCGAAAATTCACCAATTAATAAGTGCTTTGGACAATGGACGAGAGTACGATTGCTTGATTTGAATTTCCAAGTGTAGGGGTGATATTTACACACACGTGGGGATATGTGATTAGAGTTTAGATAAGAGAAAGGAATGAAGAATAGAACTTGTATCTTTAGTAGAGTTGATAGAAATTCTTAAGCGGAGATGAAACCCTAGAAGGAAAACTTAAGAAATGCCGAAAGCTAAGTAATTCTATAGAACATATATAATCTTAAGTTAAATAATGAGGAAGTGTGAAGAATATGGGTGGGTAATTTGCGGGTCGACGATAATAGAATTCCTTGTTAGAAAACCTAATTAGAAAACAAAAGTCGAAAAACCAAATTGATAGGATTTTGTGGGTGTAATCCGCTGAAAACCCTCAGGAGACAACACTCCTCCTACTAGGGACACCTAGAGGTTTAACGGCTTGTTGCACGTGCTCAGTGCAATCGCATTTCCCTGCGAAAGTGAGGCTAGGTTAGGTTTTTTTTATTAAGAATAAAATAATAAGCTTGCTCGAGGACGAGCAAAAGATAAGTTTGGGGGTATTTGTTCATGCTATAATATTGCATTATTGTACGCCCCATTTTTATTCAATTTATAAGTAAACAGGTACTCTTGACGCTCGTTTGTTGCATGTCACAGGATACAGGCTCTTGGAGCGAATACAGTGAAAAAGACGGAAGTTGATACAGAAAAGGGACTTTTGACGGATCCTAGTCAAGCCTAGACTAATAACAGTTCACATGGGTACAAGACAGTGCAAGGGATAAAATGTCAAAGCAAAACGGTTGAAAGATCGCTACATGTTTTTCACTGAAAGATCTAGAGAAGAATAAGAAGCCAAACAGAGAAACAGGATGAAGAAATAACAAGCCCAGACAACTAGAATGAAGACCAGAAAAGATGGTGAGGTGATCTCACCAAAGGGCCGCGGAACCGCGGCCCAGACCCCCCCCATGCCGCGGTTCCGCGGCCGTTTGTTTTCCGTGTCGGTGCAAATTTTGCGTGTCGGTGCGTCGATGCGGGTGTTGGGATATTCAGTGGGCATATCTGTAAAATCATGTGTTCGAGAATCTGTAACCTTAGTTTCCCTGTTTACTTATAAATTGTAATCTCAAATCTGTAAATAAGGATGCCTCTTTTCAATCAATAAAATTCAGAATTGTTGGGAGATCAAGAGCATCATTTTAGTAAGTCTTTATTTCTTTAAATTCTGCCGTAGTGTTAATTTAATTGTTGCCCTAGTTCTCTCGTATAATTCTTGCAATAGATTAATCATATAATTGCCCTAGTTAATTTAGTGTAGTCTTTCAAATGCAATCGGTAAGTGTTTTCAAAATGTCATTTTTAAAAGACACCCTAATGAGCGAGTAAAATCCTCACTTGTTAGGGTTAGGAATAAAGGAGGGAATGAGAGATGAATATCTCTCATCTCTTTCAATGCCGAATATTTTTAAGTAGAACTTCATGCACGCATGCATGATCCGCTCCCTACGGCATCCTACCCACGAGGTAACGGTGACACCGTAGTATAAAGGACCGAACATGCATGACGTCCATGAAGGGTATAGCAATTAGTAGGAAAGGACGGACAAGGATCAAGAGGAAGAAACTTCGTTTCTTCCCAATCATCCTAATCCCCTTTGCTAATAATTGTTATAACTTCTAAAACAGGTTTGAATCAAAAGCATTGAAAGAGGTGTTAATCTTTATCTACTCAACCCTACTTTAGACCTAATCCTAACAAGTTCTTTAAATATCGTATAATTTAGTTTTTAAATCAATCAACAAAAACTAAACCACCATCGGAATCAACTCTTAAAAACACAAATCAGAAAATTACACATCTCTGCAAAGCGACGCCGTTTCTGATTACGGTAAACTTAAATTTTTTTGGACTAATCAGCAACTCCCAGTTCCATGGCTCGGCGATATCCTGATCACCGAAAAGTCAAATCCCAATTCCGTGAAATGCGAATACAATCAACGAAATTCCTGGTTACGTGGAACGCGAATAACGTCACTCTTTGACCCCGTGGAAAATGTCCAGAGCGGATCCTGGTCCTCGCAGAGCATGGCAGTGAACCCGTATGAAGCATCCAGAGCGGAGCTTAGTCCTCGCCGAACACGGCAGTGAACCCATGTGAAGCATCTAGTGCAAAATTCCTGGTTACGTGGAACGCGGATAACGTCACTCTTTGACCCCGTAGAAAACGTCCAGAGCGGATCCTGGTCCTCGCAGAGCACGGCAGTGAACCCGTGTGAAGCATCCAGAGCGGAGCCTAGTCCTCGCCGAACACGGCAATGAACCCGTGTGAAGCATCTAGTGCAAAATTCCTGGTTACGTGGAACGCGGATAACGTCACTCTTTGACCCCGTGGAAAACGTCCAGAGCGGATCCTGATTCTCGCAGAGCACGGCAGTGAACCCGTGTGAAGCATCCAGAGTGGAGCCTAGTCCTCGCCAAACACGGCCGTGAACCCGTGTGAAGCATCTAGTGCAAAATTCCTGGTTACGTGGAACGCGGATAACGTCACTCTTTGACCCCGTGAAAAATGTCCAGAGTGGATCCTGGTCCTCGCAGAGCATGGCAGTGAACCCGTGTGAAGCATCCAGAGCGGAGCCTAGTCCTCGCCGAACACGGCAGTGAACCCGTGTGAAGCATCTAGTGCAAAATTCCTGGTTACATGGAACGCGGATAACGTCACTCTTTGACCCCATGGAAAACGTCCAGAGCGGATCCTGGTCCTCGCAGAACACGGCAGTGAACCCGTGTGAAGCATCCAGAGCGGAGCCTAGTCCTTACCGAACATGGCAGTGAACCCGTGTGAAGCATCTAGTGAAAAATTCCTGGTTATGTGGAACGCGGATAACGTCACTCTTTGACCCCGTGGAAAACGTCCAGAGCGGATCCTGGTCCTCCCAGAGCACGGCAGTGAACCCGTGTGAAGCATCCAGAGCGGAGCCTAGTCCTCGCCGAGCACGGCAGTGAACCCGTGTGAAGCATCTAGTGCAAAATTCCTAGTTACGTGGAACGCGGATAACGTCACTCTTTGACACCGCGAAAAACACCCAGAGCGGAGCCTGGTCCTCGCCAAGCACGGTAGTGAACCCGTGTGAAGCATCCAGAGCAAACACCGGACTGTGGAGTCCTTAAAATCCATGGACTATGATGTCCTTAACCTCGACCGTAATGTCTTAAAACTAACGATCAACCACCCTGATTCCGTACTGATTCTACCTTGGTTTAAGGGTACATCTCTTCACTCCTTTGATACCTGGCGTTGTAATTCATCAACATCTTCAAAGAGGTGACAGGTCCCCGCAACCACACATTGGACTGTGGAGTGCTTAAATCCACGGACTATGAGGTCCTTAACCTTGACCGTGATGTCTTAAAACTAACATCGGACTGTAGAGTCCTTAAATCCACGGACTATGAGATCCTTAACCTTGACTATGATGTCTTAAAACTAACATCGGACTGTGGAGTCCTTAAATCCACGGACTATGAGGTCCTTAACCTCGACCGTGATGTCTTAAAACTAATATCGGACTGTGGAGTCCTTAAATCCACGGACTATGAGGTCCTTAACCTTGACCGTGATGTCTTAAAACTAACATCGGACTGTAGAATCCTTAAATCCACGGACTATGACGTCCTTAACCTTGACCGTGATATCTTAAAACTAACATCGGACTGTGGGGTCCTTAAATCCACGGACTATGACGTCCTTAACCTTGACCGTGATGTCTTAAAACTAACATCGGACTGTGGAGTCCTTAAATTCATGGACTATGACTTCCTTAACCTTGACCGCAACGTCTTTAAACTACGATACTTTGAGCAACCCCTGACCCCGTGAAACACGGATAAGGGCGACCACATCCAACACTTGCAGGTCCTCACGACCTGTAAGGAATAAAACTCTCTTGTGAGATCCTTACGACTCTCAAGGGAAAACCCGCTTAAGAATCCTCACGATTCTTAAGAAGAACTTACACCTATGGGATCCTCTCGACCCATAGGGAGAAAAACTCTTTATGAGACCCTCGTGGCTCATAAAGCACAAAAGTCTTAGGAAGCAGATCTTAACCCTGAATCCTAAGCCATCGCTGCCCTGCAAGGAGATCAAGATAAATTGTCCGCAAAACACATTCAATGAAAAGAGACACACCATTGAGAAGAAAAATGTATTTTTTATTCATAAAACAAAATGGATACAAAGTACAATTCATGAAAGAAACAAAAAGAAAATACTCTCATCCATGAGTATCTACAAAAAGAAAGGAAAAGATACAAGTTTTTTCAAGCCGGCGGGCGATTTAGCAGTTTCGCTAGCTCATCCCGCTTTTGCTGGGCCACGACTTCATGATTCAGGATCGCCAGAAGACGAGCCTCCGCCTGAGCCTGCTGAGCCTGATACGAAGCGAGCCGTCCTTCAAGCTCTTTCTCGGTGGCCTTATAAGTCTCGACCCTCTCACGAGTGAACGTGGCAGCTTTATCAAGAGTCACCACCTCTTTGATGGACTCCTGAAGCACCCACCAGAGTTCATATGCTTTGTTGGCCTTGGCGGTAAGATTAGCTTGAAGCTCGCTCAGCACCTTAGAAGCCAGCTCCCTCTCCGAAAATTTACGGCCGAGCCCTTTTCTCGCACGACAATATGTTCGCCACGTGTCGCTCTATCAGGCTATGTAAGCTCACTTTCGCGACCGCAACCTTGGAAACGGGACATACACGCTCAAAACCGTATAAATGGGCTTCTGGTCGACAGCGATAGTCGATCTAAAACACGCTCACATCACCTGGTATGAAAAGCAACGAGAAAATTTCCGACGTTTATCCTATCAAGCATGCGTTCGCAACTATATGAATATCCGAAAAGAAATAATATCCGAAGCTCGGATATGCATGCAACATAGTAACAGTGTTCGCAATTAAAGAAAATTCTCATGGGAAGAACACAAAGTTCATTTATGCAAGCAAAAACATACATACGGATACCCAACACACATTAAAGTTCTAGGTAAAGCAAGCGAAAACTAATTTGAAGGTACTACACTAGCGGGAAAAGGTCGCCGAATAAAGGATCGGTAGCGCAAGGGTTGACAAAAAAAAAGACAAAATTCTCCATCTCTCTCTCCGCTCTCTCCAACACGTCAAAGCGCCGGTTCTCGCGAGGAGTTGCTCCCCACCGATTGGCGCCATGTTCGTCCACGAAAGCAAACATAATAGCTCGCCGGGCCCTTATTTGGCTCGGCAGGTGAATCGAGCAATCCTTCAAAGCCTGAGTAATCAGGTACACTTCGTGAAAGCCCTCGAGCTTTTCTTCGGCCGCGTCAAGCATCGCCAAGGTCATCTCCACCGGGTGAGGAGGGACGTCGGTAAGCACGGCAGCGAGAATCATCCGGAGCCAGAGGGAGCCCATTGGGAGAGGAGACCCCCTGCGGATCGAGAGTTCATACGCCGCGGAGTCGCATTCATCGTCGGTAAGGAGGGGATCCACCAATCGGGCGGCGAAGCGGGGGATCATCTCCTCGATAAGAACTTCCCATGCCTGTCGACGAGCATGAGGGCGATTACAGGCCATGGTGCTCAGTGGTTTCTCAGGGTAAATCACACCAAAATGAGAATAAATCTCTCTGTGAAGAAAAAAGAAAGGTCACTGCCCCAGATATAAAGAGGTGCATTAAGTACTGTGCGCAGAAAATCTTGCATGTAAAAGCTGTTTCTAAGGCCCAAAAAAGGAAAGGCATCGAAAATCATGGAAATGGAACTATTTCCAATGCTAACTATTTCCAAGGCTCCTTTTCTGCATCTGATATTGTGCACTAAAAATATGGCATGGAAAATTTTTGAACAGTCTCATCAAAGGACCCCACGTGCAGAACACGTGAGCCCCAAACTTGACGTGCACTAAAAAATGGAATAGCACCCTGCATATTAAAAAACAGCAACAGCAACAGCAACAATAGCGAAATGATAAAATCCCATAGAAAGGCATGCAAACATAGAAAGGCACGATAAAGCTTATCATTCATGCTTTAAGAAGTCCATACAAAATGAAAAGAAAACGATTACAATGGCAAGACCTCACACGCGGGGCACGGATTGAGAAACTCAAGCTTGACTTTGTCCAAGATCCTCCAAGTATTTCGAACCACCCGAGTATGTTTTCTCTCACGATCACAAGCGTCGGGGTCCTCGCGAATGTTCTCCACCCTCCGATAGGCGGCAAGTATGGCCGACTGCTGAAATGCCTGGTGCAAGAGATCAATGAGGTTGTCGCGCCTTCTCTTCGAGATTAGACTCATCAGATACACCGAATGTATCTTATCCTCGGCAGCGTCCAATGCCCTGAGCGGCACACCGGTGCAGAAGAGAGGAAGTGCCTCCCAAATCGCCAGCACGATGAGTCTCAGAAGAGAAGAGCGACGGGGGAGTAGCCGGTGGTTGTACTCGTCAAAGCGGCTCATAATCTCAGCACACTGAGCGTTGGTGAACTCCTGATTCTGACTACGGCCCAGTGCACGAATATTCCCGTAAGAAATGATTTCGTTAAGATCATACAAATGAGCATCCATGACACCTGAAATAGCGATCATGAAAAAAAAATTCATTACAAACCTTTTCCTCTCGGATGCGAAGGAGGACAACCTAGGGCAAGGAAACCTTAAGAAGCATCCAGGGGAAGAACTTAGTTATTCACAGGGATTAAATTCCTTTTGGAAAGGGGAATTAAATTCCCAGAAACTTTTTTTCTGCGAACGGAGTTAAACTCTATGGACTTGAACTGTCACCATCATTTCACTAAAGATCATATGAACCCTAAAAAGATCTACTGTTGAAGGTTAAATGGCCTCATACTTTGGTTGAAAAATTTGAAGAAAAATTGGGTTCATATCCAAAAAGGGTAAAAACCCTTGTTTTGGATTTAAAATCCAGAAGAATGTGAAAGTTCATCGTTCGTTTGAGAGCATTACCTGAAGAAAAGAATTCTTTTTGAACAGAGTTAAACTCTGAAAATTGTTCAAGGCAGAGAACTAAGCTCTGGAAAGGAGAATTAAATTCTCAGAAAGAAAAGTAGGCAAGGAGGAAGATCAGCAAAAGTGGAGGCTCTTCTGAAAGGACATGGGCATTTATAGGATGGATGAAAAACGTTTCATCTACCCTAACCCCAGGGCAAATCCAACGGTCACAAGAGTGACAGCGTTGCACTCACGTGCAGACACGTGAGAACAACGCTGTGGGGGCATTTGTTTCCTGATTTAAAATCAGGAAAGTTAACAGAGGAGGCATCACGTGCTAGCACGTGACCAGCAGTCACGTGTTGGCACGTGACGTTTAAAACAGCAGTAAAGGCACATCGGTTCCCTGACTAAATCAAGGAAAAGGCTTCAAAAAAGGTCACGTGCTCACACGTGACCAGGGGTCACGTGTTGGCACGTGACGGTTGAGCAGCGGCCAAAAAACAGAGCGCAAAAAGGAGAAGAAAAGCTAGTTCCAGGGGTCACGTGCTTACACGTGACCAGGGGTCACGTGCTTACATGTGACCATGGGTCACGTGGCCACACGTGACCGGCTTTCAAAGCCTCTCTATTTAACAGAATTAAATTCTGAAAAGGATTCAAATCTTTCCAAAGGAGAATGATTATTTGGAACCGATTGGATTAAAGATTTAAAGGTGATTAAATATCACCTATCTATGGAAAAATCTTGAACTTGGAAAGATTTCCCCTTAAAATCTAACCGAAATAACAAAGGAATATCTTTGGATTTAAAATCCAATGGTGAATAAAATTCACCTAATAATCCAAAGGTCCAAATGAATGATGAATGCAAATCAAATCTCTAACGAATACAAATCAAATCCCTCAATGAATGGTTCACCAAAACTAATTGATTCTGCTCCTTCTCCTATAAATAGGAGCCAAGGGATACAGAGGGAGAGAGCTTTTGGAATATTGAAAATTCAGAAGGAAGAATTTGATGCTCTGCAAAAGAAAATCCCTAGGTAAGAAAAGAGAGGCTTCAAAAGAGAATTTAATTCTCAAAAGGGTTTAACTCTTATATTAAAAAGAAGAACTTGGTTCTCTCTTTAGTGGAGGATCTGTAAAGTGCACATCTCCCCATGAATTGAGAATTTAATTCTTATTGGGTTGAGATCCTGCCATGCAGATCCAAAGCATAGGGAGAGAATGGAAGTTTGAGAATTTAATTCTCATAGAACTATAGGAATTTAATTCCTTTAAAATAAAATTAGGGTTTAACCCTATGTTATAGGAATTTAATTCCTTCAAATGAACAGAACCAGGGTTTAATCCTAGTTAAGAACTCAAATCTGTCAAAATAACAGGAATTTAATTCCCTTAGAAGAACCTAATTCCTCACGTGTATAGGAATTCAATTCTTACAGAAGACAAGTTAGAGTTCAACTCTATCCAAGAATATAATCCTTCAGAAGAAAGCAGGAATTTAATTCCTCTAAAGTTTATTGCTAGGGTTTAACCCTATGAAGAATTTAATTCTTAAAAAGATAAACACATCTTCAAACAGGCAGGATCACGTGCTACCACATGACCCCTGTAAAGAGCCACCGCTAAAACTTTGAGGCAACGCCTCACGTGCTTCACGTGAACCCCAAAGCGCGCAAAGAAAAAGCAAAAGAAAAGAAGCTCTGGGACGCCCTCACGTGTCACCACGTGACCCCTAATGAACATTCTAACAGATCAAAGCGTGAGCTCCCATCACGTGCCCCCACGTGATCTCTTCTCTTACAATATTTAGCCTCAAACTGATGATTTGTTCCCAATGTTTAACACTGACTTCCATAGTGTTTAACACTAGTTTGAAAACTCCATTTCCAATGTTTAACACTGATTTTCTTAGTGTTCAAACACTAATTTGGAAAATTATGCTCCCAGTGTTTAACACTGATTTCCTTAGTGTTTAACACTGATTTGAGATCTTTGTTCCCAGTGTTTAACACTGATTTGTCATAGTGTTTAACACTGATTTGAGATCTTTGTTCCCAGTGTTTAACACTGATTTGTCTTAGCGTTTAACACTAATTTGAAAACTCTGTTCCCAGTGTTCAACACTGATTATCTTTTAGTGTTTAACACTAACTTGTTAATCTTATTCCCAGTGTTCAACACTGATTGATCTTTAGTGTTTAACACTAACTTTAGCCCCATTGGTTAAGTGTCTAGAGGCAAAGCCTCCCCTCTGATGGACCAACAGAGGGCCAATATCCTAAACATGATTGGACTTAGCCCAAGCTGGCCGTAAGTCCTTAATTCAAATTCAACTGAGCCAATGGGCTCATAATATAATTAATTGGTCTTGGTTCCAAATTGGGCCAAAGATTATTTAATCTACCTCGGTTTAAGGGTACATCTCTTCACTCCTTTGATACTTGGCGTTGTAATTCCTCAACGTCTTCAAAGAGGTGACGGGTCCCGATGACCACATATTGATACGGACTGTGGGGTCCTTAAACTCATGGACTATGAGGTCCTTAACCTTGACCGTGATTTCTTAAAACTAACGACGGACTGTGGGGTCCTTAAACTCATGGACTATGAGGTCCTTAACCTTGACCGTGATGTCTTAAAACTAACATTGGACTGTGGAGTCCTTAAACCCACGGACTATGATGTCCTTAACCTTGACTGCAACGTCTTAAAACTAATATTGGACCGCAATGTCCTTAAACTACCTATTGACCGCAATGTCACTAAACTAAACAACAGGGCTCCCTTAATTGCTCTATTGTTGGATATAAACGATCCCGTTAAGTTGATATTAGTCTGAAAACTAGACTAACGTATCCTTAACAAACGTTAAGTTTATCTTAGTCCTCAATGAGGCTAATGCATCCTTAAACCCAAAACCCCCAAACCCAAATCGAAGATAATACGGATTTGGACTAGTCCACGCCCTACGGGTGACGACATAACTCAGTCTCCGTATACAATCCACGGGCAACTAAACACAAAATAAACACATACGACACGAAGTGACCATCTGGAGAAGGAGAAAGTGGTTACCGCGATGCGGTAGCGTAATTAACTGCAGGGGCTTGCGCCTGCAGGGAAGAGCATCCCCACAATCAAAAACCCCTCAAGCGAGGGGGGATCTAACGAAGTTTTCTACATCGGACGCATCCGTTTAAACCTTCGATACACGGTGCCATAAATCAACTTGGTATCTTCGGAGAGGTGGACGGATAGCACAAATTAGCATCTGTCCCGAATCTCAGGCAAGACGTCATGTCATGGCCGCTATTCGGAGGGGAACATCCACCTCAAGCTCCAACATATCCTTCATATCCACAACAATCTCCTACTCAACCTTCAATTCCAATGGCATATCCTTCATATCCACAACAATCTCCTATTCAACTCCCAATCCCATGGACATATCTTTCATCTCCGCAACAACATCCAATTCCACCTCTAATTCCAGTAGCATCTTCTTCGCTTCCTTCGTATCCAACAGATACACTAGAAGCGAGAATTCAGAAGCTAGAATAATAAGGAAAGGTCATGTCAAATCTAGAGGTCAAGAATTTGTGTCTATTTCCAGAAGCTCAACTCTCATCCACGTATATGCACCCCGATATTCCCATGTATAATAGAAGTGACTATCCGCAAACTCACCTCAAGATTTATACGAATGCTATGGCCATCATTGCCAATGATGAAACATTGCTGGTCACGCTCTTTCCTAACTATCTGGTAGGACCCGCACAAGTTTGTTTTGCGAGTTTAAATCCGATTAAGCTTAGATTATGGATGGAACTGGCTGAGGCTTTTTGTCTGCAATATAAGTACAACATCGATATCATTCCTACATGACAAGACCTCGAAGCTTTATGTCAAGAGAAGAAAGATTCGTTCTCACAATACGTCAGGAAGTGGCGAGATTTGGCTGCATAGATGAGGAACAAATTAGATATTGAGGATGCAATTCTAATGATTATCAGAAACGCCTTGCCTTACCTTTCCACATTCTTCTCGATTCAAAATCATACCACCTTCCTCGACCTCTGCCAAAATGCCGCCGCCATTAAAGCATCCAAGAAAGACATAAAGCTTAATCTCATATTGAATGAACCGATAGAAAAGTATATCCGAGTAAAGAGTGGAAAATCATAGGTGATTAATGTGACAAATCAAGCTCTCTGTCCGGCGGTAACTACATCTTCTTCGACTCCGACGATTCAACCAACTCAGAATCAGGACAAGAAAGACAAGTGGAAGTAAAGAAAGTTCACGCGGCTTGTCACGCCCCACTTCCCAATAGATGGAAACAGTGATATGGTAAGCCCGCTACATATTTATTATGAGAATACGTTAAGCATGATTAAGCAATATAACAATGTGCAAGAATGACAAGAGTAATAAAATGAAATATCAACTTTATTTACATTCAACCTTACATACAACTGTCTGAAATAAAAAGATACAATAATAATGCAAATGCCTAAACAATGGCATACTGGAAATAAGTACAGGTCGGAGCTAGTAGTTAGGCTAAGCAGCAAACTGGTCCAAGCCCTCCGGGTTCGGCTCTATCTCCCCTAAATCCGGTCCTCCTGATGAACATTCCAAAGAAATATACAAAAAGGAACGTCGTCAGTGAACTAGCGCTCGGTAAGTCCCTAAAGAAATGAAATCAAATGGTATATAAATTAAAGAGATACCAATTAAAAGTGAACAGACAAGGTTATATATGAGAGTGTCTAAGTATGTTTATTTACATGTATAAGGTAGTTATTCTAATATGGTTATTTGTAGTTTGATAAAGAAAATATTCATGTATACAAGAGGAGTCCATCTTATCCCGTGGACTATGGTAACATGTAGTATAAGGCCCCATCATAACCTATGGGAAAAAGACACGTGAATTCATATAGATGTCTTTTAATATGGCCTCTCGTACCAGGATATACATTCCGTACCAATCGAACCCTTTATCTCCGCGTATTGTGTTGTAGAGTTTTAAGATTACAGGTCTTGGCCTAATTCATGAAAATAAAAATGTACAGGTTCATGTTCAAGATATAATCATCTATTCAAGTATTCATGTATAGTTCATGTCAAGTTATATTCATGGTTCGGTCAAGTCGAGTCAAGTATTCAAGTTCAAGTTTGATATTTGAACTCGAGTGTTCAGGTTCATGATCAAGTATTTAAGTTTTTATTTTTTTTTTGGATTCTAGTTTGAGTTTGGATTCAGGTTGGAATCAGTATCTTATTAACGGATTTAGCTGTTGAATTTCTTAAGTTCGGGAGTAATCGGGCAACTGCTGCACATAAACGGCAGGATTTGTGTTTTTTTCCAAAACAATAACCATTGATAATTCCGTTAAACTTGTCTAACCTGAATAGGAAAGCACTCACTTTCTCTGGCTCCCTGAGGCTCAAGAGAAATGATACCACTTAAATCTATATTAATCTAGAGTTCTTAAATATTTATTTTTGCTGTTTACTTTGTAATTATATGATTTGCATTTCTCGAGGGGGTTTTGTAAAACATACTTTAATATTGTTTAAAAATAAAACTCGAGGGTGATTTATAATATTTAGAGTTTTCATGAACACGTATTTTAATTGTTATGGTATTTTAATGATAAAACCTAAGTTTTAAAAGTTTATGGTAGTTTTATGAAAACTACTACTTTTGGAAACTTGTTGATATTTTATTAAAAATTCTAATCTTTCATTTTAAAAATATTATTTTATAATTTGTTTTTATTGAAAATACGGATTCATAATTTTATATAATTTTCCAAAGTTTAGTTTTTGTTTAGAAAAGTCGTATTTCTTAAAAACCATATTTTTATTTTCTTTCGATACCGAATACTCCATGAGAAGTTCCGCATCTCGCTCTACTATCCCAAGAATATGCGATAATCTGCACCATCCATTAACGGGTCCCCTAACGAAGGTTGTAGAGGCGCAATTGCCAAGAATTCAAAAATATCGATTAAAAGAAACCTTTTTGTAAAAATATGGTATTTTAATGTAAAACCAATTTTTTGAATTAACCATATATTTAGATATCGTACTATGAAATCATAGTGTGCATGTACGGTAGGTCGTTACCCCACTATGAAATTTTCCTAAAGGTATATATAATAATTATCGAAATAACGGTTATACTAAAGTTCATGGTATTTTTCTGAAAACATCGTTTTATGATTATTTCTCATGGAAATTTTTATTAAAGTAAAAGCTATGTAGGATATAGTGCCCTCAAAGTCAATTATTGGATCGCAGGTACGTGATTGCAATGATTGAGGAGGACATATACCGGTAGCACAGTCTTACTCGAGATGATAGTATGCTATCTAGTTTGCCTTTATCAGTCGTGTACAGGTTCAGGTGACTGATCGCTGTTACACATTGATAGAGCCCTAAGGATCTTGCTTGACTACCAACAGTATGATGGCGATCATATACGTGAGAGTTGGGTGGCCTATAAGCACATCCTTAATTGTGGTCCCTAATCGTGGGAGTTTCGAGACAGGGCATCGATACTCCGGAGTAGACTAGTGTATACAGTCGAGACCCCAACGAGGGGCGGTGGCCGGTCTCACAAGCCACTGGTGTCAGTTGGATCACCTAAGATGTATACAGATGCTCATTGGGTTATGAGTACACCGGACAGGACTCGCCGGGAACATGCTACTTGGTATTATACATATCGTCAGATAGCAGTTCTCAGGTGACATGTGTACAGGTTAGTCTGTCGACCTGAGATTGTCATTTGTCTCGTGTGTGTTCCCACTGTGCTTTGATTACTACCCTACCACGGCTCAAAAGAGTCGTGCAAACAGGTTTTAGTTGGGTACAGTCCCGAGCCACATGGAGGTAGTGAGCGGATCGTCGGGGATTCGTCTCTCCCGGTATTGGGGGTTGATGTCGCACAGTTCACGGATGGCCATCACTAGAAATTCTCGGTCGGGGTAGTGGAGAATTACTGATTTAGATCAGTGGTTTCTCAGGTGGTGATGGGTTCCATACCGACACGAATTATCGCGTTATTAGGGGTCTGATTTTATCCACCCCCCTAGACTCGATATGCGATACTCTTAGACGAACGGACTGGACTGTACGGATATTGTCACTGTCAGGCTCAGTAGGGTTTCTGGATGAGTTCGCTCGTCAGCTTCCCTTCCGATCAATACATAGGCAACCGTTACGTACAGCTAGTACCTCTGACGTGCTCGTGGTTATACCCAGTGCCAGTGTGTTGATGAGTCATTAGAGCCTCCCCACAGACAGTTTCCCAAGTTCGGACGAAACGTTGTAGAGGCCGTATGGTTTTATGGCAGGGTTCGGAAAATGCACGTGTGTTTACGCACGTGTCATATTTCGGACAGATAATACTGGTGGGCTTTGGTTTAAGCCGGATCCGAGTATTATACTGTGTAGATATAATATCTTTGTCTCAGTTGTATTTGTATTCGGTCGTAATACAAATGTGGGTATGTTTATACTGATACGGGGTTATCCTGAAATTCGTTTCGGGATCACTTTTGGAAGTTGCCAGTTTTCTGTCACCCGTATTAAACATTCGGTTAGATGCGGATTTATCTTTTCTTGAGGTGAGTCATGAGTGTGGAAGGTTCTAGAAGCTTTTAGATGGTGACTAGGCTAGTGAGTCATTAGTGCATTAATTGTTCATTTAATGTTTTGATGATGTGTTGTTATGATTCATTGTTTGCATTGATTATTTGTGCTAGGTGTAAAAATGACTCATTAGTTCATTAATGTTATGGTCACCATTCCTTGTTCCTACACTCAACCCCCCCCCCACCTTCATATTGTGGCCGACTCATTTTCTTGAGAGGAGAATATGGTTGCTTGGAAAAAGATTGTGATAGTTATGGATTCATGGAAATTAGATAGCTAGATTTCTCATTTCACACGATCCAAAAGACAACTTCATTAACTGTTCATCCGTACCTTTGGATGTAACGAGACAAAGTGTTCTACTCATTCTCTGCATTAATCTTGGTCATCTCTTTTAGCAAACTTGATGATCGAGTTGCCTTGGTTCAGAGGCAGGAGCCCGTTTAAAGATTCGTTGACGTGGGGCCATCTGGACGAGAAGACTGGAGATCGAGAAGATCGGAGCAGCCGCAACAAAGCGTGGGATGATGGTTAAAGACCGAAGGACTCGGATCGTTCGGTATAACATTTCTACCCACTTTGTAGTTTGTTAGTTTAGCGATAATGGCAGATCTGGGTTATAGTATACGATAGCGCCAGTTAAAAAGTTTTTTGTTCCGTATTTGGCGTCTGAAAGACGGCCGGGGCGCTACCGTAGACTTACAATGGTATCAGAGCCATGCCATTAAGCTTTACTAATTTGTGATAACGTGTTTAAAATATTGATCGAACGGAATTTCACGAAACTACAATTTTCTGTACAAAGTTTCTGTCGATTTTAAATCTGGTCTAAAAATTATTTTGAGCATCACAGAAATTCGTGCAGGATTTTATAAGAAAACCGGTGAAATTTGGTCACGTGATCCCACAGTACAGCCGCGGATCCGCCGCGAGTTTGTGGGAACAGTGAGCCAAATTTCTACAGTGTGTTCTTCATGGTAAATTGTGGTTTCTGGAATATTTCTTCTGGGCCCATATTTTGTTACTGTACAGCAGATGTTTGTGGGGCCCACTTCGGAAAGTTTTGTCAATCGAAATTTTAAACGTGTTAGTTTACAGTACTTACATTATATCTCCGACCGTGAATGTCATTCGAGCGGTAAATTGCGTCTAATTGCTATAGTTTTTTTAGACGGATTTGCGAACGTGACATTCGCGTTGATGTTCAGTGTTATGCTGTGATGTTGCAGATTTGTCGTGGTGGATAGCAGTGTGCAATAGTAGTGCAGTTTGAATTTATTTGTACATTTGATATTGTGGGGCGAGCGTCTAACATGTGGACTGCCGTCACTGCCTGTTTGTATAATATTCTTTTGGGGCACGACCGGGCTGAGGTCGATGTCATCCGTTGTATATATTTCATTTTCTATACTAGGATTACCCCGCGGTAGGGTGCACGGATAGCCGAGTTCTAAAGGGCAACGGGCCCGCGTCTCATGGCTTTGAGAGGCAGAGGGGCCTCACTCTAGAATTGGCAGACTATACGCCGCACTCGTAGGGGGTACAGGTTGACCCAAGGAGGGGTGCTCAAGTTACCGGATTCCGTGAAGTACAGGGCGGTCCATTCACTTTGCTGTAGGGGGCTGCCTCGCTTCAGGTTTTTGGCGGGTAACTTGCCGCACCCATAGGGGTCTAGGTTTCAATGCACAGGCTATCCACACGACCACGGGAACGTCGGGTTTCAGTAGCGGCTCTATGAAACCCGGGGATCCCAGATTATCTGTATTGTTCTGTGATGCTTATTACTTTTTTGTAATGTTGCATATTATCACGCCTGGAGCGATTACTGTATATTGGTATATATACTATTAGATGTTGTATATGTTTTACACCCGCGCTAATCCAGTTCCCGCTCTGTCGTTAGTTAAGTAACCTAACGGGTGATGACGGGACCCAGTGGCGAATGCGGATGGCATATACGTACATTATATTTTCATTCTTTTCTGGTGTGTTTAATTGATGGGACTACATTGATTCTGATCAATGCAAAGGAAAACAAACCTGTTTGGATGTTGTTGGAACTGTTTTAAAAGTGTGATTATAAAGACGTTTCCTTTTGTTATGCACAGTGGTATTCGGTTATGAATATCCAGCACCTCATTCGACGAGGAAAGAGCCGAGATCCCTTCACCGGGAGTGACCTCTTTAGCAAAGGTTTTCGCCACTATATTTTTATAAAAAGCTATCAGGTTCTTTCAACGAGATCAAGTTCATTACGTTAAAGGTTTTTCGCCAAAAACCAGCCGTAGCCCTCCGTCATTTCTTATGGATGGTCAGTAGTATTCAAGCTATGTTTGTTGGCCTACGTCAAGGCATAGTGTTCGGTAGCTGCTAGGGTATTCATTTGTTGCATAGATAGATGCGTTGGTTTGGGACAGTCGTATAGCCTTGTTGGCCTACGTCAAGGGCTTGTACGGGTGGGTTCAAATTAACCTGGATAATGACGGGTAGAACTTGACATATGACTTATGATTTGTTGGCCTACGTCAAGGTCATAAGAGCATGGGATAAAAATTACATCGGGAGTTTCAAACATACAGGAAACTTGCCAAGCATGCGCATACCTTCTGGAGTGTGATAACTTGAGTGGCTTCCATCAAGTTATCATGCGATAATAGTTAGATCCCGATTCTCACTGATGAGTTGGTTTACTCTTCGGGTGATCCCGACTAATTCTTCTTTCAGGTTTGGAGGAGAATTTGAGATTATAGTGACAGGTTTCCTGATTAGATAAAGTGATAACCATTCTGATCTAGGTTAGAGTGCACGCAGAGTGTTTCTTTTCTCTCTCTCTCTTTGGCAGCGACCTTTGACCGACCCTAGACTATGACTCAGTGACCAAGTTGATCGAATCTTCTTAAAATACTGGCTTTTGGATTGTCTAAAGTTGCATAAATCATTGCCGCTCCTTCTTTTAACCTTTGTATTTCTCAGAACACCTCGTATTACTACGGACATCCACTTCCATTGGATAGATCCATCGTATGGTTATAAACGAACTCGAAGGGACTTCTTTGAGGATGGATCCACGTTCAGGAGAAATAGAATTGGTTTATTCAGTTGTCTTTTATCATCACCTTCTCTCAAGTTGCGAGGGCTCCTTGGTTTAGGAGAGTACACCTATTACGCTTATTGGATAGTCTTATTCCAAACCATAGGCAGGTGCCGAAAGGTAGGGAATGAAGAAAACCAATTAGCCTAAGTAGGGTGTACAGAAGGTAATAACTAAAGACAAATAAAGGGATTAGAAAGAGGGCAAAGTAAATTGCGACTGCGATCATTCACGACCAAACCACGTACTTCATCGCCACTCCTATTTCACCTTTATTTATTTTTTTCCCCAGTTCGGGAGAAATAGAATAAGGTATTATTCGGTTGTCTTTTATCATCACCTTCTCTCAAGTTGCGAGTACTCCTTGGTTTAGGAGGGTACACCTATTATGCTTACTGGATAGTCTTCTTCCAAACCATAGGCTGGTGCCGAATGGTAGGGAAGGAAGAAAACCATTTAGCCTAACGATGGTGTACAGAAGGAAATGAATAAAGACAAATAAAGGGATAAGGGGAGATGGCAAAGAAATATACGGTTAAAGTCATGAATTGGATTATGGAAGAGGCATTACTAGGAATTCCAGAATACCCCTACGAAACATTTTCATGTTTCAGTGCATTGTTAAAGGAAAAATGATTTCCCAATTAGATACTTACTCCAGGGTATGTATTTACCAGGTAAGATTCTCACATCTGTATGGTTTTACAGATGATGAGTGGGAGTAAATTATTGGGAATTAGGTGATCATCCTCATTATATCGGAATTCGTTGAAATTGGTAATATTTGAGGAAATCGCCTGGGTACAGTTTTCAACCTACGATCCACCGGTTTTGAGTTATTCAACTCAGCGGACTTATGCAGAGTATTGTATGTTTTCCAGTGTCTATGAGGACAAAGGGGTTGGTCCTCGTACTATGTTCTGGTTACTTATGACTTCTCTAGTTTTTAGACAAGTGTTTCGTAGAAATACAAGGTCTAAGTTTTGAGAAGTTGTGGGTATAAGAATAAAGTAGAGAACCAGATGTCGCAAGTATCGGGATTCTTCAAAGAAATCGAAGATGTAGATTCTTATGATAGGTATTCAGTTGATAGTAACGGTTTTGAGAAACTAGTTTCTCTTTCAGGTTACTCATATTTGGATGGATTCCTAAGTTGAGTAATGCTGATTAGCCTCTCTCTATTAAGTTGATATGCACTAGAGATAGCTGCATGTTTTTTGAATCTGGTTCCAATTAAATAAGTGCCAAAGTTTCTATATTGGATATAGAATGGTTCATATCTTAACGATGTTAAGGTACGGTGAGTTATCCAGCTTATGCTTAAAACCAGACTCTGGATAACTCAAGGCACGTTTCTGTAATAGCAGTTTGTGGGTTGACCCTGGCTTTGACGAGGGTTGATTTTCTATCATCTGGAAGATCAATAGTGATATTGTTCTTGACTCGCCACAGTTTTAGTAAAATGGATTTTTTCAGAAAACAGTAGTGGGAGTATGGTAGAACTGGAAGTGATTCCAGAACCGCAAACGATTACGGAAAATTTAATAGGACCTATATATATTCAATCAGGTTTGACATTCCAATAGCCACTCCGCAGATATGGTGGGTAACCTCAGACACCCGAGAGGTACTCCGATAGCCTCAAGGACGGTGACAGGGAGGTTCTTGTTTACCCGGACTTGACACTACTGTTGTTCCAGGCTATGAGACCCGGCATGAGGTTAAGTATAGCTTCTTTCTAAACTAGCTTTAGAAGTGTATTCTGCCAGAGAGTTGTCGTAGTCAATGGGAGCAGCGGAAGCATAGTGGGCAAGTAGCTTATGTCTATTTATAGGCTTGAGCATATATAGCGGGGAGAAGATCATCTAATTTTTGATATGACAGTCATGGGTTTGACTTCATCAGAATAGGGGATGGGTCTGTTAAGAAGGTAGTAGGGTGTGATGTCCTGGTATTTGGATAACATACACAGAGTATGAAGTAAAATTCCTATACTACGATCGGTTGTACTTTGGTCGTCATACAGTTGTTTCTCCACAAAGGATATGGATATAATATCAGACATTCTGGTTACTAGATCTATGGTTTTAGATCTAGAATTGGGTAGTTTCACAATTTGGGTACTTCGACAGTATTCTAATGGTATTTTAGAATAGATGACTCCTGGCATGGTGGTGTACCTGCAGGTGATGGAGTCACCTTCTCTAAAGGTGTCTTACAGACTAAAGGGGAGAGAGATGTGCATGATTGGCAGATCACTTGCTTAGGCAATTGAGTCAATCGTGAGATGTCAAGTACCACACCAGATGTTGTTTTTGCACTAGATGCGATAAGTTTATATTAATCCTATCCTGAAGAAATATATGGAAGCAGTTCTAGAACATAAATGCATGTTCTACGGATTTGATGATGGCAGCCTCCTTCAGGAGACGGTTATCATTCCAGGCTTCAAAGGTGACATGGATGACAGAGTGATTGTCAAAGTTATAGTTTTCCCTCTGATGAGGGACAGTATTATGGACAAGTGGTCCAAGAGGATACTGTGGGAGGCATGGTGTAGGATACTGATTAGGTTCAGTTGACGATACAGTCTAAGAACTTTGGATTTGGAGTTCATTTATGAACTAGGTCCCATCAGATATCCAGACATATTCTAAGACAGGTATTACTTGATTCGGGAGATGGCTTTCTCCGCGAACTTGAGATTAAGAGAGACATAGAAAGAAACATCAGGGCGGATCCACTCACTGAGGCTATTTCTCGAACACAATAGTTTTACAAACGGGCTTTGTGAAACTGATTAGTAGAGGAGTTGGATGTTCGGTGTCACACGGGCTGTGAGTATACGACATCGCAATAATTAGCCTTAAGTGCAAGTGGGAGATTGTTGGATATAGTGCCCTCAAAGTCAATTATTGGATCGCAGGTACGTGATTGCAATGATTCAGGAGGATCTATACCGGTAGCACAGTCTTACTCGAGATGATAGTATGCTATCTGGTTTTCCTTTATCAGTCGTGTACAGGTTCAGGTGACTGATCGCTGTTACATGTTGATAGAGCCCTTAGGATCTTGCTTGACTACCAACAGTATGATGGCGATCATATACGTGAGAGTTGGGTGGCCTATAAGCATATCCTTAATTGTGGTCCCTAGTTGTGGGAGTTTCGAGACAGGGCATCGATACTCCAGAGTAGACTAGTGTATACAGTCGAGACCCCGACGAGGGGCGATGGCCGGTCTCACAAGCCACTGGTGTCAGTTGGATCACCTAAGATGTATACAGGTGCTCATTGGGTTATGAGTACACCGGACATGACTCGTCGGGAACATGCTAGTTGGTATTATACATATCGTCAGATAGCAGTTCTCAGGTGACATATGTACAGGTTAGTCTGTCGAGCTGAGATCGTTATTTGTCTCGTGTGAGTTCCCACTGTGCTTTGATTACTACCCTACCACGGCTCAAAGGAGTCGTGCAAACAGGTTTTAGTTGGGTACAGTCCCGAGCCACATGGTGGTAGTACGCGGATCGTCGGGGATTCGTCTCTCCCGGTATTGGGGGTTGATGTCGCACAGTGCACGGATGACCATCACTAGAAATCCTCGGCCGGGGTAGTAGAGAATTACTGATTTAGATCAGTAGTTTCTCAGGTGGTGATGGGTTCCATACCGACACGAATTATCGCGTTATTAGGGGTCTGATTTTATCCACCCCCCTAGACTCGATATGCGATACTCTTAGACGAACGGACCGAACTGTACGGATATTGTCACTGTCAGGCTCAGTAGGGTTTCTGGATGAGTTCGCTCGTCAGCTTCCCTTCCGATCAATACATAGGCAACCGTTACGTACAGCTAGTACCTCTGACGTGCCAGTGGTTATACCCAGTGCCAGTGTGTTGATGAGTCATTAGAGCCCCCCCACAGACAGTTTCCCAAGTTCGGGCGAAACGTTGTAGAGGCCGTATGGTTTTATGGCAGGGTTCGGAAAATGCACGTGTATTTACGCACGTGTCATATTTCGGGCAGATAATACTGGTGGGCTTTGGTTTAAGCCGGATCCGAGTATTATACTGTGTAGATATAATATCTTTGTCTCAGTTGCATTTGTATTCGGTCGTAATACAAATGCGGGTATGTTTATACTGATACGGGGTTATCCTGAAATTCGTTTCGGGATCACTTTTGGAAGTTGCCAGTTTTCTGTCACCCGTATTAAACATTCGGTTAGATGCGGATTTATCTTTTCTTGAGGTGAGTCATGAGTGTGGAAGGTTCTAGAAGCTTTTAGATGGTGACTAGGCTAGTGAGTCATTAGTGTATTAATTGTTCATTTAATGTTTTGATGATGTGTTGTTATGATTCATTGTTTGCATTGATTATTTGTGCTAGGTGTAAAAATGACTCATTAGTTCGTTAATCTTATGGTCACCATTCCTTGTTCCTACACTCACCCCCCACCTTCATATTATGGCCGACTCATTTTCTTGAGAGGAGAATATGGTTGCTTAGAAAAAGATTGTGATAGTTATGGATTCATGGAAATTAGATAGCTAGATTTCTCATTTCATACGATCCAAAAGGCAACTTCATTAACCGTTCATCCATAGCTTTGGATGTAACGAGACAAAGTGTTCTACTCATTCTCTGCATCAATCTTGGTCATCTCTTTTAGCAAACTTGATGATCGAGTTGCCTCGGTTCAGAGGCGGGAGCCCGTTTAAAGATTCGTTGACGTGGTGCCACCTGGACGAGAAGACTGGAGATCGAGAAGATCGGAGCAGCCGCAACAAAGCGTGGGATGATGGTTAAAGACCGAAGGACTCGGATCGTTCGGTATAACATTTCTACCCATTTTGTAATTTGTTAGTTTAGCGATAATGGCAGATCCGGGTTATAGTATACGATAGCGCCAGTTAAAAAGTTTTTTGTTCCGCATTTGGCGTCTGAAAGACGGCCGGGGCGCTACCGTAGACTTACAAGCTAAATGTTGTAAATAAAGTTAAGAGTGGTGTTAAGATGTTAGTTTGACTTAATTTGCTTATCTAGTGGATTACAAATGTTAAAAAGAAATTATATCGAAGCTCACTCCATTTTGTCGATGTGCTTTTAGAAGGCGATTTGAGATAAAATGAAATAGAGAGAAAAGGGATTTACCGTTTTATAACATCAATAAAAGAGTAAGAAAAAGAAAGGGGGCTCCATAGCATCATTGTAGTTCCGGGAACGACTCCGATCTTCAAAGAAAGAGACTTAATTGCTAACTCCTTTTTAACTAGTTTTACTTCACTTGTACTTAGAGATTTTTTAGAGAATTTTGATAGAAATTTCAGAATGGGGAGTGCTAGAGGGTGGAGTGGTATTTATAGTGAAGAATTTAGGGTATGAGAATTAAAAATTTGATTAAGAAGAATTAAAATAGTGTTAATGTAAGAATTAAAGGGTCTCTATTTGATTGCAGAAAAATCAAACAGTACAGGAGAGTAGAGAGGAGCTGAAGAGACGTGTGTGCAAAGCATGAAGGCGATTGGAGCAATGGAGACCGTCGGTGGCGGCCAAATGGGCGGTCGAATCTTGGTGGGTTACCTCGAGATTCGTGCCTTCTGCTTTAATCAGTGTTAACTCCGCATTTATCCCGTTTGATTTTTCTGAAACTTTTCAATTCTCCATGTATTGTACGTGCAACTCTTGGGCTTTCGAAAAATTAAAAAAAATAAAAATAAATGGGGCTGATTGGAATCGAACACACAGGCTATGTCACAACAGTGTAGAGGATTTACCAGTAAACTACAAGTTGCTTCTTACTTTTATTGAACAAAAATAACTTATAACTCCTACACAAGTTGAAATACCATTTTCTATACATTTAAACAAATAATTTTGTATATGGATTTCAAAGTCATTACATAACTCTAAGATCCTCTACCTGTTATCTATCCACAACTACTTGATGCTCAAATAATCAAGCCATTAAACTCGAAACCCTTACCTAATCCAGTTCCACCTTGATGGAACATGAACTAGTATCGCGAATATCACCAGGGTCCAGGTCATTTGATCAATAGATGCTTTGCACTAAAACACAAGATTCAGGATCTGATCGATACTGGGAAGATAGAAGTGGTCGATAACCAAAACATCCTTCAAAATCCTTTGCCACATCATTAGGCTAGCCACATCGAATTTGAAGAGATCATGACTCTTGACTCTACGAAGCTAAAGTCGGTTCTCATAATAGCCCCTCAAGTAACCCTAATTGCAGTGGGATCTCAGAATACCAATCCTGCCATACTTCGTCCCGGAAGAAGACCTATTGAACAAATTTCCTCATCGCTAGTAGATCCAGGCGACCTCACTAAAATGTCCTTTGATTACAAAAGGCTCAATCAAGAATGTTATGAGATTAGATCAAGACTCGATCTGGGAGAGTGTACAAGCCACTGATATTGCAAGGGGCATCTGCGACACAGAAGAATCGACAATCTTCCACACCACAAAAGCAATCGTGTTCCTCTGTAAACCCGGCAAACCACTCCTCTGTCTCAATGAACCAACCAACGCAGCATCACTACTCGACTCCAGCGAACTCAACAACTGTTGAAGCGCCCTATTGGTTCCATCTGAAACACACTTGATGAGCTGTCTCCCCTTGAAAATTCTTCCTTTCAAGCATCTTCTCTTTCGAAAACCGCTCCTGAATCTCAAAATGTAAAGGAAGTTAGATATAATTAAGTGACGAATCCGGACAGAATCTGTCCTGATTCACACACTGTTTTTAAATACGATATAACTTGAGCTTCCGATGTCGGTTTGGGACAAAATTTAGATGTATAGATGCACAATTTATAGACCTAGAACTTTACTATATACTCGGTGACCCATAAATTCATAGATTGACCCGATATATGTCCGGAAAAACACCTATAGTTGCTATCCAGAAATCAGAATTTCTTTTTTAAACCTTGATGTTAAAATGACCATAACTAGAATGTTCATCTTAGAAAACTGCATTTTAATACCGCTCATTCATTATCTATTTTGTTATATATCGATGATATTAACCAGTGTCTGCTCAGTAATTACAGATAACAGGTGTTCGTGATTAAAATACTGGAAACAAACTCAATATCACGGATACAGCGTTTGGGAACCGACACTGCAAACAGAATAGGAAACTGACCGATATCCAAAGAGTTCTTTTGGAATTAAATATGTGTACACAATTTTGGTCCAACGCAACACAAGTGTGCACATAGCTCTTTGATGACGCGGACCATGGTAGGGCTGCCTTGGCACACACAAATGATGAATTGTGCAACTAGTGGGCACATGTGAGTGTGATGGTTAATAAATGCAAAAAGTTGTGATGTGAGTTGAAGGTTTGATTTCCCTCCAAAACTACTGGGTACAATACAAGCTTCTACAAAGAAAACAAATAGCACCAGAATGATATTGGAGTTGACAAGAGACAACCACATCAATACGAGCCTCATTGCTCGGATGTGACCCGGCGACATGCCCATATGATTCGAGCTCGCCGGCCCCCTTACCCCATTTGTCCCCATCTTTCTTCTGTCCCTCCCTTGCAGTCACATCACCTTATTTCTATTACTTATGTAATCTTTTTTGGTGCCTATAAAAGCCAGATTAGTGAGCAAGGGAAGGGCTCTCTTTCATATTCACATAGATGCATACTTTTAGATAGTATCTTTTGCTTTTGGTTTAGGCTTGAGAGTGAGTGGGCTTTAACTTAGTCTCTTCTTCCCTCTTGAAGCTTTCTCATTGTTAGTGTATATGCCCTAGAGGCCATTACTGTATCATACTAGTATGTATATTACTTGATGGAAGCTTGGGATATTCACAGTTGTATATACAATCTTGCTCGAAATGGTAGTATGCTACTTGGTTTGTCTCTGCTTTAATATGTGCATGTGTTTCTTTTAGCATATCGCTTATATACATATTAGTAGAGCCCTTAGGATCTTTGCTTGATTACCAGCATTGTGATGGCGCTCACACTCGTGGGGGCTGGGTAATCCATAAGCACATCCTTATACAGGTCCCTGGTCGTTGGACTATCGAGACAGGGCATCGATACTCCGGAGTAGACTAGCGTATGCGCTTCTCATCCCAGCGTGGGAGACGGTCTGTCCGACAGCCGTCAGTACGTCGTACTTGAGATAGTATGCGGGTGCTCGTTAGGTTACGAGTACACTGGACAGGACTCGTCGGGAACTGTTGGTTGGTATTATACCTATCGTCAGTTATCAGTTCCCAGGTGACATGAGTACAGCTTAGTCCGCTGACTTGACACTGTCACTTCGCCTCGAGTGTGTTCCCACTGCACTTTGATTACTATCCTACCACGGTTCAAAGGAGTCGTGCAAACAGGTAGTTTTTGGGTGCAGTCCCGAAGCACTTGGAGGCAGTGACGGTTAGACATGATTCGTCTCTCCCGGTATTGGGGGTTGATATCGCGCTGTGTCCAGGAGAGCCATTACACAAGTAGTCCCTGGCCAGGGCAAGCGAGATATACTGGTAGGTTTCCAGTGTTATCTCAGGGTGTTCTGGGCTACACTCCGACACGACTTGTACCGCTATTAGGGGACTGACGTTCATCGCCCCCATAGGCCCGCCATGCGATGTATCAGACGAACAGACCGGACTGTACGGAAACTGTCACATACAGGCTCAGTAGGAGTTCAGATGGGGTCACCTCGTCAGTCTTCTTATCGGCATCTACCTGGGGACCGTTACGTACAGCTAGTGCCGCTTACGGTCTGTGGTTAAACTCACTGCCAGCGTAGTGTCGAGTCTTTAGAGTCCCACACAGAGAGCTATTCGCCTTTAGGCAAAATGAGTAGAGGTCGCATGGTTTTGCGACAGGGTTCGTTCACATATGCGCACTTATGCATGTTTGCTGTCCGGACAGCTTATACTAGCGGGCTTTGGTTTAAGCCAGATCCTAGTATATGATTTGGGATTGGTTTTATCTCTTTGTATTCGTGTTCCTCGGATCACGAATACGGATGCGTATGCACAGTTGACTGAGATAGAGGGAGAGGACTTTGATTAGGGTTAACGACCATTATCATTTTATTAACCCTAATGCTTATGTGTGTATTATGATTAATTGATATTAGTTAAATATAATTGTGCATGGTTAGGGTTGTTGACC
This sequence comes from Agapanthus africanus, assembly GCA_030015575.1. Lineage (NCBI taxonomy): Eukaryota > Viridiplantae > Streptophyta > Magnoliopsida > Asparagales > Amaryllidaceae > Agapanthus > Agapanthus africanus. Next base: position 429,192,724 of record CM057347.1, on the reverse strand, counting down.
ATTTGACTATCTTGACTTGTTGACCTAGGTTGACACTTTGACCATCATCATTCCATATAAAAGATGCTCTTTGATCCTTGCAGTTTGCATTAAATATGAAATGATAATGGTCATGTCTTGATTAAACCATGACAATTATCTTGCTAATTATCAATTTACTTAATTCACACATATATGTGAGAATGGTTCTATTATTCTCTCATTCTATCATATGCTTTCTCTCTCTTGCTCTTGCTCTTCCTCAAGCTCTCCCCTCTCATGTGTTGAGAAACACTTGAGCTTGAGTTAAACCTCTCCAAAGTAATCTCTACTCTCTTCTAAGGTTCTAGGATTAGCACTTCTAGCACTTTAGTTACTTCTAGTTTGAAGTTGAAACCAAAGGTTGAGGCTCTCGGGTGGATCCTTCTTCGACTAGAGAAGGCGACAAGGTGATCTGTTTCTTCCACTCCAAGGAGCAAGGAGAGAAGGACATAAAGCCCAAGGTATAACCTTTCTTCCATGTAGCTAATTCTAGTTAGCTTTTAATTAGTTTTGTTTAGCAAAGATCCTCCTTAAGCTAGTCCATGTTGCCTAGTTCGATAAAAATCCGATTTTTATTCCGTTTTCCGCCTCCCCGCAAGCACCGGGGTGGGAAACGTGGACTTACAGTGGTATCAGAGCCTAACTAAACATAAACTAGCTAGTTAGTAAAGTGTATAAAATTTCGATCGAAAAAAATCGCAAAACTAAAAATGCAAAACCCTAAGTTTCTGTTGAAATTTTTTCTGCTCAAAAATTAAAAAAATCATACTTCAAAAATCGGCTCAGGGTTTTGTGAAGAAGCACACCAAATACGGTCAAGTGAACAGTTCAAAGCGCGGCGGTTCCGCGGCAAAAGCATGCCTATTGCCGCGGAACCGCGGCCGTTTTGACTCTGTTCTGAACCGGGTTTGGTGAAGTATTCTTCTGGTAAGGTTTTGGGATTTTTAAGATGGTTTATTTGTGCCCAGATTTTCCAGAAAAGAAATTTGTATTTGGAGGCCCATAAATCCGTATTTTTTTTATCGAACTTCACTATACTTTGACTAATGGGTTATATCTGTGATGTTCATGTGTATTGAACGTCTGCAAATCGCTATACGTCGATTAGTGGGGGTTATACATATCTGTGATATGTGTTTGTTGATGGTATGTGTATATGAATGCGTTGGACTGTCGCGGGTGAATAGCCGGGGGTTTTGTGAGACGAGAGTTTTCTTTTCTTTCAATTCATGTAATATGTAAATTATTGTAATATTATTTGTATGGCCGCACAACCGGGTCGGGGTTGTAGCCGTCATTGTATAATTCTTTTTACTGTTTTTTCTCCTAGGATAGACCCATGGAGGGAGTGCATAAACTACCGGGTATCTCGAAGTGCCGAGTGGCCTACTCACGGTGTTGAGGGAGGTTGCTTCGCTTCGGGTACTTGGCGGGTAGTTTGCCGCACCCGTAGGGGTCTTGGGTGGGGTATTGGCTATTCACCGCGACCGTGTAATCCGCTTTTCGTTGCAGGCTCGAACGGATTGCGGATTCCTAGTATATCCAATGTATTCATCTGTGATCTGTAATGTCTATCATTGCTATATATCTATATACGATAACTATTTAGGCGTTGCTTATGTTTTACAGCCGCGCTAGCCCATCCCCCGCTCTGTCGTTAGTTAAGTAACCTAACGGGTGATGACGGGGCCCCGTGGCGAATGCGAATGGCATAAGCGTACGTCATATTTTGGTTGTTTTCTGCAATGGTAGGATTAAATGATGGGACACATTAAAAGAACTAATGCAAGAAAATAAACCAAGTAAAAGTCGATAGGAACACTTTGAAAACAACTCGGTTCTTTTCAAAACTAAACTTTTAAATGCGGAGCTTGAACCACTCCTTTTAAAAGCTATCTCGTTCCATCGATTATATCATGTTCACTACGTTCACGGTTTCGCCAAAACCATTCGTAGCCCTCCATCATTTCAGTTAAATATTCGGTAGTATTCAAGCTATGTATTTTGACCTCACGCCAAGGCATAGTGATTGGTAGCTGCCGGATATTTATCTGTTGCATAGATAGAATGCGTTGGTTTGAGACAGTCGTACTGCCATTTTGGCCTACGTCAAGGGTAGGTACGGGTGGGTTCAAATTAACCGGGAAAATGATGGGAAGAACTTGACATGTGACTTATGACATTTTGACCTCACGCCAAGGTCATAAGAGCATGGGGCAAAAATCCACATCGGGAGTTTCATAAGTACTGAAACTTGCTAGCGCTGCATACCATTTGGAGTGTGATGATTCTGGTAGGATTCCTTCGGTTTTATCACGCGATGATATTTGGATCCCGATCCTACTGTGAGTATATGCTACTCCTCGGGAAAACTCTCACTAAACGATCAATGCTATAAACCTAGTAGGTGTCTAGAAAGTTGTTAGCGGGGCTACGCCCATAGGGAAAAGAGGTTACTTAATTAAGGAACTTCGCGAAAGCGTTGGAAAACCTCCCTCGAAGTACCGACACTGGCCTGGCTGAACGGTTAAGCAAGTATTGTACGGTGAGATTGATCCCGACTAATTCTTTCTTTACGGTTTGAGAAGGGATTCGAGAGACAGTGGGAGCCATCCTGTTTAGACAAACTAAAAACCACTCTAAACTTGCAAGAGCATCATGCTAAAGTGTTTCTTTTCTCTCTCCTAATTGCAGCGACCATTCAACATGACCGGACTTAAGTTATTACTAGATAAAAACATACTGACAGGGCCAAACTACAAAGATTGGCTCAGGAATGTCAAGATGGCAATCACTTACGACAAGTTGGGGTATGTCCTTACCACCAAAGCTCCCCCTGTCCCATGTCCCACCTCCAGCGTCGCGGATAAAGAAATCCGTAAGACATGGGAGATCGATTGCGCGAAGGCCAAATTCCTCGTGCTTGCCTCGATGGACAAAGAACATCAGAGGAGGCATGAGAATATGGACCTAGAGGCCATATTTCTCCATACAAAAGAACTGTATGGAGAGCAGTCTCGTATCGCAAGATACGAAGTGTCGAAGAAGTTATTTTCGGCAAGATTGGCCGTCGGATCATCGGTAGCGGAACACGTACTTAAGATGATTGGCTACATAGAGGAGCTCGCGGACCTGGGGACCACGTTGGAGAATGAACTCTACACTGATTTGATTCTCCAGTCCCTTCCTTCCACTTACGCCCAGTTTATCCTTAACTTCAACATGCAAGGAAAGGAGGTTGAACTTTCCGAACTTCTGAACATGTTGAGGAGTGCTGAGGGCACCCTACAGAAAGGTAGGGAGACATCCACTTTGTTTGTAGGAGGATCTTCCTCTTCTACGTCCAGGGCGAAAGCCAAGGGTAAGAAGAAGAAAGCCCCCGCTAAACCAAGAGGCGGTGTCAGTAAAGTGGATACGAAGGGAAAAGGAAAGGCAACAAAGGTAGCGGGAAAGCTGGTGGGGAAGGAAGAATGCTTCTACTGTCACAAAAGTGGACACTGGAAACAGGATTGCCAGGCTTGGAAGGCCAGAACCCAGGATCTGAAGCGAGTTGCGGCTTTAGCTTCAGGTGTGTATGTTATTGAAAACTGTCTATCAATAAACTCTACATCCTGGGTATTGGATACCGGATCAGGATCTCATATCTGTAATTCTTTGCAGGCGTTGAGAAAGCGTAGAGTTTTGAAGGCAGGTGATATGACCCTCAGAGTTGCAAACGGAGCTAGCATGGATGCTGAGGCCGTGGGGGACTATCACCTGGGATTGTCAGATGGACACTTTTTGGTTTTGCGTAGTTGTTATTTTGTACCAAATGCAACCTGTAATATCATTTCTGTATCTTTATTGTCTAAAGATGGTTATGAATTTGCATTTGTAAATAATGTGGTGAACATTCACCTTAATCAAGTTTTGATTGGGTCAAGTACATTGAACAACGGTATATACGTATTAAACCAACCACAGATTTTCAATGTCCAGAATACACACAAAAGAAAGTCTCCTGAAATCAATCTGGCTTTCTTATGGCATTGTAGACTCGGTCATATTAATGAGAGAAGGTTGACGAAGTTACATACAGAAGGATATTTAGATCCGTTCGAATATCAATCGTATGCAACTTGTCAATCCTGTCTCAAAGGAAAGATGACAAAGACTCCGTTCACTGGACACGGAGTAAGAGCGAGCGAGCTCTTGGGACTCGTACACAGCGACGTGTGTGGTCCAATGTCTACACATGCACGAAGCGGTTATTCTTACTTCATTACTTTTACGGATGATTTTTCAAGGTTCGGACATGTCTTCTTAATGAAGCATAAATCTGAAGCTTTTGAAAAATTCCAGGAATACAAGAATGAAGTAGAAAAACAAACAGGCAAAAGTATCAAGACACTAAGATCCGATCGAGGTGGAGAATACTTGAATGCCGAGTTCCTGGGTTACATAAAAGAGAATGGAATTCTCTCTCAGCTTACTCCTCCATACACTCCGCAACATAACGGTGTATCGGAGAGACGGAACCGAACCCTATTGGATATGGTACGGTCCATGATGAGTAACGCTGAGTTACCGCGATCGTTCTGGGGATATGCGCTAGAATCAGCTGCATACCTTTTGAACCGAGTTCCTACTAAGACTGTGCCTACCACACCATATGAGTTATGGAGTGGGAAGAAACCCTATCTTCAATACCTGAAGATTTGTGGATGTCCAGCTTATGTCAAAAAGCAGCATACGGACAAACTAGAGGCACGCTCAGTACTGTGCAAGTTTGTGGGATACCCAGAGAACTCCAGGGGGTATCTTTTCTATTACGCAGAGGAACAAAAAGTCCTTGTTTCTCGTAATGCCCATTTTCTGGAACATCAGTTCTTAGAAAAGGAAATAAGTGGGAGCGCTATAGAACTGGAAGAAATTCCAGAACCACAAGCTATTTCTGAAAGCTTAGTAGAACCAGAGGGTTCGAAAGATCAGGACATTCCCACGCCACTCCGCAGGAGTAGTAGGAAGTCTCATCCGCCCGAGAGATACTACGGTTTTCTCATAGACGGGGATAGAGAGGATTGCATCATAGATTGTGATGAGCCTACTAGCTTCCAGCAAGCCATTCAGAGCGTTGACTCGGTAAAATGGCTGGATGCAATGCGGGCCGAAATGGAATCCATGTACACCAACAAGGTATGGACGTTGGACATTGCTCCAGATGGGGTAAAACCCGTAGGATGCAAGTGGATCTTCAAAAGGAAGATTGGTGTAGATGGACAGGTTGAGACCTATAAAGCTAGACTGGTTGCAAAGGGTTTTCGTCAGCGACCTGGTTTGGACTATGACGAAACCTTTTCTCCAGTAGCTATGCTGAAATCCATTCGGATCCTTCTTGCCATTGCTACCTTCCACGATTATGAGATTTGGCAGATGGACATAAAGACCGCTTTTCTAAATGGAAATTTAGAGGAGTGTGTCTATATGGACCAGCCAGAGGGTTTCATTCAGAGTGGGAGCAGCGGAAAGGTGTGCAAGTTGCTTAAGTCCATTTATGGACTAAAGCAGGCATCGCGGAATTGGAACATCTGTTTTGATGAGACGGTCAAGGAATTTGGCTTTATCAAAAATCCAGATGAACCATGCATTTATTGTATATTTGTAGCAAGAACTGTAGTATTCCTCGTTTTATACGTGGATGACATTCTCTTAATAGGAAATGACATTCTTATGCTACAATCTCTCAAGGGGTTCTTGTCACACAGGTTCTCCATGAAAGACCTGGGTGATGCCTCATACATTCTGGGGATCCGGATCTACCGTGACAGATCCAAGAGGATTTTAGGACTCTCACAGTCCAGGTACATCGACACCATACTGAAAAGATTCAGTATGGAGGATTCCAAGCGCGGTAATCTACCGGCTTGTCACGGGATCACCCTCTCCAAAGAGATGTCTCCCAAGACTGACTTGGAGAGGGATCGCATGTCTATTATACCCTACGCTTCTGCGGTAGGCTCTATAATGTATGCGATGTTGTGTACCAGACCAGATGTGGTTTATGCACTGAGTGTGGTAAGCAGGTATCAGTCAAACCCTGGGGAGAAACACTGGATAGCGGTAAAAAACATTCTCAAGTACCTGAGAAGGACTAAGGAGATGTTCTTGGTGTATGGCGGAAAAGACCTCCAGATTGAGGCTTTTGCTGACTCCAGCTTCCAGAGTGACAAGGATGATTCCAAGTCCATGTCGGGTTTTGTCTTTACCCTCAATGGAGGGGCGGTGTGTTGGAAGAGCTCCAAACAGGAAACCGTTGCTGACTCGACTATGGAAGCGGAATACATCGCTGCATCTGATGCCGCAAAAGAAGCCGTCTGGATGAGGAAGTTCATGAAAGAACTTCAGGTGGTTCCGTCCATTGTTGATCCAATACCTCTGTATTGCGACAACAACGGGGCTATAGCTTTAGCGAAGAAACCCAGGTCCCATCAGAAATCCAGACACATCTTGAGACGGTATCACCTGATCAGGGAGATCATGGATCGCCAGGAGATCGAGGTTCGGAGGGTTGCTTCAGAAGATAACACTGCAGATCCATTCACGAAGGCCTTACCCCAGACTCAGTTCGAGCGGCTGATCGAGATGATAGGTCTTCGATACGCCAGTACATGGCCTTAGTACAAGTAGGAGATTATTAGTGTATATGCCCTAGAGGCCATTACTGTATCATACTAGTAGGTATATTACTTGATGGAAGCTTGGGATATTCACAGTTGTATATACAATCTTGCTCGAAATGGTAGTATGCTACTTGGTTTGTCTCTGCTTTAATATGTGCATGTGTTTCTTTTAGCATATCGCTTATATACATATTAGTAGAGCCCTTAGGATCTTTGCTTGATTACCAGCGTTGTGATGGCGCTCACACTCGTGGGGGCTGGGTAATCCATAAGCACATCCTTATATAGGTCCCTGGTCGTTGGACTATCGAGACAGGGCATCGATACTCCGGAGTAGACTAGCGTATGCGCTTCTCATCCCAGCGTGGGAGACGGTCTGTCCGACAGCCGTCAGTACGTCGTACTTGAGATAGTATGCGGGTGCTCGTTAGGTTACGAGTACACTGGACAGGACTCGTCGGGAACTGTTGGTTCGTATTATACCTATCGTCAGTTATCAGTTCCCAGGTGACATGAGTACAGCTTAGTCCGCTGACTTGACACTGTCACTTCGCCTCAAGTGTGTTCCCACTGCACTTTGATTACTACCCTACCACGGCTCAAAGGAGTCGTGCAAACAGGTAGTTTTTGGGTGCAGTCCCGAAGCACTTGGAGGCAGTGACGGTTAGACAGGATTCGTCTCTCCCGGTATTGGGGGTTGACATCGCGCTGTGTCCAGGAGAGCCATTACACAAGTAGTCCCTGGCCAGGGCAAGCGAGATATACTGGTAGGTTTCCAGTATTATCTCAGGGTGTTCTGGGCTACACTCCAACACAACTTGTACCGCTATTAGGGGACTGACGTTCACCGCCCCCTAGGCCCGCCATGCGATGTATCAGACGAACAGACCGGACTGTACGGAGACTGTCACATACAGGCTCAGTAGGAGTTCAGATGGGGTCACCTCGTCAGTCTTCTTATCGGCATCTACCTGGGGACCGTTACGTACAGCTAGTGCCGCTTGCGGTCTGTGGTTAAACCCACTTCCAGCGTAGTGTCGAGTCTTTAGAGTCCCACACAGAGAGCTATTCGCCTTTAGGCAAAATGAGTAGAGGTCGCATGGTTTTGCGACAGGGTTCGTTCACATCCGCGCACTTGTGCACGTTTGCTGTCCGGACAGCTTATACTAGCGGGCTTTGGTTTAAGCCGGATCCTAGTATATGATTTGGGATTGGTTTTATCTCTTTGTATTCGTGTTCCTCGGATCACGAATACGGGTGCGTATGCATAGTTGACTGAGACAGAGGGAGAGGACTTTGATTAGGGTTAATGACCATTGTCATTTTATTAACCCTAATGCTTATGTGTGTATTATGATTAATTGATATTAGTTAAATATAATTGTGCATGGTTAGGGTTGTTGACCATTTGACTATCTTGACTTGTTGACCTAGGTTGACACTTTGACCATCATCATTCCATATAAAAGATGCTCTTTGATCCTTACAATTTGCATTAAATATGAAATGATAATGGTCATGTCTTGATTAAGCCATGACAATTATCTTGCTAATTATCAATTTACTTAATTCACACATATATGTGAGAATGGTTCTATTATTCTCTCATTCTATCATATGCTTTCTCTCTCTTGCTCTTGCTCTTCCTCAAGCTCTCCCCTCTCATGTGTTGAGAAACACTTGAGCTTGAGTTAAACCTCTCCAAAGTAATCTCTACTCTCTTCTAAGGTTCTAGGATTAGCACTTCTAGCACTTTAGTTACTTCTAGTTTGAAGTTGAAGCCAAAGGTTGAGGCTCTCGGGTGGATCCTTCTTCGACTAGAGAAGGCGACAAGGTGATCTCTTTCTTCTACTCCAAGGAGCAAGGAGAGAAGGACATAAAGCCCAAGGTATAACCTTTCTTCCATGTAGCTAATTCTAGTTAGCTTTTAGTTAGTTTTTGTTTAGCAAAGATCCTCCTTAAGCTAGTCCATGTTGCCTAGTTCGATAAAAATCCGATTTTTATTCCGTTTTCCGCCTCCCCGCAAGCACCGGGGTGGGCAACGTGGACTTACACTCTTGAGAGCTTCATTATGGAGGTTGAATAAGTTACCAATATCTTGTACCTCAACTTCAAGTGTTAATATATTGTTTTATTATTTGCTTTCTTTTCTTTACTTGCTTTACTTTTCTTTTCATTATTATGTGTAACTAATCTTCTTTGGTTGTGGTAATGGTGAGAAAATGAGATGAAAGGCTTTGCCTGCTCCTCCTCTTGTGATTGTTTAAAGTGCTTAAGTTTGATTGTAAGCTTAAGATTGCTAAATGGAAATGTTCGATATGATATGATGATTTTGATGGTTATTTGTAAGCTTTATCTCATATCCTATTCCTTCATATCACCATTTGCAAGGTTAAGCTTAGAATCAATTGTGTGTTAAACTTACTAGGTAGTTAAGATATGATATGTTGCTTATGTTTCTAGACACCTTTCATTCAAGCATATACCATATACTCTCACCAACCTACTTGGCAAGTGTAATACCCACTTTTACTTCTTATTTGCAAATTGATGTGTATTGATGTTGTATGCTTGCTAACCCGTGTGCTTAGTATTGATACATCATGCCTGGACATAAAGATGGTATGTAAGAACGTAACGGAAGCGTTTCGTATTTGCATCGAATATCGAAATTTGATGATTTGTTCTTCGCAACCGCTTTTACAAGTCATGCTTGATGCCGGGATCGACGTAAGGACAGACAACTCATGATCAAGGGAGCGTCGAAGGAATCGTCGCGATTCGACCTTCCGTGATAAAGCTACAACTACTTCCTTCTTTACTTGCTTTTCTTTGTTTTCGTATTCTATCACTTTTTGTGACAAACCAAACCATTCGTTATTTGTTGAACCTTATAAAACAAGACCTAATACACAATTCCCTGCGGATCGACCCGTACCTGCCGGCTTGCTACAACGCGTCGTGCACTTGCGGTTTATAAATTTAAAAACGAGAACGATCTCGCGTGCGCATTCCATTTCCTTAAAATCATATCCGTTTCCAAAAAATAAGCATTTGCGCGCGTGGGTGAGTTCACAACATAGAGCTTCACGAATCCAAATCGTGCGGAACATAGTTGTTTGGATAATTACACTGAAAGACCTACAAGTTTATAATAATTTTTGAAACCTGAATCCCAACGGAAATCAACTTTAAATGTTTTTTAACATGTGTGTCGAGGATGGACAAATTCCGAGTAGTAATATTTAGACAAATTCCGAGTAGTAATATTTAAACCTACAAGTTTATCTCCTAAACGAGTAGTAATATTTAGACGAGACTTGAACTCATGTTTCAATAACAGTTATAGCTATGTTTTTCGTTTATATTCCGAATTCGATTGACTTGAGTAATTAGTCGTATATAACACTTCTTTACAACATTATTTCTGGTCGTTACTTGAATAATATACTTGTCTCGTTTCATACTCTGTGACTGCTTATTTACTGTATCTACATGATTTTCACGAATGAACCTAATACATGATTGACTTGATTTGACCCGAACCATGAATATAACTTGACACGAATACTTGAATATTACTTTACTAACTCTTGATTCGGGTCCATGATTCCTTACCCCTGGACAATAGTCTTAGATTCAAAAATACCCTTGAGATTGGTTGTCATTCACACTTGAACTAACGTTAAATTAGTTTACTATTGTAGAGACTTTTAGGAAATATTGATATTCACTTCATGTTCACCAACACATACTTTTTGTATGCTCACGGTGACCAACACATGCTAAACTATATTACCATATTATATAAAAACTACCATGCTACATAAAATTGCCATGCTTATATTAATTGCTATGTTTAATTATCATATAGCACTCGTTCACTGCTTTATGATTTTCATTTCCACTTATATAACTAGTCATTATACACTTATGTCATAATCCTACCTTTCTTGGGGACTTACCGAGCATAAGTTCACTGACGGGCATTCCATCCTATTTTTTTGTTTCCTTGAAATATTCATCAGGTGATTTAGAGATAGAGGAGGTGGAATCAACTGAAGAGCAGTACTCCCAGTTAGCTTCACAGGCCGACTACTAGTTTCTCTACTTCAGCTTATCATTTCTGTATGTCACATGTTTAGGCTCTTTGTGTTTATATTTCTTGTTCAGATATCTTGTATCAGTTTGAAACTCCGTGGTTTTAGAATGTAAATATATCATAGTTGGGTTTTTCATTATCATGTTTATTCTTGTTCTATTTTATATTGCTTATAAAATGCTTAGTGTATTTGTTTCGAGAAAGGACCTGCTCGCAATAAATACGTCGCGTGTCTCGTCATGTGCTGTTACCACTCTTTTGGGAAGCAGGACATGATAATTGGAAATCTCTTCGGAAATGGCAAGGACGATGAAGAGAACCAAAACGTTTGCAAGGCATTCCCTGAGCAAATCGACGACATTAATCAGTGGTTGGCCAAGTTTGATCTCAAGCAAGAGAATCCCGAATAAACCAAGGTTCCATGATTGAAGTGGATGGTGAATCCATGGATCTCGACCCTCAGAGATCCATCATGCCCGCAAACACTGTCCCTCCAAAAGAACATATGTACCGACTAACTTTTTTCTTTCAATTCCACACCGATATTCTCGCATCAAAACAAATTGATGACAAAACCTGGGAGACGTTTCTCCATTATGCGAAAGATCCCCATAGAGATTTGCAAAATGAATTTAAAAAAGAAGATTTTGAAAAATCTTTTGGGGTTTCAAAAAACTCACTTAACCTCATGAAAACCATAGACATCAATGATGGTTTCTTCAAATCCATGCTACGATCCCGAGCAATCCCTGCGGATTGTGAGATGGAATTGATAGATATCGACCTAGAGCAATGTGATGCAGATATAGATCCGGGTCTAGTCGATAGTTTGAGAAAAAGTGAGCGACCAAAGGACTTGACGTGCGATGACACCGAGAGTGTAAACCTCGGTAGGGCCGATGAATCGAAAGTCGTGAAGATCGGAGCACAACTATGCCCTAAAATCAAAGAACACTTGATCTCGTTGTTGCACGAGTATTCCAATGTCTTCGCTTGGTCATATAAGGACATGCCAGGATTGGATCCGACAATCGTGATTCACCATCTAACACTATTCGAAGGAGCGAAACCCATGGTATAGATGCTGAGAAAACTTCAACCAGAACATTCTATGCAAGTCAAAGAAGAAGCCATGAAGCAACTCAATATCGGGTTCATCCGAAATACGAATTTTCCAGTCTGAATAGCAAACGTAATGTCGGTGCCGAAGAAGAACGAAACTCTAAGAGTATGCGTTGACTACAGAGATCTTAATCATTCAAGTCCAAAAGATGAATTCCCTATGCCAATAATCGACATCTTAGTAGATAACACCGCAGAGCATGCGATGCTATCCTTCATGGACGGGTTCTCCAGTTACAATCAAATCAAGATCGCGACAGAAGATCAAGAGATAACAACCTTTATAATGCCATGGGGTACATTTTGTTATCAAGTGATGTCGTTCTGACTGAAGAATGCAAGCGTGACATATCAAAGGGCGATGATGAACATATTTCATGATATGATACACAACGAGCTAGAGGTGTATGTCAACGACATGATCGCTAAATCAAAAAAACCCACACACCACGCCTGTTAGTCTACGGTGGTAAGGTCGCAACACTTGCGGACCGCGGCGGAAACATAGAACAAAAATTCTAATAATAGCACCATAAACTACTACCAAGATCATCTAAATACTAGCAATTGAAAAACAACAAGAGAGCTATCTAAAAGTCTAGAGAGGGCTACAATCTTTGTAGCGTGTCCACTTTCTGGTGGAGGACCCAAGTTAAGCTCCTTGGTGTAAGGATCGAGCTTGATCTACGACCTCCTCCTCGAAAATGATCCACGTTTAAAACAACCCATTACAAGTTTCAACTCCACACTAGAATTCTTCTTTGTGAAGCGAATTGCTCTCACAAATTGCTAATAAGCAAGTGAAAGAAGATAAAGTAGAAAGCTCACTTTTACTCTCAAGTTTTCTCTTTTGCTCTCAATACATGAGAAAGAAAACAATTCATAGAATGAGATCGAGAAAGGAGGCAACCATGTTATATTAGATATTATTTCAATATCAATATATTAAATTAATACCCATACCTCTTTCAAACCATACCCCTTTCTTTATCAATATAAAGAGAATGAGGTGTCCCCTTGTAAAAGGGGTATTTTAAGTGTATATGTATCATATACACAATACATAATAATTGAAAGAGATTGTGTGTACAATACTAGTCATAATATATATCATATGAATTTTAACCGGCTAGTATTATTAAATGTTTGATTAATATACGTGTATCATATAAACGTATTTAATCGAACTACCGCACATATCAACTATACGTACAATATAAATCCACATCATCATTTCGCCTGAGCTGGCACTTTCGGCGTAGGACTCTAAAGACTTGATAATATGCTGGCAGCAGGTTAATAGGATAATATCCAATTGAATCTAAAATAATTTCATATCAATCCCCCAACGGGTTAACCTACAAGCACGTAAGCGGCACTAGCTATACGTAACGGTTAACCAGGTATTGATCAAAAGTTAGGTCGACAAGCAAATTCCTCTGAACCTAACAAAACCTATCAGTGACAATTACGTACAGTCCGGTCTCTTCATCAAAGAGTGTTGCATACCGGGTCTAAGGGGTGGAAACTGTCAGACCCCCAATAACCCAATAAATTATGCCGATTTCAAACTCATAGCCATCCTAGATACAACTGATAACCCTTATCATTTTATCTTAACCGTCCTGACCAGAGACTTTTGGTTATAGTCTATCATGCACAATACAACATCAACTCCCTATACTGGAAGAGACGAATCCCCTCTTGACCGCTCACTGCCTCTATATGCTTCAGGACTATACCTAATTAAAACCTATATACATGGCTCTTTAAAACCGTGGTTAGGTAGTAATCAAAATATAGTAGGAATAAATACACACAAGATACTATGGCGATCTCAGGTCAAAAGACTACCCTATACCATTGTCACCAGAGAACTGCTATCTGACAATATGTATAATACCATCTAGGAGTTCTCGACGAGTCCGTTCGGTGTACTCATTCTCTAATGAGCACCTATATACAATCTTTGGTTTCAAACACCAATAGTTGTCGGACCAGCCATCGTCCCGGTTGGGGTCAAGAAACGTATACATTAATCTACTCTAGAGTACTGATGCCCTATCTCGACACTCTCACGACTAGGAGCATTTAAGGATGTGCTTATGGACTACCCATGCCCCACTAGTATTATCATATCATAATCCTGGTAGTCAAGCAAAGATCCTAAGGGTTTTATCAATATGTATTAGCGCTACATAATACTAAATAAAACATATACACATCAATGATAAAACAAACCAAATACCATACTATCATCTCAAGCAAGAATGTTCTATCTATATAGGTCCATGTACAATTACTATAATTGCCTTCAGGTCTCCAATATCTAACGATCTCCCACTTGTACTCAAGGACAATTATTGCAGTATCATACACCCAACTTCTCTAACAATAATTTCACAAACTGTATTTGAGAAAAAACCTTAGTGAGTGGATCCACTACAATGTCTCTAATTTCTTCTCTCTTTATCTTAATCTCGCAGAGATCAACTATCTCCTGAATCAAGCGATACCCGCCTTAGAATTTTTTTGAATATTTGATAGGACCAAGTTCAGAATTGAACATACTTATCCAAAGAGCTTCTCAGGCCGCATCATTGGCTGAGTCATACTAAGCATCCAGCGTCATGTCTGCCTAAGTATCATTCTTGGAAAATTTCCAATATACTGCTTCTCAAAAGAGGGTAAACTTAAAACTCATTACAGACATTCTGCCATCTATGTCATCTTGGAAGCTGAAATCGGTAATCGCCTCTATTTGGAGGCTGCCATTACCATAGAACATCTCTTTAGTACTTCACAAGTACTTGAGAATGTTCTTCACTGCTTCCAATATTTCTCCAGGATTAGACTGCTATATGCTTACCACGGTAAGTGCATAAACTATATCCGGTCTGGTACAACATCGCATGATAGACCATACTTATGAAATATAGGGAATGCCATTCATGCGAGTCCCTCTCCTCATGTAAGACATATGTTTAGAGAGGGTGACTCCATGATATGCTAGTATACTACCACGCTAGTTTTCCATTCTAAACCCTTTTAGAATGGTTTCAAAGTACCTGGATTGGGACAATCTCAAAACCCTTCTAGATTTATCTGTATGGATCTAGTCCCCAGAAAGTATGATAAATTACCCAAATCCTTCATGGAGAAACTTTTGCGACAACCATAGTTTGACAGAATTATAGCATAAGAACATCATTTCTTATCAAGAGGATGTCATCCACACACTTGCCATCCATACACTATACGACGAATATGACAACACTCCCTACAATTTTCTTATAAATACTTGGTTCATCTATAATTTTGATGAAATCAGACTCTTTAACTATCACATCAAAAGTAGACTTTCCACATAAAGATATAATGTCAGCTACCAAAGGTATTGAAGACGGTGATGCATGGATATGATATTTCGATGGCACAGCCAATAAGAACAGCAATGGTGCGGGAGCAGTACTTATTTCTCCGACGGGAAACCATTTACCACAACCCTCCAAATTAATTTTGAATGTACACACAACATGGCAGAATATGAAGCTTGTATTATGGTGGTACAAATGACGATACAAAACAAAATCAAGAAGCTGGACTTACGTGGTGATTCTTGATATCTCGAATCACTGGAGAATTCCAAACCCGAGACGAAAAGTTAATCTTTTATAATGATTTTCTGATCCAGCTCAAGGAAAACTTTGATGAAATTCACTTCGAATTCCTGCCACGCACCAATAATCGTTTTACCGATACTTTAGTTACTTTAGCCTTATGGTGTGACATCCTAGAAAGTGGAACCTTTAAAATCCAGATCACCAAGAGAGAAACTCGTATCTATTGCTGTAGTGCAAAGCAGGTCATGCCGAACAATGCCCGAAAACCCTGGCTCTATGATATCAAGATGTTTATAAAGGATCTCGCTTTACCGGAAGGGACTCCAGTAGATCGAAAGACGCTCGTCAATCTTGCTCGAAATTTTGCAATCTGGAATGAAGAACTTTACAAGCGGTCATTTGAAAGAATACTGTTGCGGTACTTAGAAGAAGAAGAAGCTCAGAAAGTGATGAAGGAAGTACATTCCGAAATCTGTGGAACTTATATGAGTGGCAACACACTCGCGAAGAAGATTTGATGACAAGGTTACTTCTGGTTAACCATGGAAGTCAATTTTCATCAACTCATAAAGAAGTGTCACCAATGTCAAATACACTCAAATCTCATCCGTGTCCCATCGGCTGAGCTTCATAACCTCTCCGCGCCATAGCCTTTTGCAACATGGGGCGTAGATATGGTCGGTAAGATATCACTAAAAGTTTCAAACGATCATGAGTTTATATTGGTCGCAATCGATTATTTTATTAAATGGGTTGAGACTGCATCATATACAAATATCAAAACCAACCAGGTTGTCAAGTTCTTAGAAAATCTAATTTGCCAATTCGGGCTCCCTCACGAGATCATAATTGACAATGGGACAAATTTCACCGTGAAGAAAGTTCAAGACTTCTTTGAGAGTACAAGATCAAACATCGCTTCTCATTACATTACATACCACAAACAAACGGAGCGGTCGAAGCAGCTAACAAGAATATCGTGCGAATACTAGAAAAGATAGTCGTGACTCACAAGGATTGATATGAGAAGCCCCCCTGCGCTTTATCGGCATACCGAACGACCATTAGAACTTCTACTGCAGCCACACCATACTCACTTGTGTATAGAAACAAATCAGTCCTCCCTGTAGAAGTGATGATACCTTCAATGAAAGTCTTGATAGAAGCTGAAGGTATAAACGAGTTTGAATGGTTCCGAAACAGATTCGATGAATTGGACTTCATTGAAAAAAGAAGACTAAAAGCTCTATGTCTCGCATAGTCCTATCAATGAAGAATAGCGAGAGTATACAACCAGAAGGTCCATGAAAGATTGTTTTAGAAAGATGATCTCGTCCTCAAGAAGATATGGCCAACAAGGGTAAATTCGCGCCGAATTAGGAAGGACTGTTCGTGGTCAATCTTGCATATCCTGGAAATGCCTACCTAGTCATCATCATGGATGAAACGGATAGCATCGGTCTTATAAATGCTGAATACCTTCGAAAATACTACATTTAAATTCGAGTTTCCACTATAAAGTTTGCTGGACGGGGCTTTTATTTGATCGGCACTTTCCAAAAAATACCATGTACAAATTATTTCCATTTGCAAACCATTTTGAGCCTTTTAATTTCTTTGATACACCCTTGTACATATTGAAAATGAGTTGTCATCCTAAAAATGCCAATTTTTTTTTTGCAAAAATGAAAGAAAAAAATCATTAAAAGAAAAAACAAAACAAAACAAAAAAGCAAAAATGAAAGTGGCAAGAAAAGAGATGAGCAAATTATCGATACTTTTGGTCGCCAGAATTACTATCATATTTTGAGCCTAACTGACATCTTTTGATCAACCCTAACCCCATTACAACCAAAAAAAGTCCTCACAAGTCCGGCAAGAAATATAGTGAGAGATAAGAGTTATGATGTATCTGATCCCAGTTTTAATAGTATTTAAGTTATCTTTCAAAGAAATCATATTGGGGGCATGACTGTTATCATTGTATATATTTATTTCTATTTCAGAAAAAAAGGAAAAAGTTAAAAAAAAGGGTTAGTCCGCAAACTAAAGAGGCATGAATGAAAACTTAAAAAGTTTTCATGAGTAAAAACTGTAAGACTACTCGTGAGCTTGCGAATACCCAAAAGGGCGTAGACTCGTAAAAAAACAATAATATCCCACTAATAGGTGAAAATTTGCAAAGGCCTTAGTAGTACTTACAACAGTCGCATATTCGGTACTCTTCCGGTATGACCAATAATGCAGAGAGTCGAAAAAGAAGAATGCGCGTCAATAGGTCATGGTTTTTAACTAAAGGTAGTGTGAAGCGATGATTAGAACGATTACTAGGTTTCAAACAGGCCTCGTCTATCAAGATTCTTAGTTCATTCACTTTTACTCAAACACGTATCGCATACTCAACGTTGATAACCATTGAATCTATCTCATCTTGTCTATGATTCGAATGCACATTTTCCAAAATCACAACACGCATTTCAAAAATAAGTGATGGGTGATGCTACTCCATGTATCCAACATGGATTTGTTCTTGGAACCAGAACTAAGGGTTTGGAATTAGAACTAAGGGTTTGGAATTCCACAACTTCTTGGGTTGATAAGTTTCTGTCAAAAGCTTAGTTCGTCCATAGATGTAAAACTACGACCATTAATTAGGTGAGTTTGTCTTGCTGGCTGACGTAAAAAGGATCTAGTGCCCTACTTGGTTGGACAGTCGTGGTACTGCTGCACGTCAAGAAGCAGAATTGGTTATATATATACATACATAAATATGTTTTCACAAAAAAGTTTTTGTTTCTTTATCTTCCAAAGCAAACAATCTTTCAAAACAATAATGTGCTTTTTCAAGATCTCCTAAACTTTAAAAAAACTCTTTTTCCTTCTCACGGGATGAGGTACTAATTAGTTGATTCTTCGTATCAATTAGTTGGTCTTCATTCCTAAAAGTAAAATTCAAATAAATTGGTATTGTTTGAAGGTATTAATCCTAATCTATAGGATAAGCCTCCTACTCCGTATCCCCGAGCTCTCATCTGTTATCTTGTTACAGGAATAGATCCCCTGCTATTGGATAGTTCCCCTTACTAGGTTTCGGCCCATCATTACATCATCTTTGCATCATTTAGAATAGTTACATCATATAGAATAGCCGTATCATCCGTGCACCACATAGATTAATAGCATCTTGAATCCTGGCACTCGACAAGGGACGGTGTTTGAGAGTTGATCGGCCACTCACCCCAGAACGAATTTCTCATGAGGCTAATCCCCTATCTGAAAGCAGGAGGCTGCTCTTTTTTCTATTTAAATATGATTTTTGCATGCATTTGCATCTGCATATCTTCAAAAAAATAATGCATTTTGCTGCTTCTCTATGGTGTCTCTAGACTTTACTAATCGGTTGCCTTCAATGGCAGCCAACCTCTGTCCAAGAGAGGTATTTATAGACACCCCAGCGAAGCAGCGATTTGCGAATTTACTCTTTTACCCATGCATCATTTTTGTATCATAATCTTCCATCCTCATCATGCCAGCGCATCTGCATCATGTCATTCAGCTCATTTTTGCATAAAAATAAATATTTGGTGTACATGAAGTCAACTTAAGTGCATAGTTTAAGATTTGTTCAAATGATCGAAATACCCTTTTCGAAACGCTCAAAAATCCGTATCTAATGAATTCTTGCACGACTCGTCATAAAGATTTTTGTAGAGCTTCTTAATGATTTATCATGAATTACCAAAGTATAAAGTTCATATTGAATTGTCAAATTCCTGGAGAACTTTCAAGATTATTCGTGAAATTTGAAGACATTTGGTATTGTTTGCTATAGGTTTGAATATGCGCGATTATGGGTTCATTAAGCTAGTCATCTTATCAATCACTTGATTAGCGATAATTAATGGCCACTTGACTTGTCAAACCTAAAATATAAGATTCTTTCCTTAGTAAACCATTAACTTAACTTACATCCCATGAATACCAAAACATGCATCTTTTTACCTAAAGCATAACTAATTTTCACATTTTTGTTTTATTATGAAATGCTTGGTGTCTAAGCATTTCATTATGAGATAAACTTAGGTGATGGTTGGTATTAGTTATCCCTACAACATCTTAATTACTCAATTCCATAGAATCAATCACAACCCTCCGTTTCATATTTTAACCACTCCTTATTTTATAAATAAACACATCTCTTGAGAATGAGGGGATGTCTATTTTTCTTCTTGACTCTCTCAATTATTCTCTTGATATTTTCAAGAGCTCAAGCCTCCATCGCTCTCAATTGAAAATAAACCTTAGATCAGCATAGAAAACCCAAAAAACCAACAAAAATCTAAAAATCCCAAAAAACCACAAGGTAGAGAAAGAAAGACCTGATCTTTCCTATTTAGGATTAGGATTTAGGAGCGAACGCCCTATCTTCAAGTTCTAGATTATCTAATTTAAGTTTGAATCCTTCAAATAACAGTTTTGAAAAAATGGGGATTCAAGATCCCCGCTTTTTGTTTTCTTTACTTTTCATGCATTTTTAGCCCATTTTCCTTATTTATGTAAGTAAAATGGTTCTTCTCTTTATATTTCCTCCTTAATCTTCTTTCTTTTTCCTTGAGACTGAGATCTTATTCGATAAAGAGAAGAGAATTCTTCCTACGACTCTCTTCATAGATCAAAAATCTCCAAAAACCAAAGAAAAAAGTTAAATGGTGTAATTCTTCTGTTTTCTTCTTGTTTTATTTCATTTCTTTATAGACTATAATTGAAAAAGCAAGGATAATAGGATTTTATCCAAGAACCCTCTCTTAGAAAGCTTTTGAAGATCAAATCCGAAACAAAAACAAAAAAAGTTTGAAAAGAACGCTTATCGGCGGAATACCGATATGCAATTTTTCTGCGTAGACCGTATATTTTTGATCATTTCTCACTCTACAGACTTTCAAATCTATTGAGACTTGTTTTATTATAAATTATACTCGATAAGCTTTTTAATGGTGCAAGTTTCATCGAATTTGAAGTTCTAGATTGGGAGATATCGATATTTGAAGTTGCCTATATTGCACTGCCCGATAATATTGTTTTTTGCCTAGGTACCCAGGTGCCTTTTGATAAGGGGCCCAGATACCCCGAGATACTCAGACGCTTTTTAATAAGGCGCCCATGTATCCAGACAGCCCTAGTCTCTGTTCCTGATGTTTCTTTTGTTATCGGTTTCGCTTTTCCTTGATCTTTCCCACTGATAACTCATCTTTAATACCTCCATGCACGTATATTTGCATCGTGTGGGTATTTTTGGAGGCAAAACTTTGATAAACTCTTTCAAAAAAAATTCTTTCAAATTCGAATGGTGCCCGATTAGGATATCTCTTTGGGTAGCCGACTCTTGTCGCGTTTTTATCGAGATCATGCGGTTCCTTACCTTGTATTCTTTGGTTTTCCATTTCATTTCGCCATTACTCTCTCTCTCTCCCCTCTCTTTCTTGCGTCTTTGACGTAAGTGGCGACTCGGGTTAGCTAACCCGGACTTCGCCTCATTTGTGGCTTCTCTTCTCCTTCGTAGGTTGGTTGCTACAGTAAGTGGAAGGCTTGATGTTGTACCAGGTTTTCCTCCATTTAGTGTATTGCTTTCTGCTAGTACAACTCTGTGTCTCTATAAAAAGAAAATAATAATTTAGGTGTAAACGAGATTACAAAGCGTAGTTTAAAATATATGACCCAAGAAAAACAAATGAGGTGCATAAATAACTATGAATATGAAGGAATTTACTTATGGCCACAGCAACAATTATAATTTTTAGCTAGTTGCATCAGGCATGCCTTTACCTTAGCGTTCATAGCCTTGAGATATTTTCCAACACTCGTAACAGTTCTCCCGCTTCCTATTTCCTCTAGAAAAACGTCAACTTGGCTATGTGTATCCTCCCATATTTCAGGACATGTAATCTCACAGTGTATCTGAGAATAATTTAGAATATCAGATATATGCAATATAAGCAGATGTCTAGAAACAGTATGACTGCATCAAATACAACATAAACAAAAGTCATAAATACAACCAAACACCCTGATTTCAAAGTAGCAATCACTGAACTAACAAAAGAAGATTAATGATTCCTAGAATGAAGAAGTCGATCCTATTTACTTATATATCTGTTTTCTTTCTGCAACCACAACTGTTTTATGTCAACATCACAGTAGCATTTCGGCTTTTACATGGAGTAGAACAGTTTAGTTATGCAGGACATGAAATAAAATTTTGCTGTTAAAAAAATCAACAAGATTGATATGATCTCTACCACATAAAGCCTCTGTAACTCTGACCAAATATTTATGATTACTTTTATGTAACAAGCATCCATTTACCTAATGTGTTAGAAAGATCCTTGAAATAAGCTAATCCTGGCCAATCAAACTGTAATAAAGCAACTTGGAAAACAACGAGGATAGCAGCAGAGCAACCAAACTATTAGACATGCCTATTAAGTATTGAAGGATGCCGATATGATCCTAATTGATTAACCTCTTTGAACTTGAGAGATCGGATAATTACAGTGTGTTCTTCATACTCGTAGCCGAATCTCTCCAACCTAGCCACTTCAACACAAGCAAAAAATCAAGGGAATTGAGATTTATTAAAAAAACCAAAAAAAAAATTCTATGGTATGAGATATGAAAGGTGAAATCTTTTGCTTTAATACCCAGATAAATTAGAATTCAACCATTTCAAGTTGAGAGATCAGATAACTACCTTGTGTTCTTCATACTCATAGTTGTTATTAGCACTCCGCAAGCTTTCTCTACCGCATCTTTATGCACCGTCAGATTTTGAACCATCTCGAACTCACTCGAGATTCTACAGTAGGTGATGAGGCCATTGATGCAATTACAGAGCGGGTCAATTCTATTGCTGTGGAGCTCAGTAACGAAAATGATTTATTTCTGAAATTTTAGTGATGAATTATGGTGTTGTTACTGTTCTTGCTATCTATTTTATTTGCGTCAATCTCGTGTATATTGTGGATGTGTGTACCATGTGTGAAATATATTGTGTATGAACGTGTATTTGTCTGAGAGAGAATCAACATTTGAATTAAAATGAATTAAAGTATTTTTTTATAAAGAATTAATGTTTAAAAATCGGATAACACCTTCTTTGTAAATTTTGAATAAAATTCATATACAAGGATAGTAAAATAATAGCATCCACAGATGGAGCGAACTAAACGCCCAAACGGTAGAGACTGAATGCCCAAATGGCGAAGACACAATCCACGCAAAATATACGACGCCCAAACGGCGAAGGCCAATAAATTGAAAACAATAAAAACTGTAAAAATAAATAACAAAGTCATCACAACACAATAATCCATGCAATCTATCGAAGTCGTCGCACCATCCCTGGTGTCCTCCTTTTTGCTACAGGATGTCGAGGCTGTGACGGTCCGGCTTCGTCGGCAGCAGGTGGTTGAGACAGTTTTGGCTGTGATGGTCCATACTCATACTCATCGGGGTGCTAATGCGGCTCTGGCTGTGCCTGTCTAAGTCTTGTTCATGCATATGCGATAGAAATGGTTGGTGCGGACACAGGTGATGGAGGCACAGATGGTGCAAGAATGGCTGGTGTAGTGCCACGCCTTGCTTCCCAAAAGAATGGTAACGGCACGTGACAAGGTCCGCGGCGTATTTATTCCGAGAAGGTCATTTCTCAAAGTAAATACGCTAAGCGTCTATAAGCAACATAAAGTAGCAAAAACAAACAGAAGAATGAAATCTAACTTTGATTTATTACATTCAAGATTCATAATTGGCAAAATATCCGAATACAAGATACGATAACATGATAAGCCTTAACAAGGAGACACACAAAAATAAGCTGAAATGAAATGAAAAGCTGAATAAAACCAGACGTCCGATTGTGATGCGAACTAATTGTACTCCTTTTCTACCGCTTCTATCTCCTCTGTCTCAATACCACCAGACGAACATTCCAAGAAAAAAGAAAGATGGGTGGAATGCCCATCAGCGAACTAACGCTCGGTAAGTCCCCAAAAGGATGGTGTGATGTATATAAATGAAATGCAAGGTGTAATGTGATATATGGTATAGCATGGATATAAATTATGAACATGTAAACAAGTATAGTAGCGTGCATGTCAACTATATTAGCATGACAAACAAGTATAACATGGTCGTGGAGTGTAGGTATAGTGAACATGAAGGGAATATAAGTGTCCTAAAAGGTCTCTAAAAGGGTAAAAGTAACTAACGTGGGTTCAAGGTGTGAGTATCAACCAAATTTTAAGAGTATTCTCGAACCCAACAGGCTGTAATTCAAGGATAAGGAACTGCGGGCCCTCATGATAGTCAATAACGTGACTTCGACCGTCGTCGAAATATTCCAAAGTCAACAGGTTATAATTTAGGAGCAAGAAAATACAGACCCTCATGATTGTTAGTATTCGTGATTGTTAGCATAAGACTCTTAAGATTTCTTCGGACTCACAACTCAAACTACACCAACACCCCGTATATATTAGTCTATAGTTAAAATTACAAGTATTGCCCAAATCCATGAATACATTAAGTTTTCAAGATTGAGTTCTGTTCCCCTCCGAAAGACGGCGCACAGGACCGCGAAGTCCTGACGCTGAGATTCGGGGCAGATGCTATTTGGTTTTATCCGTCCACCTCTCCGTAGATACCAAGTTTATTTATGGCACCGTGTATCGGAGGTTTAGACGGATGCGGCCGATGTGGCAGACTTCGTCAGATTCCCCCTTGCTTGAGGGGTTTTTTTTATTGTGGGGACGCTCTTCCCTGCAGGCGCAAGCCCCTGCAGTTAATTACGCTACCGTATCGCGGTAACAACTTTCTCCTTCTCCATAATTTCACTTTGTGTCGTGTGTGTTTGTTTTGGTTGTGGTTGCCCGTGGATTGTATACGGAGACTGAGTAATGCCGTCGCCCGTAGGACGTGGATTAGTCCAAATCCGTATTTACTTAGATTTGGGTTTGGTGTTTTTAGTTTAAGGATGCATCAGTCGCGTTGCGGCTAAGATCAACTTAAACGTTCGTCAAAGATACGTTAGTCCTGTTTTGGACTAAGATCAACTTGACGTGATGATCGATTTAATATCTGGCCATCGGGACTCGTCACCTCTCTAATGTCGTTGAAGGATTACAACGGCAGATGTCAGAGGAGTTCAGAGATGTACCCTGGAACCCAGGTTGATTTGGAGTTTTATAATCCGTTTGAATGTTTAAGGATACGTTAGCCGTGTTTGGGGGCTAAGATCAACTTAAACGGGATCGTTTAGATCCGGCAAAGGAGCATTTGGAGGCTCTATTGTTCCAGTTTAGGGACATAGTGGTCCGATATTTGTTTAGGGACGTCTCGGTCCGATATTAGTTTAGGGACGTCTCGGTCCAATATTAGTTTAAGGATGTCTCGGTCCAATATTGATATGTGGTTGTCGGGACCCGTCACCTCTCTGACGTCGTTGAGGGATTACAACGACATGTGTCAGAGGAGTTCAGAGATGTACCCTTGAACCAGTCGTAAATTGATTTAGGAGAGCATTTTTGCTCAGTCAATTTAGTTTGGGGACTTACGGCCATGATCGAGCTAAGTCCCATTGAGAATATTCAAGATTTTTCTTGATCTTTGGCCTATTAGGCCTGTGCTAGGGCTTTGCCCATATTTAATAATGCACTGCATTTTATTCTGGTCTGCTAGGCCTTTTTGATTTGGTCTCTGTCCCTTTCTTTATGATGCAGAGCATCTGTTTTGGTTTGGGCTCTGCCCTTTTTTTTAAGTAATGCATTGCATTTTATTAGGCCCGTTAGGCCTTCTTTAATTGGGCTTGGCCCTTTTGTAAGCAATACAGTGCATTTGTCTGGCACTTTGCCCCCCTTTATAAATGCGTAGCATTTTTATTATTTCGTTTGGGCTCTGCCCATTTATAAATGATGCAGAGCATCAATTTAATTAGGCATGTTTGGTCTTTTAATTGGGCCTGGCCCCTCAGTAAAAGAAATGCATTGCATTTGTCAGGCGCTTTGCGCCAATTACTGAACGCAAGCGCTTGTGGTGAGGACACGTGTCATGCTCTGGTGAGCGCAAGCGCAACAGCGCAGTGCGCTGCGCTAGTGCGCTGCGCTGTTGTGCTGCTGACACGTGGCGCGCTCTGGTGAGTTGCGCCAATTCCAGAGAGCAAAGCTCTATTTCAAGAGCGCGTAGCGTAAGTGGTTCTATAGCTAACACGTGGCGCTCTCTTAAGAGCGCAACAGCGCAGTTTGGAAGTGCAGAGCACTAAGAATATTTTAGATTCAAGAACAGAAGTGCAAAGCACTATTTGATCTCTTGATCTAAATTAGATCAAAGAAAAATAAATTTTTTCTTTTTGGTTCAAGAACCAGAGGTTCATAAAGGTGCAAAGCACCATTTTTATTTTGTTGTTTTCTTGTCTTTTAAAGAACCAGAGGTTCATGAGAAGTGCAAAGCACTGTTTATTATGTGAAGAACATTGATCTGGTTTTTTGAGATTTCTTTTCTCTCTTGAAAGTCTTTACCTTTTTTTTCTTGAGGAGTTCTTCAGAGTTCTCTTTCTCTCTCTTTTTTTTTTTAGAAAATATTGATGCCTTTGAATTGAGGCCTAGGGTCCTTTTTATAATGCCCATAAATTAGTTAAATTTGTTAAAGAGATATTTCTCTGAGTGATTTGGGGAATTTTCCCCACCGTTGGATCTTTGATCCAAGGGCATCTGCTTTGCAGAAGAAAATCTTCTTGTTTTAACAAGAACAGAAAAGATTTCTTAAAATTTTAATTCTGTTTGGCGCAGATGCCCCAGCGCGTGACACGTGTCGCGCAGCGCACAGCGCAGCGCAACTGCGCTAGCGCATCTGCGCTGACACGTGTCGCGCAGCGCAGCACTTGCGCAACTGCGCTAGCGCATCTGCGCTGACACGTGTCGTGCAGCGCAGTGCCTGGGCAACTGAAGCGTTGCTTCCTTAAAATAGAGCTTTGCTCTGATTGGGCGCGCCTTCTTGGGCGCTGCGCTGACGTATCAGCGCCGGACATGTGGCGCGTTGCGCCCGGGATTTGAAGCGTTGCTTCAAAATTTGAATTTTGAATTTCCAGCAGAGC
Source organism: Agapanthus africanus (assembly GCA_030015575.1). Lineage (NCBI taxonomy): Eukaryota > Viridiplantae > Streptophyta > Magnoliopsida > Asparagales > Amaryllidaceae > Agapanthus > Agapanthus africanus. The sequence goes on along the minus strand of CM057347.1, from coordinate 429,166,051 downwards.
TTTGCTCTGATTGGGGGAAACAAATGCCCCCCCACCGTTGCGCTCACGTGGCGCGCACCTGAGTGCAGCGGTGGCAAGCCCCTGACAGTTGGATCAAGGGGTGAGCTGAAAGGGCGCAAGCGCCTTATAAATAGGACCTATGGCCCTTTAGAAAACTTCACCATTTTCTAGATTTTGATTCCAGAGCTTTGCTCTTGCTTAGAACTTCAGAGCTTTGCTCTCATTTCCAGAACTTCAGAGCTTTGCTCATTTCCAAAGTTAAAAACTTTAGGTAAAATTAATTTAAATCAAATTAACTTAAATTAATCTTAACCAAAGAGCTTTACTCTTACAGATCTTTTTATCTAAAGAGATCCCCATTGGGGTTTCATAAACAGAGCTTTGCTCTCAAAAACTTGTAGATCTATAGAGATCTTGTTCATAGGTTTTAACCCATAAACAGAGCTTTGCTCATAGATCATCTGTGGATCTTTTAGATCTAAAAAATGAAAAGTTTTCACAAGTTTTTCGTGGATTTTCCAAGATTTCAAAAATTTTAATTCTTTTAGGTGTAGACATTTTCTGATGGACCGTTCCATTATTACCATAGAGCTGTGCTCTTTTTTAAGGAATCTTATTTCCCTGGGGCCAGAGTTTGACAAGTGTCACTCTGTGACAGAGCTTTGCTCTGAAAGAGGAGATTTTCTTCTTGTCTCTAGGGATTCTTCCCACCCCCCCTTTTTTATAAATGGGAATGTTTTCCTGGGGACCAACTGACAATCTCATCCAATGATGAGGTTGTCTGACGTATTGTCACCCATATTTTGTGGGTCCCCCTTTGGTCTCCTACTCACTGCACTGCTGTGTGGTGTAATTAATTAATTTTAATTTAATTTAATTAATGCATTTTTTTTAGATGCCAAACGTTGGAATTACAACACTAACGGCTAAATTTTTCTATTTGCAGCGATCATATCTCTAGACACTTCATTCCCGTTCGTTCACTCGGAGGAGGGATTTCCCGAGGCGCCCTCGGACCGTGAAGTCCTGGACATGATTAAGGAGTATGACCCGGAACACAAGAGTCTCCACCTTTGGGGGTCGTGGTATAATCAGATCATCATTGGCCGCCGGAGCTTCACATGCGCGGTGCCGTCGGAACCCATCACGGCGATTCACTATGCTACCCCACCCTCGGTGCAGTCTGCCGTGGAGATGACGGATTGGACATCGAAGGGTTTTCTTCATCCGGCTATAGATGCCATCCCGGTCCAGCGTCCTATGGTCTTGGATATCCTAGGACGCCGTATCTGTCAGGGCGAGGCGAGACCTTGGGGGCAATCATATAACATTGGTCTGATCCCCCGCCACCCGGTTGGCTATCTACCATGGGCCCGGTACATCCTGTCGACGAAAAAGTCGCAGTTGATAAGGTTAGGACTATACACCGCAGTGTACGTCTTTCTGTTTCAATATCCCACGCTCCCGACCTGGTGGTTTAAGGCTTTCCTGGAGCAATGGAACATTCCTACCCACACTTTCCTTGCCATGGATCGGGTAGTGTCAATCTCTTTGGAGGAGTTCACGGAGGTATCCGGTTTACGAGTCATGGGAGAACATTATGAGGAGTTACTCCCGACAGATGTATACGTCTTTGGTGCTAGGCCGATGGTAAGGGGGGTCACGCCAGAGAATGCTGTTCAGCACCAGTTCCCAAGCTTGATCAAAGTGTTGAACATATATGAATCCCTCTTTGTCGAACATGGGAGTCGGGGAGTTAACTTTGAGGATTTCATTGCTCGGTTTCTTCACCCAAACGTCCTTTCTGCAGACACTGCCAAGTTTGCCACCCTTGAGGACCCTTTCGGTTTAGGTTTGGATAACCTGCCGGCGAATGAAGTAGGCCAAAAGGATTTTTTTCTTCCTAACTTCCCGACCATGTCTCTTGCAGAAGTTGCGGCCCCTGGAATGGATGAGGAGGCCTTTTTCTTAGGATTTCTCGGGCTATGGTTGAGTTGGTTCGCGATCCCAATGCACTCTCATCGGATGCGGCCCTCTGTCTTTTACCCAGCCCACCGGGTGGCCATCGGGGTAAAGGTAGCTGTTGGGATCGCTGGCTTGGCGCACTTATACCACGGCCTCAGTCGAGCAGCAGATGCTAATGAGCCCGGGGTACTGCATGTGGTCTTCCCGATGCATTACTTTGCATCGTGGCTCGAGCTACACACGGCGGGTGTCTTCGGCATGCATAAAAGGCCCTCGTTCTTTGACAAGTGCGGCTTTCCTCGCATTATACAGCTGATCGGCGCATCAATTGTAACCCCATCACCGCGGAACGCCAGGGGCTTACTCCTTCGCCCTCATACCGTTGGAGCCGGTATGTCCTTTGTCGATAAGGTATTGACTATTGGAAAGGTGTCTACCACTGTGACGCGGCCATTACAAGATGTCTTTAAGGATGGAGCCTCAGTTTTGACGGCTCGGGAGACCCTTCACTTATATTCCATAAGACCGGGTTTCCTAGTTTTTAGGCAGAATGGTGTGGCAATTTTTATGAGGTACAACCCGCATCGTTTTGCTTAACAACTGGGCTACGATCAAGGGGTCCCCTTGGAAGCCTTCTTGCTGGAACCCACTGCCACTGAAGAAGGGATGGAGAACGCACTGCACCATTTCATGCGCCTGAATACGAGCTCTCATTTTTTTATCAATGCGCCGGCTTACGCTCTGAGACTCCTCAATGTGTACAAAGACTGGTACAATCATGCAACAGGAGCAGTTATAAAGGAGGAAAGGCGACTGTTGGTCGATCGTAAGGGTGCGCCTCCAGGTACCGATCGCAACGCTCCTTTGGTTCCTAGGACTCCAGTGGTCGCTCCTCTAAAAGATGCCCGGGGCAGACCATCACATGCGCAAAGTCCTCCGCATGGATTGCCGCTTCCCGATATTGCAGATGCAGCCCCAGCGCCTCGTGCTCCAGTGGAGACAGTGGTCGTGGCCTCGCCGGAGTCCGGTGTAGGTGCAGACATCGGGACCCGTCATCCCAAAGTGGCTGCTAAGCGAAAGTCGATCCCACGTGAGCTTAGGGTCGGAGGGCAAAAGAAAAAGAAATCGCTCTTCGCCGCGGACGTCGTGTTCGGTCAGGAACCTCATGCCCCATATGCCGAGGGCCTGATCGAATACGGGACTAACGAAGGACTAGTGATGCCGCCGCCAGACGATACAGACTTGGAGGCTGCTCTCGAAGCTTCAGCGTGGTTGGCGAGGCGTGACGCGTGGCTGGCTAAACTAGCGCAATCAGGTAACTACTAGTCGCCTTTTCTTTATTGCAACATATCCTCTTCATTGCCTTTGACTAACGCTTTTCTTTCCTTTCTTCCAACAGGCATCACTGATGAAGAAGCCATCGCCGCTTCTTTGAAGACTTTCAAGGAAGAGGAACGTCTTAGAGCGTCTATGGGCCTTAGTAAGTTTTAATCCATCAAGTCTCCATCTCCCTCGTGTTATGGTCGATCTAACCTCTCCCCTTTTATTGCAGAAACCTCAATGCCGTTCCCACCAAGCGACGCAGATGTTTTACCAGCTGCCGATGTTCCTGCTTCTTCAGGGTTACCGCAAGAAGTCCATCTTGAGGAGCCGATGAGAGACGCCTTAAAGGCTCTGGAGGTTTCTTTGTTTACGGATGAAGATGCCGCGGTGAAAGAGGCGTCACAGAGGTCCATTGTGACAGCTAGGGAGGAAAGAAAGCGGCAAAGGCGTGAGACAAAGGCGCGCCGGGCTGCCTTGGCTGCGGGAGCGGGCCCCAGCACCGTCCCTCGCGCTGACACTCCATCTGAAGAGCCCCCTGTCGCCCTATCCACTGCTCGCAGGGAGGTGGCGCGCGCAGTTCGGAGCGCAAACGGTAAATCCGCTTCAGGTAATATTTCTCTCAGAGTTTTTGTTATAAGGATTTTAATGCCATTGGTCCTTATATCTCCTATCTTGCAGGGCCAAGTCCGATCGAGGGGGAAGCGGAAACCGTTGATCCCAAAGAAACAGAGGAGGCGGTACCTGCCGAACTCGAGCCGATGGTGGGCAACGTCGTTGTGGCTTTGGAGCCTGAGGTGGAGGTCGAGGGGCCTGCAGCCGAGAAGGTCATTGATGCCGAACCTGAAGTGGTGGCAGATGATATGATCATTATAACTGAGCCTAGGGTGGTGGCGGATGAGGCGCTCGAGGCCGGCGATCTCGTGGTGATTGTGGACGATACAACCGCGACTACTGAACCTGAGAGAGTAGTGGGTGAGGTAGTCATGATTCCCGAGGACGAGTCAACCGCTCCTTCTCTGGAATCTGGCAATACTCCAGTCATAGCCCTCCCCGTCTATGGTCCTCCGCCGTCTCCAGGTCTCGCGAGCACCACGACGGTTCCCATTGAGTCAGGTGATGAGGCCACGGGTGGTGGTCTCATGTCAATAGAGGAGGGAATCGCCTCTGTTTCAGCCGGCAGCTCATCAGGTAAAACCCCAGTTGCTATCCTTTTTTTTTATCTTACAATCCTTTCTGACAAATTCGCATTTGTTGTAATGCAGGTGCAGCCAGTGCCGATGCCCCACTGCTCGAGGGAGCGCCTTCAACGACTGCCTTGGCGGTGGTCACCTCTCAACCCTCTCTCATACCCTCGAAGATGTTGGAGGTATGGGTTTGTAATTTATTAATCTTATCTTCCAGATGCATAATTTGTGTACTAAAGTTATACTATTGTGTCTTTCAGGAGTGCTTTTTGACCATCTTTACCAGATGTTGCTCCCACACTTCTCCTTCCCATCCGAACTCGCTTCTTCGTCTGGTGGTGTTGGTGAGTATGATTTCCATTAATATCCTTCTTTCTTGATTGATGGAATTACTTCTAAACCCCTTTTTTTATTTCGACTGCAGTGTTACAAATCGAAGGAGGGGATGAAAGATCGGCTGCGCTGCCGACCCTTCCGGCCCTGCCATCTGCCTTAGCTGGTACAGCGACTATCACATTGATAAATCCCCCTTTTTATTTTCTGAACTGTTATCTGATCACATCTTGTTTCTTTTCAGCTGTCGTTCCGGTCTCGGCGCCCTTTGAATCTCGCATCATAATGCCAGCAGGTCCTTACCTGAGACGTCCATCTTCGAAAGGCACCGCGAACAGCTTACGTATATTGAGCGATTACATTGAGGAGCTCGACGTCGAGACCCCTACCTCTGCTGTGGATTTTGCTATAGCGGCTAACCCGATGCTGGTGATACTCGTGAACTTTCATGACGAGGGTATCATCGCATCTTGGGTTAACCATTGCAGGGAGATCGAGGCCCGCCTGCATCGGTTGGAGTCACTGCGTCCCGCTCCCGAGGCCTTGGCTGCCAGTAATCAAAGAATAGCATGGATTGAGCAGAGCGCTCCTTACTTCCACCACCTCGAACAAGAAGTCATTTCAAGGCGTAAGGAGCAAGGTGAGACTTCGAGCAAGTCTGCCCAACTACATGCTCGGGTGGAGGCCAACGCCGCACGGCTGAAGGTTGTCTTTGAGGGCCTTCTGCAATGTCTTTCTGAAGGGTTATCATTGAGGCAACACGTTGATGTTGTCGAGCGAGATGCACCCAGCCAGGAAGCAGCCCAGAAGGCGGCGGAGGAGCAACTTTCATCTTTCTTGCAGCAGCGAGCCCGGGTGGAAGCGGAGGTGGCCGCAGCAGCCGCTCAGGAGGAGGCGCTGAAGGAAGTGCGAGAGCAACTTGTGGATTTACTAAAGACACTTCCTCCTCAGTAGCTATCCTTCTTTGTATCGTTTGTAATTGTAGATAAAAGAATGTATATATATTTTTTTATTCTTTGACATAATGTATCCTGTACCCAATCAAGTTTATGAATAAAAGATACACCTTTTTTTTTGTAATGTGTCATTTTCTCCGTCTTTTCTTTCTTTTACTATCAGCATATCACTTTAGCAAACATGGTTGACGGATGATTAGAACGAGTATCCTGACTTTCTTAAGAAATAGCGATGGCTTAGGCCGCAGGTTCGGATCTGCTGCCTAAGACTTTTCAACTCCATGAGCCGTGAGGGTCTCATAGAGATTCTTCTCCCTACGGATCGAGAGGATCTCGTAGGTGGGATTTCTCCTTAGGAATCGTGAGGATTCCTAAGTGTTATTTTCTCTTACAAGTCGTAAGGATCCTATAAGAGAGGACCCACAAGCGGTTGTTTTCCCTCTTACGAGTCGAGAGGACCCACAAGCGGTTGTTTCCCTCCTCGTCGAAATTCGACTTTGGAGAGTGAGACCCGTGAATAGTATGCAAGAGACCATTTTGGATTGACTTGCAGGGTCCCATTGTTCAGGAAGCAAGTTTTTTAGTCCCTGCTGCCTGAGGCTTCATTTGCAAGTTGAGACGAATCGGGAATTTCTCGCGGAGACACTAGTTTTTCTGCGAGCCGACGCGAATCAGGAGGCTCTCGTCAAGGAGTGTTTGTATCCGTGAGTCGAGGAGTTTGCTAGGGATTATTTGTTTCCAAGGCGCCAAGGATTATTTGTTTCCTTTGGGGTTTGAAACGAGTCGAGAATTTCCCACGGAGGCACTGGTGGCTCTGCGAGTCGACGCGAATCAGGAGGCTCTCGTCAAGGAGTGTTTGTATCCGTGAGTCGAGGAATTTGTTGGGGATTATTTGTTTCCCAAGCGCCAAGGATTATTTGTTTCTTTGGGGTTTGAAACGAGTCGAGGATTTCCCACGGAGACGCTGGTGGCTCTGCGAGTCGACGCGGATCAGGAGGCTCTCGTCAAGGAGTGTTTGTATCCGTGAGTCGAGGAATTTGCTGGGGATTATTTGTTTCCCAAGCGCCAAGGATTATTTGTTTCCTTGGGGTTTGAAACGAGTCGAGGTTTTCCCACGGAGACGCTGGTGGCTCTGCAAGTCGACGCGAATCAGAAGGCTCTCATCAAGGAGTGTTTGTATCCGTGAGTCGAGGAGTTTGCTAGGGATTATTTGTTTCCCAAGCGCCAAGGATTATTTGTTTCCTTGGGGTTTGAAACAAGTCGAGAATTTCCCATGGAGGCGCTGGTGGCTCTGCGAGTCGACGTGAATCAGGAGGCTCTCGTCAAGGAGTGTTTGTATCCGTGAGTCGAGGAGTTTGCTAGGGATTATTTGTTTCCCAAGCGCCAAGGATTATTTGTTTCCTTGGGGTTTGAAACGAGTCGAGGATTTCCCACGGAGGCACTGGTGGCTCTGCGAGTCGACGCGGATCAGGAGGCTCTCGTCAAGGAGTGTTTGTATCCGTGAGTCGAGGAGTTTGCTAGGGATTATTTGTTTCCCAAGCGCCATGGATTATTTGTTTCTTTGGGGTTTGACACGAGTCGAGGATTTCCCATGGAGGCACTGGTGGCTCTGCGAGTCGACGCGGATCAGGAGGCTCTCGTCAAGGAGTGTTTGTATCCGTGAGTCGAGGAATTTGCTGGGGATTATTTGTTTCCCAAGCGCCAAGGATTATTTGTTTCCTTGGGGTTTGAAACGAGTCGAGGATTTCCCACGGAGACGCTGGTGGCTCTGCGAGTCGACGCGGATCGGGAGGCTCTCGTCAAGGAGTGTTTGTATCCGTGAGTCGAGGAGTTGGCTGAAGACACTGGTTTCTTCGAAGTTGGAATGAACCGTCGAGATTTAGCTTCGTCTTCTGGCGGAGCCTGTTGGGAAAGTATGGTTCCCTCTTTGTTTAAGCTCTTGGATTGTATACAGGGATCGATGTGATCTTAACTGTAGGGCCAAAGTTTTATCATCATTTTTTTGTTTTATCTCCGCGATGCTTTATCATTTCAGCTTTTATATCGCGAAGGTCGCGATTGCCCAATCATTTCGGCTATTTTTCGCGGTGCCCAATCATTTCGGCTATTTATTTTATTTTTACTTGCTGCTTTTTATTGCGAGTTGCCCAATCATTTCGGCTATTTCATATGCATACATTTTACTTGCTGCTTTTTATTGTAAATTGCCCAATCATTTCGGCTATTCCGTATGCATGTGTGGCCTACTGGCTTTCCGCCGTAAGCCTGAAATTAGACGCTGATTTCGGCATCAACATCGCTACAACTGGGACATTGCCAGGAGCGAATCATCATTTGCTTCTGTCGATGTTGAACAAAGGTGGCTTAGCGACCAGGGTTAGGGTCCTGTCGTCTAAGGCTTTTAACTTTATGAGCCGTAAGGGTCTCACAAAGGTATTTCTCCCTACAAGTCGTGAGGATCTTGTAGGTGTATCTTCTCTTTAGAAATCGTGAGGATTCCTAAGTGTATGTTCCTCTGTAAGTCGTAAGGATCCTACAAGAGGGTTTTCTCCTTGTAAGTCGTAAGGATCCCACATGAGGGTTTTCTCCTTGTAAATCGAGAGGATTTACAAGGGTCGTTCACCATACGAACATATCCCCAGCCACGGATGAAACTTGGTTAGGGAAATGTTTATTCGCGCCCGTGGATTGTATACAAGGGCCAGTATTGAGCCACTTGTAGGGCAATATCTAAAGTTGTGGGGGTTGCTTAAGCACAGGTTGAGGTCTCTGTAACTTAAGACTTTCAAATCCTATGAGCCGTGAGGGTCCCATAAGAGAGTTCTCCTTACAAGTCGTGAGGATCTCGCAAGTGTATTTTCTCCTTAGGAATCGTGGGGATCCCTAAGTGTGTTGTTCCCTTGTGAGTCGTAAGGATCTCACGCGGGTGGTTTCTCCTTACAAGGTCGAGAGGACCCTATAAGTGTCTTTTAACGAGGTTGCGCCCTTTCGGGTTTTCACAAACACTCGCCGGTAGTCCTGCTGTTTTTACTCGCGGAGCCTTTTCAGGTTTTCATCCGTGCCCATTTTGCTTATGGACATACCTTTTTTTTTATTATTCTTTTTATTTTCTTTTTCTCTTTTTTTTTCAAACGAGGTCGCGCCCTTTCGGGTTTTCACGAACACTTACCGGTAGCCCTGCTGTTTTTACTCACGGAGCCCTTTCGGGTTTTCATCCGTGCCCCTTTTTGCTTATGGACATACCGTTTTTTTTTATTTTATTTTTATATGTTTTTTTAATATCTCGTCAGCCTAAAGATGCTGCGGTATTAGTTTAAGGACATTTCGGTCCGCTATTAGTTTAAGGACATTTCGGTCCGCTATTAGTTTAAGGACATTTCGGTCCGGCGTTGAGAGGCTGGCTACTGCTTATAAAGCTTGAGTTTAGGAATATAGCGAGCGGACATAGACGTCGTCATCTATCATTGACCTAGGCTGTGGCTCATTAAGCGTAGTATTTCTTTAGGAAGCGACCGTTTATTGGTCTAAAAGGCCTTTCACCGTGCATGTCCATGAGTAGGTAGGCCCCACCCTGGTAGAACTTATCTATGATGTATGGGCCTTCATAGTTTGGCTCGAATTTTTCCCGCTTGGCGCGATTGGGGATCATAGGCCTTTTGACCACTAGCACGAGTTCGCCTTGGCGGAATGTCCTTGGTCGGGTCAATCTTTCATATGAGCGCGTCATCTTTGCTTTATAAGCTTCCAGATTTTGCTGTGCTATGAGCCGGGTTTCATCAAGGGCGTCAAGCTCCTCAAGCCGAAGGTGAGCATTTTCTTCGTCCGTTAGCTCATGGTGGACTGCCACTCGTAAAGAGGGTAATTCTATCTCGAGGGGGAGTACTGCTTCCGTCCCAAATACCAACGCGTACGGCGTTGTGTTCGTGGCCGTCTTGAACGTAGTTCGATACGCCCAAAGAGCCTCTTGCAGTCTCTCGTGCCAGTCTTTCTTATTTCGGGACACCGTTTTCTTCATGATTTTTGTTAAAGTCTTATTCAAGGCCTCAGCTAGTCCGTTGGCTCGCGGGTTATAAACCGAGGAATATCTCCAGTCTATGTTATGATGTTGCGCGAAGCGACTAATCTTGTGGCTTCTATATGCTGGCCCGTTATCGGAGATGATCCGTCGCGGAGTTCCAAATCGATATATGACATGCGTCCTGAAGAAATGGAGGATATTCTCTGTCTTCACTTCTCTTAACGGTACTGCTTCTGCCCATTTAGAGAAGTAGTCAGTCGTCGCCAGGATGAAACGATGCCTTCTAGACGATGCTGGTTCGATGGGGCCGACTATATCAGTCCCCCACATCTCGAATGGCCAGCTAGCCACCGTTGGATGTAATGGATTTGGATGCTGGTGGATGAAATCCCCATGAATTTGACACGAGTGACACTGCTTCGCATATTCGAGGCAGTCTTGAATCATCGTGGGCCAGTAGTAGCCCATCCGTTTTATCTTCAACTTCATCTTTGGGCCCGCTTGATGAGAACCGCAGAGTCCGTCGTGAACTTCCTGGACGACCCTTTTCGCTTCATCAGGTCCTAAGCATCTCAGCCACAAAGAATCGAATGACCTCTTGTACAGAGTATCGTTGATGAAGGCGAAAGACAGGGCTCGTTTCATGAGCTGATGTCTTGTGGACGCTTCTTCAGGCATTCGGTGGGACTTGAAGTAATCTATGAAGATTTCTCTCCAATCCTCGGTATTTTCCTAATCTTTTACTTGCAGGGTTGTCTTCTCGTTCGCTACTTTTTCTTCGGATGGTTCCGGAGATATTTCTGGCAGGGCAAGCACTCGACGGCTTTGTACCACGATTCTAACGTCATCGAGGTTCTCGTCAGCCAGTTCTTTGGCAATTTTGGCCAACGCGTCTGCTTTGCTGTTTTCCGCACGTGGTATGTTCTCTAAAGTATAAGAGGGGATTTGGGCCAACAATTGTTGCACCTTTTTACCGTATTTCACCAATTCTGGTTTGCACGTTTGGTAGTCGCCGTTTACTTGACTAACGACCAGCTGAGAATCCCCGTATATGAGGAGGTTTTCAATTCCCATGTCAATGGCGATCTCGAGGCCTGCTATCAGAGCTTCGTATTCGGCTTCATTGTTTGTCCTAGGCTCTGTTAAGGAGAAAGCGAAACGCATTATCCCTCCTTGCGGAGTCACGAAGATGAGGCCTACGCCCGATTTGATTATAGGGGTGCTTTGTTTGCGCTTCTTCATGGAAGATGCGCCATCGAAATAAAGCTCCCATCGAGTCTCATCACCGTCGACCGCATCAAGCGCATGTTCGTCTGGAAGATCGCAGTTTAAAGGGGAGTCGGCCGGTATCGGGTGCTCAGCGAGGAAATCGGCGATGGCCTGGCCTTTCACTTCCTTGAGAGTTTGATACGTTATCGAGAACTCCATCAAGAGCAGAGCCCATTTAGCGAGTCGACCTGTCAGTATGGCTTTTGACATTAAATACTTAAGAGGGTCCACCTTCGAAATGAGACGGACCTCATGCGCCAACGCATAGTGCCTGAGCTTTGTTATCGCGAAGATCAACGCTAGGCAGTGTTTTTCAATGGGGGAGTAGTTGCTTTCTGCCCCCAGTAGTAGAGTGCTCTCTCTTTCCCTTGATCGTTCTCTTGTGCCCATAATGCGCCTAAAGAACCTTCGAGGGCGGTTGTATAAAGAATGAGAGGCTTTCCCTTAACCGGAGCAGCCAACACTGGAGGGTTTTGCAGGTACTGCTTGATCTCGTCTAGTGCGCTTTGGTATTTTTGATCCCAGACGAACGGGGTTCTCTTCTTCATCAGGTGACTGTAAGGGCGGCACTTGCCAGAGAGGTTGGCTATAAATCGCCGAATATATGTGAGCTTTCCTTGGAGAGACCGCAACTGTTTGAGAGTCCTGGGCGGAGGCATTTCCATGATCGCCTTGATCTTGGACGGATCTATTTCGATACCCCGGTGTCGGACGATGAATCCCAGGAATTTGCCCGAGGAAACTCCGAATGCACACTTGAGAGGGTTCATCTTCAAATTGTATTGTCGAAGGCGTTGAAATACGGTCTTCAGATGTTCGAGATGTTCCTCATATGATTTGCTTTTAACCACGAGATCGTCGATATAGCATTCGACGATTTCGTGTATAAGGTCATCGAAGATCTTCGTCATGGTCCTTTGATAAGTGGCGCCGGCATTCTTTAAACCGAAGGGCATCACCTTGTAGCAGAATATACCCAGAGGAGTCCTGAAGGCTGTGTGCTTCTGGTCTTCGGGATGCATCTTTATTTGATTATACCCTGATGAGCCATCCATGAAGGAGAAAACCTCGTGAGTAGACGTGTTGTCTATCATCAGTTCGGTGACTGGCACCGGGAAATCATCCTTCGGGCAGGCTTTATTGAGATCCCGAAAATCCACGCATATGCGCACAGTCCCATTTTTCTTCATCACCGGGACAATGTTGGCGATCCAATCCGGATATTGAACCTCCTGGATGAAGCCAGAGTCGATCAGCTTTTTGACTTCAGCATTGATACTCATTTCAAGCTCGAGCCGCATTCTTCTTGGTGCCTGTTTGACTGGTTTGATGTCCGGGGATATCGCCAATCTGTGTACAGCAATTTCTAGATCTAGTTCCGGCATTTCGGAATAGTTCCATGCGAAGCAATCTCTATGCTGTAGAAGCACATCCTTTAACGCAGCTACCCTTTCTTCAGATAGTAACTCGCTGATGAATGTCGGCCGTGGATCGTTTGTCGTCCCCAACTCAATCTTCTTGAGGTTATCTGCAGTGGTATGGATTCCATCTTCCAGCTCTTTTGGCGCTGGTGGGAATTCTGAGATTATCTCGTCGCTGCTGTTTTCGAAGCACCAAGGGAGCTCCTCTATGTCCTCGGGCTCTTCTTTTAATATTGTAATCATGTGACAGGTGCGAATTCGCTTCCAATCCCAATGTGGAACCGGTTCTCCTTTCGTGGCCTTGGGCTCGTACTTCTGTGGCGGTGCTACCCTCCAGTTGTCGGATAGAGCGAACTTGCCAAGCTGATACTGATCTTCGACCCAATTCTTGAAGGTGAAGCAATCTTCAAGAGGATGCCCTATTACTCGATGGTAAGAGCAATAGTCCGGGTGTGAGACTTCGCCCGCTTTTTCAGGTTTTTTAGACTCCGGCAATGTAAGCATTTGATGTTTTAGAGCGAGGTCAAGTATCTTCCTCGTCTTGTCCCGTGGAAACGAGTACGCTCGACCCATTTTCTTCATGAGGGATAAATCAATAACGCTTGTCTCCCGTTGGCGTGGCTTCTTAGCCTTGCTTTGTTGTTGCTGAGCGCCTTTTTGGCCTTTCGATTTATTTCTGCTTTTGCGTCGAGCCTTGTTTATAACAGGTTGACAGGGAGCAGCCTTTTCATCCTTCACGGCCTGTTGGAGAAGGCGTTGCGTTCTAGCTTTCTCGTAGATGACCATTTCGCGGTTATGATCGTCTCGGACTTTTTGACCAGCTTTCTTTATAAGTTTGTCCATTTGTTCCTTGAACGACGGACTGGGCTCCTTTGCATCTGGAACTTTCACTGACTTAGGATTAGCGTCCTCCCATTGAGCATCCGTCGCTTCATCAAGGTCATACACGACGTAGCAGCCGGGTAGTAACTCTCGTTTCTTTGACCTGATGTATCCAAGCCCAATTGTTTCCATTTTCCCATTAGGCAGTTTGCGTTGAGTCCCGGGAACGTTCCAGACTTTGTCATAGAACTTGGCATTCCGAACGGTCTGCTTGAAGGATATCCCCTGGCGCTTCAGCAGCTTCTTCAAACCCTCTGTATAATATCTGGAAAGACGGATAGGCTGAAGCCTGTCGAGCGTGGGATCCGCGCCATGCCAGATTTCTTTTTCCACCTTGGTTTCTTCAGAGCGGTAGAACCAAATTGCTTTCTCGCTTTCTCGCCTGGGAGGGATATAGAATGTTTGTAGCTCTTCTACATTGTAAATATTAAGTGCATCCAGTTCTTTATGGTGTTTAAGCGGCACCATGGCGACTTGTAGACTTTGCTCCTCGTCAGCGGACGTTTGTATTGAAGGTCGAGCAGGGAATACAGCATGGACTTCATCTTCCGAGTCGCTGCCAAAGATCAATGTAGGAGCCGATGGTCCCGGCTTGTGGTATTGGGACGGACCCGAATAAACTATCTCATCTTCCTCCTCAGTATCACTGCCGAAGACAGGGATGGTAGCGTTAGTTTTATCCTCCGGCTTGTGACACTTCTCTGTGTCTTCGAAATCCGGTAAGAAGTATTTGGCATCTTCGTATTTGCGGACCTCGTTCACAGAGAACGGGTTCAGTTCTCCTGTCACGGTATACTCGAAACCATCCTTAAAATACTTCATACACTGATGTTGTGTAGAAGGGATGATGTTGTACTCATGTAACCATGTCGGCCAAGCAAAGCGTTGTAGCATGTCTTGGCATCTATGACGTGGAACTTAATGTCCGTGACGAGTAGCCCGAAGCGTAGCGTCAGTATCACAGATCCAAGAGTCTTTAACGATTGGGAGTCGAACCCGGAGATGGTGATCTTGTCCCGAGCAAGGTGCTGGACGCTCATACAGATTTCCTTCAACACCCGCACGTTGAGTAGGTTAACAGACGACCCGTTATCGATCAGGATTTTGCCTATCTTTATATCATGGCAGTATCCTGAGACATAGAGAGGGCGATTGTGTTCACGCGTCCCAAGTAGAAGGTCTTCATCGCCAAAAGTAACATCGGCCGTGTGCACTTCCTCCAATTCATCTTTCATCTTTTCCTCGGCCAGGCATGCTTGGAATTGTTCCGAGTCTTGGAGCGCCTTAATCAACGAATCTCTCACCTCTTTTGATAGCAAAAGGGCGTCAAGAATGCTGAGCTGTGAGGGCAGCTTCCTCAGATGTGCTAAGACGTTGTAGTCCACCTTATTCTTCTTTGGTGGGTCTTTGGCAGCTATCTCTTCCACCACTTGGTCATCTAAGACGATATCTTCAGAGACCTTTTCTTTCCCTTTATCTTTCCTGTTCGAGGGCCCGAGGTTCTTTTCGGGCAGCGTGCGATTACGTAGCCGGATATTTTCGCAAACCTTCGGTTCTTCTTCTGTTCTCAAAGCGGACTCTTTAAAGAGAGGGGCAAGTTCTAGCTCTTCATCAGAATCACTCCCGAATGTAGGCACTTGTGATCCACCGGTGTTAACCATGCAACAATCGCCAGCAGTTCTTTTAAGCCCTTCGGTCGTATTTCTTTGCTCCCGACGAGTTTTGCGTTTCTCTCGCTTGAAGCGTTGTCGATGAGCAACATATCCTTGCCACCATCTATCGAAATCTTTGCACTCTTAGGTGGGGTGCGAAACCTTCTGATGATATAAGCAATAGGACGGGTGCATTTCTATTTCATTGGTGATGCTTCCTTTAGAGGATGGTAGCTTCATACCCATTGATATGGCCTTAGCAAACTTTTTCCTCATCTTGAATCGGGTTTTGTCGGTAGCGGAGGTGTTCAGCTCCAACGGGATCGTCTCAGCTCCTTCATCAAGTCGCTGGCGCTTGGCCCTTTCAAATATAGCCGCCTCGTTCTCCCGATCAGCTTTACTTTTCAACCGAGCTTCATTAAGGAGTGCGTCAATTACTTCATCTGATGGCCCCAAAACTTTTGGTTCAGGATCTGCCCCCAGCTTTTCGGTTCAAGGAATCTCCTCATCATTCGTGATCGAATGGGAAATCATATGACAGCTCGCCACATATTCCTCGGATTCATCTGATGAACTTTCTCCCTCATCCTCTTCTTGAAAGACATGGCTGAGGAACTCTTGGAACGTAATGGGGGTTCGTGCCCTCTGATTGTATTCCTCCAGCGCGTCAATTTGTTTTTGCAAGTCCGTGCGCTTGTCGTTGGGCATCACGGGCTTCTTCGATTTCTTCTTCTTCTTTGAAGACTTCGACGGCTGGTTATGAGTGTTTGGGCCACTTCCACCAATCTTTTGAGTCGGACGAGGTTTTAGCATTCCCTCCATAATTTGCGGCTCCAATGGGTTCTTCCACTTGATTGCTGGACATGTCTGAAGATCATTTAGCATCCTCTTCGTTTTAGCTGATAATACAACCTCCCAAGGAGCTTCTTCAACGACGGAGCATGTTGCCCCCGACGTATTCGTCCCCTTAGAGGTGTGGGGCTGCGGGGGATTCACCTTCCATTTGTCAGATAACGCGAACTTGCCCTGTCGGTACTGGTTTTCAAGCCAATTCTTGAAAACGTAGCAATCTTCGATCGGATGGCCTAGTACTCGATGATAAGGACAGTAGTTGGGCTCGTTGACGTCACTTGGTTGCAACGGACGTTTTGGATCCGGCAGATTTATGAGTCTGTTGCGCAACGCCAGCTCGAATAACCTCCTCGTTTTATCGCGAGGAAAGGAATAAGGACGTCCCATCCTATCCTCAAGGGGTACGTACGGGCGCATATTATTTTGACAAGCAACCGGCTTCGAGTCGCTCGGCTGTTGTTGAGCATTAGCGACGACGATCGCTTTCCCCTTCCCTTTGTCACTTCGGGAGTCCGGCCTTGGAAGAGGAGGTTTGTGGCCCATCTGATCCATCTGTGCTAGTTTGTCAATCAAGGCCTGGAAGGTAGTCGGCTTGAAAAACATCATAAACTGCGAGATGGTTGCTTGTGGATCGAGGGTTCCCACAAACATACCCACCGCGGGAGCTTCTTCAATGCGTTTCTCACACTTCGACCATAAGTTCCGCCATCGTATAGCGTACTGAACCCATGTCTCGCCGGGTTTTACCCTGGCGTTAATCAGTGCTGTCATCGGGGTACGTTCACTGGCGCTTGCAAAACGCTGAGTAAACAACAGCTCCATCTCCGCGAAGGTTTTAATAGAGTCGTTCGGGAGCTCAGAGTACCATTCAAACGCCGTATCTGATAAGCTTCCAACAAACTGGCGAAGCAACAGCTTGTCGTCACCGCCGGTGTTGCCGCAGAGTGCCCTGAACTGGGCAACATGCTGATGAGGATTGCCCATCCCCTTATAGACATGGAACTTGGGAATCGTATAACCTGGCGGGTACTTGATTTGATCGTACCAACTTGGATATGGCCGCCCCGTTTTTACGACCTGACCGGCCGCTTCGGTCGCATGATGAACCCGTATTTGCTGGGCGATGTATTCATCCAAATCAGCTTTGGAGATTGTATCCTCTTTAGCTGTGAACAGAGCTGATGGAGGATTCGACGTTTCTCCCCTATCATCTTCAAGGATGATCGGGGGATCTTCAGCAGGTGGATCTTGTTGAATCATCATACCCACCATATCCTGGAACAGGAGGGCCATTTTCTTTATGTTGGCTGCCTGCTCCGCAGCTTCTTTATCTTTCTTTTCTAGTACGCGACGAAGGAATTCAGCGTCCGTTTCTTGTTCTTGACGCTCGTCCGAGGATGTTTCAGGGGTTTCTTTTGGCCCTGTAAGTGCGGCCATAGCGTTCATCATTTCTTGGAGCTTCTGCTGCTGCTCCTGAGCCTTGGTCACTGACCTCGTGTGCGGTCTATGACCTGTTGATATGCGGCTATCTTCTTTTCCCGATGCCATGTAAACTGTATGAACTATCATGCCCCCGGACTTAGGGCGTTTAAGCTCACCACCTTTGGCATTTGCCGCGGGCGCGGAGGTTTTCTCCGGCCTTCTTCTTTTGTGGGCCGTTGAGGTTGGAGGGGTTGTTGCAGTGGGCACCCTAGCAGCTGCTGTCCCCCGCTGTTTAATGGGACGGTCCTTGTCTTTTTCCACCTTCTCCTTTTTCTGGTGACGAGAGTGACCTGGGTCAATCACGGAGTCTTGAACCCTCCGCCAAACTTTATAAATTCTTGAGGACAGCCGTTGAGGGGGTTGTTCTTGTTTTGTTTTCGAAACTCTCTCCGTAGGTGGAGGAGATCTTTTCAGTGTAGCGGTTGGAGAGTTCTTACGCACCCTCCTCAGCAGTTCAAAGCTGTTCCCAGTTGGAACAGTAGCGTTGACTTCCTCCATTGGAGCAGGTAGAGTTAACCCTGAGGGGGAGTTGCCCCCTGCCTTCCTCACTCATTGCCAATGGCGACGTCGAGCACGGCGAGCCGTTGGGATTGGCTCATAGATTGAGATAGTTTCTTTTAGCCCCCCGTCTGAATGAGGCGCTGCCGGTGTCAACCTCTTAAAGACTGAGGTTGTCTTCTGAGGTGTGATATCCAACCTATCGAAGACAGATCCTCGAGCAGGGACAGGAGCAGGAATCGTCAGTCTTGAAAAGACTGACTCTTTGACAGGGGAAGCCGCCTTGACGACTTCTGGGGCAGCAGTTATTTCCTTCCTCGGGACAGCCAATTTAGAGTTCTGATTTATCCTGGTGAAAACAGAGGCTGTCGGTTTGGTAGTGAGTGACCCGTTGACAGGGGCCGTCGTAGCAGTGAGCCGGTCGAAGACCGACTTCTTGTTCACTTCCGGTGCAGGTATTGGCGTAGGGAAGCTTGTAGGTGGGATCATGGTCCCAAAGAACAGACCAGTGGTGGCTCGGGTCACCTGATCTACCGGCAGAGTGAGGAAGGAAGCCGCTTGGGGCTCATATGCTACACCTCCCGGTGAGGCGGAGCGTCCGTTGCAGTGGCACTTCGAGCAGTTGGTGTTGTTAGAGGCCATTGAATCTTGAGTTCTGCGCCAGGCAAAAGACCAAATCTTAGTAACTTGAAATCCGAAGGCAACCATTTAACAAACCGCGATTGGTTCGCGAAGACGACACACGAAGTGTGGAGTGGAAAGAGGAAGAGGTCCCACCGGGCGTGCCAGAATCTGTTCCCCTCCGAAAGACGGCGCACAGGACCGCGAAGTCCTAACGCTGAGATTCGGGGCAGATGCTATTTGGTTTTATCCGTCCACCTCTCCGAAGATGCCAAGTTGATTTATGGCACCGTGTATCGGAGGTTTAGACGGATGCGGCCGATGTGGCAGACTTCGTCAGATTCCCCCTTGCTTGAGGGTTTTTTTTTTTTATTGTGGGGACGCTCTTCCCTGCAGGCGCAAGCCCCTGCAGTTAATTACGCTACCGCATCGCGGTAACAACTTTCTCCTTCTCCAGAATTTCACTTCGTGTCGTGTGTATTTGTTTTGTTTGTGGTTTCCCGTGGATTGTATACGGAGACTGAGTAATGCCGTCGCCCGTAGGACGTGGATTAGTCCAAATCCGTATTTACTTAGATTTGGGTTTGGTGTTTTTAGTTTAAGGATGCATCAGTCGCGTTGCGGCTAAAATCAACTTAAACGTTCGTCAAGGATACGTTAGTCCTGTTTTGGACTAAGATCAACTTGACGTGATGATCGATTTAATATCTGGCCATCGGGACTCGTCACCTCTCTAACGTCGTTGAAGGATTACAACGGCAGATGTCAGAGGAGTTCAGAGAT
The DNA here is from genome assembly GCA_030015575.1 of Agapanthus africanus. Classification (NCBI taxonomy): domain Eukaryota; kingdom Viridiplantae; phylum Streptophyta; class Magnoliopsida; order Asparagales; family Amaryllidaceae; genus Agapanthus; species Agapanthus africanus. Next base: position 429,146,812 of record CM057347.1, on the reverse strand, counting down.
GTACCCTGGAACCCAGGTTGATTTGGAGTTTTATAATCCGTTTGAATGTTTAAGGATACGTTAGCCGTGTTTGGGGGCTAAGATCAACTTAAACGGGATCGTTTAGATTCGGCAAAAGAGCATTTGGAGGCTCTATTGTTCCAGTTTAGGGACATAGTGGTCCGAAATTAGTTTAGGGACGTCTCGGTCCGATATTAGTTTAGGGACGTCTCGGTCCGATATTAGTTTAAGGACGTCTCGGTCCGATATTAGTTTAAGGACGTCTCGGTCCAATATTGATATGTGGTTGTCGGGGCCCGTCACCTCTCTGACGTCGTTGAAGGATTACAACGACATGTGTCAGAGGAGTTCAGAGATGTACCCTTGAACCAGTCGTAAATTGATTTAGGAGAGCATTTTTGCTCAGTCAATTTAGTTTGGGGACTTACGGCCATGATCGAGCTAAGTCTCATTGAGAATATTCAAGATTTTTCTTGATCTTTGGCCAATTAGGCCTGTGCTAGGGCTTTGCCCATATTTAATAATGCACTGCATTTTATTCTGGCCTGCTAGGCCTTTTTGATTTGGGCTCTGTCCCTTTCTTTATGATGCAGAGCATCTGTTTTTGTTTGGGCTCTGCCCTTTTTTTTAAGTAATGCATTGCATTTTATTAGGTCCGTTAGGCCTTCTTTAATTGGGCTTGGCCCTTTTGTAAGCAATACAGTGCATTTGTCTGGCGCTTTGCCCCCCTTTATAAATGCGTAGCATTTTTATTATTTCGTTTGGGCTCTGCCCATTTATAAATGATGCAGAGCATCAATTTAATTAGGCCTGTTTGGTCTTTTAATTGGGCCTGGGCCCTCAGTAAAAGAAATGCATTGCATTTGTCAGGCGCTTTGCGCCAATTACTGAGCGCAAGTGCTTGTGGTGAGGACACGTGTCATGCTCTGGTGAGCGCAAGCGCAACAGCGCAGTGCGCTGCGCTGTTGCGCTGCTGACACGTGGCGCGCTGTAGTGAGTTGCGCCAATTCCAGAGAGCAAAGCTGTATTTCAAGAGCGCGTAGCGCAAGTGGTTCTATAGCTGACACGTGGCGCTCTCTTAAGAGCGCAACAGCGCAGTTTGGAAGTGCAGAGCACTAAGAATCTTTTAGATTCAAGAACAGAAGTGCAAAGCACTATTTGATCTCTTGATCTAAATTAGATCAAAGAAAAATAAATTTTTTCTTTTTGGTTCAAGAACCAGAGGTTCATAAAGGTGCAAAGCACCATTTTTATTTTGTTGTTTTCTTGTCTTTTAAAGAACCAGAAATTCATGAGAAGTGCAAAGCACTGTTTATTATGTGAAGAACATTGATCTGGTTTTTTGAGATTTCTTTACTCTCTTGAAGGTCTTTACCTTTTTTTTCTTGAGGAGTTCTTTAGAGTTCTCTTTCTCTCTCTCTCTTTTTTTTTAGAAAATGTTGATGTCTTTGAATTGAGGCCTAGGGTCCTTTTTATAATGCCCATAAATTAGTTAAATTTGTTAAAGAGATCTTTCTCTGAGTGATTTAGGGAATTTTCCCCACCGTTGGATCTTTTCATCCAAGGGCTTCTGCTTTGCAGAAGAAAATCTTCTTGTTTTAACAAGAACAGAAAAGATTTCTTAAAATTTTAATTCTGTTTGGCGCAGATGCCCCAGCGCGTGACACGTGTCGCGCAGCGCACAGCGCAGCGCAACTGCGCTAGCGCATCTGCGCTGACACGTGTCGCGCAGCGCAGCACTTGCGCTAGCGCATCTGCGCTGACACGTGTCGTGCAGCGCAGTGCCTGCGCAACTGAAGCGTTGCTTCCTTAAAATAGAGTTTTGCTCTAATTGGGCGCGTCTTCTTGGACGCTGCGCTGACGTATCAGCGCCGGACACGTGGCGCGTTGCGCCCGGGATTTGAAGCGTTGCTTCAAAATTTGAATTTTGAATTTCCAGCAGAGGTTTGCTCTGATTGGGGGAAACAAGTTCATGTCAAGATCAAATATTCATGTCACGTTTCAAGTATTCAAGTCAAGTTGTATTCATGGTTCGGGTCAAGTCAAGTCTAGCATTTAATTAGATTATGTCAAACATATAATATCTAATTATATTTTCATGTACATATAACAATTTAAAAATCAAGATAAATAAGGTATACATGTTTGAATAGCATGAAATAAGCCAATTATATTATTCAAGTAATGGTCATAAACAGTGCTGTTAAGAAATGTTGTATACGTCTAATCAATCAAGTCAATCAATTTCGAAATATAAACAGAATTATATATCTAAGTTTTGTGCATGCGTGAGTTCCAGTCGCGTCTAAATATGACTACCGGTTTGAGAGATATACATATTTTCGTTTCATCGCGCAGAACAGATCAGAATCTGTTCAACACCGTCGCATATTTTTAAAACACAGTTTGACTTAATTTCCATCAGGTTTCAGGTTACGATAATTATTATAAAATTGTAGGTCTTTCGATGCAATTATCTAAAACACTAAGATTCGCACGATTTGGATTTTTGAAGCTCAAGTTATGATCATTTTAATATCAGCATTTAAAACAGAAATTCAGATTTTTGGACAGCAACTATATGTTATATTGTAAAGCCTATATCGGGTTGTTTCATGCATTTCTAAGTAATATAATATACAGAAAATTATAGCTCTATAAATTATGCATTTATACATCTAAATTTTGTCACGAACAGAAATTGGGAGTTCGAGTTATGTCCTATTTAAAAACAGTGTGCGAATCAGGACAGATTCTGTCTATATCCGTCACTTAGTATTGTAACGCAATTTTCTATATTTTACGTCAGTTTTGAGTAAAACCTTAAAACTATGAAAATCTATATCTTTCGATTTAGATATTCAAAACATTTGAAAACACTTAATTTGGATCAATAATTACAGAGTTATGGTCTCTTGAAGAAGACCCTTAATGACAGTTTTCTGGTTTTAAAAACAGTGAATAAAAAAACTATGTAACTCCTAAACCGTTATTCGGGTTGATATGAAATTTTTTATGTACATTTGAAATTCTATCTATTATTTTATCCTAATATTCCAAGAATTTCCAGAAGTGGAAATTAATTTGTAAAAATTATTTTAAAGATAATGGTTTTGTAAGATCGTATTTGAAAATGCTATGGTATTTATTTATAACTTTGTTTTCTTGTATGCAAAAATAAATATAAAAAATTAAAATTTCAGCAATAAATAACATGAATTAACATATGTGAAGCAAACATATGATCCGGTCATGATCAACCGTCTAAAATAATAATATTTAATATGTTATCAACCATTGCATGCAAGATTTTATAATTAAACATATATGTTTTATTTCAACCATTTTTTAATTTAACAAAAAAACTTTATTATGGGACTAACTAGTTATCTCAAGATTCGGCATGATGGAGGCATGGTAAGGAGATGAATTTCAAGTAGTGAAAAGAAGGAGGAGAGGGGACTTACGGGTTGTGTGAGTCGGTATAACAACCGGTTCACCGATTCGATTCTAACGGCAAAAACAAGTCTATATGATGAAGTTTATGAATGGTACAATACTTCGTTCTTGAATTTCTAAGGACGAAATGAGCTCCGGTGGCGCCAAAACTTTGAAAGCTCTAAGAATGAAGATTTGAAATAATTTTTTTTTCGAGGATGAACAATGAATGAGAGAAGATATAAACCAATATTAATTTGGTCATTGCATTCATTTTGAGAGTTAAAAAGAAAATGAAATGAAAGGTCTCATTTGTAGGTTATTAGAGAGTTTTAAAAAATAGATAAAAATAATTGCAAGAATAGAGATTTGAACATGTGACTTATAGAATAACAATACAAGAACTAAACCAATGAGCTACAAGATATTTCATGCATATATTTAATTAGAATTAAATATATGTTGTTGCTTGAAATGAAAGTGGGCTTTTGGGCTCATAGTTTTTTAAAAGAAAATGAAAATGATATTGGATTTGGGTTATATGCTGGGTCAGGTCTTGTGTTTAATTTAAAATAGCTTAAAAAATGTGTTTGGAAAAAATAGATGGAATAATAAAATAATATATTTAATAGAAAATAAAATATACAGAAAAATACTAATAATAAATAAATACAATATTTTACTAAAAAAAGAAAATACGAAGGTATAGTAATATTGGGGTCGTTACATGTAGGCACGGGTGGTGCAGACACGGCCGGTGGACGTGTAAATCTGTGCATCGTTGTCACACTCCTGATAAGGAACTTGATATTCATAAAGTAGCTCGTTGATTCCCTGAGCCACTAATCCCCTCTTCAGCTATATCCTCTAACGCGTAAATGGTTTGGACCTATATTTATGGTAAATAAGATAATAAATTTCATAAAAATAAGATTATACTTTTATAAGGTTTGATAAAAAGTTACCAAATCTCTCTCTATCAGTCCTCGAAACATATATGAGGTGGACGGAGGGGCAGCTGTGATTCTAAATCTATGGGTAATCATCCAATACCATAAAAGGTATTGGTATATCGGAATACCTGGCTGTATATCATCGGTTATATGGTTTAACCGATCGTACCATCGACCCACCCAAATTTGATACCCTACGAGCCAAAAATCCCCAACTAGAACTCCATCCTGACAGAGTGTCCACTCCACATCGCCTGGTATATGCTGCCTTAAGCCGAACCATCAAAGGACACGATCCGACACGTGTATCTGAATAAAATTGTTGCAGACGATTGGCGTCTGCGCACGCCAAAAGCCGACCCCTGCCAAGCATAATGGATGCAGAGTGCCCATCAGGTCAGGTGTGTACGGTGTCCATGTAACTAATGACTCCTCCATGACATCGAACTCGTTGCGCTAGAAGTGGAGGCTGTGATCCGGTGTCACATCTTATGACCTGGGCACTTTCCACCTCCATAGATATTATATACAAGTTAATATTCCAAAAAACTTGAAATTTGAAATATGCGTATAGGTTCAATTATTTACTGGCAACCATATGTCCTTTGGCCATCTAAAGCGAACTGTGTCGTAATAGTCGGGCGACCAATATAATATGTCCATAACCATATCTGAAATAAAATATGATAGAATACCGGTTTACATTAAATATCAATTAATTATGCAAAATTAGTAGAATGCGGCTTTAAATATTTTATACCTGAAGAAGCGTCAAACAGCCCCCAAAACTCTGTCGCTCCATCAATGCAGCCATCCTCAGCTTGCTGTAGAGGAATGGCAGAGCTGCACTTCTCCACGATAAAGTGGCACACTGGTCAAGATCAGCTAAAAGAGGCAGCCAGGCAAGACAAACTCTACTCTTGCTCCTATCCGAGAACAAGCGAATCCCATCTGATGTAAATGTAGGCTCGTGTGTGCTGCTCGATCGCCGCAGGAGTAGTATCCATGGCAGGCTCAGCACTAAACGTCTCCCGCAGCCAACTCAAGTTAATACTACTACCTCTCTTCTGCCCAACAGGCGGAATCCTACCCAACAAACTGGGACACAAATTTGACCAATCATGGTTGTACTCCACAAAAGTGACCTCTCCGTCTATAGGAAAACCAAGCAGCACAGTGACGTCCTGAAGGGTGATAGTCATCTCACCAACTCTAAAATGAAATGTGGAGGTTTTTGGTCTCCATCTATCTACTAAATCCATAATCAAGACTCTATCCAGATGTATATACTCTAATCTGGATAGAAAATGAAATCCTACCCGTTGCAGCTTAGTCTGCACACGAGCATTTCTAGCTAGGATCCTGCTGCTCTGGACTGAGTGATCAATGCATGTAATCACCTGATCACTTTGTCAATTAAAAAAGAGGACTTGTATCAGTAACGTATAAATAACATATATAATTAAAGAAAATAAAATTACAAAGTTTTACCTATATTAATGCGACGATGGCTAACCTGTGGTCAGCTTGCAAGTACAGAACAGTCGTATCTATAGGTCTAGGCTCCATAAGTATATATGCACAATGAAAATGTCGACTTATATTATCTTTACAAAAATGGGCATGTACAACAAAGAACATATGTGTGCTTGTAAATGGGTATATGTATGTTTGTTTTTATGTTTGCACATGTGTGTATGTGTGTATATATACATGTGTGTGTATTTTCAAAGTATAGGCGATGATTACCAATGGCGACGTGGAGCTGGAAGATTTTTGCAATATGCCTTGTTATGACCATACTCATTGCAAATGCTGCATCTATTTTTCTTACATCCTTCTTGTGAATCATCCATAACACTTTTGATACGAGTAGAACGTGGTTGTCCTACTTGTCTCCTTCCGATAGATGGTAATATCATTGGACCGTTGTATGCCTTCAAATATCGGCTATCTGGTACATGATGGAACAACGGAGCATAAGCAGGTTTGTATTTGGAGACAGAATACCACTTCGAAGTAAGATCATGATGTGCAATGTTCTCCCCACTCTCTTCTCGTGTGCATGCTGAAATTACATGTGAATAAGGAAATTTTTGCAATTTAAGTATATTGCACGTACAACTGCAGTTCCTACCATCGATGACTAGATCGTAATTTTTTCCACCTTTGTCAGTCACCTACTATTCAGACTGGATGAATCTCATGATCCAAGCATACCTAGTATCAGTAGCCATTTTTGTTATTAATTGTTCGAACTTAGAACATAACTTTTTGTCCACTCTTGTCTCTCCTGACGTCGTGCAAAGAAGTATTTGTTCGTCCTGTAAAAAGTCCGTCCTACTAAGACCTGAATAGGCAAAGATCGAGATCTATTGAAGACCCTATTAAAGCTTTCTGAAGCATTCGTAGTCATCATGAAAAATCGCCTACCACCATCTTTCGAAAGTGCCTATCTTTTTTCTTCATTTTTAAGACTACTTTCAATCCAAAATCTGCTCTTGGACATATACGTTTAAGTTCCTCTCTCAGCTCTATATATGTCAAGTCATCTAGTGCATATGCAATTTGAGAGAACAAACTCTGCAAGGTTTTGCCACTAAATCCAGCAGTTGAGAGGTTGGCCCTGATACGTCGCATACAATAATGATGACTATGAGGTTCCGGTCATGATTTTCTTAGTGCATTCAGAATCCCTTTCATCCGGTCAGATATGAAATTATTGTGCCTCCCTCGCATGGATGGAATATAGAGATAAATGTAAGCAATGAGCTGTTGGGGTTTGCTTACCACCCTCACTAGTTTCTAACAAGCATCAAGTATACAACTTTAAAAAAACCAGGGTGCTAACCAACCCGAACCTAGAATCGAACTAGAGGATTAGGCGTAAAAGCTAACAAGTATCACATACAAGTAAGTGTCTAAAACTAAGAGAAAAGAAATACAACCTTTGTAGACCTCTCCTCCTTGTCTCTAGCTCCGTTGTAGATGTCCTTGACTCCTTGGTTCCACTCGGAGTTTGAACGCGTTCACTTGAAGCCTTCGAAGTCCATGATGATCCACCACGGAGTTCCTTTACTCAAGCTCCTTGCTATACTTGACCTAAGTGAAAGTGTTGCAAACAACCGATACAAGTGGGTTAGACTAGTATAGATTGATGAAATAGGTAATAATCTCACTAATAAACCTTTCTTTTTCTTTCTCTTTTCTCACTAGAAAATGGTAGAGAGCTTTGAGGAAGAAGAAGATGGAAATGGCTTAGCTTTTTCTCAAGAGAGATAAACACAAGAATAATAATAATAACAAATGAGAGAGTCACACTTATTCTTAACCAAACCATGAAAATATCTAGATTTTTCATGGTAGCTGAGTTAGTGGAGGATTAGAATTGAAACCATGGTTATTTAAGATATTTTAAGAAGTGTGTAGAAATAAATATCGACCATGGATTTATTCATAATTTCTATTAACTTAATAATTAAAAATATCACAAATGTTTCCATGTGAGTCTTGCATAGCCATCTCCAATATATCATTAACCATGACACATGTATACATGCATGTGTGCATACATATCAATATAAACATACATACATACATACATGCATGCATGCAAATAAAGAAAGGATTTAATAATGAGCTAATGGTCATATAATATTAAATCAACACTTGATTTAATAATCCGGTCATATCACATATGACCCGACCAATAGAAAACGCCAGATTAAAATACAGTATCATATACTCGTATTTAATCAAGCTCCCACACATATCCCCATATGCGCCCCAATATCGTTTCGCCTGAGCTCGGGAACCACTTTGTGAGACTTGTAGGGTGTTTTCGTCACCCCATTGAGATGGGGATACGGGCGCGCTTGTCAGCCGTACTATAGATTCCCCCTGCCTTAGGTAAGCCGGGATTTATTGATTGTGGGGATCCGAATCTCCGGCAGCCGCGAACTAAGCTGCCGTTAATTACCCCTCGCCTTTGGAGTGAGGGAACCTCTGATTGGTAGGTCAAACTGGTCATACGAACTCATGTGCAGTGTGCGTGCGTTGTGTTTTGAAAGTTTTTAAAAAATTTCGTAACGGGGGACGTGTTTCTGGTGTGGAGTGCATGGAAAATGAGGTGTGAGGAGTGTCTTAAAGACGCATGCATGGCACGTGGGCGCTGGGCGCCTGTGGGTCACGTGCGCAGCGCGTGGGCGCTGGATGCTCGCGGGTCATGTCCGCAGCGCGTGGGTGCTTGGCGCCCACGGGTCACGTGCGCAGCACGCGACCGCTGGGCGCCAGCGGGTCATGTGAGCTGCACGTGACTGCTGGGCGTTGAGCGCCCGCTAGTCGCGTGAGGCGCACATGGGCGCTTAGCGCCTGCGGGTCATGTGCTATGCACAAGACCGTGGGACACCCGCGGGTCACGTATGCAGCACGCTACCGTTGGACGTCAGCGGGTCACGTGCGCGGCACGCGACTGCTGGAAACACCAGCGGAAAAGGGGTTTATCCCCTGGGTTAGGAGTTGAACTCCCAAGGGGTTTGATTTATGGAGTTAAACTCTAACAGATCTTGAATAGAGTTAAACTCCCAGAAATCTTTGGATTTTCTTTTGAGTCTTAGATCCTTCCGGAATGGGACTTTTGGAGATGGGTATCCTTCTTCTTCTTCTCCGTTAGCTAGATCTTGAAGAAAAGAGGGGTGAAACTCAAAAATCTCCCTTTTGGGGATTTGATGAAAGATCTGAGTTCCTTTTTAAGGGTTTTATGGTGAAAACAGTTTCTATTTAGAAAAAGAGGGATTGAACTCTTGATTTAATTCAAAAAAAAAAGAAGGTTTAAAACCTTGAGGAAGAAGAAGGAGGCACAAACTCTAGAATTTTGAGAGAGAGAGAGAGAGAAAAGTCCTTCGAGATATTTTCATCATGTTTGCATTTATAGGCTACACACTTTATATATAGCCCCTCGGGATTTGCCAAATGGCACTTGCATCACTCCATACCTTATATGCTTGTTTCTTTTTGGGCATAAGCCATGGGGTTTACAAAATTTTGGCTTTCTGCCCATTTACATACATTTATTTCTAAAAAAATGAATTACATTAAAACTAATTTATGGCTTCATTCCTTTTATCATGGGGCCGGTCCCTTCCATGCTCGGTTCTAACCTGGGCTTAGGCCCACTTGGTTTGGGGTTGACTTTGATTTTGACTTGGTCAACTGGGGTGTAAATGTTGACCCCAACAAATTACCCCCCATCAATAAATGTACACAACATATGTGGGTTGTGCGCATGAAATTGATGGATCTTCTTTCGCGTGGTTGATTTAACCTAGTTCCCATTTTGACGACGTGGAGGTCGATATCGCCCTTTTTGCGACATGGACGGTCGGTGATGCCATTTTTGTGACATGGACGGTCGGTTCTGCTATTTTAGTGACGTGGACGGTCGGTGCTACCCTTTTAGTGACGTAGATGGTCAGTTCTGCCCTTTTTGCGACTTGGATGGTCGGTTCTGCCCTTTTAGCGACCTGGACAGTCGGTGTTGCCCTTTTTGCGACTTGGACGGTCGGTGTTGCCCTTTTAGCAATGTGGACAGTTGGTTCTGCCATTTTAACGACATGGACAGTCAGTGTTGCCCTTTTTGCGACTTGGACGGTCGGTGCTGCCGTTTTAGCGAGTTGGACGGTCAGTGTTGCCATTTAGCGACACGGACAGTCGGTTATGCCATTTTAGCGACGTGGACGGTCGGTACTACCTTTTTAGTGACATGGACGGTCGGTGCTGCCCCTTTTAGCGACGTGGATGGTCGGTGCTGCCATTTTTGTGACGTGGACAGTTGGTTCTGCCATTTTAGCGACGTGGACGGTCGGTGCTGCCCTTTTAGTGACGTGGACGGTTGGTGTTGCCCTTTTTGCGACTTGGACGGTCGGTGCTGCCATTTTAACGATGTGGACGGTCAGTTCTGCCATTTTAGCGACGTGGACGGTCGGTACTGCCCTTTTAGCGACTTGGACGGTCGGTGCTGCCCTTTTAGCGACTTGGACGGTCGGAGCTGCCCTTTTTGCGACTTGGACGGTCGGTGCTGCTTTTTTAGCAACGTGGAAGGTCGGTTCTGCTATTTTAGTGATGTGAACGGTTGATGCTGCCATTTTAGCGACGTGGATGGTCGGTGCTGCCCTTTTAGCGACATGGACGGTCGATGCTGCCCTTTTTGCGACTTAGACGGTCGGTGCTTGCTCCGCTTCTTGCGGTGTCGGGATTTGATTTGACTTGCTCCGTTTTCTGCGGTGTCGGGATTGATGTTGACTTGCTTCGCTTTCTACGGTTTCATGGTTGATTTGTTTGATTTGATTTCTTTTGGGAGTTCCCTACCCGTCCAGTGGGACTTTTGAGCTTGGATGCACTACCGGGTGGGACATTAATTTGATTTGTTTGATTTCTGCCTTGTTTGGTAGGATTTTTGAATTTGAGAGGAACTTGGAATTTAGATTTTGTTTGGCATCAGCATTGCTATACTAGAATAATGCCAGGAGCAACTCATCATTTTCCCCAGGAGGACTTGGGATTTGGTTTTTAGGTCAGCATCAGCACCGCTAACACTGAAGCAATGCCAGGAGCGACTCATCATTTGCCCTTGGAAGACTTGAGATTTGGGTTTTTGGTCGGCATCAGCACCGCTAACACTGAAGCAATGCCTGGAGTGACTCATCATTTGCCGTTACCCGTTGGGAGCGATGGCTTAGGAGACAAGTTTAGATTTCTATCACCTAAGGCTTTTCCATTTTATGAGCTGTAAGGGTCTCATAAAAGCATTTTCTCCCTACGAGTCGAGAGGATCTCGCAGGTGTATTTTTCCTTACGAATTGTGGGGATTCCTAAGTGTGTTGCTCCTTTGTGAGTCGTAAGGATTCACGCGGGGATTTTCTCCTCACAAGGTCGAGAGGATTTTGCGAGTGTATTTCATCTCTTTTTTATGAGTTTGCGCCCTTTCAGGTTTTCACAAACTCGCCGGCAGTCCTGCAGTTTTTACTCATGGAGCCCTTTCGGGTTTTCATCCGTGCCCGTTTTGCTTATGGACTACCCTTTTTTTTATATTGGCGAAACTTTATTGCTGGTGGGACTTTAAGTGTAGTCTCTCCGGTAGGACTTGAGAGAGATAAGAGCCGTTTATGCCTGTGGATTGTATACGGTTTTACAGGATGTATGATCTAGACCGTAGGACAAGTGTGCTTAATTCGCCTGCTACTTGGAGAATTCATGCGTAGTATTTCTTGAGATATCGGCCATTGATGGGTGGCATGGGCCTTTCTCCCTTGGCATTTATCAGTTGGTAGGATCCTCCATCAAACACTTTCTCGATGACGTATGGTCCTTCCCAGTTTGGCTCGAATTTTCCCTTGGCATGTCGATTGGGGATGATCGGTCTTCTGAGGACCAACACCAATTCGCCTTTCTTGAAAGCACGGAAACAGGTTATCTTGTCATAGGCCCGTGACATTTGGGCTTGGTACAGCTCCAAATTTTGCTGTACTATGAGCCTCTTTTCTTCGAGGGCGTCGAGCTCTTCGAGCCGAAAGAGCACGTTTTCCTCCTCCATCAACTCGTGCTGAACGACTATTCTTAAGCTTGGGACTTCGACTTCGAGGGGGAGGATCGCCTCTACTCCGAAGAGTAATGAGTGCATGGTACGATATGCCCACAACGCCTCATGAAGTTTGAGATTCCAGTCTCTCTTGTTGGCTGAAGCATTTTTCCTCAGGAGCTTGCATAGAGTCTTATTGAAGGCTTCAGCTAGCCCATTGGCTCTTGGATTATAAATAGGGAATATCTCCAGTCTATCTTGTGTTGAGTAGCGAATCTTGAGACTTTGAAACTCTTGAAAGAAGGCCCATTGTCAGATATGATTCTTCTTGGTGTACCGAAGCGGTATAGGATATTATGCCGGAAGAATGTTAGAATATCTTCTGTCTTGACTTCTTTTAACGGGACAGCTTCGGCCCATCTGGAGAAGTAATCAGTTGCGGCCAATATGAATCGGTGGCCTTTGGATGACGAAGGGTCAACTGGGCCAACTATGTCGGTGTCCCAAACTTCGAAGGGCTATGACGCCACCGTAGGATGCAATGGGTTGGGATGCTTGTGGATGAAATCACCGTGAATTTGGCAAAGATGACATTTTTTGGCATGCACTTCGCAATCCCTTATTATGGTGGGCTAGTAATACCCAAGCCTTTTAATTTGAAGCCACATCTTGGGGCCAGACTGGTGAGCACCGCAAACGCCCGAGTGAACTTCTTTCATGATTTTTTGGGTTTCGGCCAATGACAGACACCTAAGCCAGAGTTGGTCATACGATCTGCGGTATAGCGTATTATTTACAAACACATATCGGAAAGCTCTCTTTTTCAGCTGAACCTTCGCAGATTTTTCTCCAGGCAGCTTGTCGTATCGGAGGTAGTCTATGAAGGGCTCTTTCCAATCGGGCCCCTCTTGAATGATTAGAACTTCTTCGGCAAGATTGCTCTTTTATTCTGCACTTCCCTATTTTCGTAAAGAGACTGGTGGCAGAATTTGCCAGCTCCTGACAGTGATCAGAATTTCATCCATGTCGGGATCAGCCAGCTCTTTGGCTAGGCGAGCGAGTACGTCCGCTTTTCCGTTCAACATCCTAGGGACTCTCATTAGTTCAATGTGAGTGAACCTCTTCATGAGTTCCACCACCCAGCCTCTATATCGAGCTAACTCGGGCTTATATATTTTGTAGTCACCACTTACTTGGTTGATGATAAGCTGGGAATCATCGTAGACTCGTAGCCGAAGGATTTCCATTTCTATGGCAAGCTCCAGACCAGCTATCAGAGCTTCGTACTCAGCCTCGTTGTTTGTGCGAGGCTCGGTGAGAGCGAAGGAACGTTGTAGGGTTCCTCCTGATGGCGTGATGAACACCAGACTTATCTCTGCTTTTATCTCCAGGACGCTTGATTTGTTGGAGATCCTTATTGATGAGGCTCCGTAGAAGTAGAGCTCCCAACATGGCTCGTCATCCTTGAGGTGCAGCACTTGTTCGTCGGGTAACTCGCAATTAAGCGGTGACCCTTCTGGTATGGGATGAGCAGTGAGAAAGTTGGCGAGGGCTTGCTCTTTTACTGCTTTCTGAGGAGTATAAGTTATGTCAAATTCAAGCAGTATGACAACCCATCTTGCCATTCTGCCGGATAGACTTGCTTTGGTCATTAAGTGTTTGAGCGGGTCGACCTTGGAGATCATCATAACCCGATGAGTGAGCAGATAGTGCCTCAGCTTCTTCACAGCGAATATTAGAGCCAGGCATTGCTTTTCAGTAGGGGAATAGTTGTGTTCCGCCCCAACTAAAGTTCGACTGAGGTAGTAGAGGACATTCTCTTTTCCCTCCTCGTTGTTCTGGGCAAGGAGTGCACCGAGTGACTCATCTAGAGCGACAATATAAAGAATCAACGGTTTATTTAGAATAGGGGCAGCAAACACTGGAGGGTGCAACAGGTACTGTTTGATGCTTTCGAACGCTTCTTGACATTCAGCATCCTAGACAAAAGGAGCTCCTTTCTTCATGAGCTTTGAGAAGGGCCTACATCTCCCCGATAAATTTGAGATAAACCTTCGTATATAAGCAAGCTTGCATTGAAAAGATCTTAGCTGCGTCAGATTCTTCGGAGGGGGCATCTCCATGATTGCCTTTATCTTGGATGGGTCAACTTCAATCCCTCGATATCGGACTACGAAACCCAGGAATTTTCCCGATGACACGCCAAAATGGCACTTCAGAGGATTCATCTTCAGATCGTATTCCCTCAGTCTAGTGAGAACGGTTCTAAGATCTTCGATGTGATCGGCCTTGGTTTTACTCTTGACGACCAAATTATCAACATAACTTTCGACGACTTTATGGATTAGGTCATTAAAGATATTGGTCATTGCCCTTTGATATGTAGCACCTGCGTTCTTTAGTCCGAATGGCATCACTTTGTACTAGTATATACCGATCGGGGTTCGAAATGCTGTATGCTTCTCGTCCTCAGGCGACATTTTTATCTGATTGTACTCAGACGAACTGTCTATGAAGGCGAACAGCTCGTAATTTGAGGTGTCATTGACTTTCATTTCCATGACCAGAAGCTGGAAATCATCTTTAGGGCATGCCTTGTTAAGGTCCCTGAAATCGACGCAAACCCGAATCTGCCTATTTTTCTTCTTTACTGGGACAACGCATGAGATCCAGTCTGCGTATTTCTCTTCCCTAATGAAGCCAGTATCGATAAGTTTCTTAGTTTCCTCGATGACCTTTTCTTCCAGCTCCCTTCTCATTCTTCGAGGAGCTTGTTTGACAGGCTTGGCATCAGAAAATATCGCCAGCTTATGAATGGCCACTTCACGGGAGAGGCCAAGAATTTCTTTGTTATCCACGCAAAGCAGTCGGCGAACTCATGCAGCAGGGCGACTATTCGCTCTTTCATTTCCTCTGACAAAAGTGAGCTGATATAGGTCGGCCTTAGATTATCGGGCATACCCAAATCAACCTTGGTTTGCTCATCGAAGATTGCTTGTCCGCCATCTTCGAGCTCGCGAGGAGCTTCTTCTGGCTCGGCTATCTCATTGTCATCATTTGTCCTTTCGCCGGCTTCACCATGCTTTGGAATCAGGTTGAATGAAACCTATGCCCCGCCTATCTGGAATTCGTCCATCGATGAGTGCTTGGACCTGAGGCGGATGCCATAGCCCCTCATAAAACTTCGCTTCGGATTCCGTTTGATATAACCGGCATCAGCACATTTTAAAGTATTCCTCATCTCGGGCGCATAATATCTGGGGTTTAGGACGGCTCTTATGCCTCTCTCGTATGGAAGGCATGTCATAGACAAATCGTCTGGGTGCGCGACAGGATTTGACCCATAAAACAGAATACCCTTCTGTCCACTTTGTCTTCTGGGAACGTAGAAGGTTTTCAGCTGGTCCACGGTGGAGATTGACAAAGCATAGAGCTCTTTGCACATCTGCTCCGGCATCCTCGTGACGGTTAGGGACCCTTCCGTAATTTTGAAGGTCTCTCTTAGCTTTGCTGTTCGCACGATAGCCCGATTTGCACAGCTGTTGCAAGACGGATCCTCTTCTTCTGATTCTTCGGTGTCGCTGCCTAAACAAGGGTGAATTTTGCTGCCGGATGAGCCTTCAATATCGGACTCTTCCGTATCGCTACCGAAATGAGGGCGAATTTTATGGAAGGATGGACTTCCAGCGTTGGACTCATCAGTGTCACTGCCGAAACGTGGACGCACATGAGGGTTTTTTCTTTTGAAAGTGACAGCCGGCTCAGACTTTCTTTTGAGTTTCGGGGTCGTTCTGTTTTTGGTCAGCTGTGGCTCAGCACTTTGGAGGTTCAAAAATTACCGAGAATCTTCATATCGGACTTCATGCACACTGAACAGATGGATGTCTCCGTCAATACGTCTTTCTTCGCCATTTTTAGTATACTTCATGCATTGATGGAGAGTTGACGGAACGATGCCGTAATCGTGGAGCCACGGCCACCCCAAGAGAATTTTATAAGAAGTGTCAGCGTTGATCACGTATATCTTAGCTTTGGTTTGCAGATCCCCAAATTTGATTGCCAGAGCTATAGACCCCAGAACTTGCTGGCAGTTTTGATTGAAGCCTTGAATGACAATCATTTCCCTTGACAGGTGTCGGATGTCTATTGACATACTCTTCAGAGTCCATAAGTTCATGATGTTCACTGAGGATCCTGGATCAATCAATATGCGATTAATCCGATCTCCGTCACTTTACCCGGTCACGTAAAGTAGCCGATTATGCTCAGCCATTCCCAGTAGCAAGTCTTCGTCCTTAAACGTGACTGTGGCGGCATGCATAGCGTATTGGGATTCTATCATATTAATTTCCGCAAAGTGAGCCTGATACCTCTCGGGTTTTTGCAGAGCATGAATGAGAACATCTTTAAGCTCTTTAGATAGGACCAAGATATCATAGATGCTCAGGAGAGACGGAAGCTTCCGGAGATGAGCCAAGACATTATAGTCCACTAGGGAAGGACTCGAATCTTCATGAGCAAGTTCTCTGCCATCTTCTTCATTAGCGACTTGTTTTTCCTTCCCTTTTGGGGCATTGCCCTGATTTGGCAGTAGAGCTCTGCCGCCTGTAAGCTAGATTTGGTTAGCCTTTGTGGTGAGCTCCTCGCCCTCTTCAGGAAAATATAGCTCTTCCTCAGAGTCGCTACCAAGATGGATGACGTAGCAGGTCACTATAGGGATCTCTTCTTTGGAGTCTTCTTCTAACTCCTTCAGAATTTCAGCTGCTTTTATAGGGAAGAACTCCTTCAATTGAATTAGAGTCCTTTTCTTTTGCTCATAGTCTTCGAGGGAATTGATATATTTTTGAATGGTCGATCTCCCTGCAGACTCCTTTTCGCGCCGAGCTGCACTTTTCTTCTTCTTGAGCTTTTTGGAATTTGAGCCTGATTGAGCCGGATTGGCAGCTGGAATGGTGGGCTTCTTCTGCCCTTCCCATTCTATTTTTGGATCTTTCCGAAATAGCTTTAGTATCTTCTTCGTCTTATTATATATGTGCGTACTCCATGGAGGCTGCGGTGAGTCAGTTTTATTTGTCAGGGCAGCGGGTTCAGCTGTCTGCTCCCAGAAGGCTTCAGTTTCTGTCTATATAAAGTTGGCAGTTGCAACTTGATTGTTCACCAACACACTCTTGGACAGCTCGATCTCTCCAGTCTTGTACTGCTTCTCGACCCAATCTTTGAAGATATAAAAATCCTCGATCGCATGACTTACTACTCGGTGGTATGGGCAATATAGAGGATTGTCGGTAATTTTTGCTTCGTGAGGTCTTTTCGACTCCGGCAATTGTCGACCGTTGTTCAGGGCATCTTTGAATATCTTTCGGACCTTGTCCCTCCTGAAAGAGTAAATATTGTTCTTTTTCTCCTCTAGGGAAGGCCCTTCTTCTCCCAGCACTGGCTTTCGAGACCGATTGGTTTTGGATTCGCCTGCCTTTCGCTTTTCTTCATTGTCAGACGCATTGAAGACATTGGTATTGCAGGAATTCCCGCTTCTACGGTTGTCGTCCCGCTTGCTTTTCCAAGTCTTGTCTCTCTGAGAGTCCGGGGTAGACTCTTTCTTCGAGCGTTCCAGCATTTAGACTTTCTTGGTTAGCTCCTGAAACGTCCTGAGGCCTGCTGTGGAAAAGAATAGGACTATCCAATTGCTGAGATTCCCAATGAGGAGGATGACGGACTGGTCCTGCTCTAGTGGCGGTTCGCACTTAATAGTGAGGTTGTGCCATCGGGCAATAAAGTCCGTGTTGCTTTCATTTTTCCCCGGCTTGGTTCTCACGAGGTCAGCGATGGAGATTTTGTCACTGACACTCATGAATCTTTGCCGAAACAGAGACTCCATTTGGGAAAAAGTAATGACGGACCCGTCTGGTATGCTTGCGTACCAGTCAAAAGCAACACCGGTCAGGCTATTGACAAACTGACAAAGAAGGAGCGCATCATTGTCTCCTATATTTCCGCACGACGCTTTAAAGTGGGCGACGTGCTGATTCATGTTTCCCGTCCTGTCAAATCTTCCGAACTTGGGAATGACGTAGCCGCTGGGGAACTCAATCAAATCGTACTGTGCGGGATATGGTCACATGCTATTGCCAATTTCTTTCTGAGCTTCGGCTTCGGCCACCAATATTTAAACCTTGCTGGTGACCAAATCCATTATCCGATCTTGTGTTAGCGGGATGGTGCTATCTGGGGCCAAGGCGTCCCCAGAAGCAGAATGTGGTCGGCTTTCGTGCGGCTGGCCCAATCTTGGACCTAAAAGGACAGGTATCGGTTGTTTCGGGTTGACATCACCCGGCTCATGAGTAGAGACTTGTGCTTGATTGGGAGGCGCCTGAGCAGTTTGAGCTGTAAGCTACATCACAACATTCGTCAGGTCGTCAATTTTGGAGTAAAGCTTGGCCATTTCTTTATCTTTGCTCCTGAGCTGCTTTCGAAGCTCTTGAAGCAGCTCTTGCTCTGCGGTCCTGGGACGAAAAGTCGGCTCTTCCTCGTTGTCCGAGCTTGACTCTACATGGACTGAGGGATCTTTCTGCTTATCAGCCTCATCGAGAGGGTTTTCCTCATCCAGTAGAGGCGGCTGATCTTAGGAAGCGGCAACCACATTCAAGCCAGATTGGGCTTGGGATGTGGTGCCCCATTCTTGCTCTTGCCGCACAGGTTGTCGCCGGGACACGCGCCCTCCATATAGACCGTATGGATAACATATCTGGCCATCATTTCATTATTGGTAGCTGATTTTGTGGACCACCGTCTTAGCCCTTCTATTTTGGTAGCGGACAATCGATTGAAGATAGCAGACATGACCGGATTCATGAGTGGTGCTGGCGCCTCCTTTCTAGATTTGCCCCACTGTTTTCGCGCGGCGCAAAGCTCCTGATAGACTCTTGAGGTGATAGTGTCATGCTTTCTCTTTTGGGGCTGGGAATTGTCCCATTGTGGCATTGTTCGGACCACTGTCTTCTTGATGCTAGAGGTCATAGCATTTTTCTGAACCCACTTCAGAGGTTCGAAGGAATTGCTGACTTTTACTGTCGACTCATCCATCGTCACGAAGTAACCCTGCTCTTGGAACCTCACAAGATCCCATATGGACAAAATCCTGGCCCTCTTGTTGGCTCGATACCTGATCCGTTTCTGCCTTAACCTTTCTGTTTTAAGCACTTGGAAAACTTCGGCTCTTTGAGGAGTCGCCGTAGACCGAGTGGTGGAGTTGTTTGGAGATACGCCTGATTGTGCAATTTTCAGAAGCTTCGCCTGTGCTTGTCCGCGATGTTCAATGATGCCCTTTGTTCTGGTAGTCTTGCCCCCTGCTGGAGAACTAGAGGGTCGTTCGGACACCATTTTCTGATTGGTTTATGGTGCCTTGGCGATCACCACGTTCGGCCTCTTACCCTTTGAGACTGGCTTGGCCTCATGTTTTGCTGGGGTTTCTGCCAGATGAGCGCTTCCGGTAGGGTAGATGATGACAGAACAAAATTGGCGGGGCAGTTCCTCCTACTGTCGACTGAGGCTTGCGAGGAGAACGACACGAGCATTGATATTGACCACGTATGGGATCGGGGTCATGTCAGAAGCTGAATTCATTTTGGTAGACATCGTTGTTGAAAGTTGATTGCTGCACGAAAGGAACATTATTTCAGTCCAAACGTCGGTATATATGTTAAATGAGTTCGCATGAACACTTGACCCAAGATATAGGAGGAGGGAAAGGCCCACCGGGCGCGCCAAAATCTGTAGGGTGTTTTTCGTCACCCCATTGAGATGGGGATACGCGCGTGCTTTTCAGGCGTACTACAGATTCCGCCTGCCTAGGGTAGGCCGGGGTTTATTGATTGTGGGGATCCGAATCTCCGGCAGCCGCAGACTAAGCTGCTGTTAATTACCCCTCGCCTTAGGAGCGAGGGAACCTCCGATTGACGGGTCAAAATGGTCATGCGAACTCAATGTGCAGTGTGCGTGTGTTGTGTTTTGAAAGGGTTTTGGATATATCGGGGGCCTCGCAGAGTTTACGGGGGTCCTGCTACCCGGATAGCGGGCTGGGGGTCAAGGGGGCAAGCTGCCCCCTTGCGGGGTGCGGGGCAGCGCCCCGTTAGAAAAATTTTCCTAACGGAGGACGTGTTTCTGGTGTGGAGTGCATGGAAAATGGGGGGTGAGGATTGTCTTAAAGATGTATGCATGGCACGTAGGCACTGGCCGGCCGCGGGTCGCGTGCCTGGCGCATGGGCGTTTGGCGCCCGTGGGTCACATGCCTGGCGCATGAGCGCTGGGTGCCCGTGGGTCATGTGCCTGGCGCATGGGCTCTTGGTGCCCGTGGGTCATGTGCGCAGTGCGTGCGCGCTAGGCGCCCACGGGTCACGTGCGCAGCACGCGACCGCTGGGCCCTACCGGGTCACGTGTGCAGCATTCGAACGCTGGGCGCCAGTGGGTCACGTGAGCTGCACGCGACCGCTGGGTGCTGAGCGCCCGTGAGTCACGTGAGGCGCACGTGGGCACCCGCGGGTCACATGTGCGGCACGCGACCTCTAGGTGCCAGTGGGTCACGTGCGCAGCACGCGACCGCTGGAAACACCAGCGGAAAAGGGGCTTAGCCCTTGGGTTAGGAGTTGAACTTCCAAGGGGTTTGATTTATGGAATTAAGCTCCAACAGATCTTGAATGGAGTTAAACTCCTAGAAATCTTTGGATCTTCTTTTGAGCCTTAGATCCTCCCGGAATGGGACTTTTGGAGATGGGTACCTTCTTCTTCTTCTCCGTTGGCTAGATCTTGAAGAAAAGAAGGTTGAAACTCAAAAATCTCCCCTTTTGGGGATTTGATGAAAAATCCGAGTTCCTTTTTAAGGGTTTTATGGTGAAAAACAGTTTCTTTTTGGAAAAAGAGGGATTGAACTCTTGATTTAATTCAAAAAAGAAAGAAGGTTTAAAACCTTGAGGAAGAAGAAGGAGGCACAAACCCTAGAATTTTGAGAGAGAGAGAAAAGTCCTCGAGATATTTTTATCATGTTTGCATTTATAGGCTACACATTTTACATATAGCCCCTCGGTCTTTGCTAAATGGCGCTTGTGCCACCCCATGCCTTATATGCTTGTTTCTTTTTGCGCATAAGCCACGGGATTTACAAAATTTTGGCTTTCTGCCCATTTACATACATTTATTTCTAAAAAAATGAATTATATTAAAACTAATTTATGGCTTCATTCC
This sequence comes from Agapanthus africanus, assembly GCA_030015575.1. Classification (NCBI taxonomy): domain Eukaryota; kingdom Viridiplantae; phylum Streptophyta; class Magnoliopsida; order Asparagales; family Amaryllidaceae; genus Agapanthus; species Agapanthus africanus. The sequence continues at coordinate 429,125,611 of CM057347.1, read as the reverse complement.
TTTTGTCATGGGACCGGTCCCTTCCATACACGGTTCTGACCTAAGCTTATGCCCGCTTAGCTTGGGGTTGACTTTAATTTTGACTTAGTCAACTAGGGTGTAAATTTTGACCCCAACAGGACTCTAAGACTCGTCAATACGCCAGCAGTAGGTAGTGATCATATCAAATACCCACAAACCGTCAGCGGTGCTAGCTGCACGTAACGGCTCCCAGGTATTGAGCAAACAGAAGATCAATAAGCGAACTTGTCCAAACTCCCGTAGAGCCAACCGGTAACACTTACCGTACAGTCCGGTCTCTTCATCAGATATGTTGCATATCCAGTCTAGGGATGGTATCGTCGACCCCAATAACTCAATAAGTCATGCCGATGTGTGGCTTATAATAGATCGAGAAACTACAGATAACACTTATCAGTAAATCTCATCAACCCTGACCAGGGACTTTCAGTTATAGCCAATCACGCATAGCACAACATAAACCCTCAATACCGGGAGAGACGAAACCCTCCTATCGCTCATTGCCTCCATGTGTCTCGGGACTGTACCCAAAAACCATATGTTTGCACGACTCAGTAGAGCCGTGGTAGGGTGGAAATCAAAGAACAGTGGGAGAACTCTATGACGATCTCGGGTCTACAGACTAACATGTACAAGTGTCACCTGATATCTGCTATCCAACGATAGATATAATACCATATAGGAGTTCTCGGGGAGTCCGTTCAGTGTACCCAGTCTCCACTGAGCACCCGTATACGATCTTTGATGTCAAACACCAATGGATTTGGGATCATCCATCTCCCATCAAATGGGTCAAGAAACGTATACGCTAGTCTACTCTGGAATATCGATGCCCCGTCTCGATACACCCATGACTAAGAACATTTAAGGATACGCTTATAGACCAGTCATGCCCTATTAGTATGACCTGCATCATAATCATGATAGTCAAGCGGATATCCTAAGGGCTTTATCAACATGTACCAAATGAATAGTATGCGCAATCAAGTGAACATATTAAGATAAAGAGTAACCAGATAGAATACTATCATGTTGAGTGAGAAAGTCCTCTGTAGACACACACACACACACACACACACACACACATATCTAAGAATCCAAAATCAAATAATGGCCTCTAAAGCATACATATATCCAACAATCTCCCACTTGCACTGAGGCCACTTATTAGAATATCTCATACCTAACATCTCAAAACGTCGCTCATGCTACGGCTGTGAGAGGACCTTGGTGAGTGGATCCGCGGTGTTACTCTCTGTATCTACTCTCCTAATCATGACGCGATCAGCTATCTCCCAGATCAGATGATATCGCCTCAGGATGTGTCTGGATCGATGATGGGACCTGGGCTCTTTGGCCAATGCCATAGCCCCATTATTATCACAATACAATAGTATTGGATCAATAATGATTGGAACTACTCTTAGCTCCGAGATGAACTTCCGCATCCATACGGCTTCCTTAGCAGCATCATTTGCAGTAATATACTCAGCTTCCATCGTGGAGTCTGTAACGGTATCCTGTTTGGAACTCTTCCAACATACCGTCCCTCCATTAAGGGTAAATTCAAACCCTGAGATAGATTTGTTGTCATCCTTATCACTCTGAAAGCTTGAATCGGTAAAGGTTACCATCTGGAGATCTCCATTACCATATACCAAGAACATTTCTTTAGTCCTTCGCAAGTACTTAAGAATGTTCTTCACAGCTATCCAGTATTCTCCCCTGGGTTGGATTGATACTTGCTTACTACACCTAGAGCATAAGCTACATCTGGGTGAGTACATAACATCGCATACATTATAGATCCCACGGCTGAAGCGTAGGGTATAATGCTCATGCGAGCTCTCTCTTCATCAGACTTTAAGGCAAAAGTCCATGGAGAGAGTGACTCCATGACAAGCGGGCAAGACACCTCGCTTGGAATCTGTTTCCCCCAATCAGAGCAAAGATCTGTTCAAATTTTGAAATTTGAAATGAAGCAGCCATCATAATAGTGCCAGCGCTGAGAGTCAAAGACTCTGTTGCAGCGCTCATGTGCAAAGCACGAGAGCGCTAGCGCTAGCAGCACCAGTGCTAAGAGTCAAAGACTCTGTTGCAGCGCTCACGTGCAAAGCACGAGAGCGCTGCACTAGCAGCACCAGTGCTAAGAGTCAAAGACTCTGTTGCAGCGCTCACGTGCAAAGCATGAGAGCGCTAGCGCCAGCAGCACCAGCGCTAAGAGTCAAAGACTCTGTTGCAGCGCTCACGTGCAAAGCATGAGAGCGCTAGCGCCAGCAGCACCAGCGCTGAGAGTCAAAGACTCTGTTGCAGCGCTCACGTGCAAAGCACGAGAGCGCTAGAGCTGGAACTAAATGTTCCCCGCCATTGGATCAAAGATCCAATGAAGATACTAAATCATCAATTGACCAAAATAAAATTCTGTTAAGAAAACATTCCTCAGAATCTTTTCAAACAGGAAAGATTATGTTCTGAAAATCAGAGCATCGTTGGATCAATGATCCAATGGTGATTAAAAATCACCAAAATATATAGAATGAATTCTATATGGGGAAAGATTTCCCAATATTGTTAAAAATAAGAAGATTGCCTTCTGTAAAACAGAAGCTCTTGGATCAAAGATCCAACGGTGGGGACATCCCCAAAGCAATTAGAGAAAAGATCTCCTTAACCGATCAACAAATCAGCCTTCACTATATAAAGGACCCAAGACTTCAAGTCTTGGATACATAGAGAAACCTCCCCATAAGATTTCAAATCGAAAAAATAAAAGAAAGAGGAATCCCCCAAATACTTTGAGAAAGCTCAGAGAGAAGAACAAACTCTCGACACAAGAAGAATTTCTTCAAGGTAAAAACAAAGAGATCAAAGCATCTCATCAGAAAAAGAACTTAGTTTCTTTTGTCAGATCATAGATCTATAAGACAAATTGTCTTTCACAAAAAGAGATCATAACATCTCATTATAAAAAGGGGAAGAATAATTCAATTCTCTTAGGATCACAGATCTTTAAAGGTAAAGCCTTTCACCAAGAACATAAGAGATTGAAACATCTCCCAAAAAAATAAAAACTTTGTTCTTAGATCCATGAGACAAAGTCTCTTATAAAAGAGAATTTAATTCTTAAAGCGCAAAGCTGCCCAAAAAGAGCCTTAGCGCTCCCAAATTTAAATAAGCGCTATGCGCTCCAAATCTAGCGCACAGCGCTGCAGAGCCCTAGCGCTCCAATTAAAAGAAGCGCTTCAGCGCTCCAATTCTAGCGCAAAGCGTTCCAGAGTCATAACACTCCAAATTTAAAGAAGCGCTCTGCGCTCCAAGTCTGGCGCACAGCGCCAGGCGCACCACGTGCTCCTCACGTGTGCGCTCTTTCACAGAAAGCGCTCTGCGCTCCAAGTCTGGCGCACAGCGCCAGGTGCACCACGTGCTCCTCACGTGTGCGCTCTTTCACAGAAAACGCTTTGCGCTCATTGACTGGCGCTCAGCGCCAAGCGCGCCACGTGTTCTTCACGTGTGCGTTGAGAGAACATAAATTGTTATTTAAATAATAAAGCCCAGAGCCATAATGAGTGCTCAGCATTCAATAAAGATAAAAAAGTTGTCAGAACCAATGCTTAGCATTTGTTAAAGGAAAAAGGACTGAGCTTAATTAAATGTCTAACATTTTAAATGAATGGGCTGAGCCCAAGTCGGCCACAGATCACCAATTCAGATTAATTGAGCCCATATGCTCATAAATCTTTGATCTTAGTCCCAAATTAGACTACAGATCTCCCAACCAATATTGGTTCAAGGGTACATCTTTTCACTCCTCTGATATTTATCGTTGTAATCCTTCAACGTCTTCAGAGAGGTGACGGGTCCCGACAACCAGACATTCCACGGACTGTGGGGTCCTTACACTCATAGACTATGATGTCCTTAAACTTACAGACTATGACATCTTCAACCTGGACTGCAAAGTTCCTAAACTAAACAATAGAGCCCAAATGGTCTTTTGTTGGATCTAAATGATCCTGTTAAGTAGATCTTAGTCTAAAATTAGACTAACGTATCCTTAACAAACGTTTAAGTTGATCTTAGTCTCAAATGAGACTAACGTATCCTTAACAAATGGTTAAGTTGATCTCAGTCTAAAATTAGACTAACGTATCATTAACAAACGTTTAAGTTGATCTTAGTCTCAAATGAGATTAACGATCCTTAAACCCAAACCAAAACCTAAATCTAAGAAAAAAAATATTTGGACTAATCCACGCCCTATGGGTGACAACATATATTAGTCTCCGTATACAATCCACGGGCAACCAAAAATAAAACAAACAAACACGACACGAAGTGACCATCTGGAGAGGGAGAAAGTCGTTATCGTGATGCGGTAGCGTAATTAACTGCAGGGGCTTGCGCCGGCAAGGAAGAGCGGCCCCGCAATCAAAAACCCCTCAAACGAGGGGGAATCTGACGAAGTCTGCTACAACGGCCGCATCCGTCTAAACCTCCGATACACGGTGCCATAAATCAACTTGGCATCTTCGGAGAGGTGGATGGATAAAACCAAATAGCATCTGCCCCCAGATTCAGGCAAGACGTCAGTCTTCCTGGTTTCCGGTGGTAAACAGATTCTGGCACGCCCGGTAGGACATTTTCCTCTTTCCATTCCACACTTCGTATTTCTTGTTTCGCGAACGAATCGCGGTTTGCTATGGTTTCCCTTAAATTCGAGGTACTAAGATTTGGTGTCTTGCTCCGTGCAGAGAAAATGGCTTCAAACTGCACAAACGGAAACAGCTGCAACAACTCCCACTCCGTCCTCACTGTAGGAGTGACTTACGGGCTTCAGGCAGCCTCCGTTTTCAAGATGCCAGTGGAACAGGTGACGCAAGCCACTACTGGGTTGTTCTTTGGAACCATGCTCCGACCCATGAGCTTCAATGCCCCAATGCCGTTGCAAGAAGCTCCGAAAAAGTCGGTCTTTGATCGGCTTACAACTACTACGGCCCTTCTCAATGGGTCGCCCAAATCCAGCACCTCGGTTTTCAACAGACTGAGCCAAACTCTAATTGGCCGGTGAAGAAGCCCGTGATACCTGAAGCGGCCATCCCAAAACGGATAGCCATCCCTGCTCCGGTGAAAGAAGTCATCAGAGCGACTTCCCCTGGTAAGGAGTCAGTCTTTGCATGACTGACCGTTTCAGCTCCCGTTCCAGGCGAAGTCATCAAAACTGCTACCCCTGTCCGAAAGTCTGCCTTCGAAAAGTTGGCCATCCCCTCTCAGCGGACGTCGGTTTTCGACAGGCTAACGATGAAGACAGCACCTTATCAGAGTAGGGACAAGAAGAATCCACTCCTATAGCTGAATTAGTACCGTCAGCATGATATGCTCACCGTCGTTACTGGAGCTGAGTAAGGAAGGCTGGGGGCAGCTCTCCTTCTGGACTGACTCCACCAGCTCCAATGGTGAAAATCGATGCTGCTGTTCCAACTAGGAACAGCTTTGAACCACTCAGGAGAGTTCGCAAGAACTTTCTGACTGTCGTGCTAAAAAGATCTCCTCCACCTGTGGAGAATGCTACAAAGACAAAGCTGGAGCAGCCCCCTCAACGGCTGTCCTCTAAAATTCATAAGGTTTGGCAATAGGTCCAAAACTTGGTGATCAACCAAGACTACTCCTGCCAATCAAATTGTTAGTGTATATGCCCTAGAGGCCATTACTGTATCATACTAGTTTGTATATTACTTGATGGAAGCTTGGGATATTCACAGTTGTATATACAATCTTGCTCGAAATGGTAGTATGCTACTTGGTTTGTCTCTGCTTTAATATGTGCATGTGTTTCTTTTAGCATATCGCTGATATACATATTAGTAGAGCCCTCAGGATCTTTACTTGATTACCAGCGTTGTGATGGCACTCACACTCGTGGGGGCTGGGTAATCCATAAGCACATCCTTATACAGGTCCCTAGTCATTGGACTATCGAGACAGGGCATCGATACTCCGGAGTAGACTAGCGTATGCGCTTCTCATCCCAGCATGGGAGACGGTCTGTCCCACAGTCGTCAGTACGTCGTACTTGAGATAGTATGCGGGTGCTCGTTAGGTTACGAGTACACTGGACAGGACTCGTCGGGAACTGTTGGTTGGTATTATACCTATCATAAGTTATCAGTTCCCAGGTGACATGAGTACAGCTTAGTCCGCTTACTTGACACTGTCACTTCGCCTCGAGTGTGTTCCCACTGCACTTTGATTACTACCCTACCACGGCTCAAAGGAGTCGTGGAAACAGGTAGTTTTTGGGTGCAGTCCCGAAGCACTTGGAGGCAGTGATGGTTAGACAGGACTCGTCTCTCCCGGTATTGGGGGTTGACACCGCGCTGTGTCTAGAAGAGCCATTACACGAGTAGTCCCTGGCCAGGGCAAGCAAGATATACTGGTAGGTTTCCAATGTTATCTCAGGGTGTTCTGTGCTACACTCCGACACGACTTGTACCGCTATTAGGGGACTGACGTTCACCGCCCCCCTAGGCCCGCCATGCGATGTATCAGACGAACAGACCGGACTGTACGGAGACTGTCACATACAGGCTCAGTAGGAGTTCAGATGGGGTTACCTCGTCAGTCTTCTTATCGGCATCTACCTGGGGACCGTTACGTACAGCTAGTGCCGCTTGCGGTCTGTGGTTAAACCCACTGCCAGCGTAGTGTCGAGTCTTTAGAGTCCCATACAGAGAGCTATTCGCCTTTAGGCAAAATGAGTAGAGGTCGCATGGTTTTGCGACAGGGTTCGTTCACATCCGCACACTTGTGCACGTTTGCTGTCCGGACAGCTTATACTACCGGGCTTTGGTTTAAGCCGGATCCTAGTATATGATTTGGGATTGGTTTTATCTCATTGTATTCGTGTTCCTCAGATCACGAATACGGGTGCGTATGCACAGTTGCTTGAGACAGAGGGAGAGGACTTTGATTAGGGTTAATGACCATTGTCATTTTATTAACCCTAATGCTTATGTGTGTATTATGGTTAATTGATATTAGTTTAATATAATTGTGCATGGTTATGGTTGTTGACCATTTGACATTCTTGACTTGTTGACCTAGGTTGACACTTTGACCATCATCATTTCATTTGGAAGATGCTCTTTGATCCTTGCAATTTGCATTAAAAATGAAATGATAATGGTCATGTCTTGATTAAGCCATGACAATTATCTCACTAATTATCTATTTACCATAATACACACATATATGTGAGAATGGCTTATTATTCTCTCATTCTATCATTCACTTTCTCTCTCTTGTTCTTCCTCTCCCTCAAGCTCTTCCCTCTCATGTGTTGAGAAACACTTGAGCTTGAGAAAAACCTCTTCTTGATAATCTTTACTCTTATCTAGGGTTCTAGGACTAGCACTTCTAGCACCCTAGTTACTTCTAGCTTGAAGTTGAAGCCAAAGGTTGAGGCTTTCGGATGGATCCTTCTTCGACTCAAGAAGACGACAAAGGTGATCCCTTTCTACTACTCTAAGGAGCAAGGAGAGAAGGACATAAAGCCCTAGGTATAACCATTCTACTCTTTAACTAGTTTCTAGTTAGCTTTAGCAAGTTTTTGTTTAGCAAAGATCCGACTTTGTCTAGTCCATGTTGCCTAGAGTAGTAAAAATCCGATTTTTATTCCGTTTTCCGCCTCCCTGCAAGCACCGGGGTGGGCAACGTGGACCTACAGTGGTATCAGAGACTAACTAAACATAAACTAGCTAGGTAGTAAAGTGTATGGAAGTTCGATCGGAAAAAATCGCAAAACCGAGTTTACAAAAACCCAAGTTTCTGTTAAAATTTTTTCTGTTCAAAATAAAATAAATCGTACGTCAAAAATCATCTCAGGGTTTTGTGAAGAAAGCCACCAAAAACGATCCAGAGATTCGTTCAAAGCGCCGCGGTTCCGCGGCAATAGCAAGCTATTTCCGCGCAACCGCGGCCGTTTTGGCTCGGTTCTGGGTCGAGTTTGGTGCAGTGTTCTTCTGGCATGGTTTTGGGATTTTTAAGATGGTTTATTTGTGCCCAGGTTTTCCAGAAAAGAGATTTGTTTTTGAGGGCCTATAAATCCGTATTTCTTGATCGAACTTCACTACACTTTGACTAAAGGGTTATATCTGTGATGTATATATGTATTGAACGTCGGCTAATCGCTATAAGTCGATTAGTGGGGGTTATACATATCTGTGATCTGTGTTTGATGATGGTATGTGTATATGAATGCGTTGGATTGTCGCGGGTGAATAGCCGGGGTGGATGTGAGATGAGTGTTTCTTTTTCTTTCATTCATGTAATATGTAAATTGATGTATTATTATTTGTATGGCCGCACAACCGGGTCGGGGTTGTAGCCGTCATTGTATAATTCTTTTTACTGTTTTTGCTCCTAGGATAGACCCATGGAGGGGGTGCACAAACTACCGGGTATCTCGAAGTGCCGAGTGGCCTACTCACGGTGTTGAGGGAGGTTGCTTCGCTTCGGGTACTTGGCGGGTAGTTTGCCGCACCCGTAGGGGTCTTGGGTGGGGTATTGGCTATTCACCGCGACCGTGTAATCCGTTTTTCGTTGCAGGCTCGAACGGATTGCGGATTCCTAGTATATCCAATGTATTCATCTGTGATCTGTAATGTCTATCATTGCTATATATTTATATATGATAACTATTTAGGCGTTGCTTATGTTTTACAGCCGCGCTAGCCCAGCCCCCGCTCTGTCGTTAGTTAAGTAACCTAACGGGTGATGACGGGGCCCCGTGGCGAATGCGAATGGCATAAGCGTACGTCATATTTTGGTTGTTTTCTGCAATGGTAGGATTAAATGACGGGACGCATTAAAAGAACTAATGCAAGAAAATAAACCAAGTAAAAGTCGATTGGAACACTTTGAAAACCACTCGGTTCTTTTCAAAACTAAACTTTTAAACGCGGAGCTTGAACCACTCCTTTTAAAAGCTATCTCGTTCCATCGATTATATCAAGTTCACTACGTTCACGGTTTCGCCAAAACCATTCGTAGCTTTCCGTCATTCCACATGAATGGTCAAAAAGTATTCAAGCTATGTATTTTGGCCAAAGTCAAGGCATAGTGATTGGTAGCTATTGGGTATTCATGTGCAGCATAGATAGATGCGTTGGTTTGGGACAGTCGTGCTGCCATTTTGGCCAAAGTCAAGGGTAGGTACGGATGGGTCCAAATTAACCAGGAGAATGACGGGTAGAACTTGACATGTGACTTATGATATTTTGGCCAAAGTCAAGGTCATAAGAGCATGGGGCAAAAATCCACATCGGGAGTTACATAAGCACTGAAACTTGCTAGCGCTGCATACCATTTGGAGTGTGATAATTCTGGTAGGATTCCTTCGGTTTTATCACGCAATGATATTTGGATCCCGATCCTACTGTGAGTATATGCTACTCCTCGGGAAAACTCTCACTTAACGATCAATGCTATAAACCTAGTAGGTGTCTAGAAAGGTGTTAGCGGGGCTACGCCCACAGGGAAAAGAGGTTACTTAATTAAGGAACTTCGCGAAAGCGTTGGAAAACCTCCCTCGAAGTACCGACACTGTCCTGGCTGAACGGTTAAGCAAGTATTGTTCGGTGAGATTGATCCCGACTAATCCTTTCTTTACGGTTTGAGAAGGGATTCGAGAGACAGTGGGAGCCATCCTGTTTAGACAAACTAAAAACCACTCTAAACTTGCAAGAGCATCATGCTAAAGTGTTTCTTTTCTCTCTCCTAATTGCAGCGACCATTCAACATGACCGGACTTAAGTTATTACTAGATAAAAACATACTGACAGGCCCAAACTACAAAGATTGGCTCAGGAATGTCAAGATGGCAATCACTTACGACAAGCTGGGGTATCTCCTTACCACCAAAGCTCCCCCTGTCCCAGGTCCCAAAACCAGTGTCGCGGATAGGGAAATCCATAAGACATGGGAAATAGATTGCGCGAAGGCCAAATGCCTCGTACTTGCCTCGATGGACAACGAACATAAGAGGAGGTACGAGAATATGGACCTAGAGTCCATATTTCTTCATACAAAAGAACTGTATGGAGAGCAGTCTCGTATCGCTAGATACGAAGTGTCGAAGAAGTTGTTTTCGGCAAGGTTGGCCGTCGGATCATCGGTAGCGGAACACGTGCTTAAGATGATTGGCTACATAGAGGAGCTCGCAGAACTTGGGACCACGTTGGAGAATGAGCTCTATACGGACTTGATTCTCCAGTCCCTTCCTTCCACTTACGCCCAGTTCATCCTGAACTTCAACTTACAGGAAAAGGAAGTTGAACTTTCAGAGCTGCTCAACATGCTGAGGAGTGCAGATGGCACCCTACAGAAAAGTCGGGAGACATCCACTTTGTTTGTAGGAGGATCTTCCTCTTCTAGGTCCAGGGCGAAAGCCAAGGGCAAGAAGAAGAAAGCCCCCGCCAAACCAAGAGGCGGTGTCAGTAAAGTGGATACGAAGGGAAAAGGAAAGGCAAAAGCAACAAAGGTAGAGGGAAAGCTGGTGGGGAAGGAAGAATGCTTCTACTGTCACAAAAGTGGTCACTGGAAACAGGATTGCAAGGCTTGGAAGGCCAGAACACAGGATTTGAAGCGAGTTGCGGCTTCAGCTTCAGGTGTGTATGTTATTGAAAATTGTCTATCAATAAACTCTACATCCTGGGTATTGGATACCGGATCAGGATCTCATATCTGTAATTCTTTGCAGGCGTTGAGAAAGCGTAGAGTTTTGAAGGCAGGTGACATGACCCTCAGAGTTGCAAACGGTGCTAGCATGGATGCTGAGGCCGTGGGGGACTATCACCTGGGACTGTCGGATGGACACTTTTTGGTTTTGCGTAGTTGTTTTTATGTACCAAATGCAACCTGTAATATCATTTCTGTATCTTTATTATCTAAAGAAGGTTATGAATTTGCATTTGTAAGTAATGTAGTGAACATTCACCTTAATCAAGTTTTGATTGGGTCAGGTACATTGAACAACGGTATATACGTATTAAACCAACCACAGATTTTCAATGTCCAGAATACACACAAAAGAAAGTCTCCAGAAATCAATAAAACTTTCTTATGGCATTGTAGACTGGGTCACATCAATGAGAGAAGGTTGACTAAGTTACATACAGAAGGATATTTGGATCCGTTCGAATATCAATCGTATGCAACTTATCAATCCTGTCTCAAAGGAAAGATGACAAAGACTCCGTTCACTGGACACGGAGTAAGAGCGAGCGAGCTCTTGGGACTCATACACAGCGACGTATGCGGTCTAATGTCTACACATGCACGAAGCGGTTATTCTTACTTCATTACTTTTACGGATGACTTTTCAAGGTACGGTTATGTCTTCTTAATGAAACATAAATCCGAGGCTTTTGAAAAATTCCAGGAATATAAGAATGAAGTAGAAAAACAAACAGGCAAAAGTATCAAGGCACTGAGATCTGATCGAGGTGGTGAATACTTGAGTGCCGAGTTCCTGGGTTACTTAAAAGAGAATGGAATTCTCTCTCAGCTTACTCCTCCATACACTCCGCAACATAACGGTGTATCGGAAAGACGGAACCGAACCCTATTGGATATGGTACGGTCCATGATGAGTAACGCTGAGTTGCCGCGATCGTTCTGGGGATATGCGCTAGAATCAGCTGCATACCTTTTGAACCGAGTTCCAACTAAGACTGTGCCTACTACACCATATCAGATGTGGTATGGGAAGAGACCCTATCTTAATCACATTAAGACATGGGGATGTCCAGCTTTTGTAAAAGAGCAGCATGCGGACAAGCTCGAGGCACGCTCAGTACAGTGCAAGTTTGTGGGATATCCAAAGAACTCCAAGGGATATTTCTTCTATTGCGAAGAGGAACAAAAGGTTTTTGTTTCTCGCCATGCCCACTTTCTAGAACACCAGTTCATAGAAAAAGAAATAAGTGGGAGCGCAATAGAACTGGAAGAAATTCCAGAACCACGAGCTATTACTGAAAGCTTAGTAGAACCAGAGGGTTCGAAAGATCGGGACATTCCCACGCCACTCCGCAGGAGTAGTAGGCAGTCTCATCCGCCCGAAAGATACTACGGTTTTCTCATTGACGGGGATAGAGAGGATTACATCATAGATTGTGATGAGCCTACTAGCTTCCAGCAAGCCATTCAGAGCGTCGACTCGGTAAAATGGCTGGATGCAATGCGGACTGAAATGGAGTCCATGTACACCAACAAAGTATGGACGTTGGACATTGCTCCAGATGGGGTAAAACCCGTAGGATGCAAGTGGATCTTCAAAAGGAAGATTGGTGTAGATGGACAGGTTGAGACCTATAAAGCTAGACTGGTTGCAAAGGGTTTTCGTCAGTGACCTGGTTTGGACTATGACGAAACCTTTTCTCCAGTAGCTATGCTGAAATCCATTCGGATCCTTCTTGCCATTGCTGCCTTCCACGATTATGAAATTTGGCAGATGGACGTAAAGACCGCTTTTTTAAATGGACATTTAGAAGAGTATGTCTATATGGAACAGCCAGAGGGTTTCATTCAGAGTGGGAGCAGCGAAAAGGTGTGCAAGTTGCTTAAGTCCATTTATGGACTGAAGCAGGCATCGCGGAGTTGGAACATCTGTTTTGATGAGACGGTCAAGGAATTTGGCTTTATCAAAAATCCAGATGAACCATGCATCTATTGTAGATTTGTAGCGAGAACTGTAATATTCCTCGTTTTATACGTGGATGACATTCTCTTAATAGGAAATGACATTCCTATGCTACAATCTGTCAAGGGGTTCTTGTCACACAGGTTCTCCATGAAAGACCTGGGTGATGCCTCATACATTCTGGGTATCCGGATCTACCGTGACAGATCCAAGAGGATATTAGGACTTTCACAGTCCAGGTACATCGACACCATACTAAAAAGATTCAGTATGGAAGATTCCAAGCGCGGTAATCTACCGGCTTGTCACAGGATCACCCTCTCCAAAGAGATGTCTCCCAAGACTGATTTGGAGAGGGATCGCATGTCTATTATACCCTACGCTTCTACGGTAGGCTCTATAATGTATGCGATGTTGTGTACCAGACCAGATGTGGCTTATGCACTGAGCGTGGTAAGCAGGTATCAGTCAAACCCAGGGGAGAAACATTGGATAGCAGTAAAGAACATTCTCAAGTACCTGAGAAGGACTAAGGAGATGTTCTTGGTGTATGGAGGAAAAGACCTCCAGATTGAGGCCTTTGCTGACTCCAGTTTCCAGAGTGACAAGGATGATTCCAAGTCCATGTCGGGTTTTGTCTTTACCCTCAATGGAGGGGCGGTGTGTTGGAAGAGCTCCAAACAGGAAACCGTTGCTGACTCGACTATGGAAGCGGAATACATCGCTGCATCTGATGCCGCAAAAGAAGCTGTCTGGATGAGGAAGTTCTTGAAATAACTTCAGGTGGTTCCGTCCATTGTTGACCCAATACCTCTGTATTGCGACAATAACGGGGTTATAGCTTTAGCGAAGGAACCCAGGTCCCATCAGAAATCCAGACACATCTTGAGGCGGTATCACCTGATCAGGGAGATCGTAGATCGCCAGGAGATCGAGGTTCGGAGGGTTGCTTTAGAAGATAACACTGCAGATCCATTCACCAAGGCCTTGCCTCAGACTCAGTTCGAGCGGCTGATCGAGATGATAGGTCTTCGATACGCCAGTACATGGCCTTAGTGCAAGTGAGAGATTGTTAGTGTATATGCCCTAGAGGCCATTACTGTATCATACTAGTTTGTATATTACTTGATGGAAGCTTGGGATATTCACAGTTGTATATACATTCTTGCTCGAAATGGTAGTATGCTACTTGGTTTGTCTCTGCTTTAATATGTGCATGTGTTTCTTTTAGCATATCGCTGATATACATATTAGTAGAGCCCTTAGGATCTTTGCTTGATTACCAGCGTTGTGATGGCGCTCACACTCGTGGGGGCTGGGTAATCCATAAGCACATCCTTATACAGGTCCCTAGTCGTTGGACTATCGAGACAGGGCATCGATACTCAGGAGTAGACTATCGTATGCGCTTCTCATCCCAGCGTGGGAGACAGTCTGTCCCACAGCCGTCAGTACGTCGTACTTGAGATAGTATGCGGGTGCTCGTTAGGTTACGAGTACACTGGACAGGACTCGTCGGGAACTGTTGGTTGGTATTATACCTATCGTCAGTTATCAGTTCCCAGGTGACATGAGTACAGCTTAGTCCGCTGACTTGACACTGTCACTTCGTCTCGAGTGTGTTCCCACTGCACTTTGATTACTATCCTACCACGGCTCAAAGGAGTCGTGCAAACAGGTAGTTTTTGGGTGCAGTCCCGAAGCACTTGGAGACAGTGACGGTTAGACAGGATTCGTCTCTCCCGGTATTGGGGGTTGACACCGCGCTGTATCCAGGAGAGCCATTACACGAGTAGTCCCTGGCCAGGGCAAGCGAGATATACTGGTAGGTTTCCAGTGTTATCTCAGGGTGTTCTGGGCTACACTCCGACACGACTTGTACCGCTATTAGGGGACTGACGTTCACCGCCCCCTAGGCCCGCCATGCGATGTATCAGACGAACAGACCGGACTGTACGGAGACTGTCACATACAGGCTCAGTAGGAGTTCAGATGGGGTTACCTCGTCAGTCTTCTTATCGGCATCTACCTGGGGACCGTTACGTACAGCTAGTGCCGCTTGCGGTCTGTGGTTAAACCCACTGCCAGCGTAGTGTCGAGTCTTTAGAGTCCCACACAGAGAGCTATTCGCCTTTAGACAAAATGAGTAGAGGTCGCATGGTTTTGCGACAGGGCTCGTTCACATCCGCGCACTTGTGCACGTTTGCTGTCCGGACAGCTTATACTACCGGGCTTTGGTTTAAGCCGGATCCTAGTATATGATTTGGGATTGGTTTTATCTCATTGTATTCGTGTTCCTCGGATCACGAATACGGGTGCGTATGCACAGTTGCTTGAGACAGAGGAAGAGGACTTTGATTAGGGTTAATGACCATTGTCATTTTATTAACCCTAATGCTTATGTGTGTATTATGGTTAATTGATATTAGTTTAATATAATTGTGCATGGTTATGGTTGTTGACCATTTGACATTCTTGACTTGTTGACCTAGGTTGACACTTTGACCATCATCATTTCATTTGGAAGATGCTCTTTGATCCTTGCAATTTGCATTAAAAATGAAATGATAATGGTCATGTCTTGATTAAGCCATGACAATTATCTCACTAATTATCTATTTACAATAATACACACATATATGTGAGAATGGCTTATTATTCTCTCATTCTATCATTCACTTTCTCTCTCTTGTTCTTCCTCTCCCTCAAGCTCTTCCCTCTCATGTGTTGAGAAACACTTGAGCTTGAGAAAAACCTCTTCTTGATAATCTTTACTCTTATCTAGGGTTCTAGGACTAGCACTTCTAGCACCCTAGTTACTTCTAGCTTGAAGTTGAAGCCAAAGGCTGAGGCTTTCGGGTGGATCCTTCTTCGACTCAAGAAGACGACAAAGGTGATCCCTTTCTACTACTCCAAGGAGCAAGGAAAGAAGGACATAAAGCCCTAAGTATAACCATTCTACTCTTTAACTAGTTTCTAGTTAGCTTTAGCAAGTTTTTGTTTAGCAAAGATCTGACTTTGTCTAGTCCATGTTGCCTAGAGTAGTAAAAATCCGATTTTTATTCCGTTTTCCGCCCCCCGCAAGCACCGGGGTGGGCAACGTGGACTTACACAAAGAAGATGAAAGTTCGGCAAGAGAATGACCGCCTTGTCATACCACAGGGGATGCCATCTATTTGGGTGCCCGCTACAACGGCTCGCTCAACTTCGACCGCCCACAAAAGAAGGAGGCCAGAGAAAGTCCCTGTGTCCGCGACGAAGCTCAAAGTCACTGAATCCAAACGCCCCAATTCTGGGGGCATGGTGGTGCACACTGTTTATATGGCACCCGGGAAAAAGGATAGCAGTATCTCTACTGGTCATCGACCACTCACCAGATCCATAACAAAGGCTCAGGAGCAACAATAGAAGCTTCAGGAAATGTTAACACAGATGGCCACACTCACTGGGCTAAAAGAGAGCCCGGAGACGTCGTCAGAGTAGCGTCATGAACAAGAAACCGATGCTGAGTTTCTATACAGAATCCTCAAGAAGAAGGACATAGAGGCAGCGGAACAAGCTGCCAACATAAAACGAATGGCGCTTTTATTCCAAGACATGGTTGGGATGATGTTACAGCCGGATTCTCTAGCTAAAGACCCTCCGATTATCCTTGAAGACGATAGAGGAGAGACATCAAACCCTTTTCCGGCTTGTTCAGCAGCCAAAAAGGAGACCATTTCTAAAGCCGCCCTGGATGACTATATCGCTCAATAGATATGAGCTCATCAGGCGAGCAAAGCGGCTGGCCAAATCGTTAAAACTGGACGACCCTATCCGGGTTGGTACGATCAAATAAAGTACCCGCCAGGATATACGATCCTTAAATTCCACGTATATAAGGGGACGGGAAATCCACACCAGCACGTTGCTCAATTCAGAGCCTTGTGCGGTAATACTGGGATGACAAAAAACTGCTGCTTCGCCAGTTTATTGGCAGCTTGTCGGAGATAGCGTTTGAATGGTACTCTGAGCTCCCGAACGACTCCGTTAAGACATTTGCAGAAATGGAGTTACTATTTACACAGAGTTTCGCGAGCGCTAGCGAGCACACCCCAATCACGACGTTGATCAATGCCAGGGTGAAGCCGGGAGAGACATGGGTGCAGTATGCAATCTGGTGGCGGAACCTATGGTCGAAATGCGAACAGCGCATCGAAGAAGCTCCTGCGGTAGGCATGTTCGTGGTTACCCTCGATCTGCAGGTGACCAAATCCCAGTTCATGATGTTTTTTAAGACGACTACCTTTCAGACCTTGATTGATAAGCTGGCCCAAATGGACCTGATGGGTCATAAGCCTTCCTTTTCAAAGACAGAACTGTGGAATGAAAAGGGCAAAGGGAAAGCGACCTTTATCGCCAATGCTCAACAACAGCCGAGAGACATAAAACCGGTTGTTCGCCAAAGCAACGTGCGTCTATGCCAATCCCTCGAGGAGAGACTGGGACGTCCTTACTCATTTCCCCGGGATAAAACAAGGAGACTGTTCGAGCTGGCAGTGCGCAACAGGCTCATCAATCTGCCAGATTCAAGACGTCCGCTGCAGCCAGGCGATGCCAACAATCCTAATTACTGCCCCTACCACCGAGCAGTAAGCCATCCAATTGAAGATTGCTTCATTTTCAAAGGCCGGATTGAGGACCAATACCAGCAGGGCAAATTCGCACTGTCCGAGAATTGAAAAGTAAGTCCGCCCCAGCCGCACGCTCCTAAAAAGGTGGACACAGCGAGGGCATCGTGCTCTTTTATAGAAGAAGCTCCATGGGAGGTCGCTCTTTCAGCCAAGAAGAAAAGAATGCTGAAGGATCTTCACACATGCCCGGCAATCAGGTGGAAAAGTCCGCTAGAACCCGAGGTCATTGAAGGAATGCTGAAGCCGCGCCCAACGCCAAGAGTTGGTAGCGATAATCAAAACGCTCAGGCCCAGCCGTCAAAGTCTTCGAAGAAGAAGAAGACCAAAAAGCCCGTCCAACCCGAAGACATCCGTACAGGTCTGCAGAAATACATCGATGCATTGGAAGAATATAACCAGAAGGCACGGACTACAATCACGTTGGACGAATTCTTTAAGAATGTTCTTAAGAATGAAGAAGATGACGCTGATGAAGGAGACGATTCTTCAGAAGGGCCTGAAGACTATGTGGAGAGCTGCCACATGAAATCTCACTCGATAAAAGGTAAAGAAGTTCCTAATGCAGAAAAACTGGGGGCAGATCCCGAAACGGAACTCCTAGAACCGTCAGACGAGATGATTGACATGTTGCTGAACGAAACTTGTCAAAAGAGCAAAGCTGATCGAGAGCGCGAACTGGTTATATTCGAAAAAGCCAAACGCCGGCAACTGAACGAAAGGATTGAAATACCCCAACTGGATAGGAGCACTTCGGCCGCCAGCAAAAGCAGGTTCAAGACAAAGAAACGATTCGCTATAGCCCTGTCAATGGGGATGAAGTTACCCTCTTTCATAGGAAAATCTCCTGGCGGTATACACCTTGATGAAGCGGACGTACATCTTAACTTCTGCTTATACCATCAGAGGATTGCACACCCTATCGAAGAGTGCATAGCCTTTAAAAACTGGTGGCAGAGATACGTTGCTCACCGTCAGCATTTCAAGCGGATGAAGCGCAAAACTCGTCGGGAACAAAGAAGCACGACAGATGAGCATAAAAGAACTGTCGGTGAATGTCACATGGTTAATTCCGGGGGATCGCAAGTTCTCACCTTCGGGAGTGATTATGATGAAGAAATAGCCCTCGGCCTTCTCTTCAACGAATCTATCTCTGAAACAGAAGAGATGAAGACCTGTGAGAACATTCAGCTGCGCAATCGCACGTTACCTGAAAAGAATATCGGACCCGCAAACAAGGGATCGAACAAAAAGGATAATGGGAAAGAAAAAGTCCCTGAGGATATCGTCCTCGATGATCGAGCCGTCGAAAAGCTTGCAGCCAAGGACCCGCCCAAGAAAAACAATGTGGATTACAACATTCTGGCGCACCTGAGGAAGGTACCCTCGCAGCTAAGCATTCTCGACGCCCTTATGCTATCCAAAGAAGTGAGAGATTCTCTGATCAAGGCATTACAAGTGCCTGACCAGTTTCAAGCTTTCCTCGCCGAAGAAAAGATGAAGGACGAGCTGGAAGAAATTCATACAGCTGACATCACTTTCGGCGATGAAGACCCCCTCCTTGGAACATGCGAGCATAACCATCCCCTATATGTCTCCGGGTATTGCCATGACATTAAGATAGGGAAGGTCTTAGTTGACAATAGGTCCTCTGTCAATCTCCTAAATGTGAGGGTGCTAAAAGAAATCTGCATGAGCGGTCAACATCTCGCTCGGGATAAAATCACTATCTCCGGGTGCTCGGGTCTGACTCCCAATCATCACGGACGCTCGGGTCTGTGATACTGACATTACGCTTTGAGCTGCTCAACACTGATATCAAGTTCCACGTCATTGACGCCAAGACTTGCTACAACACTCTGCTCGGCCGGCCTTGGTTACATGAATACAACATTATCCCTTCTACACAGCATCATTGTATGAAGTACTTCAAAGATGGCCTTGAATACACTGTGACAGGGGAGCTGAACCTATTCTCCGTAAACGAAGTCCGAAAGTATGAAGATGCAAAGTACTTCTTACATGAATTTGAAGACACGGAAAGATGCCATAAACCTGAGGATAAGAAAAAAGCTATCACCACCATTCCGGTCTTCGGGAGCGATACCGAGGAGGAAGAAGAGATAGTCTATTCGGGACTTTCCCGATACAACAAACCGGGACCGTCTACCCCTATTCTGGTCTTTGGCGGTGAATCTGGAGATGAGGTCAACGCAGTATTCTCTGCTCGTCCATCAGTGCAAGCCTTCATTGGAGATAATCAGAGTTTGTAGATTGCCATGGTTCCGTAAGTGCATTACAAAGAGCTCGACGCACTTAATACCTACAGTGTACAAGAACTGCAAACGTTCTACGTCCTTCCCAGGAGAAAAGATGAAAAAGCGATCCTCTTTTATCGATCCACGGAAATCAAAGTGGAGAAAGAAATCTGGCATAGTGCCGATTATGCACTTGACAGGCTCCAGCCCATCCGTCTGCCCAGATACTATACAGAAGGATTTAAAATGTTATTGGGACGCCAAGGCGTACCCATCAAACAGACTGCTCGACAAGCTCAGTTCTACAATAAGATCTGGAACACCCCCGGAACTCAGCGAAAATTGCCCAACGGGAGAATGGAAACGATTGGGCTTGGATATGTTCCATCCAAGAAACGGGAACGATTCCAGGGCTGCTATGTCATACATGACCTCGATGAAGAAGGAGATGCTCTGTTAGAAGACGCTAACCCTGAACCAAAACAAAGTCCCACCATGAAAATACCAAGTCCATCGTTTGAAGAACAGATGGACAAACTAATAAGGGAAGCGGGTCAAAAGGTCCGGGATGACCATAGCCACGAAATGGCCATCTATGAAAAAGCCAGAACACAGCGCCTCCTTCAGGCAGCTACGAAAAATGACGATGCTCTTCGTCGCCAGCCCATCTTACAAAATACCCAAAGCAGAGGTAAAAACAACCTAAAGAACGGAAAAAACGTTCGACAGCGGCAAAGCGGGTCCAAGAAGCCACGCGATCGAGAATTGGGCAGCCGAGATTCGTCTCTTATAAAGAAGATGGGTCGAGCATACTCTTTTCCCCAAGACAAGACAAGGAAGATATTTGATCTTGTTATGAAATATTAAATAATTACACTCCCGGAGTCCAAACACCCCGATCAACAAAACGAGGTTCATCACCCGGATTATTGCTCCTATCACCAAGCGATAGGACATCCTCTCGAAGACCGCTTCATATTCAAAGACTGGGTAGAAGACCAGTATCAGCAAGGTAGGTTCGCTTTATCCAGTATTTGGAGGGTAACCCCGCCACAGAAGCATGAACTGAAAGCCACATATGCAGCAAGAGTAGAGCCGGATCAACATCGGTCTTAGAAGCGATCTCGTACCTGTCATGTGATAATGATGTCGGAAGAAGGAGTGCCCGAGGATATGGATGACCTCTCTTGGTGCTTTGAAAACGACGAAGATGAGGTGATCTCAAAATTTCCACTAGCGCCAAAAGAGCTGGAAGATGGGTTACATACTACTGCAGATAACCTCAGAAAAATCGACTTGGGAACGGCAAACGACCCACGGCTGACGTTCGTCAGCGAGCTGTTGTCTAAAGAACAGGTGGCGACACTCAAAGACGTCCTTATACAGTATAAAGACTGCTTCGCATGGAACTACTCCGAGATGCCGGGGCTAGATCCAGAGATAGCTGTGCGTAAATTGGCAATATCCCCGAACGTCAAGCCAGTCAAGCAAACACCAAGAAGAATGCGGCTCGAACTTGAAATGAGTATCAACGCCGAAGTCAAGAAGTTAATCGACTCCGGCTTCATCTAAGAGGTTCAGTACCCTGACTGGATTGCCAGCATTGTCCCAGTGATGAAGAAAAATGGGACAGTGCGCATCTGCGTGGACTTTCGAGACCTCAACAAAGCTTGCCCAAAGGATGATTTTCCTGTACCGATCACCGAGCCAATGATAGACAACACGTCCACTCACGAAGTTTTCTCCTTCATGGACGGCTCATCAGGGCACAATCAAATAAAATGCACCTCGAAGACCGAAAGCGTACCGCTTTCCGGACCCCGCTAGGCATATTCTGCTATAAAGTGATGCCTTTCGGTCTGAAGAACGCCGGTTCTACCTATCAAAGGGCCATGACGAAGATTTTCGATGACCTCATATATGAAGTTGTCGAAGCTATATCGACGAACTTGTGGTGAAAAGCAAATCGCACGAGGAGTATTGGGAGCATCTAAAAATAGTTTTCCAACGTCTTCGGAAATACAACTTGAAGATGAACCCTCTGAAATGCACGTTCGGAGTTTCCTCTGGAAAATTCCTAGGATTTATCGTACGACATCGAGGCATCGAAATAGACCCATCAAAGATCAAGGCGATCATGGAAATGCCCCCGCCAAGAACTCTCAAGCAACTTCGGTCTCTCCAAGAAAAGCTCGCGTATATTCGGCGGTTCATAGCCAATATTTCCGGCAAATGCAGTCCTTACAGTCATTTGATTTGTGTGAAAAAGTGTTTTTAGAATAACCGCAATCAATAACGGTGTCGCTTGTAGCTAGCCGAGATGAGTACGAGTCGTCCGCAGGGAAACGTGGAATCTTTTTATCTTACTTTAGACGTGTTGAGAAAGAAAGGAGGAAGAAATAAGAATGGTTGTAGATTCTAGATCTACGTTAAACGTGGATGCAAAATATAGATCTAGATTAATTTTGGATGTAAGTTCAATATTAAAAAGGGGCTTGTAGGGTTCATTAGGATTTAGTAGTTATGGATGATTAATTAAAGATTACTCTTTTTATCATTTAATAGATTTAAAACTAGAACGACAGAGATGCATGTAGATTAGGGTTTCTGGAGGGAAAAGGGTTTCCACTCTTAACCCCTATCTCGACATGGAACTCCGTTCATATCTAGCCTTTACCAAAACAATCATTAATCTAATCTCTAATTGCGGTCGAGACTAACAATAAATTGGTAGCGCGCCCGATTAGGATGTTAATGATTCTTTTAGTAAAGTTTATAAACTTTATAGGACGTAAAAAGAGTTTAAGGATCTTCATCATCCATTAATCTACCCTAATCCTATGAACCCTAACAAGCGGAGAATTACTCGCGCATGTTGGGAAAAGAAGATGAATAGACAGAAAGGGAAAACATAATGTAAAATGCAAAAGAATTAAATAAAACAACTACCTTTATTAATCAACTTGAACAATCTACACTTTATTCCTTAGAAAATGATTACAAAAACTTGGTTTGCTTCTCGAACTCTTCCGAAGGAGGTAGATGAACAGTTGATGATCAGCCTGGATGCGTGAACCGTCTTGAACTTCATGATCTCTTCAGCTTGATGCCTTCTAACTTTAGCCCTTGGTCCTTTATATAGCCCTCAAAGAAGAAAAACTAGTTACCATATATGGTGACTTCCTAATATGGTGACTTTCCATATATGGATTCTGAGTCCCTGTTAGTATTGATTTTATGATTTTGGCAGATTTTTGATCCTGACATCTTGATCTCTTGACCTGAGCTAAATCTTGCACAATATCTCTATGAATAATGTTAGTACTATTTATTAAATTAGAAAGAGTATCTTAATCACTATATATGGTAATAAATGTTTAAGAAACTTGATTAAGAATATTTAATATGCTATGCACTTTATATGGTAATAAATCTTTAAGAAACATGATTAAGTATATTTGATATGCTATGCATCTTTTAATTACTAAAATATTATGCATATATTTTGAAATAGTATTCTAACCATTTGTATGATATTATATCTTTTAAGAATTGTGATTAGAATATTTGATATGATATGCATATTTTCAATTACCAAAATATTATATAAAATGCCTATATTTTCGTTCATAATGTTAATTATAATATAAAAACATATGGTAAATAGTATTTTGCAGATAAATCCAAATATGTTCTATATTTATAATAAACACCTTTAAATATTAAGAAAAATAAGGAAAATGTTATATCAAAAGTGCCATATTTTCGACTGAACAAATACCTCCAAACTTAACTTTGATCGTCCCGAGCAAACTAGTTATTTCAAGAAAAGGAGAAAAAGAAAGGAGAAAGCTAAGCACACTTTCGTAGGTAACACGATTGCACTGAGCACGTGCAACAAGCCATTAAACCTCTAGGTGTCCCTAGTAGGAGGAGTGTTGTCTCCTGAGGGTTTTCAGCGGATTACACCCACAAAATCCTATAATAAAAGAGAGATGGTGAAAGTTAGATATAAAAATAAGAACTATAAAAGAAAGAACTTGAAAATAAGAGTTTTCAACTACACCAGTTTTTCGGTTGTCATGAGCCATATCT
Organism: Agapanthus africanus; assembly: GCA_030015575.1. Classification (NCBI taxonomy): domain Eukaryota; kingdom Viridiplantae; phylum Streptophyta; class Magnoliopsida; order Asparagales; family Amaryllidaceae; genus Agapanthus; species Agapanthus africanus. Next base: position 429,101,870 of record CM057347.1, on the reverse strand, counting down.
TAATAGTCATGAAAAGATGTTAGAAATCACATTATCCCTCAATAAAAAAATCGTCTTTATTCTTCATTCCTATCTTTCTTCTAAACATTGATCATATAACCCTACGTGTGTGTAATAGACATCTCTACACTCGGAGAATTCAATTCAAGCTATCATACTCTTGTCCATCTGCCTCAGTACTTTTTAATTTGATGAATATTTAGATGGATTTGCTCACACACTTTCATGCGACCGTTAATACTTCTTGAGGTACTAACCGACCGATTACTCATGTGCTTGCTTATTAGGTGTAATCCTCGTCTTGCACCCCCTAAGGCTTAGCAGTGACTCCCAGACCAGTTGGTCTAAGGCACTAGGTGATGAAGCACTCTCGCTATATTTTTTTATTGCTACCTTGGTGATAAAAAAACCAGTGTTCATTTTTCTCACCATTTTATATTTTTTCAATTTTTTATTTTCTTCAAACTTTGGCTTTTAGACAAGAGCATTTCAAGGTATCCTCTACTATCCCGAGTTTCAAGACGTATGTAAGTGCGTATAGTATGGTATCAACGTTCAAATGTTTGGCTTCCAGAATAGGAACTATTTTTCAGACATATTTTTATTCTCAGATTAGTGACTTCTTTCATCTTACTAACCCTTGGGACAACGGCTCATAACTACTTATTACTAGTTCGTTTAAGAAAACTTCTAATCTTCTTGGTTTTCTTAAATTTTTCCAATCTCTTAGATGTAATTTTTCACTATCTAATCTTTTATTATCTTATTTATGTACAAAATTAATTTTTTATCTTTTAAAATTTTTTAAAAAAAATTTATATGTTTTTTTAAATGTTTTGTGCATATGCAAAGTATGATGCAAATGATGCGTAAATAAGCACAAACCTCCCCCAAACTTGTTTTCAACAGTGTCCGCACTGTTGTCAACCGCTAAATCATAAAATCCTGTAAGCCTGGGAGGAAATTTATTAACGGGGGCAAAATATATTAAAGTGAAAATCCTCCCCCAAACTTATTCTTTGGCTCACCATTTTGAGTAAAAAAAATTTCTTTCAAGAGCCAGATTATACCTTCCCCAAACTTGAGTTAAACAATATTAATCTTTGAAAATCACAAGAGGGGGTCAAGATTAGTGGTCGATGCCAAGCTTTGCAAAGACCGAAGGTCGACACCAACCATTCGAAAATTTTATCAATGTAATGCTCCAGTTGGTGAAAGAACAGGTTGAAAAGAGCCAAGAAGAAGTGGGGAAAAGATAAGTGATGGGATAGAATGTGTTTGCGTCTCGTTTTGGAGAGACGACACAGTGATTGTGATGGATTACTCGCATTCACTTTATAGTCCAGAAGAAGGGGTGGAGGTTCAATTTCGTTGTAATGAGGTGGATTCATCTCAACACCTTTGTCTTTCAAAAATGCGAGTTCTTCAGCGAAAATTTCTTCAAAACTCTCATCTATACCCCGGAGAATAATGTCATCACAAAGTGCGGGGTGATCTTCAGACTCCAAGAATGCTTCATAATCGGTGTTAGTTGTTGACCCGGACAACTCGGTAGAAGAGTCCGTATGTGTATGATACATAATTGGGTCAAACAACAACATATGAAAAGGGTCTAGATCAGTATCATGAGGATCGTCAAATTCGCTGCTGTCGACATCCATTAATTCGATAGAACAGACCTGAGCAGTAGATTCGGAAGGTACACTTCCCAACTTGTAAATATTCAGCTCAATTGACATCTTTCCAAAAGATAGTGTCATAGAGCCATTACGACAGTTGATTATAGCATTGGAAGTGGCCAAAAAGGGGCGACCAAGAATCACTGGAATTTGATTCCGTGGGTTTGCTACAGGCTGTGTATCAAGTACAATAAAGTCCACAGGGAATACAAATTCCCCGATTTTTATTAACACATCATCTAGTTCACCCCTAGGTTTGGTGATTGATCGGTCGGCCATCTGGAGAGTACAGTGAGCTGGTTTCAACTCTCTGATCCCTAACTTCTCATAAACTGAGTATGGAAGCAGGTTAACACTTGCGCCAAGGTCAAGTAGAGCACGGTTAATGTGTTTTTTTCCCAATAGAAATAGAAATAGTAGGATAGCCAGGATCCTTACGTTTTCTAGGTAATTGTTGGGGAAAAGCTGTGTCTACAGTCTTTGACATGAACACCTTTTTTGGCACTTGAGTCTTTCTCTTCCTAGTGCACAAGTCCTTGAGAATTTTGGCATAAGCCGGGACATGTTGTATAGCATCTAAGAGAGGGATATTGATGTAAACTTGCTTAAAGACTTCAGTGCTCTTCTCCATTTGCGGACTTGGTCTGTTTTCTCTTAACCGATTCGGATAAGGAGCTTTAGCAATAATAGCTGGGTCCAACATTGGAGAAGATCGTGTAGGTAGGAAAGATCCAAGAATAGGAGTGGGGATCATCTTTTGTGGACTAGAAAAGGTTTGCTAAGGTGTCGAGTCTTGGTGAAAACGGAGAATAAGCTCGGAAGAAGATGGTGGGGTAGACGAACTGGGGTCAGAATTAGAAGCAGAAGTGGAAGGAAATGTCTCAGCCGGGGTATCATCGATTGATTCTTCATTATTATCAATCTCCTCACCAACATGATTGTCAAGCACTCTTCCAGATCTCAACGTGGTAATAGCACTCACATGATGTGAATAGCCAGGATTGGGTAAAAGTTGAGCTGGAAGTTTCCCTTTTTCTTTAGCACTCAATTCGGCATTTATTCGTGCAATTTGTGCTTCCATTGATTTAATATTTTCATTTTGAGAGACAATGATCTTCATCATATTATCGAAGGAAGATTGAATATTTGCTGTCCTTTGGATGGATTATTTCATGAAAGTATCCAAGGTTCGTTCGAGTGCAGAAGAATTATCAGTACCGGCCATTTGCACAGAATTTTCATGTGGTGCAAAAGTGTTGGCCGGATTTTGGAAGTTTTATGATTGGTAAGGGTGCTGACTCAGTTGAAGTGGTTGCTGTTGTGGTGGAGGAGCCCTTTGGAAATTGGTTTGGTTTGGAACCGTGTTTTGATTTTGTGATTGGTTCCAAGCAAAGTTAGGGTGGTTCCTCCAACCCTGATTATAAGTGGAAGAAAACGAATCGTTTCTAGGTTTTTGTTGGAAAGAAGCATTGATATGCTTATAACCTTGAAACGGAGAATTCAATGGACATTCTTCTATAAGATGTGATGGATCATAACAGCATCCACAAACAGTTTTGGAGAGTGACATCTGATTTAGGGCGGCAGCTAAAAATTTATTTTCCATAGTTTCGAGTTTCTTTTGCATTGCTGACATTTCAGCTCTGACTCCTATGAAAACATCAGATTGGTTATTGCCACCCCTAGACGATGACTAACTTACACTCTCCTACTGTAAGGATCTTTCAGCGAAATCTTCTAAAAATCTCCAGGCTTCACCATCATCTTTAGTCATGAAAGTGCCTTGACACATGGATTCAAGAGTCTGTTTTGTAGTAGGATTAATGCCCTCATATATGATTCTGCACAGATCCCATCTAGGAATTTTGTGATGTGGACATTGAACCAACATATCCTTGAAGCGTTCAAAACACTTCGAGAATGGTTCATTTGGAAGCTGGGTGAATTGATTTATTTCGCTACGGACTCGAGCTGTTTTATGATTGGGGTAGAATTTCTTTAGGAATGCTGTGACGAATTCTTCCCGGTTTGAAATTGAATGTGCGGTTGTGTTATAAAGCCACTTCTCAGCTATATCGCACAGGGTAAATGGGAGAAGACATAGACGCATAGCATCCATAGAAAGCTGTGAAGTACCCATCATAGCGCATACATTTTCAAATTTGGTAATAAATACATATGCGTCTTCAGACTCGAGACCGTGATATTTTGGTAGAAAATTGATGTATTGGGGTTTTATTTCAAAGTTGTCCCCATTGGCTGGTGGAATGGTGAGACAGGTCGAAAGAGGACCTCGCATAGGATAACATCTTTTTTGGAGAGAGATGCGGGGTGGATTCTACGCACCTGCGGACGTCGGCAGAGTAGTGTTAAAGAAGTTCGATGGAGAACCGTCCATCGAAGTGGGTGTGTGTTTCCCCTAATCAGAGCAAAGCTCTGTTTGAATTTCAAAAATTCAAAAATTGAAGCAACGCTTCAAATCCATTGCGTTGCGCGCAACGCGCCACTTGTCAAAAGCTGATATGTCGGCGCAGCGCCCGAGGCAGCGCGCCTAATCAGAGCAAGGCTCTATTTAAAGCAAAATTAAAGGAAGCATTGCTTCAGTTGCGTTGTGCTCTGCGCTGCGCGACACGTGTCAGCGCAGTTGCGCTGCGCGACACGTGTCAGCGCAGTTGCGCTGCGCGACACGTGTCAGCGCAGTTACGCTGCGCTGTGCGCTGCGCGACACGTGTCGAGCGCTGGTGCGTTTGCGCCAAACAGAATTAAAATTCCAGTAAGGTCTTTCTGTTCTTGTTAAAACAAGAAGATTGCCTTCTGTAAAACAGAAGCCCTTGGATCAAAGATCCAACGGTGGGGAAAAATCCCCAAATCACTCAGAGATTGATCTTTTTAACAAATTTAACAAATTAATGAGCACTATATAAAGGCCCCTAGACCCCAATTCCAAACAACAACAACAACAACAACAACAACAGAGAGAAGAGAGAAACTCAAGAAACAAAGAGAGAACTCCTCTAAAGAACTCTGAGAAGAATTCAGAAAGAAGGAAAAAAAAAGGTAAAACCTTTATAAAAAGAAGAATTTCTTCTGAATAGCTCATTGATCTAAGAACAAGATCAAGGATCTTCAATAAAAAATATAATAAATAACAAAAGCATTGCTTTTTTATGAACCATTGGTTCTGGAATCTTAAGGATTCTTTTCTTGAATCCAAAATTGGATCAAGATATTAAAACAGTGCCTTACACTTGCAAATCTGCACTGTTGCGCTCCTGGGTTGGCGCAAGCCACCAGAGAGCGCCACGTGTCAGCACCAGAATAACTTGCGCTATGCGCTTTTAAGATAGAGCATTGCTCTCCGAAATTGATGCAACTCACCAGAGTGCGCCACGTGTCAGCAGCGCAACAGCGCAGCGCACTGCGCTTGCGCTCACCAGAGCGTGACACGTGTCACCTCCACATGCGCTTGCGCTCAATAATTGGCGCAAAGCGCCTGACAGGCCACATGGCCACTATCATTTTGATTAATGCACTGCATTATTTACAAAAGGGCCAAGCCCAATTAAAAAAGGCCTCACAGGCCTAATAAAATGCAATGCATTACTTTAAAAAGGGTAGAGCCCAAACAAAAACAGATGCTGTGCATCATTTATAAAGGGACTGAACCCAAATCAAAAAGGCCTAGCAGGCCAGAATAAAATGCAATGCATTATTAAACAGGGGCAAAGCCCTAGCACAGGTCTAATAGGCCAAAGATAAAAACGTTGAATATTCTCAACTGGACTTAGCCCAATCATGGCCGTAAGTCCTCAAATTAAATTGACTGAGCAAGATTGCTCTCTTAAATCAATTTACATCCGGTTCAAGGGTACATCTCTGAACTCCTCTGACACCTATCGTTGTAATCCTTCAACGACGTCAGAGAGGTGACGGGTCCCGATAACCACACATCGATACGGACTGTGGGGTCCTTAAACTCATGGACTAATGCGTCCTTAAACCAAGATACGGACTGTGAGGTCCTTAAACTCATGGACTAATGCGTCCTTAAACACATCAATACGGACTGTGGGGTCCTTAAACTCATGGACTAATGCGTCCTTAAACACATCAATATGGACTAATGCGTCCTTAAACTCATGGACTAATGCGTCCTTAAACACATCAATATGGACTAATGCGTCCTTAAACTCATGGACTAATGCGTCCTTAAACACATCAATATGGATTGTGGGCTCCTTAAACTCATGGACTAATGCGTCCTTAAACACATCAATATGGACTAATGCGTCCTTAAACTCATGGACTAATGCATCCTTAAACACATCAATATGGACTAATTCGTCCTTAAACTCATGGACTAATGCGTCCATAAACACACCCATATGGACTATGGGGTCCTTAAACTTATGGACTAATGCGTCCTTAAACACATCAATATGGACTAATGCGTCCTTAAACTCATGGACTAATGCATCCTTAAACACATCAATATGGACTAATGCGTCCTTAAACTCATGGACTAATGCGTCCTTAAACACACCCATATGGACTATGGGGTCCTTAAACCCATGGACTAATGCGTCCTTAAACTAATATCCGTCCCTAAAACGGGAACAATGGACCACCATATTCCTAAACTGGCAATGGACCGCAATGTTCCTAAACTACCTATGGACCACTACGTCCCTAAACTGGAACAATAGAGCCCCCAAACGATCTTTTATCATATCTAAACGATCCCGTTTAAGTTGATCTTGGCCTCAAATATGGCTAACGTATCCTTAAACATTCAAACAGACTTTAAGACCCCCAATCGACTTTGGTTCAAGGGTACATCTCCGAACTCCTCTGACACCTGTCGTTGTAATCCTTCAACGTCGTTAGAGAGGTGATGGGTCCCGACGGCCATATATTATTAAACGGACCACTACGTCCCTAAACTGGAACAATAGAGCCCCTAAATGCTCTTTCCGTTAAGCTGATCTTAGTCTCAAATCAGACTAACGTATCATTAACGAACGTTTAAGTTGATCTTAGCCTCAATATGGCTAACGTATCCTTAAACTAAAACACCAAACCTAAATCTAAATAAATACGGATTTGGACTAATCCATGTCCTACGGGCAACAGCATAACTTAGTCTCCGTATACAATCCACGAGCATCCACAAACAAAACAAACACCCACGACACGAAGTGAAATTCTGGAGAAGGAGAAAGTTGTTACCGCGATGCGGTAGCGTAATTAACTACAGGGGCTTACGCCTGCAGGGAAGAGTGTCCCCACAATCAAAAACCCCTCGAATGAGGGGGAATCTGATGAAGTTTGCTATATCGGCCGCATCCGTCTAAACCTTCGATACACGGTGCCATAAATCAACTTGGCATCTTCGGAGAGGTGGACGGATAGCACCAAATAGCATCTGCCCCGAATCTCAGGCAAGACGTCTCTACGTCGCGCCGCCATTCGAAGGGGACCAGATTCTGGCACGCCCTGTGGGACATTTTTCCTCTTTCCACTCCACACTTCGTGTGTCGTGATTCGTGAACAAATCGCGGTTTGCTGTGGTTGCCTGTGGATTCGAGGTACTTAGATTTGGTGTCTTGCTTCGTGCAGAAAACAGAATATCAATGGCTTCGAACTGCACTACCTGCAACCGCAACTCTCGCTCCGTCCCTGCTGGAGGAGTGACTTATGGGCCCCAAGCGGCCTCCCTTTTCAAGATGCCAGTGGAGCAGGTAACTCAAGCCACCGCTGGACTATTCTTCGGGACCATACTCCCACCGATGAGCTTCAATGCCCCAATGACGTTGCAAGAAGCCCCAAAGAAGTCAGTCTTTGATCGACTTACAACTACCGCAGCCCCTTTCAACGGGTCGCCCAAGTCCAACGCCTCCGTCTTCAGCAAACTGGGTCAAAGCTCAAACGGGCCCATGAAGAAGCCTGCAATACCAGAGGGCGTTATCCCGAAGCGGATTTCCATCCCTGCTCCCGTTCCAGGCGAAATCACCAAAGTTGCTTCCTCTACTCGGAAGTCTGCTTTTGATAGGTTGGCCGTCCCTATTCAACGGACGTCGGTCTTTAAAAGGCTGATACCCGCAAATTCTGACCAACACAGGGGGCATGAGGAGGTCACCCCTACGACTAAACCAACTCCAATCGCGCGACATGCTCGCCGTCGTCACTGGCGCCGGATAAGGAAAGCTGGGGGCAACTCCCCCTCTAAGATAACTCCGCCAGCTCCGATAGTGGAAATCAATACCGCTATTCTAACCGAGAACATCTTTGAACTGCTCAACAAGGTGCGCAGAAACTCTCCTACTACAGTGCTGAAAAGAACTCATTCACCTGTGAAGAATGCTACAGAGAAGAAGCCGGAGCAATCTCCTCAACGGCTATCCTCTAAAATTTACAAGGTCTGGCGTCAAGTCCAAAATTCCATGATGGATCAAGACTATCTCCACCGACAGAAAAAGATGAAGGTTCAGCAGGAGGAAGACTACTCAAAGCCACAAGAAGTGACAGCTGGCTGGGTGCCCACTGCAACGGCTCCCTCAACGTCAATCACTCAAAAGAAAAGGAGGCCGCAAAAAGCCCCCGTGAACATGGCAAACCGTAAAAGCGCTGAGCACAAACGCCCCAAGTCTGGGGGCACGGTGGTGCACACTGTTTATATGGCTGCCAGAAAGGAGGAAAGCCATGCTTCGACGGGTCACCGACCGCTCACCCGATCCGTGAAAAAAGCCCAGGAGCAACAGCAGAAGCTTCAAGAGATGATGACTACGATGGCCGCACTTACCGGGCCAAAAGAAAGCTCGGAGGCGTCATCAGAATAGCGTCACGAACAAGAAACTGACGCTGACTTCTTACGCGGAGTCCTCGAAAAGAGAGATAGAGAAGCAGCAGAACAAGCTGCCAATATAAAACAAATGACGCTTCTCTTCCAAGACATAGTCAGGATGATGATACAACCGGATCCCCCAACCGAAGATCCTCCAGTAGTGGTTGAAGATGACAGAGGAGAAACATCGAATCCTCTGCCGGCTCTTTCAGCAACTAAAGAGGAAACAATCTCTAAGGCCGCACTGGATGATTATATTGCCCAACAAATACAAGTACACCAGGCAAATGAAAGCAGGATCAAGATAAGGAAACGATTCGCCAAAGCCATATCGATGGGGATGAGGCTGCCCTCTTTCAGGGAAAATTCTCCTGGTGGTATACATCTTGATGAAGCGGACGTGCATCCTAACTTCTGCTTATATCATCATAAAATCGCACATCCTACTGAAGACTGCAACTCCTTTAAGTGTTGGTGGCAAGGGTACGTCGCTCAAAAGCAACACTTCAACAGGACATAGCGTAAAGCTCGTAGACATCAGAAAAATACAACAGATGAGTGCAAAAAAGCCGCCGACGACTGTCACATAGCCGACACCAAGGGATCGCAAGTTATCACCTTTGGAAGTGACTCTGACGAAGAAGCCGCCCTCAACCCTCTCCTCGAGGAATCCATTTCAAAAACGAAAGAATTGAGGAGTTGCGAGAACATTCAGCCGTGCAATCGCACGCTACCCGAAAAAAATCTCAGCCCCGCAAACAAAGGATCGAGCAAAAAGGATAAAAGGAAGGGAAAAACAGCCCTCATAGCCAACACTCAACAGCAATCGAGTAGCCCTAAGCCGGTTGTTCGCCAAAACAATGTGCGACCACGCCCATCCGTCGAAGAGAGGTTGAAACGTCCTTACTCATTTCCCCAGGATGAAACAAGAAGTCTGTTCGAACTAGCAGTGCGCGACAGCCTTATTACTCTACCGGAGCCAAAATAACAGCTACAACTGAATAAGTTCAATAATCCTAATTACTGCCCTTACCACCAAGTATTGGGCCATCCGATTGAGGATTGCTACGTCTTCAAAAACTGGGTTGAAGACCAATACCAACAGGTCAAGTTCGCATTGTCCGAAAACTGGAAGGTGAGCCCGCCACAACCGCATGCTCCGAGAAAGATGGATATGCCGGGGGCATCATTCTCAGTCATAGAGAAAGCCCCATAGACCGAAAAGTCAGTAAACTAGAGATTCGCCTCGAATACGGCGACAGCGGACCTAAACGTCCTTAAACTAATGGCGGACCGAAACGTCCTTAAACTAACGGCGGACCACTACGTCCTAAAACTAGCTGATGACCGAAATGTCTTTAAACTACTACCGCAACATCCTCAGGCTGACGAGATAAATAAAAAAAAAAGAATAAAGAATAAAAATAATAATAATAATAATAAAAAGGGGTATGTCCATAAGCAAAATGGGCACGGATGAAAACCCGAAAGGGCTCCGTGAGTAAAAACAGCAGGGCTACCGGCGAGTGTTTGTGAAAACCCAAAAGGGCGCAACCTCGTTAGAGGAAAAAAAAGAATAAAAAAAGAGAAGAAGGTATGTCCATAAGCAAAATGGGCACGGATGAAAACCCGAAAGGGCTCCGTGAGTAAAAACAGCAGGACTACCGGCGAGTGTTTGTGAAAACCCGAAAGGGCGCAACCTCGTTAAAAGACGCTTGTAGGGTCCCTTCGACCTTATAAGGAGAAACCACCCGCGTGAGATCCTTACGACTCACAAGGGAGAAACACACTTAGGGATCCCCACGATTCCTAAGGAGAAAATTCACTTGTGAGATCCTCACGACTCGTAAGGAGAACTCTCTTATGAGACCCTCACGGCTCATAAGATTTGAAAGTCTTAAGTTACAGAGACCTAAACCTGTGCTTAAGCAACCCCCACAACCTTCGATATTGCCCTACAAGTGGCTCATACTGACCTTTGTATACAATCCACGGACGCGAATAAACATTTCCCTAACGAAGTCCCACCCGTGACTAGGGATATGTACGCATGATGAACAACCCTTGTAAGTCCTCTCGACTTACAAGGAGAAAACCCTCTTATAGGATCCTTACGACTTACAGAGGAACGTGCACTTAGGAATCCTTATGATTCCTAAGGAGAAAGCACACCTACAAGATCCTCACGACTTGTAGGGAGAAATACCTTTGTGAGACCCTTACGGCTCATGAAGTCAAAAGCTTTAGTCGACAGGACCCTAACCCTATTCGCTAAGCCACCTTTGTTCGACATCGACAGAGGCAAATGATGATTCACTCCTGGCAATATCCCAGTTGTAGCGGTGCTGATGCCGAAATCGGTGTCTAATTTCAGGTTTACGGCGAAAAGCTAGTAGACCACACATGCATATGAAATAGCCGAAATGATGGGGCAACTTGCAATAAAAAGCAGCAAGTAAAAACGTATGCACACAAAATAGCCGAAATGATTGGGCAACTCGCAATAAAAAGCAGCGAGTAAAAATAAAATAAACAGCCGAAATGATTGGGCACCGCGAAAAATAGCCGAAATGATTGGGCAATCGCGACCTTCGCGATATAAAAGCTGAAATGATAGAGCGTCGTGGAAATAAAACAATAATAAAAAAAATATGATGAAACTTTTGCCCTATAGGTGAGATCACGTCGATCCCTGTACATAATCCAAGGACGCAAACAAAGAGGGCACCATACCTCCCCAACAGACTCCGCCAGAAAGCGAAGCCAAATCTCGACGGTTCACCAACAACCTAGAGACAACCGTGACATTCGTCTCGATACAGCAGACGCGATGCCAGCAAACGAAGCAAAGGCCAAATTCCTAGCTTCAGGGTCTTGACGGCAACTCACATAAAACCTGAAAGACTATCGGAGATCATCCCACACCAACGCGGAGTGGTTATGACTCATCGGGGCTCTCCAAAATGAGCCTAACCTCAAGTAAAAAGCGGCACGGCAAAATTCCTAACGCTTGCTCTTCTGATAGTCAAACTGCCTAAGAAGATTGCTTGAAGACGTCTTGTCCAGCCCCGAAGGTATAAGAGACACGGCAGTCGCAGGGCTACTCGAACAGCACGATTGCCTATCGAGGAATATATCAGCTGATGCGACGGTACGACGGCCAAAACCCTAAGTACCACAGACCCTAACGGACTTCTGTAGTAAAGAGCAGAGGTTAACTGTGACGTTAGGATATTCTTGCGAGAAATGCTCGATTCGTCTCGACTTGTGAAGAAATTGATGTCTTTGCGAGAACTTCTCGATGCGTCTCGACTCGTAAGATAAAGCCTTAGGCAGTAAAGATTAAAAAACCTGTTTCCTAAGCACTGGGACCCTGCAAGTTGGCCCAAAACGGTCTCTTGCATACTATCCACGGGTCTCACTCTCCAAACTCGAATCTCGACAAGGAGGGAAACAACCGCTTACGGGTCCTCTCGACTCGTAAGAGGGAAAATTCTCTTATAAGATCCTTATGACTTATAAGAGAAAACGCACTTAGGAATCCTCACGATTCCTAAGGAGAAAATCCACCTACGAGATCCTCTCGATCAGTAGGGAGAAAAGTCTCTATGAGACCCTCACGGCTCGTAGAGTTGAAAAGTCTTAGGCAGCAGATCTGGACCTGCGGTCTAAGCCATCGCTATCTCTTGAAGAAAACAAGATGCATACTCTATTATCTGCCAACCATGTTTACCAAGACAGCATGCTGATAATAAGAGAAGGATGAAAGCAAATAAATGATACAAGACATTGCAAAGAAAAAATGTGTATCTTTATTTATTAATTCAATCAAGTACAAGGTGAATCATACAAAAGAATAAAGAATGGATACATCTTATTCGAAAATGAAAATTTTTACAAGTATATTGATACAAGGGCAGCTACTGGGAAGGAAGCGTCTTGAATAGCCCTATCAATTGTTCGCTCACTTCCTTCCATGCTTTCTCCTGATCGGCCACCACCGCCAGTTCTGCTTCCACTTGAGCCCGCTGTTGTAAGAAGGATGCAAGCTGCTCCCCAACGGCCTGCTGAGCAGCTTCGTGGCATGGGGCATTACGCTCGGCGGCATCGAGCTTCTGCTTCAGGTCTAGCCCATTTGAGATACGCTCCAGAAGGCCCTTGAAGATAGCCTTCACCTGGGCAGCGTTCGACTCAACCTCAGCGCGCAGACGATCCGTCTCGTTTGAGGTCTCTTGGCATTCCCTCAACCTTAAAGCCGCTTCTTGTTCCAAGTGACGGAAGTAAGAAGTGCTTTGCTCGATCCACACTGCTATTTGATTGCTTGCGGATAAGGTCTCAGGAGCAGGGCGCATAAACTCCGATTGATGCAAGCAGACCTCGATTTCCCTGCAGTGATTAACCCAAAGCTCGACGACGCCTCCATCATGAAAATTCACAAGCGCCGCCAACATCGGATTAACTTCCGCAGCGAAATCCGCAGCAGATGGGGGAGCGTCTGCATCAAGCTCCTCGACGTATCCGCTCAGCATGCCCAAGCTCATTACGGCACCCTTTGAAGACGGACGTCTCAGGAAAGGACCTGCCGGCATTATAACGCGAGACTCAAAGGGCGTCGGAATCGGAACGACAGCTGAAAAAACGAAATACGATTAGATGACGGTTCAAGAAACATGAAAAAGTCATCAATGGGATATTTTACTATACCAGCTGTAGCAGGTGGCAAGGCCGGGAGGGCCGGTGGCGCGACCGATCTTTCATCTCCTCCTCCGATTTGTAGCACTGCAATCAGGACAAGGAAGAGTCGGAAATAATTCCATTATTGAAAAAAGAAAGGCATCAATTGGAAACGATACTCACCAGCGCCACTGGAGGAAGAAGCAAGTTTAGATGGGAAGGAGAAGTGCGGGTGCAACACCTGATAGAGATGATCAAAAAGCACTCCTGAAAATACGCAATAGTACGACATTAGTACATAAATTATGCGGCTGAAAGATAAAACTAATGGGTTGCAAATCCATACCTTCCAACATCTGCGATGGTACAAGGGAAGGCTGAGAGGTGACCACCGCCAAAGCAGTAGCTGACGGCGCTCCCTCGAGCAATGGAGCATCGGCACTAGCCGCACCTGCGTTAAAAACAAAGATAAACTTGTCAGAAAGGATTGCAATATAAAAAAGGGGGATGGTAACCCGAAATTTACCTGATGAGCCGCCAGCCGAAACGGAGGAGTTTCCCTCCTCCATCGATACGAGTCCACCTCCCGTGTCCTCATCACCGGACTAGACAGGGGCTGTCGTCATACTCGCACGACCAGGAGACGGTGGAGGACCGTAGACGGGGAGAGCAATAATTGGAGCATTGCCAGACCCTTGAGAAAGAGCGGCTGGCTTTTCCCCAGGAGTCATGCCCCTCTCACCCGCTACTCCTTCGGGCTCAGCGGTCGCCGTTGTCTTGTCCGCCGTTACCATGGGGTCACCAGTCGCAGGTGCTCCGTCCGCCGCTGCCCTAGGCTCAGTTGTAGCAGTCGTCTCATTTGCCGCTACCTAAGGCTCGGCATCGACGACCTTCTCAGGTGCAGCTCCCTCAGCCCCCAGCTCAAGTTCAGCAACCCCGGCGACGTCGCCCACCATCGGCTCGGGTTCAGCCGGTGCCTCTTCCTCCGTTCCTTTAGGTCCGACAGTTTCCGCCTCCCCTTTGGTTGGACTTGGCCCTGCAGGACAAGATATATAAGAACCGACAGGTTTCCAATTCTTACAACGAAATTTTGAAAGACACGTTACCTGAGGTGGACTGATCGTTAGCCCCCCCGAGCTGCACGCGCCACCTGTCTGCAAGCTGTGGACAAGGCGACCCGGGGCTCTTCCGAGGGAGTATCAACATGAGGGACGGTGCTTGGGCCCGCTCCCACGGCCAAAGCAGCTCTGCATGCCTTCGCTTCACGCCTCAACCGCTTTCTCTCCTCCCGAGCCGTCAAGACGGAGCTCTTCAAAGCTTTCTTCATTGAGGTGTCCTCATCCGTGAACAGTGATGCCTCCAAATTCTTCAAGGCATCCCTCATCGACTTGTCGAGTTGAGGCTCTCGCGGCAGCCCCGAAGAGACCGGGACTTCAGTAGCTGGCCCGGGGAAAGTCCCTGCATCAGTTGGCGCAGCCCCTGCAAAGCGACAAAGGAAGAAGGTTAGGTTGGCCATCAGAAAAGAGGACAAAAACCTAATGAGGAGAGACGTACCAACGCCCAATAAAGCGCGTTTCTTTTCCACCTCCTGGAAGGTTTGTAGAGAGGCAGCGATGGCTTCTTCGGTAGTGACACCTGTTAAAAAGGGGGGAAGCATTAGTCGAAGATAAGGATAAAAATGCGATAAAATGATGAAGAATGCAGCTAATGATTACCTGCTTGAGCGAGTTTATTCAACCACGCTTCAAGTCTGGCTGATCGCTCAGAAGCCGCAATGGCGGTCGCCAGATCGGTGTCTGCTGGATCTACCGAGAAGCCCTTATTGCTGCCATATTCGTTTATACCTTCGGTAAGAGGAGCCTGAGGCTCTAAACCGAGGATAGCATCGAGAGAGAAGAGCGGCTTCTTCTTCCTCTTCTGCCCGCCAGCCCTAGATGCACCCGAGATCGACTTCCGCTTTGCACACACCTTAGGGCGGCGGGTCCCGATATCCGCGCCCACGCCGGACTCCGGCGAAACCACATCTACCGTCTCCACTGGAGCACGGGGGGCTGGTGGTGCATCCACAGTATCACGGAGCGGCAATCCGCGCGGAGGGCTCAACACGCGCGGTGGCCTAGCTCCGGCATCTTTCAGCGGAGGAATGACCGAGGTCCTTGGCTTCAAGGGAGCCTTGCGATCGCCGCCGGGAGGCGCACCCTTGCGGTCAACCAACATGCGCTTCTCCATAAGGATAACCGGACCCATTGCGTGCGTGTACCAGGTGTTGGAGATAGTGCCCTCAGAGTCAATTATTAGGTCACAGGTACGTGATTGCAATGATTGATGGAGGACCTATCCCGGTAGGACAGTCTTACTCGAGATGATAGTATGCTATCTGGTTTACCTTTATCATCGTGTACTGTTTTAGGTGACCTGACAAGTTGCTATTACACATTGATAGAGCCCCTAGGATTCTTGCTTGACCACCAGCAGTATGAGGGCGATCATATAAGTGGGAGCTGGGGTCTATAAGCATATCCTTAAATGGTCCCTAGTCGTGTGAGTTTCGAGACAGGGCATCGATACTCCAGAGTAGACTAGTGTATACAGTCGAGACCCCGACGAGGGGCGGTGGCCGGTCTCACAAGCCACTGGTGTAAGTTGGATCACCTAAGATGTATACAGTGGCTCATTGGGTTATGAGTACACCGGACAGGACTCGCCGGGAACATGCTAGTTGGTCATATACCAGACGTCAGATGGCAGTTCCCTGGTGACATGTGTGCAGGTTAGTTCATCGACCTGGGGATCGTCATTTGTCTCGTGTGAGTTCCCACTGTACTTTGATTACTACCCTACCACGGCTCAAAGGAGTCGTGCAAACAGGTTTTAGTTGGGTGCAGTCTCGAGCCACATGGAGGCAGTGAGCGTATCTTCAGGGGTTCGTCTCTCCCGGTATTGGGGGTGAGGTCGCACTGTGTCTAGGAGAGCCATTACATGAAGTCCTTGGCCAAGGCAGGAGATTTACTGGTAGGTATTCCAGTAGTATCTCAGGGTGTTCTGGGCTACACTCCGACACGACTTGTACCGCTTTTGGGGGTCTGACTTTTACCAACCCCCTAGGCCCGCCATGCGATACTCATAGACGAACGGACCGGACTGTACGGATATTGTCACTGACAGGCTCAGTAGGGTTGTCAGGCTGAGTTCGCTCACAGACGTCCCTTTTAGTCAATACCTGGTAGCCCGTTAAGTATTGGCTTATACCTCTGACGTGCTAGTGGTTAAATCCACAACCAAGGTGTTGACGAGTCTTTAGAGTCCCCCATATTCAGTTACTCAGCTTTCGGGCGAAAGGTTGTAGAGGCCGTATGGAGATATGGCAAGGTCCGATCAGATACGTGCGGTATTGCACGGATCAGGATCGGACAGTTTGTACTATAGGCCGTAGGGATATATGGCAGGGTTCGATCAGATACGTGCGGTATTGCACGGATCAGGATCGAACGGATATTACTAGCCGGCTTTGGTTTAAGCCGGATCCTAGTATAGTACAGTGTAGATTTTGTCTCATTGCATTTGTATTTCGGTCGGAATACAAATGCAGGTGTGTATGCACAGTATCGGGGTTTTTCTGTAATTTATTACGGGACCAGTTTTGTGGAGTTGCCAGTTTGCTTTTCACTTCGGCCAATTTCCTTTGTATCGTTCATTGGCCGAAGTTTGGTGGAGGAGGGCTTATTTGCATTGTTGCAAATGAGTGTTTGTGGAGGGGGTTCTTTGCTTATATTTGTATCATGATGGTTTCATGATGGAGCCCATCCTTTGACTCTTTCTTTTCCATCATGGCTTGACTTTTGCTATCATGGTTGTTGATTGAGTGTTGGAATTTTTGTGATCATTTGATTTTTTCTCATCATCATTTGCTTTCCACCCACCCCCTTGTTTTTGCTCTCTCTCTCCAATCACACAAAGGGGGGGCCGGCCACTATTGGAGGATGAGGGAAATGCTTCTCTTTTGAGTGGGGAGAAAAATGATACTCTCTTTTTCTTTGGTATATCACATTTTTCCTCACTTCTCTCCAAGTTCTTTTTCCTCCACCACAAAGGCATCTCCATGAACCCCAAAAATGAGACTTCTACACTACACATTCTACAGCGAATCTTGGGCACGTCGACTAGCCAGCTTCGTGCCCGAGTTGCCTCGGCATTGAGGTGGGAGCCCGTAAAAGAAGTAGGCGATGTGGTGCACTTCCGGCGACGAGGTGGAGACCGGAGCATTCCGCAGGAGATCGGGACGACGACGAGAAGACCGGAGGACTTGGATCAGTCGGTATATCTCTATTCCCTATCTTGTAGTTAGCTAGGACTAATTAATGGTTCGATCCGGGTATTAGTGCGCGGCGGTTTGCCAGTTCAAGAAAAATTAAAGTTTATCACCGCTTCCGCATTTGGCCATCGGATTGACGGCCGGGGCGCCGCCGTGCACTTACAGTGGTATCAGAGCCTCGTCATTAACTTAGTCTAGCTTGCCTTAATGTGTTTTTCAGTTCCGATCGATCAAATGTTCCAAAACCTGTATTTCCTTCACGACAGTTTTCTGTTGATTTTTTTTGGTCTCCAAAAATTTTTCAGGTTGTATAAAATTGATGTACTGGAGATTACAAGGCTACTGTAGAAATTCGACAGGGTGAGTCCACTGTGGAAGCGCTGAACCGCGGCCAAACCATCCTTTGGGCCGCGGTTCCGCCGCACACTGTTGGGATCCCTGCACCAAATTTCTACAGTATCTTTCTGGGGTTAAAAGTGAGGTTTTGGAATATTAATATTGGGCCCAGAATTTCTTGATCTGCTACAGTAATGCTTGGGGGCCCACTTGTTAAAATTTGATTGATCGGATATTTTAAACACATTTTTCACAGTATTTACATTATATCTACGACCGTGAATGTCACTTGATCGGTAAATCCGGTCTAACTGCTATAGCCCGGTTAGACGGATTTGCGAACGTGACTTTCACATTGATGTTCTGTTTTTGCTGTGATGTTGCGGATCGGTCGTGGGGGATAGCCTGGATGCAATGCTAGTACTGTTGTGGTTGTATTATGTACATTTGATATTGCGGGGCGAGCGTCCGACATGTGGACTGCCGTCACTGCCTGTTTGTATTATTAATTTTGGGGCACGGCCAGGTTGCGGTCGATGTACCCGTTGTATGTATATTTTACTTTCTGTACTAGGATTGCCCCGAAGAGGGGTGCACGGATAGCCGGGTTCTAGAGGGCAACAAGCCCGCATCTCATGGCATTGAGACGGAGGGGGCTTCACTCTAGGATTGGCGGGATATTCGCCGCACTCGTACGGGGTACAGGTTGACCCAGGAAGGGTGCCCAAGTTACCGGATTCCGTGAAGTGCTGGGTGGTCCATTCACGGAGCTGAAGGGGGCTGCCTCGCTTCAGGTTTTGGCGGGTGACTTGCCGCGCCCGTAGGGGTCTAGGATTTCATTGCACAGGCTATCCACACGACCAGGGGAACGTCGGGTTTCAGCGGCTCTGTGAAACCCGGGGATCCCAGATATCTGTATTGTTTCTGTGATGCTGTACATTTCTGTGATGTTATATTTTATTCACGCCTTGAGCGAATATAATATATTGGTATATATATTAGTAGATGTTGTATATGTTTTGCATCCGTGCTAGTCCAGTCCCCGCTCTGTCGTTAGTTAGCTAACCTAACGGGTAATGACGGGACCCAGTGGCGAATGCGGATGGCATATACGTACGTCATATTATTTTCGTTCTTTGTGGTGTGATCAATTGATGGGACTGCGTTGATTCGGATCAATGCAAGTTAAAAACAAACCTAATCTGATGTTGTTGGAACACTTTTCAAAAGGCTGTTATTGCAAGGACGTTCACTTTTGTTTTGCATCGCGGTATTCATTTAGAATATCCTGCTCCTCAGTCGATGAGGCAAGGGCCGAGATCCCTTCACCGGGAGTGACCCCTTGGACAAAAAGTTTGCGTCAGGGCAATGACTTCACTATAGCCGATTACTTTTGCTTTGCATCGCGGTATTCATTTGGAATATCCTGCATCCCATTCTACGGGGAAAGAGCCGAGATCCCTTCACCGGGAGTGACCTCTTTAGCGAAAGTTTTCGTCACTATATTTTCAAAAAGCTATCCGTTCCTTCAACGATATCAAGTTCATTACGTTAAAAGTTTTCGCCAGAAACCATTCGTAGCCCTCCGTCATTTCAGTTAAATATTCGGTAGTATTCAAGCTATGTATTTTGACCTCACGCCAAGGCATAGTGTTTGGTAGCTGCCGGGTATTTATCTGTTGCATAGATAGATGCGTTGGTTTGGGACAGTCGTACTACTATTTTGGCCTACGTCAAGGGTATGTACGAGTGGGTTCAAATTAACCTGGATAATGACGGGTAGAACTTGACATGTGACTTATGATATTTTGACCTCACGCCAAGATCATAAGAGCATGGGGCAGAAATCACATCGGGAGTTTCAAAAGAACTGAAACTTGCCAGATATGCGCATACCTTCTGGAGTGTGATGACGTGAGCGGATTCCGTCACGTTATCATGCGATGAGAGTTGGATCCTGATTCCCACTGATGAGTTAGTTTACTCCTCAGGTGATCCCGACTAATTCTTCTTTTAGGTTTGGAGAAGAATTTGAGGTTACAGTGGGAGGTTTCCAGATTAAATAAATTGGTAACCATTCTGATCTAGGTTAGAGTGCACGCTGAGTGTTTCTTTTCTCTCTCTCTTTGGCAGCGACCATTGACCCGACCCTAAGACTATGACTCAGTGACCAAGTTGACCAAACCTTCTTAAACACTGGCTTTTGGATTGTCAGAGTTGCAAATCTCATTGCCACTCCTACTTTTACCCTTTTCTCCAGGACACCCCGTATTACTACGAACGTCCACTTCCATTGGACAAAACCATCATATGGTTAGATACGAACTCGAAAGAATTTATTCGAGGATGGTTTCCGGTTCTGGAGAAAACGGATAGGATTATTCAGTTGTCTTTTCCTTTTACCTTCTCTCAGGTTACGAGTTCTCCTTGGTTTAGGAGATAGTACACCTATTACGCAAATTGGATAGTCTTCTTCCAAACCTTAGGCTGGTGCCGAACAGTAGGGAATGAAGAAAACCAATTAGCATAACGATGGTGTGCAGAAGGTATTAAGTTAAGACAAAGTAAGGGATTAGTAAGAGGGCAAAGTAAATTGCGACTGCTATTCACGACCAAACCAAGTACTTCTTCGCCAATCCTAAATCACCTTTGTATTTTTCCAGGACACTCCGTATCACTACGAAGATCCACAGTTTATTTGGATAATCCATCGTATGGTTATATACGAACTCGAAAGGAACTTGTTCCAGTTCGGGGATGGATTCTGGTTCAGGAGAAACAGGAATAAGGTTTATTCGGTTGTCTTTTATCTTCACCTTCTCTCGCTTTGCGAGTGCTCCTAGGATTAGGACAGTACACCCATTATGCTTATTGGATAGTCTTCTTCCAAACCATAGGCTGGTGCCGAACGGTAGGGAAGGAAGAAAACCATTTGGCCTGAGGGGTGTGCAGAAGGTAATGACTAAAGACATATGAAGGGATTTGGAGAGGTGGCAAAGAATTATACGGTTACAGTCTTGAATCTGGAAGAGGCATTACTATGAATACCAGGATACCCCATCGAAACATTTCAATGTTTCAGTTTCACTGTGTAATGTTAAAAGAAAACTGATTTCCCGATTAGACACTTACTCCAGGGTATGTATTTGTCAGGTATAATTCTCACATCTGTATAGTTTTACAGATGATGAGTGGGAGTAAGTTATTGGGAATTGGGTGATTATCCTCATTATATCGGGATTCGTTGTAATCGGTGATATTTGAGGAAATCACCTGGGCTGTTTGCCGGTCGGCAAATATTTGGTTTTGAATATCCGCAGTTATGCACCAATTTCAAATTGATATATCTGTACGTCTATTTTCATAGAGTGAGATATACCTTTCTGAAATTATGTCTACGACATTTACCTATATCAGTGGATGGTTAGGTAAGGAGCATTAAACAGCGGTGTAATTCTTCTTAACCATAAGTACAGTTTTCAACCTACGACACACAGTGAATGAGTTTTCAGATTCAAGGGACTTATACAGAGTATTGTATGTTGTCCAGGGTCCATCAGGACAGAGGGGTTGGTCCTCATACTATATTCGGTTTACTTATGACTTCTCTAGTTTTTAGACAGGTGTTTCGTAGGAAACACAGGGTCCGAATTTTGAGAAGTTATAGGTATTTGAATAGAGTAGAGAACCAGGTGTAGCAAGTATCGGGATTCTTCAAAGTGATCGAAGATGTAGATACTTGTCAATGGTATTCAGTTGATAGTAGTGATTAAGAGAACTTGCTTCTCTTTCAGGTTACTCATAATTGGAAGCATTCCTAAGTTGAGTAACGTTGATCGGCCCCCTTCCATTAAGTTGACATGCACTGGAGACAGCTGCATGATTTGAATCTGGTTCAATTAAATCAGTGCCTCTGTTTCTATATTAGATATAGAACAGTTCATATCTTAACGTTGTTAAGGTACGGGGAGTTGTCCGGTTTATGATTAAAACCAGACACTAGACAACTCAAGGCACGTTTCTGTAATGGCTGTTTGTGGGTTGACCCAGGCTATGACGAGGGTTGACTTTCTACCATCTGGATGAACAATAGCAATATTGTTCCAGACTCGCCACAGTTTTATTAAAAATGGATTTTTTTCAGAAAACAGTAGTGGGAGTATGGTAGAACTGGAAGTGATTCCAGAACCACAAACGATTACTGAAGATTTGATAAGGAACCTAAAGATTCAATCTGGATTGACATTCCATTGGCCACTCCGCAGATAAGGTGGGTAACTTCAGGCACCCGAGAGGTACTACGGTAGCCTCAATGACGGTGACAGGGAAGTTCTTGTTTACCCACAATTACCATTGCTGTTGTTCCAGGCTGCGAGACCCAGCGGGAGGATGAGTATAGCGTCGTTCTAAACTAGTTTTAGAAGTGGACGTCTGTATGACTCTGCCAGAGGGTTGTCGTAGTCAGTGGGAGCAGCGGAAGCATTGGTGGACAGGTAGCTTATGTCTATTTATAGACTAAAGCAGATATAGCGGAGATAGATCATCTATTTCTGACGTGACAGTCATAGGTTTGACTTCATCAGAATAGGGGATGGATCTGTTGAGAAGGTAGTAGGGTGTGATGTCCTGGTATCTGGATGACATACACAGAGTAGGAAAAGAAACTCCTATACTACAGTCGGTTATACTTTGGTCGTCACACAGTGGTTTCTCCACAAAGGACTTGGATTTTATATCTGACATACTGGTTACTAGATCTATGGTTTTAGATCTAGATTTGGGTAGTCTCCCAATCTGAGTACTTAGACAGCATTCTAAGGGTATTTAGAATGGACGACTCCTGGCACGGTAGTGTACCTGCAGGTAATGGAGTCACCCTCTCCAAAAGGTGTCTTACAGACTAAAGAGGAGAGGGACGTGCATGATTGGCAGATCACTTGCTCAGGCAATTGAGTCAATCATGAGATGTCAAGTACCACACCAGATGTTGTTCTTGCACTAGATGCAATAAGTTGACATTGATCCAATCCTGGAGAAACAGTCGGAAGCAGTTTTAGAATATAAGTGGATGTTCTAGGGATATGATAACGACAGCCTCATTCGGAAGACAGTAATCATTCCAGGCTTCCAAGGTGACATGGACGACAAGGAGGTTGTCAGAGTTATAGTTCTCCTTCTGACGAAGGGCAGTATTTTGGACAGGTGGTCCAAGGCAATACTGAGGGTGGCATGGCGCAGGATACTGATTAAGTTCAGTTGACGATACAGTCTAAGAAGTTTGGATTTGGAGTTCATTTATGAGCTATGTCCCATCAGACATCCAGACACGTTCTAAGACAGGTATTGCTCTTTTCGGGAGATGGCTTTCTCCACGAACTTGAGATATAGAGGGACATAGAAAGAAACAACTAAGCGGATCCACTCACTGAGGCTATTCCTCGAACGCAATAGTCTCGCAAACGAGCTTCGTGAGACTGACTAGTAGAGGAGTTGGGTGTTCGGTATCACACGGGCTGTGAGTATGCGACATCGCAATAATTAGCCTTGAGTGCAAGTGGGAGATTGTTGGAGATAGTGCCCTCAGAGTCAATTATTGGATCACAGGCACGTGATTGCAATGATTGAGGGAGGTCCGATCAGTTACTCAGCTTTCGGACGAAAGGTTGTAGAGGCCGTATGGAGATATGGCAAGGTCCGATCAGATACGTGCGGTATTGCACGGATCAGGATCGGACAGTTTGTACTATAGGCCGTAGGGATATATGGCAGGGTTCGATCAGATACGTGCGGTATTGCACGGATCAGGATCGAACGGATATTACTAGCCGGCTTTGGTTTAAGCCGGATCCTAGTATAGTACAGTGTAGATTTTGTCTCATTGCATTTGTATTTCGGTCGGAATACAAATGCAGGTGTGTATGCACAGTATCGGGGTTTTCCTGTAATTTATTACGGGACCAGTTTTGTGGAGTTGCCAGTTTGCTTTTCACTTCGGCCAATTTCCTTTGTATCGTTCATTGGCCGAAGTTTGGTGGAGGAGGGCTTATTTGCATTGTTGCAAATGAGTGTTTGTGGAGGGGGTTCTTTGCTTATATTTGTATCATGATGGTTTCATGATAGAGCCCATCCTTTGACTCTTTCTTTTCCATCATGGCTTGACTTTTGCTATCATGGTTGTTGATTGAGTGTTGGAATTTTTGTGATCATTTGATTTTTTCTCATCATCATTTGCTTTCCACCCACCCCCTTGTTTTTGCTCTCTCTCTCCAATCACACAAAGGGGGGGGCCGGCCACTATTGGAGGATGAGGGAAATGCTTCTCTTTTGAGTGGGGAGAAAAATGATACTCGCTTTTTCTTTGGTATATCACATTTTTCCTCACTTCTCTCCAAGTTCTTTTTCCTCCACCACAAAGGCATCTCCATGAACCCCAAAAATGAGACTTCTACACTACACATTCTACAGCGAATCTTGGGCACGTCGACTAGCCAGCTTCGTGCCCGAGTTGCCTCGGCATTGAGGTGGGAGCCCGTAAAAGAAGTAGGCGATGTGGTGCACTTCCGGCGACGAGGTGGAGACCGGAGCATTCCGCAGGAGATCGGGACGACGACGAGAAGACTGGAGGACTTGGATCAGTCGGTATATCTCTATTCCCTATCTTGTAGTTAGCTAGGACTAATTAATGGTTCGATCCGGGTATTAGTGCGCGGCGGTTTGCCAGTTCAAGAAAAATTAAAGTTTATCACCGCTTCCGCATTTGGCCGTCGGATTGACGGCCGGGGCGCCGCCGTGCACTTACACCAGGCCACGTATACGTTGAGGACCTTGGGAACACAGCTCGGCTCGCTGATGAAGAAGTAGGAGCCCGTGTTAAGCCGCATGAAATGGTGCATCGCACTCCTTATCCCCTCCCGGCTGGCCACGGGCTCTTCCAAAAATGCTTCCATCGGGATCCCCTGGTGATAGCTCGATTGTTGGGCGAACCGGTGGGGGTTATACCTCAAGAAAAGCGCCGTCTCATTTTTCCTGAACACCAGGTAGCCCGGCCGAATGGAGTAGAGGTGAAGGATCTCCCGGGCTCTCAATATGGAGGCCCCGTCCTTAAAGTCGTCGTGCAGCGCCACCACCGACTTGGAGGTCTCTGAGCCTATGGTTATGACCTTATCTAAAAAAGAAACCTTCGCTCCGACCAGGTGTGGACGAAGGAGCAACCCCCTGGCCTCCCGCGGAGGCGCAACCACGATTGAGGCGCCGACCAGCCGCATGACTCTTGGGAGTCTGCACTTCTCAAAAAACGGAGGGATCTTATGGACGCCGAACACCCCGTGCACATGCATTTCCATCCATGAGGTGAAGTAGTGCATCGGGAAATTAGCAGGCTGCACCCCAGGTTCATTAGCGTCCGCCGCCATGCTATGTCCGTTATATAGGTGAGCCAACCCGGCGATTCCTACTGTCAACTGCAGGCCAGCCACCATCCGATGCGCTGAGTAGAAGACGGACGGCCGCATGTGGCGTGGGTGCATGGGGAGCGCGAAGCTGCACAGCCACAATCCCAGGAACCCTACAAAAAAGGTCTCCTCATCCATGCCCGGGATGGCGATTTCTGACAAGGGCATGACGGCGGCGCCGGGAAGATAAAAGTCCTTTTGATCATCCTCCGATGTTGGACGCCGGTCCAAGACGAAGCCGAAAGGATCATCAAGCTTGGCGAACTTCTCGCTCCGCTCCGATAGAAACTCTGGTCGAATGAAGCGGGCGATAAAATCTGCGAAGCTGACTCCCCGGACTCCTGATTCCAGATAGAGCCCTTCATATATATCCAGCACCTTAACCAAGCCTGGAAACTGGTGCTGAATAGCATTCTCCGCGTCAGATCAAACACCAGCGGCTTAGTGGCGAAGACGTATTCGTCAGGAGGAAGCAGCTCCTCGTAATGCTCCCCCTCATCAGCAGACCCGAGATTTCAGCAAACTCTTCCAAGGAGATAGAGACTTCCTTGTCCGTCATCAGGAAGGTGTGGGTGGGGATATTCCATTGTTCGATAAAAGCCTTAATCCACCACGTTGGAGGAGAGGGATACTCAAAGAGCGAGACGTAGATTTTCAAATACAAACCAATCTTCATCAGATGAGTCCTCTTCGGCGATAAGATGTACCGGGCCCACTGCAAATATCCGGCGGGTGGTCACGGGATCAATCCAATGTTATAGGCCTGTCCCCAAGGGCGTGCTTCACCCTGAAAGATTCGCCTCCCCAAAATGTCTATTGCTGGCAGCGGCTGCACGGGAATAGCACCAATTGCAGGCTGGAGGAGGTCATCCGAATTCCAATTCTTGACCTCCACGGCATACTTCACCGGGGGTTCATCCGCATAGGGGATCGAAAATATGGGCTCAGACGGCGTAGCAGAACCGAAGCTTCGGCGACCCTAGATGATCTCGTTATACCACCTACCCCACAGGTGAAGGTTCTTGTGCTCGGGGTCATGATCCTTGATGAGAGTGAGCACCTCTCGGTCCACTGGTGCCTGGGGAAATCCTCCCTCCGAGCGAACAAACGGGAATGATAAGTCAGCAGGCATGTTTCCTGTGGAGGGACAAAAATTAGCCGTCAGTGTTATAATTCCTGACGCTTGGAACTTTAAAATTTATACCACACTGCAATGCAGTGGGCAGGGGACCAAAGGGGGAACCATAAAATCTGGATGACAGTGCATCAGTTAATAAGACAGCCCCATCATTGGATGCGACTGTCAATCAATGAAGAGATCCCCAAGAGAATATTCTTATTAATGGGAAATCCCTAGAGACAAGGAGAAAATCTCCTCTTTCAGAGCAAAGCTCTGTCACCGAGTGACATTTGTCAAACACTGGTCTCAAGGGAATAAAATTTCCTAAAAAGAGCCTAGCTCTGTAATAATGATGGAAAGATCCATCAAAAGAGAAATTTAACTCTTGAAAGAATTAAAAATTTTGGGATCTTAAAGATCCATGAAAACTCTTAGGAGTTCTTCATTTTCAGGTCAAAAGATCTACATTTGATCCATGAGCAAAGCTCTGTTCATGGGTTAAAACCCATGAAACAAGATCTCTGTAAATCTATGGACTTTTGAAAGCAAGGCTCTGTTGGTGAAACCCCAAAGGGGTTTTCTTTAGATCAAAGATCAATGAGAGCAAGGCTCTGTTGATTAAAGATAATTTAATTTAATTTAATTTAAGTTAAATTTTACCTAAGATGATTCTAGGTTTTGAACTCTGAAGTTCTTGAAAAGAAATGAGAGCAAGGCTCTAAAGTTCTTAAAAACAAGAGCAAGGCTCTGAAAACTCAAGTTCTTGAAAATGGTAAATCATTTACTGAGGACCAAGGGTCCTATTTATAGGCGCTTGCGCCCCTTCAACTTATCAGTTGATCCAATGGCTAGGATCTTGCTACCGTTACACTCACGTGTGCGCCACGTGAGTGCAACGGTGGGGGGAATTTGTTTCCCCCAATCAGAGCAAAGCTCTGTTTGAATTTCAAAAATTCAAAAATTGAAGCAACGCTTCAAATCCCCTGCGCTGCGCGCAACGCGCCACGTGTCAAAAGCTGATACGTCAGCGCAGCGCCCGAGGCAGCGCGCCCAATCAGAGCAAGGCTCTATTTAAGCAAAATTAAAGGAAGCAACGCATCAGTTGCGCTGCGCTGTGCGCTGCGTGACACGTGTCAGCGCAGTTGCGCAGTTGCGCTGCGCGATACGTGTCAAGCGCTGGTGCGTTTGCGCCAAACAGAATTAAAATTCCAGTAAGATCTTTCTGTTCTTGTTAAAACAAGAAGATTGACTTCTGTAAAACAGAAGCCCTTGGATCAAAGATCCAACGGTGGGGAAAAGTCCTCAAATCACTCGGAGAATAATCTCTTTAACAAATTTAACAAATTAATGGGCACTATATAAAGGCCCCTAAACCCCAATTCCAAACAACAACAACAACAACAGAGAGAAGAGAGAAACTCAAGAAATAAAGAGAGAACTCCTCTAAAGAACTCTGAGAAGAATTCAGAAAGAAGAAGAAAAAAAGGTAAAACCTTTATAAAAGGAAGAATTTATTCTAAATAGATCATTGATCTAAGAACAAGATCAAGGATCTTCAATAAAAAATATAATAAATAACAAAAGCATTGTTTTTTTATGAACCATTGGTTCTGGAATCTTAAGGATTCTTTTCTTGAATCCAAAATTGGATCAAGATATTAAAACAGTGCCCTGCACTTGCAAATCTGCACTGTTGCGCTCCTGGGTTGGCGCAAGCCACCAGAGAGCGTCACGTGTCAGCACTAGAATAACTTGCGCTATGCGCTTTTAAGATAGAGCATTGCTCTCCGAAATTGGCGTAACTCACCAGAGCACGCCACGTGTCAGCAGCGCAGCGCACTGCGCTCACCAGAGCGTGACACGTGTCACCTCCACATGCGCTTGCGCTCAATAATTGGCGCAAAGTGCCTGACATGCCACATGGCCACTGTCGGTTTGATTAATGCACAACATTATTTACAGAAAGGCCAAGCCCAATTAAAAAAGGCCTCACAGGCCTAATAAAATGCAATGCATTACTTTAAAAAGGGTAGAGCCCAAACAAAAACAGATGCTGTGCATCATTTATAAAGGGACTGAAACCAAATCAAAAAGGCCTAGCAGGCCAGAATAAAATGCAGTGCATTATTAAACAGGGGCAAAGCCCTAGCACAGGTCTAATAGGCCAAAGATAAAAACGTTGAATATTCTCAACTGGACTTAGCCCAATCATGGCCGTAAGTCCTCAAATTAAATTGACTGAGCAAGATTGCTCTCTTAAATCAATTTACATCCGGTTCAAGGGTACATCTCTGAACTCCTCTGACACCTATCGTTGTAATCCTTCAACGACGTCAGAGAGGTGACGGGTCCCGATAACCACACATCGATACGGACTGTGGGGTCCTTAAACTCATGGACTAATGCGTCCTTAAACCAAGATATGGACTGTGGGGTCCTTAAACTCATGGACTAATGCGTCCTTAAACACATCAATACGGACTGAGGGGTCCTTAAACTCATGGACTAATGCGTCCTTAAACACATCAATATGGACTAATGCGTCCTTAAACTCATGGACTAATGCGTCCTTAAACACATCAATATGGACTGTGGGGTCCTTAAACTCATGGACTAATGCGTCCTTAAACACATCAATATGGACTAATGCGTCCTTAAACTCATGGACTAATGCGTCCTTAAACACACCCGTATGGACTATGGGGTCCTTAAACTCATGGACTAATGCGTCCTTAAACACATCAATATGGACTAATGCGTCCTTAAATTCATGGACTAATGCGTCCTTAAACACACCCATATGGACTATGGGGTCCTTAAACCCATGGACTAATGCGTCCTTAAACTAATATCCGTCCCTAAACTGGGAACAATGGACCACCATGTCCCTAAACTACCTATGGACCACTACGTCCCTAAACTGGAACAATAGAGCCCCCAAACGCTCTTTTGTCGGATCTAAACGATCCCGTTTAAGTTGATCTTAGCCTCAAATATAGCTAACGTATCCTTAAACATTCAAACAGATTTTAAGACCCCCAATCGACTTTGGTTCAAGGGTACATCTCCGAACTCCTCTGACACCTGTCGTTGTAATCCTTCAACGTCGTTAGAGAGGTGACGGGTCCCGACGGCTATATATTATTAAACGGACCACTACGTCCCTAAACTTGAACAATAGAGCCCCTAAATGCTCTTTCCGTTAAGTTGATCTCAGTCTTAAATTAGACTAACGTATCCTTAACGAACGTTTAAGTTGATCTTAGCCTCAATATGGCTAACGTATCCTTAAACTAAAACACCAAACCTAAATCTAAGTAAATACGGATTTGGACTAATCCACGTCCTACGGGCGACGGCATAACTTAGTCTCCGTATACAATCCACGGGCATCCACAAACAAAACAAACACCCACGACACGAAGTGAAATTCTGGAGAAGGAGAAAGTTGTTACCGCGATGCGGTAGCGTAATTAACTATAGGGGCTTGCGCCTGCAGGGAAGAGCGTCCCCACAATCAAAAACCCCTCGAATGAGGAGGAATCTGACGAAGTCTGCTACATCGGCCGCATCCGTCTAAACCTCCGATACACGGTGCCATAAATCAACTTGGCATCTTCGGAGAGGTGGACGGATAGCACCAAATAGCATCTGCCCCGAATCTCAGGCAAGACGTCTCTACGTCGCGCCGCCATTCGGAGGGGAACAGTGTGGTGGTGGGTAAAGAAAAAGTAGACGTAGAAATATTGACTTCGGAGTCGATAGGGGGAACGCGGACAAGACGGGCACTAGAATCCCGTGTCCAACCGAGTATGCACTAAAGGGTTTAGCACAAGTGGCAGCGTTGTACTTTTAAAAATGGTTTGTTTTGAAAAGTGTTTCGGACTTAGACAAATCACACAGAAATGTACAAACAACCCTAGAACTAAGCTTACCTAGGTCAAGTCTCTAGACCGCTCCTAGACTTCCAAAGGACAAGCCGCAGGATCAATCCTCTACCACCTCTTTACTACTCTTGTGGCCAGGTAAGTGGGAGATTCTCCACTGCGTAAGTAGTGGGCCTAATTAAGTAACCACTTGCCTTAGACACACTTTCCTAGACACCACAAAAGTAATGCGGATAAGCGATAGATTACCCACGACCTTCCTTTGTTCTTATTGAGCGCGAAAGTCCTTAGAGTCTTGTCTAGATATTTTTTTAATTAATGTAGGGTTGATACGGATGCTCGTTTTGTGATTTGTGGGGCCTAGGAAGAGTGATGAAACCCCCACCTAATCTGAATTGTGTTCTTGCCCCTTAAAGTCCGTATTAAAATATGCAACAACAAACCAATAACAAAACTTTGTAAAAAGATTTTTGAGCGGCGATATTTTGCAAAGAATCCTGCAGAAAAAATATTTTATTGGATTTAAGAGGAGAGAGAAAGATGTAAAGAAGATACCAGAGAAATTGGAAACCCTAAATCCCTTAATGAGCCGCGGTTCCACCGTCAATAGGCTCTTTTTGCCGCGGTTCCGCCGCCGACTAGGAAGATCTGATGAAGATTTTTGCTAAGTGGCCTCCCTTCCTCCTCTGGCTCTTGATGAATGTCTCTGAATCTTTATCTCCTCACTCAAATGACTCCAGATTCCCTCGCAAAATTCACACAATAATCGTTAAATATACAATTTGCAGTTTTGTTTATTTATGATATGGATCGAATAAGAATTCAACACGAATAGTAAGAAAAAAATTACGCACGTATCCCCGGCAACGGCGCCATTTGATTTGTGTGAAAAAGTGTTTGTAGAATAACCGCAATCAATAACGGTGTCGCTTGTAGCTAGCCGAGACGAGTACGGGTCGTCCGCAGGGAAACATGGAATCTTTTTATCTTACTTTAGACGTGTTGAGAAAGATAGGAGGAAGAAATAAGAATGGTTGTAGATTCTAGATCTACGTTAAACGCGGATGCAAAATATAGATCTAGATTAATTATGGATGTAAGTTCAATATTAAAAGGGGGCTTGTAGGGTTCATTAGGATTTAGTAGTTATGGATGATTAATTAAAGATTACTCTTTTTATCCTTTAATAGATTTAAAACTAGAACGACAGAGATGCATGTAGATTAGGGTTTCTGGAGGGAAAAGGGTTCCCACTCTTAACCCCTATCTCGACATGGAACTCCGTTCATATCTAGCCTTTACCAAAACAATCATTAATCTAATCTCTAATTGCGGTCGAGACTAACAATAAATTGGTAGCGCGCCCGATTAGGATGTTAATGATTCTTTTAGTAAAGTTTATAAACTTTATAGGACGTAAAAAGAGTTTAAGGATCTTCATCATCCATTAATCTACCCTAATCCTATGAACCCTAACAAGCGGAGAATTACTCGCGCATGTTGGGAAAAGAAGATGAATAGACAGAAAGGGAAAACATAATGTAAAATGCAAAAGAATTAAATAAAACAACTACCTTTATTAATCAACTTGAACAATCTACACTTTATTCCTTAGAAAATGATTACAAAAACTTGGTTTGCTTCTCGAACTCTTCCGAAGGAGGTAGATGAACAGTTGATGATCAGCCTGGATGCGTGAACCGTCTTGGACTTCATGATCTCTTCAGCTTGATGCCTTCTAACTTTAGCCCTTGGTCCTTTATATAGCCCTCAAAGAAGAAAAACTAGTTACCATATATGGTGACTTCCTAATATGGTGAATTTCCATATATGGATTCTGAGTCCCTGTTAGTATTGATTTTATGATTTTGGCAGATTTTTGATCCTGACATCTTGATCTCTTGACCTGAGCTAAATCTTGCACAATATCTCTATGAATAATGTTAGTACTATTTATTAAATTAGAAAGAGTATCTTAATCACTATATATGGTAATAAATGTTTAAGAAACTTGATTAAGAATATTTAATATGCTATGCACTTTATATGGTAATAAATCTTTAAGAAACATGATTAAGTATATTTGATATGCTATGCATCTTTTAATTACTAAAATATTATGCATATATTTTGAAATATTATTCTAACCATTTGTATGATATTATATCTTTTAAGAATTGTGATTAGAATATTTGATATGATATGCATATTTTCAATTACTAAAATATTATATAAAATGCCTATATTTTCGTTCATAATATTAATTATAATACAAAAACATATGGTAAATAGTATTTTGCAGATAAATCCAAATATGTTCTATATTTATAATAAACACCTTTAAATATTAAGAAAAGTAAGGAAAATTTTATATCAAAAGTGCAATATTTTCGACTAAACAATGAAGAAAGGAACCCCATTCGTTTGGGATCGCAAATGCCATAGCGCACTGAATGAAATGAAGCAATACCTACAGAATCCGCCAGTACTGACCGCTCTGGTCAAAGGAAAGCCCCTCATTCTATACACAACCGCCCTTGAGGTTTCCTTAGGCGCGCTATGGGTACAAGAAAATGATCAAGGGAAGGAAAGAGCCCTCTACTACTTGAGTCGAGTTCTCCTGGGGGCAGAAAACAATTACACCCCCATTGAAAAACACTGTCTGGTGTTGATCTTCGCGGTAACGAAGCTCAGGTATTATGCTTTGGCACATGAGGTCCACCTCATATCAAAAGTGGATCCTCTCAAATATTTGATGTCGAAAGCCATACTAACAGGGAAGCTCGCTAAATAGGCATTCCTCTTGATGGAGTTCTCGATGGGAACTCTACTTCGATGGGGCATCCTCCATGAAGAAGCGAAAGCACAGCTCCCCCGTAATCAAATCTGGGGTAGGTCTTATCTTCGTGACTCTGCAAGGAGGGATAGTGCGCTTTGCCTTCTCCTTAACAGAGCTGAGGACAAATAATGAAGCCGAATAAGAGGCTTTGATAGCAGGTCCTGAGATCGCTGTCGACATGGGAATAAAAAACCTTCTCTTATACGCAGACTCCCAGCTAGTCGTTAGTCAAGTAAATGGCGACTATCAAACGTGCAAACCAGAGTTGGTTAAGTATGGTGAAAGAGTGCAACAATTGCTGACTCAAATCCCTTCCTACGCCCTGGAAAGCATACCGTGAGCGGAAAATAGCAAGGCGGATGCGCTAGCCAAACTCGCTAAAGAATTAACCGACGAGAACCTCGATGACGTAAGGATCGTTGTGCAAAGCCATCGGGTTCTTGCACCGGCAGAAATATCTCTGGAGTCGTCCGAAGAAAAGGGAGCGACCGAGCAAACGGCCCTACAAATAAAAGACCAGGAAGAGGCTAAGGATTGGAGAGAAGTCTTTATAGATTACTTCAAATCCCACCGAACACCTGAAGATGCGTCCTCAAGACATCAGCTTATGAAACGAATTCTGTCTTTCGCTTTCGTCAATGACACGCAGTATAAGAGATCGTTCGACTCTCTATGGCTAAGATGCCTGGGACCGGAAGAAGCAAGAAGAGTCGTCCAAGAAACTCACGACGGACTCTGCGGTTCTCATCAAGCCGGGCCGAAGATGAAGCTGAAGATCAAAAGGATTGGCTACTATTGGCCGACAATGATCCAAGACTGCCTCGAATACGCGAAGCAATACCACTCGTGCCAGATTCACGGGGATTTTATCCACCAGCATCCAAATCCGCTACATCCAACGGTGGCTAGCTGGCCGTTCGAAATATGGGGAACTAACATGGTCGGGCCCATTGAACCAGCATCGTCCAGAGGATTTCGGTTCATACTGGTGACAACTGATTACTTCTCCAAGTGAGCAGAAGCAGTACCACTAAGAGAAGTGAAGACAGAGAATATCCTCCATTTCTTCAAGACACACGTCATCTATCAGTCCGGCACTCCGCGACGGATTATTTCCGATAACGGGCCGGCCTGCAGAAGTCACAAAATCGGCTGCTTCACACAGCAGCATAATATAGACTGGAGATACTCTTCGGTCTATAATCCTCGAGTTAATGGTCTAGCCGATGCTTTCAACAAGACCTTGACGAAGATCATAAAGAAAATGGTGTCTCGAAATAGGAAGGACTGGCACGAGAGACTGCATGAAGCTCTCTGGGCGTATCGAACCACGTTCAAAATGGCCACAAACACAACGCCGTATGCATTGGTATTCGGCGCTGAAGCAGTACTCCCCTTGGAGATAGAGCTACCCTCCTTACGAGTAGCAGTTCATTACGAGCTAACAGACGAAGATAATGCTCATCTTCGTCTTGAGGAGCTCGACGCTCTCGATGAAACTCGGCTCATGGCGCAGCAAAACTTGGAAGCTTACAAAGCAAAAATGACGCGCTCATACGAGAGATTGACTAGGCCGAGAACATTCCGCCAAGGCGAACTCGTGCTAGTGGTCAAGAGACCTATGATCCCCAATCGTGCCAAACGAGGGAAATTCGAGCCGAACTATGAAGGCCCGTACATCATAGACAAAGTCTACCAGGGTGGGGCTTACTTGCTCATGGATATGCATGGAGAAAGACCCTTCAGGCCAATAAACGGCCGGTTCTTGAAGAAATACTACGCTTGACCGAGACGTGTCTATAAACTACTACGGACCGTAGCATCCCAAGGCTGACGCAAAAAAAAGGTATGTCCATAAGCGAAATGGGCACGGATGAAAACCCGAAAGGGCTCTGTGAGTAAAAACAGCAGGGCTACCGGCGAGTTTGTGAAAACCCGAAAGGGCGCAATCTCGTTAAAAGACACTTGCAAGGTCCTCTCGATCCTATAAGGAGAAAATACCTGCGTGAGATCCTTACGACTCACAAGGGAGCAAACACACTTAGGGATCCCCACGATTCCTAAAGAAAAATTACACTTACGAGATCCTCACGACTCGTAAGGAGAATTACCCTTTGAGACCCTTACGGCTCATAGGATTCAAAAGCCTTAAGCTACAGGGATCTGAACCTGTTCTTAAG
This sequence comes from Agapanthus africanus, assembly GCA_030015575.1. Taxonomy (NCBI): domain Eukaryota; kingdom Viridiplantae; phylum Streptophyta; class Magnoliopsida; order Asparagales; family Amaryllidaceae; genus Agapanthus; species Agapanthus africanus. The sequence continues at coordinate 429,066,548 of CM057347.1, read as the reverse complement.
CCATCACGTTTCCCAGACTGCCCTACAAGCGTTTTAATATTGACCCTTGTATGCAATCCACGGGCACGAATAAACATTTCCCTAACAGAGTCCTACCAGCGACTAAGGATATGCTCACACGGTGAACGACCCTTGTAAGTCCTCTCGACTTGTAAGGAGAAAACACTCTTGTAAGATCCTTACATCTTACAAGAGAACATACACTTAGGAATCCTCACGATTCCTGAGGAGAAAAGACACCTACGAGATCCTCATGATTCGTAGAAAGAAACACCTTTATGAGACCCTTACGGCTCATGAAGTCAAAAGCCTTAGTCGATAGGATCCTAACCCTGTTTGCTAAGCCACCTTTGTTCGAATCGAAAAAGGCAAATGATAATTCGCTCCTGGCAATGTCCCAGCTGTAGCGATGCTGATGCCTAAATCGGTATCAAATCCCAAATCCTTTCACGGCAAATGTTAATTCTCTCCTGGAAATATTCTAGTCGTAGCGATGCTGATACTGAGATTGGCATCAGATTCCAAGCTCTATACTCGCGGCAAAAGTCAGCGAGTCATAAATACATATGAAATAGCCGAAATGATAGGGCAACTTGCAACAAAATCAGCAAGTAAAATATATGCATACAAAATGGCCGAAATGATTGGGCAACTCGCAATAAAAAGCAGCGAGTAAAAAAGAAAAAATAGCCGAAATGATTGGGCACCGCGAAAAATTGCCAACATGATTGGGCACCGTGAAAAATAGCCGAAATGATTGGGCAATCGCGACTTTCGCGATATAAAAAGCTGAAATGATAGAGCATCGCGGAAAGAAATAAAAAAATGAAATGAAATGAAACTTTTTGCCCTACAGATGAGATCACATCAATCTCTGTATACAATCCAGGGGCACAAACAAATAGGGGATCATATCATCCCACCAGGCTCTATCAGAAAGAGAGCCAAGTCTAGATGGCAACATCTACAACCTAGAGATCAACAACAGCGTTCCTTCTCGTTCTAATCAGAAGTATACGCAACGTCAGCAAAGTGGAGCCATGGCAAAGTCCCTAGTTCCAAATCTTGATGGTTCACAGACAACCTAGAGACCACCTCGACACTCGTCTCGTTACAGTAGACGCAACGTCAGCAAAGTGGAGCCAGGACAGAGTCCCTAGTTCCAAATCTCGACGGTTCACAGACAACCTAGAGACCACCTCGACATTCATCTCGTTACAGCAGACGCAACGTCAGCAAAGTGGAGCTACAGCAGAGTCCCTAGTTCTAAATCTCGACGGTTGACAGACGACCTAAATACCACCTCGACATTCGTCTCGTTACAGCAGACGCAACGTCAGCAAAGCGGAGCCACGGCAAAATCCCTAGTTCCAAGCCTCGACGGTTCACACATGACCTAGAGACAACCACGGCATTCGTCTCGTTACAATAGACGCAATGCAAGCAAAGGAAGAGAAGACTAAATTCCTAGCTTCAAGGTATTGACGGCAACTCAAATAAAACCCGAAAGACTATCGGAAATCATCCTACACCAGTGCGGAGTAGTTATGACTCATCGGGGCTCCCCAAACTGAGCCTAACCTCAAGTAAAAAAGCGGCATGGCAAAATTCCTAACGCTTACTCTTCCGACGGTCAAATTGCCTAGGAAGATTACTTGAAGACGTCTTGTCCAGCCCCCAAAGGGATCAGAGACACGACAGTCGCGGGGCTACTCGAACAGCTGCGTAAAGATTGCCTATCGAGGAATACATCAGCCAACGCGACGGTACGACGGATAAAACCCCAGTACCATAGGCCTGTAGGGTGTTTTTCGTCACCCCATTGAGATGGGAGTACGTGCGCGCTTGTCAGGCGTACTACAGATTCCCCCTGCCTAGGGTAGGCCGGGGTTTAATGATTGTGGGGATCCGAATCTCCGGCAACCGCGGACTAAGCTGCCGTTAATTACCCCTCGCATTTGGAGCGAAGGAACCTCCGATTAACGGGTTAAACTGGTCATGCGAACTCAATGTGCAGTGTACGTGTGTTGTGTATTGGAGGGGGTTATGGATATATCAGGGGCCCCGCAGAGTTTTTTACGGGGGTCCCGCTACCCGGATAGCGGGCTGGGGGTCAAGGGGGCTAGCAGCCCCCTTGCGGGGTGCGGGACAGCGCCCCGTTAGAAATTTTTCCTAACGGGGGAGACATATTTAGTATGGAGTGCATAAAAAAAGGGGGGAAAAGCGTCTTAAAGACGCGTGCATGGCATATGGGGCATGGTGCCCGGGGTCACGTGCGCGCACGTGACCATTGGGCGCCCCAGCGCCCGGGGTCACGTGCGCGCACGTGACCATTGGGCGCCTCAGCGCCCGGGGTCACGTGGGCACACGTGACCGAAGGGCGCCTTGGCGCCCCGGGGTCACATGGGAACACGTGACCGAAGGGCGCCTCAGCGCCCGGGGTCACGTGGGAACACGTGACCCAAGGGCGCCTTGGCGCCTCGGGATCACGTGGGCACACGTGACCGAAGGGCGCCTCGGCGCCCGGGGTCACGTAGGCACACGTGACCTAAGGGCGCCTCGGCGCCCGGGGTCACGTGGGCACACGTGACCGAAGGGCGCCTTGGCGCTCGGGGTCACGTGGCGCACACGTGACCATTGGGCGCCTCAGCGCCCGGGGTCACGTGGGCACACGTGACCATTGGGCGCCTTGGCCCCCGGGGTCACGTGGGCACACGTGACCTATGGGCGCCTTGGCGCCCCGGGGTCGCGTGGCACCCACGTGACCGCGGGAAGGGGGCTTAGCCCTTGGGCTGGGGAGTTGAACTCCCAAAGGGGGGGTTTGGAGTTAAACTCCTAGCATAAATTTGATTTATGGAGTTAAACTCCAACAGATCTAGAAAGGAGTTAAACTCCTAGGAATCTTTGGCCCTTCTTCTGAGCCTTGGATCTGTCCAAAGTTAGATTCTTGGAGATGGGTCTCCTTCTTCTTCTTGTCTTTTGGCGGGATCTTGAAGATCAAGAGATGTGAGATTTTAAAAATCTCTTCTTTTTCGAGATCTGGTGGGAGATCTGAGTTCCCCTTTGTGGGTTTTGTGGTGAAAAACTATTTATTTTGGGAAAAAGAAGAGTTAAACTCTTGATTTAATTCAAAAGAAAGAGGAAGGTTTTTGGAACCTTGGAGAAAGAGCAGGAGGCACAAAGAACCCTAATTTTTGGGGGAATGAAAAGTGTATGCTTTATTCATCATCATGTTGCCTTTTATAGGCTTACACATTTACATATAGCCCCTTGGGCTTTGCAAAATGGCATTTTGCCTATCCCATGGCTCATGTGACATTTCATTTTTGCACATAAGCCATGGGCTTACAAAATATTGGCTTTGTGCCCATTTTGTTTACATTCATGCACAAAAATTACATAAAAATTATTTGTTACATGATTTTTGTTGTTGGCATGGAGGAGGCTGGCCGCGGGCTCGACTTGGGCATGGGCCCGCTTGACCTGGGCTTGGGCCCACCTGGCTTGGGGTTGACCTTGACTTTGACTCGGTCAACGGGGGTGTAAATTTTTACCCCAACAAATTGCCCCCCATCAATAAGTGCACACCGCACATGTGGGTCGTGTGCATGAAATTGATGGACCTTCTTTCACGTGGAGGCGACTTGCTTTGGTTCCCACTTTTTGGGATGCACTGCCCTTTTTACGACGTGGACGGTCGACGCTTGACGCTTCTCCGAGACAGAGTGTCCGTGGTAGACGTTTCCCTATCCCGGAGCGATCCGGTTCCTGCTTTGTAGGAAGCCTGCACTGCCCTTTTTGCGACAGGGACGGTCGACGCTCTGTTACGAAGCGATTTGGGTTCCCAATTTGCGGGAGCCTGCACTGCCCTTTTTGCGACATGGACGGTCGACGCTCTGTTACGAAGCGATTTGGTTCCCAATTTGCGGGAGCCTGCACTGCGCTTTTTGCGACATAGACGGTCGACGCTCTGTTACGAAGCGATTTGGTAGACGTGTCCCCAGCATGGAGTGTCGCTGGTCGACGTTTCCCCGAGGCGGAGTATCGGCTGGTTGACGTGTCCCCGGCATGGAGTGTCGCTGATGGACTTTTCCCCGGTGCGGAGTGTCAGTGGTTGACTTTTCCCCGGCACGGACTGTCGCTGATCGACTTTTCCCCGGCGCGGAGTGTCGCTGGTTGACTTTTCCCCGGCACGGAGTGTCGCTGATGGACTTTTCCCCGGCGCGGAGTGTCGGGTTGACTTTTCCCCGGCACGGAGTGTCGCTGATGGACTTTTCCCCGGCGCGGAGTGTCGGGTTGACTTTTCCCCGGCACGAAGTGTCGCTGATGGACTTTTCCCCGGCGCGGAGTGTCGGTGGTTGACTTTTCCCCGGCACGGAGTGTCGCTGATGGACTTTTCCCCGGCGCGGAGTGTCGGGTTGACTTTTCCCCAGCACGGAGTGTCGCTGATGGACTTTTCCCCGGCGCGGAGTGTCGGGTTGACTTTTCCCCGGCACGGAGTGTCGCTGATGGACTTTTCCCCGGCGCGAAGTGTCGTGGGTTGACTTTTCCCCGGCACGGAGTGTCGCTGATCGACTTTTCCCCGGCGCGGAGTGTCGGGTTGACTTTTCCCCGGCACGGAGTGTCGCTGATGCTTTTCCCCGGCGCGGAGTGTCGGGTTGACTTTTCCCCGGCACGGAGTGTCGCTGATGGACTTTTCCCCGGCGCGAAGTGTCGTGGGTTGACTTTTCCCCGGCACGGAGTGTCGCTGATTGACTTTTCCCCGGCGCGGAGTGTCGGGTTGACTTTTCCCCGGCACGGAGTGTCGCTGATCGACTTTTCCCCGGCGCGGAGTGTCGCTGGTTGACTTTTCCCCGGCACGGAGTGTCGCTGATGGACTTTTCCCCGGCGCGGAGTGTCGGGTTGACTTTTCCCCGGCACGGAGTGTCGCTGATGGACTTTTCCCCGGCGCGAAGTGTCGTGGGTTGACTTTTCCCCGGCGCGGAGTGTCGGGTTGACTTTTCCCCGGCACGGAGTGTCGCTGATGGACTTTCCCCGGCGCGAAGTGTCGTGGGTTGACTTTTCCCCGGCACGGAGTGTCGGAGTGTCGCGGGTTGACTTTTCCCCGGCACGGAGTGTCGCTGATCGACTTTTCCCCGGCGCAGAGTGTCGCGGGTTGACTTTTCCCCGGCACGGAGTGTCGCTGATGGACTTTTCCCCGGTGCGGAGTGTCGCGGGTTGACTTTTCCCCGGCACAGAGTGTCGCTGATCGACTTTTCCCCGGCGCGGAGTGTCGGGTTGACTTTTCCCCGGCACGGAGTGTCGCTGATGGACTTTTCCCTGGCACGGAGTGTCGTGGGTTGACTTTTCCCCGGCACGGAGTGTCGCTGATGGACTTTTCCCCGGCGCGGAGTGTTGGTGGTTGACTTTTCCCCGACACGGAGTGTCGCTGATGGACTTTTCCCCGTCGCGGAGTGTCGGGTTGTTGACTTTATTCCGAGACGAAGCATAATTTCGACAGGGAAGGCAGGTACACCGAGGCGAAGCATCATTTCGACACGGGGTGCATTCTGAGACGAAGCATAATTCTGACGCGGAGCTTGCTGGTTGATTTGATTCCAAGGCGGAGTATAATTCCGGCAAGGAGGTCGTTATCCCGAGGCGAAGCATGATTTCGACACGGAGTAAATTCTGGGACGAAGCATGATTCCGCCGCAGAGGTGGTTGGTTTGATTTGATTGACTTGAGTCGACATCAGCATCGCTATACTGGAATATGGTACCAGGAGCGAATCATCATTCGTCATGAGAGAATTTTGGGATTGGTATTTTTGTCGGCATCTGCATTGCTGCACTGGAATAATGCCAGGAGCAATTCATCATTTGCCCCGGGAGGATTTGGATTTGGTTTTTTTTTTTTTGGCATCTGCATTGCTGCACTGGAATAATGCCAGGAGCAACTCATCATGTGCCCCGGGAGGATTTGGATTTGGTTTTTTTTTCGTTTGGCATCTGCATTGCTGCACTGGAATAATGCCAGGAGCAACTCATCATTTGCCCCGGGAGGATTTGGATTTGGTTTTTTTTTTGTTTGGCATCTGCATTGCTGCACTGGAATAATGCCAGGAGCAACTCATCATGTGCCCCGGGAGGATTTGGATTTGGTTTTTTTCGTTTGGCATCTGCATTGCTGCACTGGAATAATGCCAGGAGCAACTCATCATGTGCCCCGAGAGGATTTGGGAATTGGTGGCTTATGAGACAGGTTTAGATCCCTGTCACCTAAGGCTTTTCAATTTTATGGGCCGTGAGGGTCCCATAAAAGCATTTTCTCCCTACGAGTCGAAAGGATCTCGTAGGTGTATTTTCTCCTTAGGAGTCGTGGGGACTCCTAAGTGTATTGCTCCTTTGTGAGTCGTAAAGATCTCACGCGGGAATTTTCTCCTCACAAAGTCGAGAGGACTTTGCGAGTGCATTTCATCTCTTCTCTTTTTTTTTACGAGTTTGCGCCCTTTCGGGTTTTCACAAACTCGCCGGCAGTCCTGCTGTTTTTACTCACGGAGCCCTTTCGGGTTTTCATCCGTGCCCATTTTTCTTGTGGACATACCGTTCTTCTTTTTTTTTCCTCTTTTTTTTCTCTTTTTTTTCATTTTTTTTTAATTTTTTTTTTGGAATCTTCCCTGCCGGTGGGACTTTGAATGTGGTCTCGCCGGTAGGACTTGGGAGAGATTGGGATCGTTTTACGCCCGTGGATTGTATACGGTTTTGCAGGATGTATGATCCAGACCGTAGGGCCAAAAACATTTCGGGACTTTGTTGGCGTCTGCATCGCTGCACTGGAATATGGTACCAGGTGCGACTCATCATTCACCGCTGGGGTATGGGAGTTGGAATTTGGCTGGGGTATAGGAGTTGGAATTTGGTTGGCGTCTGCATCGCTGCACTGGAATGTAGTACCAGCAGCGACTCATCATTCGCCGCTTGGGGATTGGGATTTGGAATTTGGTTGGCGTCTGCATCGCTGCACTGGAATATAGTACCAGGAGCGACTCATCATTCGCCACTTGGGGATTGGGATTTGGAATTTGGTTGGCGTCTGCATCGCTGCACTGGAATATAGTACCAGGAGCGACTCATCATTCGCCACTTGGGGATTGGGATTTGGAATTTGGTTGGCGTCTGCATCGCTGCACTGGAATATAGTACCAGGAGCGACTCATCATTCGCCACTTGGGGATTGGGGAGCGATGGCTTAGGAGACAGGTTTGGATCCCTATCACCTAAGACTTTTCAATTTCATGGGCCGTGAGGGTCCCATAAAAGCATTTTCTCCCTACGAGTCGTAAGGATCCCGCAGGTGTATTTTCTCCTTAAGAGTCGTGAGGACTCCTAAGTGTGTTTTTCCTTGGTGAGTCGTAAGGATCTCACGACGGTTTGTTCTCCTCATGCATCGTGAGGACACATGAGTGGGTCTTTCCAATGAAGCATAATTCTAAAGGCGGAGACCAGCCGCGTAACTGGTGGTTGCGGTGGGGCATGGGTATGCTGAGAATTATTTGAGCCCGTGGATTGTATACGGTAGTCAATTTGGGGACTGGCCGTAGGGCTGAAAGAATTTTGGGAAATTGGATTTTTGTTTGGCGTCTGCATTGCTGCACTGGAATAATGCCAGGAGCAACTCATCATCCGCCCTTGTTTTTTTTTTTTGTTTTTTTTTTTGTTTTTTTTTTTTTTTACCGCGATTGCTCTATCATTTTAGCTTTTCTTATCGCGAAGGTCGCGATTGCCCTATCATTTCGGCTATTTATTCGCGATTGCCCCATCATTTCAGCTTTATTTTCATTTTTATTTTTACTCGCTGATTTTTATTGCGAGTTGCCCCATCATTTCGGCTTTTCTTTATTTTTCTTTTATTTACACATTTTTTTTTGTATTTACATTTTTTTTACATTCCCAGTTTAACGACTTAGAGGTCGACTGTTTCCAGTTTAACGACGTGGTGGTCCTCTTTGCTTATCCCAGCTCCTTGAACATTGATCTTGGCGGAGCTGTGTTGATGACCTAGCTCTGTGGCTTGCCGATACATCCGAAGATTGTGAGGTTTTTCCAAGCTTATATTGGTCCTCTGCCCAATCTTTGAAAATATAGCAGTCTTCGATAGTATGACCCACCACTCTATGATATGAGCAGTATATGGGATTGCCGGTCATGTTCATTTCCTGTGGCCTCTTTGGAACAGGCAGTTGCAGGCCATTGTTCAAGGCGTCCACGAATATTTTGCGGACTTCATCCCTCCTGAAGGAGTATACCTTCTTCTTTCTCTCCATTGGAGTAGGTGCCTTTGCTGATGCTGGTCCTCGAGGCACATGTCTGGGAGGATTAGGTTCCCGAAAGGCTTCGGTCTCTATTTGCATGAAATCGGCGATCGTAGCTTGACTGTTTGCTAACACGCCTTTAGACAGTTCTATCTCTCCCATCCTGTATTGCCTTTCGACCCAATCTTTGAAGACGAAGCAGTCCTCAATGGCATGACCTATCACCCTGTGATAGGGGCAATATTTTGGGTCGTCGGTCATATTCTCTTCTTGCGGTCTCTTTGATTCTGGCAGTTGTAGACCGTTTCTTAGGGCGTCCCTGAATATCTTGTGGACCTTTTCTCTCTTGAAGGAATAGACCTTTTCCAGCTTCTCTTTCAGAGGCGATTCCCCCTCGGCGTATGTATCGGAGGGACTGGAGGCTGATTGCGGCCGTTTTTCACGAAGGCGCTCCGCTTTTAGGTTAAAAGGGATATCAGTTAGCTGCCTCCGGGTATCAATCCCTGGCTCATGAGCCAAAATTTGATTCTGTTGTAATTGCAATCGGGCGACTTGGGTAGCGAGATCTGCCACGACGTTTGCCAGCTCGTCGACTTTGGAATAGACCTCGGCCATCTTCCCATCCCTGTCCTGAAATTGCCTTTGAAGCCATTGGAATAATGCTTGCTCTGTAGTTCCGGCTATGACAGCCGGGTAATCTTTATTGCCTGAGCTCCATTCCGTAGGAACCACGGGCTCCTCTGGCTTATCGGCCTGAGCGGGCTCTTCATCATTTAGATCGAGCCGATGCTCGGTAGCGTCAACCGTATCATCGCCATGGCTATGAAGAAGAAGAGGGTTCGTTTCTTCATGTCCGGCCATGTAGACAGTGTGGATAACAAATTCAGCCCTTCTTTCATCACTGGCAGCTGGTTTCGCGGAGCGGTCCGGGCTTTGGAAATTCATAAATTTTAACATGGCCCGAGCCCTAGCCTTTTTGTTGGCTCTATATCTGAGCCGCTTCTGCCTCAGCTTCTTGATTTTGAAGGCTTGGCGGGCATCCGCCATCCGAGAAGCCATTGTGAGTTGATCAGCGGGGAGCTTAGAGAAGACACCCGATCGAGCAGTGGTCAAGGGCACCGCTGGAGCTTGCTCGGGACACGTTGTAGCTTTGTTGGGGTTGATGGCCTTGCCCCCAGCTGGGGCCAAGGAAAGTCGTTCAGACACCGACTTGCGTTTGGGTTGGGGCGCCCTCGAGATCACCACATTTGGTCTCCTGCCTTTCGAGACCGGTTTGTCTGCCACCGGGGCTTGAGGAGCTGGGATGGCCCCAACTGGCATGAACACAATAGAGCCGAATGGTAGCAGCGGCTCCTCCCATTGTCGCCCGAGACTGGCCGGAAGGACCGTCCTGGAGTCTATCTTCATCGTGTAGGAAACCGGAGCTGAGTTCATCATCGAAGACATCGTCGGAAGGTGATTGCTTGAAAATCTGCATGGAAAGAGCATTATTTTAGTATAAGTACAGATATGTACATTGATTGAGCTCGCATGAATGCTTAACCCGAAATATGGGAGGAGAGATTGGTCCCACCGGGCGTGCCAGAACCTGTAGGGTGTTTTTCGTCACCCCATTGAGATGGGAGTACGCGCGCGCTTGTCAGGCGTACTACAGATTCCCCCTGCCTAGGGTAGGCCGGGGTTTAATGATTGTGGGGATCCGAATCTCCGGCAACCGCGGACTAAGCTGCCGTTAATTACCCCTCGCATTTGGAGCGAAGGAACCTCCGATTAACGGGTTAAACTGGTCATGCGAACTCAATGTGCAGTGTACGTGTGTTGTGTATTGGAGGGGGTTATGGATATATCAGGGGCCCCGCAGAGTTTTTTACGGGGGTCCCGCTACCCGGATAGCGGGCTGGGGGTCAAGGGGGCTAGCAGCTAGCCCCCTTGCGGGGTGTGGGACAGCGCCCCGTTAGAAATTTTTCCTAACGGGGGAGACATATTTAGTATGGAGTGCATAAAAAAAAGGGGGGAAAGCGTCTTAAAGACGCGTGCATGGCATATGGGGCATGGTGCCCGGGGTCACGTGCGCGCACGTGACCATTGGGCGCCCCAGCGCCCGGGGTCACGTGCGCGCACGTGACCATTGGGCGCCCCAGCGCCCGGGGTCACGTGGCGCACACGTGACCATTGGGCGCCTCAGCGCCCGGGGTCACGTGGGCACACGTGACCGAAGGGCGCCTTGGCCCCCGGGGTCATATGGGAACACGTGACCGAAGGGCGCCTCAGCGCCCGGGGTCACGTGGGCACACGTGACCCAAGGGCGCCTTGGCGCCTCGGGATCACGTGGGCACACGTGACCGAAGGGCGCCTCGGCGCCCGGGGTCACGTAGGCACACGTGACCCAAGGGCGCCTTGGAGCCCGGGGTCACGTGGGCACACGTGACCGAAGGGCGCCTTGGCGCTCGGGGTCACGTGGCGCACACGTGACCATTGGGCGCCTCAGCGCCCGGGGTCATGTGGGCACACGTGACCATTGGGCGCCTTGGCCCCCGGGGTCACGTGGGCACACGTGACCTATGGGCGCCTTGGCGCCCTGGGGTCGCGTGGCACCCACGTGACCGCGGGAAGGGGGCTTAGCCTCTGGGCTGGGGAGTTGAACTCCCAAAGGGGGGGTTTTGGAGTTAAACTCCTAGCAGAAATTTGATTTATGGAGTTAAACTCCAACAGATCTAGAAAGGAGTTAAACTCCTAGGAATCTTTGGCGCTTCTTCTGAGCCTTGGATCTGTCCAAAGTTAGATTCTTGGAGATGGGTCTCCTTCTTCTTCTTGTCTTTTGGCCGGATCTTGAAGATCAAGAGATGTGAGATTTTAAAAATCTCTTCTTTTTCGAGATCTGGTGGGAGATCTGAGTTCCCCTTTGTGGGTTTTGTGGTGAAAAACTATTTATTTTGGGAAAAAGAAGAGTTAAACTCTTGATTTAATTCAAAAGAAAGAGGAAGGTTTTTGGAACCTTGGAGAAGGAGCAGGAGGCACAAAGAACCCTAATTTTTGGGGGAATGAAAAGTGTATGCTTTATTCATCATCATGTTGCCTTTTATAGGTTTACACATTTACATATAGCCCCTTGGGCTTTGCAAAATGGCATTTTGCCTATCCCATGGCTCATGTGACATTTCATTTTTGCACATAAGCCATGGGCTTACAAAATATTGGCTTTGTGCCCATTTTGTTTACATTCATGCACAAAAATTACATAAAAATTATTTGTTACATGATTTTTGTTGTTGGCATGGAGGAGGCTGGCCGCGGGCTCGACTTGGGCATGGGCCCGCTTGACCTGGGCTTGGGCCCACCTGGCTTGGGGTTGACCTTGACTTTGACTCGGTCAACGGGGGTGTAAATTTTTACCCCAACAAGGCCCTAACGGACCTTTGACGTAAAGAGCAGAGGTTAACTGTGACGTTAGGACATTCTTGCGAGAACTTCTCGATTCGTCTCAACTTGTGAGGAAATTAGTGTCGTTGCGAAAACTTCTCAATTCGTCTCGACTCATGGGGAAAAGCCTTAGGCAATAGGGATAAGGACTTGTTTCATAAGCACTGGGGCCCTGCAAGTCAGTCTAAGATGGGCGCTTGCATACTATTCACGGGCTATACTCTCCGAAGCCGAACATCGACAAGGAAGGAAACAACCACTTGCGAGTTCTCTCGACTTGTAAGCGGGAAAATTCTCTTGGGAGATCCTTACGACTCTCAAGAGAAAAACACACTTAGGAATCCTCACGATTCCTAAGGAGAAAATACACCTACGAAATCCTCTCGGCTCGTAAGGAGAAAAATCTTTATGAGACCCTCATGGTTCATAAAATTGAAAAGTCTTAAGCAGCAAATCTGAACCTGTTTCCTAAGCCATTTCTACCCTACAAAGAGGTCAAGATGGACTATTTGCAGACCACATTGGCCAAAATTACATGCCAGAAAAATATGGGTGCTACTCAAGAGTGCGTAAACTGCTCTGCATCAAATCGAAATGAAAAGGCGTAACCTACGGACGTCAACCACATACTATGAATGACAGTAAGAAGAACATTTGATTCGCATCCAGTTAAACGTTCGAAGCGTACCCATTTATGTATGTGCGGAAAAGGTTTAGTGCATAAAATAAACACGCGGAAACAAAATTGTCTATTCATACTTCAGAAAATTCTTACAGTGATGAAAACGGTAAAAAAAAGATCATTAAAATGTTTACAATGGCAAGACATCAAATCCAGGACATGGATTTAGAAATTCAAAGGTTAGTGTCATGACCCAAAATTTGGCACGTGACGGCCCTTAAACCACGTAACGTCTCCAGGCGTAACGTAATTCAAGTAAGCCGAAAACCCAGCAATCTAAACCATCAAAGGAGTAAGTGATAATAACATTGTTAAAATTTTTGAAATCTCAATCAAATTCTTTAAAGTCCAAATTTACTTCCTTTAAAATTCGGCAGCACCTCCTTTATAAAATAAGCCCCCCAAAAGGGTACAATATAAATATATAAGTAAAACATCCCCAACGGGAGCAAATCCACGCCCAAAGACGGAAAACAACCACCACAATAGATATACGACGTCGTAGCGAAGAAAAAGACGATATGAGTAAAAACTGCATAAAAGACCTCCAAGTCACCAAATAATATACAATATCGTCCTCACAACTCGACTCTAAGTCAATACATGGAAATGGTAGATGGAGAGTACAGGATACAACGAATATACAAAGAGCAATATCGGATAACCGTAAAACCCACCTATAGCAAAACTGCACCCAGTTAGCTGTAGCGGTATCCACTGCAAAAGATAATACGATAGATGAAAGCCCTGCCTCTGACTGCTCTAAGGGACAACCTGTACAACCCTGTGGCACAACGGGGGTGAGTTGCCAACTCGTGAATAGTAAATAACATATGCAGGTAATCGCAAGTATGCACGTACTGCGCTAATCTAACAAATGCAAGCTGATAGCAATAAATGGCAGTATGTATATGCAACAGTCATGAAAGGTACTCTATTAGGTACTACTAATACATGAAGCAATGCATATTAAATAAATGCGGAGTATGGGATAAAACGTGTCATCCTCACGGAATCCTCATTGTGGCAGGACCAGTGTCCATCAAGACAATCTAAATCCCAAATTTCCAAATCGGCCTCAGATCGGCCCTCATAACCTGTAAGTCTCATGAAACCTGAGTGTTTAACATCGACACCCGAAAACATCATGAAAACTAGTGTCTAGCATCGACACATAAATACATACGTTCCTTGAATCCTAAGTGTCAAACACCAACACTTGTGATCCACGTATCGGTTTATACGCTCCTCGAATCCTAAGTGTCAAACACTGACACTTGTGATCCACGTATCGGTTTATACGCTCCTTGAATCCTAAGTGTCAAACACCGACACTTGTGATTCACGTATCGGTTTATACGCTCCTCGAATCCTAAGTGTCAAACACCGACACTTGTGATCCACGTATCGGTTTATAAAACATGTCTCAGAGTGAATTGCATCCAAATATCAAGTAAAGAATAAGAATACTTGCATAGATCATTATATATGTGTACATATATAACAGCGTCCCATACCACTGATATATATATACATATATAAATCAGCGTCCCATACCACTGATATATATACTTAGGAGTAAAACATCATATGAAATCCATATCTCAATGCAAAAATCCATGAATATAATATATGCAATATAAAACAGTAATGTGAGCATATAAAGGAAAAACCGCTATTTAGCTGCAACAAGTTATTAAATATATCATGCGGTTCCTAATTTCTACGAAATCCAACGCAACATCATATAAAGGTGAACATGTAGCTATAGCCAGGTATGCGTAACCATGTCGGTATAGCAAGATATATGTGTCTACCTATCAATAATGATGTAATACCCTCCAGGTATATATGTAGTTGTAGCAAGCTAGGTATGTGTATATACATGTCAATAAAGATACAATACCCTCCAGGTATATGTGTAGCTGTAGCAAGATAGGTATGTGTATATACATATCAATAATGATACAATACCCTCCAGGTATATGTGTAATCATGAACATATATGTAAGCATGTAGGTGTACAGGTATGCTATATGTCCTATGCACAATAAAAATAAGGATCATGTCTCGAGCCCCTAACCAATACAATCTCACGTATGTATGAGTGTTGTGCGTGTCATGGCAATTATTGACGGTGTAAATGGTATACAATCAGTGCTCGTGCAACATGAACCGTCAATAATAGTGCAGTGTCCGAAGGGTACAAGTCCAAGCACAACGAGTAATAATATGCAATGAAGTTTTATGCACAATCTCTATATATGCAATATAAACATGCGGCTAATATCATATCATATCTAGCCCTGACACATAACGCCATGCGGGTGATTCTCCTGTAGATGTTAAATCTACTCACAGATGATCTTGGCTAAGTAAAGCCAACCACTTGCTTTCCCTTCTTCGCAGTGTCCGAAGTCCCCGCCTGCGACCCTATAATTTCACAAACACCACACATAAAGTTAAACATCTTGTGCCGACACAAAGACAATGAAACTCAAGGATACCGTCCATAAGAAAAGCACATTGTGCACTCACTGCACAAAACGCGTACGATATCGGCACAACCCTAGTTAGGAACGCAAAACTACGCAACCACCAAGCCTAGACCCCGATCGTACCGATCGCGCATTCACAACACAATATAAAATGTGGAATCTAATATATATAACGTCGCAACGTCAAAAGAAAGCCACGCCTAAAATTTACCGAAATCTAGTAAGCAACATTTAATCATTTAGCTCAAAACTAAAAAATTAACCCAAACTAGTAATCACAATCATCACAATATAGCTTGATTACACCACTCAAACTTTTACTACAATTTTAATCTCACTCAAATAGGATTTAGTAAAAGTTTAGTTTGCACTTAAGCTAATTAGATGATTAGGAAAATAACATTTAACAATCTAACAACAAGGTTAAGTTTTCTTTTGTCTAAACAACTCACTTAACTATTTCACTAATCAAAACCCTAACTTGATTAACAAAAACTCTTACTAGAAATTCTAAATACGAAATTACAAGCTTTAATTAAATATCTTATATGCTAGCTTAAAGTATTAACACCATAATTAAAGATTAGGTTTAGAATTTTATACCTCCTCAAGAACACAAATTAGCAACAAACTCCAAAATTTAATCCTCCAAAATGATGTCTTTCTTGAATATCCGAGCAAGATTAAGGTTGAAGAAAAATGGGTATTGATTTGTATTTGAGTTTGTGGGATTATTTGATGAATTTTGATGATTTATTTGAGCTTGAATGAGATGAAATGGGGTGAAGAACAAAGTGGGGAAGCAAGTGGTGAGGTCGGCCAAGTCATGGGAAAAATGGAATTGTGTGGAAGTTTCAAGCTAAAAACAATTATAAAAGCTTAATAAAACAAAAACTTTTATGCCACCTCTTAATCTTTTCATTAATAATTCATTTTAATTCACAAAATCAACAAATATCTAGATATTTTGGATGGATGGATTAAATTTAAATCTAGTGATTAGATTAGCATAGATTAACCTTAGTACTAATTAACCCAAACAAAAATGTAATTACCACTAATTAAGTGCATAATTAAAAACTTAAAATAATATTTTAATTAAGGAAAATTATTAAAATGCACAAAATTTATAAGTGGTTTACAAAAACCCACAAACTAGCAATTTCCTAGATAAACTAGGTGCAGTGAATTTTATACTGCAAAAAGATCACTTCTAGGTTTTTACGGGAAACGCCGACTATTTTATCCTAAAAACGGAAAATCGCCTAAACGATTTCCAAAACGTTACAGTTAGGCCATCTAAAATGTTTCAGGCCTCTTGGACCATTCTCGCATCCTTCCCCTCACGATCACAAGCGTCAGGGTCCTCACTGATGTCCTCCGTCCTTCGATAGGCAGTGATTATCATCGCCTGTTGAAAAGTTTGATGCAGAATATCAACAAGATTGTCTCGCCTTTTCTTTGAGATTAGGCCCATCAAATACACTGAGTGTATCTTATCTTCGGCGTCATCCAATGCTTTAAACGGCATGCCGTCATAGAATAAAGGAAGTGCTTCCCAGATCGCTCTCATAATGAGCTTCAAAAGAGCGGAACAACGAGAAAGCAGTCGACCATTGTATTCATAAAAGCGGCGCATGATTTCGGCGCACTGAGCGTTTGTAAACTCCTGGTTCTGGCAGCGGCCTAGTGCGCGAATGTCGCCATAAGAAATAATCTCGTCGAGATCATACAGACGAGCGGCCATAACGTCTGAAAAGGAAAATCAGTGAGTATTTAGAGGATACACTGATCAAGAAAATACTTATTGAAACAGACATGGGGATTTAAACAACTTTTGATATCCTCATAGAGAAAACAAGTTCTGATAAAGGCACCCAACAAATTCAAATTTATGCAAATAAAGAAGAAATCCTAAAAAAGATTCTCATTTAATGAGTGACTCCTCGGGTCAAGGAGTTAAACTCCTCGAGAGCAACGCTCTATAGACAAGAGTGACATCTGTCAAAATCAGTGATGAAGGGAATAAAATCTCCCCCCAAGAATTCTAAAGAGCAATGCTCTGCGAAGAAGATGGAATAATCCATCAAAAACCCCAAAAAGCAAAGCTTTGCTGAGTTAAAAACTCCGAGATCTTTAAGATCTGCAAGATGAACTGTAATACCCAGTCCCTATAAATAATTATTGTATTTTAATCAATAAGTTTCCAAATATTTTTTCCAAATTTCTACAAATTTTCTATATCTTTCCCATTAATTACCTTACCCTAATTCAATTTAATCCTTTTCTCCACTTTTTATCTTCATTTCCAAGAACCCCAAACCCTAACCTTATTTCTATTTTCCTTTTCTTATTTTCCCTCAGCCCCGGCCCACTTATCTCTATTTCCCTTTTATTTATTTCCGAGCCCAGCCCAAGAACCCCGGCCCAAAACCTCTTCCTTCTCCTCACCCGAACCCGACACGACCTGCTACCCACTCTCCCCTTCTTCTTCACCTCCTTCGTTTTCCGCGCTCCCCACCTTCTTCCCCAACGACTCCCGTGAGACCCGCGCCCACTCCCTGCGATCTCCGCGCCACCTCCCCTCTCCTCTCGATCCTCCCCGTGACCCGCTCGTTCTCTCCAACGGCTACCCGCACTCGCACCGAAGCCGCGACGGCCGCACCTACTTCCCCACGACCTGCACTCGCCCACGACTGCGCTCCTCCAACGTCTTTTCCCCACAACTCTCTCTCTCTACCTCACTCTCTCCTCTCGATCCCTTCCTTTCTCTTCTCCATGAGCTTACCAACCTCCCATCTCCGCCGAGCTCCTCTGCCGACACCCTCGCCGGCATCCCCAACTCCCCGACCTCGCCTGCAACTCACCGTCACCTTCCTCCCCTGAACAACCCACTGCAACCGCCCCACGCCGCCTCCACCATCGTCGCCATTCCCCGTCACCTGCCCGATCTCCCCAGCTCACCTCCCTCTCCTACATCTCTACAACCCACCACCATTTCCTCGTCGGAGCTCCAACCTCATCGCCAATGACCACTACCAGAACTACCGAGCACCCGAGCCACCACCGTCGACGAACCCCTCCACGACCGCCTGCCACCTCCTGCACACTCGAGCCCTATATCACAGTCGAGCCCCCGGCATTTCGTCAAACACTTGCATCTATCGTCAATCTTTGCTATTTCAGCCGTCGTCGCCGCCGTAAAAGCCATGGCTTCAGTCCATGTGTCTGTCATCGTCGTCAAGGCTGTAATCGTCACAACGCTAGCGTGCGTCCGTCGCACCACCGAGCCGTCGAGTCCAAAAATCAAGCTCCGACAAGGCTAAACCTCTGCCGTGTTTGTGAAGCGATCGTGACGTTGCCGTTGCCGTACCGTCGTCGATGCATTGCCAGGAAAGTATATTACTTGCTTCATTCTATTAATTCGTATTTAATCCAGTTTAGAGTTAATATCGTATATATACGTTTCGTGCACGCCAATGAATATAAGAGTTTGGTATGAAACTTTAAATGAAAACTTATCTTTAAATGGCGGAACTTATAATCATTAAACCCACCTATTGTTTACCGATATGCTATAGAAATTTAGTTGGAAACCACGGTTGTTTCACCTATGTGATGCTACTCCCGATAGTCGGTGCGAAATCTGAATTTCCTGAACATGCTAGACTGTTAAATTCACGTTAAATATTTTATGGATCGGATTTTGGCGTTCCATGGCTCGTATAGAAACCAACGGAATAATATACAAAACCCTATTTTTTGTACCAAAATTTGAACTATTTTTGATAGAGAAAATTGTGGAGAATTACGATTCTGGACTGCAGTCCAGAGCGGTAATTCCAGATAACCCCTATTTTTAACCCACTGTATTTTCCTTTCTCAAATGCGGAAATGTGCAGAACCCTATATAGTTACGAATAAAATTGAGCTAGATTCCTTATCCCACTGGTCTCACTGGATTCCTCAACTATATGATATTTTTAACACATTTTATAATGTCGATATGTTCTGCTGAATTCTACAGCAATAGATTTTACACATCAACCATAACCTGACCATAACTTCCTGTTGATATAGGATATCACTGATACGCCAATTGTAGTGGAAACCTAACTGTAAAACCTAAACATTGTTCAACTATAGAGTCGCCTAATTTTGATCCCAACTGGGAGTAAAATGTGTTACGAAACTGACTTCCAATTCTGAAATTGGATTTCTAGCAGTGAACACCTAAATTGAAATGGCCATAACTAGCAAACCTGAAACCCGATTGGTGCAAAACTAATTTTGATGGATATATAATTAAACATACTACTTACCACTTTTACATTTTTTTCGTTCAATTTTGCATGTATGTTTTATTGTGAATTATGCAAGTAGTAGGACACTGACTGATGATATTTTGTTCATATCACAATTATTGTATTCTCATCATATCATATAGATGTCATTGCATTGGTAACCTAGTGATCGTGTGCATTACCCAGTGTTAGGTATTAGTGCTTGATTGTGGCAAGTACGTTAGTGTTTAAGCATGAATTGATAAGTGAAAGTGACACGTACTTGTACACAATCAGCGGACCCGATTGATTTATTGCATTGTCGACGTCTATGGGACATGTATAACTGTGACTATAATTGGTATGGGACGATTATGAAAGCACTTATATTAGTGTCATAGGTAAGGCACCAAACACTATCCATTTACCTTGGGTACCATTAAAGACATGCTTGATGGAGATCATGTCTTCAGTTCTCACGTAGACTTGCCATGGACCGACTAGTATTTGAGTTGATGGTTGGTGTTTGATGTAGACCACGGGGTGTGGGGTAGTTTGAGTATGAGTTCAACGGAATCTTGGGAGTCCCATTGCCGGCACATACAGCTATTCTGGAGATATATGGGTGATATTACTGATTGTTAGCGAGCGGCTCGGGCCCGTGTTCCCTTGTCCTTGGGTCCTACCCTTGGGTGGGGGATACTCACGAGTGGTTGACTCTCACACTTGGACTAACGATAGGTTTAGCGACCTGGATAGTGAGACTTAGAGACTGATAGGTTTAGTAACATGTATTGATTACTGATTCAATATACCTGCCATACTGTTTACCCGCTTTACTGTTTACCTGTACGGGCTCCTTCATAATCTTATCATCACTTCATGCTTATTGTTCATATTCATCATTATTACACTTGTTACACATGTATTTATATTTACTGCTATTGTGTCTCTCTAACGACCTGAGTATGCATGCTCAGAGTGAGAAGTGGATTTAGCTCGGACCAGGACCTGACGTATCCCGAGGACATTGCGAATATCTTGATCAACGACTCAGCGCTATCTTTCCTTGACCTCTATCTGGTTAGTTTTGTATCAGTTTTGATTTAGTGACTGGATTTCTCATTACCTGTGCATTGATTACTGAATACCACGTAGTGCTAGAAGCCGAAGTGTGACTACGGCAGGATTTTTCCTTGACTGTAGGAGCATGGCTGGCCTTGTCAACCCCTCGTATTCCGTATTTTGGGAAGCGGGGCGTGATATAGTTTTGTTGGTATCGGAGCCAGGTTTTGCTTCGATTAGGATTGCAGTTTCCTTGTAGGGCTTAACAATCTAAGACATCCTTCGGTCTAGATTGTAAACTCGTTATCTTTGATCTTGATTCACGTAGTGTATTCTGCTAAATGTTTTGATCCGTCCGCTAGAGTTTTGGGTGACTTAGTAGAGTTACGTGATTGTAATTATGAACTGCAGTATAGTTACAATATTATACTCTGTTTGAGTGACTTGGAGTTCTACATTTGATTTCCACTCGTTTGAATTTCACCTCACCCGATATTCTTGTTTCCTTGCCTAATCTATATTGTATTTTGATTCTTCTAGCTTGTACCTTATGCCGTCCTAAAATTGTTGTTTCAGGACTGTGTCTTCCAACGACTCTTCTTCTATCTTCACTCCCCAGAATCATACCGTCGAGATTTTGAATGTACTGCAGGGTTTGAAGGAAGCCCAGGAGCAAACGAACGACCTATTAGCTGAAAGATTAAGAAGGCAGATGACTCAGGCACCAGCGGAAGCCTCCAATCGTAAGAGAATCCCTGTTAAACAAGGAAAATAGGTGAAGATGAAGCGCTCACTTGTTCCTCAGCAACAGAAGCAACGGAGAACTCAACGTTGTGGACACTATTAGAAGCCAGGACACCTTCAGAGAGACTGTCGCAGCGCCAAAGGGCAGTGCCTGATTTGCGGATCCAACGAACATCTTGTCAATGTTTGCCCTCGAAGGAAGAAGCTACAAGGAGGAGATTCGTCCACACTCTACACTCCTGCTAAGTGACTTGGTTATTTCGTAGTTCGAGCTTCGATGATAGTACGGGCCCAGTGCAGGATTCCACTCGCTTGACGAGAATGCAGCGGTCTAGATATCAAAGAAGAATTATCACATTTTCTGCTTTCAATAAAAATATTGTCACTCTTTTGTAAATATTTCCTTTCATTTAAAATCTTGTATCCGTTGAACTTTTAGTTGAATGCAATAAAATTCTGAGTTGTGATGTATGTATTGTCCCCTTGCCACTCATTTTCCTTATACTACTTATTGCATCAGTATTCTAAATTTTGATTTTTCTGTCCTTACCTGCCGTATATTTTCCTTGTGCTCCGTATCCTTGGTTATTTTCTTGGTGTGTTCCACTGTCTAATCATGACTCTTTCTTTTCAGGTCATGGCCAATCCTGGAGCAGCACCACCTATCGATGAAGACACTCGATCTTGCGTTTCATTGGACTGTATGCTGGTGAGCTCCGATGACGAGATCAACGGACCACAGGTTATTTTCGGAAACAGCGATTCTGAGGATGAGGGAGTCGCAGCCCCAGAAGTCGACATGATCAGCAACTCTGACAATGAAGAAGAGGACCCCGAAGAGGACCCGATAGAGAAAGATTCCGAGGAAGACCCGATAGAAGAAAATCCAGGAGAGGAAGACCTTGAGGAGAATCCAGTGGAAGGAAATCCCGTGGAAGAAGATCCAGAAGAGGCGAATCATGGGGAAGCATACCACGATGAAGAAGCTCCAGCCGAGGCCGAAGGACCAGAAGAAGAAGACCCCGCGGCAGAAGAACCTCCAGTAGCAATCCCTGCGAGGCGCTATGGAAATGGACGCCCCTATCTTAGCGCGCGAGCTTACCGTAACCTGCTGGACTTCCATAACCGCGACTGACGTGATTTATCTTTTGTTTACTCTGGCCAAATAAAATCTATGTATAGTTTAGGGCCACCTTTTGTCTTTCGAGAGTGCCTTGTTTGAAATTTTCCGGAATAATAATAAAATTTCTGAGTTCGCTAATCTTTCGATTTTTGATTCGCATGATGCAATGACCATTTTCCTTCCCCAATAAATTTCTTTTCCTTCTGAGATTCATTATTCTTCACCCTTGCACCCTGTGCTGACCCGACCCCAGCCTCTTCGACATTCAGATTGAAGTACCACTTTCCGACTTTTGAATGGACCATACTCCATTGTAGTCCCTATCCTGACTAGCCCCTATACATTTTTTAGTGCTATCTCCTATTACCATACTTACATGCAGTGACATTGGTATTTGAAATCTAGTTTTCGTTACTGTATGTTTATCAAAAAAAAAATTTATATATCGAGTGTTATTAACTACTTCTGTTTTACTATTTCTGAATACTTTACTAATCTTCACATTTCCAATAGCGCAGTTATATGTCGCACATACTGTTTGTTTTATCATCTATTGTTTCGCCATATGGGTTTTCTCAAATTATTTTAAAATTGTTTGATCGATATATTTATTCTAAAATACTTTGGCCTATCGGCAAACCCTTCACTATTGGTTGTTATAGCTATTTTATTCTCTTGTACATATAGTTTATCTTCATAGATGGTTCTTCCTTATGCTTACTTAGACCTATCCTTTTAGTTGCGTTATTTCTTATACATATATAGACCTCGGATTTTATCTAGCTGATTTTAAGTAAATCACCATATCTTAGTGTTTGATTTTGTGGCTTTCGCATTTCACTCTATAGCTTATTGTTATTTTAATTTCGAGGACGAAATTTTCTTTAAGGGGGATATGATGTAATACCCAGTCCCTATAAATAATTATTGTATTTTAATCAATAAGTTTCCAAATATTTTTCCCAAATTTCTACAAATTTTCTATATCTTTCCCATTAATTACCTTACCCTAATTCAATTTAATCCTTTCTCCACTTTTTATCATCATTTCCCAGAACCCCAAACCCTAACCCTATTTCCATTTTCCTTTTCTTATTTTCCCTCAGCCCCGGTCCACTTCCTTTTATTTTCCTTTTCTTATTTTCCCTCAGCCCCGGCCCACTTCCTTTTATTTCCCTTTTATTTATTTTCGAGCCCAGCCCAAGAACCCCGGTCCAAAACCTCTCCCCTCTCCTCACCCGAACCCAACCCGACCCGCTACCCACTCTCCCCTTCTTCTTCTTCTCCTTCGTTTTCCCGCGCTCCCCACCTTCTTCCCCAACGGCTCCCGCGAGACCCACGCCCACTCCCCGTGACCTCCGCGCCACCTCCCCTCTCCTCTTGATCCTCCCCGTGACCCGCTCGTTCTCTCCAACGGCTCCCCGCACTCGCACCCAAGCCGCGACGGCTGCACCCACTTCCCCACGACCCGCACTCGCCCATGACCGCGCTCCTCCAACGTCTTTCCCCCACAACTCTCTCTCTACCTCACTCTCTCCTCTCGATCCCTCCCTTTCTCTTCTCCACGAGCTCACCAACCTCCCATTTCCGCCGAGCTCCTCCGTCGACACCCACGTCGGCATCCCCAACTCTCCGACCTCGCCTGCAACTCGCCATCACCTTCCTCCCCCGACCAACCCACTACAACCGCCCCACGCCGCCTCCACCATCGTCGCCATTCCCCATCACCTGCCCGAGCTCCCCAGCTCACCTCCCTTTCCTACATCTCTACAACCCACCACCATTTCCTCGCCGGAGCTCCAACCTCATCGCCGACGACTACTGCCAGAACCACCAAGCACCCGAGCCACCACCGTCGACGAACCCCTCCACGACCGCCTGCCACCTCCTGCACACTCGAGCCCTATTTCACAGTCGAGCCCCCGGTATTTTGTCGAACACTTGCATCTATCGTCAATCGCCGCTATTTCAGCCATCTTCGTCGTCGTAAAAGCCATGGCTTCAGTCCCTGTGTCCTTCGTCATCGTCAAGGCTATAATCGTCGCAACACCAGCGCGCGTCCGTCGCACCACCGAGCCGTCGAGTCCAAAAATCAAGCTCCGACAAGGCTAAACCTCTACCGTGTTCGTGAAGCGATCGTGCCGTTGCCGCTTCCGTACCGTCGTCGACGCATCGCCAGGCAAGTATATTACTTGCTTCATGCTATTAATTCGTATTTAATCCAGTTTAGAGTTAAAATCGTATATATACGTTTCGTGCGCGCCAATGAATATTAGCGTTTGGTATGAAACTTTAAATTAAAACTTATCTTTAAATGGCGGAACTTATAATTATTAAACCCGTCTATTGTTTACCGATATTCTGTAGAAATTTAGTTGGAAACCACGGTCGTTTCACCTATGTGATGCTGCTCCCGATAGTCGGTGCGAAATCTGAATTTCCTGAATATGCTAGACCGTTAAATTCACGTTAAATCTTTTATGAATCGGATTTTGGTGTTCCATGTCTCGTATCGAAGCCAACAGAATAATCTACAGAACCCTATTTTTGGTACCAAAATTTGAACTAGTTTTGATAGAGAAAATTATGGAGAATTACGATTCTGGACTGCAGTCCAAAGCGGTAATTCCAGATAACCCCTGTTTTTAACCCACTGTATTTTCCTTGCTCAAATGCGGAAATGTGCAAAACCCTATATCGTTACGAATAAAATTGAGTTATATTCCTTATCTCACTGGTCTCACTGGATTCCTCAACTGTATGATATTTTTAACACATTTTATAATGTCGATATGTTCTGCTGAATTCTGCAGCGACAGATTTTACACATCAACCTTAACCTGACCATAACTTCCTGTTAATATAGGATATCACTGATCCTCCAATTGTGGTGGAAACCTAACTGTAAAACCTAAACATTTTTCAACTATAGCGTCGCCTAATTTTGAACCCAACTGAGAGTAAAATGTGTTACGAAACGGACTTCCAATTCTGAAATCGGATTTCCAGCAGTGAACACCTAAATTGAATTGGCCATAACTAGCAAACCTGAAACACGATTTGCGTGAAACCAATTTTGATGGATAGATAATTAAACATACTGCTTACCACTTTTACATTGTTTCGTTCAATTTTGCATGTATGTTTTATTGTAAATTATGCAAGTGGTAGGACACTGACTGATGATATTTTGTTCATATCAAAATTATTGTATTCTCATCATATCATATAGATGTCATTGCATTGGTAACCTAGTGATTGTGCGCATTACCCAGTGTTAGGTATTAGTGTTTAATTATGGCAAGTACGTTAGTGTTTAAGCATGAATGGATAAGTGAAAGTGACACGTACTTGTACACAATCAGCGGACCCGATTGATTTATTGCATTGTCGACGTCTATGGGACATGTATAAGTGTGACTATAATTGGTATGGGACGTTTATGAAAGCACTTATATTAGTGTCATAGGTAAGGCACCAAACACTATCCATTTACCTTGGGTACCAGTCGAGACATGCTTGATGGAGATCATGTCTTCAGTTCTCGCGTAGACTTGTCATGGACCGACTAGTATTTGAGTTGATGGTTGGTGTTTGATGTAGACCACGGGGTGTGGGGTAGTTTGAGTGTGAGTTTAAGGGAATCTCGGGAGTCCTATTGCCGGCACATACAGCGATTCTGGAGATATATGGGTGATATTACTAATTATTAGCGAGCGACTCGGGCCCGTGTTCCCTTGTCCTTGGGTCCTACTCTTGGGTGGGGGATACTCACGACTGGTTGACTCTCACACTTGGACTGACGATAGGTTTAGCGACCTGGATAGTGAGACTTAGAGACTGATAGGTTTAATGACATGCATTGATTACTGATTCAATATACTTGCCATACTGTTTACCCGCTTTACTATTTACCTGTACCGGCTCCTTCATAATCTTATCATCACTTCATGCTTATTGTTCATATTCATCATTATTACACTTGTTACACATGTATTTATATTTACTGCTATTGTGTCGCTCTGACAACCTGAGTATGCATGCTCAGAGTGAGAAGTGGATTTAGCTCGGACCAAGACCTGACGTATCCCAAGAACATTGCGGATATCTTGATCAGCGACTCAGCGCTATCTTTCCTTGACCTCTATCTGGTTAGTTTTGTATCAGTTTTGATTTAGTGACTGCATTTCTCATTACCTGTGCATTGATTACTGAATACCACGTAGTGCTAGAAGCCGAAGTGTGACTACGGCAGGATTTTTTCTTGACTGTAGGAGCATGGCTGGCCTTGTCAACCCCTCGTATTCCGTATTTTGGGAAGCGGGGCGTGGCATGAACTCCAGTAGTTCTTCTTTAGAAATGGGTTAAGAGACCCTAAGAAAGATTTCTTTATATCTATGATTTCAAGAAAGCAAAGCTCTGTTAACAAAACCCTAAAAAAGTTTTCTTTAGATCTATGATCTGAAAAGAGCAGGGCTCTGGTAATGGGTGAAACCCTAGATTATTAACTAATCCCTTCAAAGATTTAATCTTTACCTAAATTTTTGACAGAGTTCTGTCTCTAAGAAAATTCTTAAGACGAAGAGCTATGCTCTGAAGGAGAAATAATTCTCAAAAAATAAGAAAGAAGATGAACAGAGGTCATCTCAAGGGCTAAGGGTCCTATTTATAGGCACTAAGAGCCATTTCAACTTCTAAATTGATCGAATGGCACAGATGCTGCCACCGCTGCACTCACGTCTGAGCCACGTGAGCGCAATGGTGGGGGGGCATTTGTTTCCCCAATCAGAGCAAAGCTCTGTTCAAATTTTGAAATTTGAAATGAAGCAGCGCTTCATAATAGCACCAGCGCTGAGAGTCAAAGACTCTGTTGCAACGCTCATGTGCAAAGTACGAGAGCGCTCGCGCTAGCAGCGCCAGCGCTGAGAGTCAAAGACTCTGTTGCAGCACTCACGTGCACAGCAAAAGAGCGCTACCGCTAGTAGTGTCAGCACTAAGAGTCAAAGACTCTGTTGCAGCGCTCACGTGCAAAGCACGAGAGCGCTGGCGCTGGCAGCACCAGCGCTGTGAGTCAAAGACTCTGTTGCAGCGCTCACGTGCAAAGCACGAGAGCGCTAGCGCCGGAACTAAATGTCCCCCACCGTTGGATCAAAAATCCAATGAAGATGATAAATCATCAATTGACCAGAATAAAATTCTGTTAAGAAAACATTCCTCAGAATCTTTCCAAACAGGAAAGATTATGTTCTGAAAATCAGAGCATCGTTGGATCAATGATCCAATGGTGATTAAAAATCACCAAAATATACAGAATGAATTCTATATGGGGAAAGATTTCCCAATCTTGTTAAAAATAAGAAGATTGCCTTCTCTAAAACAGAAGCCCTAGGATCAGTGATCCAACGTTGGGGACATCCCCAAATCAATTAGAGAAAATATCTCCTTAACCGATTCAACAAATCAGCCTTCACTATATAAAGGACCCAAGACTTCAAGTCTTGGATACATAGAGAAACCTCCCCATAAGCTTTCAAATCAAAAGAAGAAAAGAGAGAGGAACCCCCTAAAAACTTTGAGAAAGTTCAGAGAGAAGAACAAACTCTCGGCACAAGAAGAATTTCTTCAAGGTAAAAGCAAAGAGATCAAAGCATCTCATCAGAAAAAGAACTTAGTTTCTTTTGTCAGATCATAGATCTATAAGACAAATTGTCTTTCCAAAAAAGAGATCATAACATCTCATTATAAAAAGGGGAAAGAATAATTCAATTCTCTTAGGATCACAGATCCTTAAAGGCAAAGCCTTTCACCAAGAACATAAGAGATTGAAACATCTCCTAAAAAAATAAAAACTTTGTTCTTAGATCCATGAGACAAAGTCTCTTATAAGAAAGAATTTAATTCTTAGAGTGCAAAGCTACCCAAAAAGAGCCTTAGTGCTCTCAAATTTAAAGAAGCGCTCTGTGCTCCAAATCGAGCGCACAGCGCTGCAGAGTCCTAGTGCTCCAATTAAAAGAAGCGCTTCAGCGCTCCAAATCTAGCGTAAAGCGCTGCAGAGTTTTAACACTCCAAATTTAAAGAAGCGCTCTGCGCTCCAAGTCTGGCGCACAACGCCAGGCGCACCACGTGTTCCTCACGTGTGCGCTCTTTCACAGAAAGCACTCTGCGCTCCAAGTCTGGCGCACAGCGCCAGGCGCATCACGTGCTCCTCACGTGTGTGCACTTTCACAGAAAGCGCTCTGCGCTCATTGACCGGCGCTCAGCGCCAAGCGCGCCACGTGTTCTTTATGTGTGCGTTGAGAGAACATAAATTGTTCTTTAAATAATAAAGCCCAGAGCCATAATAAGTGCTCAGCATTCAATAAAAGACAAAAAAGTTGTCAGAACTAATGCTCAGCATTTATTAAATGAAAAAGGACTGAGCCTAATTAAATGTCTAACATTTTAAATGAATGGGCAGAGCCCAAGTTGGCCACTGATCCCCAATTCAGATTAATTGAGCCCATATGCTCATAAATCTTTGATCTTAGTCCCAAATTGGACTACAGATCTCCCAACCAATATTGGTTCAAGGGTACATCTTTTCACTCCTCTGATATTTGTCATTGTAATCCTTCAACGTCTTCAGAGAGGTGACGGGTCCTGACAACCAGACATTCCACGGACTGTGGGGTCCTTAAACTCATGGACTATGATGTCCTTAAACTTTACAGACTATGACGTCTTTAAACTGGACCGCAAAGTTCCTAAACTAAACAATAGAGCCCAAATGCTCTTTTGTTGGATCTAAATGATCCTGTTAAGTAGATATTAGTCTAAAATTAGACTAACATATCATTAACGAACGTTTAAGTTGATCTTAGTCTCAAATGAGACTGACGTATCCTTAACAAATGGTTAAGTTGATCTTAGTCTAAAATTAGACTAATGCATCCTTAACAAACGTTTAAGTTGATCTTAGTCTCAAATGAGATTAACGATCCTTAAACCCAAACCAAAATCCAAATCTAAGAAAATACGGATTTGGACTAATCCACGCCCTACGGGCGACAACATATATTAATCGCCGTATACAATCCACGGGCAACCAAAAATAAAACAAACAAACACGACACGAAGTGACCATCTGGAGAAAGAGAAAGTTGTTATCGCTATGCGATAGCGTAATTAACTGTAGGGGCTTGCGCCTACAAGGAAGAGCGTCCCCATAATCAAAAACCCTTCAAACGAGGGGGAATTTGACAAAGTTTGCTACAACGGCCGCATCCGTCTAAACCTCCGATACACGGTGCCATAAATCAACTTGGCATCTTCGGAGAGGTGGACGGATAAAACCAAATAGTATCTGCCCCCAGATTCATGCAAGACATCAGTCTTCCCGGTTTCCGGCGGTAAACAGAATCTTCCATGCTAAATCTCTTTAGGATGGTGTTAATGTACCTTAATTGGAACAACACTAACAACCTTTTAGATCTATCTCTATATATCTTAATGCCCAAAATGTACAAGGCATCATCCAGGTCCTTCATGGAGAACCATTGTGATAAGAATACTTTGAATGATTATAGCATAGGAATGTCATTTTCTATCAGGAGAATGTCATCCACGTACAATACGAGGAATGTGACAGTATTCCCCACAATCTTCTTATAAATACAAGGCTCATCTGGATTTTTAACAAAATCAAACTCTTTGATTGCATCATCAAAACAGATGTTCCAACTCCGTGATGCCTGCTCTAATCTATAAATGGATTTAAGAAACCTACATGCTTTCTCGCTGCTCCAACTATCAACGAAGCCCTCTGGCTGATCCATATAAACGCACTCTTCTAAATCACCATTTAGAAATGCAGTTTTAACGTCCATCTCCCAGATTTCATAGTCGTAGTGAGCAGCAATAGCAAATAGGATCCAAATGGATTTAAGCATGGCCACAGGAGAGAAAGTTTCATCATAGTCCAGTCCTGGTCTTTAACGAAATCATTTCGCTACAAGCCTTGCCTTATAGGTATCTACCTGTCCATCTACACCGATCTTTCTCATAAAGTTCCATTTGCACCATGGGTTTTACCCCAGAGGGTACAACCTCCAAAGTCCATACTTTGTTGGTGTACATAGACTCTATTTTGGATCTCATGGCATCCAGCTACTTCATAGAGTCACTACTCATGATAGCTTGCTGAAAACTAGTAGGGTCATTATCATCCATGATGTAATCTTCTCTGTCACCATCAATGTGTTGGAATAGAGTAAGGTCCCCTCCGTGTCAACGGCATAATATGCGGACCCGTTGCGTTCTAGAACCCGGCTATTCGTGCACTCCACCGCGGGGTAATCCTAGTACAGAAAAGAAAATAATATGTAAAAGGGTGACATCGACCTCAACCCGGTCGTGCCACAAACAAATAATATACAAACTAGCAGTGACGGCAGTCCACATGTTGGACGCTCGCCCCGCATTATCAAATGTACAAATAAATCTAAACTGTACTAATATTGTACCCAAGCTATCCACCACGACGATCCAACCACAACACAGCACAAAACAAAACATCAACGTGAATGTCACGTTCGCAAACTCGTCTAAAAGGACATATAGCAATTAGACGAGTTGTACCGCACAAATAACATTCACGGTCGCATATAGTAATGTATGCACTGTAAACATTTAAACAGTGCTAAAATATCGACTTCGAAACACCCCGAATTGCTCCCAAACAAAAAGATAACTTAATATCCAAACTGGACAAAACAAACAATACCACTTAGAATCCCTCAACGATATCAAGTTCATTACGTTAAAGGATTTTCGCTAAAAACTAGCTGTAGCCCTCTGTCATTTCTTACAAGTATTACTTATTATTCATGCTATGTATGTTGGCCTACGTCAAGGCATAGTGTATAGTAGCTGGGTAATGCTTGTTTGTTGCATGGATATGCGATTATTTAGGATAGTCGTACAGTTATTTTGGCCTACGCCAAGGACTTGTACGGGTGTGTCTAAGTTAATTCAGGATAATGAAGGGTTGAACTTGACTAACGACTTATGATATGTTGGGCTATGTCAAGGTCATAAGTTGTTAGGGGTAAAAATCACATCGGGAGTTTCAAATATACAGGAAACTTGCCGGGCTTGCGCATACCTTCTGGAGTGTGGTGACTTGAGTGGATTCCATCAAGTTATCATGCGATGATAGTTGGATCCCGATTCCCACTGATGAGTAGGATTACTCCTCGGGTGATTTTAGATGATCCTGATTAATTCTCCTTTTGGGTTTGGTGGAGAATTCGAGGAAACAGTGGGAGCCATCCTAATTAGATAAATAAATAACCATTCTGATCTAGGCTAGAGTGCACGCTGAGTGTTTCTTTTCTCTCTTTTGTTGGCAGCGACCATGGCCTAACCCCAGACTAAAACTCATGAACCAAGTTAACCGAACCTTCTTAAAACAATTTGGCTTTTGGATTGTCTTGGAGTCGTATATATCATTGCCACTTCTACATCACCTTTGCATTTCTCCAGAACACCCGTATCACTACGAAGATCCACATCTATTAGATAATTCATCGTATAGTTACATACGAACTCGAAGGAACTAGTTCCAGATTCGAGGATGGATTCTGGTTCAGGAGAAATTGAATAGGATTATTCGGTTGTATTTTCCCTTTACCTTCTCTCAGGTTGTGAGGGCTCCTAGGATTAGGAGAGGGTACACCTATTGCGCTTATTGGATAGTCTTCTTCCAAACCATAGGCAGGTGCCGAAAGGTGGGGAAGGAAGATAACCAATTAGCCTAAGTGTGGTGTACAAAAGGTAATTAGTAAAGACATATAAAGAGGTTAAAATAAGGGCAAAGGAAATTGCGACTGCTATCATTCACAAAAAAAACGCGTATACCCATGCCACTCCCACATTCATTTTGTTTTTCTCCACAACACTTCGTATCACTACGAACGTCCATAATGCTTGGATACGCCATCGTATAGTTACATACGAACTCGAAGGAACTTGTTTCAGATTCAAGGATGGTTTCCCGTTCAGGAGAAATAGAATAGGATTATTCAGTTGTCTTTTCCCTTTACCTTCTCTCAGGTTCAGAGGGCTCCTAGGATTAGGAGAGTACACTTATTATGCTTATTAAAAGTCTTCTTCCAAACCTTAGGCTGGTGCCGAAGGATAGGGAAGGAAGAAAACCAATTAGCCTAAAGGTGGTGTACAGAAGGTAATAAGTAAGGACATAATAAAGGGATTGGAGTGAGGGCATGGAACTATAGGGTTACATTCTTGAATCAGGATAATGGAAGAGGCGTTACTAGGAATACCCGGTTACCCTTCAAAACATTTTCATGTTTCAGATTTACTGTGTGGTGTTATGTGAAAACTGTTTTCCCAATTGGATTCTAACTCCACGGTATGTATTTACCAGGTTTGATTCTCATATTTGTATAGTGTTGCAGATGGTGAATGGGAGTAAGATATTGAGAATTGGGTGATTAGATACTCTATATATCGGAATTCATTGTAATTGGCGATATTTGAGAAAATCGCCTGGGTTTTGCCTGATGGGAAATATTTGGTTTTGAATATCCGTTGTTATGCACCAATTTCAAACTGATATATCTGTACGTTTATTTTATAAAGTGAGATATAACCTTTTGAAATTATGTCTGTGACATTTACCTATATCAGTTGGTGATTAGGTAAGAAGGGATTGGAGTGAGGGCATGGAACTATAGGGTTACATTCTTGAATCAGGATAATGGAAGAGGCGTTACTAGGAATACCCGGTTACCCTTCAAAACATTTTCATGTTTCAGATTTACTGTGTGGTGTTATGTGAAAACTGTTTTCCCAATTGGATTCTAACTCCACGGTATGTATTTACCAGGTTTGATTCTCATATTTGTATAGTGTTGCAGATGGTGAATGGGAGTAAGATATTGAGAATTGGGTGATTAGATACTCTATATATCGGAATTCATTGTAATTGGCGATATTTGAGAAAATCGCCTGGGTTTTTGCCTGATGGCAAATATTTGGTTTTGAATATCCGTTGTTACGCACCAATTTCAAACTGATATATCTGTACGTTTATTTTATAAAGTGAGATATAACCTTTTGAAATTATGTCTGTGATATTTACCTATACCAGTTGGTGATTAGGTAAGGTGCATTCAACAGCGGTGTAATTCCTCTTAACCATAGTACAGTTTTCAACCTACGACGCACAGGGTTTTGAGTTGTTGAACTCAGGGGACTTATACAAATTATTGTATGTTGTCCGGTGTCCATTAGGATAAAGGGGTTGGTACTTGTACTGTATTCTGTTTACTCATGAATTCTCCAGTTCTAGACAAGTATTTCGTTGAAATGCAAGGCCCGGATATTGAGAAGATATAAGTATAAGAATAAAGTAGAGAACCATTTGTTGGAAGTATCAGGAATCTTCGAAGAAGTCGAAGATGTAGATACTTGTGCTAGGTATTCCGTTGTAAGTAATGGTTTTGAGAACTTGCATCTCTTTCAGATTATTCATATATGGATGCACTCCTAGATGAGTAATGCATTTTGGCCTCCTTCCATTTGGTTGATATGCACTAGAGATAGCTGCATGATTTTGAATCCGGTTCCAATTAAATTAGTGTTTTTGTTTCTATATGGTATAAAGAATCAATTTATATCTTAACGATATTAAGATATAGGGAGTTGTCCGGCTGATGCTTAAAACCAGAATCCGGATAAACTTTAGACATGTTTCAGTAATGGAAGTTTGTGGGTTATCCTGGACTTTGACGAAGGTTAACTTTCTACCATGAAGAAGATCAATAGTTATATTGTTCTTGACTCGCCACCAGTTTTAGTAAAATGGATTCTTTTCAGAAAACATTAATGGGAGCATGGTAGAACTGGAAGTGATTCCAGAACCACAAATGATTACTGAAAATTTAGTAGAACCTAAGGATTCAATTGGATTTGACATTCCATTAGCCACTCCGCAGATTTGGTGGGTAACCTCAGGCACCCGAGAAGTACTTCGATCTTCTCAGAGACGGTGATAGGGAAGTTCTTGTTTACCGAGACTTGTCATTGCTACTGTTCTAGACTATAAGACCCGGTAGGAGGATGAGTATAACGTCATTCTAAACTAGCTTTAGAAGTGCACGTGTATATGACTCTGCTAGAGGGTTGTTGTAGTCAGTGGGAGCAGCAGAAGTATAGATGACAAGTAGCTTATGTCTATTTATAG
This sequence comes from Agapanthus africanus, assembly GCA_030015575.1. NCBI lineage: Eukaryota > Viridiplantae > Streptophyta > Magnoliopsida > Asparagales > Amaryllidaceae > Agapanthus > Agapanthus africanus. The sequence continues at coordinate 429,032,193 of CM057347.1, read as the reverse complement.
ACTAAAGATGGTATAGCGGAAATAGATCATCTATTTTTAATGTGACAGTCATAGATTTTGACTTCATCAGAATTGGAGATGGATCTAGTAAGAAGGTATTAGAGAGTGATGTCGAGGTATTTGGATGATATGCACTTGATAGGAAGAGATCTTCTTATACTACGATCGGTTATAAACTGTGGTTGTCACAAGGTGGTTTCTTCATATAAGATATAGATAAAATATCAGGGATTCTGGTGACTAGATCTATGGTTTTAGATCTAGATTTGGGAAGTGTCCCAATCTGGGTACTTTGACATTATTCTAAAGGTGTTTTAGAATGGTTGACTCCTGGCATGGTGGTGTACCTTTAGGTGATGGAATCATCTTCTCTAAAGGATATCTTTCAGTGTAAAGGGGAGAGAGATTTGCATGATTGGTATATCACTTGCTTAGGCAGTTGAGTCAATCATATGATGTCAAGTACAACACCAGATATTGCTTTTGCACTAGCTGCAATAAGCATATATATTAATCCAATCCTGGAGAAACGTTGGGAAGCAGTTATGAACATAAGTGGATGTTCTAAGGGATATGGTAACGGCAGCCTCCTTCGGGAGACGGTTATCATTTCAGGCTTCCAAGATGACCTGGATGACAGAATGGCTGTCAGAGTTCTAGTTTTCCCTCTTTTGAGGGACAGTATGTTGGATAGGTGGTCCAAACGGATACTGAGGAAGGCATGGCGCAGGAAACTGATTAAATTCAGTAGATGATACAGTTTAAGAATGTTGTTGGATTTGGAAATTCATTTATGAACTGGGTCCCATCAGATATCCAGACATATTCTAAGATAGGTATTGCTCATTTCGGGAGATAGCTTACTCCGCGAAGTTGAGATATAGAAAAATACAGAAAGAAACATTGGAGCGGATCCACTCACTGAGGCTATTTCTCGAACACAATAGTTTCATAAACGAGCTTTGCGAAACTGCTTAGTAGAGGAGTTGGGTGTTCGGTATCACACAAGCCGTGAGTATGCGACACCGCAATATTGGCTTTAAGTGCAAGTGGGAGATTGTTGGCTATAGTGCCCTCAAGGCAATTATCATAGTCGCAGGAAGGTGATTATGATGATTGAGGGAGGACCTATATGGATAGAACAGCCTTTCTCGAGATGATAGTATGCTATCTGGTTTGTCTTTATTATCATGTACATGCTTTATGTGGTATTACAGATCACTATTACATGTTGATAGAGCACATAAGATTCTTGCTTGACTATCGACATTATGATGGCGATCATAGACGTGAGAGCTGGGTGGTCTATAAGCACATCCTTAAATATTCCTAGTCGTAGGAGTTTCGAGACCGGGCATCGATACTCCAGAGTAGACTAGTGTATACTGATCGAGACCCTTGTTTCCCCCAATCAAAGAAAAGCTCTGTTCAAATTTTGAAATTTGAAATGAAGCATCGCTTCATAAAAGCACTAGCGCTAAATGCGCCAGCACTAAGCGTCAAAGACTTTGATGCAAGCGCTAGCGCTAGCAGCGCCAGTGCTAAGAGTCAAAGACTCTGATGCAACGCTCACGTGTAAAGCATGAGAGCGCTAGCGCTAAGCGCGCTGGCACCAAGAGTCAAAGACTCTGATGCAGCGCTCATATGCAAAGCACGAGAGCGCTAGCGCTGGAACTAAATGTTCCCCACCCTTGGATCAAAGATCCAACAAAGATGACTAAAAATCATCAAGTTATCTCTGAAAATTAGAGCATCGTTGGATCAAAGATCCAATGGTGATTAAAGATCACCAAGATATAGAATAAGTTCTGTATGGTAAAATATTTCCCAATCTTGTTAAAAACAAGAAGATTGTCTTCTGTAAAACAGAAGCCCTAGAATCAAAGATCCAACGGTGGGAAATCCCCAAATCAATTAGAGAAAAGATCTCTTCAACTGATTCAACAAATCAGCCTCCACTATATAAAGGACCCAAGACTTCAAGTCTGGTACAGAGGAAACCCCCCACAAACTTTGAGAAATTTCAAAGAGAAGAGCAAGCTCTCGGAAGAAGAACTTCTTCAAGATAAATAAAATAGAGAGATAAAATCATCTCATAAAGAGAAGAAGAACTTAGTTTCTTTTTCTAGATCATAGATCTATAAGACAGACGTCTTTCACAGAAGAGATCATAGCATCTCATCATTAAAAAGGGGGGAAGAAGAATTCAATTCTCTTCAGATCACAGATCCATAAAGGCAAAGCCTTTCAAAAAAAAAAGTGATTGTAACATCTCCTATAAAAATAAGAGTTTTGTTCTTAGACCCACGAGACAAAGTCTCTTATAGATGAGAATTTAATTCTCAGAGCGCAGAACTGATCAAAATTGCCTAAAAAGAGCCTTAGCGCTCCAAATTAAAAAGAAACGCCTTAGCGCTTCAAGACTGGCACACAGCGCCGCAGTGCTCCTAACGCTCCAATTTAAAGAAGCGCCTCAGCGCTCCAAGTCTGACACACAGAGCCGCAGCGCTCTTAGCGCTCCAATTTAAAGAAATGCCTCAGCGCTCCAAGTCTTGCGCTCAGCACCCAGCGCTCCAAGCGCTATTTTAAAGGAAGCGTCCAGCGCTCCAAGGTTGGTGCTCAGCTCCAAGCGCACCATATGCTCCTCACGTGTGCGCTATTTCGTAAAGAGCGCTCTGCGCTCATTGTCTAGCGCCAAGCGCACCACGTGCTCCTCACATGGGCGCTATTTATAAAGAGCGCTCTGTGCTCATTAACTGGCGCTCAGCGCCAAGCGCGCCACGTGCTCCTCACGTGTGTGCTATTTCATAAAGAGCGCTCTGCACCCATTGACTGGCGCTCAGCGCCAAGCGCACCACGTGCTCCTTACGTGTGCGCTATTTCACAAGAAGTGCTCTACACCCAAATCTGGCGATCAGCGCCAGGCACGCCACGTGCTTCTCACGTGTGCGCTACTTCATAAGAAGCGCATTAGCGCTCCAAATCTAGCGCCAAGTGCACCACGTGCTCCTCACGTGTGCGCTATTTCACAAAGAGCGCTCTGTACTCATTGACTGGCGCTCAGCACCAAGCACGCCATGTGCTCCTTATGTGTGCGCTATTTCACAAGAAGTGCTCTGCACCCAAATCTGGCGATCAGCGCCAGGCGCGCCACGTGCTCCTCACGTGTGCGCTACTTCATAAGTAGCACATTAGCGCTCCAAATCTAGCGCTCAGCGCCAAGCGCGCCATGTGCTCTTCACGTATGCGCTATTTCACAAAGAGCGCTCAGCACCAAGCGCGCCACGTGCTCCTCATGTGTGCACTATTTCACAAAAAGCGCTCTGCACTCATTGACTGGCGCTCAGCGCCAAGCACGCCACGTGTTCCTCACGAGTGAGCTATTTCACAAAGAGCGCGTTGCACTCATTGGTTGGCGCACAGCGCCAAGCGCACCACGTGCTCCTCATGTGGGCGCTGAGGGAACGTAAACTGTTCTTTAAATAAAGCCTCAGAGCCATAATGAGGGCTCAACACTTAATAAAAGACAAAAAGGGTGTCAGAAACCAAACCAATGCTCAGTATTGTTAAATGAAAAAGGACCGAGCCTAATTAAATGTCCAACATTTTAACTGAGTGGGCCGAGCCCAAGTTGGCTACAGATCCCTAATTCAGATTAATCTAGCCCATACGCTAATAAATTTTTTTAACTGATCTTAGTCCCAAACTTGACTACAGATCTCCCAACCAACATTGGTTCAAGGGTACATCTCTTCATACCTCTGATATATGTCGTTGTAATTCTTCAACGTCTTCAGAGAGATGGAGGGTCCCAATAACCGATAACTTTTGGTGCATCCCCAAACGGTTGAACCAAAACCACATAGACTGTGACGTCTTTAAACTGGACTATAATGTCCTTAAATTTTATGGACTATGGGGTCCTTAAACTTATGGACTATGATGTCCTTAAACTTTATGGACTGTGGGGTCCTTAAATTCATAGACTATGATGTCTTTAAACTTTACAGACTATGACGTATTTAAACTGGACTGTGAGGTCCTTAAACTCATAGACTATGATATCTTTAAACTTTACAGACTCTGACGTCTTTAAACTGGACTATGATGTCTTTAAACTTTACGAACTATGGGGTCCTTAAACTCATAGACTATGATGTCCTTAAACTTTATGGGTTGTGAGGTCCCTAAACTCATAGACTATGATGTCTTTAAACTTTATAGACTATGACGTCTTTAAACTATCACGGACTATGATGTCCTTAAACCTAATGGACCGCAATGTCCCTAAACTAAGACGATAGAGTCCAAATACTCTTTCGTTGGATCTAAATGATCCTAAAATCTTGTTGAGTAGATCTTAGTCTAAAATTAGACTAACGTATCCTCAACAAAATTTTAAGTTGTTCTTAATCTCAATGAGAATAATGATCCTTAAACCCAAACCAAAACCAAATCTAAGAAAATACGGATTTGGACTAATCCACCCCCTACGGGTGACAACATAAATTAGTCTCCATATACAATCCACGGGCAACCAAAAATAAAAAACATACACGACACGAAATGACTGGAGAAGGAGAAAGTGGTTACCTTGACGCGGTAGCGTAATTAACTGCACGGGTTTACGCCTGCAGGGAAGAGTGTCCCCACAATCAAAAACCCCTCACAATGAGGGGGAATCTAACGAAATCTGCTACATCGGCCGCATCCATCTAAACCTTCGATACATGGTGCCATAAATCAACTTGGCATTTTCGGAGAGGTGGACGGATAAAGCCAAATAGCATCTTCCCCCAAAATTTAGGCAAGACGACCTACGCGGTTTCGTCTTTGTTTTCGGCGGCGAACAGATTCTGGAACGCCCGGCGGGACCATTTCCTCTTTCCACTCCACACTTCGTGTGTCGTGTTTCGCGAACGAATCGCGGTTTGCTATGGTTGCCCCTAGATTCGAGGTACTAAGATTTGGTGTCTTGCTCCGTGCAGAAAACAGAAGATCAATAGCTTTCAACTGCACAAACTGCAACAACGGCAATAACTCCCACTTCGTCCTTGCCGGAGGAGTGACCTATGGGCCTCAAGCGGCCTCCGTTTTCACGATGCCAGTGGAATAGGTGACGCAAGCCACCACTGGGCTGTTCTTTGGGACCATGCTCCCACCAATGAGCTTCAACGCCCCACTGCCGTTGCAAGAAGTTCCAAAGAAGTCGGTCTTTGATCGGCTTGCAACTACTGCGGCCCCTCTCAATAGGTCGCCCAAATCCAGCACCTCGGTTTTTAACAGACTGGGCCAAAGCTCAGGTGGGCCTGTAAAGAAGCCCACAATACCTGAAGGGGTTATTCCGAAACGGATAGCCATCCCTGCTCCAGTAAATGAAATCGTCAATGCGGCTTCCCCTGCTAAAGAACCAGTCTTTGTAAGACTGACCGCTCCAACTCCCATTCCAGGCGAAGTCACTAAGGCTGCTACCCCTGTTCGAAAGTCTGTCTTCGACAGGTTGGCCATGCCTTCTCAACGGACGTCGGTCTTCGATAGGCTAACGACGACGACAGCCCCTCATCAGAGCAGGGGGCATGAAGAAGCTCATTCAACAACAGAGGTGGTCCCGTCCGCTCGACACGCTCGACGTCGCCACTGGCTCCGAGTGAGGAAAGCTGGGGGAAATTCCTCATTTGGACTTACCCCGCCGGCTCCAACGGTGGAAGTCAACGCTGCTGTTCCAACTGGGAACAGCTTTGAACCACTCAGGAGGGTCCGCAAAAATTCTCCGACTGCCGTGCTGAAAAGACCTCTTCTACCTGTGGAGAATGCTATAAAGACAACGCCAGAACAGCCTCCTCAGTGGTTGTCCTCAAAAATTCACAAGGTCTGGCGAAGGGTCCAAGACTCAGTAATCGACAAGGATTACTCCCGTCGATCCAAGAAAATAAAGATTCAGCAAGAGGGGGATCATCCCTCCGCCATGCCATGAAAGGTGTCGTCTGCACAGGTGCCTACATCAACCGCCCCCTCAACTTCGACCGCCCAAAAAAGGAGAAGGCCAGAGAAAATCCCCGTGTCTGCGACGAATCTCAAGGGCACTGAACCTAAACACTCCAAGTCTGGGGGCATGGTGGTGCATACTGTTTATATGGTTTCCGGAAAAGAGGAGAGCCGCACTGCCGGGGGTCATCAACCACTCACCCGATCCATAACGAAGGCCCAGGAGCAACAACAGAAGCTCCAGGAAATGTTGACAAAGATGGCCGCACTCACTGGGCCAGAAGAAAGCCCTGAAGCATCGTCGGATCAGCGCCAGGAACAGGAAACCGATGCCGAATTCCTCCGAAGAATGCTCAAGAGGAAAGACAAAGAGGCTGCGGAACAAGCGGCCAACATAAAACAAATGGCGCTTTTATTCCAAGATATGGTCGGAATGATGATCCAGCCGGATCCTCCAGCTGAAGACCCTTCAGTAATCCTTGAAGACGACGGAGGGGAGACATCGAACCCTCTTCCGGCTCTATCAGCTGCCAAGGAGGAGACCATCTCTAAAGCCTCCCTTGACGACTATATAGCTCAATAGATACGAGCTCATCAGGCGAGCAAAGCGGCTAACCAAGTAGTCAGAACTGGGAGACCCTATCCGGGCTGGTACGATCAGATTAAGTACCCTCCAGGATATACGATCCCCAAATTCCATGTGTATAAAGGAATGGGTAATCCACATCAGCATATCGTTAAGTTCAGAGCTCTTTGCGGCAATACCGGAGGTGACGACAAATTGCTACTTCGCCAGTTCGTCGGCAGCTTGGCGGAGACGGCCTTTGAATGGTATTCAGAGCTGTCGAATGACTCCGTCAAAACTTTTATGGAGATGGAGTTTCTATTCACTCAGCATTTTGCAAATGCTAGTGAACGCACTCCAATCACGGCATTGATCAATGCCGAGGTAAAGCCTGGAGAAACATGGGTTCAGTACGCGATACGGTGGCAGAACCTATGGTCGAAATGCGAACAACGCATCGAAGAAGCTCCTGCAGTAGACATGTTCGTGGGTACCCTCGACCCTCAGTCAACTATCTTTCAATTCATGATGTTCTTCAAGCCGACCACCTTCTAGGACTTGATCGACAAGCTGGCCCAAATAGACCAAACGGGCTATAGGCCTTTCCCTTCAAAAGCGGATTTTCGAAATGAAAAAGGTAAAAGGAAAGCAACCTTTGTCGCCAATGCTCAACAATAGCCGAGTGAGCCGAAACCAGCTGCTCGCCAAGGCAACAAGCGGCGATCCCTCGATGAGAAGTTAAGACGTCCTTACTTATTTCCCCAAGATAAAACAAGGAGACTGTTCGAACTGGCAGTACGCAACGGGCCCATCACTCTGCCGGATCCAAGACATTCGTCGCAACCTGGTGATGTTAACCATTCTAACTATTGTCCCTATCACAGAGTAATAGGTCACCCACTCGAAGATTGCTACGTCTTCAAAAACTGGGTTGAAGACCAATACCAGCAAGGCAAATTCACGTTGTCTGAAAACTGGAACGTAAACCCGCCACAACCACATGCTCCGAAAAAGATCGATATGCCGGGGGCATCGTGCTCATTCATAGAAGAAGCTCCATGGGATGTTGTTCTTTCAGCAAAAACTAAAAGAATGTTGAAAGATCTTCAAATATGTCCGGCGATCAGGAGGAAAAGCCCGCAAGAGCCGGAGATCATCGATGGGATGCTGAAACCACGCCCAATATCAGGAGTTGGTAGCGATGGGCAAAACACCCAGGCCCAACCGTTAAGGTCTTCAAAGAAAAAGAAGAAGACCAAAAAGCCTGCGCAGTCTGACGACAAGCGCACGAATCTGCAAAAGCATATTGACGCACTAGAGGAATACAACCAGAAGGCATGAACCCCGGTCATGCTTCAAGAGTTTCTCAATCACATCCTTGAACGTGAAGATAACGAAAATGATGACGGAGACGACTCGTTAGAGGAACCCGAAGATTATGTGACAAGTTGCCACATGATCTCTCATTCGTCGCTAAGTAACAAAGAAGCTCACTCGGCGTTAGAAGATAACGTAGAGGAGATGGGGGGCAGGAGCAATGCCAAAATCCTTGGATTATGTGACAAGGTCTATCAAAGGGAAACCTACTTGTTCATAGAGCATCCGGTGAAACTTCGCCTCAAAGCTACTATGGACCGAAAAGTCTGTAAACTAGAAATTTGCCTCAAATATGGCAACAATGGACCGTGATGTTCTAAAATTAGCGAAAGGCCGAAACGTCTCTAAAACTTCTACAAACCGCAGCATCCTAGGGCTGACCCAAAAAAAACGGTACGTTCATAAGCAAAATGGGCAATGATGAAAACCCGAAAGGGCTCCGTGAGTAAAAACAGCAAGGCTACCGGCGATGTTTGTGAAAACCCAAAAGAGCGCAGACTCGTAAAAAAACGGTACGTCCATAAGCAAAATGGACACGAATGAAAACCCGAAAGGGCTCCGTGAGTAAAAACAGCAGGGCTACCAGCGAGTTTGTGAAAACCCGAATAGGCGCAGACTCGTTAAAAAATTTATCCACACTTGTAAGGTCCTCTCGACCTCGTAAGGAGAAACTACCTGCGTGAGATCCCTACAACTCACAAAGAGCAACACACTTAGGGATCCCCACGATTCCTAAGGAGAAATTACACTTACGAGATCCCCACGACTCGTAAGGAGAACCTTCTTATGAGACCCTCACGGCTCATAAGATTCAAAAGCCTTAAGCTACAGGGATCTGAACATGTTCTTAAGCCATCACCTTTCCCAGATTGCCCTACAAGCGGTTCAATGCTGACCCTTATATACAATCCATGGGCATGAATAAACGTTTCCCCAATAGAGACCCACCAGCGAAAAGGGATATACTCATATGGTAAACGACCCTTGTAAGTCCTTTCGACTTATAAGGAGAAAATACTCTTGCAAGATCCTTGCGACTTACAAGAAAACATACACTTAGGAATCCTCACGATTCCTAAGGAGAGAATACACCTTCGAGATCATCACGACTCGTAGGGAGAAACAACTTTATAAGACTCTTACGGCTCATGAAGTCAAAAGACTTAGTCGACAGGATCTTAACCCTGTTTGCTAAGCCACCCTTGTTCGAACCGACAAAGACAGATGATGATTCGCTCCTGGAAATTTCCCAGTGGTAGCGATGCTGATGCTTGAATCGGAATCAAATTCCAAGTCCTTTCACGGCAAATGATGATTCGCTCCTGGCAATATTCCAGTCGCAGCGATGCTGATGCTAAGACTGGCACCATATTCGAAGTTCCATACTCGCGATAAAAAATCAGCGAGCCAAAAATGCATATGAAATAGCCGAAATGATGGGGAAACTTGTAACAAAATTAGCAAGTAAAAGATATGCATATAAAATAGCCGAAATGATTCGGCAGCTCGCAATAAAAAACAGCGAGTAAAAAAGAAAAAAAACTGCCGAAATGATTGGGCACCGCGAAAAATAGCCGAAATGATTGGGCAATCGCGACTTTCGCGATATAAAAGCTGAAATGATAGAGCATTGCAGAAAGAAATTAAAAAAAATGAAATGAAACTTTTTTCCTGCAGGTAAGTCCATACTGACCCCTGTATACAATCCATGGGCATAAATGAAAAGGGAACCACATGTCCCAACAAACTCCATCAAAGGGAGAGTCGGGTCTCAGCGGAAATATCTGCATCCCAGAAGACCAGCAATAGCGTTCCTCCTCATGCCAGCAGGATACAGACGCAACATCAACAAATGGAGCCATGGCAGAGTCCCCTACTTCCAAATATCGACGGTTCATAGACAACCTGGAGAAAAACTCGACATTCGTCGCAATATTGCAGACTCAATGTCAACAAACGAAGCAAAGGAAAATCCCTAGCTTCAGGGTCTCGACGTCAACATCGACAGTCAAGAGATCAACAACAGCGTTCTTCTTCCAACAAGATGCAGACGCGACATTAACAAATAGAGCCATTGCAAAGTCCCCTAGTTCCAATTCTCGACGGCAACATCTACAGCCTAGAGATCAACAACAGTGTTCTTCCTCCAGTAGGATGCAGACGCGACATCAACAAACGGATCCACGGCAATGTCCCCTAGTTCTAAACCTCGACGGCTCACAGACAACCCAGAGACAACCTTGACATTCGTCACAATATTGCAGACACAATGTCAACAAACGAAGCCAAGGAAAATCCCTTGCTTCAGGGTCTTGACGGCAACTCAAATGAGACCTGAAAAGACTATTGGAGATCATCCCACACCAATGCGAAGTGGTCATGACTCATCGGGGCTCCAAAACTGAGCCTAACCTCAAGTAAAAAGCGACATGGAATATCCCTAACGCTTGCTCTTTCGACGGTAATATCACCTGGATGATTACTTGAAGACGACTTGTCCAGCCTCCGAAGGGATCAGAGACACGACAGTCGTGGGGTTACCCGAGCAACAAGATTGCATATCGGGAAATATATCGGCCAACGCGACGGTGCGATGGGTAAAAAAAACCCTTAGTACCACAGACTCTAACGGACTTCTATTACCAGGAGTTACTGTGACGTTAGGAAATCCTTACGAGAACTTTTCGATTCGTCTCGATTCGTAGGACAAATCCTTGGGCAATTGGGATAAGGACCTGTTTCCTAAGCACCGGGGCCCTGCAAGTTGGTCCAAGATGGACTATTGTATACTATTCATGGGCCACACTCTCCAAAGTCGAATCTCGACAAGAAGGGAAACAACCACTTACGAATTCTCTCGACTTGAAAGCGGGAAAAATTCTCTTGTGAGATCCTTACGACTCTTAAGAGAAAACGCACTTAGGAATCCTCACGATTCCTAAGGAGAAAAGATACCTACGGGATCCTCTTGAATCGTAGGGAGAAAACCCTTTATGAGACCCTCACGGCTCGTAAAGTTGGAAAGTCTTAGGCGGCAGATCTGAACCTGTTTCCTAAGCCATCGCTTCATATCTCGATTCAGAGAAATCAGGGTCCTTGACGAGAATATCTCAATTCGCGCCGACCCGCAAGGAAATTAGTGTCTTTGCAGGAATCTCTCGATTCGTCTCGACCCTAAGGAAATCAGTGTCCTTGGCAAGACCTCTCGATTTAGGGAAATCAGCGTCCTTGGCGAGAACCTCTCGATTCGCGTCGACCCGCAATGAAATCAGTGTATTTGCAGGAATCTTTCGATTCGTTTCGACCCCAAGGAAATCAGTGTCCTTAGCAAGACCTCTCGATTCAGGGAAATCAGCGTCCTTGGCGAGAACCTCTCGATTCACGCTGACCCGCAAGGAAATCAGTGTCTTTGCAGGAAAATCTCGATTCGTCTCGACCCCAGGAAAATCAGTGTCCTTAGCAGAACCTCTCGATTTGGGGAAATTAGCATCCTTGGCTAGAAGCTCTCGATTCGCGTCGAACCGCAAGGAAATCAGTGTCTTTGCAGGAATCTCTCGATTCGTCTCGATCCCAGGAAAATCAATGTCCTTGGCAGAACCTCTCGATTCAGGGAAATCAGCGTCCTTGGAGAGAACCACTCGATTCATTTCGACCCGCAAGAAAATCAGTGTCTTTGCGAGAATCTCTTGATTTGTCTCGACTTGTGGGGAAATTAGTGTCCCTACGCATAAAACAAATTCTCTTGTGGGATCTTTACGATTCTCAAGAGAAAACACACTTAGGGGTCCTCACGACTCCTAAGGGGAAAAGACACCTATGAGATCTTCACGACCCGTAGGGAAAAAAAGTCTTTATAAGACCCTCATGGCTCATAAAATTGAAAAGTCTTAGGCGGCAGATCTGAACCTGTTTCTTAAGCCATCGCTACCCTACAAAGAGTTCATGATGGACATCCATCTATTATCTACAAGCTACACTTGCCAAAATTACATGTCGTCGAAATCGAGGTGTTGCTCAAGAGTACGTAAACTGCTTTGCGCCAAGTCAAAACAAAAAGGCATAATCCACGGATGTCAATCACATATTATGCAAGGCAATAAGGACAACATTTAATTTACATCCAATTGAGCGTCCGACGTGTACCCACTCAGGTATGTGCGAAAAGGATAAAATAAACGCATGGAAAGGAAAATTTTGTTATCCATACCTCAGAAAGTTCTTACATTGATGAAAATAGTAAACAAAGACATCATTAAAATGTTTACAATGGCAAAACATTGAATTCGGGACACGGATTAAGAAATTCAAAAGTGAGGCCTTCTAGAATGTTTCTGGCCTTTCTGACCATTCTTGTGTGCATCCTCTCACGATCACAAGCGTCAGGATCTTCGCTGATATCCTCCACCTTCAGATAAGCAGCGATTATCGTCGTCTATTGTAAAGTTTGATACAAGATATCAATGAGATTATCTCGCCGCTTCTTCGAGATCAGGCCCGTCAGATACACAGAGTGCACTTTATCTTCAGCGTCATCCAATGCATTAAGCGGCATGGCTTCATAAAATCTAGGAAGTACTTCCCAAATTGCTCTCACTATAATATTCAAGAGAGTGGAGCGACGAGCAAGTAGTCGACCATTGTGTGCATTGAAATGATTCATAATTTCAGCGCATTGGGTGTTTGTAAACTCCTGATTTTGACAACGACCTTGTACGCAGATGTCCTCATAAGAAATGATTTCGTCAAAACAGTACAGATGAGCGGCCATAGCGCCAGAAAATGAAAATCAGTGAGAGTTTAGTGGACAGACTGATCAAGAAAATGCTTATTGAAACGGACACGGGGATTTAACAACTCTTGATTTCCGCATGAAGAAAACAAGAGCTAATTAAGACACCCAACAAATTCAAATTTGTGCAATTAAGGAGGGAATCCTAAAAGGATTCTCATTTAATGAGAAACTCCTGGAGAGCAACGCTCTGCAGATAGGAGTGACATCTGTCAACTCTAATTATGAAGGAATAAAATTTCCTCAAAAATTCTGAAGAGCCATGCTCTGCAAAGAAGATGGAACAATCCATCAAAAACCCTAAAAAATTTTAAGATCTGCGGTCTAAGTTGAGCAAAGCTCTGTTAATAGGAGAAACCCTATATTATAAAGATTTAATCTTTACCTAAAATTTTGACAGGGTTCTGTCTCTAAAAAGAGTTCTTAAGACAAAGAGCTATGCTCTGAAGAGAGAATAAAATTCTCAGAAAAACAAGAACAAGAAGATGAACAGAGGTCATCTCAAGGGCCAAAGGCCCTATTTATAGGCACTGAGAGCTGTTTCAACTTCTAAGTTGATCCAATAGCGTAGATGCTGCCACCGCTGCACTCACGTGTAAGCCACGTGAGCGCAATGGTGGGGGGGTATTTGTTTCCCCCAATCAGACCAAAGCTCTGTTCAAATTTTGAAATTTGAAATGAAGCAGCGCTTCATAAAAGCGCTGGCGCTAAATGCGCCAGCACTAAGAGTCAAAGACTTTGATGCAGTGCTCACGTGCAAAGCACGAGAGCGCTAGCGCTAGCAGCGCCAGTGCAAAGAGTCAAAGACTCTGATGCAGCGCTCACGTGCAAAGCACGAGAGCGCTAGCGCTAAGCGCGCTAGCACCAAGAGTTAAAGACTCTGATGCAGCGCTCATGTGCAAAGCACGAGAGCGCTAGCGCTGGAACTAAATGTTCCCCACCCTTGGATCAAAGATCCAACAAAGATGACTAAAAATCATCAAGTTACCTCTGAAAATTAGAGTATCGTTGGATCAAAGATCCAATGGTGATTAAAAATCACCAAGATACAGAATAAGTTCTGTATGGGAAAATATTTCCCAATCTTGTTAAAAACAAAAAGATTGTTTTCTGTAAAACAGAAGCCCTAGGATCAAAGATCCAACGGTGGGGAATCCCCAAATCAATTAGAGAAAATATCTCTTCAACTGATTCAACAAATCAGCCTCCACTATATAAAGGACCCAAGACTTCAAGTCGCGTACAGAGAAAACCCCCCCACAAATTTTGAGAAATTTCAAAGAGAAGAGCAAGCTCTCGGAAGAGAACTTCTTCAAGGTAAATAAAATAGAGAGATAAAACTATCTCATAAAGAGAAGAAGAACTTAGTTTCTTTTTCTAGATCATAGATCTATAAGACAGACGTTTTTTCACAAAAGAGATCATAGCATCTCATCATAAAAAGGGGGGAAGAAGAATTCAATTCTCTTCAAATCACAGATCCATAAAGGCAAAGCCTTTCACAAAAAAAATAAGAGATTGTAACATGTCCTATAAAAATAAGAACTTCGTTCTTAGACCCACGAGACAAAGTCTCTTATAGATGAGAATTTAATTCTCAGAGTGCAGAACTGATCAAAGTTATCTAAAAAGAGCTTTAGCGCTCCAAATTAAAAAGAAGCGCCTTAGCGATCCAAGACTGGCGCACAGCGCCGCAGCGCTCCTAGTGCTCCAATTTAAAGAAGTGCCTCAGCGCTCTAAGTCTGGTGCACAGCGCCGCAGCGCTTTTAGCGCTCCAATTTAAAGAAGCGCCTCAGCGCTCCAAGTCTGGCGCTCAACGCCCAGCGCTCCAAGCATTATTTTAAAAGAAGTGCCCAGTGCTCCAAGATTGGCGCTCAGCGCCAAGCGCACCACGTGCTCCTCACGTGTACGCTATTTCGTAAAGAGTGCTCTATACTCATTGTCTGGCGCTCAGCGCCAAGCGCACCACGTGTTCCTCACGTGGGCGCTATTTTATAAAGAGCGCTCTGTGCTGATTGACTGGCGCTCAGCGTCAAGCACGCCACGTGCTCCTCACGTGTGCACTATTTCACAAAGAGCGCTCTGCACTCATTGACTAGCGCTCAGTGCCAAGCGCGCCACATGCTCCTCACGTGTGCGCAATTTCACAAAGAGCGCTCTGCACTCATTAACTGGCACTAAGCGCGCCACGTGCTCCTCACGTGTGCGCTATTTCACAAAAAGCGCTCTGCACTCATTGACTGACACTCTGCCCCAAGTGCGCCATGTGCTCCTCATGTGTGCGCTATTTCACAAGAAGTGCTCTGCACCCAAATCTGGCGATCAGCGCCAGGCGCTCCACGTGCTCTTCACGTGTGCGCTACTTCATATGAAACGCATTAGCGCTCCATATCTAGCGCTCAGCGCCAAGCGCGCCACGTGCTCCTCATATGTGCGCTATTTCATAAAAAGCGCTCTGCACTCATTGACTGGCGCTCAGCGCCACGTGCTCCTCACGTTTGCACTATTTCACAAGAAGTGCTCTGCACCCAAATCTGGCGATCCGCGCTAGGCGCGCCACGTGCTCCTCATGTGTGTGCTACTTCATAAGAAGCGCATTAGCGCTCCAAATCTAATGCTCAGCGCTAAGCGTGCCACGTACTCCTCACGTGTGCGCTAGTAAACAAATAGCGATCTGCACTCATTGACTGGCGCTCAGCACCAAGCGCGCCACGTGCTCCTCACGTGTGTGCTATTCAACAAAGAGCGATCTGCACTCATTGACTGGCGCTCAGCACCAAGCACGCCACGTGCTCCTCACGTGTGCGCTATTTCACAAAGAGCGCTCTGCACTCATTGGTTGGAGCTCAGCGCCAAGCGCACCACGTGCTCCTCACGTATGCGCTTTTTCACAAAGAGCGCTTTGTACTCATTGTCTGGCGCTCAGCGCCAAGCGCGCCACGTACTCCTCACGTGTGCGCTATTTCACAAAGAGCGCTCTGCATTCATTGACTGGCACTCAGCGCCAAGCGCGCCACATGCTCTTCACGTGTGCGCTATTTCACAAAGAGCGCTCTGCACTCATTGGTTGGCGCTCAGCGCCAAGCGCACCACGTGCTCCTCATGTGGGCGCTGAGGGAATATAAACTGTTCTTTAAATAAAGCCCCAGAGCCATAATGAGGGCTCAACACTCAATAAAAGACAAAAAGGTTGTCAGAAACTAAACCAATGCTCAGCATTGTTAAATGAAAAAGGACTGAGCCTAATTAAATGTCCAAAATTTTAACTGAGTGGGCCGAGCCCAAGTTGGCCACAGATCCCTAATTCAGATTAATTGAGCCCATATGCTAATAAATTTTTTTAACTGATCTTAGTCCCAAACTTGACTACAGATCTCCCAACCAACATTGGTTCAAGGGTACATCTCTTCATACCTCTGATATATGTCGTTGTAATTCTTCAACGTCTTTAGAGAGATGGAGGGTCTCAATAACCAATAACTTTTGGTGCATCCCCAAACGGTTGAACCAAAACCACAGAGACTGTGACGTCTTTAAACTGGACTATGATTTCCTTAAACGTTACGGACTATGGGGTCCTTAAACTTATGGACTATGATGTCCTTAAACTTTATGGACTGTGAGGTCCTTAAACTCATAGACTATGATGTCTTTAAACTTTACAGACTATGACGTCTTTAAACTGGACTGTGAGGTCCTTAAACTCATAGACTATGATATCTTTAAACTTTACAGACTATGATATCTTTAAACTGGACTATGATGTCCTTAAACTTTACGGACTATGGGGTCTTTAAACTCATGGACTATGACGTCCTTAAACTTTATTAGCTGTGAGGTCCCTAAACTCATAGACTATGATATCTTTAAACTTTATAGACTATGACATCTTTAAACTGTCACGGACTATGATGTCCTTAAACTCAATGGACCGCAATGTCCCTAAACTAAGACGATAGAGTCCAAATACTCTTTCGTTGGATCTAAATGATCCTAAAATCTTGTTGAGTAGATCTTAGTCTAAAATTAGACTAACGTATCCTCAACAAAATTTTAAGTTAATCTTAATCTCAATAAGAATAACGATCCTTAAACCCAAACCAAAACCAAATCTAAGAAAATACAGATTTGGACTAATCCATGCCTACGGGCGACAACATAAATTAGTCTCCATATACAATCCTCGGGCAACCAAAAATAAAACAAACATACACGACATGAAGTGTCCATCTGGAGAAGGAGAAAGTGGTTACCGCGACGCGGTAGCGTAATTAACTGTAGGGGATTGCACCTGCGAGGAAGAGCGTCCCCATAATAAAAAACCACTCACAATGAGGGGGAATCTGACGAAGTCTGCTACACCGGCCGCATCCGTCTGAACCTTCGATACATGGTGCCATAAATCAACTTGGCATCTTCGGAAAGGTGGATGGATAAAACCAAATAGCATCTGCCTCCAAAATTCAGGCAAGACGACCTATGCGGTTTCATCTCTGTTTTCGGCGGCAAAAAACCCCGACGAGGGGCGGTTTCGTCTCTGTTTTCGGCGGCGAACAACCCCGACGAAGGGCGGTGTCCAAGTCTCACAAGCCATTAGTGTTAGTTTGTTCACCTAAGATAGTATACAGGTGCTCATTGGGTTATGAGTACACTAGACGAACTCACCGGGAACCTGCTAGTTGGTACTATACCTGTTGTCAAATAGCAGTTCCCAGGTGACATGTGTACAGGTTAGTCTATCGACCTGAGATCATTATTTGTCTCGTGTGAGTTCCCACTGTGCTTTGATTACTACCCTACCACAGCTTAAAGGGGTTATGCAAATAGGTTTTAGTTGGGTACAGTCCCGAGCCGCATGGAGGCAGTGAGCGGAACGTCGGGGAATCGTCTCTCTCAGTATTGGGGGTTGATGTCGCGCGGTGCACGGGCGGCCATCGCCAGAAATCCTTGGCCAAGGTAGTCGAGAATTACTGATTTGGATCAGTAGTTTCTCAAGTGGTGATGGGATTCATACCGACACGAAATGTCGCGTTATTTGGGGTTTGACTTTATCCACCTCCTAGACTCGATATGCGATACTCATAGATGAAGAGACCGGACTGTACGGATATTGTCACTATCGGGCTCAGTAGGGGTTCAGGATGAGTTTGCTCCTCGGCCTCCCTTTCGCTCAATACCTGGGTAGCCGTTACGTACAGCTAGTGACGCTGACGTGCTTGTGGTTAAACTCACTGCCAGCGTATTGATGAGTCTTTAGAGTCCCACACAGCGGATTTCCCTGCTTCAGGCGAAACGATGTAGAGGCCGTTTGGTCTTACGGCAGGGTTTGATCGTTTACGTGCACTTGTGCATGTATCAAGATTCAAACAGATAATACTAGTGGCTTTAGTTTAAGCCGGATTCTAGTATTATATTGTTGGAATATTTTCGTCTCATTGTATTCGTATTCTGTCGGAATACGGATGCGAGTATGTATATACGGATGAGGGGTATTCTTGTAATTCTTTACATGATTGCTTCTAGAAGATAAACACCTCATTATGTTTTAAACCATTTTAGTTAAATGGTTTATGAGGTGGAGGATGAGATATATGTGGCATTAATTCAAGCATGACTCGTTGTGGTGACTCATGGTAGTGACTCATGGTGCACTATTGTGGGATGCTTGGATTTTTGTTTGTATTGTGAGATATTTGTGGTGAGACTTGGAGATATTTATTCTTGAGTTGGTTTTCTTTAGTTGGAACCATGCTCACAAAATATCACACAACACAAAGCCATTTTTTTCTTTCTTGAGTTGCTTCACTCTCATCCTCATGACATCTTCTTCTTCCTCCACCCAAATCCTCTCATGTGTTGAGAAACCTTAGGTGTCTTGAGACAAATTAATCCTTCATCACACTTTACATCTTCTAAGCTATCTAATGTAGCAATCTAGGTACCCTAGTTACCTCGGATATGATGTTAGAGCTCGTTTCACAAACTCTCGGGTGGATCATCTTCGATGGAGGGAGACCAGAGATCAAGCTTGATCGTGGCGACCTCTAGGAGCTTGGGATGGTGGTTGAAGACCGAAGGACACGGATCAATTCGGTATAACCATTCCTATCTCTTTTATTAGCTTGCTAGTTTAAGGTTTAGGGTCGATCCGGGCATCGGGTCATGGTAGCGCCAGTTTAGAAAATTTTTGTTCCGCATTTGGTCACGGATTGATGGCCGGGATGCTGCCGTAACCCAACACAATAAGGAAACCGTAGAATCTCTCCGGTGGGCGAGAAGTACTACTAGATCTATGGAGTGTCCGAGGTTCATAAGATTCTATTGCAATATCAGGTTCGACCAAATCATCATTTATGACTTGTGTTTCTAGAACTTCTTCTAGTTCTACCGTATTGCCATCAGTATTATTTGTAAAAAAAATTCATTTTCTAAAAATGTGGCATACTGAGAAACAAACACCTTTTGTTCCTCCTTGTGGTAGAAAAGATAACCATACGAGTGTTTTGGATATCCCACAAATGTACACATAACTGACCGTGTCTCGAGTTTTTCTGGATTCTGTTTTTTCACAAAAGCAAGACAACCCCATATCCTAACTCGCTTAAGAGATAGTCTATTCTCATACCATATTTCATATGGAGTGGTAGACACGGTTTTGGTGGGAACTATGTTCAATAGAAATGTTGCAGTCTCCAATATATGGCCCCAAAGGTGAGAGGTAACTCAGCATTACTCATCATGGAACGTACCATATCTAATAGGGTACGATTCCGCCGTTCTGACACACCGTTGTGCTGTGGTGTGTAAGGGGGGGTGAGCTGAGAGAGAATCTCATTTTCTTTTAGGAAGTCCGAAAACTCTGTGCTTAAGTACTCTCCACCCCGATCCGATCGAAATTTCTTGATGCTCAGTCCAGTTTTCTTTTCTACTTCAAATTTGTACTCTTTGAATTTCTCGAAAACTTCAGACTTATGCTTCAGTAGAAACACGTGTCCGAACCTTGAGAAATCATCAGTAAAAGTTATGAAGTAAGAAAAACCACATCTAGCTTGCGTAGACATTGGCCCGCATACATCACTATGTATGAGGCCTAAGAGTTCAGTAGCTCTTTCTCCGTGTCCAACAAATGAAGTTTTGGTCATTTTACCTTTAATACAAGACTGACAAGTTGCATAAGATTTATATTCAAAGGGATTTAAATATCCATCTTTATGTAACTTGTTTAGTCTTGTTTCGTTAATATGACCAAGTCTACAATTCTAAAGAAAAGCTTCATTTATTTCTGAAAATTTTCTTTTATTAGTGTGTTGTATGTTGAAAACTGTGTGTTAATTTAGAACGTATATCCCATTATTTAATGTACCATACCCAATCAACTTTTGATTTAGGTTAATGTTCATAACATTATTATGCAGCACAAAATCATATCCTTCATTGTCCAAAAAAGAAACAGATATTATATTACACAGCATGTTAGGTACATAATAACACGGGTTCAAAACCAATATACATCTCGACGGCAACCCCAGGTGATACTCTCCCACTGATACTGCATGTACATTGGAACCATTTCCAACCCGGAGAGTGTGATCACCTGTCTTCAAAACTTTTCTATTTCTCAATCCCTGCATAAAATTGCAGGTGTGAGAACCATAACCGGTATCCGATACCCAGGAATCAAAGTTTATAGAAAAACAGTTTTCAGTCACGAACACACTTGAAGCGGAGCATCACCATACTTCTTCTTCTTGAGATCAGCAAGATACTCAACATAATTTCGCTTCTAGTGTCCCGACTTGTAGTAGAAACATTCTCCTCTTCCTGACTCCTCAGCCCTGGATTTGTCTCTCCCTTTTGCCTTTCTGATTCCACCTCTCGGTTTGGTGGGTTTCTTCTTATTCCTTCCCTTAGTCTTGGCTTTTGGGATGGAAGAAGAAGATTGCCCAACAATCAGAGAAGGAGTCTTTGCCTTGAGCGTACTCTCTGCACTTCTCAACATATTGAGAAGTTCAAGAAGTGACTTCTCCATGCTATGCATATTGAAGTTCACAATAAACTAAGCATAGGCAGGGGGAGAGACTGCAGAACAATATCAACATACTGCTCGTTCTCCATGGTCCATCTGAGGCCCTCAAGTTCTTCAATAAGAGCTATCATCTTCAAGACATGATCACCTACCGATGTGCCAGCAGCCATCCTCATCAGAAACATCTTTCTAGATGCCTTGTAGCGCAGGGTATGAGATTGCTTCCCATATAACTCATTTGTATGAAGAAAGATGGATTGAACATCTATCTTCTTATGCTGCTTCTGATGTACATTATCCATCGAAGCTAACGTGAGGTATTTGGCTGTGGCACAATCGGCATCCAAGTCTTGCGGATCTCTTTATGCGTAAAAGATGAGTCAGGGCTTGGGATAGGGGGAGCTGAAGTAGTGAGGACATATGCAACATTATCATATGTAAGGGCATTGTTTATGATCCTCAGCCAATCTTTATAATTAGATCCCGTCAGTTTATTTTTCTCTAATAGAAGCTTAAGTCCAGTCATGGGTATCTACCATTAGGAGAGAGAAAAGAATACACTCGGCGAAATGCTCTTGCAAAGATTAGATTGGTTATTATCTTATCCAATCGATATCTCCCACTGCTTTTATCAAATTTTCCTTCAAACCTTAAAAGAAAATTAGCAAGGATTAATTACATTCTACAACTTCGCTAACCGTTCAGCCAGGCCAGTGTCGGTACTTTGAGGGAGGTTCCCCGTGCTTTCGCACGGACCTAATTAAAGTAAACCTCATTTTCCAAGAGGCATAACCTCGTTGACACCTTTCTAGACACCTACTGGATTAGCTAATTCTAAAGTGAAAAACTCTCCTGGTAGTAATTCTTACTCACAGTGGGATCGGGATCCAACTATCATATATTAGGTATGCAATCTCATTGCAAATTCTAACGCTTGAAACTCCGTATGTGGTTTTTACCCCTGGCACTTATGACCTTAACTATGGTTAACAAATCATAAGCACTGTCAAATTCAACCCGTCATTTCATGATTAATTAGACCCACCCATATGACCCTTAACTATGGTCAACAAAGTCATATAAATGCCCTAATTAATCACATCATATGCTGTGTAGATATAACAACTCCATTTTTAATGTACAAAGAATTGATTTAAATTCAAAGTATACTTGGAGTATTTAATGTTGCTGATATCTCTTTAAGTATTTATTTCACACCATAATTACAAGAAGGAGCTTGTAGCTCATTGGTGATACCTTGCATTGCTGAACCAAGCCACCAGAGTTCAAATCCCATGCCCACATTATTTTTTAATATTGTTTTGTTTTAAAATCTTTAGAAGCCCAACAGTCCAACAGCCATAACTCCAGAATTTCCCACTACACCCACAAATGTAAAAGCACCAGTGACTACCTCCAGCGACCCCCCACCTCCCGACCACCGGACTCGGCCGAGTCGGCCAGCCGACCAGCCGACTCGGGCCGGCGCCGCCGGCCAGACTCGGCCGGACCGCCGAGTCCCCTGAATAAAAATTTCGCCCCTTCACCTCCCCCACTCTCCTGTATACTTTAATTGTGCAGATCGTTTCCAGAGGGCTTTGAATACCTCTTTTACTCCAAATTTTAATGATTTTTCATATTTCTTTTTACATTTTTAATTAAAAACCCTACACCTACCCTAACCCTATAAATACACCCCTACCTCCTACCCTCTCATCCCAAAATTCTGAGCCCACTCTCCCAAAATCTCAAGAAAATATTGTGTACTTTGGAAAACAAGCGAAAGGCGAAGCTCCGACGAAATCGACGGCAAACTTCCGGTGATCGTGCTAGGAACTCTCGACGACGAATCGATGCACCGGCAAACCCTCTACTTCCCTCTCACTCTCTAATGTTGTCCAAAACCCGTAAGTCCTTTTCTATCTCCCCTTTCTATTCTAAGAAATACGGATTTACAAACCCGACGGAATCGGAACAAAACCGATTTTCGATTCGGTTTTTCTTATAAACTTCACTTCTCATTATTTCAATTATGTTTAAACTCTATCATGTTGACTATTAAAAACTAAAAAACTAAATTGATCAAAGTTAAATTCATGAAATGATACCTTTTCCATTTATCGTATTTATTTACTTAAATACCATATTGTTCCAAATTCACATTGAACCCCATTAAACTTGCTATAACTATAAGTAGACCACGAGGTAATGACCTACCTCCTCACACACTCCCATCTAAACATAGTACTATAATCTTGGAAATTTAAAATACGAGAAAACAAACCTTTTTATTAAAATACCCTTTACTTAATAAAACTTTTAGTATTGATACATTTTTATAAATACATAACTTTTGAAATAATAAAATATATCTAGACTCATCCAATTAAGGACTGTCACATTCATTAGGAAAAGTCGTGAACTTTCAGTCGTTTATCTAAACCTGACTTTGTGGTGTGTAGGCTAGACAAGGGAGAAAGGTAACTTTAAAAGGCCCGTCTCACGATGATTCGTGAGCGGATCCCTCCTTTCTTCACTTGTACTTACCTGACCACAATTGGCGGTGAAGAGGCGATTTGAACTTGTCACTAGAACATAGAATACGGAAAAATCGACATCTTTACAAATAAATACCTTTTACTTTATAAAACTGTTTTCTAAAGGATTAGTATTTATAAAATCTTTGCAAAGCGCCGCTACAACCCATTTTGGGGAACCCGCTCGGGATGGTGCGGATTATCGTATATCTTCGGGCTTAGTAGTGCGAGATTCAGACCTCCGCAAGGAGCATTCGGTCTCGAAAGATTTAAAATACGACATCTTAAGAAAATGAGATTTTTAGAATATAAAATATTTATAAAAATTATTTTTGTATAAATATATGTATATTTATCATTAAAATATCTATTTTGTTATGATATGAATATTCAACCTTTTTCTAAAAATGTCACAAGAATCGGCTTACACTAAAATACCATGAACTCAATATAATCACCATTTACAAATAAATACCTTTATTTATGAAATTAGGCTATTTTCACTAGAAATATCACAATATAAAATCCACATTCATTACAACTCTAAAGACGAATAATAAATACTTGGGGTGTATCTTGAAAACTATATAAAAGTATTTTTACATAAAAATCCCTCAAGTTTTATAAATTACCCTAAGGAGCCTAGTAAATATAGGACTTCGATTTACATCTCTACTGTCTGACTCGGGTTTGAGTCTGATTATAATCCGACTTGAATATGATTCAAGTACCATATAAAATCTACAATATTACAATTCAACATGAACACACGAATCCATGAATCCAGTTATCAATCTATTCAACTTGACTGAACCAAACCATGGATATACTTTCCATGTACATGAATTCAGTTTACATCCATTACATCCGTTACTGATATCATGGTTTCGGTCAGTCATCCAACTATACAACTTATACAACACAATATAACAATACAATCAAAACACTACGGGGTTTAAGGGGTAGATTGGTACGAAAGATGTTAAAAGTGGCACGAGACAGTAAGATTAAGACACCTAACATGAATCCTGTTGCTGTTGTACCATGGCATAACGGTTCCTTGTACTTTCAGTTTGCCCTGGTCTCTAACATATAGAGACCCCTCTCGTATACACTGGCATCCTTCTGTACCAAGCTACAAACAACAGCGTTAACACAATATTCCACAATATTATACAACTTTAAAAGATACATTCTTATTCTGTATTTTCTATTTCTCCTTTATCTTTGGGACTTACCAAGCGACATGTTCGCTGACGACATTCTATTTCTTTCTTCTTTGAATGTCGTCAGGTGATCTGAACACAGCAGAGATCGAGCCCACCAGTGAAGACTTGGATCAGTTCCTCGAAGACCCCGAGCTCTAGACATTGTACATTTCCATTCAGTACCTTTATTTTCTTGTTATGCCATTGTTTAGGCATCGTTTTTACTTCAGTTGTATTTCCTTTTCATGCATTGTACAAAAGAATGTAATAAATAAAGTTGATGTTATTTTTATACCTCTTGTCTCTTGTGATTACCTTTATATTGCTTAGATACGCTTAGCGTATTTACTTCACAGTAAATACGCAGCGGACCAGTCGTGTCCCCTTCGCCGTATACCGGGAAGCGGGGCGTAACAGTAGGAAGACATCACTTAGCTACCGTACACTACGCCTTAACTATGGTCAAAAAACGTAGCACGAATACTAAGTACTCTACTTCCTGAAATGACGGAGGGCTGCGGATGGTTTTTAAGAAAACCTTTAACGCTTTGAACTTTACTCATTGTAGAATCAAATAGTTTTAAAAGGAGTGACTTATGCTCCGCATTTTTGAAACTTTCTTTTTCATAAAAAGGCCGAGTGGGTTTCAAGTTCGATTCGACAACATCTTTTAGGTTTCTTTTCCTTTACATTAATCTCATTAATGTAGTCCCATTATTTAAGTCCTTAAGCATCACAGAAAGAAACGAAAATAGAACGTACGCTTATGTCATCCGCATTCGCCACAGTGTCCCGTTATGCACCGTTAGGTTACTTAACTAACAGCATAGCAGGGGCGGGACTAGCGCGGATACAAAATATAAGCAGCGTTTATTATATATCATATATATAATAACATTCATTTCAGACAGTAATATGATCTTATCACAGAACATCGTAGCAGAATCAGATATATGAATGCATTTTAAATTAAGCCAACTATAAAAAATACGGATTCCACGGTCGTGACGAATAGCCAAGCCCACACCCCTAGACCCCTACGAGAGCGGTAAGCAACCCTATCAATTCTAGAGTTAGAAAACCCGGTCTCGACTCCTCGAGATGGTCTCCCACTGGACCCTAGAACCCGGTTACTTGTGCTTCCCTCCTTGGGTCTATCCTAATGCGGAAAAGTAAATAATATGCATCAATGGTGACATCATCCTCAACCCGGAAGTGTACCAATAAAAGAATATTATATACAATGAATTTTACATGAATTAAAAGAAAAACTCCCATCTTATATAAAACCTCCCGGCTATTCATTCACGACGATCTTATACACCATATCACCACAGCAACAGAATAATCATTACAGATCATCAACGTAAGTAAATATGTGTATTCCCAACGTCGTCGACGTATAGCAACGAAATTGGGGATGCACATATTACATTTACGGTCGCAGAAAAGAAGTGAAAAACTATAACATTTGGAATCTGCACAACACTTAGACATCGCAAACCCGGAATATCTCATATTCCGGCTTTCATGCCTAACAATGTAGATCTTACATTTGGGTCTCAAAAATGAAAACACCCTTTCAAAAGAAATCGTGTAAATCAACAAGATTCCCGATTCCGACCGAGACGGAAATGTTAGATTTATAAGCAACCAATTAATTTTCTCAAAACTAAATAGTGTATATTCTAAATATTGTATCACATTCATAAAAACTAGGCGATATTAAACATTTCGATCGATCTATCAAAACCCACATTTCTCAGAGACCTCAACACTTGAGACAGATTCAAAAATACCCAGCCAGTGCCATTTGCACATACGGACCAGCACAAGAAGGCACGTCCCTGGGCTCACCAACGGCGCCGCGGAACCTCCGCCAAAAGCATGTTTTGGCCGCGGTTCCATGGTCGTTAGGTCGAGTTAGAGGGTCATTTTTCTTGGGGGTCCACACAATACCCTGCACTATTTTTGCATACTTTTAAACCCAAAAAATCCAACTTTTGAAAAATTTCCAGAGATCATCAAATGCTAGGGTTTCGATGTTCGTTTGAACACTTTAACGTCGTCTAGGTCACGCCTAATACTCTAGCTTAGCTCTGATACCACTGTTGGGGTTTTCTTAGCACCCTCACTAGTTTCTAACAAGCATCAAGTATACAACTTTAAACAAACTAAGGTGCTAACCAACCCGAACCTAGAATCGAACTAGAGGATTAGGCGTAAAAGCTAACAAGTATCACATACAAGTAAGTGTCTAATACTAAGAGAAAAGAAGTACAACTTTTGTAGACATATCCTCCTTATCTCTAGCTCCGTGTATATGTCCTTGACTCCATGGTTCCACTCAGAGTTTGAACGCGTCCGCTTGAAGCCTTCGAAGTCCACGATGATCCACCACGGAGTTCCTTTACTCAAGCACCTTGATACACTTGACCTAAGTGGAAGTGTTGTAAACAACCTATACAAGTGGGCTAGATTAGTATAGATTGATGAAGTAGGTAATAATCTCACCAATAAACCTTTTTTTTCCTTTCTCTTTTCTCACTAGAAAACGGTAGAGAGCTTTGAGGAAGAAGGAGATGGAAATGGCTTAGCTTTTTTTCAAAGGAGATAAACAAAAGAATAATAATAATAACAAATGAGAGAGTCACACTCACTCTTAACCAAACCATGTAAATATCTAGATATTTTTTAGTAGTTGAGTTAGTGGAGGATTAGAAATGAAACCATGGTTACTTAAGATATTTTAAGAAGTGTGTAGAAACAAAATATCAACCATAGATTTATTCCTAATTTCCATTAACTCAATAATTAAAAATATCATAAATGTTTCCATGAGAGTCTTGCATAACCATCTCCAATGTATCATCAACCATGACACATGTATACATGCATGTGTGCTTACATATCAATATAAACATACATACATACATACATACATACATGCATGCATACGAATAAAGAAAGGATTTAATAATGAGCTAATGGTCACATTATATTAAATCAACACTTGATTTAATAATCCAGTCATATCACATGCGACCCGACCAATAGAAAACGCCAGATTAAAATACGGTATCATATAATCGTATTTACTCAAGCTCCCGCACATATCCCCATATGCGCCCCGACATCGTTTCGCCTGAGCTTGGAAACCCCTTTGTAGGACTCTAAGACTTGTCAATACGCCAGAAGTAGGTAGTGATCATATCAGATACCCACAAACCGTCAGCGGTACTAAATGCACATAACGGCTCCTAGGAATTGAGCGAACAGAAGATCAACAAGCGAACTTGTCCAAACTCCCGTAGAGCAAACCGGTAACACTTACCATACGGTCCGGTCTCTTCATCAGATATGTTGCATATCGAGTCTAGGGATGATATCGTCGACCCCAATAACTCAATAAGTCATGTCGATGTGTGGCTTATAACAGATCGAGAAACTACTGATAACACTTATCAGTAAATCTCATCAGCCTTAATCAGGGACTTTCAGTTATAGCCAATCGCGCATAGCACAATATCAACCCCCAATACCGGAAGAGACGAAACCCTTCCTATCGCTCAGTGCCTCCATGCGTCTCGCGACTGTACCCAAAAACCACCTGTTTGCACGACTCAGTAGAGCCGTATTAGGGTGGGAATCTAAGCACGGTGGGAGAACACACAAGACTCTATGGCGATCTCGGTTCTACAGACTAACATGTACAAGTGTCACCTGAGAACTGTTGTCCGACGATAGATATAATACCATATAGGAGTTTTCGGTGAGTCCGTTCAGTGTACCCAGTCTCCACTGAGCACCTGTATACAATCTTTGATGTCAAACACCAATGGATATGGGATCATCCATCGCCCATCAAATGGGTCAAGAAACGTATATGCTAGTCTACTCTGGAATATCGATGCCCCATCTCGATACACTCACGACTAGGAACATTTAAGGATACGCTTATAGACCAGTCATGCCCCACTATATGATCTGCATCATAATCATGATAGTCAAGCGGATATCCTAAGGGCATTATCAACATGTACCAAATAAATAGTATCCACAATCAAGTAAACATGTTAAGATAAAGAGTAACCAGATAGCATACTATCATGTCGAGCAAGAATGTCCTCTGTATATATATATATACATATCCAAGAATCCAATATCAAATAATGACCTCTAGGGCATACATATATCCAACATGAGCCACACCCAATTTTCAGTGGTTTCACCTCCAACTATAGTATATGCCAAAGGATAAAGGCCATCATTTACAACAGCACCGGTAGCAATGGGCGAAGTCCCTTTGTATTTACCGTATAAGTGTGTCCCATCAATCCTGAGAACATGATGACAACAAGTGAAACCATCAATGGTCGTGTAGGGTGTTTTTCGTTACCCAATTGAGATGGGAATGCGCACGCTTATCAGGCATATACAGATTCCCCCTGCCTAAGGTAGGCCAGGGTTTATTGATCGTGGGGATCCGAATCTCCGGCGGCCGCGGACTAGCCGCTGTTGATTACCCCTCGCTTTTAGAGCAAGGGAACCTTCGATTGATGGGTCAAACTGGTCATACAAACTCAATGTACCGTGTGCGAGTGTTGTGTTTTGAAGGGTTTTGGATATATCGGGGGCCTCGCAGAGTTTACGGGAGTTGACTGACTTTGACTTGGTCAACCGGGGAGTGATTTTTGACCCCAACAAAGTGCCCCCATCAATAAATGCACACCACATATATGGGTTGTGTGCATGAAATTGATGGATCTTTTTTCGCATGGAGGTTTACTTGATTTGGTTCCCATTTTGACGACATGGAGGTCGATGCTGCTCTTTTCACAACATAGACGGTCGATGTTGCCCTTTTACCGACGTGGACGGTCGGTGCTACCATTTTTATGACGTGGACATCGGTGCTGTAATTTTTGTGACGTGGATGGTCGGTGCTGCTATTTTAGCGACGTGGTCGGTCGGTGCTTCCATTTTAGCGATGTGGATGGTCGGTGCTGCCATTTTTGCGACGTGGATGGTCGAGGCTTGATTTGACTTGCTCTGCATCTTGCAGTGTCGGAATTGAAGTTGACTTGCTCCGCTTTCTGTGGTGTCGGGATTTGATTTGACTTTCTCTGTTTTCTGCGGTGTCGAGATTTGATTTGTTTGATTTCTGCTTTGTTTGGCGGGACTTTTGAATTTGAGAGAAACTTGGAATTTGGATTTTGTTTGCATCAGCATTGCTGCACTGGAATAATACTAGGAGCAACTCATCATTTGCCCAAGGAGGACTTGGGATTTGTTTTTGGGTCGGCATCAACAATGCTAACACTGAAGCATAATGTCAAGAGAGACTCATTATTTGCCCTGGGAGGACTTGGGATTTGGTTTTTGGGTCGACATCAGCACCGCTAACACTGAAGCGTAATGCCAGGAGCGACTCATCATTTGTCGTTGCCCGTTGGGGAGCAATGGCTCAGGAGACAGGTTTAGATCCCTATCACCTAAGGCTTTTCAATTTTATAAGCCATAAGGATCTTATAAAAGCATTTTCTCCCTACGAGTCGAAAGGATCTCGCAGGTGTATTTTGTCCCTAGGAATCATGGGGATTCCTAAGGGTGTTGCTCGTAAGGATCTCACGCGGGAATTTTCTCCTCACAAAGTCGAGAGGACTTTGTGAGTGTATTTCATCTCTTTTTCATGAGTTTATGCCCTTTCAGGTTTTCACGAACTTGCCGGCAGTCCTGTTGTTTTTACTCACATAGCCCTTTCGGGTTTTCATCCATGCCTATTTCGCATATGGACATACCTTTCTTTTTTTTCTTTTTTTCTTTTTTTTACACTGGTGGGGCTTTAAATTTAGTCTCACTGGTAGGACTTAGGAGAGATAAGGGTCGTTTATGCCCGTGGATTGTATATGGTTTTACAGGATGTATGATCCAGATCGTAGGGCCGATGTGCTCAATTCATTTACAACTTGGAGCATTCATGCGCAGTATTTCTTGAGATATCGGCCATTGATGGGTGGCATGGGCCTTTCTCATTCGACACTTGTTAATTGGTAGGATCCTCCGTCGAACACTTTCTCGATGACGTATGGCCCTTCCCAATTTGGTTTGAATTTTCCCTTGGCATGTCGATTGGGGATGATCGGTCTTTTGAGGACCAACACCAATTCACCGTTCTTAAAATTTCATAGACAGTTCGCCTTGTCATAGGCCCATGGCATTTGGGCTCGGTACAGCTCCAGATTTTACTGTACTATAAGCCTCTTTTCTTCGTGGGCGTCAAGTTCTTCGAGCTGAAGGAGAATGTTTTTCTCCTCTGTCAAATTGTGCTGGATGGACATCCTGAAGGTTGGAATTTCGACTTCGAGGGGGAGGATCGCCTCCACTCCGAAAAG
Organism: Agapanthus africanus; assembly: GCA_030015575.1. Taxonomy (NCBI): domain Eukaryota; kingdom Viridiplantae; phylum Streptophyta; class Magnoliopsida; order Asparagales; family Amaryllidaceae; genus Agapanthus; species Agapanthus africanus. Next base: position 429,001,311 of record CM057347.1, on the reverse strand, counting down.
TAATGAGTATTTAGTGGACTGAGTTGGAGCGCGGTGCGTGGTACGATATGCCCACAACGTCTCGTGTAGTTTGAGATTCCAGTCTCTTTTATTGGCTGACATATTTTTTCTCAGGAATATCTCCAGTCTATCTTGTACTGGATAGTGAACCTTGAGATTTTGAAGCTCATGAAAGAAGGCTCGTTGTCAAAAATGATCCTTCTTGGTGTACTGAAGCGGTAAAGAATATTATGTCTGAAGAATGTCAGAATATCTTATGTTTTGATTTTTTTTAGCGGGACGGTTTCAGCCTATCTAGAGAAGTAATCAGTTGCGGCTAATATGAACCAGTGGCCTTTGGATGACGGGGGATCAATTGGGCCAACTATGTCAGTACCTCAAACTTCGAAGAGCCATGACACTACCTTAAGATGCCGCGGATTGGGATGCTTGTGAATGAAGTCGCCGTGAATTTGGTAGAGATAACACTTCTTTGTATGCTCTTCATAATTCTTTATCATGGTAGGCCAGTAATATCCAAGCCATTTGATTTGAAGCCGCATTTTAGGGCCAGACTGGTAAGCTCCGCAGACGCCCGAGTGAACTTCTTTCAAGATCTTTTGGACTTCGGCCTAGGAAAGATACCTGAGCCAGATTTGGTCATATGATCTGCGATATAATGTATTATTTACAAACACGCATCGGAAAGCTCTGAATACTCGCAGATTTTTCTTCGGGCAGCTTGTCGTATCGGAGGTACTCTATGAAGGGTTATCTCTAATTGGGCTCGTCTTGAATGATCAGAGCTTCTTCGGCAGAATTGTTCTCTTGTTCTACACTTCCTTCTTCACGCAAAGAGACTGGAGGTAGAATTTGCCAGCTTCTGACTGTTATTAAAATCTCATCCATATGGGGATCAGCCAGCTCCTTGGCTAAGCGAGGGAGTATGCCAGCTTTTCCATTCAACACCCTAGGAACTCTCATCAGTTCAATGTGGGTGAACTGTTTCATGAGCTCCACCACCTGGCTTCTGTACCGAACTAACTCGGGTTTGTATATCTTATAGTCGCCGCTTACTTGGTTGATGACAAGATGGGAATCACCGTAGACCCGTAGCCGAAAGATTTCCATTTCTATGGCAAGCTCCAGACCAGCTATCAGAGCTTCGTATTCAACCTCGTTGTTTGTGCAAGGCTCTATGAGAGCAAAAGAACGTCGTAGGGTTCCTATAGATGGCGTGATGAACACCAATCTTATCCCTGTTTTTATTTGCGGGATGCTTGATTTACCGAAGCTCCTTATTGATGAGTCTCCATAGAAGTAGAGCTCCCAACATGGTTCGTTGTCTTTGAGCTGCAGCACCTGTTCGTCAGGTAACTCGCAATTGAGTGGCGACCCTTATGGTATGGGATGAGCAGTGAGGAAGTCGGCAAGAGCTTGCCATTTTACTGCTATCCAAGGAGTATAGACTATGTCGAACTCAGGCAGTATGACAGCCCATCTTGCCATTCTACCGACTAGGCTTACTTTGGTCATTAAGTGTTTGAGCGGGTTGACCTTGGAGATCAGCATAACTCGATGAGCGAGCAGATAGTATCTCAACTTCTTCACAGCGAATATCAGAGCCAGGCATTGCTTTTCGATCGGGGAATAGTTATGTTCCGCCCCGACTAAAGTTCGACTGAGATAGTAGAGGGCATTTTCTTTTCCCTCCTCGTTGTTCTGGGCAAGGAGCGCACCGAGTGACTCATCTAGCATGGTAGTATAGAGAATCAATGGTTTATTTAGAATAAGAGCAGCAAGTACTGGAGGGTGCAACAGGTACTGTTTGATACTTTCGAACACTTCTTGATATTCGACATCCCAAACAAATGGAGCTCCCTTCTTCATGAGCTTTGAGAAAGGACGACATCTCCCCGATAGGTTTGAAATGAATCTTCGTATGTAAGCGAGTTTTCCTTAAAAGGATCTTAGCCGCATCAGATTCTTCAGAGGAGGCATCTCCATGATGGCCTTTATCTTTGATGGGTCAACTTTGATCCCCCGACATCAGACTATGAAACCCAAGAATTTCCCCAACGATATGACAAAAGCATACTCTAGAAAATTTATCTTTAGATCGTGTTCCCTCAGTCGGGTGAAAATGGTCTTGAGATCTAGGATGTGATCGGCCTTGGCTTTTGTCTTGATGACCAAATTATCAACATAACATTCAACGACCTTATGGATTAAGTCATCAAAGATTTTGGTCATTGCCCTTTGATATGTGCACCCGCATTCTTCAGTCCGAACGACATCACTTTGTAGCAGTATATCCTTATCGGGGTTCGAAATGCTGTGTGTTTCTCATCTTCGAGCGATATCTTGATCTGATTATATCCAGACAGCCCATCCATGAAGGTGAACAACTCATAATTTGAGGTATCGTCGACCATCATTTCCATGACCGATAGTGGGAAATCATCTTTAGGGCATGCCTTATTAAGGTCTCTGAAATCGATGCAGACTCGGATCTTCGCATTCTTCTTTTTCACTGGGACGATGCATGCGATCCAGTCCTCATATTTCTCTTCTCTGATGAAACCGGCATCGATGAGTTCCTTGGTTTCCTCGATGACTTTTTCTTCCAGTTCTCTTCTCATTCTTTGAGGAGCTTGTTTGACTGGCTTAGCATCAGGAGATACAGCCAGCTTATGCACGGCCACTTCTGAGGAGAGGCCAAGCATTTCATTGTACGTCCATGCGAAGCAGTCAACGAACTCATGCAGCAGGGCGATTATCTGCTCTTTCATTTCCTCTGACAAGAGTGAGCTGATGTAGGTCAGACTTGGATTATCGGGCGTTCCTAAATCAACCTCGGTTACCTCGTCGAAGGTTGCTTGTCTGCCATCTTCGAACTCTTAAAGGGGTTCTTCTGGCTTGGCTAACTCGTCATCATCATTTGACTTTTCACTGGCTTCGTTAACATGGATCATGTAGCTTGCCTTGATATCAGGTTGAATGAAACCTATGCTCCGTCTATCAGGGATTCATCCATCGATGAGTGCTCGGACCTGTGGCGAGTGCCACAGCCCCTCATAAAACTTCGCTTCGGAGTCCGTTTGATATAAGCGACATCCGCACTTTTTAAAATATTCTCGCATCTCGGGAGCATAATATCTGGGGTTTAGGACAGCTCTTATGCCTCTTTCATAGGGAATGCACATGACGGAAAAATCGTCCGGGTGCACGACAGGATTTGACCTATAAAACAGGATGCCCTTTTGTCCACTCTTTCTTCAGGGAACGTAAAAGATCTTCAGCTGGTCCACGGTGGAGACTGACAATGCATCGAGCTCTTTGCACATCTGCTCCGGCATCCTTGTGACGGCTAGGGACCCTTTCGTAACTTTGAAGGTCTCTCTTAGCTTTGCTTTTTGCATGAGAGCCCGATTTGCATAGACGTTGCAAGACGGATCCGATTCTTCTGATTCTTTAGTGTTGCTACCTAAATGTGGTCGAATTTTGCTGCTGAATGAGCCTTCAATATCAGACTTGTCCATATTTCTACCAAAATGAAGGCAAGTTTTACGGAAGGACGGACTTCCAACGTCGGACTCATCAGTGTCACTGCCGAAATGCGGACACGCCTGGGGGTTTTTGCTTTTGAAAGTGACAGTCGGCTCAGATTTTCTTTTGGGTTTCGAGGCTGTTCTGTCTTTGGTCAGCTATGGCTCGGCACTTTAGAGGTTTATAAAGTACCGAGATTTTTCGTATCGGACTTCATGCACACCGAACGGTTGGATGTCCCCGTCAATGCGTCTTTCTTCACCATTTTTGGTATACTTCATGCATTGATGGGGAGTTGACGGAACGATGCTATAATCTTGAAGCCACGTTCATCCCAGGAGGAATCTTATAGGACGTGTTGGAGTCGATCACGTATATCTTAGTTTCGGTTTGCAGGTCCCTAAACCTGATCGGCAAAGCTATGGATCGCAGAACTTGCTGGCAATTTTGATTGAAGCCCTCGATGACAATTCTCTCCCTTGACAGGTGTCGGACGTCCATTAATAAACTCTTTAGAGTTCACAAGTTCATGATGTTCACTGACCCCGGATCGATCAATATGCGATTAATCCAATCTCCGTCACTGTACCCTATCACGTAAAGCGGTCGGTTGTGCTCAGCTGTTCCCAGTAACAGGTCTTCATCGTTAAATGTGACCACGGCTGTATGCAGAATGTATTGGGCCTCTTTCATATTAATTTCTACAAAGCTAGCCTGGTACCACTCAGGGTTTTGTAGAGCATGAATGAGAATATCTCTGAGATCCTTGGACAGGACCAGACTATCATAGATGCTTAAGAGAGACGGAAACTTCCGGAGACGAGCCAAGACATTATAGTCCACTGGGGAAGGACTCGAGTCTTCATGAGAAAGCTCTCTGCCATCTTCTTCATTAGCGACTTTTTTCCCTTCCCTTTGGGGTATTGCCTTGATTTGGCGGTAGAGCTTTGCCGCTTCTGAGCTGGATTTGGTTGGCCTTCATGGCGAGCTCCTCGTCTTCTTCAGGAAAATAAAGTTCTTCCTCAGAGTCGCTACCAAGGTGGACGACATAGTCACTATAGGGATCTCTTCATCGGAGACTTCTTCTAGCTTCTCCAAAATCTCAGCCGCTTCTACAGGGAAGAACTCCTTCAATTGAATTAGAATTATTTCCTTTTGTTCATAGTCTTCAAGAGAATCGATATATTTTTGAATAGTCGATCTCCCTGCAGACTCTTTCTTACGTCGAGCTGCACTTTTCTTCTTCATGAGTTTTTTGGATTTTGAGATTGATTGAGCCGAAGTGGTAGCTGAAACGGTGGGCTCCTTCTATCCTTCCCATTCTGTTCTGGGCTCTTTCTGAAGTAGCTTTAGTATATTCTTTGTCTTTTTGGACATGTGCAAACTCCATGGAGGCTGCGGTGAGTTGGATTCATTTCTTGGGGCAGCGGATTCAGCTGTCTGCTCCTAAAAGGTTTCATCTTCTATCTGTATAAAGTTGGTGGTTGCAGCTTGGTTGTTCACCAACACACTCTATGATAGCACAATCTCTCCTGTCTTATATTGCTTTTCGACCCGATCTTTGAAAATATAGCAATCCTCGATCGCATGGCTCACTACTCTATGGTACAGGCAATACAGGGGATTGTCGGTTATTTTTGCTTCGTGAGGTCTCTTCGACTCCAGCAATTGTAGACCATTGTTCAGGACATCCTTGAATATCTTGCGGACCTTGTCCCTCCTGAAAGAGTAGACTTTGTTCTTTTTCTCCTCTAGGGAAGGCCTTTCTCATCTTAGAACTGGCTTTTGGGCCTGGTCTGTTTTTTACCCGCCTACCTTTCTCTTATCTTCGCTGTCAGGCGTATTGAAGACGTTAGTTTTGTTGGAGCTCCCACTTTTTTCAGTTTTCGTCTTTTCGGCTCTTCCAAGACTTGTCGCCCTGAAAGTCTAGGGTAGACTCTTACTTCGAGCGTTCTAATATTTGTACTCTCTTGGTCAGCTCTTGAAATGTCTTAAGGCCTACTGTACATAAGATTGGGACCATCCTATTGCTGAGGTTCCAAATGAGGAAGCTGATGGACTAGTCCTGTTCTAGCAGCGGTTTGCACTTGACAGTGAGGTTGCGCTATTGAGCAATAAATTCTGTGTTGCTTTTGTTTTTCCCCGTCTTGGTTCTCACAAGGTCAGCAACGAAGATTTTGTCACCAACACTCATGTCTCTTTGCTAAAACTGAGACTCCATTTGGGAGAAAGTAGTGACGGACCCATCTGGTATACTTGCATACCTGTCGAAAGTGACACCAGTCAGGATGTTGACAAACAGACGAAGAAGGAGCGCATCATTACCCCTTGTATTTCTCCATGATGCTTTAAAGTGGGCGATGTGCTGATTTGCGTTTCCTGTCCCGTTAAATCTTCCGAACTTAGGAATGGCGTAGCCACTCAGGAACTTGATCAGATCATACTGTGCGGGATATGGCCGCCCACTACTGCAAATTTCTTTCCGAGCTTAAGTTTCGGCCACCAAGGTTTTAACCTTGCTGGTGACCAAATCCATTATCCGATCTTGTGTTAGCGGGATAGTTCTATCTGGGGCCAAGGCGTCCCCAGAAGCGGAATATGGCCGGTTTTCGTGCGGCTCATCCAATCTTGGACCTAAGGGGACAGACATCGGTTGCTTCGGGTTGTTATCACCCGGCTCAAGAGTGGAGATATGTGTTTGATTGGAAGGCGTCCAAGCAATTTGAGCCGTGAGCTGCATCACAACATTTGTCAGGTCATCAATTTTTGAGTAGAGCTTAGCCATCTCTTTATCTTTGCTCCTAAGCTGTTTTCGAAGCTCTTGAAGCAGCTCTTGCTCTGCGGTCCTGAGGTAGAAAGTTGGCTCTTCCTCGCTGTCCGATCTTGACTCCACATAGACTGAGGGGCCTTTCTGCCTATCGGCCTCATCGAGAGGGTTTTCTTTATCCAGCGGAGGCGGATGATCTTGGGAAGCGACAATCACATTCAAGCCGGATTGGGCTTGGGATGTGGTAGCTCCATCCTTTCTTTTGCTGAGAAGGTTGTCGCTAGGACGCGTGCCCGCCATGTAGACCGTGTGGATAACATATCCGGCCATCCTTTCATTATTGGTTGTAACAACCTAGTTCATTTATACCAATTCCGGTTCCCGTATTCCTTAGTTGTGGTATTTTTCTTGATTTATCGTGTTTTGGGTGCGAATGGTATTTTACATTTTTTATATTGCATTCGACCCGACCCGTTTGCTTGAAACCTGTTTGACTCATATTTATGAATTACCCAGACTTGTTGCGTAGACTGTGCATTTTATGTTTAGTACATACTAGCATTTTATCTGGCATTGCATCTTTTACCATATAATATTTTAAATCACGTAAAATAATTTAAAATTACATAACATGGCCTACATGATACCCCTAACCCCGTGGTAGCATCCGCGTATCTTGTTCTCGTCCCGTTCGGTGAAACGGACGTGTTTGGGTGGCTACGCGCACGTACGTGCATCCGTTCTTGGGGGTATGCTTTTTCGTTACCTGAGAATTCATTTTGAATTTTGAAAGTCGCATATATTTTTCGTATTTTAAAACTGAAATTTTAGACCCGATCTGGCCGCGTTTTGGAATATTTTTGTATCCCGCCAAAATTCAAATTTATTTAATATTTATTTTAAATTTTTAATTTAAAATTTCGTTAACAACCTAGATCTTTTCTAATTTACCTAACTAAAATCTTTTCCAAATTTTAATCCTAACTCCTTAACAGTAAACACACACACTCTCTCTCTGCGCCTGGGCCCCGTATCCTTCTCTCTCACTCAGAGCGCAGATCTCTCTCTCTCTTCCACTAAATTACAACTTTCTTTCTCCTCCTCCTCTCTCTCTCCTCTCGCCCTCTCTCTATCTCTCTCCTCCCACATCTCTCTCTCTCATCTCGCGGTGAGATTGAATCCGCGCACCTCCCTTCTACGCTTGCAGTCACCTCCCTTCACCATTTCATTTTCCCTCGTCTTCCTCCTTCGATAAAAACTCAGTGAAGCTCTCCTCTTCATTACAACTCTCGAAACCCTAACCCTAATAATCCTCAAAGCCTCCTCAACTCCCTCGAAGCCTCCTCATCTCCTCCTTCTCCATCTTCTCCTCTCCCCGAGCCCTGCAACACACCCTGCACACCCATCTTAACCCAAGAAACCCACCTTTCCATCGCCGACGACCCAGCCTCACACCACCATCATCACCATCTCCTTTCTCTCCCTATCTCCTATGTTCTTCCTCCTACAACCCAGCAACACCCCTGCACTCACCCAAACCCCAGCAAACAAAAAACCCAAACCCAAACCGAAACCCTAACACTAAACCCTAGCTTCGCTGGAGCCCGTTCACGGCCGTCAACACCCTCACGACTCCTCTCTGCAATCCAGTGAGCAATCCCTCTTCTTCTCATCCTTCTTCTTCCTCTTTCTTTTCTTCTCTTTCTTTCTTTCTTTCTTTTCTTTTCTTTCTTTTCAATTCTTGTTTCTCTGTTTGCATAGTTCACCGGAGCCGGGCGTGACGCCGACGATCCAGACGATCCAGCGAACGTGCCTTGACTGCGTGATCACTCTCGTGCGTTGTTTGGACTCGTTCCGTGTACCGTGCACGCGTCGCGACTTTTCACCGACGTGAGACGTTCCGTACACATCCGTTTCTTTGATCCGTCGAGGCAAGTTTATCTTGCTACATACTATAATACCATAATCTATATCTATTTGAATTATAATGCTTCAAAATGGTTAATTTTGCAATCTACATTATTGTTTTCAGTTTTGTGATTTATTCGATACCCGTTTACATCCATTCATATCATTTCATATCTAGGTCATGAAAACCTATCTTGTTACATACTAGATTATAATATACTGCATCCATACCAATATTTACATCACATATTGCTTAGTTGTACATCCCACAATACCATTTTACAGCTTTACTGTTTTTCGGATACCCGTTTGCATCCATCTCATTTAAAATATATATAATTGCATCCATAAATCACATTAATACATAATACTGTGATATTAACACCCCATGTTTAATAAAGTGCATCCTAATTAGTATTGAAACCATAAATGTAACCCTAAACAAGATAGGTCATGAAAACCTATCTTGTTACATACTAGATTATAATATACTGCATCCATACCAATATTTACATCACATATTGCTTAGTTGTACATCCCACAATACCATTTTACAACTTAACTGTTTTTCGGATACCCGTTTGCATCCATCTCATTTAAAATATATATAATTGCATCCATAAATCACATTAATACATAATACTGTGATATTAACACCCCATGTTTAATAAAGTGCATCCTAATTAGTATTGAAACCATAAATGTAACCCTAATCGATAATTGTGCATCCATATCTTTGAATTTATATCTATTTGCATACCATATCACATTATTCCATTTTATTGTTATATTAGTACCCCATACTTGTTTTTGTGTACCCATGCTTATTACAGTTTGATTATGAGCACCCACTTGATACTTGTGCGCCACCTGACATGACTTGATACACTACTACTGACATGACTTGATACCTGTGCACTACTTGACATAACTTGATACATATACACCACCTAACATGACCTGATGTACCACAGCTTGACATGTTACCTGATCTTGTTACTAATGCCGACAATTTTGACCTGTTGTCCCTACGGACATTTCCTGTTGTCTATTCAGACAAACCTGTACCTGCTTGATCCTGTGTTGGCATTAGCTCCAGATTTATCAATACCTGACTTGAACACATAAGTTGAGGGTATGGGGAAATCAATGATGAAACCTGACTTGTAACTCGACAGTTCGATGCCTTTACTGATCAGTCTTACGGGCTAGGCTAGCCCCGGAATGATGCTGATGACATCATTCGTCTTTACATACTACCTTTTACTGCCTAGCGGCACGTCTCGGATTCAGCCCGAGAGTCTTGACCGTGGTCCCGGGCACACACGGGAAACTATTGAGTTACATCGACGATTCATCAAATTGATTTCAAAGACTTGGAAGTAGTTAACCCAGTAGACCAGTTTAGATTACTCATTGTGCATCACCTGTGCCTTACCCTTCACTGTCCTTATTTATGTCACTGTTATACCTTATTTACCGTTCATACTCGTACCTGCATGCCTTGCTACTCCTTGATTTTATTATTGCTTGATATTATGACGTACTGACGTCTGGGTTTTGCATGGCCTAGATTCTTTACCTTTGCTGCAAGCCGAGCAGGAGCATTTCAGTGAATAGGCCGAGCAGTAAGGACCTGTTATTAGTTTAGTTTAGTTTCCTTTCAGCATTTTCATACCTGATGTGAGCCCGCATTATGGAACGTACATTCCAGTTTATTATTGTATTGGATCTTTTAGCTTCCGCATTATTTTATTCTTGACTCGTTATTCTGGCTCATGGACATGTATTAGATAGTTATTATTATTGTTCTTGATATCTCTACAGCCATAATGTGACTGTGGAGGGATATTTTCTATCCACAGGTAGCATGTTGGCTCTGTCACGTGCCTATCTTAGCGTACTCTGGGAAGCGGGGTGTGACATTGGTAGCTAATTTCGCGGACCACTATCGTGGCCCTTCTGTTTCGGTAATGGTCAATCAATTGAAGATGGCTGGCCTGACCGTGTTCTTGAGTGGTGCTGGCGCTTATTTTCTAGATTTTCCCCATTGTTTTTGCGCAGCACAGAGCACCTGATAGACTCTTGAAGAGACGATATCATGCTTTCTATGTTGGGGTTTGGACACGTCTTTTTGTAGCATCATTCGAACTGTTGTCTTCTTGATTCTGGCGGTCATGGCATTTTTCTGAACCTACTTCAGAAGTTCGAAGGAATTGCTGACTTTTACGGCCGAATCAGCTGTCGTCATAGGATAACCTTGCTCTTGGAATCTCACAAGATTCCACTTGGCCGGAGTCCTCGCCCGCTTGTATGCTCGATACCTGGGCCGCTTCTGTCTTAACCTTATTGTTTTGAGCACTTGGCAGGCATCGGCTCTTCGGGAAGCCACCATAGACTGAGCGATGGAGAGCTTTGGAGATACGCCTGATTGCGCACTTGTTGGAGTCATCGCCTGAGCTCGTCCACGACATTTGATGATGCCCTTTGTACCGACAGTCTTGCCCCCTACTGGAGCATCCGAGATATATGTATTTATATATATGTATTCTGGTATTATTGTTCACTATTCATTTTCTCTCTTGAATATTCGTATTTTGTATGAATACGCGTATATGTATTTCGATACGTGTACCGAGAAGTATTCCGTATTTATATGGAATAGCTTCTAGAAGATGGCCACCTCAATATTGATTTTCTTTTTAGAAAATCAATTATGGAAATGAGGTGGAGGGGTGAGTTGGCATGAGCATGGTGAGGCATGTAGAGAGGTATGGTTTGTATTTGTTTATTGGTAAATTGAAAAGAGATATTTTGGGTGCATGATTGAGAGAGAGTGGGGAGTAACCACATTCTTTTGGTTGGATTGCTCATTTGGTTTTCTTCACTTGCTTCATTACACTCTCATTTTCTTACTTGGAAAAAGTTTAGCCATTTTCTTTAGTTGCTCATGCCACTATGTTTCCTCACCCCTTCTTCATCTTCTTGAGTTGCTCATGGAGCATTTGTGATAAGAGGAAAATTATAGTGATACATTCCTACAACTCCACTCTCCATTTCTAGCAACCTTGGAGTGTCGGTTGCCTCGCTTGGCGAGGCTGGAGCTTGCGCCGTTTCCCTCAGGTGGATTATCGTAGATGGAGGAAGACCGGCAACCAAATTCGATCAAGGAACCACTAGGAGCTTGGAATGAAGGTTGAAGACCGAAGGACACGGATCAACTCGGTATAACTATTCCTAACTCTTTATATTGCTTGCTAGTATAGGGTTTAGGGTAGATCCGGGCATCGGGTTATGGTAGCGCCAGTTTAGTAAATTTTTGTTCCACATTTGGCCACGGTTTGATGGCCGGGGCACTGCCGTAACCCAACATGGTATCAGAGCTAACCCGTAAACCCCTTACTAGCAGTTTAAACAATGTTTAAAGTATCGAAACCGAAACAACTCTGAAACGATTCCCTGCAGATTCCAGTCTCTGTCGTTTTTTGAGAGGCTTCAAAAAAAATTTAAAACAACTGCAGAAGATTGGTTGAGTGACCACTAGAACACACCACAAATACGAGCCCAAACCGTCGGATTTGACCCGGCGAGATTGCTTAAAAAACGGGTGAGGCCGGTCCAAATATGGAGTTTGGACTTGAAATTTTTGGTGTTTTCTAGTCTCTGGAATATTGATGCAGTGGTATTGTTTGTTTTTCCCATTTTGGATATTATGTTATCTTTTCTTCAGGGGCAATTCGGGGTGTTTCAAAGTCGATAATTTAGCTCTGTTTAAATGTTTATCGGTACATGCATTACTATCTGCGACCGTGAATGTCATTAGAGCGGTACAACTCATTTAATTGCTATATGTTCTTTTAGATGAGTTTGCGAACGTGACATTCACGTTGATGTTCTGTGTTGTGCTGTGTTGTGGTTGGATAGTCGTGGTGGATAGCTTTGGTGCAATGTTAGTACTGTTTATATTCATTTGTACATTTGATATTGCGGGACGAGCGTCCGACATATGGACTGCCGTCACTTTTGTATATTATTTGTTTGGGGCACGACCGGGTTGAGGTCGATGTCACCCTTGTACATATTTTTTTCTTTTTTTGTACTAGAATTATCCCGCGGTGGAGTGCACAAATAGCCGAGTTCTAGAGGGCAATAGGTCCGCATCTCATGGCGTTGAGACGGAGGGGACCTTACTCTAGAATTGGCGGGCTATTCGCCACACTCGTAGGGGGTATAGGTTGACCTACGGAGGGGTGCCTAAGTTACTGGATTCCGTGAAGTGCAGGGTGACCCATTCACGTTGTTGATTGGGGTTGCCTTGCTCCTGGGATTGGCGGGTAACTTGCCGCACTCGTAGGGGTCTAGGTTTTCATTGCACTGGCTATCCACACGACAGGGAACGTCGGGTCTCATTTGCGGCTCAAGTGAAACCCGGGGCTCCAGGATTATCCACCACTCTGTGTTGCTTGGATGAGATTCTGTGATGTTAATTTATATCATGCCTGGGACGATTGTTATATATATTTACTAGTAGATGTTGTATATGTTTTGCACCCATGCTAGTCCAGTCCCCACTCTGTCGTTAGTTAAGTAACCTAACGAGTGATGACGGGACCCAATGGCGAATGCGGATAGCATATACGTACATCATATATTTTCGTTCTTTTCTGGTGTGATTAATTGATGGGACTGCATTGATTCTGATCATTGCAAGGAAAACAAACCTTTTTGATGTTTTTGGAACCAAGTTTTTAAAAACTGACATTATAGACATTTTCTTTTGCTTTGCACAGTGGTATTCGATTGGGAATATCCTGCACCTCATTCGACGAGGCAAGGGTCGAGATCCCTTCATCGGGAGTGACCCCTTGAGTAAAAGTTGGCGTCAATGTAATAACTTCACTATAGTCGATTTTTGCTTTGCATCATGGTATTCAGTTTGGAATATCCTGCACCTCATTCGACGAGGAATGTGCCAAGATCCCTTCACCGGGAGTGACCTCTTTAGCAAAAGTTTTTGCCACTATATATTTGTAAAACCACTTGGATCCTTCAACGATATCAAGTTCATTACGTTAAAGGTTTTTCACCAAAAACCAGTCGTAGCCCTCCGTCATTTCTTTCGAGTAGTACCTAGTATTCGTGTTGCGTTTGTTGGCCTTTGTCAAGGCGTAGTGTACGGTAGCTAGATATTGCTTGTCTGTTGCATAGTGTTGCAATTATCTAGGACAGTCGTATAACCTTGTTGGCCTTTGTCAAGGGTTTGTACGAATGGGTCTAGATTAATATTGGATAATGACGGGTTGAACTTAACTTGTGATTTATGATTTGTTGGCCTTTTGTCAAGGTCATGAACCACTTGGGATAAAAATCACATCGGGAGTTTCAAACATACAGGAAACTTGCCAGGCATGCGCATACCTTCTGGAGTGTGGCGACTTGAGTGGATTCCATCAAGTTATTATGCGATGATAGTTGGATCTTGATTCCCACTGATGAGTAAGATTACTCCTCGGGTGATTTTAGATGATCCTGACTAATTCTCCTTTTGGGTTTGGAGGAAAATTCGAGGAAACAGTGGGAGCCATCCTGATTAGATAAAGTGATTAACCATTTTGATCTAGGTTAGAGTACACGCTGAATGTTTCTTTTCTCTCTCTCTTAGCAGCAACCATGGCCCGGCCCCTGACTAAAACTCATGAACCAAGTTAACCGAACCTTCTTAAAACACTTTGGCTTTTGGAATGTCACGGTATCACATATACCATTGCCACTTATATATCACCTTTGCATTTCTCCAGAACACCCCATATCACTACGAACATCCACTCCTATTGGATAAATCCATCGTAAAGTTACATACGAACTTGAAGGAACTTGTTCCAGATTCGAGGATGGATTCTGGTTCTGGAGAGATTGAATAAGATTATTCGGTTGTCTTTTCTCTTTACCTTCTCTCGGGTTGTAAGGGCTCCTAGGATCAGGAGAGGATACACCTATTGAGCTTATTGGATAGTCTTCCTCCAGACCATAGGTAGGTGCCGAAAGGTGGAGAAGGAAGAAAACCAATTAGCCTAAAGATGGTGTACATAAGGTAATAAGTAAAGACATATAAAGGAATGAGAATAACGGCAAAGAAAATTGCGACTGCTATCATTCACGACAAAACCGTGTATACTCCTGCCACTCCCACATCCACTTTGGATTTCTCCATAACACTCCATATCACTACGGATATCCACTCCTATTGGATATGCCATCGTATAGTTACATACGAACTCGAAGGAATTCGTTCCAGATTCGAGGATGGTTTCCGGTTCAGGAGAAATAAGAATAGGATTATTCAGATGTCTTTTCCCATTACCTCCTCTCAGGTTGTGAGGGCTCCTAGCATAAGGAGAGTACATCTATTACGCTTATTGGGTAGTCTTCTTCCAAACCATAGGCCGGTGCCAAAGGGTAAGGAAGGAAGAAAACCAATTAGCCTAAAAGAGGTGTACAGAAGGTAATAAGTAAAGACATAATAAAGGGATTGGAGTGAGGGCAGGTAAGTATATGGTTACTGTCATGAATCAGGATAGTGGAAGAGGCGTTACTAGGAATACCAGTTAACCCCTTTGAAACATTTTTATGTTTCAGTTTCACTGTGCGATGTTAATTGAAAACTGTTTTCCCAATTGGAATGTAACTCCAGGGTATGTATTTACCACATCAATTTTTGACATCTGTATGTTATTACAGATGGTGAGTGGGAGTAACATATTGGGAATTGGGTGATTAGATCCTCATTATATCGGAATTCGTTGTAATTAGTGATATTTGAGGAAATCATCTGTTTTTTGCCGAATGACAAATATTTAGTTTTGAATATCCGTTGTTATGCACCAATTTCAAACTGATATATCTGTATATTTATTTTATAAAGTGAGATATAACTTTTTGAAATTATGTTTATGATATTTACCTATATCAGTTGGTGATTAGGTAAGGTGCATTCAACAGCGGTGTAATTCTTCTTAACCATAGTACAGTTTTCAACTTACGACGCACAGGGCTTGAGTTAATAAACTCAGTGGACTTATCAAAGTATTGTATGTTGTCCGGTGTCCATTAGGACAAAAATGTTAGTACTCGTACTATATTCTGTTTACTCATGACTTCTCCAGTTCTAGACAAGTATTTCATTAAAATGCAAGGTCCAGATATTGAGAAGTTATAGGTATAAGAATAAAGTAGAGAACCATTTGTTAGAAGTATTAGGATTCTTCGAGGTAGTCGAAGATGTAGATACTTATATTTGGTATTCCGTTGATAGTAATGGTTTTTGAGAACTTGCTTCTCTTTCAGCTTACTCATATATGGATGCACTCCTTGATGAGTAATGCTGATATGCCTCATTCCATTTGGTTCATATGCACTGGAGACAGCTGCATGATTTTGAACCTAGTTCCAATTAAATTAGTTCTTTTGTTTCTATATTGGATATATATATAATCAATTTATATCTTAACGATGTTAAGGTATAGGGATTTGTCCGGCTGATGCTTAAAACTAAAATCCGGATAAACTCGAGGCACGTTTCAGTAATGGCAGATTGTGGGTTATCCCGGGCTTTGACGAGGGTTAACTTTCTACCATCAAGAAGATCAATAGTGATATTGTTCTTGACTCGCCATAGTTTTAGTAAAATGGATTTTTTTCGGAAAACAAAAGTGGAAGTATGGTAGAACTGGAAGTGATTCCAGAACCACAAACGATCACTGAAGATTTAATAGAACTTGAGAATTCAATTGGATTTGACATTCCATTAGCCATTCCACAAATTTGGTGGTAACCTTAGACACCCGAGAGGTACTTCGGTCTTGTTAGAAACGGTGACAGGGAGGTTCTTGTTTACCTAGACTTGCCATTGCTGCTGTTCTAGACTATAAGACCCGGCAAGAGGATGAGTATAGAGTCGTTCTAAACTAGCTTTAGAAGTGCACGTGTATATGACTCTGCCAGAGAGTTGTTGTAGTCGATGAGAGCAGCGGAAGCATAGTGGGTAAGTATCTTATGTCTATTTATAGACTAAAGCAGGTATAGCAGAAATAGATCATCTATTTTTGATGTGACGGTCATAGGTTTTGACTTCATCAGAATAGGAGAAGGATCTGATAAGAAGGTAGTAGGGAGTGATGTCCTGGTATTTGGATAACACACTCTTGGTAGGAAGAGATCTTCTTATACTACGATCGGTCATGCAGTGGTTGTCACAAGGTTTTTCTCCACACAGGATATGGATAAAATATCAGGTATTCTGATTACTAGATCTATGGTTTTAGAGCTAGATTTGGGAAGTTTCCCAATTTGGGTACTTTGACACTATTCTAAAGGTGTTTTAGAATGGACGACTCCTGGCGTGGTGCGTACTCGCAGGTGATGGAGTCACCCTCTCTAAAGAGATGTCTTGCAGACTGATGAGGAGAGGGATCTGCATAATTAGCATATCACTTGCTTAGGCAATTGAGTTAATCATGAAATGTCAAGTACCACACCAAATATTGCTTTTGCAATAGCTGCAATAAGCATATATATTAATCCAATCCTGGAGAAACATTGGGAAGCAGTTATGAATATAAGTGGATGTTATTGGGATATGGTAATGGCAGCCTCCTTCAGGAGACGATTATCATTTCAGGCTTCCAAGATGACTTGGATGACAGAGTGACTGTCAGAGTTATAGTTTTCCCTCTTTTGAGGGGCAGTATGTTGGACGGGTGGTCCAAGGGGATACTGAGGCAGGCATTGCGCAGGATACTGATTAAATTCAGTGGATGATACAGTCTAAGAAGTTTGCTGGATTTGGAGTTCATTTGTGAATTGGGTCCCATCAGATATCCAGACAAATTCTAAGACAAAGTATTGCTCATTTCGGGAAATGGTTATTCTATTCTCCACGAATTTGAGATATAGAGAGATAAAGATAAAAACACTGGAACGGATCTACTCACTGAGGCTATTTCTCAAACACAATAGTTTCACAAATGAGCTTTGCGAAACAACTTAGTAGAGAAGTTGGGTGTTCGGTATCACACGAGCTGTGAGTATGCGACACAGCATTAATTGGCCTTAAGTGCAAGTGGGAGATTGTTGGCTATAGTGCCCTCAAGGCAATTATCGTAGTCGCAGGCAGGTGATTATGATGATTGAGGGAGGACCTATACAGGTAGAACAGTCTTACTCGAGATGATAGTATGCTATCTGGTTTATCTTTATCATCACTATTGCATGTTAATGGAGCCCATAAGATTCTTGCTTGACAACCAGCATTATGATGGCGATCATATATGTGGGAGCTGGGGGTCTATAAGGAAATCCTTAAATGTCCCTAGTCGTGAGAGTTTCGAGACTGGGCATAGATACTCCGGTGTAGACTAGTGTGTACTGATCGAGACCCCGACGAGGGGTAGTGGCCAGGTCTCACAAGCCATTGGTATTAGTTTGTTCACCTACGATAATATACAGGTGCTCATTGGGTTATGAGTACACTGGACAGACTCGCCGGGAACCTACTAGTTGGTATTATACTTATTGTCAAATAGCAGTTCTCAGGTGACATGTGTACAGGTTAGTCTGTCGACTTGAAATCGTCATTTGTCTCGTGTGAGTTCCCACTGTGCTTTGATTACTACCCTACCATGGCTCAAAGAAGTCATGCAAACAGGTTTTAGTTGGGTACAGTCCCGAGCCATATGGAGGCAGTGAGCGGATCGTCGGGGATTCATCTCTCTTTGTATTGGGGGTTGATGTCGCGTTGTGTACGGATATCCATCACCGAAAATTCTCGGCCGGGGTAGACGAGAATTACCGATCCAGGATCGATAGTTTCTCAGGTGGTGATGGGTTTCATACCGACACTAATTATCGCGTTATTAGGGGTCTAACTTTATCCACCCCCCTAGACTTGATATGTGATACTCTTAGACGAACAGACCGGACTGTATGGATATTATCACTGTCAGGCTCAGTAAGGGTTTGGATGAGTTTGTTCGTCGGCCTTCCTTTCGCTACCTAGGTAGTCGTTATGTACAGCTAGTGCCGCTGACGTGCTTGTGGTTAAACCCACTGCCAGCGTATTGACGAGTCTTTAAAGTCCCACACAGAGGGTTTTCACGGTTCAGGCGATATGGTGTAAATGACGTATGTTGGTACATACAGGTGTCCGATTAAATATGTGTACAGGCTGCACAGACTTTAATCGGACGGTTGATAATAATAGCGGCTTAGGATTAAGCCGGATTATTAAATCAGGTTTTGATTTAATAATTTATATATATGTATTTATATATATGTATTCAAGTATTATTGTTCACTATTCATTTTCTCTCTTGGCTATTCGTATTTTTGTACGAATATGGGTATATGTGTTTCGATACGTGTACCGAGAAGTATTCCGTATTTATACGGAATAGCTTCTAGAAGATGGCCACCTCATTATTGATTTTCTTTTTAGAAAATCAATTATGGAAATGAGGTGGAGGGGTAAGTTGGCATGAGCATGGTGAGGCATGTACAGAGGTATGGTTTGCATTTATTTATTGGTAAATTGAAAAGAGATATTTTGGGTGCATGATTGAGAGAGAGTGAGGAGCAGCCACATTCTTTTAGTTGGATTGCTCATTTGGTTTTCTTCACTTGCTTCATTACACTCTCATTTTCTCACTTAGAAAAAGTTTAGCCATTTTCTTTAGTTGCTCATGCCACTATGTTTCCCCACCTCCTCTTCATCTTCTTGAGTTGCTCTTGGAGCATTTGTGATGAGAGAAAAATTATAGTGACACATTCCTACACCTCCACTCTCCATTGCTAGCAACCTTGGAGCATCGGTTGCCTCGCTTGGCAAGGCTGGAGATTGCGTCGTTTCCCTCAGGTAGATAATCGTAGATGGAGGAAGACCGGCAACCAAATTCGATCAAGGAACCACTTGAAGATTGGGATGAAGGTTGAAGACCGAAGAATACGGATCAACTCGGTATAACCATTCCTAACTCTTTATATTGCTTGCTAGTATAGGGTTTAGGGTAGATCCGTGCATCGGGTTGTGGTAGCGCTAGTTTAGTAAATTTTTGTTCCACATTTGGCCACGGTTTGATGGCCGGGGCGCTGCCGTAACCCAATACGGGCCTCTTGATGCGCTCCACCGACCCCTTCGTGTATCTCACGCAGAACGTAGTCGGCTTCGTGGGGGTCGACGCACCGTAGCAGAGGCTGTGTATACAACTTCTTATAGAGATTCTATTACTCCAGACGAAATGGATGGCTTTAGCTCGAAGGCAGCGTGCTTCCCCTCGATCCTCTGGAAGTGTACCTTCCTTTAGGAACTCTACGAGGGGCTTCCTCCAATCCCGGCCTTCCTCCCGAGTAGTGTATACTTAAAGCGTTGCCTCTCTGTCTTCCACGCTGGGCCGGGGAAAAACTTCAAAGAGGATGTTCCTCTTATTGTTGGCCATATAGGAAGAGGCTAGCTTGGTCAGGGCGTCGGCCTGAGCGTTCAAGTGCCGAGGAATCTGCTCCACTTGAACTTCGTCGAAGTTTTTTCGTAGTCTCTTTAAATCGGCTAAGTTCTTCACCATAAGCGGCTCCCGGGCCTCGAAACGCCCGATCATATGGCCGACGACTAGGGTGGAATCGCTGCGAATTCAGATCGTCTTCAGCCCCACTCCGGAAGCGATTTACAATCCGGCTAGCAAGGCCTCGTATTCCGCGGCGTCGTTTGACGCTTTGAACCCGAGTTTCAAAGAGTATTCCATCTCTGCCTCGTTCGGGCCTCGAATGATAAAGCCGGCACCACTCCCCTCCTCGGTAGAAGATCCATCAACGTAGAGGACCCAATCGGGGATGGAGTCGGGCCCTTCCTCGACCGAGGGTCGGGACCCGGGGACGGGTGCCGACGCTGCCTTCTTATCGGGGATAGTACATTCGACAACGAAGTCTGCCAGGACTTGCGCTTTGATGGCTTTTCCTAAGGCAATATTTAATGTCGAATTGGGATAATCCCCACCTCCATTTCTCCAGACGACCAGACGACTTGGGGTAGGCGAGAATAGCCCTTATGGGACGCTCGGTGAGACGAGGATGGTGTGCACCTGGAAGTAGTGTCGTAGCTTCCTTGAGGCGACGATAAGCGCCAAGACAATCTTTTCTATGGCCGGACACCTTGTTTCCGCGTCTTTAAAGACATGGCTCACGTAGTAGACCGGCTTCTGTACTCCTTCGACTTCTCGGAAGAGCACCGAGCTGCAGCATGATCGAATACCGCTAGGTACAGTAACAACTCGTCTCCTTCAATTGGTCGGGTGAGCAGTAGGGGATTTGCTAGGTGCAGTTTAAGTTGCTCGAAAGCGTTCTGACATTCTTCTGACCATTTGAACCTTAGGATCTTTCTAGGGCTTTAAAGAATGGGAGGCACTTTTCTCCGGACCTCGACATGAAGAGACTAAGAGCGGCCACTATCTCCGTGAATCGCATGATCTCCACGTTGCTCTTTGGCGTGGCCATGTTGAGGATGGAGCTAATCTTCTTCGGGTCAGCTTCAATTCCGTGGTGGGTAACCATGAACTCGAGGAATTTCCCGCTAGTGACCCCGAACGCATACTTGGTGGGATTCAGCTTCATTTTGTACTTGCGGAGGATGTCGAATGTCTCGCCAAGATCTTTGGCATGCTCGTCCGACGAGGTTGACTTTACGAGCATGTCGTCGACGTAAACCTCCATGTTCCTCCCGATCTGTAGTTTGAACATCTTGTTAACCAAGCGCTGGTATGTAGCCCCGGCGTTTTTGAGACCGAAGGGCATCACTTTGTAGCAGTATACCCCCCGGTCCGTGGTGAATGCGGTGAGTTCTTCATCTACCGGGTTCATACGGATCTGGTTGTAGTCGGAGAAAACATCCATGAAGCTGATCAATTCGTGGCCTGCCGAGCTGTCGACAAGTTGATCTATCCGAGAGAGGAGATAGTTGTCTTTCGGGTAGGCATTGTTCAAATTTGTGAAGTCGACGCACATGCGCCACTTCCGCTTGCCTTTTTAACCATAACCACATTCGCTAGCTATTCCGAGTAGGCCACATTTCGAATGAAGTTGGCTGTAAGCAACCTATCGACCTCGTCCTCGATCGTCTTTTGTTTAATAGGAGCAAAGCTTCGCTTCTTTTGTCTGACGGGTTGGGGCGTCGGGTCGACCCCGAGCTTGTGCGAGATTACCTTGGAGTCTATCCCGGGCATGTCAGCAGGTGCCCAGGCAAACATGTCCGAGTTTCCTTGGAGAAAGTGGATCAAGTCTTCGCGACGGGGTCCCATTAAAAGGGATCCGGTCTGGATAGTTCGTTCATTATTCCCTTCGACAAGGGGGGCCTCTGTTAGCGCCTCCACCGGGGCCCCTCGGATTTCTTTCTGTTCGTCACGAGTATCCAAGGACCCCTGGAGATCATTTGCGCTCCTGAGGTCATCGCCTTGCTCCTCCTCAGATATGGATGTCGCTGTGAAGCAAATCTTGGCAATTTGTTGGTTCCCGTAGGCCCTCCCTTTCCCCCTTGATCCAATGAAACTTGATCGCGAGGTGGTAGGTCGAGATCTGAGCCCGAAGAGAGTTTAGCGTCAGGAGTCCCAGAAGGATGTTGTAGGACGAGGGGATCCTGGCGACGATGAATTCCACTGGTATGGTCCTCGTACGGCCCGCTTCCCCAATGTTAAGAAGGAGAGTAACCACTCTCTTGGCTGGAATGGAGTGGTTGGTAAACCCCGATAGAATGTGGGTGGTTGGCCGCAGGTCTGACAGGACGAGCCCCATACGCAGGAAGCAGTC
The DNA here is from genome assembly GCA_030015575.1 of Agapanthus africanus. Lineage (NCBI taxonomy): Eukaryota > Viridiplantae > Streptophyta > Magnoliopsida > Asparagales > Amaryllidaceae > Agapanthus > Agapanthus africanus. Next base: position 428,979,266 of record CM057347.1, on the reverse strand, counting down.
ATAGAAAAGGATATCTGCCGAGCTTCCTGAGACGACCAATATTCTTTGAACCTTGTAGCGGTAGACCCGTAATCACGAGAGAGTCGTTGTGAGGCAAGGATATTCCATGGAGGTCTTCGTCGGTGAAGGTGACGGGCTTTGCGGTCTTGCATTTCTTCCGGGGTTGGTCACCTTTCCCTCGATGGGTAGGATGCGGCGAATCTCGCCAGCTCCTTGTGCACACCCCGAAGAAACAACCATGATTTGGCCGATCGTTAATTTGCCGAGAGGAGGATGGTTTTCGTGCTCCTGCTCTATCTGTCGCTTTTCCTGCAGGTATTTCGCCAGGTAGCCTGAGCGGATTAACTCCTCAATGTAGTCGCGAAGTTGTTTACAGTTCTAGGTCGGGTGTCCCTGCGACCTATAGAAGGAACAGTATGGGCCCCGAGTCCGTTTAGCCGCTCTATTGTTGACCGGAGGGAGTTTCAAGAATCGCTCGCCCTTCGCCTCCACTAACAGCTCGGTCTGAAAGATGTTGAGTGGAGTATACTCCTAAAACTTTGGGGAGTATGGCTTTGGCCGGTCCACCTTCTTCTTCTCTTCTCTGCCCCTCTTCATTTGGTCTGCCTGGTCGTCCCGGGATAGGTTTGCGTTGACCTCAGACTCGAGTTGGATTTCCTGCTTGGTCCAAGCTTTTACCTCGGCCATGGTCTTAGGTTGTGCCAATGCAAAGGAGCGGAGCCACTCCTTGTGCCTAAAACCTGACCTCAGAGCTATGATGATAGTTTTGTCCTGGTGCTCGGGAACCTCAAGAAGAGCATTGTAGAAGCGAGTGACGTATCCTTTAAAGGATTCCTTGTCCCCGCTCTTTATAGTGGAGAGGTAACCGACGGTCCGCTTCTATCGTCTGTTCCCAACGAAATGTCCGAGGAACTGGGTGGTCAACTCATCAAAGGTAGAGATAGAGCATGGCATGAGTCCTCGGAACTAGTCTCGTCCATCCCAGATGAGAGTGGCGGGGAACGCTCGGCATTGGGCAGCGTCGGAGCTGTCCTGGAAGCTCATGCCAGCCGTAAACGTGGCCAAATGGTCTTTCGGGTCGGACTTCCCATCGAAGAGGGCTACCTTGGGAGGTTTGTTTCTGGACGAGACGCGGACAGCGAGCAGCTCTTCAGTGAAGGGCTTCGTAAGAGAGTCAGCGGCATACCTGGCCTCCTCGTTTGATGGATGACTCTCCTGATATATACCCTCGATTTTCTTTTCAAGGGCGTCGAGACGGTTGTGGCACCCCGAGGATTCGGCATAGTCGGAGTTATGGCCTTTCCCACTGGTGGCCTGTGCCTGGCCGCGACTCCGATTCCATTCTATTAAGTTCCTCAGGTCCCCAGGCAAGGTCAGTCTTGAGTTTTCGCGGCGAGTGCCACCCGCGCGACCCCGTCGAGGGAGAGGGTGCCGGCCATGCCTGGGAGCAGGCAAGCTGACCGACACCTCCTCGGGAGGGACGGGAACGCGATGGTCCTCAGGGCGATGGGTTCTTTCACGAGGCTACGGCGTGGAGCCGTGTGGCGCCCAGCAGGTCATTGAATCGGTCGCTGCGAGGGACCTGTGGTCGCTGGAGAGAGCAAGATGCTGTTCAGTGGTGCCAACGGTGGCGGCGTCATCTCCCCCTCTACGGAGGTCGTGATCCCGGGAAGGAGGAACGATGACATGGGGGGCTTGGCCTACCGTTTGGACACAGACAAGGGCATCCACTATGGACGCGAGCCTGTCGATTCGTGCAGAGAGGGCGTGGATGGCGTTAGAGGGAGGAGTGGATTCGTCTGCGCTTCTATTGTAGGGAAAGCGGCGGCTTATGCTTGGATCGTCATGGTGTTCGCTCGCCATGAGTTCGAGATCGGAAGATCAACTTTCGATGAATGGAATTTTCTTTTCCCACAGACGGCACCAACTGATGGAGGTATGGATCTCCTTCAGATGTTGTTCTCCGTCGATCTGTCGCGAGCGTTGATGAACGGCTGAGATTAGTTTTGAGGGTTGTCTCCTTGAGCGTGTGGATCTTAGTGGGCTTGTTTTGAGGAGAAGCCGAGCTATCTGCAAAAGAAGTCTCGAGGTGGTTGTACCACCATTGACCCTCCGACGATCAAGTTAGCCGAGGAATTTGAACAGAGTAGCGGCTTATTAGAATGAAATTGCGTTACCTGAGTCGTCTGGGAGAGGGGTTTTTATAGTGGTCGCATGGAGCGAGCTGGCACGAGATTTTCATCATTGGTTACGCCCCTGGAGTTACGCCTGCGTGAACGACGGGACCTCTCCATTAATGACGAGATACGCTCGTTAATGGGGGGATACGGTGGCGTGGAACGCAGGATCGTGGGGCGGCGGGTATCTCGCTCTAGCGAGATCCGCAAAACCGTGACGGAGACGCTTGTGATCTGCGTTCTAGGTTGCTCGGTAGAACCGGGGAGTCTTAGCTCTGCGGGAGGCCTAATCAGAGCGGGAGGCCGAGGAAGCTCGGTTTTGTGATAGCTCGGAGACAAGCTGGGAGGGCTAAGTAAGCTCAGCATGTAGGGGGGCTTAGAGACCAGCCCATGGTCACTTGTAAGGCGTTGATTGGAACGATTTTCCGGATTGTGTAATGTAGAAAATTGTAAAGAAATCACAACCAAAAATTATTTGACCGCAATCAAACTACGGTGTCAATTGTAATTCATGAATGAGTGCGGATCGTCCACAGGGATTGCACGATTCGTTTGTATTATGATATGCTTGAATTGAAAAGTTAAGCTAAGATAAACGAAAACATGATTCAAGAATTTTGATTTTCAAGTGTCACTATTCTATTCAAGAATCAAGAAAATGTTAAACAATCAAGAATCGGTGTATCGATGATATTTCCAATCAACAGTCAAGAATCTAAAAGAGGCTCGTAGGAATCGATAGGATCGACAGACGTGATGTAATCTAAAGATTGATACTAGATCGATGATGATCGACGAGAGTTAGGGCTTTCTTGATGAAACTAGGGTTTCATCTTTTAACCCTTGTTCTTTCGTCGATATCATTCACACTCTAGCCTCTAGCAATTTTCAAGAAACGATCGTAACTTCCCAATTTCGAGCGATATCAATCAAGAAAGCATCGCAACAAAATGGGTCGTCGATTCTTGAACTTGCTAGGGTTTACAAAACTCGTAGGAATCAAGAATCGTTTTCAGATATATTACAACATCATTCTATTGATCGTCTCGACTCCTCGACGAGCGGAGTATTACTCAAACATCACAACAAGAATTATAACTAGAATTTTAGATTGATTCATGATGCAAGAATTTAAAGAAAACAAGATAAAAGAATATCACCTTTTATTTATATCAACACTTTGATTACAATCGCTCAAGAACTACAAGAGGAAGAATCTAAATTGTTGAATTGGCGTCGCTCGGCTCCGTGAGTCGCGGATCGGCTTTGACCACTTGCTCCGTTGAAGATCGGCTCGGCTCATAAAAGGTTGCAAGGCTTCTTGCTTGATGGGTACTCGGGATCTTGGCTTTTTGATTGGAATTTAGGGTTAGGGTTTCACACAAGCCTTGTCACTAGACTTGTGGAAGAAGATGAAGAAAGAGATAGAATGGCTCTAGTTTGATACTAGATTGGGATCCCCTTTACCCTAGGTTTAGGCTTCTATTTATAGACTTCCCAAACCCTAGGTCTAGGTTTGAAATTACAATTCCCTCCAAAAGTTTGTTGAGGAGTTTCTAGAAAGAGTTTGTTAGGAGCTAGCTTAGGTTTTAAGCTAGGATTAATTAAGCTTGGAAACCCTAGTTTGCTGATCTGGCAGAAACCTCTGGAGTCTTCTGGAACTTGAGATACATTTCTGAGCAGTGGGCCCTTAATGAAGCATTGTAGACCAAAATTTAGTGTCTGAATCCCTGGACCCACCGCGGATCCGCGGCACAAGCAAGCCATTGCCGCGGATCCGCGGCTCTTTGATGAGCTTGGGCTTTGGGTCTTCTGGTGTGGCCTTGTTCTGTATTTTAGTGCTTCTTCTGATATATTGATTTGTGATTGCTCCTTTGAATTGATACCAGATCTGAAGTTAGTGAGTTGGCGTATCTTTTGAGCAGCGTTGATTCGAGCACGCTTCTAGTTTCCTGCACAGACTTCGAAACACGGGTTGCGATATATAGAAATATTGCGATGCCATGCAATACAGTCAATTTCCTTTATAGTGTCGGTTTTAGAGTCTAATACATGTAATCTGATATTTTGTGACAGTTTTGCTAATATGTAGAATATGAATGCCGAATACTTCTATATGAATGCAAATGATGAGGAAATTGCCGGTAAAAATATACAATATTTTCGACTAATCAAATTCCCCCAAACTTAATTTCGATCGTCTCGAGCGAACTGTTTTATTAAAAAGAGAAGGAGAAAATAAAGAAAGAGAAAAACTAACTAGCACACTTTCGTAGGCAACACGATTGCACTGAGCATGTGCAACAAGCCTTTAAACCTCTAGGTGTCCCTACTAGGAGGAGTGTTGTCTCCTGAGGGTTTTCAGCGGATTGCACCCACAAAATCCAATAATAAAAGAAAGATCATGAATATTATATTTAAAGACAAGAATTGTAAAAGAAAAGCCTTGAAAATTAGGGTTTCCAACTAAGCTAGCTTTTCGGTTGTCATGAGCCCTATCTTAATGGTCTTGAAAAGATGTTAGAAATCACGTCCTCCCTCAATAAAACATCATCTTATTCTTCATTCCTATCTTTATTCCAAACATCGATCATATAACCCTGCGTGTGTGTAAAGGACATCCTTACACCCGGAGAATTCAATTCAAGCTATCATACTCTTGCCCATCAGCCTCAGTACTTTTTAATTAATGAATATTTAGATGAGATTGCTCACACACTTTCATGCGACCGTTAATACTTCTTGAGGTACTAACCGACCGATTACTTCTGTGCTTGCTTACTTGGTGTATTTTCCTCGTCTTGCACCACCTCAGGCATAGCAGTGACTCCCAGACCAGTTGGGCTTAGGGCACTAGGTGAAGAAGCACCCTCGCTATATATTTTTTTATTGCCCTTGGTGATAACAAAACCAGTGTTCATTTTTCTCACCACTTATATTTTCTTTATTCATCATTTTTTTCTTTTTATTTCCTTCATACATCGGCTTTAAGACAAGAGCATTTCAAAGTATCCTCTACTATCCCAGGCTTTAAGACGTATGTAAGTGCGAATAGCAGGGTATCAACGTTCAAAATGTTTGGCTTCCAGAATAGAAATTATTTTTCAGACTTATTTTTATCCTCAGATTAGTGACGTCCTTCATCTTACTAACCCTTGGGACAACAACTCATAACTACTTATTACTAGTTCGTATAAGAAAACTTCTAATTTTCTTAGTTTTCTTAAATTTTTCTAATCTCATGGATGTAACTTTTCACTATCTAAACTTTCATTATCTTATTTATATACAAAAAGTGTAAAAATTAAAATTATTTTTATACTTGAAAATTTTTTAAATTTTTATGGGTTTTGAAATTTTTTTTAAATTTTTATAGATTTTTTTAAAAGAAATGTTTTGTGCTTATGCAGATGATATGCAAATGATGCGAAAATAAGCACAAACCTCCCCCAAACTTGTTTTCAACAGTGTGCTCACTGTTGCCAAATGCTATACCTACAAAACTGTAAACCTGGGGGGGAATTATTAGTGGGGGCAAAATATATAAGTGAAGAACTTCCCCCAAACTTATTCTTTTCACTCACCTTCATTCAAAAAATGATGCAATGACATACTGGACATGAAGGTGAGACGGAGAACTTTTAATCCAAATAAACTGGTTCTTGTAAGAACAAGAGCTCCTCCGTGGGGTCAGTGGAAAAATACGGCTTTAGTCTATGTCCATTTACTTTGAAAAAGGTGCCGTTTTTAACATTTTCTACTTCTACTGCCCCGTGCGGGTATACAGACCGCACAATAAAAGGTCCCTTCCATCGAGATCGGAGCTTACCCGCGTGAAGGTGTAATCGTGAATCATAAAGAAGGACTTGTTGACCAGGTGAAAATGTTTTCCTCAAAATGTTTTTATCGTGAAAAACCTTAGTCCTATTTTTTGTGATTACAGCGTTATCATAAGCTTCATCGCGGAGTTCGCTTAGCTCATTTATTTGCAGCTTCCGAAAGTTGCAAGCAAGGTTTAGATCAAAATTTATTTCTTTTATATCCCACAATGCTTTATGCTCTATCTCGACAGGTAAATGACATGCTTTTCCAAACACTATCCTATATGGAGACATTCCTAGGTCGGTTTTATATGCAGTTCTGAATGCCCAAAGAGCATCCGTCAATTTGGTCGACCAATCTTTTCTATTTTTAGCAACAGTTTTCTCCAGGATAAGTTTGATTTGTCTGTTTGAGATTTCAGCCTGCCCTCTTGTTTGGGGATGATAGGGTGTAGAAAGTCGGTGGTTGATTGAGTATTTCCGCATCAGAGTCTCGAAAGACCTGTTGCAGAAGTGTGTCCCATTATCGCTAATAATAGCGCGTGGGTGTCCAAATCGCGAGAAGATATTCTCTTTTAAGAACTTAATGACAACTTTCTTGTCATTAATGCGACATGGAATGGCTTCTACCCACTTTGAGACATAATCAACCGCCAGCAAAATGTACAAATTCCCAAAGGAGTTGGGAAAAGGACCCATAAAATCAATGCCCCAGACATTGAATATTTCAACAACCAAGATGGGTTGCTGAGGCATTTCATTCCTCTGGGATATTCTACCCGTATACTGACATTGTGTACAGGTTTTGCAATACTCAAATGCGTCCTTGAATAAGGTCGGCCAATAAAGTCCACATTGCAAAACCTTTTCCGCTGTCTTTCTAGGACCAAAGTGACCCCCACAGGCCTAATCATGACAAAATGAAAGAACACTCTTGAACTCTTCATTCGGGACACACCGGCGAATGATCTGATCAGGACAATATTTAAACAAATAGGGCTCGTCCCAGTAAAAGTGTTTTACTTGGGAAAGAAAACGATATTTGTCCTGTTTTGACCAATCGCTGGGTATCAGTCCCGTGGCATGATAGTTCACAATATCCCTGAACCATGGTTCAGTTGATATGCTCAAGAGTTGCTCGTCAGGAAACGAGTCATTGATTGGCAGGGTCACAGGAGAAGAAATGATGCGTGAAAAGTGGTCAGCTACTACGTTTTCACATCCTTTCTTATCTTTGATAACAAGATCGAATTCTTGTAAAAGAAGGATCCAACGTATTAGTCAACCTTTTGCATCTTTCTTCGCCAAAAGATGTTTTAAAGCGGAATGGTCAGTATACACAACTTTAGGTGAGCCGATTAAGTAAGGCCTGAATTTCTCTAATGCAAATACAACCGCTAAAAGTTCTTTTTCTGTGGTTGTATAATTGATTTGCGCATCATTCAAGGTCTTACTTGCATAGTAAATCACGTGTGGCATCTTTTCGATGTGCTGTCCTAAGACTGCACCTACTGCAAAATCAGATGCGTCACACATCAGCTCAAAGGGGTAGTCCCAGTTTGGTGATGATAAAACGGGGGCTGAAGTGAGTGAGTGTTTAAATGAGTCGAAAGCTGTCTCGCAATCCGAGTCAAAATGGAAGGTCGTATCCTTGGCCAGGAGAAGAGTTAAAGGTCTAGCAATTTTGCTAAAATCCTTAATGAATCTCCTATAAAAGCCCGCATGGCCAAGGAAGGAGCGAATATCTTTGACGCTTTTGGGATGAGGTAGGTTTTGAATGACATCTATCTTAGCTCTGTCAACCTCAATGCCTTTCTGTGAAATGACATGTCCAAGTACTATTCCTTCTTGGACCATAAAATGGTATTTTTCCCAGTTCAAAGTCAAGTTCTTCTCTTTGCAACGAGTAAGAACAGCGTCAAGATTCGCTAGGCAATCAGAAAAAGAGTCTCCAAAAATCGAAAAGTCGTCCATAAAGATCTCCAGAAAATTCTCTACCATATCAGAGAATATCCCCATCATACACCGCTGAAAGGTAGCGGGAGCATTGCATAACCCAAAGGGCATGCGACTATAAGCAAAGGTACCAAAAGGACAAGTAAAAGTGGTTTTATCTTGATCCTTTTTGGCGATGGGGACCTGATTATAGCCTGAGTATCCGTCCATAAAACAATAATACTCTCGTCCCGCTAAGCGTTCCAGCATCTGATCAATGAATGGTAGAGGAAAGTGGTCTTTCCTCGTGGCAGCATTGAGTTTTCTATAATCAATACATACACGCCACCCAGTTTGGGCGCGTGTCTGAATCAACTCATTTGCCTCATTGGTTATAACTGTGATGCCGGATTTCTTAGGAACGACATGTATAGGACTCACCCACTGGCTATCGGAGATGGGGTATATAATACCATTATCTAAGCATTTGACGATCTCTTTCATGACAGCTTCCTTCATGATGGGATTCAACCGTCTCTGTGGTTCTCGGGTCGGTCTGGCATCATCCATCACATGTATATGATGTTCAACTATCAAGGGACTAATCCCTTTGATGTCCGCCATACTCCAACCAAACGCCTCTTTGTTAGATCTCAATACCGATAAAAGTGCATTCTCTTGCTCTGATGCAAGAGAAGCGGATATGATAACCGGTAAAGACTCATTCTCACCTAGATATGCATATTTCAGGTGAGAAGGTAAAATTTTGAGATCTAATTCGGGCGGAGAAATGATAGAAGGAGGGATCATTGAGTGATTTTTGGATTTACAAAGAAGCTCAGAGCCTGTGAAAGATACAGACTCGGGTGGAGAAAAGTCAGAAGTGCAGGACTCAAGTGTAGAGAAAGTGTCCTCACTAAGATCATGTGTGAAATCAAACAGAGATGTGGTAATGTCATCGAGATCAGTAAAGCAAAGATCCTCAGCTCCACAACTATCGGGAGCGATCTCATGGACAGAGCACACATCTAAAATATGAGCAGAGGGTTCTGATGGCTGACTTCCAACTTTGTAGATATTTAGTTCAATGGTCATATTTCCAAATGATAAATTCATTGAACCGTTTCTACAGTTTATAACAGCGTTGGAAGTGGCAAGGAAAGGACGACCCAGAATCACCGGAATTTGGCCCCGGGGGTTTGCTACAGGATGTGTGTCGAGCACAATGAAGTCTACAGGGAAAAAAAATTCCCCGACCTTTATCAACACATCCTCTAATTCACCCCTTGGTTTGGTGATAGATCGGTCTGCCATCTGGAGAGTGCAATGAGCAGGTTTCAGCTCTCCAATCCCTAATTGCTCATAGACAGAATAAGGGAGCAGGTTAACACTTGCGCCAAGGTCTAACAGAGCACGATTTATGTTTTTACCCCCAATCGAAATCGATATTGTAGGACATCCTGGGTCCTTTCTTTTCTTTGGAAGCTGGGGAATAAAAGCAGTGCTAATATTATTAGACATAAAGACCTTCTTCGGCACTTGAGTCTTCCTCTTCCTAGTGCACAAGTCCTTAAGAATTTTCGCATAAGCGGGGACTTGCTGAATAGCATCTAGGAGAGGGATATTGATGTTAACCTGTTTGAACATTTCTAATATTTTCTCCATATGAGGACTCGTTCTATTTGCCCTTAACCGGTTCGGGTAAGGAGCTTTCGCAATAAGCGCAGGGTCCATCACAGGAGAAGGAAGAGGGGGTAGACGTGGTCCCAAAAGAGGTGTGGGGACCGTCTGTGGAGAACTATAAGGGTTGGGAGAAGGTGTCGAGCCTAATGGGAAATGGAGAATAGGCTCGCGAGAAAGTGGTGTGGTAGAAGAAGAAGGATCAGAAGGAGAAGTGTGTGTGTGTGGAAAGGTCTCAGCCGGGGTGTTGATATGATTTTCAGTATCATCAATACCTTCCCCGACATGATTGTTCAGCACTCTTCCCGATCTCAACGTTGTGACGGCATTTACATTGTAATGCCCAGGATTCTGTAGGGGTTGAGAGGGAAGTTTCCTTTTTCTCTCGCACTCATTTCGGCTTTAAGTCGTGCGATTTCAGCTTCCATCGTTCTGATACTCTCAGCTTGGGACGCTGAGTTTTTCTTTATCTCACCGACGGAAGATCTAACCTCAGCCGAAACCTCTATGAAATTTGACAAAAGTGATTTCATGGTTTGAGTGAATTGAGAGAACTCGTTAGAACAGGACTGCATAGGATTAGACTGTGCAGGAGTGTTGCCCTGGTTTTGGAAATTTTGTGACTGATAGGGGTGCTGAGTGAGTTGAAGGGGTTGCTGTTGTGGTGGAGGAAGAACCCTTTGAAATTGATTCGTGTTTGGAACCGTGTTTTGAGATTGGTTTTGGTTCTAAGCAAAATTCGGGTGATTCCTCCAACCCTGATTGTACGTGGAAGAATATGGATCGTTTCGAGGTCTTTGAAATGCAGCATTAGAATGCTCGTGACCTTGAAACGTAGAGTTTAATGGACATTCTTCCGTTAAATGAGACGGATCAGAACAACACCCACAAACAGTTTTGGGGAGTGATACTGGGTTTAGGGAGGCTGCTGCAAATTTGTGTTCCATAGCGTCGAGCTTCTTTTGCATTGCTGCCATTTCAGCTCGAACACCTATGGACACATCTATTTGGTGTACACCACCCCTATTCAATGGTTGGGTTCCACTCTCCCACTGTAGTGATTTTTCAGCGAACTCTTCTAAGTACTTCCAAGCTTCCCCATCATCTTTGGTCATAAAAGTACCTTGACACATGTTTTCAAGGCTCTGTTTAGTGCTTGGGTTAATGCCCTCATAAATGATTCGGCACAATTCCCATCTCGGGATGCCGTGATGAGGACACTGAACCAATAGATCCTTGAAACGTTCAAAGCATTTTGAAAATGGTTCAGCAGGGAGTTGGGCAAATTGATTCAGTTCGCTACGGATTCGAGCTGTCTTTTGGATTGGGTAAAATTTCTTAAGAAATGCAGCGACGAATTCTTCCCAATTCGTAATAGAATGTGCGGTAGTGTTATATAGCCACTTCTCGGCTATATCGCACAAAGTAAATGGAAGAAGTCGTAGACGCATAGTATCCACTGAAAGTTGTGACGTACCCATCATTGCGCATACGTTTTCAAATTTGGTAATGAAAACGTAAGCGTCCTCAGTCTCGAGTCCATGGAATTTAGGTAAAAGATTGATATACCGGGGCTTAATCTCAAAGTTATCCCCATTGGCTGGTGGTGTGGATAAGCAGGTCGAAAGAGGACCTCGAATAGGGTAGCACCTCTCCTGGAGAGAGATGCGGGGTGGATTCTGCGCACCAACGGACGGCGGAAGATTAGGGTTAAAGAAGTTTGATGGATTCGGATCCATCGGAGTGGGTGTGGTAGTGGGTAAAGAAAAGGTAAATGGAGAAATATCGACTTTGGAGTCGATAAAGGGTACGCGGACTAAACGGGCACTAGAATCCCGTGTCCAGCCTATCTTGTACTAAAATGGGTTAGTACAAGTGGCAGCGTTGACTTATAATTAGGGGTAATGAATGCGGTGTTTGCTTTTGAAAAAGGGACGGATTTTTGAAAAAATGATGCGACAAAACAAATGCAGCACACAACCCTAGAATCTAGTGGTCACCTAGGTCCGGCTCTAGACCGCTCCTAACTGCCAAAAGACAAGTCGCAGGATAGAATCCTTCACTGCCTCTTTGTCCCCCTGTGGCCGGATAAGTGCCAGGTAAGTAGGAAGGGGCTCCACTACGTAAGTAGTGGGCCTAATTAAAAACCACTAGCCTTAGACACACTCGCCTTAGGCATCACAAGAAAACGCGGATAAGCAATGAATTACCCACGGCCTTCTCTTGTCCTAATTGAGCGCGACAGTCCTTAGAGTCTTCTCTAGATTTCTTTTAGTTAATGTGGGTCAATGCGGATGCAAGTTTTGCGATTTTTGGGGCTAGGAAGGGTAATGAAATCCCCACCTAATTTGGATTTGGCCGTGCCCCTTAATATCCGTATTAGAATGCAAACAACCAAGAAATCAAAATCACGCACAAATTTAATTTTGCTTTTGCGGCGCTGCGATTATTTGCAAAGAATCCTGCAGCAAAGTATTAGTTGGAGCTAAAAAGAGGAGAGAGGAGAAGGTAAGAATTCACCTGAAGCAATTTGGCATAGAGATTCCCTAATCTCGCCGCGGAACCGCCGCAATTGGGCCCTCCCACCGCGGAAACGCGGTCTCTTGATGAGATCAGCCTACCAAAATTCTTCAGAGAGTCTCTGTAGACTCCCTCAGCTCTCTGGTATTTTCCAAAAAAATTTTCCAATTTCCAGCAAGCTCCAGATCTCCTTGCAATGAAACACAGCAAATTGTTTAGGGTTTGCACGAATTTTGATCTCAAAATAACAATGGAATAATTCTTTCAATTCAAACTATAATATGAAACGAATTAGCGCGGATCCCGGGCAACGGCACCATTTGATTGGAACGATTTTCCGGATTGTGTAATGTAGAAAATTGTAAAGAAATCACAACCAAAAATTATTTGACCGCAATCAAACTACGGTGTCAATTGTAGTTCATGAATGAGTGCGGATCGTCCACAGGGATTGCACGATTCGTTTGTATTATGATATGCTTGAATTGAAAAGTTAAGCTAAGATAAACGAAAACATGATTCAAGAATTTTGATTTTCAAGTGTCACTATTCTATTCAAGAATCAAGAAAATGTTAAACAATCAAGAATCGGTGTATCGATGATATTTCCAATCAACAGTCAAGAATCTAAAAGAGGCTCGTAGGAATCGATAGGATCGACAGACGTGATGTAATCTAAAGATTGATACTAGATCGATGATGATCGACGAGAGTTAGGGCTTTCTTGATGAAACTAGGGTTTCATCTTTTAACCCTTGTTCTTTCGTCGATATCATTCACACTCTAGCCTCTAGCAATTTTCAAGAAACGATCGTAACTTCCCAATTTCGAGCGATATCAATCAAGAAAGCATCGCAACAAAATGGGTCGTCGATTCTTGAACTTGCTAGGGTTTACAAAACTCGTAGGAATCAAGAATCGTTTTTAGATATATTACAACATCATTCTATTGATCGTCTCGACTCCTCGACGAGCGAAGTATTACTCAAACATCATAACAAGAATTATAACTAGAATTTTAGATTGATTCATGATGCAAGAATTTAAAGAAAACAAGATAAAAGAATATCACCTTTTATTTATATCAACACTTTGATTACAATCGCTCAAGAACTACAAGAGGAAGAATCTAAATTGTTGGATTGGCATCGCTCGGCTCCGTGAGTCGCGGATCGGCTTTGACCACTTGCTCCGTTGAAGATCGGCTCAGCTCATAAAAGATTGCAAGGCTTCTTGCTTGATGCGTACTCGGGATCTTGGCTTTTTGATTGGAATTTAGGGTTAGGGTTTCACACAAGCCTTGTCACTAGACTTGTGGAAGAAGATGAAGAAAGAGATAGAATGGCTCTAGTTTGATACTAGATTGGGATCCTCTTTACCCTAGGTTTAGGCTTCTATTTATAAACTTCCCAAACCCTAGGTCTAGGTTTGAAATTACAATTCCCTCCAAAAGTTTGTTGAGGAGTTTCTAGAAAGAGTTTGTTAGGAGCTAGCTTAGGTTTTAAGCTAGGATTAATTAAGCTTGGAAACCCTAGTTTGCTGATCTGGCAGAAACCTCTGGAGTCTTCTGGAACTTGAGATACATTTCTGAGCAGTGGGCCCTTAATGAAGCATTGTAGACCAAAATTTAGTGTCTGAATCCCTGGACCCACCGCGGATCCGCGGCACAAGCAAGCCATTGCCGCGGATCCGCGGCTCTTTGATGAGCTTAGGCTTTGGGTCTTCTGTTGTGGCCTTGTTCTGTATTTTAGTGCTTCTTCTGATATATTGATTTGTGATTGCTCCTTTGAATTGATACCAGATCTGAAATTAGTGAGTTGGCGTATCTTTTGAGCAGCGTTGATTCGAGCACGCTTCTAGTTTCCTGCACAGACTTCGAAACACGGGTTGCGATATATAGAAATATTGCGATGCCATGCAATACAGTCAATTTCCTTTATAGTGTCGGTTTTAGAGTCTAATACATGTAATCTGATATTTTGTGACAGTTTTGCTAATATGTAGAATATGAATGCCGAACACTTCTATATGAATGCAAATGATGAGGAAATTGCCGGTAAAAATATACAATATTTTCGACTAATCAGACGTGCATAGGAATGCTCAGGGATGCACCGATGATCGGGTAGTACCTTGGGACGAAAGCCTGGGGAAAGCTTCCAATGTGTAGTGCTTGTCCTGTTTGCGTGAGCTCCGGGACACGTTATCTGCCACGTGTCATGATCTGGGGAGTTCCCACTTGTAAGCATTATCAATCACCAAAGATGTCACCTTTGCTACGGTGGGGTTTGCGGCTGGGCTTGTGGGGACCGCGGTTTCGAATGGGTTGATTAGTTTGAGAAAGAAGATGTACCCAGAGTGAAGTTGATTGAGGAGACGGGGTCGCTTGGTGGGGTTTCGTTTGTGATGCTGGTGAGGCTGACGGGGTCGCAGAAAGTGGAGGAGAAGAAGGGGAAGGAGGAAGTGAAGTTGATTGAGGAGATGACTGTGATTGATGATGAGCGATTGAGCAACTGAGGTATTCATTTGGCATAAAGCTGCTTGAGTTTTGGTGGCTAATGTCGTGGAGAAAATTTTCCCTAACTTGAAGATACCTTCAATTTTCCACCATAGAGATGCTGATCATTTCGTCGTTGTATTTCCTTGTTGTATTTCCTTGTACATTAACACGACATTTCTGCGTGATTAATTTGATGGTTTTGCTTCATTGTTGTGAGAAATTTCGTGGGTTTGGATCATTAGTGTTGTGAGAAATTGAAGTTCTTTATAAAAACGTTCTGAAAAAAAATTTGTTCAATTTTTCTCTTTCAAATGCTCAGAGTCAAAATCTCTCATGAAGTAGTTAAAAAAATTTTGAACAATTTATCTCGCAATTTTAAGGGAAAAAAATGAAATCATTATCCTGAACTACTCAAACACTCATTTTAGTTGAAAATCCCCTTCATTTTCACTTAAAAGGAATGTAAGTGCGTTCCAGGATTGATAGTGCTCAATATTGACAATCCTTAAGATCATGGCACGTGGCAGGTGACGTGTCCCGGAACTCGGAAGAAAGGGCCCACAGTTGCCGACCAGGCCACCCTTTACCTGACCTGCAAGCACAAGCTGGCCCTTCTCAGGGCCCCCTGTAGATTGGCCTCCTCGGTCCCATGGCTCACGCCGAGCTGCCACAGGGCCAGGGCTTCTCGGCGTCCTCGCTCGTCCCTGAGCCCCCGGCCGAGGCGGTCTTCCTCGGCCCTTCGACCGAGGCCATCGCTCACAGGCGTAACCACCCCTCCGCGAATCTCGCCATGCGCAGATTCTGCGCCAACAACATCCCACGTTCCACGCCATCACGATCCCCATTAACGGGCGATCCGCTTTCTACGCCGGCGTGACGTCGGGGGCGTAACCGCCGACGAGATTCTCACGCCTGCTGCTGCGTGCTCTACCGCTATATAAACCCCCATCACAGAGGGGTCAAGTAAACCATTTTTTACAGTTTTATGCCGTTACTCTGCTCGGATCTCATCACTAACTTGAGCGTCGGAGGGTCCTTGGTGGTACCAAACCACCCCGGGACTTCTTTGCAGGTACTCGGAAACAACTCCCTCACCTCACCTCTTCCTCCAGAAACCCATTGAGACCCGCACGCGAAGGAAGATAATCAACTAAGTCCACCGTGAGATCAACGGAAGACAACATCTGACGGAGGCCCGAAAAGGAGCTCCATCAGTTGGCGCCATCTGTGGGAACTAACTCCACAAAATACAAAGTTGGCCTTCCTATCTCCACCCTCATGACAGACGACCATCCTGGGGATCCCGGTACTAGCCGCCGCCTTCCACTCACCGAAGGCGGGGATGAACCTCCTCCCATGACCGTCATCAACGCCCTCGCAGGCCGGATAGATCGCCTGCAATCCCTCGTGGAGGCCCTCGTCCGCGTCCAAACGACTGCGCCCGGGCTCCAGATCGCCGCTCCACCGCCTCCAGAAGGCTCTGTCCCTGTCTGGACGGCCGACCACCAATAGGCTGCGTCCCCTGGCCACCGGTCTCTCGAACCGGTGCTCCCTGAGGCCCGCTGGGCGCCTCAGGGCTCCACGCCGAGATCCGCCGCCAGAACGCCTCGCATCGGCCCTCCTCGTGCCCCTTATCCCTCTGAGGAGATATCAGTCACCTCGCCTATCCACGGGCATGGTCGACCCCACCACCATCGGCGGGGCCGCACAGAAGAGGTCTGCCCCGGCGACTCAAGAGCTACCTCACCTCGGGACCTGAGGCACCTTATCGCGAAGAACCGGGGCCACTCCCAGACGCAGGTCACCCGCAGCGGGGGCCAGGGATCCCGAGGCGCCGATTCCTCGGGGTACCATGGTCGGCTCGACGCCCTCAAGAAGAAGATCGAGGGCATGCGCCGAGAAGCTCACCTCTCGAGCGACGGAGCTAAGTATGCCTCCGACTCGCTCACGAAGCCGTTCACCGAGGAACTGCTCGCCGTCCACGTCTCCTCGCACAACAAGCCCCTAAAGGTCTCTCTGTTCGACGTGAAAACCGACCCGAAGGACCACTTGGACGCTTTCACCGCGGGGATGAGCTTCCAGGATCACTCCGACGACGCCCAGTGCAGGGCCTTCCCGGCCACCCTCATCCGCACAGGTCGGGACTGGTTCCGGGGGCTCGAGCCCCGCTCGATTTCGACCTTCGACGAGCTTGCCACTCAGTTCCTTGGCCATTTCGTGGGGAACCTTCAACAGAAGCGCACGGTCGACTACCTCTTCACGGTTAAGAGTGGGGACAAGGAAACGTTCAAGGCCTACATTACCCGTTTCTACAATGCCCTTCTCGAGGTGCCCGAGCACCGAGACGAAACCGTCATAACGACAATCAGATCTGGTCTGAGGCACAAAGAATGGTTACGCTCCTTCATGCTGGCGCAACCTAAGACCATGGACGAGGTTAAGGCGTGGACCGAGCGCGAGGTCCAGCTGGAATCCGAGGTGAATGCTAATCTTCCCCGGGCAGAACGGCCCGACCAGAAGAAGAGGGCTCGGGAGGAGAGGCCGGAGCGTCAGCAGCCCTACCATCCGAAATTCCAGGAGTATACCCCCCTCAACATCTCCCTAGCGGTGTTGCTGGAGGAGGCCCAGAATGAGGGGTTCTTCAAGTTCCCTCCGGTCCCGCGTCAGGCCGCAAAGCGAACCCGGGGCCCCTACTGCGCTTTCCACCGGGTACTGGGCCACGCTACGGAGGACTACAAACAACTGAGGGACTACATTGAAGATCCCATCCGGTCTGGGCACCTCGCCGCCTACTTGAGGGACAAACGGCAAACCGACCGTGAGCAGGAGCAGCACCAACCTCCCGCCGACCTGACCATCGGTCAGATCATGCTTGTTTCAGCGGACGGCCAGCCCGGAGCTCAGGGAGCCCCATGCCCTATGCCAAGCGCGGGGGCCGACAGCCCTTCAGGGAGCTCGACCCAAGCCAATAAAGTCATCTACTAGCCTGTACCTTTCTTTTAAAGCAGTGTAAATTCTTCCTAGGATCTATTGTTAATTTAATAAAGATCAATGGAGCATTGCGAAAAAGAAAGAAAAGCTTTGTTTATTCAAAGGGTATTATGGGCTCCTCAGCCATACATGCAAAAAGAAAAGAAAATTACAATAGTGGGGGAAGGGGGTGCAGCGAGCACTGCTCGTGGCACTCGGTAAAAATCTCCGCTAACCGGGGCCTCGCAAGTTCCAGCCTCTGTCCCCGGTTCCCCCCGCAGACCCCCAGAGCCTCAGCCCATAGCATTCACGGACGAGCGCCTCTGAGCGGGCCAGCCGGTTCGCGGAGATTAAGCCGAAACGCCTCAAAGACCGCAGCTTGCCCACGGCCTCATCAAAGAGGAGCTCAAACAGGGGGTTGTAAAGCCCCGGCGATGCCCTCCAGATGGAGTACATCAGCAGCTGCAGCAGGGAGGAGCGTCTGGGGAGTAGCCGGCCAAAATGGTCCTCAATGCTCCCATAGATCAGCTGCACCGTGTCCTCGATGCAGTACGGGTCGTAAAGGTACACGTCTTCAAAGTGGACGATGTCGGGAATGGTAAATGGGAAGTCGTGCATTCTCGGCGACCTGTTTATAAAGGATGAAGGACCAGTACTCCTTCAGCCTTATATAGCCCACTGTGCAGCCCAACAGTCACCCACTTTCACCCAGGGAGTCGCCGCCGCGCGGCAGCCATCGAGCCTTCTCCGGTGGAGTCGAAGCGGTGCGCCCTTAGCGCTTCGCCTCCCCCCGCGTTCAATGCACTGGCTACGAGCGCCGTCGCCCCGACCGTTCCCATTCCCCGCACCTACAGCTGGATGGGCGGGCCACACCTCGTCAAAGATTCAACCCAGCAGCTACCCTGCTCGGTCGTCCCCAGGGGCAGCTTCCCTGCCACAACGCCGGGGATCAAAAAGTCCTCTCAGAGGCAGTTGAGCCCGAGGTTCCCTCGCTCGGCTATCCCCAGCGGGCAGCTTCCCTACCGCAACGCCGGGGATCGAAAAGCCCTCTTAGAGACAGTCGAGCCCGAGGTTCCCTTGCTCGGCTATCCCCAGCGGGCAGCTTCCCTGCCACAGCGCCGGGGATCAAAAAGTCCTCTCAGAGGCAGTCGAGCCCGAGGTTCCCTCACTCGGCTATCCCCAGCAGGCAGCTTCCCTGCCACAACGCCAGGGATCGAAAAGCCCTCTCAGAGGCAGTCGAGCCCGAGGTTCCCTCGCTCGGCTATCTTTCAGGACCAAAGCCCTCGCCAAGAGGCACCGGGCAGTAACTTTGCCCGGCCAAGGGTCCTTGGTAGGCTTCTTACAGCCTTATATCTCTTCCCGCGCCAAGGACTAAAGTCCTCCCAGAGGCAGTCGGGTTCTCGCTTGGCTATCCCCGGCTGGTAGCTTCCTACAACAACCGACAGGGATCAAAGTCCTCGCCAAGAGGCACTGGGCAGTAACCCTGCTCGGTCCCCGTCCTGAAGGATCAAAGCCCTCGCAAGAGGCAACCGAGCAGCTACCTTGCTCGGTAAAAACTCCGGCTGGTAGCTCCCTACCCGCGACGCCAGGATAGAAGCGGCTGCCCCGCTCGTTCATCCCAGGCTGGTAGTTGCCTACCCATGATGCCAGAGGTCAAAGCCTTCGCCCAGAGGCCGCCGCGGAGCTCCGCTTGTAACACCCTAGTTCATTTATACCAATTCCAGTTCTCGTATTTCCTTAATTGTGGTATTTTCCTGATTTATCGTGTTTTGGGTGCGAATAGTATTTTACATTTTACATTGCATTCGACCCGACCCGCTTGCTTGAACTTATTTGATTCATACTTATGAATTATCCTGACTTGTTACGTAGACTGGTGCATTTTCATATTTAGTGCATACTGGCATTTTATCTGACATTTGCATTTTACATTATAACATTTTTAAGTCACATAAAATATTTTAAAAATATATTACATGGCCTGCATAATACCCCTAACTCCGTAGTAGCATCCGCGCATCTTGTTCTTGTCCCGTTCAGTGAAACGGACGTGTTTGGATAGCTACGCGCATATACGTGCATCCGTTCTTAGGGGTATACATTTTCGTTAGCTGAGCATTCATTTTGAATTTTGAAAGTCGCACATATTTTTCGTATTTTAAATCTGAAAATTTAGACCCGACCCGGGCGCGTTTTGAAATATTTTGGTATCCCGCCAAAATTCAATTTATTTAATTTTAAAATTTAGTTTAAATATTTTCATACGATTTCTTTAACAAACTGAAACCTCTTATCTAAAATTTTAAATCTTAAAATCTTTTAAAATTTTAAATCTAATTTCCTAACAAGCTAACAACTCCTTTCTCTCTCTCTCTCTCCTCTACATATATATATTTATATATATTTTATTTATTTAATTTTTCTTTCCTTATTTAATACATAGCCTCTTCTTCTTCTTTCTTTTTTCTTTTTCTTGATCTTGTTTCTTGATTCCGGTGATCACCGTCGGAGCCGTGCTCGTCGCTGACGATTCGAATGATCCACTGAACATACCTAACTTGCGTGATCACCCTCGTGCGTTGTTTGGAACCGTTCCGTGTACCGTGCGCGCGTCGTGACATTTTACCGACGAAGGACGTTCCGTACACATCCATTCTTGTTCCGTCTAGGCAAGTTAATCTTGCTACATGCTATATAATTTATTTTATACCTATTTAAATAAATACCATACCTATAGTTTAAATCTAGTACCCCATGTTTAATTTTATAACGTTTCGATGTTCCGTTTGCATCCGTTTATATCATTTTAAATCTAGATCATGAAAACTTATCTTGTGACATACTAGACTACATTATACTGCATCCATATCATTTAAAATATATATCGTCGTAATATTTCTTATTATTATCTTTAATTAGTTTATAATCTGCATTTTATAATGTTATACATTTGAAAATATTATAGTTTACACATGAAACGTCGTTGAAAAGTAGATACGACAAATCTGAAATTTACTGTACACCTTATCTTATAAAATTCATTATAAATCATAAACAAATCATTAGTATACGTTCTTTAGTTTGTTATGAAGCTAACTCAAAGTACTATAACTCTATGATAAATTGTTTAAATAACGTAAAATGTAAATGAATATGTCTTTAAACTGCTGTCCAGGGAAATTCCAGCAGCAAATTTTCAACTTCGAATGTTCATAGATTTTTGTAGGGACAACCTGAGATACTTATACTTATAAAAATGAAAACCTTATTGAATTATCTTTGTTTTGGTATAAGACACGTCCCTTTTGGAGAACGTTTGTTATTTTTAAGGTATTTTACAAATCAGGGTGACGCTGAATTTCTGGACGGAACTTTCTTGTGCATGGTTAATCAATACCACTTTTATAGTTATTAATCGCTTTGAATATGCTATCCATATTAATATTATTATATCAATATTTATTTCAAATATTGCTTAGTTGTACATCCCACATTACCATTTTATAGTTTTATAACTTTTCGGATACCCGTTTGCATCCATCGCATTTAAGATACATATAATTGCATCCATAGATCACATTACTACATAATACTGTGATATTAACACTCCATATTTAATAAATTGCATCCTAATTAATATTGGAACTATAAATGTAACCCTAATCGATAACTGTGCATCTGTATGCTTTAATCTGTACCTATTCGCATATCATATTACATGTGCCAGTTTACTGTTTTGATAATACCCATGCTTGTTTATTTATAACCATGATTATGCTAGCTGATTATGAGCACCCACATGTTATCTTTTACACCCTGACATGACTTGCTACACACATATTACTTGACCCGACATGGTACCGTACACTACTTGACCGATGTACCATGGCTTGACCTGTTACCTAATCTCGTGTCTAATGCCAACAAACCTGACTTGTAGTCCTCACGGACCGTTCCTGTTGTCTATCCAGAAAAACTGCTCCTACCTGATCCTGTGTTGGCATTAGTTCTTGATTACTGAATACCTGACTTGACATACATAACTTGGGGGTATGGGGAAATCAATGATGAAATCCTGACTTGTAACTCGACAGTTGCTTGCTTTTACTGATCAGTTTTAGAGGCTAGGCCCGCCTCGTGACGATGCTGCTGACATCGTTGGTCTGTACCCTTTTCCTGTTAGTGCCTAGCGGCACGTCTCGGATTCAGCCCGAGAGTCTTAGACCGTGGTCCCGGGCATGCACGGGATACTATTGAGTTACATCGATGATTCATCAAATTGATTTCAAAGACTTGAGAGTAGTTAACCTGTAAATCTCCGTTTCCATTCTAATAAAAGTTTCCTATTCTCCAATTTCCAGTGGTTTCTTTTCTTTTCTTTCATATTTTGAATTGGTTGTTAAGCTTAATATTTATATTTTTTCCGAACCCTAAAAGTTAAAACCCAAGATTTAAAACCAAAGCCAATTAAACTAAAACCTAAACTAAAACCCAAAATAAAATAAATATTAACATACTCTTAAACCCGGCCCCATTTAATTTCCCTCAGCCCACTCAAATTATTTTGAATTTGAGCCGGCCCGTTTCTCCCCTGCAGCCCACGAAGTATCTTAAGGGAAGTATTTTGAAATGCCCGGCCCACTCTCCCTTCGGCCCGTGACCATTTCCCCCACTCACCCGACCCGACCCCACTACTGTTCATCTCCTTTAAATCCCCAACGGTAACTTCCCCCTTTACCCGCTCACGATCCCTTCCTCCGCCGCGCCTCACGCCTACGCCCATGCCCCGCTCCTGCCGTTACAACCGCGATGCACGCACCCCTCGTCTCCAACTCCTCTCATCACTCTCCCTCTCCAACTCACTCCTCATCTCTCTCTTTACATTCACCGAGCCCCCAAACTCGAGCACCCACTACACCTCTTAACTCCCCTCGACCTCCGACGACGACAACTCCTCAGCGATCCCTCACGTCTCCTCCAACAACCTCCTCCCTCCATGACTCCACCTTCATCAACCCGAGCCCCCTGCACGCCCACTCCCCTGCACACCCACTCCCTTGTACACAACCCCACTACCGAGCTCGGCCACCTGGCACCCTCGACGCCGGCGAACTCCCCATCACATCGCCGACCACCCTACACCCTCCTCGTCGTCAGTGTCTCCTCCACCTCCTCTCAAAAGTCCCCACTGCTCTCTCTCTCACCAAAAACCCACTTTCTCCCTCGTACTGTAAGCTTCACCGTGCACGTGCCGGAGCGACGCCGTCGACCGTCACCGACCCCAGTACACTCGCAGAGGATCATCAAGCACCCTTCAACCTCCAGTGACTGTGCAACGACTCCGGACAACCCCGACGCAAAATCCGCATATCGATCCAAGCTCGCGAGAATCCGTTTCACGGCGTACATCGCGCGTTCGTGACACCGCTGCTGCCGTGCGACCCCGAAACGTTTCCAGGCAAGTGTTTACTTGCTTCATGCTAAAATAATAGTAGTACAAACCTAAAACATCTAGTTTACGGATTTGCCAATTACCGATACATATTGTGACCTAAGTGTTCGATGCTAGTCTCCAATGAAAATAATTGTTTAATTTGACGGAAACCGATACTTTCTGTTGGCCCTCATGATGATAAATATCGTGTATGAATTTCGCTGGAAAATATGATTGTTAGAGACTAAAAATTGATACCCCCAAATATGCCGTCAAAACTAGAATTCTCTCGTACCTGAAAACGAATAAAATCACCATAAATTATATACAAACTGGAATGATGCGTTCGAGGTCTTAAATCAAAGCCGACTCGACGAACTTTAACCCTATGTAAAATTTCAATGATTTCTGTTCTGAAACCGTGATGATAATTGGATCGGAATGCGACTCTGGACTGCAGTCCAGAGCGTTTCTGATTATTGTGTTCTGTCCAAAGACCTGCGTCACTGTGTTTTCTGAAGTCGTATGTTACAGAACCCTGCAGTAGATTAAAGATAATTCTGTTAGTTAAATAAAACTGGTGGTTCCATTCCGATTCATCGCCGTTTGCTATTTTAAACTGTATTTAAAAGGGCAGAACGTATAACTGTCCAGAACAGATTCTGAAATGACACCCTGAGGTTAAACTGTGTATAACGTTTAACGTACAGATGCGATTGAGGATCCGTCTGTTGCGTTGATTACTCTATTGAAAACCCTAGATTTCATTCAACTGAAATATCGCTAAATTCTGAGCCCAACTGGGTACAATTCGTGTCGCGAAACGGACGTTCAGTTCTGAAACTGAATTTCCAGCCGCGAGCACTTAAAATGAAACAGCTATATCTTGAGAACCGGAATTTCGATTGAACTGAAACAAATTTTGATGAATTACTGACTGAGTGTTCTATTTATCTTACTTGTATCATTTTGCTGAATTCTTAACATATTAATTTATGCAATTTTTTTTAGTTAATGACATGCATGTTGATTCATAACAAACAGAGCTTATTGGTAGCATACAATACATATATCATACCCTTGCCATATACTCAGTGTTAGTGCATGTGGACAGTGCATTATCGTGCATGATAGATATTGGTTTAGGAGTGACGAGTACACCAATGGAAAGTGAATATTCGTGACAGTGATTGATACGGTGAACAGTGATAAAACCGTGCCATTGGTATACTTGTACACAACTAGATCAAGATCATAAATAGTGTAAACCTGGGGAAAAAGGGGAAATCAAAGTGGAAAGAGTATCGTATTTAGCGGGACCGTGTTTAGAGGATGATCATTCTAACCGTGATACTGATACATGTAGGGTAGGATCTAGCGATCCGGCTGACAGGGTTATGTCCCGGGCATGTGGGCCGTTGTCTCGGGTATATACGAGACTCCTGTTAAACATGATCCTCCTTCCACTATGTGATTTCAAACATGACCTAGAGACCGATAGGGATACATAACATATTCTGCATCATATAGTGACATAGTGATTACTTGCATTGTTCATACTCCAGTATTACCTGTTTCACCTTATTATAATAATATTGTTATTGTGTCGCTCTAACGACCTGAGTATGCATGCTCAGATTCTGCGGGAGGACCAGCACAGGAGACAGATCTACCCTTTGAGTTCACGGAGATATAGTTTTGTGTACCTTCTTCATTTACTGCTTTCCATAAAAGTGATCGTGAGATTGAACTTGGTTAGTTATTGTTCGTATTATCTGTAATTTGTGAACAATGGAATTTTAATGTAATAAATTAGTGATGTGATTCCTTTAATACTGTGCTTTATTTTCTGATTACCATGTAATGCTAGAAGCCAAAGTGTGACTACGGCGGGATGATTCGTTGACCGTAGGAGCATGGCTGGCCTAGTCATCCCTCGTTTTCAGTATTTTGGGAAGCGGGGCGTGACATGGTTTAGTTGGTATCAGAGACTGTGTTTAGTATGAAGGAATAACATTAACTATACTGTATTACGTTATTCTTATTTCACTACTCTTAATTTTCATCCTTGAATCTGATCCTATCCTTTTGAATCTTCCAGTGATATGACGTCTCCGAACGACCCCTTCTCGGACTCCAGCTCTCAAGACCGCATGGAAAGAATACTTAGTGCACTGACCACTCTCGCGGAAGCTCAGGAGAGAAAGACAGATTTACTCACTGAGGGACTCAGGGCGATTACCGCCGCAGGAGGACCCTCCGCACAAATTACCGCCCCCGAGGGCGCTACTCCACCAGCTTATCAGACTAGGGCTGGTACCGTATCAGACTTCCGACGGTTACACCCAGCTGCATTCACAGGGCTAGCTGAACCCCTTGAGGCTGAGCAATGGCTGGTGAACATGGAGAATTTATTGACAGCAGCCAGGGTTCCAGAGGAAGACAGAGTGGACGTGATAAAGATTCAATTAGAAGACGAAGCCCGTACATGGTGGTCGGTAGAAGAAAGCAGACTTGACGAGCCGATTGAATGAAGCAAGTTGATCATTATTTTCCTCCCATAGCCAAGGCAGAAATAGAGGAAAGGTGTATTCTTTTGAAGCAAAATGGACGCCCAGTGGACGTATATGCGGCAGAGTTCAACCGTCTGAGCCGCTTTGCTCCATACATGGTCGAATCAGAGGCCACCAGGGCCAGACGCTTCCTTCAGGGGTTAGATTTTGAATTGCAGCAGTTGATTGCATCGTTGGATTTGCAGACTTTCGCACAGGTACTCAACGCGGCGAGAGTTCAGGAGCAATTGATTAACAAGTTCAGAAGACCCCCAGTCGTTCCAGCACGTACCCACGCGCCTTCTCGAGGAGCCATACCGGTTCACAAAGCAGGAACGACACAAATGAAGCGCCCGTTTGTACCACAGCATCGCCCCCAGAGACAGGGCGTAGTTTGCGGCTATTGCGGTAGAGGAGGGCATACCCAGAAGGATTGTCGCCGTGCCAAGGGACAGTGCTTGATTTGCGGTTCCAGTCAGCACAGGATTAACAGTTGCCCTGAGCGAGCAAAGATACAGGGAGGTTCTGGACCGCCACAGCAGAGGCCGCAGGAGCAGAGGCAACCCTTTACAGGTCGCGGTCAGGGACGGGCTTTCACCTTGACCGCCGAGCAGGCAGAGGCGTCAGGAGACGTGGTTACAGGTACTCTACTCGTACATTCCTTGCCAGCTAGAGTACTATTTGATTCGGGAGCATCGCATTGTTTCTTGTCTGAGCATTTCACTAATACACACTCAATACCACATGAACCACTAACCAAGGGATGGGAAATTCATACAGGTAATGGCATTATTATATCTAGTCGAGAATGTAGATTATGCCCGGTTGTAGTGTGTGGCAGGGAATTCTATGCGAATTTCCTTCTGATTGGGACAGGCAGTTACGATGCAATTCTCGGGATGGATTGGATGAGCACTTTCCATGCAGTTATCGATTGTCGTGCAAGGAAGGTGATCTTCCGCATCCCCAATCACCCGGAGTTTATTTTCGAGGGCGGAAGTGAATCTTTGGAGCCAGCTAAGTATAGAGCCAAGCCCAAGGAACTGTCAGCTATGGAGATTGATAAGAGCCCAGTTCCAGAAATTGTTCGGGACTTTCTGGATGTATTTCCCGAAGATCTACCAGGTCTACCACCTCCTCGAATCTTGGAGTCCTCAATCGATTTGATTCCAGGTACAGCCCCAGTATCCAGGGCCCCATACAAAATGGCACCAGTTGAGTTGGCGGAATTGAAGAAGCAGGTTGAAGAACTATTGGAGAAGGGATTTATTCGGCCAAGCGCTTCACCGTAGGGTGCACCAGTCCTGCTAGTAAAGAAGAAGGATGAATCGCTGCGAATGTGTATAGATTATCGGGAGCTGAACAAGGTCACAATAAAGAACAAGTACCCAATACCGCGCATTGATGACCTATTCGATCAACTAAGCGGAGCCAAGGTATTCTCGAAGTTGGACCTCCGTTCTGGATATCATCAAATCAGAGTAGCAGCCGAGGATGTATGCAAGACGGCTTTCAGGACCCGATACGGACATTACGAATTCCTTGTGATGCCGTTCGGTGTTACCAATGCCCCAGCAATATTCATGGACTTGATGAACAGGGTGTTCGCAAAGTACTTGGACACATTTGTCATTGTGTTTATCGACGACATACTTGTCTACTCGAAGACCCGGGAAGAGCACGCTGAGCATTTGCGCACGGTACTACAAATTCTTCGGGAAGAGAAGCTGTACGCGAAGCTAAGTAAGTGTGAATTCTGGCTTGACAAGGTTCAGTTTTTGGGACATATCGTTTCGGGCGAAGGCATCTCGGTGGACCCGCGCGAAGATAGAATCTGTCATAGATTGGCCGACGCCGAAATCAGTGGCTGAGATCAGGAGTTTTCTGGGATTGGCAGGTTATTATCGGAGATTCGTCCAAGATTTCTCAAGAATCACGGAACCATTGACGAGGCTGACACGGAAGGACGTGCCGTTTACATGGACAGAGGAGTGCACTCAGGCATTCGACACACTGAAGCAGAAGTTAACCACGGCACCTATACTTACAGTACCAGATAATTCCGGTGGTTTGGTGATACATAGTGATGCCTCAGGGAAGGGATTAGGCTGTGTTCTAATGCAGCACGGCCGAGTGGTTGCTTACGCCTCTCGACAACTGAGAAACCACGAGAAGAACTATCCTACGCATGACTTGGAGTTAGCTGCGGTAGTCTTTGCGTTGAAAATTTGGAGGCACTATCTATTGGGTGAGAAAGTGGAGGTGTACACAGATCATAAAAGTTTGAAGTATGTTTTCACTCAGAAGGAACTGAACATGAGGCAGCGCCGATGGCTAGAGTTGATGGCAGATTATGACTTGGACCTTCAGTATCACCCGGGGAAGGTAAACGTTGTACCAGATGCGCTTAGTCGCAAGCCAGCGGTCATGATGTTGACCAACCAGAGGAGCATTATTGAGGACTTCCGGAGACTTGAACTTGAAGTCGTTACGCCGAACGCACTCAGTCAACTTTGGCAACTACAGGTGCAATCTTCTCTGGTGGATCGCATCAAGATTGCACAAGCGGATGATCCCCGATTGCAAAAGTTCAGAGAGCAAGTGGAAGCTGGACTGAGAACGGACTTGATTATACATGAAGATGGCTCTCTAAGATTCGGTAGCAGACTCTGCGTACCTAAAGGAGATGTTCGAGAAGAAGTTTTGGCTGAAGCACACAGTTCAGCTTATTCTGTGCATCCAGGAGGTACAAAAATGTATCAGGACCTAAAGCAGCACTTTTGGTGGAACGGAATGAAGCAGGAAATTGCGAGGTTCGTATCCAGGTGCTTGGTATGTCAGCAAGTGAAGGCGGAACATCAGAGGACAGCAGGATTATTACAACCATTGCCGATACCTGAATGGAAGTGGGAGCACATTACTATGGATTTTGTGACGGCCTTAACACGGAGCCCTAGGGGCAATAACGCCATTTGGGTTATCGTCGATCGCCTCACAAAAGCTGCACACTTCCTACCTTTCCGAGTGGGACAGTCGACAGAATCACTGGCAGAAAGATATATGCAGGAGATTGTACGACTTCACGGTGTTCCAGTCAGCATTGTGTCAGACCGGGACACGAGATTCTTGTCACACTTTTGGAAGAGCTTACAGGAGAGCTTGGGAACCCGCCTTAAATTCAGCACAGCGTATCACCCACAGACGGATGGACAATCCGAGCGTACGATTCAGACGCTCAAGGATATGTTGAGAGCCTGTATGTTGGACTTTCAGGGTTCCTGGGAGGACCATCTGCACTTAGTCGAGTTCTCTTACAACA
The DNA here is from genome assembly GCA_030015575.1 of Agapanthus africanus. Taxonomy (NCBI): domain Eukaryota; kingdom Viridiplantae; phylum Streptophyta; class Magnoliopsida; order Asparagales; family Amaryllidaceae; genus Agapanthus; species Agapanthus africanus. The sequence goes on along the minus strand of CM057347.1, from coordinate 428,950,358 downwards.
ATAGTTACCAGGCTAGTATTCAGATGGCTCCATTTGAAGCACTATATGGGCGGAAGTGTCGATCCCCAGTATATTGGGATGATGTGGGAGAACGAAGATTACTGGGCCCCGAACTCATTCTTCAGACAGTCGACAAAGTCCAAATGATCAGGCAACGTATTAAGACGGCTCAGGATCGACAGAAGAGTTGGGCAGATACCAGCAGAAGGGCACTAGAATTCGAAGTCGGAGATCACGTATTCTTGAAGATTTCCCCTACTCGTGGAGTTATCAGATTCGGAAGTCGGGGAAAACTTAGTCCCCGTTTTATCGGACCTTTTGAGGTGCTAGAGCGAGTAGGAGAGGTGGCCTATCGACTTGCCTTGCCTCCATCACTAGCTGGTGTGCACAACACTTTCCACGTGTCTCAGTTACGGCGTTATGTTCGGGATGAGAGCCATGTCCTGGACCATTCGGAGCTAGTTTTGGGTACCGATTTATCGTACGAAGAGCAGCCTACTACTATTCTCGACCGCAGAGAGAAAGTGCTGAAAAATAAGATCATTCCTTTAGTCCGAGTGTCTTGGGGCGGTCGTTACCCAGGAGAATCCACTTGGGAACGGGAGGAAGATATCCGTGATCGTTATCCACATCTCTTTGTTTAGTACATTGTTTCTTGTATCTTTGTTAAATTTCGAGGACGAAATTTTTGTTAAGGGAGGGTATGATGTAAATCCCCGTTTCCATTCTAATAAGAGTTTCCTATTCTCCGATTTCCAGTGGTTTCTTTTCTTTTCTTTCATATTTTGAATTGGTTGTTAAGCTTAATATTTATATTTTTTCCAAACCCTAAAAGTTAAAACCCAAGATTTAAAACCAAAGCCAATTAAACTAAAACCTAAACTAAAACCCAAAATAAAATAAATATTAACATACTCTTAAACCCGGCCCCATTTAATTTCCCTCAGCCCACTCAAATTATTTTGAATTTGAGCCGGCCCGTTTCTCCCCTGCAGCCCACGAAGTATCTTAAGGGAAGTATTTTGAAATGCCCGGCCCACTCTCCCTTCGGCCCGTGACCATTTCCCCCACTCACCCGACCCGACCCCACTACTGTTCATCTCCTTTAAATCCCCAACGGTAACTTCCCCCTTTACCCGCTCGTGATCCCTTCCTCCGCCGCGCCTCACGCCCACGCCCACGCCCCGCTCCTGCCGTTACAACCGCGATGCACGCACCCCCTCGTCTCCAACTCCTCTCATCACTCTCCCTCTCCAACTCACTCCTCATCTCTCTCTTTACATTCACCGAGTCCCCAAACTCGAGCACCCACTACACCTCTTAACTCCCCTCGACCTCCGACGATGACAACTCCTCAGCGATCCCTCACGTCTCCTCCACCAACCTCCTCCCTCCACGACTCCACCTTCATCAACCCGAGCCTCCTGCATGCCCACTCCCCTGCACACCCACTCCCCTGTACACAACCCCACTACCGAGCTTGGCCACCTGGCACCCTCGACGCCGGCGAACTCCCCATCACATCGCCGACCACCCTACACCCTCCTCGTCGTCAGTGTCTCCTCCACCTCCTCTCAAAAGTCCCCACTGCTCTCTCTCTCACCAAAAACCCACTTTCTCCCTCGTACTGTGAGCTTCACCATGCACGTGCCGGAGCGATGCCGTCGACCGTCACCGACCCCAGTACACTCGCAGAGGATCATCAAGCACCCCTCAATCTCCAGTGACTGTGCAACGACTCCGGACAACCCCGACGCAAAATCCGCATATCGATCCAAGCTCGCGAGAATCCGTTTCACGGCGTACATCGCGCGTTCGTGACACCGCTGCTACCGTGCGACCCCGAAACGTTTCCAGGCAAGTGTTTACTTGCTTCATGCTAAAATAATAGTAGTACAAACCTAAACATCTAGTTTACGGATTTGCCAATTACCGATACATATTGTGACCTAAGTGTTCGATGCTAGTCTCCAATGAAAATAATTGTTTAATTTGACGGAAACTGATACTTTCTGTTGGCCCTCATGATGATAAATATCGTGTATGAATCTCGCTGGAAAATATGATTGTTAGAGACTAAAAATTGATACCCCCAAATATGCCGTCAAAACTAGAATTCTCTCGTACCTGAAAACGAATAAAATCACCATAAATTATATACAAACTGGAATGATGCGTTCGAGGTCTTAAATCGAAGCCGACTCGACGAACTTTAACCCTATGTAAAATTTCAATGATTTCTGTTCTGAAACCGTGATGATAATTGGATCGGAATGCGACTCTGGACTGCAGTCCAGAGCTTTTCTGATTATTGTGTTCTGTCCAAAGACCTGCGTCACTGTGTTTTCTGAAGTCGTATGTTACGGAACCCTGTGGTAGATTAAAGATAATTCTGTTAGTTAAACAAAACTGGTGGTTCCATTCCGATTCATCACCGTTTGCTATTTTAAACTGTATTTAAAAGGGCAGAACGTATAACTGTCCAGAACAGATTCTGAAATGACACCCTGAGGTTAAACTGTGTATAACTTTTAACGTACAGATACGATTGAGGATCCGTCTGTTGCGTTGATTACTCTATTGAAAACCCTAGATTTCATTCAACTGCAATATCGCTAAATTCTGAGCCCACTGGGTGCAATTCGTGTCGCGAAACGGACGTTCAGTTCTGAAACTGAATTTCCAGCCGCGAGCACTTAAAATGAAACAGCTATATCTTGAGAACCGGAATTTCGATTGAACTGAAACAAATTTTGATGAATTACTGACTGAGTGTTCTATTTATCTTACTTGTATCATTTTGCTGAATTCTTAACATATTAATTTATGCAATTTTTTTTATTTAATGACATGCATGTTGATTCATAACAAACAGAGCTTATTGGTAGCATACAATACATATATCATACCCTTGCCATATACTCAGTGTTAGTGTGTGTGGACAGTGCATTATCGTGCGTGATAGATGTTGGTTTAGGAGTGACGAGTACACCGATGGAAAGTGAATATTCGTGACAGTGATTGATACGGTGAACAGTGATAAAACCGTGCCATTGGTATACTTGTACACAACTAGATCAAGATCATAAATAGTGTAAACCTGGGGAAAAGGGGGAAATCAAAGTGGAAAGAGTATCGCATTTAGCGGGACCGTGTTTAGAGGATGATCATTCGAACCGTGATACTGATACATGTAGGGTAGGATCTAGCGATCCGGCTGACAGGGTTATGTCCCGGGCATGTGGGCCGTTGTCTCGGGTATGTACGAGACTCCTGTTAAACATGATCCTCGTTCCACTATGTGATTTCAAATATGACCTGGAGACCGATAGGGACACATAACATATTCTGCATCATATAGTGACATAGTGATTACTTGCATTGTTCATACTCCAGTATTACCTGTTTCACCTTATTATAATAATATTGTTATTGTGTCGCTCTGACGACCTGAGTATGCATGCTCAGATTCCGCGGGAGGACCAGCACAGGAGACGGATCTACCCTTTGAGTTCACGGAGATATAGTTTGGTGTACCTTTTTCATTTACTGCTTTCCATAAAAGTGATCGTGAGATTGAACTTGGTTAGTTATTGTTCTTATTATCTGTAATTTGTGAACAATGGAATTTTAATGTAATAAATTAGTGATGTGATTCCTTTAATACTGTGCTTTATTTACTGATTACCATGTAATGCTAGAAGCCGAAGTGTGACTACGGCGGGATGATTCCTTGACCGTAGGAGCATGGCTGGCCTAGTCATCCCTCGTTTTCCGTATTTTGGGAAGCGGAGCGTGACATAACCCAATATACCAGTTTAGATCACTTACTACACACTACCCCACTGTCCTCGCTTATATTACTGTTATATCTGTTTTACTGTTTATGTACATACCTGTATGTCTTGCTACCCTGTTTATGTTATTGCTTGATATTATGACGCTCTGACGTCTGGGTTTTGCATGGCCCAGATTCTCTACCTTTGTTGCAGACTGATCAAGAGTATTGCCACTGTTAGACCGAGCGGTAGGGATCCTGTTGGTATCCAGTCTTACTTTCCAGGTGTTTATTTGATTTTTTTGCCTCCGCACACTATATTATTTCTTGACTCTTTTACTCTGGCTTATGAACATGTACTAGATAGTTAGTTTACTTTCTTGTTCTTGATATCTCTACAGCCGTAATGTGACTGTGGAAGGATTTTTCCTATCCACAGGTAGCATGGTTGGCTATGTCACGTGCCCATCTTAGCGTACTCTGGGAAGCGGGACGTGACATGGTTCTTTTGGTATCAGAGCCATATGATATAGGTTAATCGGGTTTGATTCTTTTGTAGTTGGGTATTGGACCCAATACACGAATCAGAATACTCGTGATTAGGAACATGTCCTGCCACCTTGTTATCATGATTCTTGAATCATATTTTTCTCTTGATCCTTGTCTTGACGATATGCAAACGACTTTGCATCTCGATTGAAAATCTTGTGGTTCCCTATTGTTTTCCCCTGTCCTTTGATTCTGATACTAGGATTTGGGCGACTTGGGTGGAGTTATGTAATTGTACCCATGAACTGCAGCATGGTTATAATGCGGTACTCTATTTAAGTAACTTGGAGTCCTGGTCTTGATACACTTCCTTGTTCCATGATCGTTATACTACCTCGCTTCTCTCGGTTTCATTGCTTACCAGTTATTGTTTCATCGCCAGCTTGAATTATGTTTACCGTGCTTAATCCTCTTCAGTATCTTGACTTCGGATGAAGTCATCTCGGTATCCTACTTGCTCTTGTTTTTTCCCCGCATTAGGATGATTCAATTCTGGTGCATCCCTTTGTTTGTTGTTGACTTGGGAATGGATTTTCGCAGCACTTTCCACGCTCATATTGATTGTAAGGGAAGGAAAGTGATTCTTTAGATTCCCGGACATCTGGAGCTTGTTTAGCTGGAGGAAGCTGTTCCGTCAGGCCAGTCGAGTTTAGGGCTAGGCCGACAAACAATATTCTTTCGTCGATGGAAGTTGTTAAGGAGGAAGCGCCAACGGTAGTTCGAGAATTCATGGATGTGATCAAGGATGCCTCGGATTTATCGCAAAATGAGATGTGGAGTTTGCGATTTATCATATTCCTGGTGCATCGCCAATCTCAAAGACGTATCTTTCCGATGGCACCAGTGGAGTTGGAAGAAGTCATGAAGCAGGTTACCGAATTGCTAGAGAAGGGTTGAATTCGCGCAATTTAACTTGGGAAGCTCCAGTTCTTCTAGGAAAGAGGAAGGATGGCACAAGGAGGATGTGCATCGATTATCGAGAATTAAACCGGGTAACTATTAAGAACAAACATCCGATCCCTCGCATTGGCGAATTGTTCGAGCAGCTTAGTGGTGCGAGGGTATTCTCGAAACTGGATTTGCGGTTCGGATATCATCAGGTCCGAGCTAAATCAGAAGATATTTGCAAGACTGCGTTCCGAACTCGGTATGGACATTTCGAGTATTTAGTGATGCCCTTCGGAGTAACGAATGCACCGGCGATATTTATGGACTTGTTGAACCGAATCTTTTCACCATTCTTAGTGGTGTTCGTTGATGATATTCTGGTCCACTCAAGGGAGTATTGAAGAGCACGTGGAACACTTGAAGATCGCATTGCAGACATTGATGCAAGCAAGATTGTATGCAGAGATAAGCAAGTGCGAGTTTGGCTTGAAGAAGTAAAGTTTTGGGGCACATCGTAGCCGGAGATGGAATCGCCGTTTATCCAGGGAAAGATTGTAGCAGTTCAAGATTGGCCGATTCCGAAGAACGTTGTAGAGATCAGAAGTTTTCTTGGACTTGCAGGATACATAGAAGGTTGGTGGAGAATTTTGCTCGTTTAGCTGAGCCTTGACCAAGCTTACGTGCAAGGAAGTACCATTGGTGTGGACGGATAAATGTGTGTCAGCCCTTGAAGCGTTGAGGTAAGGACGGATAACCGCTCTTAGTTTGACCGTACCAGATGGTTCCGGAGAATTGGTGTTTCATAGCGACGTATCTGGGAAAAGGATTTGGATGGGTTTGATGCAGCATGGGAAGGTTGTAGCTTACGCGTCGAGACGGTTGAAGACCCATGAGAAGAATTACCAAACTTATGAATTGGAAGCTAGCAGCTGTGATTTTCGCTTTGAAAACTTAAAGACGCTACTTTTGGGTGAAAGGGGTCGAAGTATTCACCGATCACAAAAGCCCAAAGTAGGTATTCGCACAGAAGAGCTTAACATGAGGCAGCGAAGATGGTGGATGCTGATGGCTGACTACGATTTCGGTCTAAAGTACCATCCGGGAAAAGTTAATGTTGTACCGGATGCACTTAGTCGGTTGCCAGCAATTCAGATGTTGACTACACGGAAGAAACTTAGTGAAGACTTTCGGAGATTCGATTTGGAAGTTGTGCTACCGCATTCTTCAGGACAGTTGATGCAGCTGCAAGTACAGTCGTCGTTGATCGAGAATATTATGGCATTACAATTGAAGGACTCCAGATTGCAAATGTTTCGAGAACAGGTTGGAGCTGACATTCGAACGGACTTATTGATTCATGAAGGTGTTTATGGTAACCGTTTGTGTGTGCCAAGGGGAGATATCCGTGAAGAAATTATGAAGGAGGCACACAATTCCGCGTGTTCCGTACAACCAGGAGGCACGAAGATGTACCGAGTTTTACGACAGCAATTCTGGTGGAAAGGCTTGAAACGGGAGATTACCGTTTTGTAGCAAAGTGCTTGGTGTGTGAGCAAGTTAAGGCAAAACATCAACGGGTTGCTGGTTTATTGCAACCACTTCCGATCCCTCAATGGAAGTGGGAACATATAACCATGAATTTCGTGACGACTCTACCAAGAAGTTCGAAAGGCAATAATGTAGTTTGGGTGATCGTTGACGGTTTGACCAAGGCAGCTCATTTCATCCCTTTCGAGTTGGTCAATCAACAGAAGTTTTGGCAGAACGGTACATGCAGGGGGATTGTAAGATTGCGTGGAGTGCCGGTGAGCATCGTGTCCGATCGTGACACCCGATTCGTATCGCACTTTTGGAGGAATTACAGGAAGGTTTGGGGACTAGTTTGAAGTTTAGTATAACTTACCACTCTCAGACAGATGGCCAGTCGGAGAGAATGATCCAAACTCTTGAAGACATGTGAAGAGCTTGCATGTTAGACTTCAAGGGTTCATGGGAGGATCATCTACACTTGGTGAAGTTTCTTACAACAACGGTTATCAGGCGACTATTCAGATGACTCTATTCGAAGCTTTGTATGGTCGCAAGTGTTGTTCACCTGTTTGTTGGGACGATGTCGGTGAACGAAGATTGTTGGAACCAGATTTGGTTGTGCAAACAGTTAAGAAGGTTAGCACTATCCGGAATCATATGAAGGCAGCACCAGACCGACAGAAGAGTTGGGCTGATATATCGAGAAGACCTCTGGAGTTCGCTGTTGGTGATTTGGTATTCTTAAAGATATCACCGACTGGAGGGGTGATTCGTTTCGGAAGTCGAGGAAAGCTCAGTTCTCGTTTCATTAGACCTTTTGAGATCTTGGAACGTATTGGAGAAGTGGCTTATCGTTTGGCGTTACCGCAATCCCTGGCGAATGGTCGTGACGTGTTTCACGTATCACAACTCCGTAAGTATGTTCAAGATGAAACACATGTGTGGGATCATTCGAAACTGACTGTACGAGAAGATTTGGATTTTGAGGAGCGACCGATGTCGACTGTGGATCGAAGAGGAAAAGTTTTAAGACCAAAGTTACACCTCTTGTGTTTGTTTCTTGGGGTAATCGCTCACACGGAAGATCAACTTGGGGAACGAGAAGATGAAGTCCGAAGTGTCCACATCTATTCTTGTAGTTTGTTGATTGTTTATCTTTTCTTGTTCTTGGAATTTCGAGGACGAAATTCTTTTGTAGTTGGGTATAATGTAACACCCTAGTTCATTTATACCAATTCCAGTTCTCGTATTTCCTTAATTGTGGTATTTTCCCGATTTATCGTGTTTTGGGTGCGAATAGTATTTTACATTTTACATTGCATTCGACCCGACCCGCTTACTTGAACTTATTTGATTCATACTTATGAATTATCCTGACTTGTTACGTAGACTGGTGCATTTTCATGTTTAGTGCATACTGGCATTTGCATTTTACAATATAACATTTTTAAGTCACATAAAATATTTTAAAAATACATTGCATGGCCTGCATGATACCCCTAACTCCGTGGTAGCATCCGCGCATCTTGTTCTCGTCCCGTTCAGTGAAACGGACGTGTTTGGATGGCTACACGCATGTACGTGCATCCGTTCTTAGGGGTATACATTTTCGTTAGCTGAGCATTCATTTTGAATTTTGAAAGTCGCACATATTTTTCGTATTTTAAATCTGAAAATTTAGACCCGACCCGGGCGCGTTTTGAAATATTTTGGTATCCCGCCAAAATTCAATTTATTTAATTTTAAAATTTAGTTTAAATATTTTCATACGATTTCTTTAACAAACTGAAACCTCTTATCTAAAATTTTAAATCTAAAAATCTTTTAAAATTTTAAATCTAATTTCCTAACAAGCTAACAACTCCTTTCTCTCTCTCTCTCCTCTGCATATATATATTTATATATATTTTATTTATTTAATTTTTCTTTCCTTATTTAATATATAGTCTCTTCTTCTTCTTCTTTCATCTTTCTTTTTATTGATCTTGTTTCTTGATTCCGGTGATCACCGCCGGAGCCGTGCTCGTCGCTGACGATTTGAGTGATCCACTGAACGTACTTAAATTGCGTGATCGCCCTCGTGCGTTGTTTGGAACCGTTCTGTGTACCGTGCGCGCGTCGCGACATTTCACCGACGAAGAACGTTCCGTACACATCCATTCTTGTTCCGTCTAGGTAAGTTAATCTTGCTATATGCTATATAATTTATTTTATACCTATTTAAATAAATACCATACCTATAGTTTAAATCTAGTACCCCATGTTTAATTTTATAACGTTTCGATATTCCGTTTGCATCCGTTTATATCATTTTAAATCTAGATCATGAAAACTTATCTTGTGACATACTAGACTATATTATACTGCATCCATATCATTTAACATATATATCGTCGTAATATTTCTTATTATTATCTTTAATTAGTTTATAATCTGCATTTTATAATGTTATACATTTGAAAATATTATAGTTTACACATGAAACGTCGTTGAAAAGCGGATACGACAAATCTGAAATTTATTGTACACCTTATCTTATAAAATTCATTATAAATCATAGAAAAATCATTAGTATATGTTCTTTAGTTTGTTATGAAGCTAACTCAGAGTACTATAACTCTATGAAATATTTACTTGCAAAATAAATTGTTTAAATAACGTAAAATGCAAATGAATATGTCTCTAAACTGCTATCCAGGGAAATTCCAGCAGCAAATTTTCAACTTCGAATGTTCATAGCTTTTTGTAGGGACAACCTGAGATACTTATACTTATAAAAATGAAAACCTTATTGAATTATCTTTGTTTTGGTATAAGACACGTCCCTTTTGGAGAACGTTTGTTATTTTTAAGGTATTTTACAAATCAGGGTGACGCTGAATTTCTGAACGGAACTTTCTTGTGCATGGTTAATCAATACCACTTTTATAGTTATTAATCGCGTTGAATATGCTATCCATATTAATATTATTATATCAATATTTATTTCAAATATTGCTTAGTTGTGCATCCCACATTACCATTTTATAGTTTTATAACTTTTCCGATACCCGTTTGCATCCATCGCATTTAAGATACATATAATTGCATCCATAGATCACATTACTACATAATACTGTGATATTAACACTCCATGTTTAATAAATTGCATCCTAATTAATATTGGAACTATAAATGTAACCCTAATCGATAACTGTGCATCCGTATGCTTTAATCTGTACCTATTCGCATATCATATTACATGTGCCAGTTTACTGTTCTGATAATACCCATGCTTGTTTATTTATAACCATGATTATGCTAGCTGATTATGAGCACCCACATGCTATCTTTTACACCCTGACATGACTTGCTACACACATATTACTTGACCCGACATGGTACCGTACACTGCTTGACCTGATGTACCATGGCTTGACCTATTACCTAATCTCGTGTCTAATGCCAACAAACCTGACTTGTAGTCCTCACGGACCGTTCCTGTTGTTTATCCAGACAAACCTGCTCCTACCTGATTCTGTGTTGGCATTAGTTCTTGATTACTGAATACCTGACTTGACATACATAACTTGGGGGTATGGGGAAATCAATGATGAAATCCTGACTTGTAACTCGACAGTTGCTTGCTTTTACTGATCAGTTTTAGAGGCTAGACCCGCCTCGTGACGATGCTGCTGACATCGTTGGTCTGTACCCTTTTCCTGTTAGTGCCTAGCGGCACGTCTCAGTTTCAGCCCGAGAGTCTTAGACCGTGGTCCCGGGCATGCACGGGATACTATTGAGTTACATCGATGATTCATCAAATTGATTTCAAAGACTTGAGAGTAGTTAACCCAATATACCAGTTTAGATCACTTACTACACACTACCCCACTGTCCTCGCTTATATTACTGTTATATCTGTTTTACTGTTTATGTACATACCTGTATGTCTTGCTACCCTGTTTAAGTTATTGCTTGATGTTATGACGCTCTGACGTCTGGGTTTTGCATGGCCCAGATTCTCTACCTTTGTTGCAAACTGATCAGGAGTATTGCCGCTGTTAGACCGAGCGGTAGGGATCCTGTTGGTATCCAGTCTTACTTTCCAGGTGTTTATTTGATTTTTTTGCCTCCGCATACTATATTATTTCTTGACTCTTTTACTCTGGCTTATGGACATGTACTAGATAGTTAGTTTACTTTCTTGTTCTTGATATCTCTACAGCCGTAATGTGACTGTGGAAGGATTTTTCCTATCCACAAGTAGCATGGTTGGCTATGTCACGTGCCCATCTTAGCGTACTCTGGGAAGCGGGGCGTGACACCGCTGCCCTGTCATCCTTAGTGGGCTCCTTACAGCCCCTCAAACACTAAAGACCCAAGCCCTTGCAAGAGGCAACCGAGCAGCTACCTTGCTCGGCCATCCTTGGTGGGCAACTCCCCCACCACCGCGCCAGGAAGCAAAAAGCCTTTGCAAGAGGTGACGGGGTAGCTACCCTGCCCAGTCGCCCCCAGATGGTGACCAATGCTCGGAATCAGAGATGCTCTGTGGTCGTGGAGGACCCGCGACCCCAGTGAGGGGCGTCGGTTCTATCCAAGTCTAAACGATCTTCCCTCGACTCCGGGGCCCAGGGAGATACCTCCTCAGAAGCGCTCGTCGGCAAGTGATTGCAGACAACTCGACGGATGATCACTAGACAGATGGCCGGCCTAACATAAAAGCACAATGGTACAGGCAAAAAATATTCCGCGAGCATTCTTCATAAACAGATGGCAGAATGCAATTCTATGGAGCTGAAGAAAAACTTTATTACTACTGCCAAAGACAAAAGTTTTTTTACAAAGGGTATTTTTTGGGCTCCCCAGCCTTACAAAATTCAAAAGAAAACGAAATGAAGATAGGAGAGCAGGGGCTCTACACCTCGGGGCCAGGCGCGACCTCGAGGTCCTCGACCTCCACCACTTGGGGCGCTGGGTCCTCGGCTACCTCCTCGCCGGGAACTTCTTCCCCTTGCTCGTCGGTGCCCACGAGGGGGAACTCGGCCCGGAGATCCGCGTCGTCGAACCTCGGCATCCGAGACTTAACGGCGTCGAGGGCGTCGTGCCAAATGCGAGTCGTGGCCACGGCTAGGTCGTCATAAAAATACTTCGACCCCTTGTAGCTCGCCACCGCCCTCGACTCGGCCGACTTAACCGCCTCGGCCGCCGCCCCCAGCTCTTTCCGGAGGGTCTTCACCGTCCTCTTCAGGTTGCCGGCGAACACCTGAGAGTTCTCGAGCTTGCCCTCGGCGATCACGGCGGCCTCGCAATGCCGGGCGACCTCCCTTTTTCCGGCATCCACCTCGCCCTCCAAGGCGGCGATCTTCGCCGACATCGCCTCCTACTCTCGCCTGGAGCTCTCTTGCAAAGCGGCGAGCTGGCCCGCGGCCCCCACCGCCAGGGCTACCACCTCGGTCTCCATGCGAAGGGCGAGGGCCACGTGCTGGAGAACCTGGAAAGACATAAAAAGGATCAGAGAAATGAAGAAGGCACCAAATCTCACAATGAACTAGGGGATTACCTGCACGGACTCCTGGGCGATCGACGCCAGTTGAGCCCTGAGGGTTTCCCCAGGAACCTGACCTCCGGCCGAAGTCTTTATTTCGTGCAGGAGGCTGTCCGCGACCGACAGCCCCGACGGCACCGCGAACCGGAGCCCCCTTCCTCCACTACGGTCAGCGAAGACCGCCCCCGGGTGGGTCTCCGGGAACTCCTCTTGAGCGGCTCCAGGAGAGAGCCGATCTCCTCTTCCGAGGCCGAGTCCTCTAGGATCGGAGCCCGCTTCCGACCCGATGCTCTGCTGGGGCCCGGGGTGGGATCCGCCGCCGAGCGTCTTTAGGGCGCTGCCATCGGGGCGGTAGGAGCCGGGACGGGCTTCGCCCGAGAAGAGCTGGCGCCCCCGGCCCTGGCAGGCTGCCTCGGCTGGCGCATAGAATCTCGAAGGGAGCCAAAGTCCATGGATCCTGCATGAAACAAACACCCAACTAATCAGCAACACGAGTAAAACATAAAACCCAGAAAGCAAGCCTAACTTACCGACGAACTCGACGGGGCTAAGCCCGGCCCAGCTCAAGACCCTCTCGGACAGCAGCACGTTATGTCGAGGGATGGGCTCCCACGACGCCACTCTCACCGCGGCGGGGTTGTCGGACAGGTTACCCGGCAGACACTTCTCCTTCGACCATTTGGCGGGCACTGGCCAATCCTCGCCCTCGGGAGGGGAAACGAAGAAAAATTTCTTTTTCAATCATGAATGGAGGAGGGCAAAGCCACGACCCCGGTCCCGGTAGCGACCCCGGGCCGCTTCCTAAAAGTAAAGTAAACCCATCTCGGGTCGCCAACTCGACCGCCAGGGTGACTCTTGAAAACGAGGGAGGAATCGAGAAGGGAAAGACTAAAAGGAACCACTTGCAGCCTCAGGCGGATCAAGAACCCAAGGAGAATCCTCCACGCGTTCGGCACTAACTGGCCGGGGGCCAAACCGAAGAAATTCAGAGCGGCGATGACCTTAGGAGAGAAGGGCAGGCGCATTCCGCCCCAAAAAGCTTCCAAATACAGGGCAATCTCCCTGCCCCGTACCTGGTCTGCCCTCTCTCCCTCCTCGGCCTGACGGAGTGTGTAGCGCGGGGGAATGTGGAAGCGAGCCCGAGCGTTGGCGAGCTCGTCCTCATGCCTCACCCAGCACGAGGTGCTGGGGGCCACATTTGTCGCCTCCTCCCTGGAGGCGGCCCCCGCCTCACGGCCCCAGGGAGAGGGCCCAGTCCATGCTCCCCGAGGAGACTCAGACACAGCTAAAGGAACCCTAGCATCTACTCCTACAACGTCTACCGATTCTACAGAGGAAGACATTTGACCTGGGAAAGGAAATTCTTCAAAGGCTGAAAACGAGAGAGGGGAGACGAGCGCCGAGCAGCTGAGGCTTGAGAGGGGAAAATATGAAAGAGTAAGGGCCCGAGGGCGGACCCCACCCATATTTATTGCCGCATACGGCCTTATCCAACGGCGCCCATCGTCTCCCGCTGAAACGGCTCCTCGCTCTAAGCGGCTCTGATCGTTCCACGTGGTAGCCCAGCGCTGGACCTCGTCCCATCAGACGCCGCAGACCTGCGCACGTCGCATCAGCTAATCGACGCTCGACACGTGGACCGTTGCTTCAACTGCAGAGTGCACGAACCGGCGCACCTTCTTTAAATGCAAAGATCTCGCCTTGATTCGCTGGCGGGAAAGACAACCGACGCCCCGAGGACTCGTCTCGACGAAACCCCGGAAGGGATCTCACCTCGGGAGGCCCGGCAGTCCACTCCTGACCCGACCACTAGCTGGTCGGGACAAGAGTGGGGGGCTAATGATAGTGCTCAATATTGACGATCCTCAAGATCATGACACGTGGCAGGTGACGTGTCCCGGAACTCGGAAGAAAGGGCCCACAGTTGCCGACCAGGCCACCCTTTACCCGACCTGCAAGCACAAGCTGGCCCTTCTCAGGGCCCCCTGCAGATTGGCCTTCTCGGTCCCGTGGCTCACGCCGAGCTGCCACAGGGCCAGGGCTCCTCGGTGTCCTCGCTCGTTCCCGAGCCCCCGGCCGAGGCGGTCTTCCTTGGCCCTCCAACCGAGGCCATCGCTCACAGGCGCAACCACCGCTCCGCGAATCTTGCCATGTGCAGATTCTGTGCCAACAACATCCCACGTTCCACACCATCACGATCCCCATTAACGGGCGATCCTCTTTCTACGCGGGCGTGACGTCGGGGGCGTAACCGCCGGCGAGATTCTCGCGGTCGCTGCTGCGTGCTCCACCGCTATATAAACCCCCATCACAGAGGGGGCAAGTAAGCCATATTTTACACTTTTATGCCGTTACTCTGCTCGGATCTCATCACTAACTTGAGCGTCGGAGGGTCCTTGGTGGTGCCAAACCACCCCGGGACTTCTTTGCAGATACTCGGCAACAACTCCCTCACCTCACCTCTTCCTCCAAAAACCCATTGAGACCCGCACACGAATGAAGATAATCAACTAAGTCCACCGCGAGATCAACGGAAGACAACATCTGACGGAGGCCCGAAAATGAGCTCCATCAAGGATTCTAATCCCAAATTAATCCCTACAAATTTTAATCCTAACTATCTAAGCATGACCTAAAAGAGAAAGTTTTCATGGCATATTTAGCTCTTCAATGCAAGAGGTTGCTAATTAACTCTTTCTATGAAGAAAACAATAATAAAAAATTAGTAATAACGGTAGCTGGCTAGATCGATTTAAGAGTCAACTACTGATCATTCTCTGATAGACCGACTGTATCAGATATTCTATAGTGTTGAGCAACAGAGATCGACGTAAAACATACCGTTTTATCAACCGTCTTGTGAAAACTATGGATCTTCCAACTCCGTATCAACTGCCACCTCCAATGGCCAAAAAAATTCAAACCGTCGCATGCCGCCTCACGTGCACCAAAAACCTAGGGAACAAAAGAAACAAAAAGCCCGACGAACCTAAAATATTGGAGCAAATGAACCCAAAAAAGCTATTTACTGCTTTCTTTAATCAGACACGAACGAATCTGATGAATCCAACCCCAACCCCAACCCCAACCCCAACCTAAAAATACCATCCTCTCTAACTTTTTCTAAAATAATTTTTAACCTAACACTATTAATACCCTTTTCTCCTTAATAATCTCATTGAATATTCCCATTTTCTCCTCTTTTCTCGTTTCAATCGAAGAGGGAAAAAAGCGATCGATCGAATCGATGGCGACGAAACGTAATGGATCGCCGGCGTCAGGGATCAAGGCGGCGACGAATCCGATGGTGAGCCCCATGCTGACGGATCTCTACCAGTTCACCATGGCGTACGCCTACTGGAAGGCGGGAAAACACGAGGACCGAGCTGTGTGAGTTCTTTTCTTTTCTTCTTTTGTTTCTGATTTAATTTTTGTAAAAATGGTATCTTTGTTCATTTGATGCGATGATATGAATTGCTTGTTTTAATTTTAGTTTTGTGTTGTCTGGATCAAATGATTTGTTCTTCGTTGTCATGTGTCTATGCAAAGATTAGAGTTTGCTAGTAGATGAAATTGATTAGACCGATTGTGGATTTTCGGGAAATTGAAGCGTAAAATATGTACATGTTGTAGATTCTTTTGATGTGTTGTTTCTGATATTTTGTTAAGAAGACGCAGAGCATAAAGTGGCTTGATAGGAAAACTACGTTGGAGGCTTGAAAAGCCAACCACCCGTTAATTTTATGGACGAAGGATGCCTGCATATTAATCTCCATGTCCTAAACTATGAGCATATCAATTTTCATGTAGTTTTGATACTCGTCGCCCATCCATTGAGCATTTTAAAATGATATGTTGTCGAAAAGCTGTTAATTTTGTAAGCATTCGATGCAAGGACTGACGATATTCAATTTACATGAAAATTGACGTGGACATATTTAAGGACAAGATGATCAAGATGGCAAGTCCCAATCTTGGAAAAAATCGACGAATTATTGACTTATACAGGAAATTTCATACCATGCCACTTTTTACTATGTTTCTCTTTTGTTAATTAAATATATCTCTTATGTGAATTAAGAAGAATATTTATTGTGATATGTGAGTTGTTCTGAGTTCTTCGCTTGCTTTCTCTTTTGGTGATAGATAAATGCCTCATTAATAAGGGGGAATTAGAGACATAAAATCGATATGAGGAACCTTGTACTATTGATGTGTTTTTTCGATTTTAATTTGGTTTTGGCTGAAAATTTGTTACTTCAGAATAGGTTAAGTACAATGTGTTTATTTACATAGTTATTAGACAAGAAGTTGTTGAAGTATAATTATTGAATGTCATTTTCTGTATTCGAATATATGAGCTGTGACCAATCTGGCTTGTTAACCTAGAGTCTAATAATTTATGCTAGTGAATGTGAATACGTGGATCACATCCTGGTGTTTGGATGTGCTCTAATGGCACAACAATTACTTAATTTTAGATTTTTTAAAAAAAGGATGGAAATGATGTTTTCATTTACTAGTTTGTTGCTCTAAATGAAGCTTTTTAGAATACTCAATGCCGCCTGGAAACAGATAGAGTAATGAATTGCTAGGTTAATGGTCTTCTTGGATGCTTTCGGAAAATAATTTAGTTCATCAAATTTGATAGCTAATGAAGTTGATTGAAACATAGAAAAGTCTGATGTGAATAGCATTTAATATTAATTTCCAGGCAATCGTTATTTAATTCAATGCTTATTGTAGTTTATTGGTTGTTGATTTTGATTTATGAATATGAGAGATTGATTTCTTTTCTTTGTTTGCTTGTTTCTGTCAATTACTACATCTTTTCAAATTACAAGTTAAACAGACTTTAATGGATGGGTCATAGACTAATAACTTCTCTTTATTGTGATCACTGTCATGGTTATATAACTGGCAAAACCAGTTATATGATTGGTGGGATGCCATTGGCATGCTGATGGAAGATATATTTGGACAGGGCTTAAAATATTTGGTTATTAATTATTCAGCCTTTTTATTTACTTGTAACCACCACCATTCTAGTAACTATAGTAGCTTTTCTTCGTAATAACTTGAGCTTCAATAATATATAAGTTTTGGGATAGTAGTATATAAATTGAAGATGTCTATCAGAGACATCTTCTGGATGGGTCAGATCACTTAAAATGTTCTACTTAAGACATAGTTTATGCATTCAAAGTTTAATAGTGGGATCCAACCATTATATAATCCCTTGTTCTGTTGCTTGACCTATTGCCGGGGGCGGACCCACTTGAAGGTCAGAGGGGACTCTCAAATTTCGGGGGGGGGGGGATCAAGTATTGGTGTTGCAATTGAAGTAGTTTTTTTTGGATATATGTTATATATATTTACCTTTTCTAAATTAATTTATAAGAGCATATAGCTCAAGTGGTAATACGTTTGATTCCAACATAAGAGGTCAAGGGTCCCACAATACTCTTTATTATTAATTTTGATTTTTTTAACAACGGAAATTTAGTCCCACAAGTTATGATACTTATGAAGCTTAGATATATAATACTCAAGGTTCAAGAACTCGGTTTCGGTCTCTCATAATTTTATTAGTTTCGCTGGGTTTCGGTTAGTTTCGCTAATCTCGGTTCGAGTTTCCGTTTCAATGGTAATACAACATACATAAGTGTAAATATATTAAATACTTAAATTTATAGTTCTATATGATAAGACAATGATCTTAGTGTTTAAAAATCCAGCCATGATGCAAAATATATTGAAAAGTGTACTTGAATAAATATTAATATAGGGTTTGTGTTCACTTTTTTGTGGTTTTCTAACAACGAAGGTCTACAATGATCACAACGACAATGAAAATGGTATAAAAAACAAGTTTTTAAAGATTTCAGCCGAAACGATATTGTATGGTTGGTTTCGTATCGGTTTCGAGTTTCGTTTCGGCCTCCACCAAAACCGATATGAATAGACCATGTATCGATGGTTTCGGTTGAAACCTCGAACCTTGATAATACTGTAAAAATTATTATTCTCATATTAATATAACATTTAATTAATTATCAAATTGTGACGATATAAATGTACAATGTCATTGAGCATCTTTTAAAAAAATTGGTATTGCTTAATAAAATTATATTATGTATGGTTTCCGATGTGCCCTCTCTGACCAAAATTTCTGGGTCTGTCCCTTTCTATTGCTCGAATTTATTTAGCCAGATTAGAAAATTAAGCGAATTTTAGCTTTCTTAGATGTTATTAAGGAAGCTTGCATGACAAAGGGGATTTGCTCATACCGGGATCATCAGATATATGTCTGGGATGTGCCTTGTTGTTGAAATTTAAAACACTACTTTACCTGTCCTAGATGTGTTATTATAATTCTCATAGAACATGTGGCAACAACAGTAACATCAGCAAAGCTTTCATTGAAAAGAATACAAAATTGTCATTAATAATTTTGTGAATGCGGTCGAACTGATTTCATATTTAAAGTTGAATTTGGGCAATCCGAGTGATTTTGACCTAAGCCTAAAACTTCATTTACAGTAGAGCAGGACCTTTGTGTGTTTTATTCTATACTCCCTCCTCATTTTAAATGTCTTTTTTGTGATCTCTTTGTGTTTCAAATTAGTTGTCCTCTTACATTACAATAAGAAGGTTTGGGAATCTATCTCTATAATTAATGCAATTTAGATATAATTGCCGAAAGTATCTTAACTTTCTGAACCGAAGAAGCTCTTGTCCAAATCCCAATATGAGGATAATATAGAGATTTTACATTCTTATCATTTTATATCATAGTAAATCACGCCTTTTAATTTTTATTAATTATTGTGTTATGAGCCAAAAGAACAGTTAAAATGAAACGGAGGGAGTACATGTTTTAGATAAACAGTATACAACATATGCCCACACTCCACACTTTTCCGATCAATTTCATAGCATGACATTGTCCGTTTGCTTAATTAGGGTAATTCAAGGTAAGAGGCTTTTAGGTCACATCCCTAGTTATGTGTTTGGTTATATTGCAGCTGCTTCGAGCAGAATTACACATGATTTTACAATATCATAACACGTCTGCAGTCCTCTTCATCTTGAGCATCCTGAATATCATATTCTAGCAGACTTCTGGCAATGCCTCTGAGACCTTCTACATGACTATAGTTAGATCCACAATCAAGCTTCATACGTCCTACAAGTGTTAATTTATATATTTATCTCTTTTCTATTAACCTAGATATGTTTCAGGTTTGATTTGTACTTCCGAAAGAGCCCATTTGGTGGTGAGTATACTATCTTTGCTGGGCTGGAAGAATGCATTCGGTTTGCTGCCAATTTCAAATTTAAGGAGGAGGACATAACTTTCTTGTGTTCTGTCATGCCTACGTGTGAGGTATTTTTCAGAACTCATGCATCCAATTTGATTTCTAGGATTTTTTGTGTTGTCTAAAACTGTAATGATTTACAAACCTAGTCATCGTATCATGACAATGACTGAAATATCTTTCGTTTGTGTTATAAAAATATGTACATGGTGAATTATGAGTAATTACCTATTTTCATTGCAAATTCATAAGTTTGAAACATTTAAGGATATTATGAGGAAACCTAAGAATGTCTTTAAACACAGAATTAATCTTGTTCGAAAGTATCTTAAATTTTCAAGGGAAAAAAACTTCATATCCTAGGAACCAATTCATAACCCACACAATCTAAAGTGATAATCATTGGAAGAGAGTTGCATAAAATGATGCCAGATTCTATCTTTATCCCCACTGGAGGAGATGTCTACATTGTCTAGCTCCACCCCTGAATGGGATAGGAATCTAATCGATTTTATACTTTAAGCTTTAAAAGTGATGTGCTTGGTCTGTTTGAGATCTTCAATCATCATTTTAGGTATACAGTTTTTGATGTTTTGTATCACCTTGTTTTCAAAGAGCAATGTTGAATTGATTAGCTAACCTTTTTGTATTTCAGCGATGTATCCTATTTATTTGTGTATCTTTGGGCACTTGATTTGGTACTCTAATAATTACATGCTTGCTTGCTTTTGTTGATTGTAGTTCGAAAATTTATTCTGATTAATGGCGAAATGCTATCTTCCATAGTTTGTAATGTACACTTACCTAATGTTATTTTCTTTTTCTAGGATGCGTTCTTTGACTATCTCAGGGGATTAGACTGCTCTGATGTTGAGGTTTATGCTATTTCAGAGGGTTGTGTCGTTTTCCCAAAGGTGCCTCTAATGATAGTTGAAGGACCAGTTGCTGTGAGTACTACAAAATAATTGATACTTATGCTATTTGTGCCATCTTTCTCTATCTAGTGCTGGCTGAATATCTACTTCCAGTTCAATTGTGTCATAGGTGCTTCTATGTGTAGATAAAATTGGATTATTCGGTTTCCCTCGTTATATTCATTTCACAGACGTGTGTTCCAGGTGGTTCAACTTCTTGAAACTCCATTTGTGAATCTAGTCAATTATGCCTCATTAGTTACCACAAATGCTGCAAGACACCGATTTGTTGCTGGAAAGTCTAAAACTCTACTTGAATTTGGACTTAGACGAGCACAGGTGCCCTCGCAATTCATTCCACTTTTCTCATTGGGTTTTTATTTGTTTTAGCTGAAGAGCTATGTCTCATTCTGACTTGCAGGGTCCTGATGGTGGGATTAGTGCTTCGAAATACTGCTATGTTGGTGGATTCGACGCAACAAGGTATATTTTTTTTGTATATTCAGTGTCCTGTAGGAGTAGGCTGAACTCTACGTTAGAGTGGTTGACATCCTCTAATTGAAGCTTTTAAGTTTTATCATTAATTTTTTTATTTAATTGTTTGAAGTTCACTATCACAGCTTACACTTGTTATGCAGTGGTAATTTATTGTCGCAGCTTCAAAAAGTTGAGCATGTAAACCTTTTATTTGTGTGTGTGGGTGTGGGTGGGTGGGTGGGTGGGGGCTGCGATACTATAAGTTCTGGGACGCCAACGTAGGACTGCAAAAGATGGCTAACATGTGTATATTATATTTGAAAGCCAAAAGTTAAAACTGATATTTTTTGCTAATTGCACGGCCATGTTTCGGCCATGTTTATTTAGTATATCTGTGAGAGTATTGACTGTTTTGCTTAACTTTAATTAGAAACCAAGTTTAGTTTCTTGAGTATTGCATATGTATATACACATAAATCACATTAATTTCATCTAGTTTTGATAGGAAAATGGTATATGCACATTCAGTATTTTATCTGTTTTGTCCGATTTTTTCTCATATTCTCGAATACAACATACCAATTTTCAGTCATTTGCTTGCTTAGTCATGTTGGGTGATGAGTCTGATGACACTTTCTTTAACTTTTCTCAACAGCAATGTTGCAGCTGGAAAATTGTTTAACATACCATTGCGTGGAACACATTCACATGCGTTTGTCAGTTCGTTCATGGTGAGTGCCGCCAGTCCTGTACCAAGTGAGGAATATTTTGATGTTTTACCAAGTACTAAATTCGAAGCTTACAGTAGCATATTTATGCCTTTATTTTTTTTTTAATTTTGATTGCCTTCATATCAAATTTGAAGGATAGGTTTAGCTAGGCATTTTTATTCATTATGCTTGACTTTTCACAGTCAACGAACCTGTTAGTCAAGCCATCATTATGCTGTTGCATTTTTATCCTTTCGTTCCCTTAAAAAAATTATATTTTTTGAGCAAAAAAACGTCCTCCACTCTCATGAAATACCATTGCAATATCACCGGAGATATGATGCCCACGGAGATATGATGCCCACATGACGGTTCTCCAAAATCTAGACATGCTGTATATGCTTTGTTTATTAATCTAAATATGAGTAGCATAAATATCCATGTGTATGACTTTATGTTTTACTTTGAAGACCATTATAATTAAACACAGATGAAACATAAAAAGTTGGTTTTTTTCTTTAACCAAAAGAAATTCCAAAGACACATCTTATGCTTAGTATACTCAAAAAAATTAGATGCATTATTGTGTCTGGAGACTTCAGACAATTGATATGTGAATGGATACACGTGTCATATTTTGACACGAACGAGTTCATTGATTTCAGCAGGTTGAGAGCGTTCTAAGCATCACACGAATGTTGTCGTAGAGCCTTTAATGTTTGATTAAATTTGTCGTAAACATAGGGCTAGGTCCGCATGTCAGATTACAGTTGATGATTACAGTTCCGCATGCTTCGTGGCATTTATTTTCTTGCAAATACAAGGAAGTTGATTTAATTTCTAGATCAAGTGTTTGTATTGTCAACATTATGGTCTTCTTTGTAAAGCTTTTTTCTTTTTGCTTGTTTTGGTGAAAACATGCTAGAATTAAACTGTAGTGTCCTTGTATATAATTTTTTCTTGATGTGATTCTGGTTTTTGATGGAAAAAAGCTAATCAGTAACCTTATTTTGCTTTTGTTGTTTGATATATAAACAAAATGTTTACTTGTTATACAATTATTATTTAGTTACTGTTTCTATTTCTAGATTCTGCTGCATCCACAGATCTACTGATGCCACCTTCTTTTCTAAACTATTGCTGTTGTTCTATAGAGCCCTGATGAGATTGTAGACAAGACACTCCAAAGTTGTGATGGCTCGCGTACCTGTAAGGATTTCGTTAGTCTCGTGCAGGCCTGGCTAAGTAAACTTCAGGTATTAGTTTATAAGCCTGTGCTATCCTTTGGCTACCATAGATAACTGTGTGTTTTGTAAATACTCTTTTTTTAATTTTATTTTCATCATCTGCAATGTATTGTGTTAGATTCATTCTGGGTAGCAAACACAGACATGAATTGTTTGTGTAGAAAGAAGAACTGTACCAGAATTGGATTGTTCATTGTCTGTATTCTAGATGAAAAATCAGATTTGGCTGAGATTTGCTTCAGCTATCATTTTTCATATATAAATGTAGGGCTTTTTACCAAAAGCTCCTCCATACTTCGCTAATTACTAAAAATCCCCCTCATACTTCATATTTACTTAAAAGCCCCCTATACATTTAAATTACACTAAAAAAACCCTAACATGCCAAAAAGAAAATCTTTTTAGTATCTTCCATTACTTCGTTAGGAGGTTAACGATGGGCATCAATCTAGGGTTTTAGAACACCCCAACCTCTCTTCTTCTCTTAAAATTCCAAACATTTCCTCCAAATTAGCTTTAGGGTTAGGCTTCGATCAAAGATCTATCAAAATGATAATGAAAACTGGCACGCCATTCTCAACCTTCTTTAGCAACGAGCTTGTCGAATATCGTTGTCCCTTCAATTGCAAACTTCTAGTTAGTGGGCAAGCTTATTCGAAAGGAAAGCGATTCTTTAGTTGCGCTGAATCGCAATCTTCAATCAAGCGAGGATTTGGGCTCTTTTTTTAGAGAACGAGCTACCTAAATACCTAAAAGGTAAGAGAGTGGCTCAAGCTCAGGTTCCGACTCCATCTCCCCAACGGGACACTAACTTTGGATGGAAAACTAATGAGGGGGTCTTTTAGTGCAATTTAAATGTATGGAGGGTCTTTTAAGTAAATACGAAGTATGAAGGGGATTTTTAGTAATTAGCGAAGAATGGGGGGCTTTTTAGTAAAAAGTCCATAAATGTATGCATCATACATTGAAGTCCATGTTGATATGGTCCTATGGCTTCGGTGTCGCTGATATGTTGAGCACAAGCATCATGAAGCTTGATTTTGTGGAAGGTCATGTTAAAGGATCTATCAAGATGTGAGCTAGATAAACTATCTGGAATATTTACTTCACTCATGGGGCTGAGGTGTTAGACATGAATATGCGATTGGTAATGAAAAATGTAATGAGTTGTTTTATGAAATGGAGACCATGGGGTTAAGTTTGACAAGTATATGCAAAAAATGTTCATCGTTCATGACACAGCTTGAGGGGGAAAACCCCTTCAGAGGTGCGTGAGTACATACAAGCATTAGGCGGTCACAATGGAGTTAGAGAGGAGAGTAAACTAGTGAAGATTGATAAATTGAGTGGAGCATTAAAGTACATTCTCAATTAACCTATAGGCTCTATGCCGCCGAGATCAGGGATTGCAAAAAATTTGAGCCTTTTTCTTGAAGGCTTAGGAAATTCATAAATGATAAAATTTAAAAGTGCAAAATAAAGGCTTTCCCTTAGGAAAAACTGAATGTTGATATTACTTAAACTTGGTTACACACTTGACTTTACATGATTTAGTCACTGTATTCAATAGGTATTTTCATTTATGCCGCTGTTATGTTATAACCCCTTCCATGTTTTAGTGGACAGATTCATTTCGTGGTGTGTTTGGCGAGACAAATCAAAGTGAACTGGCTGCATTCATTTCATATGCGTTGGCATTTCCAAATGAGTTTCTAGCCCTTGTTGATACATATGATGTAAGTACCAGGACATCACAATCTCTTTAGATTTCTCTTGTTGTGGACGCATAATTGAAGGATACATATGCATGATGCGTGCATGCATGCCTAATTATACACATGCTCTTCTGCTCATGCATAACACACTTGGGCTTCATGTCACAAACTTATCAAGCATCATATTAAATAATGCCTTGACTCTGATTTTTTATTTTCTGACTGGGAGGGTTCATTCCAATTTGAATGTTCTAGTCTTTTGGCCTAAAAGCAGGCCTATGATTTGAAAATCATGATAATATGGTCAAAGTCAAAAGTGAAACCATAGTTCAGCACTCTAGACCTTGGACATAGGAAATTTCATGCATGCCAAACTATAGTTTCAGGTTTGTGAGGTACATACCAAGGTTCAAGAACTTGGTTTCGGTTTCGGTCTCTCGTAATTTTATTAGTTTCGTTGGGTTGCGGCTAGTTTCGCAAATCTCGGTTCGGGTTTCAGTTTCGACGGTAATACAACATACATAAGTGTAGATATATTAAATACTTAAATTTATGGTTTTATATTACAAGACAATAATTCTAGTGTTTAAAAATCCAGCCATGATGCAACATATATTGAAAAGTGTACTTAGATAAGTATTAATATAGAGTTTGGATTCACTTTTTTGTGGTTTTCTTACAACGAAGGCCTATAATCATCACAATGACGGTAAAAATGGTATATAAAAATAAGTTTTTAAAGATTTCAGCCGAAACGATATTGTATGGTTGGTTTCGTATCGGTTTCGGATTTCATATCGGTTTTTGTATGGTTGGTTTTGTATCGGTTTCGGGTTTCGTATCGGTCTCCACCGAAACCGATACGAAACCACCACGTATTGGTGGTTTCGGCCGAAACCTCGAACCTTGGTACATACACACACACATGCATATTATTTGGTTGGTTTGTCTTTAGTTATTCTGGTCGCAGATTGTGCTGATCAGACTTCCGCATGATCTTACGTGATGTGTTGGCATCTCAAGTCAATATCCTTGTAATTCATAAGGTGACACAAACCTATTTCTGGAGTCACTCATTTGTATGCTTCAGTTTTTATTTTAATACGCACTTTTCTGCTCAGTCCAGTAAATTCTCATATCATGTTAATTTTCTTTAATATTTTCTTATCATTGTCACAACTAATGCATCCATACTCGAGTGGATACATCTTGGTTATTGTTTTTTTGACAGTTTACAATAAACATTCCATTTATCAGGTTATACGAAGTGGAATTCCCAACTTTTGTGCAGTCGCATTAGCGCTTAATGATTTAGGGTAAGCTATGGGCCTTTTACATTGAGCTAATATTTACTCTGTCATCTGTCAGTTATGGTCACTGCTCTAATCTTGCTACATCCGTATTCCTCTGCAATATCATTATAAACTCCTTGATTTTCATTTAACCTCTATTACTACTTGTAAACACAAAACACATGTAAAATGATTGTTTTAAGAAGATGAAAGGACACCCAGAATTAATTGCGAATGGATGGGGTAAAGAAATGGCAGGATGTACCTGTGCTTTTGAAAGTATTCTAGCTCCACTCATAGAGAATAATTCTAGATAACTTCAGAAGTGTCCGAGCATAAAATTTCACTAAGAAATCCATCCAGCGGCTCATAATTTATATCATTCATTCTCATCATCGTTTTCCAATGAATGAAGTGTGTTTTACGATAGAAAAGAAACGCTTACTTTGTTGGCACCTGACGGATATGTTAAGCTGTTCAGATTATTTAGTATTCAAGCAGTTTAGATGTGGTCAAATTATTAATTTTTTGCCCACGGGAAAGTAAATTGCCTATTCTTTGTTTTTTCCGTGTGCAATGAAATGTTAAGGAACTTGTTTACACATTTTTTTTTTCTGAAGTTAAACGGTGATTGTACCCCCCACGTTTCATTAAAATCACTTAACGAAACAAGGATAATACGAGGAAAAAGAAGATGAAATAAAAAAGACAGACACAGTAAGCAAAAGTGCACAAAAGAACAACTAGAGGCCCGAACACAACAAACTGCGAAGCACACCACTACTCAAACTCACAGAGAACCACAACTGTCATCAAACATTCCTGAAGGACCCTCATTTATTAAAGGCTATGATTCAACAGTTCATCCTGCTTTAAACCCATAAAGTCCAGGTCTTTTAATAATTGGCACAAATATGAAGTCTGAGAGAAATCTAAACAAAAGATGCAACAAATAGACCAAGCATGATGAACTACCACCACCAGCAAGACTGCGATTAGGTATTACAAATCTGTAAAATCATATCGAAGCCCTCCAATCCTCGCTCCCCTACACTGACTGCGTTTTCCATCACTTTCGAATATCTCCATCATGTGTACGATCCTGTCACCTGCAGCCTTTCCTCCCTCTGCTTGCAACTTTTTCTTGCTTCTAGTCACCAACGACCCTGTCCAAAATTGCATGTAAGCTTCAGCACAACGTATAATCTGCATCATGGTTTTCTCTTTACTATTGAAAGTTCTATCATTTCTTTCAAGCCATATAACCAAACAATAGCAGCTAATACAATACAACCAAACTCATTTCTGACATCAATATTTGATTTATACCAAGCCCCCCGCATATGTTATAATTGATTCCGGATTATTTTTAAGATTGTATTTACTTAGAAACCACTTCCAATTTTTTTTGGATTCCTCACAAAAGAGAATAAATGATCTATTGTTTTGAGTTCCTTCGAGTACAAAGCACATCTGTCATTCTGTACCACTTTCTTTTGATAAGACTGTCTTTGGATAATATCTCGTCATTTAAGCTGTATTTTCACATGTCACAAAGCTTTGTAATAACCGTGTTCTAAACCTCCATGATTCATCAACTGATAAAAGGATTTTAACACCAAAAGAACCACTCCTCTCTATACCATGATATCATATAATCTGAGGTCCTCTAAACCTCCCAACGGCCGCCAATCATCAAGGAATTTTACTATTCCTTTTCTTAATCTAGCCTCTTCTGAGTTTAACTTTCTCTTGAACCTTGGCAACCATCAAGTACCATTCCATACCAAAGCTACTAAGGTATCAATATTCTTGGCCAAAAGGTATAATGGCAAGAACTTGTCACACAACACGATGTTCCAACACCACTTACCCTCCAAAAGCTAAAGATCTTCCATTGCCAATTGTGAACGCCGTTCCTGGAAAAAAGGCTTCTTTAACAACACTTATTCCTTTCCAAAAACCAAATGCTGATACCATATTGTTACCTCTAACATTCCATACCATGGACTTATTGACATAAGAACCCTTTATCGATTTAACTCAGTTGGCCTCCAGAAAATTGCATGATTGCCACCACCAACTACCTAAAAGCAACCTATTAATCTCTTTTATGTTTTTTATGCCTAGCTCCCTTGAGATTTTTCCTTTCCCACCCTTTCCTACTTTATCAAGCGATGTCCTGCTTTGGCTTTATCAGAATGTTTCCATAAGAACCTCCTTCTGATAATGTCGATTTTCTTGACCATCCACTCAGGCATCAAGTAAAAATGACATGTAATACGAAGTCATTGTCGAAATAACAACATTGAGCAAAGTAATCCTTCCTCCTAGAGATAATAACTTATCTTTCCAGCCTTCAAGTTTCTTCTGTGAATTGTCAATTAATTCGAACCAGTCATTGTGTTTCAAGGACCCTGGTCTGATAGGTAACCCTAGATATTTAAAAGGGAAATGTTCAACCTTACAATTGAAGACTTGTGATAGCCTATCTTCCTACTCCGGTTCCTCATTAATATATATCAACGAACTCTTACCGAAGTTAATCCCGAGACCTGACCATAATTCAAAACTGTATAAGGCTCCTTTAATAAGTACCGCTTCCCTCAAATCATTATCCCCAAAAATAAGAGTGTCATCCACATATTGTAAATTCACCATCACCATATTAACCTTATTTCACATCCCTCTCACCCAACCCACCTCTCGACTTCTATCTATCATTCTATTCAGTCCGTCCGCTACCAAACTAAAGATCAATGTTTACACAGTTATTACACGTTATGTTTTACTTTACTTCAATTGTCTCCCTTGCCCTACCTTGGAAACCAATTTCTTCTGAAGGCCCTTGAAATCATGATTTCTAACTATGTAGTATGTAAGAAAATTGCATGAACTTATTGTTCAAAACACCAATGATCGCTTAATGTTTTTCCCTTCTAATCGAGTTTTGGTGCAGGTATAAGGCTTCTGGAATAAGATTGGACTCTGGTGATCTAGCATATTTGTCTGTTGAATCTCGTAAATTCTTTCGTGCAGTAGAAAAGGAATTTGGTGTACCTGGTTTCAGTAAAACAGCTATTACAGCTAGCAACGACCTTAACGAGGAAACTCTTGATCACTTGAACAAGCAGGTATGCTCTTCGCAGTAGAGAAAAAGTGGAAAACACCCAATTTTTTTAATTCCTCAAAGGTCTTAGAGAAAATTTGATCCTTTGTGCAGGGACATGAGGTTGATGCCTACGGAATTGGCACCTATCTTGTTACATGCTATGCGCAGGCTGCTCTTGGTTGTGTTTTTAAACTGGTTGAAATAAATAATCAACCTAGAATCAAACTTTCTGAAGATATTACTAAGGTAAGCTCATGATTGAAAGCTTGATTGGCAACCATTGTTAGCTTAATATTATTTATTGTTATAGGTTTCAATACCATGTAAAAAGCGATGTTTCAGACTTTATGGAAGAGATGGATACGGATTAGTAGATATAATGACGGGGGAAAATGAACCACCACCTAAGGTATGTGATTTTTGTTTTTGTTTTTGTGGGTGTTTTGGTTCAAGCTATATCATAAATCGATTTAGATTTGAAGTACATCTAGAATGGGGGGGGGGGGGAGACCCTCCTATGGCGTCGGAAAAAGTCAGCCCTCCACCATTTTTTTCCAACGATCGGCAGCGTCCATCTTGATATCCATTGTCTAAGATGTGATTACACACAATTTCATGCAATTCTAACACCTTTGCACCATTGATTTAGTGATGAAAAATGTTTTGTTATTCGAAAACCGTCAATTTTGCATCCACTAAATCAATGGTGAAAAGATGTTAGAATTGAATGAAATTTGGTTTATATACATTTTAGACATAAATGAAGATGAAGGATGTTAATTGTCAAAAAAAATGGTTGAGGGTTGACTTTTGACTGCCACCATACGAGGAATTCACTCCGAGGGCCTTTGTCCTCCATTGTTTATACACACTCATGCATATAACTCAAAAGTTTTATGTTTAACCATTTATGATTCAACCGTCTTATAATAATAGCTGTACGATTCTCTGAGAACGACCAGTATGTTGAGCACTTTCATCTTATATTTCCTCCACTGCTGAATGTTGGGAAGATGATTTTTATCCTGGTCATGATGGCATTTTTTTTTTATGTTGAGTGGTAAATATTCATCGAGTTTATATTTCATATACGTCATATATTGTAGGTAGGAGAGCGTATTTTGTGCCGCCATCCATTTAATGAATCAAAGAGGGCTAATGTCGTACCACAGGACGTAGAGGAACTTCTGAAGTGTTACTGGGCTGGAAAATCAGGTAAATTTCTGCTATTATTCTTTACCTTTTTGGGAAAATTGCTGAACAGTTTCTCAACGTTTCAGCATTCTGCACTTTAATATCCTAATGGCTTTTCCCTGAGCTTTAATACCCTAAAGTTCAAAATTGCACTTTAATACCTGGACGACTATAGCGACAGAGAGGCAAGACCTTCCTATCTCTAATTAAAATTGGTAAAGATTTTTTCTTTGTACAAATCCTTTTCTCCCTTCCCCAAAAAATTACATGTTGACCTTGGTGATGTTGAGGGCTTGACGATCAGGCATTTCCTTTGGCCACTTGGTGTTTTTTTTTGTTTTGCTGGGGGGGGGGGGGTTGTGGTTGTTTGTGTAGAAGAACAAAAAAAACCTACCCTGCAAAATTTTGAGTTTTTTTCCCCAAGTTTTTGATGTGGGGTCCTTGTTTGTAGCGCATCGAAAAGGCCTCTAAAATTTGAACTTGTATGTCTTTTGGATATGTTTTTTTTGTGTGTTTCCCTTTGATTTGGTGATTTAATGTGCTCTATATTTTTTGATTAAATGGAGGTAAACACCCCGTGCTTCAATAAAAGATAATTTTTACGAAATTAAAAGGAAGAGAGGACAAGCAAAAGCATATAGAACCACAGGTCTTAGGGGAACAAACCTCGGCAAAATAATCAACTTCATGTCATAAAAAGTACAACCTAGTCTACGAAAGAACCATAGTCTGACTCAGCCCCTCATGTCTCTCTATCCATCTCCTCCCTACCATGTCTTGAAACATCATCCAGAAAAGCTCGATGATCAGTGGGTGGGGCATGTACCTCCTCTTTCATCATCTCTCGCAGCTGTAATAGGTCAGCTTTTGTACCCTGGGAGTAGCCAAACCTGCCCAGAGCAAGATACTAGTATCAGTTTGACAGACCATGCTAGAGATAGATTTAGTTACTGCATTCAAAATTCTATTATTTCATTCATTCCAGACTATCTAGCAAATCACACAAACGATAATGCCCCAAAAGAGAAGATTCTGTCTCCCCTCATTTCTGGATCCCTATGATCCCCAAAGATCGTGGAGTGAGGATGGCATCGCACCCTCTTCCCTATACCTAGTGAACCTACCCCAAACGCAGGATGTGACCTCACAAGAGAGAAATAAATGATTGATTGTTCGTCATTGTTACCACACAGACCATATTCAAAAGGGTCTGTCCATTTCCTCCTTTACTAACTAGTTAAAACATAATTTCTAAATAGAAGCTAATTGAACACTCTGACCAATGTTTAAAATAGTTCGCTACGTGGCTTGCTATTTTGTGCTACGTAGTGTAGCTTAACCTATTCGCTACGTAGCGTAGCTTAAGTTTTTTGTCAATTAGTTTACATTTTTTAACAAATAGTTACGCTACGCTGCGTGTACGCTATTTTTACATAAGAGTTTCTATTTAGGTTTTTAAGGTTTTAGTATCTAATACTAAACTATACAGAGACACGGTCTTGTCGAATTCCTAACCTCTCAATTTGAAATCGAATTTAGTAGACATATTTCTCAAATATAGACTATTTGATTGATTTTCGATACATCTAATATTATTGTGAATCATATATATGAACTTGAGGATTGAGAACTTAGAAAATAATGTCGTGTTACTTATTGTTCTATGTTTTCAAGCTAATTATATATATATTTTAATGATATAATTTATTGTAAATAAGATCATGAGAATAATTATTATTAATAAAGTAATAATTCATGTAGTTTACGCTCTGTGCAACGCTATTTACGCTTTTCTCTATTCGGCAGTAGAACATTATGCTGTAAATTATAGCTATTGTGAACATTGACTCTGACCTTATGTGGAACCTTCACTGTCCACAAGTGTTTACTCTCGTATTTTTGACACCCCATAAGTTATAATCTTATACATCGTTTTAACATAGAACTAGTGGAAGACGGCCATCTCCATGACTGTATGCCCTGCCTTTCATTATTAGTTGCTTCCATGCATCTAGATAGTCTATGAGTAATCATCTCTGCCGACAATCCCGACGGGACAATGCTCTGCTGAAGGAAGGCCACTATTTCCGTTGTTTCCACAGACTCGTACCCCACAACCCAAGTTTCTTATTGCTTTAGCGAGCTCAAATAAGTTTGGGAATTTTTCCTGAAGTTGTGTACCACCGCACCAATAATTTCACCAGAAGTTGATAGCTTAACTACAACCTATTGTATAGGTAGTCCCTCTGAAAAACATATCCCTAATTGAGCTTACTCCTTTTCAGAATCCCAAGGAGTAGCTCGAGTTTGCCCAAAGTGTTGATTACTCCATATTGATTTTCATAAGCTGCTTTGATAGTATTAATCCAACCCATCTTCTTCCATTACGATCATCTCCACCACCATTTTACCTTTAGAGCCCTATTCATGTCTTTGAGGTCTTTAACGCCCAGTCCATCTTCCTTTGGTCAAGATACATGTTTCCAATTAACAAGGTTGTACCCTTTTCTCCCTCCTGAATTACCTTTCCACAGAAATCTCCTTTTGAACCCATCTATTTTAGTAATTACCTAATTAGGTAATAGGTAGAATGACGTATAATAAATCGGAAGTTAGGGCAATACCGAATTAATTATGGTTAGTCTCCCACTTAACGAAAGGTATGTTGCCTTCTATGCTTCTCGCCGCTTCTGGAAGCATTCAATTAGAGGCATCCAATCTACCTTCTTCAATGAACCCGCAGTTTGAAGAATTTTCGAGCTCGGTCTGGCTTCATAAGGTCTAAGAGCAGAATTGTTGGGCCAGTATATGGACCCTCCAATATCGGCCCGTTCTGCCCACCAACCAAGTCCGTTTTGTTTGAAATAGGGATGTCAGCAACCGTTGCCGTGGAAGTTCTCACGAAGGTTCGGGACCAGGTTCATGCCGCGTGGTCAATTGGGTGTGCTGGCCCCACTGCATGGTCCAGACGCGTGGTCACATGGGCTTCACGTCTCACTGTGGCGTCACCCTTTGTCCCATGGAGACCCTGACTTGGGTCCAATTTTGGCGACATGTCACTCTTGTTGGTGCACATGTAAAGTCCGAGCCATTGTCTTTTCCCGCATGAAGGGGTTCTTCTTCCTCGAGTTTTTTGTCGTATTCTACAGAGCTCAAAATTCGCGCAGTTGATTCTAGACCTTCTCCGGCCATAACGGCTGAAAATGCACCATGGCCACTTTTTTGATAGACTCTACTCCCTCGTTCGCGAAAAGCAATTCAAGAACTTTCCTCGCCAACGTTATCTTCCTCGAACGTGGAATGGTGTTACTCCATTGCATCCGATATGAATCCTTGTTGTCTCATTTGTTTCAAGCGACGCTTCTTCAGTCATACGATCGAACTCGAGGAGAATACCGAATTCTTTCACCAACTCCTCAAAGGTCCTCCCAGACCAGCAGTGTATAGGGCAATTGTCGATACAAAGCCATACCTTAGCCCTTTGTTTATGAGGCTTTGCCTGCTCATAACCAGTCCAGTGAACCGAATCCCTGTGAATCATCATTAATGCTGGAAAAATGAGAGATGTTTGTTAGAGCCTCTGCCATCGGGAACAGTCAAATAACCCCATGGGTAGCCGTCGCAACACCCAATTAGGCACTTGAATGTGTCGGAGAGCCTACAAAGTTTAGACATTACTCGGTTTGCCGTTGGCGATGCACTTTAATGTGCTCTATTTGATTTGGGGATTTTGTGTGCTCTTTTACGGTTTTGATGTGGGTCTTGTTTGGAACCTTATGTGCTCTTATTACTACAATTTGTGTACATTTCTATTTGGCCAAATTATACTAAACTGCCCTTAGCTATGAGCAACACTTGAGGGAGCCAACTGTAATAATTGTTAATTGTAGTTCAGTGTAATCTATCCATCCATAACCGTCACTTTTTTGTCAAAAGTTAAATGAAATGTCACCATAAGACCTCTATACTAATTTTTTTCCATTATTCTTGCTGCTTAAAGATAAAGAGAGAGAAGAACTGCCTCCATTGAACAAGATCAGAGCACGATGCACGCAACAGCTGGAACAAATGCGACCTGATCACATGAGGAGATTAAACCCAACCCCTTACAAGGTCAAGAAATCTATATAGCTCCTAAACTACATGAATACTCTGCATCATAACCAAAACTTAACATATCTCTCGCTCTTAAACAGGTGAGCGTGAGCGCCAAGCTGTACGATTTCATTCATTGTCTATGGCTCAACGAGGCACCAGTCGGCGAACTGCAGTGAGTAGGTACATATGAAGGTAGTTTCACCGGTTACTTGTAGGAATTCCCATTATTTTATAAAATTAATCAGATATGAGAGCGTAAAATGTGTATCAAATGCCCTTTTGTTAGCTATCCTCGTTAGGTAGGTTGTGGAGGATTAGATTATCATTCAATTCATTCAAATAAACTTGTCATTTAGCAAATTTGACACCCAAGTTTCTCAATCATCAGTTATTAATATATCTGTTGATTACTTCTCATCATTGTTCATTAGCTGATTGTTGTTGATTGATTCTTTTCTTAAAGGCATCAAAAATTTGTGCTTTGTTGTTTAGGATGAGATTATATATTAGGCTTGTTCATGATTCTCAATATAATTTTTTGAAATAAATGCTTTGTCATATAGCAAATGTGATCATTTATTAATTATATGTGTTGATTACTTCTCATTGTTTATTAGTTGATTGGTCTTGATTCTTTTCTTTTTAAGGGCATTAATTTCAATGTTTTGTTGTAAAATCCTTGATACTTTTATGTTGGTTCGTTATTGTTTAGATTTTTTTAGACGACTATTCAATTCATTCAAGTAAAGCTTGTCATCTAGTAACTTTGATACACAAGTTGCAGAATTATCATTTTAATGACGACTTATTTCTCATTATTGTTCAATAGTTGATTGGTATCGATTCGTGCAAAGAAAGTTCATGGTTCTATAAATCTGTAGATAATTACTAAATTCATTCAAGTGACCTTATTTGCAAATTTGGTACCTGAGTTTTACAAGTTTCATTTATTAGTCTGACAAATGAATTATCATTATATCGTTCAATAATTGATTGGTATTTGATTTTTCTTTTAGCGATTCAATTTTTTTAGGGTAAAAATCTATTGTTTTTGCTTGAGGGTTTTTTTTTAATAAAATATTTTATTTTACGTTTTTATTTATCTCAAGAGATTGTAGGGGATCATGTTGGACCACAATAATGAAAACTTATATGCACTGTAATTTTACAGCTAAAAATGGGTTGCATACTAGAAAGAGGACAATGCTACTTGTCATAAATTTTGTGTGTCAATGACATCAAATATTTGCTGTGTTTGTTGCATAGATAGAGACATGAATAGGGAAAAGATGTGAATGATATAGTTTCTCTTGTTTCTTGTATTGTTAGTAGGGCAATTACATGAAACACCATCAACCCTTTTCAATTATGCTAAAACATCAATAAACCTAAAATAAACCCTACTCCATTAAATTATCATTTCATATGCAAACGCTGGTTAACCGAACATGTGCCTCTTATGTGAGTTTATAACACGCAAAATACCTCTATGGTAAGTTTGGAGGATGATGCCCTGTGTGGCAATTCGGTAAAAAATCATGTTTTTTCCCGCAGCACTGCAATAGTGTCAAAATGTAAAAAATATAGATTTTTGGTTGTAATTGTATTCTTTTAATGTTTGATGTGATCTGAAGGAAAAAAGGAAAATAATAATAATAATGGTGCTTTTTTTTTGTAACTTAAATTATTATGGATGAGGATTGGTTGCTGATCTCATAAACAATGTCAAATTACTAACAAAATCATTAGTTGTTTTCACTAACAAAACAGAGGATAGCCATGTAAATTTTGATGACCATTAGATAGATATATTTAAATGGATTGGAGCCAAAATAATATCCATACTATTGGATTCAACGTTTTAGATTTATTGAAAATCGAAAACAACAGTCGAGATTCGAGATTTGTGTGAAACAGAAGATTTTATGTATTGGTGTGTCCTACGTGCTTTGCATGTATGATTTGTGATGAGATTTCTCCAGAGTATTCCAGCTATTGTTTTTCACATAACCGTGGCTCTTTTTCCTATTTTAAATGATTTACATTTTAAGTTGAAGGGTCCACATCCAAAGTTTGTAAAATTTTCTCATCATCAGCTTAGGTGTCTCTTTCTTCCTATTAAATTTAATTATACTCCCACCGAAGAAGACAAAGATAGCCCAGTTTACGAAGATTCTTATCTTGATACCCATCAAGATAATTGGGAATTGGGAAAACTTAAAGAAGAAAAAAATGAAAAAGGGAACTTGTTTCAAAAACCTATTGTCATTTTTCTTTTCGATTATAAACGATGGAATCGTCCATTAAGATATATAAAAAATGATCGATTTGAAAATGTTGTACGAGGGAGCGATTATATATTTTATTTATACGAGTGTATACAGCCTTTTGATATAAGCGGGTTTCATCAATAAGAGTCGAGACTTATGGAGGTTTATCCCAATTTATATTTTATGTCCATGCACTTTTGTACACGGGCTTTTAATATTAGTAGGTTTCATCAATAAGACTCGAGTCTTATGGAGGTTTATCCCAATTTACATTTTATGCCCATACAGTTCTGTGGTTGTCACGTAGATCGTACAATACATGTAGAGCTAATCTCTCAGAGGCATGTAGACGGCTCTTTCTCAGATGTGTTATTAATTACAAATCCATTTTATTTATGTGAGTGTACGCGGGCTTTTGATATAAATAGGTACCATCAATAAGACTCAAGCCCTATTGTTTGTCCCAACTTATATTTTATACCAATACACTTTTTATACTTTGATGCTTTATTTTAGAAAAAATAAGTATCCTTTTTCTTTGAGTCGATGTGTTAAGACTCTTAATTGAAGAATAACTTGTAAACAATTAAAGACAGCTTTGTCTCTGCTTGCTTGTTTAGTTGTCCCTGTAATCTCTGTTGGCCCGCGCAGCCGTGGCCGTGGAGGAGACGGAAACGAAAGCAAATTTTTTTTTACGAGTACCGGACAAGCAAACCTAAGAATTCCACTCAAACACCATAAACTAGTGTTTGACGAAACTTCATGTTTCAAAACCGAGAACTTCATTTTAAAAACCCAGTTTCTGTTCCAAATATTTTTGGTCTCTAAATTTTTTTTAAATAAGTGCAGAATCTTACTCTAGACTAGATAGTGACACATGGTGGTCCAATTATTTTGTTTTTGCTTTCGCCTCCGCGGAGCGGATCCCAACATGGTATTAAAGCGAAATCTAGGACAAATCAAACAATATTCTTGCCGGCCCAATCACAATGAAAACGAGCGGATTTCATCATGATTGGGCTGGCGAGAATATTGTTTGATTTGCCCTAAATTTCTCTTTTATACCATGTTGGGATCCGGCGCCTACGCCACAGAGGCCGCAGGCGAGACGGAAGCGAAAACAAAAA
Organism: Agapanthus africanus; assembly: GCA_030015575.1. NCBI lineage: Eukaryota > Viridiplantae > Streptophyta > Magnoliopsida > Asparagales > Amaryllidaceae > Agapanthus > Agapanthus africanus. Next base: position 428,912,608 of record CM057347.1, on the reverse strand, counting down.
CCTTTTGCGGGCACCGGACGCGTAAATCCAAGAATTCGATCTAAACACTCTAAACTAGAAATCTAAAACAGGTTTGAGAAATACAACCTTTGTCGCGTGTCCACCCAATTGTGAAAGACCCCTCCGAGCTCGTAACCACCGGAATCACGCTTGAGAATTGACCACCCTTGCCGAAGACGATCCATCCGAGGGAACACGGAGGAGACTCAAACCGACGACCCAAAGTTGCTAGATTTGGATGGTCGGTTACGTAGGAATACTCCACTAAATTTTTCTCTCTAGAATCTTGCTCAAATATGAAAGTAAGAAGAAGGAGAAGATGAAGCATGGAGTATAAGCCATGGAGTAAGTAAGAAAAATCATAAAGTGATGAGAGTGGGCATGGCTTGATTTTTATCAACCATACATGAATATTGCACCCAGATGATTTAATCATTTTAATAAGAATAAAGCCATACCACTCTAATCTTGTAGCCATGCTTCATTGTCTTTTACTTTCCACCTCATATCCTTTTTATTTTTCTAAATAGAAAAATAAATATGAGGTCTTTTTCTTCTAGAAGTATTGCCGTACAAATACGGAACACTTCACATGATATATGTGTCGCTACATATACGCGTATCTGTATAAAAATACGGATAGCACCAAAGAGAGAGAATAAAAAATGAACAATAATACTAAAATACATGTATCAAAATATATATATAAATTATTAAATCAAAACCTGATTTAATAATCCGGCTTAATCCTAAGCCGGCTAGTATTATCAATCGTCCGATTAAAGTCCGTGTATCGCGTACACGTATTTAATCGGACCCCCTGCACGTACCACCGTACGGCTTCTACATCTGTCGCCTGAACCGGGAAAACCCTCTGTGTGGGACTCTAAAGACTCGATAATACGCTGACAGTGGGTTTAACTACAAGCACGTCAGTGACACTAGCTGTACGTAACGGCTACCCAGGTAGTTGTCGAAAGGGGGTCGACAATTAAGTGCGTCCTTGCCCTACTGAGCCTGAATGTGACAATCTCCGTACAGTCTGGTCTTTTCGTAAAAAAGTATCGTATATTTGGTCTAGAGGATGGATAACGTCAGACCCCTACTAACCCTGAGTCTAGTTCATCACCAACTGAGATACTACTGATTAACTATCGGTAAATCTCTCCTACCGTGGCCACAGATTTCTGGCGATAGCCAACTGAACACAGCGCGATATCGACTCCTGATACCAGGAGAGACGAATCCCTGACAGTCGACCACTGCCTCCATTGGGCTCGGGACTGTACCCAACTAAAACCTGTTTACACGCCTCTTTTGAGCCGTGGTAGGGTAGTAATCAAAGCACAATGGGAACTCACACGATACAAATAACGACTTTAGGTCAAATGACTAATCTGTACTTATGCCACCTGAGAACTTCCATCTGACGATAGGTATAATATCATCTAGAAGTTCTCGGCGAGTCTGTCCAGTGTACTCACATTCAGTAAGCACCTGTATACAATCTTAGGTGACATAACACCAATGACTTGTGAGATTGGCAACCACCTCTCGCCGGGGTCTCGAAACTATACACTGGTCTACTCCGGAATATCGATACCCAGTCTCGATACTCCCACGATTAGGAACATTTAAGGATATGCTTATAAACCACCCAGCTCTCACGTATTTGATCGCTATCATAATGCTGGTAGTCAAGCAAGAATCTTACGGGCTTCATCATTATATATTTTATGTATTAGCGACACGTAATAACAAATAAACGTGTACACATCAATGATAAAGACAAACCAGATAGCATACAATCATTTCGAGTAAGATTGTTCTACCTGTATAGGTGCTCTCTCAATTATCATGATCACTTGTCTGCAATTACAATAATTGCCTTGAGGACACTATATCCAACAATCTCTACATATTTATTGGAAAATGGCATGCTAACTTGGTGGTTGGTTTCAATGTAAATGTTAGTTAGAATGTCATTAGCATCCCCAACAAAAGTATTTAAAAATTAAATACAGAATTAGAAGTTAGATCCCAAATTTATTGTCTTGGAAGAAAAATACTTTTTGTACCGGCCATTGGGGCTCATGTTTAACCCTATCAGTACCCGAACCAGTTACTTTTCCTATGCCCCTAGGCTTGTTGGAAAAGTAGGTCTCGTCTTGGAATAGCCTTCACATCACTTGCTCTGTGTGTGCGTGCTTTTATATTTAACAATTTTTTGAAGGTTTTTTGTAGTTATTCTTAAAGATTTGAGCAAATATTAATGAATTATTTTTAAAAATATAAATTTTCTGAAAGTTACAAGAATACTACTTGCTATGTGTCTTCCGAAGAATTACATTGAAAGCTGTTTTTGTCTGGATAGATATGAAAAATGTGCAAGATGTTGCAAAAAAAAAAAAAAGATTTAAGAGTTGCATATAATTTCTCCAATCTCAACATTCAAACATTTGTGAGAAGAATTTTTTTAAACCTTTTGACTTTTTAATTGAAAAAAAGGAAGAAAATGACACATTTCCCTTCTGGGTTTGGATTATAACAGTAGAGGTAAAGGATTGTTACCTAATGTCATAGACCCCTGGTAAATGTATCAGTATAATTTATAAGACTTATATCTACTAATCTAACTAAAATAGAGGGCAAGATTTAAATTAAATCCTATTTTAGGACCGTCTTAAAGGAAGAACTGTTTGATTTAACACATGCATAACAGATGCACGGTTAACCTTTTCACTAGACGATTGCAATTCCACCGAATAATTTGAACACTTGTCGTGTATCAGTCTAACAAATTGTAGAACAAGATACGTGTATACTGTGAAGAGACATCACGCGGAATATTTTTGTCTCCTTCCCTGAAAGATAAGCATGTAAATCTCATGTTATACGGTAAATCAAAATTTGCTTTGTTGTCTCTTGATTTAGACAGGAGTAAAATATAGATGGTTGACAAAATTATCTTAGAGCTTATTATATCTTTTTAATCAAAAGCCAAAATGGAGGGGGAAAAAGCCCTGGGAGGCATCCAAAGATATCTATTGTTTCTTCATATATCTCTACAAAGCCTACTTTGAGGATCCAATTATAATAACCACCAATATATTTTTGTGCCTCGACATGTTCTCTACAAAACCAATGTGGGGACAAGGTCCAAGCTAAAATAGTCATTAAAACAAAGGTTGTGAATGTCATTAAATTCCACTTAATTTCATGCATAAAAAAGTTACCCAATTGCACTTTTATAATAATTTTGGACTTGAATCTTAAAGAATGATAATCGTGCACTACAACAAAGTTGAGACTGAGATTCTTATTGACTTCTTTAGGAGTTGGAAATGATTAATCATTTGATCAGAAGATTAGACTTTATAATTAATGGAGAGAAGACACCCCCCCACCCCCCCACCCCCCCAAAAAAAAATCATTTTTAGCTACAATTATAAGCCCAATTATTTTATTTTGCTCTCAATCTCTTATTGTTAGTATCAAATTTCATATACAAAAAGCTATAGAAATTGAAAGGTTTATATATTTCTAACTTCTTAATGATCAACTTTCAATTCTTTTAAGCCAGAAAGGAAATATAAATGAAAGAAATGCATGGATACATAGATAGAGCTGAGGGAAAAAAACATGCAGCAGCTTTAGGGGTTTCGAATTTATTGATGAATCGATTTGGATAGGTAAGAGATTTGATCCATTTTAAATTTGATAATCCGTATTTGTCAGGAATAATTACATAAAAAAATATCATTAAAGCACAAGTATCTATTTCTGCTGATTAAAAGGGAAAATTGCAAAATTTGCATAAAATAACCCACATGCGGTTGAGTTATATATATAAAAAAAAAAATTGCTATACCAAGATCACTAAAATTTTAAGACCCTAGAACACTGATTCAGATACTAAAATAGTGAACTCTTATATATAAAGCAATTGGTTTTGATATGATAATGAAAGATTAGATTTGATCAAGACATTCGTATGTTGATCTTTATCACTCCAAAAGATCATGCTTAAAGAAAAACCAACAAGTTGTAGTAGATATTATATTCCAATGGTTATAGAGGTACTTTCCACTCTTATTCTCCGAGGTGAGCAACAGGGGGGACTTCAAAGGTACGAGGATAAATCACCACGCACCGTCGATCTCGCATTTAATGTTTGCAGATGATTTGATGATATTCCGAGAAGCATCATTTCGAAATTTGGAGGCAATTAAACATATCCTTCATCCCTACTCGCTTTGGTCGGGACATGTAATCAATTTCTCAAAATCTTCTATTCTATTCTGTTCTCTAGAAATCTATCTGCAGAGTCCAAAAATGAACTTGCAAGTATCTTGGGTGTGGAATTAATGACTAAAAGTGAAGTCTACCTCGGAGCTCCATTGCTCCCCAGAAGCAACTCTATATCGGCGCAGAAATTCTTAGTTGAAAAGGTGCACAGGAAACTAAATGGATGGAAAGCTTCTCTTCTTGCTCATGCAGGCCGAGACGTTTTAATAAAAACATCATTAGCCTCAATTCCCACATATCATATGGCTTTAAGTAAAGTTCCTCAACAACAACAAACAAACAACAACAAACAAACAACAACTGAGCCTTTTATTCCAAGCATATGGGGTAGGCTATATGTGTAAGTGCACGGCAGCGCTCCGGCCGTCAATCCGACGCCAGAATGCGGAAACGAAACTTTTACAAAACTTGTAAACCGGCGCTACCACGCACTATAAACCAGGATCGGGCCATTAACCTACTCCTATCAAACTAGAGAATGGGTAGAAAGCTATACCGAGCGATCCGTGTCCTTCGGTCTTCGGCCTCCATCCCGATCTTCTCGCAGAATCTCCGGTCTTCACCTCCTCGTCGGAAGGAGCACCACATCGCCAGGTTCTTTTACGGGCTTCCATCTCTGGACCGAGGCAACTCGGGCACGAAATTGGCGAGTCGACGTGTCCAAGTATGCTGTAGGCTAAATGTAGAATACTGGGTCTCATGGGGTTACTAGAAGTTGCCATTTTTTGTGGAGGAATGAGATGCAAGATTTTTGTTGAGCTAAGGGATTTTGTGCAAGCCAAAAGAGATCAAAATCCCCCATAAAAATTTTGGACAGCCCTATTAAGGAATGGCCGGCCAAGCTCATACAAAAATGAGAGAGGAGAGAGAGTGGATCAATAATATAAGAAAGAATGATGAGTGATGATGAGAGAATAAAATGATCACAACAAAATTCCACACTCATAAACAACCATCTCACATCTCATCACAAAAGTCAAGCAATGATGATGCACAATCATGAAGCAACCATGTGGCACTAAAAGTCTTCCCCATGCATAATTGCAAATAACCCCCTCCATCAAAATTCAGCCAAAAAAAGAAACAAAGGAAAATGGCCGAAACCGGAAAGCAAACTGGCAACTTCAGAAAAACGATCCCGTAATAAATTACAGGAAAAACCCGCGACTGTATATACATACCCGCATTTGTATTCCGACCGAATACAAATACAATGAGACAAAATCTACACTGTACAATACTAGGATCCGGCTTAAACCAAAGCCCGCTAGTATTATCCGTCCGATCATGATCCGTGCAATACCGCACGTATACGATCGAACCCTGTCATATATCCATACGGCCTCTACAACGTTTCGCCCGAAACTTGAGAAACTGTCTGTGGGGGACTCTAAAGACTCGTCAATACTTTGGCTGTGGATTTAACCACTAGCACGTCAGAGGTATTAGCCATACGTAACGGGCTACCAGCTATTGACCAAAAGGGACGTCGATGAGCGAACTCATCCTGACACCCTACTGAGCCTGTCAGTGACAATATCCGTACAGTCCGGTCCGTTCGTCTATGAGCATCGCATGGCGGGCCTAGGGGGTTGGTAAAAGTCAGACCCCTAAAAGCGGTACAAGTCGTGTCGGAGTGTAGCCCAGAACACCCTGAGATACTACTGGAATACCTACCAGTAAATCTCCTGCCTTGGCCAAGGACTTCGTGTAATGGCTCTCCTAGACACAGCGCGACCTCACCCCCAATACCGGGAGAGACGAACCCCTGCCGATCCGCTCACTGCCTCCATTTGGCTCGGGACTGCACCCAACTAAAACCTGTTTGCACGACTCTTTTGAGCCGTGGTAGGGTAGTAATCAAAGTACAGTGGGAACTCACACGAGACAAATGACGATCTCAGGTCGATGAACTAACCTGTACACATGTCACCAGGGAACTGCTATCTGACGTCTGGTATAATCCCAACTAGCATGTTCCCGGCGAGTCCTGTCCGGTGTACTCATAACCCAATGAGCACCTGTATACATCTTAGGTGAACCAACTGACACCAGTGGCTTGTGAGACCGGCCACCACCCCTCGTCGGGGTCTCGACTGTATACACTAGTCTACTCTGGAGTATCGATGCCCTGTCTCGAAAACTCCCACGACTAGGGATCTTTTAAGGATGTGCTTATAGACCCCATCTCCCACGTATATGATCGCTATCATACTGCTGACAGTCAAGCAAGAATCCTAGGAGCTCTATCAACGTGTAATAGCGACCTGTAAGGTCACCTAAAGCAGTACACGATGATAAAGATAAACCAGATAGCATACTATCATCTTGAGTAAGACTGTCCTACCGGTATAGGTCCTCCCTCAATCATTGCAATCACGTGCCTGTGATCCAATAATTGACTCTGAGGGCACTATCTCCAACAATCTCCCACTTGCACTCAAGGCTAATTATTGCGATGTCGCATACTCACAGCCCGTGTGATACCGAACACCCAACTTCTCTACTAGTCAGTCTCACAAAGCTCGTTTGCGAAACTATTGCGTTCGAGGAATAGCCTCAGTGAGTGGATCCGCCCTGATGTTTCTTTCTATGTCTCTCTTTATTTCAAGTTCGCGGAGAAAGCCATCTTCCGAAATGAGCAATACCTGTCTTAGAATATATTTGGATGTCTGATGGGACCTAGTTCAGAAATGAACTCCAAATCCAAACTTCTTAGACTGTATCGTCAACTGAACTTAATCAGTATCCTGCGTAATGCCTCCCTCAGTGTCCGCTTGGATCACCTGTCCAAAACACTGCCCCTCGTCAGAGGGAAAACTATAACTCTGACAGTCACTCTGTCATCCAAGTCACCTTGGAAGCCTGGAATGATAACTGTATCCCGAATGAGGCTGTCGTTATCATATCCCTAGAACATCCACTTATGTTCTAAAACTGCTTCCGAACGTTTCTCCAGGATTGGGTCAATATCAACTTATTGCATCTACTGCAAAAAACATCTGGTGTGGTACTTGACATCTCATGATTGACTCAATTGCATAAGCAAGTGATCTGCCAATCATGCACATCCCTCTCCCCTTTAGTCTGTAAGACACCTTTAGAGAGGTGACTCCATCACCTGCAGGTACACTACCGTTCCAGGAGTCGTCCTTTCTAAAACACCTTTAGAATGCTGTTTAAGTATCCTGATTGGGAAACTACCTAAATGTAGATCTAAAACCATAGATCTAGTAACCAGAATGTTTGATATAATATCCATATCCTTTGTGGAGAAACCACCGTGTGACAACCAAAGTATAACCGACCGTAGTATAGGAATTTCACTTTCTACTCTGTGTATGTCATCCAAATACCAGGACATCACACCCTACTACCTTCTTAACAGATCCATCCCCTATTCTGATGAAGTCAAACCTATGACTGTCACATCAGAAATAGATGATCTATCTCCGCTATATCTGCTTTAGTCCATAAATAGACATAAGCTACCTGTCCACTATGCTTCTGCTGCTTCCACTGACTACGACAACCCTCTAGCAGAATCATATACACGTGCACTTCTGAAGCCAGTTCAGAATGACGCTATACACATCCTTCTGCCAGGTCTCATAGCCTGGAACAACAGTAGTGTCAAGTCTGGGTAAATAAGAACCTCCCTGTCACCGTCTTTAAGCATACCGAAATACCTCTCGAGTGCCTGAGGTTACCCACCATATCTGCGGAGTGGCCAATGGAATGTCAAACCAGATTGAATCTTTAGGTTCTTATCAAATCTTCAGTAATCGTTTGCGGTTCTGGAATCACTTCCAGTTCTACCATACTCCCACTACTGTTTTCTGAAAAAATCCATTTTTATTAAAACTGTGGCGAGTCAAGAACAATATCACTATTGATCTTCCAGATGGTAGAAAGTCAACCCTCGTCATAGCCCGGGTCAACCCACAAACAGCCATTACAGAAACGTGCCTCGAGTTATCCGGAGTCTGGTTTTAAGCATAAGCCGGAAAACTCCCCGTACCTTAACAATGTCAAGATATGAACTGTTCTATATCCAATACAGAAACAGAGGCACTGATTTAATTGAACCAGATTCAAATCATGCAGCTGTCTCCAATGCATGTCAACTAAATAGAGGGAGGCCGATCAGCATTACTCAATTTAGGAGTGCTTCCAATTATGAGTAATCTGAAAGAGAAGCAAGTTCTCTTAATCATTACTATTAACTGAATACTATACATAAGTATCTACATCTTCGATCACCTTGAAGAATCTTGATACTTGCAATACCTGGTTCTCTACTTTACTCTTATACCTATAACTTTTCAAAATTCGGACCTTGCGTTTCTACGAAGTACTTGTCTAAAAAAAGCTAGAGAAGTCATAAGTAAACCGAATATAGTACGAGAACCAACCCCTCTGTCCTAATGGATACTGGACAATATACAATACTCTGTACAAGTCCCTTGAGTCTAATAACTCATTCCCTGTGTGTCGTAGGTTGAAAACTGTACTTATGGTTAAGAAGAATTACACCGCTGTTTAATGCTCCTTACCTAACCATCCACTGATATAGGTAAATGTCATAGGCATAATTTCAAAAAGTTATATCTCACTCTATAAAAATAGACGTACAGATATATCAATTTGAAATTGGTGCATAACAACGGATATTCAAAACCAAATATTTGCCGTCCGGCAAACAGCCCAGGCGATTTCCTCAAATATCACCAATTACAACGAATCCCGATATAATGAGGATGATCACCTAATTCCCAATAACTTACTCCCACTCATCATCTGTAAAACCATACAGATGTGAGAATCATACCTGGTAAATACATACCCTGGAGCAAGGGCTAATAGGGAAATCAGTTTTCTTTTAACAGTACACAGTGAAATTGAAACATTGAAATGTTTCGATGGGGTATCCGGGTATTCTTAGTAATGCCTCTTCCATTATCCAGATTCACAACTGTAACCGTATATTTCTTTGCCATCTCTCCACATCCCTTCATATGTCTTTAGTCATTACCTTCTGTATACCCCTTTAGGCCAAATGGTTTTCTTCCTTCTCTACCGTTCGACACCAGCCTATGGTTTGGAAGAAGACTATCCAATAAGTATAATGGGTGTACTGTCCTAATCCTAGGAGCACTCGCAATCCGAGAGAAGGTAAAGATAAAAGACACCTGAATAAACCTCATTCCTATTTCTCCTGAACCAGAATCCATCCCCGAACTGGAACAAGTTCCTTTCGAGTTCGTATATAACCATACGATGGAGTATCCAATAAACTGTGGATCTTCGTAGTGATACGGAGTGTCCTGGAGAAATACAAAGGTGAAGTGGGAGTGGTAATGAAATACTTGGTTTGGTCGTGAATAGTAGTCGCAATTTACTTTGCCCTCCTTCTAATCCCTTTATTTGTCTTTACTTAATACCTTCTGTACACCATCGTTAGGCTAATTGGTTTTCTTCATTCCCTACCGGTCGGCACCTGCCTATGGTTTGGAAGAAGACTATCCAATTTGCGTAATAGATGTACTGTCCTAATCCAAGGAGCACTCGTAACCTGAGAGAAGGTAAAAGGAAAAGACAACTGAATAGTCCTATTCGTTTTCTTCAGAACCGGAAACCATCCTCGAATAAATTCCTTCGAGTTCGTATATAACCATACGATGGTTTTATCCAATGGAAGTGGACGTCCGTAGTAATACGGGGTGTTCTGGAGAAAAGGGTAAAAGTAGGAGTGGCAATGAGGTTTGCAACTCAGACAATCCAAAAGCCAGTCTTATAAGAAGGTTCGGTTAATTTTGGTCACTGAGTCATAGTCAAGGGTCGGGTCATGGTCGCTACCAAAGAGAGAGACAAAAGAAACACTCAGCGTGCACTCTAACCTAGACCAGAATGGTTATCACTTTATCTAATCAGGAAACCTCCCACTGTATCGTCAAATTCTCCTCCAAACCTGAAAGAAGAATTAGTCGGGATCACCCGAGAAGTAAACCAACTCATCAATGAGAATCGGGATCCAACTATCATCGCATGATAATGTGATGGAATCCACTCACGTTATCACACTCCAGAAGGTATGCGCATATCTGGTAAGTTTCAGTTTCTTTAGAAACTCCCGATGTGATTTTTACCCCATGCTCTTATGACCTTGACGAAGGACAACAAATCATAAGTCACATGTCAAGTTCTACCCGTCATTGTCCAGTTTAATTTGAACCCACCCGTACAAGCCCTTGACTTTGGCCAACAAGGCTATACGACTGTCCCAAACCAACGCATCTATCTATGCAGCAGAAAGGTAACAAGCAGCTACCATACACTATGCCTTGACGAAGGCCAACAAACATAGCATGAATACTACGTGCTACCCGTCTGAAATGACGGAGGGCTACGAATGGTTTTTGGCGAAAAACCTTTAACGTAATGAACTTGATATCGTTGAAGGAACTGGATAGCTTTTATAAAAAATATAGTGGCGAAAACCTTCGCTAAAGAGGTCACTCCCGGTGAAGGGATCTCGGCTCTTTCCCCGTAGAATGAGGTGCAGGATATTCTAACTGAATACCACGATGCAAAGCAAAAGTAAACGACTATAGTGAAGTTATTGCCCTGACGCAAACTTCTGTCTAAGGGGTCACTCCCGGTGAAGGGATCTCGGCCCTTGCCTCGTCGACTGAGGTGCTGGATATTCATAACCGAATATCACTGTGCAAAACAAAAGAGAACGTCCTTGCAATAACAGCTTTTTGAAAAATTGTTCCAACAACACCAGAATAGGTTTGTTTAGCTTGCATTGATTCGAATCAATGCAGTCCCATCAATTGATCACACCAATAAAGAACGAAAATAATGATGTACGTATATGCCACCCGCATTCGCCACTGGGTCCCGTCATTACCCGTTAGGTTACTTAACTAACGACAGAGCGGGGACTGGACTAGCGCGGATGCAAAACATATACAACATCTACTAGTATATATATCAATATATAATATTCGCTCAAGGCGTGATAAAATGCAAAATCACAGAAATGTAATAAGCATCACAGAATAATACAGATATCTGGGATCCCCGGGTTTCATAGAGCCGCTACTGAAACCCGACGTTCCCCTGGTCGTGTGGATAGCCTGTGCAATGAAATCCTAGACCCCTACGGGAGCGGCAAGTTACCCGCCAAAACCTGAAGCGAGACAGCCCCCTTCAGCAACGTGAATAGACCACCCAGCACTTCACGGAATCCGGGAACTTGGGCACCCCTCCTTGGGTTAACCTATACCCCCTACGAGTGCGGCGAATAGCCCGCCAATTCTAGAGTGAAGCCTCTTCCGTCTCAAAGCCATGAGATGCGGGCTCGTTGCCCTCTAGAATCCGGCTATCCGTGCACCCCTCCGCGGGGTAATCCTAGTACAGAAAGTAAAATATACATACAACGGGTACATCGACCTCAGCCCGGTCGTGCCCCAAAAGAATAATATACAAACAGGCAGTAACGGCAGTCCACATGTCGGACGCTCGCCCCGCAATATCAAATGTACATAATAAACCTAACTGTACTACCATTGCATCCAGGCTATCCACTACGACAAATCCGCAACATCACAGCACAACACAGAACATCAACGTGAATGTCACCTTCGCAAATCCGTCTAAAAGGGTTATAGCAGTTAGACAGGATTTACCGATCAAATGACATTTACGGTCGCAGATATAATGTAAATACTGTGAACTAACATGTTTAAAATTTTCGATCGACTAAAATTCCCGAAGTGGGCCCCAAACACAACTATAGCACTCAAAGAAAATCTGGGCCCAAACAGAATATACCAAAACCCCCATTTCCAAGTCCAAGACCCTCTGTAAAAATTTGGTGCTACAAGGAGTTACTATGGCCGCGGAACCGCGGCCAATGTATGGGTTTAGCCACGGTTCCGCGGTGGAACAATAAAGTTAAGCCACCAAATTTTTGAAGAACTCTTAGAATTGCCTGCACGTATTTCTGCAATGCTCCAAATAATTTTTCGAGCCAAAAAAAATTCGACAGAAAACTGATGCACTTGAAATCGCGGTTTTGGGATATTTGTTCGATCGAAACTTTAAACACGCTAGAGCAAGCTAGACTAGCTTAATGGCGTGGCTCTGATACCAGTGTAAGTGCACGGCAGCGCTCCGGCCGTCAATCCGACGCCGGAATACGGAAACGAAACTTTTACAAAACTTGTAAACCGGCGCTACCGCGCACTATAAACCCGGATCGGGCCATTAACCTATCCCTACCAAACTAGAGAATGGGTAGAAAGCTATACCGAGCGATCCGTGTCCTTCGGTTTTTGGCCTCCACCCCGATCTCCTCGCGGAATCTCCGGTCTTCACCTCCTCGTCGGAAAGAGCACCGCATCGCCGGGTTCTTTTACGGGCTCCCACCTCTGGACCGAGGCAACTCGGGCACGAAGTTGGCGAGTCGACGTGTCCAAGGATGCTGTAGGCTAAGTGTAGAATACTGGGTCTCATGGGGTTACTAGAAGTTGCCATTTTTGGTGGAGGAATGAGATGCAAGCTTTTTGTGGAGCTAGGGGATTTTGTGCAAGCCAAAAGAGATCAAAATCCCCCACAAAAATTTTGGACAGCCCTATTAAGGAATGGCCGGCCAAGCTCATACAAAAATGAGAGAGGAGAGAGAGTGGATCAATAATGTAAGAAAGAATGATGAGTGATGATGAGAGAATAAAATGATCACAACAAAAGTCCACACTCATAAACAACCATCTCACATCTCATCACAAAAGTCAAGCAATGATGATGCACAATCATGAAGCAACCATGTGCCACTAAAAGTCTTCCCCATGCACAATTGCAAATAACCCCCTCCACCAAAATTCAGCCGAAGAAAGAAACAAAGGTAAATGGCCGAAACCGGAAAGCAAACTGGCCACTTCAGAAAAAAGATCCCGTAATAAATTACAGGAAAAACCCGCGACTGTATATACATACCCGCATTCGTATTCCGACCGAATACAAATGCAATGAGACAAAATCTACACTGTACAATACTAGGATCCGGCTTAAACCAAAGCCCGCTAGTATTATCCGTCCGATCATGATCCGTGCAATACCGTACGTATACAATCGAACCCTGTCATATATCCATACGGCCTCTACAGCGTTTCGCCCGAAACTTGAGAAACTGTCTGTGGGGGACTCTAAAGACTCGTCAATACTTTGGCTGTGAATTTAACCACTAGCACGTCAGAGGTATTAGCCATACGTAACAGGCTACCAGCTATTGACCAAAAGGGACGTCGATGAGCGAACTCATCCTGACACCCTACTGAGCCTGTCAGTGACAATATCCGTACAGTCCGGTCCGTTCGTCTATGAGCATCGCATGGCGGGCCTAGAGGGTTGGTAAAAATCAGACCCCCAAAAGCGGTACAAGTCGTGTCGGAGTGTAGCCCAGAACACCCTGAGATACTACTGGAATACCTATCAGTAAATCTCCTGCCTTGGCCAAGGACTTCGTGTAATGGCTCTCCTAAACACAGCGCGACCTCACCCCCAATACCGGGAGAGACGAACCCCTGCCGATCCGCTCACTGCCTCCATGTGGCTCGGAAATGCACCCAACTAAAACCTGTTTGCACGACTCCTTTGAGCCGTGGTAGGGTAGTAATCAAAGTACAGTGGGAACTCACATGAGACAAATGACGATCTCAGGTCGATGAACTAACCTGTACACATGTCACCAGGGAACTGCTACTGACGTCTGGTATAATCCCAACTAGCATGTTCCCGGCGAGTCCTGTCCGGTGTACTCATAACCCAATGAGCACCTGTATACATCTTAGGTGAACCAACTGACACCAGTGGCTTGTGAGACCGGCCACCGCCCCTCGTCGGGGTCTCGACTGTATACACTAGTCTACTCTGGAGTATCGATGCCCTGTCTCGAAACTCCCACGACTTGGGACCTTTTAAGGATGTGCTTATAGACCCCAGCTCCCACGTATATGATCGCCATCATACTGCTGGCAGATAAGCAAGAATCATAGGGGCTCTATTAACGTGTAATAGCGACCTGTAAGGTCACCTAAAGCAGTACACGATGATAAAAATAAACCAGATAGCATACTATCATCTTGAGTAAGACTGTCCTACCGGTATAGGTCCTCCCTCAATCATTGCAATCGCGTACCTGTGATCCAATAATTGACTCTGGGGGCACTATCTCCAACAATATGAACCGACATGAGAATCACGCCTGGTCCAGCACATGACTCCTCCGCCTCCACTCACTCCTATCGAACAATATATTTTCATTGAAGCCTTTGGAAACCATATCTTTTCTTATCACCTCCATCCATATTTTCTTCGGTCTCTATTTCGCCCTTTTGACATTGCCTATATCGAGAGTATCCATTCGTCGAACCGGTGCTTCTATAGGTCTGCGTCGCACATGACCAAACCATCTTAGCCGGTTTTCCCGCATCTTCTCTTCCACAGGTGCTACACCAACTTTTGCACGAATATCCTCATTTCGCACCTTATCTTTTCTAGTGTTACCACATATCCAACGAAGCATGCGCATCTCCGCAACGTGCATTTTCTGTGTACGACACTTCTTAGGAGCCCAGCATTCTGTACCATATAATAAGGCAGGCCGAATAACGCTCCGATAAAACTTCCCTTCAATTTTAACGGAAAGTTACGATCGCACAAAATCCCTGTTGCACTCCTCCATTTCAACCAACCAGCTTGGATCCTTTGATTAACATCGCTATCGATCTCCCCATCATTTTGGATGATGGAACCTAAATATCTAAACTGATCGCTCGGTGATATCTCTTACCCTTTCAGTGTCATACCAATATGGTCTCAACTTCTCTGTTTGCTAAATTTGCAATGCATATATGCTGTCTTGGACCTGCTCCATCTGAACCCCCGAGATTCCAACGTTTGCCTCCATAACTCTAATTTGGTATTAACCCATACTTTCGTCTTATTTACTAAAACAATATCATCAGCGAATAGCATACACCAAGACACCTCATCTTAGATAGTTCTGGTAAGCTCATCCATCACGATAGTAAATAGGAATGGACTTAATGCAGATCCTTGAAGTAAACCAACTGTAATTGAAAATCACACGTTAGGCCGCCGTAAGTTCTGACATTTGCCACTACTCCATCGTACATGTTTTGATTATGTCAATGTACTTGACGAGAATCCCCTTCTTCATCATTGTTCCCCTATAATACCTTTCTAGGTAACTTATCGTACGCTTTCTTTAAATCAATAAATATCATATGCAAATCTCTTCTTTTCTCTCGAAAACGCTCGACAAGTTTACGAAGCAAATGAATAGCCTCTGTTGTCGATCGTTCAAGCATGAACCCAAACCGGTTCTCTGTTATCTTAATATCCTTTCTTTGCCTGTGTTCAATTACTCTCTCCCAAAGTTTCATGGTGTGTCACATAAGTTTTATTCCACAGTAATTTGAGCAACTTTGAATATCATCCATCCTTGTTCTTGTAGATAGGTACAATGGTACTTTTCCTCCATTCATTTGGTATTTTTTGGTCTGCGAAATTTTATTAAATAGATCTTTCAGCCATTTAATACCTATTTCTCCTAAGTATCTCCAATCTCGATAGGAATCCCGTCTGGACCAACCGTTTTACTTGGTCTCATTCTCTTCAAAACCTCTTTAAGCTCAGGTATTCTTATTTTACGCATGAAATCACGGTTTATATCTTGAGATTGAATGACAAGTTCATCCAAATTCTTAGTAGAGCACTTATTGGACAATTTGTCAAAATAATCTCTTTATCTTTTCTTAATATCTTCATCTCGCACTAAAATCTTCCGATCTTCATTTTTGACATACTTCACTGCACATAAGTCTCTGGTCTTTCTTTCTCGCATCCGAGAAATTCAGTATATATTATTTTCAGCCTCCTTAGCGTCCAAATTCTCATACTCCTTATAGATTTTAGCTTTAATTATAGTTCCTCAAAAGATAAAAAATGATTTGGAGGCAACTATGGGAAATTTTTATTGGGGTTTCCAGTCAGGAAGCAGGCATCTCTTTCTTAAATCTGGGTCTCATTTGCAGAAACCTAAGGCTGCAGGTGGCCTCGGGTTTCGTCGAATTGACATTGTCAACCTGAGCATTTTCATGAAGATGGGTTGGAGAATTCTATCAACGCCTCATGATATGTGGGTCAAACTCGTAAAGCTAAATACTTCGCGAAATCAAGCTTCCTCAAATCCACTCCAAATAGAGAATCTCCGCATTTCAGAGAGGCATTGAAAAATGCGAGGATTTGCTATCAGAAAGGTGTGGTTGGTCCATTGTCAATGGCGAGGGAGCGCATATCTTTGATGACTACCGGTTACTCTCTAGCTCGTCCCAACTCCAGAGGCCGACAAACTTTCCTACAGATATTGGATTGGTTAGTCAACTTATTGATTCTATATCCGGCAACTGGAATGTGAACCTCATCCATTCACTATTCGATTCAGACATGTCAAATTTGATCTGCAATACACCCATTAATAAGCATGACCCAAGTGGCAGAGACCGACTCTTATGGCTCCCGGACAAATGAGACATGTACTCAACACGTTCGAAGGCTTACGGCGCAAACCTCGAGCGTAGGCAATGAAGAACTTTACAAGAAACTGTGGTCTCACAAAGAAGTGCAACCTAGAATTCTGCACTTCGTTTGGAGAATTATAAGTGATGCTCTCCTGACTACCGAACGCCGAGGAAGGGGCCTACCGAATATTGATATCAAATGCCCGTGGTGCAACCAGGAAGCTGAAAGTGTGTCGCAGCTCTTCATGAAATATGGTATAGCCCAGCAAGTATGGCAAGCCTCAAATTTTAATAGCGCTTTGATGTCAATAAAAGTATATATTCTATACTAGAGAAATGGATACATGATGGGAATGTCGTTGAAAGGAACCTTAAGATTGGTTAAGTTGAGACACGTAATCGCTATCTTTAAAGTAATTTTCGCTCCCCTATAATGCAATGGAGATTGATACGATTTGCTTACATGATACAACACAACCTTGTATTTATAATCTCTTGTGTTACGAATTGTCTCGAAGAACTTGATCTTTATGAGTACCAAAAGAAAACTAAAGAAGAGGAGAATGTTTCTTTTTTGTGTGTATAGAACAAAAAAAAACAAGTTGGTTTAAATAAGAGTGAAAGAATACGAATGGAATCCTTTTACCATTTGAATTCAAAATTAAACTTCCCATAACTACCATAACTCTCATAACTACCCTCACTCCTATAACTACTCATTCCGATAAAATAAAAGGGAGATTTGCCTCCAACAAAATGGGAGGGAGTTTTGAATTCAAATGAAACTTCATCCCATTAAATAATTATAAATCCAAAAAATATACATTTCAATTTATTGAAATTACTTATATCATAAATAATATAATATTCCTCACCGATTTCAAAAAAATTCCAAAAACAAACAAAATTTGGTACTAAATGTACATACATACCATGAAGATGTTTTCTGCACTTGAACCTTCACTTAGTGCATTTATATCAAACTTCAATCAAGGTGCACGGTAACCGAAGTTTTGAACTGAAAACCCTTTACTAAAGAACCAGATATAAAACACATGCATACATTTAAAATATCAAGTAATTCATAAGTTTGCACTATTATGGCTATATGCATATCCCGATTTCAGCAACGCTTCTGAGAAAACCTTTTGATTTCATAGAAGGCGGCCGCATCCTCATATTCATATAGGTAGGCAATCCAGTAGGTCTTGTAATCATACTTTATCACCTATTAAGAAATGTTCATCCTCTTCCTTTATCTACAAAATCCAAATATGATCATTTCAGGGATAAGAATAAGTGTTCATGCTTTTACAATCAATCGTAACATTTACTCTTCCTTTGTACTCATAGTACTTGGAGCACATGTATCGAATAGGATTTCATTAATAGTTGATCTAAGTGTTATGTTTTCACTTTATCCGCAATGATATCTTTTGCAACAAATCTTTTGACAAATCTTTGATAAAAGGATCGACAGGATTTCGATTTGTACGCATATAGTTTATTCCAATTACTCACTAATTATTGAGTAATTGTCAGATACAATAATGTCTTAGACTCAAGTGTCCAGAGTTTCCACGCTATTAATTTTGCATCATCACTGTTGTAGTTAATGGCATTCAGTGGCTTAGACTTAGGCCACAAAAGATACAAAGAAAATTCCTTGACCATTCCGTTTTCTTTCCGTAATGGGATGGAGCAATAAATTTTTTCTTGGCTCTGGAAGCCTAACAAGAGCATAACATCGCTATACATAAAATTGACTTAGATTTATTTTCTTTCCTTTTTCAAAGTTTATATGATGTCATAATTTTCTATTTAACTCTGAATATATGTCACATGTAGGAATAAGACCTAAATTAATCATGTCATTCATGCGGCGATAATGTACATGTCCTAATTTATCATGCCACAGAGCAAATGAATCAACAATATAAACAGAACTAGCATATTTATTAATTAGACTCAATTTGAACATCTCATTACATGCATAACGATTTCCTACAAATATTCCACTATTGGTAATTACAATTTTATCGGACTTGAATACAACTTTAAAATCATGTTTACTTAGCAAACTTACAGACATTAAATTCATACAAATTTCTAGAACATACAATACTTCAATCAATTTCATTGACTTATCCGAAGTGAATTTTGAATTAACCGTTCCAATACCTTTAACCGTTGCAGTCGATTCATTGCCTATGAAAAGCTGATGGCCATCACTTTCTTTCTTGAAAGTTGCAAATATAGATCTATTATTTGTTACATGCCTAGTGGCATCCGAATCAAGATACCAATTTATGTCACTTTCAACCACATTGATTTTAGAAACCATTGTGATGAATCCATCCTATGTTTCTGATTTCTTCTCTCTTTAGAGAAATCAACAATTTTTCCAAAAATTAGATAATTTATGAAAAATTGCATGAATATAAAATGTATTAATAAAACAAAGTTTAGATACTTATTAACTAAAATGTTCATCTCTTACACATCTACATTTTTGTGCTTTCAGTCAAATACTTTCCATAAATGCTCTTCATATTTTGGCGCAGTGAGGATCAAAGTAGTGAGTATGCAGTCCGATTTGATAAGTTTGAGACTCGTCATCTTTATTGTTGATGTTTTTGGTGCCATTGATGAACATGAAATATTGCTTTAAAATATTGTTGCAGAATTGGGATTGAAATCAATGACAAGAAAAAACACAAACATAATAAATTGGGTTGAGGCACATAATTGCTATCTTTAAAATAATATTCACTCCTTGATTCAAGATTTGCGAGATTTCATTTCAAGAAACAAAAAGAAATAGATCTAGACTCAAGAATCAAGAAGATGTCCAAATCAATTTAGTTATCAAAATTTGTAGAATAGCCTGTAGGATTCGATCAAATTAGTAGTAGTGATGAATCTAGAGATGACTAATCTTATCTATTGATAATTTGTTGCTAGAACGATGGTGACGAATGAAGATTAGAGATCTATTAAAGAAACTAGGGTTTCTCATTCTCTATCCCTTATCTTTTCATTGATCATCATTCGGATCTAGCCTTTAGCAAAGAGAATCATCAATCGTTTAATCCCTAGTTTGTAACGAAATTAGCAAGAATGTGATCTCGATCCAAATTAGATCATTGATGATTATTTTTCCTAAAGTTCACAAATCTCATAAGACTTAAGATTAGTAAAATGATCTTATCATCACTAGATTTACCGATTCTCTCGAATCCTCCACAAGCGGAGATTTCACTCACACATCATGAAAATTAAAGAATCAAGAATGAAGAATTTCATAATGCAAGAATGTAATGAAAACGAGAATTAACAATTTATCACCTTCATTAAATCTTCTTCAAATTTACACAACTCTTCAATTCGAGGTACAAGATCAAGCTCTCGATCGCTCCTTTGAAGAGGTGAATTTGTTGTCGATCTTTGCGAAACTCGATCGCCGTGAGTCGCGGATCGTCGTGGATCTCTTGCTTGGATGATGATCGGCGTTGCGATGAAGGATCGTTGAATGCTTGCTTGATTTGCTTCTCAATGGATCTTGATTTGGCTTTGGAATTGGATTTGGATTAGGGTTTGGATTGGATCACAAGTTGTGTCACTCAACTTGTATGTGATTTGGTTCAATATTCAACCCTAATTGTGTAACCAATTAATCAACTAATGAACAACCTCAACCCTAGATCTAGATCTCCTTTTATAAATTCAAATTCAAATTTCCCTCCAAAAGCTAGGTTGTTGGAGAGAGCCTTCTAGAATAACGTTGTTGGAGAGAGCCTTCTAGAAGAAGGTTATTACAAGGAGCCTTCTACAAGAAGGTTATTATGCAGAGAAGTTTCCAGAAGAAGTCTGTTACACTGGAGCATCTAAGGTAAGCGAGGTTGTTAGAATGAAGCTTCTGGAGAGACACGTCACCCTAATCCCTCAACTCGGCCGCGGAACCATGGCAACTCGGCCGACTCGGCCGCGGATCCGCGGCCATTTAATGAGATCTCTGCATAATTTTTCTGTGCACTTCTTCTGTTGATGTTTGGGTCTTCTTCTGATATCTGGAATCTTTTTATCTCTTCTGAATCTCTGCCAGATTTGAATTCTTTGACTTGCTGTAATTTATCAGCACTTTTGTGATTCCGATTCTTTGACCTGAAGAATTTTCTGCACACAATCTCAATGAAAAGTGTTGAGATAAACAATATCATGCGTGCAGTAATAAACACACAATTTCCTATAAAGAATGTTGAATATATATACAACACGTGGTATTTAGTATTTTCCAGACAAACTGGTAATATGTGTTATATTTATATCAACTATCCTTAAATGATCAGAATAATGAGGAAATTGATGTGTTACAAAATGCATTTATTTCGACTGAACAAATTCCCCCAAACTTAATTTTGATCGTCTCGAGCAAACATCTTTTATTTAAGAGAACGAGAAAATTTATTAAGAAAAAGAAAAACTAACCAGCACACTTTCTTAGACAAACATGATTGCATTGAGCACGTGCAATAAGCCTTTAAACCTTTAGGTGTCCCTAGTAGGAGGAGTGTTGTCTTCTAAGGGTTTTCAGCGGATTGCACCCACAAAATCCCATAATAAAAGGAAGACTGTGAAAGTTACATGTAACGATAAGAATTGTAAAAGAAAAACTTTGAAAATTAGAGTTTCCAAGTTTCCAACTATACTAGCTTTTCATTTGTCATGAGCTCTATCTTAATAGTCATGAAAAGATGTTAGAAATCACATCATCCCTCAATAAAACATCGTCTTTATTCTTCATTCCTACCTTTCTTCCAAACATCGATCATATACCCCTACGTGTATGTACTCTCCCTACACTCGGAGAATTCAATTCAAGCTATCATACTCTTGTCCATCTATCTCAGTACTTTTTAATCGGTGAATATTTAGATGGATTTGCTCACACATTTTTCATGCGATCGTTAATACTTCTTGAGGTACTAACCGACCGATTACTCATGTGCTTGCTTATTAGGCGTATTAGTATTTTTCTCGTCTTGCAACACCTAAGGCTTAGCAGTGACTCCCAAACCAGTTGGTCTAAGGCACTAGGTGATGAAGCACCCTCGCTATATTTTTTTATGCTGCCTTGGTGATTACAAAACCAGTGTTCATTTTTCTTCACCATTTTATCTTTTATGCTTCATTTATTATTTCCTTCATACTTTGGCTTTTAGACAAGAGCATTTCAAGGCATCCTCTGCTATCCCGAGTTTCAAGACGCATGTAAGTGCGAATAGTAGGGTATCAACATTCAAATGTTTGGCTTTCAGAATAGGAACTATTTTTCAGACTTATTTTTATCCTCAGATTAGTGACTTCCTTCATTTTACTAACCCTTGGGACAACGGCTCATAACTACTTATTACTAGTTTCGTTTAAGAAAACTTCTAATTTTCTTGGTTTTCTTAAATTTTTCCAATCTTTTAAATGTAATTTTTCACTATCTAATATTTTATTATCTTATTTATGTACACAATTTTTTTTTATTATATGTTTTGTGCTTATGCAAAGTATGATGCAGAGTGATGCGTGAATAATCACAAACCTCCCCCAAACTTGTGTATAACAGTGTTCTCACTTTTGTCATCTGTTAAATCTCAAAAACCTGTAAGCTTGGGAGGAAAATTTATTAGCGGGGACAAGAATAAGTGAACATGAAAATCCTCCCCCAAACTTATTTTTGGCTCACAATTTTGAGGACAACTTTTATTTTCAAGAGCCAAATATACCCCCCCAAACTTGAGTTAAACAATGTTAATCTTTTAAAATCATAAGAGGGGGGTAAAGTTACTGGTCAATGCAAAGTCTTACAAAGACCGAAAGTCAACACCAACCATTCAAAGATTTTATCAGTGTAACAAACCGGTTGGTGGAAGAACATGTTGTTGAGAGCCAGGAAAAAGTGGGGAAGAAACAAGAGGTGGGATGGAATGGATTTGCATCTCAAATTGGAGAGACGACACCGTGATGATGATGATGGATTACTTGCATTCTCGTGATTGTCAAGAAGAAGGGGTGGAGGTTCAATTTCTTTGTTTTGGAGACGATTCATCTCAACACCCGTGTTTGCTAAAAATGCAAGTTCATCAGCGAAGCTTTCATCGATATCCCGAAGAATAATGTCATTGGAAAGAATGAGATGATACTCAAACTCCATGAAAAATTCAGAATAAGCGTTAGATGTTGACCCGGACAACTCAAAAGAAGGGTCCGTATGTATATGATACATATCTGGGTCAAACAACAACGTATGAAAAGAGTCTAGATCAGTATCGTGAAGTTGTGCAAATTCGCTGCTGTCGACATCCATTAATTCGACAGAACATACTCGAGCATGAGGTTAGGAGGGTTGACTTCCCAACTCGTAAGTGTTAAGCTCAATTGACCTATTCCCAAAAGATAGGTTCATAGAGCCGTTTAGTCAATTGATTACAGCATTGGAAGTGGGCAAAAAGGGTCGACCGAGAATCACCGGAATTTGGTTCCGTGGGTTAGCTACAGGCTGTGTATCCAAAACAATAAAGTCCACAGGGAATATAATTCCCCGACTTTTATCAACACATCCTTAAGTTCACTCCTAGGTTTGGTGATAGATCGGTCTGCCATCTGGAGAATTGTGTTCGAGGGCTTTAACTTTTCGATACCTAATTGCTCATAAGACTGAATAAGGAAGCAAGTTCACACTAGCGCCTAAATCGAGTAAAGCACGATTGATATTCTTACTCCCAATAGAAATAGAAATTGTAGGACAGCCAAGGTCCTTACGTTTCCTTGCTAATTGTTGGGGAAAAGCTGTGTTTACAGTACTCGACATGAAAACTTTTTTCGGCACTTGAGTCTTGCTCTTCCTAGTGCACAGGTTCTTAAGAATTTTCGCATAGGACGAAACTTGTTGTATAGCATCTAGGAGAGGGATGTTGATGTTAACTTGCTTAAATATGTCCACAATCTTCTCCATTTATGCATTAGGTTTGTTGGCTCTCAATCTGTTTGGAAATAGAGTTTTATCAATAAGTGTTGGGTCCAAAATTTGTGGAGAAGTTTGTGGGGTGGGAAGGATGAAGTAGGTGGAGGGTTCGAGCCTTGGGGAAAACGGAGAATAGGATCGGAAGAAGAAGGTAAATTAGACGAAATAGGACAAGGAATAGAAGTGGGAATGGAAGTGGAAGTGGAAGCCTGGGGTTCAATTGATTCATCAACATCAATTTTTTCACCCACATGATTGTCCAGCACTCTTCTAGATCTCAACGTGGTAAGTGCATCGCATCATTATAATGTGAAGGTCCAGGATTAGGTAGGGGTTGAGATGGAAGTTTCCCTTTCTCTCTAGCACTCATTTTGGCTGTTAACTGTGCAATTTGTTCTTCTATCGATTTGATACTCTCACCGTGGGAGGCGGAGTTCTTCTTTATATCATCGACAGAAGACTTCATCTCAGCCGAAACTTGCATGAAATTTTTCAGAAGCAAATTCATGGTTTGTTCAAGTGCAGAGGTGTTATCAGTACCGGTAGAAAATGGATCAAAGTTGTTGGCCGGGTTTTGAAAATTTTGTGATTGAAAGGGGTGCTGACTTGGTTGTGGCGGTTGCTGTTGTGGAGGGACCATTAGAAAGTCATTCTGGTTTAGAACCGTGTTTTGAGTTTGGTGTTGGTTCCAAGCAAAATCAGGGTGATTCCTCCAATCTTGATTATATGTGGAAGAAGAAGAAGGATCGTTTTCAGGTCGTTGCTGAAATGCAGCATTAGTGTGACCTTGAAACGGAGAATTAAAATGACATTCTTCCGTCAAATGTGATGGATTTGAACAGCAACCACACACAGTTTTGGGAAGTGTGTATTAGTTTAGAGAGGCTGCAGAGATTTTGTTTTCTATAGCGTCGAGCTTCTTGTATTGCGGCCATTTCGGCTCTCATTGTGATGGAAGTATCGAGCTGATTGATACCTTCCCCAGACAATGGTTGACTAACACTTTCCCATTGTAAACTGTTTTGAGCAAGATCTTTCAGATATTTCCAAGCTTCACCATCATCTTTAGATAGGAATTGACATTGACACATGGTTTCAAGCATCTGTTTTGTCGTGAAATCAATACCCTCATAGATAATTCGACATAGATCCCATCTAGGGATTCCGTGATGAGGGCATTGTAAAAGAAAATTCTTGAACCGTTCAAAGCGTTTCCAAAATGGTTCATTGGGAAGTTAGGTAAATTTGAAGATTTCGCTCCGAACATGGGCGGTCTTATGATTGGGATAAAATTTCTTAAGGAATGCTGCAACGAACTCGTCCCATGTTGAAATAGAATGTGCGGGTGTGTTGTAAAGCCACTTCTCGGCTAAAACGCACAAAGTGAATGGGAGAAAACGTAATCGCATAGCATCCACATACAATTGTGAATTACCCATCAAAGCACATACGTTTTCAAATTTGGTGATAAAAACCTATGCGTATTCAGACTCGAGCCCATGAAATTTGGGTAAAAGTTTGATGAAATGAGGTTTAATTTCGAAATTGTCCCTATTGGCTAGTGGTATAGAAAGACAGGTGGGAAGGGGACCACGTGTAGGGTAGCATCTCTCTTGGAGAGAAATGTGAGGAGGATTCTGCACACCTGCGGGCGGTGGCATAGTGATGTTAAAGTTCGATGGATATCCGTCCATCGCGGTTGTGGTGGGTGGTGGGAAAGAAGACGAAGAATTACCGATTCTGAGGTCGATAAAAGAGACGCGGACAAGACGGGAAATAGAATCCCGTGTCCAGCCTAACATGTGCTAAACGGTTGTAGCACAAGTGGCAGCGTTGGTGATAATTAGAGGAAAAATTGGTTGGTGTTTGTTTTTGAAAAAGACGGATTTTTGAAAAATCACACAAAAAATGCACAAGCAATCCTAGATCTAATGGTCACCTAGGTCAAGTCACTAGACCTCTCCTAGACTTCTAGAAGACAAATCACAGGATAAATCTTCTACTGCCTCTTTATCCTTTCTGTGGCCAGGTAAGTACCAGGTAAGTGGGAGATTCTCTACTACGTAAGTAGTAGGCCTAATTAAGTAACCACTTGCCTTAGATACACTTGCCTTAGACACCACAGAAGAAACGCGGATAAGCAATAGATTACCCACGACATCCTTCTGTCCTAAATGAGCGCGACGTTCCTTAGAGTCTTGTCTAGATCTTTTTTAGTTAATGAGGGTGATGTGGATGCAAGTTTTGTGATTTTTGGGGCTTAGGAAGGGTAATGAAATTCCTACCTAATCTGAATTTGGTCTTTGCCCTTTAATTTCCGTATTAAAAAATATGAACAAAACAACCAATTTCAAGAATCGCAACAAATTTATTTTAGCGGCGATATTTTTGCAAAGAATCCTGCAAGAAAGTTGTTAGTGGACAAGATCAGAGGAGAGAGGAGAGAGCAGAGATTATACCACAAAAGTTTTAGGCACTGAATCACCTAAACGGCGGCGGAACCGCCGCAAAAACCTGCAAAACGCCGCAGATCCGCGGTGGAAAGGAGGACTTAGGTGTTTAAATTTTTACTGCAGCTTCCTGTACTCCTCTGGAAACTGTAGATCTTCTCTGAATCTTGATCGCACTGCTAAAATGATTCCAGATTCCCTCGCAAAAATTCAAACACTAATGGTTAAGCACTTAAAACGATTCTTGAATTAAAATTTGATGGAATAATAAATTTTCAACTCAAATTGCAAAAAAACGAACAAATTACGCACGCATCCCCGGTAACGGCGCCATTTGATTGATCCAAATTCTCGATGTTGTTTAGTAAAATGTAAAGTGCCCGCCTGTCACGCGGGTGACCCGGGTTCGATCCTCGGCAATGGCGCCATTTGATTGATCATCTTTTGTGTGTAAGGAAAAGTTTTATCACAACCAAAGAAATTTATACCGCAATCAATTAACGGTGTCGATATAGCGCGTTAATAAATACGGATCGTCCACTGAGATGCGTGAATTTGTTTGATCTTGCCTTAGATGAGTCGAAATGAAAATATAAAAAAAAATAATTCAAGATTTATGAGATTTCATTTCAAGAAACAAAAAGAAACAGATCTAGAATCAAGAATCAAGGAGATGTCCAAATCAATTTAGTTATCAAGATTTGTAGAATAGCTTATAGGATTCGATCAAATTAGTAGTAGTGATGAATCTAAAGATGACTAATCTTATCTATTGATAATTTGTAGCTAGAACGATGGTGACGAATGAAGATTAGGGATCTATTGAAGAAACTAGGGTTTCTCCTTCTCTATCCCTTGTCTTTTCATTGATCATCATTCGGATCTAGCCTTTAGCAAAGAGAATCATCAATCGTTTAATCCCTAGTTTGCAACGAAATTAGCAAGAATGTGATCTAGATCCAAATTAGGTCATTGATGATTTTTTTTCCTAAAGTTCATAAATCACATAAGACTTACGATTAATAAAAGGATCTTATCATCACTAGATCTACCGATTCTCTCGAATCCTCCACAAGTGGAGATTTCACTCACATATCATAAAAATTAAAGAATCAAGAATGAAGAAACTAGATCTACCGATTCTCTCGAATCCTCCACAAGTGGAGATTTCACTCACATATCATAAAAATTAAAGAATCAAGAATGAAGAATTTCATAATGCAAGAATGTAATGAAAACAAGAATTAACAATTTATCACCTTCATTAAATCTTCTTTGAATTTACACAACTCCTCAATTCGAGGTACAAGATTAAGCTCTCGATCGCTCCTTTAAAGAGGTGAATTTGTTGTCGATCTTTGTGAAACTCGATCGCCGTGAGTCGTGGATCGTCGTAGATCTCTTGCTCGGATGATGATCGGCGTTGTGATGAAAGATCGTTGATTGCTCGCTTAATTTGCTTCTCAATGGATCTTGATTTAGCTTTGGAATTGGATTTGGGTTAGGGTTTGGATTGGATCACAAGTTGTGTCACTCAACTTGTGTGTGATTTGGTTCAATGTTCAACCCTAATTGTGTAACCAATTAATCAACTAATGAACAACCTCAACCCTAGATCTAGATCTCCTTTTATAAATTCAAATTCAAATTTCCCTCCAAAAGCTAGGTTGTTGGAGAGAGCCTTCTAGAATAAGCTTGTTGGAGAGAGCATTCTAGAATAAGCTTGTTACAAGGAGCCTTTTAGAAGAAGATTGTTATAAGGAGCCTTCTACAAGAAGGTTGTTATGTAGAGAAGTTTCCAAAAGAAGTCTGTTATACTGGAGCATCTAAGGTAAGCGAGGTTGTTAGAATGAAGTTTCTCGAGAGACATGTCACTCTAATCCCTCAACTCGGCCGCGGAACCGCGGCAACTCGGCCGACTCGGCCGCGGATCCGCGGCCATTTAATGAGATCTCTGCATAATTTTTCTGTGCTCTTCTTCTGTTGATGTTTGGGTCTTCTTCTGATATCTGGAATCTTTTTATCTCTTCTGAATCTTTGCCAGATTTGAATTCTTTGACTTGCTGTAATTTATCGGCCTTTTTCTGATTCCGGTTCTTTGACCTAAAGTATTTTCTGTACACAATCTCAATGAAAAGTGTTGAGATAAAGAATATCATGCGTGCAGTAATAAACATACAATTTTCTATGAATAATGTTGAATATATATACAACAGGCGGTATTTAGTATTTTCCAGACAAACTGGTAATATGTATTATATTTATATCAACTATTCTTAAATGATCAGAATAATGAGGAAATTGATGTGTTACAAAATGCATTATTTTCGACTAAACACTCCTCTACAATGCAATGGGGATTGATATGATTTGCTTCTAGGATACAATAACCCAACCTTGTGTCTACAATTTCCCACATCGCACCCGCAGGGAATTGTCCAGAAGAACTTGATATTTATGAGTGCCAAAAAAAAAATAAAAAAAAGAACAGAAGAGAATGAGTTATTATGCTTTTTTGTGTGTATGGAACAAATAAAACAAGTTGGCTTAAATAGGAGTGAAGATATGTGAATAGAATCCTTTCACCTTTTGAATTCAAAATCAAACTCCCATAACTATCCTAACTCCCATAACTACTCCTTCCAATAAAATGGGTAGGAGATTTGCCTCCAACAAAATGGGAGGGAGATTTGAATTCAAATGAAACTTCATTTCATTAAATAATTATAAATCCAAAAAATATACATTTTAATTTATTGAAATTATTTATAATATAAATAATATAACATAGACACTATGGAAGGCTCGATGAAAATGGGTATTCGAAATATTCCACCCTCACCTACAGCTATTGTTGCTCAGACACTTGCAATGCTGCAATGTACCCCACAAAGTGAGGATATAGCTAACACAACAACTCATTTTGCGCATGTAGAGGAGGCTTGGTCCAAACCAAATGAAGGATGTCTAAAAGTCAGTGTCGATGGCGCGGTCGGAGGATCCAAGGCAAATGCAGCAATTATACTGTGAGACCACGGTGGAAAAGTTATAAGTGCAGAATCAACACTCGGATGTCGAGCCTTCCAAGGCAAGAGCAGTCAAGATGGGCATTTTGCGATGCCTAAACCATCTACAGATGAAATGTATAATCGCGCATGACCCACTCAAAATTGTGCGATGGATAAATAATTGTAAAACAACGCCACATTGGTTCATTGCACACATTGTTTATGAATGTCATCGGCTCTTGCATGTTAACACACACATCACTGTCAACCATGTCAAGAGATGCTCCACCAAAGCGGCACATTCTATTGCACAAACCGGCCTTCATCGTGATTTGAATGGATCTTGGAGTATAGAAGAGTTACCTTCTCCTTTTAAGGAGGAGCTCATTATTGTACTTTCCAGCATTTGCTTATTATAAATAAATCTATGGCTTCTTTTAAAAAAAAAAATTCATGTTTCATAAAATATCTGTTGTGAAGGATATCTTGTATATCAAGACTGCAAACCATTAGATTTCAGGTTCAGACGTCTGGCCCATAAAGGGTCAGATGTTTGTCGGCTCTCGGGCTAATTTCCAGAGAGAAGACAAACGTTTGAGTGTATGTGTTTCAGGCGCTAATTGAGATTTTATAGTCTCTCAAATTAACCTCAAGTGCACAGTTATATCATCGTAATACGTACGGATCGATCCACAGAGAGGCGTTGAGAATTCTAATTAATTATAAAAACAAGTTAAATAAAAAGATTGATTTAATTAATAAAACTATAGTGTATAAAATAAAAGCACAAGTTAAATTAAAAAGCGGGTTTTGAATAACAAAGGGAGCCTAGGAAATCGAATTAGCTTTTCTATTATGGTTGGTTTATATGATTCTATTCTTTTCTAATTCCATAGTTTTAATTAATTAACTATTAATTATATAAAAGCATAGGACACAATAATTAGCACTGAAATATCAACTACTAAGTAAGCATATTTCATACAATTGAGATCTACCCTATCAATCATATAAAATCACACAGAAAACAATTAAAACCGATAATTCTAATTAATCACAAGCAAAATAGTTTTACCCTTCTATAAAATAACCCTTAAATTATCAATTTACGAGTTAAGTTATATTTAACGGCGTAATCTAGATTACCTTAATTAATTAGGTTGAATTACTATGATAAAAATACAATCTTACCTTCCTTAATTAGTTTTCTAATTCTTTACGCTATCATTAAACTAATTAGATGCTTGGTATTATCACTTTTCCCTAAACTTATTCAAGGGCATCAATCTATCATCATAGAGTCTAGTTTTATTAGCATGGTAACAAAAAGATGAATTTTTAATCAAAAGATACTCACAATAAAATCAAAGAAAAGAGATAGAGAAGTTAAAATATCACAACTATAATAGAAAGAATAATGCTAACCTTAGATAATAATTTAGTTATTCATAATTAAAGCAAACAAAATAAATAAATTATATGCATAATTAAAAAGTAACTTACAAAACCTGTTGATCTCTCCAAATAAAAACCCTACATTAAAAGCTAAAGGAGAGATGAAACTCTAATGAATTATGCAGAAGTATTTATATGGGCTACGGAAAAATCTAAGGATGAGTTACAGAAGATACGAGAGAATATAATTTTTCCTAAAAATTTGAGATCCTAACTACTCAAGATTTTGGCCAGATTTAGCAAAATTTCGGCCATAACTGAAATTTGGTAGAATTAGATTTCCATATTTCCGGTGTCTCTTCATCTTCACTTTGTTCATTTTGTTCCACTCACGGTTTTTG
Source organism: Agapanthus africanus (assembly GCA_030015575.1). Classification (NCBI taxonomy): domain Eukaryota; kingdom Viridiplantae; phylum Streptophyta; class Magnoliopsida; order Asparagales; family Amaryllidaceae; genus Agapanthus; species Agapanthus africanus. The sequence goes on along the minus strand of CM057347.1, from coordinate 428,881,417 downwards.
ATAACTTGCACCCTAATTCTGTTTATAGCTCTGTAAAATCCACGTCCAACGCACGTAGTCCGCCTTTTATGCACTTTTCCCTTTTACCCTTGTAATATGTATTTATTGACAAAACATACCCGGAACATCATAAAATAGGCAAAATAAAGATAAACATGGTTATGAAAATATGTATTAAAATGCATCAATCAAATACCCCTACACTTATCTTTTCCTAGTTCTCGAGCAAATCTAGGACTTCAAACTCTAAACTAAAATCTATCTAACTAAAACTTACTCCTACTCCTATGCACCTTTCACGAGCGTGCGATTTCATTTAGCACGTGCAACAAACCGTTAAAACTCTAGGTGTTCCTAATAACAGAAGTGTTGTCTTCTGAGAGTTTTTAGCGGATATTACCCACAAAATCTCAAAAATGAAAACAAAAAGAAAAATAAAAGAAAAGAAAAATAAAGAAAGTAAAAACCTTTTATAAAAATTAAAGAAACAAAGAAATAGATAGTGTTTTGAATTTTCACTAGCTTTTCAGTTCTCATGAATTTTTCATCCTAATAGGCTCGATCAAGTCCAAAAATTACATCCGCCCTCAATAAAACTTCATCATTTTCTTCCTTCACTATCTCTCCTTCAAATATCGATCCTCTATCTCTACGTGTGTGTAAAAGATCTTTACACTCGAGAATTCAATTCAAGCTATCATATCAATGCCTTTGTACCCTCATATTTTTATTTAATTAATATAAATGTAACCACACACCTTTCAGTGCGACCACTACTGCTTCCTGAGGCATTAGCCAACCGATTACTCAATATATGAGTTTAAGTTAAGTACAATGTTTATGATACTTAGCCTTGCAATTAGCTTGGACCTTCAGCAGCGACTCTCAAATCAGTTAGTCTAAGACACTAGGTGATGAAGTACCCCTATGACTGAAGATTTGCTCGCCCTTAGTAACTACAAGACTAGACTTATTATATTTAAGCTCATATTTTTTTTATACTTGGGCATTTTAGGCAATGATATTTCAAGGTATGCTTTACTATCTCAAGCTTCATGATTAGTGTATGTGCAATTTGTAGAGTGTATATTTTCTAAGTTTGAATTCAAGGTAGGGAATCATTTTTCAAATTTAGTTCTATCCTCTGATTCAATACTTTTCTCTATCTCAATTAACCTTTCAGATTTAAATGCATAATTACCTATTACTAGTTTGATTCAAAAGCATCCCCTTTTTCTCATTTCCCTTAAAAAAAAAAGAAGACCTAAAAGATGAAAAAGAATTAAAAAATGCTAATTTTTTTTTGAAAAATGAAGACCTAAAATAACCGTAACAGAAACTGTAACCCTCCACACTTGAATTAAACAATATCTTCATTGTGTTAGAGTGCTTACCTTATTATACCCGCATAAATGTGGCTTACCTTTTCCAAAATCTTCATGGTTTCAAATTCTTCACACCTACAAAAGATGATATGGGTATGCATTTTGGTACCAAAATTTTCTTGGGTTTATGAGGGTTAGCTTTGGAAACCCATTTCAAATTGGTATATAAAGATTTATTTATTTTCAACTCACAAGAATATGCAAAGTGATCATGTGTACCACAATAATGACACGTGTGATTAGATGTACTCATAGAACTGGATTTATGATTAGAATCGTGTTTGACAAATTTAGATGAAGAGAGGTTTTGAAAATTTGAAGTTTTAAGATCAACGTTTTCTTTCTTTAAAAAGTTCTTCCCTTTGCTTGGTAAAAGATCAATCGTTTTCTTTTTTTTGAAAACTTAGCAAAAGAAACAGTTAAATCATTACTTTGTTTCTTTAGGGAATCAATTTTCTCTATCAACGTTCCTTAAGGAATATTGGACAATTTTAAAGAATTAATTTCTCTTTTAAAAATTAAAACCAAATTTTCATGATCATTTCTCAAAATATCACAAGACAAAATCAAATTTTCATTTTCAATTTTTAAACCATCAATAGTTTTTGATTGAATTTCTTGTGAACTGATAGAAACTTTTAAAACATCAATTTCACTAGTAAAAATTGAAATCAAATTATCATTTTCTTCTCTCAACGAATTGCAAGATAAATTCAAATTATCTTTTTCGATTTTCAAAAGTTCATTAAAAGAAACTAATTCATTTTTCTCCATTTCTAACAACAAAATTTGATTTTCAAGAAGGCTATTTCGAGACATTACCATATTTAGTTCATCATGAAGACTAAGAGAAGTATCACTAAATTGATCATGTGTGCCATCAAATGAAGAATTACAGTCCTTAAAATCAAAATTTTCTTCTTGCAGAAACAAACACTCATAATCGTCACTTGTTTCCTCTTTAGATATTTCAAATAAAATGTTGACTTCAAGAGGTTGGTCATTCCGCTTACGAGATTGACTACCTAAGCTAAAAATATTCAATTCAACTTTCATGTTTCCAAAAGAAAGTTGCATTGATCCATTTCTACAATTAATTAAAGCATTAGACATGGCTAGAAAAGGTCGACATAGAATTACGGGAATTTAATTTCTTGGATTTGATACTGCTTGTGTCTCTAAAACTATAAAATCAACAGGGAATATAAATTTCCCTATCTTAATCAACACATCCAGTATCTCACCCTTAGGCGTCTTGATAAATCGGTCGGCCAATTGCAAAGTTACTTTAGTGGGTGTAAGGTCACCCAATCCCAACTTCTTATAGACCATATAAGGAAGAAGGTTTACACTAGCACCTAAGTCAACTAAAGCCTTATTGATGGTCTTGTCTTCTATAATGCATAAGATAGTAGGACAACCAGGGTCCTTATACTTTATGGGCATAGCATTACGCAAGACATCACTAATATTGCCGGCTAGAAAAACTTTCTTAAGCAAGTTTGTTTGCCTCTTTTTCATGCATAAGTCTTTAAGAAACTTTACGTAGGTGGGAACTTGATCAATGATGTCGAGAAAAGGTATGTTTACTTTAACTTTCTTAAACATCTACATCATCTTCTCTACTTTTGCATCATACTTCTTGGCCTCTAAACGATTAGGATAAGGTGCTCATGGTGAAATAAATTTATCAATCGAAGGAGACTGGGATATAGAAGCAGGAATATGTATAGATGCTAGTTGTGCAGGTGAATGTGAAGGTAGTTGCTCATCCTCATCAGTATCTACAGGCATTTGTACCTAATTATCAATCTGTTTTCCCGATCTCAAGGTGGTTATAGCATGTATTTGCGCGGGATTTGTCTTTGGATCCTTAGGATTTGGAATAGGTAGACTAGGTAAATTGCACATCTCTCGCTCCGCGGTTACTTGGTCCATTTTCATTTCAAGTCTCGCAATTACTTGTTGATTAGAAGATATAGCTTGAACAGATATTTGTATAAAAGCAGTTGTTCCCACCCAAATTGGGTGCACCCTTTTAGAAGCATAAGCTTCATTGCCTTGATGTGCAACCATCAAGTGCACATGGGGCAAAATGCCATTTAAAAGCCACGTGCAATGTGCAATACACGTGCGCATGTGTCAAGCTTCTAAGAAGTGTAAGCTTCATTTGCACACCTGGAAAAATTTCATTTAAATACCATATGCAAGTCCAAGCAGTGCGCAAGTGCACTCTATTTAGAAGAAAATCTTTTGTTACCAAAAACCGTAACAAATCAAGTCAAATTGATTGGATATCAAAGATCCAACGGTACACATGTACCTAAAATTGATATGAATCAATTAAAATCAAATCAAAATAAAAACAAACCAAAATGTTAGGAACAAACCCTAGTTTCTCATTCGCTATAAATAGGAGGCATTTAAAAAAAGGAAGGGGGATAGACAGACATATAGAGAGAGCCGTCGGAATATTAAATGTGCACTCATCTTCAACCGAGAAAGAAATTCATAGCTTTCAACCCCTTTCATCAAAAAGGTAAAAAGAAGAAGAAAAGAGAGAAGTCCTATCGTTTGATAGTAAAAAAAAGCTTTGGCTTTATATTTAAAAGCGTTTGCTTGTTCATTGAATCCATTGATTCACTGTACATAAGATCAAAAGATCTCAGGGATGATCCCTCTTTTATGAAATTGTCGAATTTTATGAGAGATCGATCCTAAAATCCAAGTCTTCAAAAAGAACCCCCTCACAAAATAAAAAGAAGTGTTTCGACATGTAAAAGATAGAAGTTTTTGCTTCTCGCTGAAAGTTATAACTTTCATAAAAATTGGATACACAATATAAGTGCACTCCAAAAATCAATGGAACAGAGACTTTTGTCTCTCTTGAAACCCTAAGCTATCCGGTGAACCATGCGCACCCTACCTTAAGGCGTACTTGGTAAAAAATTGTCCACGGAGACATGCGTGTCGCGTGCCATACGCGTGAGCGCAAGTGAAAAGTATTGCCTATAAAGACATGCACAGTACATGCCATACACGTGAGCGCAGATGAAGAAAATTACCTACAAGGACATGTGTATCACGTGCTATATACGTGAGCGCAAGTAAAGGATATTATCTATGAAGACATGCGAAGAAGACGCATGCGCACCCAGTGCTATGCATGCATGCACCTCCCCCAAGTACGCAAGCGCACATACCAGTAAGCTATTGAAGCTTATACTTCCTATATACTATGTTATCTAAGTTGTTCTTAGTCTTACATACGACTAACGATCTTTAGATAAAATATAAGTTCGCCAAGAAGTCTTTTTGGCAAATCGTAGATTAAGTTCCAACATGTTCCCTTCACTCATAAACGAGATTTGGTTCAAAGGTACATTCTTCCACTTTTCTGAAGTATGGCGTTGTAATTTCTCAGTGTCTTTAGAGAGGTGGTAGGTTCCAACAACCAATGAGTCCTCCTTCCTCGTCCCATCCTCTTAAAGTTTCGGTTTCATTGAGTTTCGGCTCTATTGAAAACTAAGGTTTTCTTGAAAGATATGAACTTTTATCAAAACAGGGAATACCCTAACCCTAGATGCACACCATAAAGTGCATGCACACCATCAAAACAAAGAACAACAAAGTCTTGGTTCTATGAAAGCATACATACATGTATATGTATATATTTTTGGAGGAAATATACATGGCTGCAAATTGGATCACACCCCAATATTGGGCGCATCTCATTTAGATGTTCGCATCATGCGCTTCGCCATGTGATATGCATATGTGCGTGCAAGCTGAAAAAAGCCTTTATGAGGACATGCGCACTACGTGACATACACGTGTGCATCATTAGGGCATAAGTGCCAACCCCTTTCCTAAGGCAGACCATGCACATGCGCACCCCGTGCTATGCACATGCGCTGATATCTTTTGCATTTATAATGCGCAAGCGCACTTGATGACAGGCCGAAACTTGGAATTTAGCCAAAATATGCTAAGTATAGAAGCCTATACTTTATATGCGATCAAATGATTAATTGAGCCCATATGCTCAAACCCTCTAACTTGATCTTAGTCTCAAACATGAATAATGACCTTTAGATGAAATTCAAATACCCCGTGAACTGACGGACCTCATCGATATGAGAAATGCGTCCTAAGTTCAACTCCCATTGACAAATAAAAACACCAACATGGACCCAAACACCCAAATCTAATATGTACAGATTAAGGCTAATCCACGCCCTACGGGCAACGACGTAAATTAGTCTCCGTATACAATCCAAGGGCAACCCAAAATAAACTATAATATGACACAAGAAGTAAACTGGAGTAGAGAAAGTTGTTATCGTTTGGCGATAACGTAATTAACTGCAGGGGCTTGCGTCTACAGGAAAAAGCGTCCCCACAATTGTAACGACTCTGAAATCACTGTACAGAAATTTTCTTGTTATTGTAAAGAAAAGAGTATTACAACCCGTGTAAGAGTTAAAAGTTATTTTTGTTAAATAAAAGTAAGAAGCAACTTGTATCTCACTGGTAAAACCTCTGCACTGCTGTGACATAGCCTGTGTGTTCGATTCCCATCAGACACAATTATTTTTTTCAGATTTTTATTTTAATTTTTTGGAAGCCCAAGAGTTGCACGTGCAATATACGAAGAAATGAAAAGTTTCAGAAAAATCAAACAGGCGCAATGAGGTGTACACACCCAAATACCCACATGGCATGAATCTCGAGGCAAGAGCTCGCCCATTCTCCTCATTCGTCTGGCGCCGACGGTCAGATGTGCCCCAATTTGCTTCGTGCTTTGCACGCACACCTCTTCGACTCCCCTTAACTCCCTTGCACTGTTTGATTTCCCTGCAATCAAAAAGAGACCCTTCAATTCACCATTTAACACCTTTTTAATCCAAAATTTTAATTTCCAAACCCTAATTCTTCACTATAAATACGACCCCATGCCTTTGCTCTTCACCATTATGAAATTCTAGCAAAAATTCACTCAAAAAAGTTACTAAGTGCAAGTGGAGTTAACGACCAAGCTTGTTCCGTCGAAGATCGAAGCCGTTTTCGGGGCTTCCGAGATGCCACGAAACCCCATCCCTTCTTCCTTACCCTTTTCTCAATATTACCAGACCGTAAGACCCTCTCATCTCTTCTTCTTTTCTTTGCAATTCATCTCCTAAAAAGATATCGGTAAAGTGGAGTTACTCCCGATACTTTTCTTTTTAAACTTGAAACTCCCTTTTTCTTTATACTTTGGTCAAACTAATGTTACCATCCTACTTGTAACTTTAATTACAAACGTTTAGCTTCAAGTTTAACCAAAATTCTCATGTGAAACAAACATAAACGAACTTTTTCATTAAAATACCTTGAACTTTATTATCACATCTTTTCGATATTGGTTAAAACAATACCTTTAGGAAAACTTCACGAGCTAACGACCTACCCCATACACACACTTTGGTTTCATAGCACGATATCTACATATATGTATGGTTGGTTCAAAGAAATAATTTTCATTAAAATACCACATCTTTTGAAAACGAGTTTCTTTTAAAGCGGTATTTTGTAATTCTTGGTAAATACATCTCTATAACTCTCGTTAGGGGGACCCGCTAATGGATGGTGAGGATTATCGCATATCTTTAGGATAGTAGAGCAAGATACAGAACTCCTCACGGAGTATTCGAACTTGAAAGAAAATAAAATATGTTTTTTAAGAAATACGACTTTTCTAAATAAAAATAACTTTTAAAATTATATAAAAATTATAAATCCATATTTTCAATATATTATGAAACTATATTTTCTAAAATGAAAGATTAAACTTATAATAAAATATCGTCAAGTTACCAAAAAGGGGTATTTTTCAATAAAATACCATAAAGTTTTAAAAGTTAAGTTTTTATCATTAAAATACCCAATAATTAAAATACATGCTCATGAAAACCCTAAATAATACAAATCACTCTCGTGGTTTATTTTTAAACTATATTAAAATATTTTTCATAAAACCCTCTCGTGATATGCAAAACAATATTTTAAGGACTCTTGTTTAATATAGGTTTAAGCGGGATCAATTCTCTTGAGCCTCAGCAAGCCGGAGAAAGTGTGTAATGTTTTAAAAATAATTAAATAAATAATTAAATGAATAAAATTGTTTAAGTGAATTTTTATGATTTTCGGTAAAGTAAAATGTATTTTTCGTAAAACTAAACCGTGATTGTTTTTCATTATAATTTCAAAAATACCTATTTTAATTATGTAATTACTAGTAAATGGTGTTTATTTAGCCACTTATAAATTTTTAGTTAAATTAAATATTTTTCCTAAATTAATTATTTTAAATATTAACATAAGCTTTATTTTTACACTAAATTAGTGTAAATTACAAATTTGAATGGTTTTAATTTGTAAGAATGAACCATGGCATATTAGAATTTAGTGTGTATCATGCAAAATTTATTTGCAAATTTTTCCAAAATTCTAGAGTTTTCTTGGTTGTTTTTAGTAAAGAAATAAAAGAAAGTTAAATAAATCATGAAAAGACATAATGAAGTGATATTTGGGGGAAACTTCTACACTTTTCTTCACTCTTTTCTCTTTCTCCCTCTCTCTCCTACCATGGCCGGCCACACCCCCTTGGCAGCCCCCTCATTTTCTTCTCTTGATTTTGTTCAAAAATCCATCAAATTACATCAAAAATTCAACAAAAAATGCACAAAATCCTATTTATTTCCTACTCTTTATTCTTTACTCTTCTTTACATGGATTTGGAGTGGGAAAGCATGCATTTTTGAGGCTCATTTTCATGTTTGGACTTGAGGTTGTGGAGGTATAAATCTTTCTCTTTTGATTTATTTCTATTAGATGTTTCTTTTAAAGCATAATTAGATTTATTATATTAATTCTAGTTGCAAATTTTAAAATTCAAGTTAGGGTTTGTAAATTCAAGTTGTGGTTTTTATTAATTAAATAAGGTTATAATAGCTAGTTTAACATTTTTTTAGAGTGGAAAAATCTTGCATGGTTGTTGTATAATAATTTGTTTATTCAAATTGTTTTAATTAAGCTATTTAGCTAACTAGGTTTTTATAAAATGTGTATGGAGGTAATGTAAAATTTTAATTAAGGTTGTTATCATTAGATTGTAATTTTAATAAGAATATTATCATGTTAATGGAATGAAAAACTTAGTTTGATCACTAGTTTCTTTTGGTAATTGGAAAATACTAATAAAATGTTATTTTTGTAAACTAGATTTTGGAAATTCCTAAATAAATGAGATTAAAAATATAATTATGGTTTCATTATATCATTATCATCATGAATTGTAGATTAATACATTAATTCATGCAAAATCAAGTTTTGTTGTCGAATTGTGACATTTTGCTTGTAAAATGTTGAAAATTGCTAATGGTTGCAAACTAGAAATTCCAAATCCATACATATTTGTGTAATAAAAATATAGTAATGGTTTCTATAATCTAGTTAGGCTATTTAATTTATTTTATGACCATTGGTTTCATTTAAATGTCAAGTTTTGAAGAAAAACGGTAAATTGGCATTTTCGGGTTTTACGAAATCGGGTGATTTGATAGATTTCAGTGTTTCGATGAATTAAATCATGCTTTATATTATAAGTAACGAGTTTTCTAAACTACAAGTTGTTTGTTGATGTTTATCTCGATCCATCGGAGTTTGTATGCCGATATCGAGCGATATTTGGTTCTTTTGCGTGGACGGGACATAGGTTTTAACCTATGCTTGTTCCTTGCGTCGTTTTGACTTTTGTATGTGATTCAGTTTACGATACTATTTATATGTTTGCGTTTAGGTACCCCTCACGTGAACTGCGGGCGATGAAAAGGAGGATGGCGACACCTTCTTCGGCAGACATGGACCAGGTGAGTAGATGTATATCTACGGGGGGAAGTCGGGTGGATGGCGTTTAGCACCCCCGCAACGTAGAATATGAATAGTACTTATTGACATTAGGAAACCGGATGTGACCCTAGATTCTTAATGAGTAGGACCCTAGTAATGACCCTAGGCTGGACTAGACTGATTTAGGAAGACCATACCAGAGGATGAATACCTTGGAAGAGGTTCGTAGGTTTCAGGTAGAAACACACACACGCACACACTGAAACTCGACATGGTGTATACGTGTATGTGTATACTTATATAGGACTAGGTATAGGAATATATATATATACAACACGTATGTGGGACACATTGATGTGATATGAAACAGTATAACTGGGCTTGATGCCGTGATTCTTGGCTATGCAGTAGTATTAAAATGTTAGCGGATCATTAGAAAATGATAATGAAATGGTATACATAAATTATAATGGGTAGCGATGATATTGAGGTACATTGGACTCTAAAATAGAACTCGAACTGTAACTTGTGACTGATCACGATATGATATATGTATGACTTGATTACGACATCATATAGGTGTGACCTGATGTCGATATCATATAGGTGTGACTTGATGACGATATGATATCAGTATGACTTAATCACAATATGATACATATGACATGATATTTCTGAGGATAAATTAATGAGGTATATTCATGATGGCAATGTTATATAATTGATGTATGCGATTACAGCATAGCATCTTGATCATGACATGTGTTGATGATGATATTATACGAATAATGAGACACGTAGGTGATATTTGACCCATACCCCGATATTGGGATGCCGTACGATGGATTTTACCGTACGAGGCATAGATGTGATGATTGATCCGCACTCTTGATTTGAGGAAGTCGTACTATGTACGTGACGCTATTGAGGCAGGATCGCCGACTATTAGAGATATAGACTCAGGCTTTAGGTGTACTTCTGTCGACCAGTTCTTAGGTTTAGTTTTCCTTAGGAAGGGTTAGATGGACACTAGGTTAGGTTCGAGTCATATAATGGTAGTGGTAATTGCATATCAAATGAGTGGACATCTGTCTTTACTTTCATACCGTAATCATAATGTGCATGTTCATATATATGTTGCTATAATCAGTATAAACCTTACCTGTTAGGACACCAGCACCATTACCAATGATGCGCATATTCTACGTACACTTATTTGCCGGCCCACACACATCATCATCGGTAATTGCTATGTCATGTACACTTTAGATCATATTATCTTTTATTGATAGAATCAGTTAACAACTAGACCGATATTATATTATGATTACTCTCTGATGTTAATATAGACATGGTATTTATTACTTAGACATTCATGCATTCATATTTTCATGTTATCATGCAGTATTATGGGCATATGCCGACACTTATCATATACTTACTCATGATTTTGAGATTTGGGTTTCTATGAGATTTCTGGATTTTTGGGGAAAACCGTAAGAATATATAAAAAAAACTTCTCTCTCTCTCCTCCTCTCTTTTTAAAATATAAGATGCGGTTTTCTCGTGATGTATGTGTCGTCCACCATGAGATTTCATGTTTTCTGATGGATTTCGAGACCCGATTCGAGGAGTGGATGAACCGTCTCGGGTACATGGTGGGCCCGGTATGGTACCCCGGGGCAAGAAGATCGAGTTGTAGACGATGAGCCTGGCAGGGGAAGGCTACCTACCGGTGATGTCTGGCGCGGCGGATATCCGGAGGATACCGACCGTTGTCGTGAGATTTGATGATATGGGCCGATCCGGACTGACGGAGCCCGAGATATTGAGACTATGAGACATTGAGATTATGAGGTATTGAGACTTGAGATTTACATGTTTTGTGTCGATGCTTGACACGGATTTCATGGATTTCATTGTTGATACTTCAGATTCCTATACACATTTTGCTATGATAACAGCTAAAGATTTCTTATACAGATATATCTGGATTTCAGGATTGATTATTTTACATTCATGGCGCATGCATATCCATTCATATGACATAGTATTATATGAGTTACTGACACGAGCACGGAGTATCTGCATTTACACGTAGTATTTCCCTGCTATTACTAGATGATTGGGATATAGTAGTGTATTATTATGACCTAGGATAGCGTCGTGCATTCGATTTCTTTTCATAGATGTCTTCTACTCACGAGTTGGCAACTCACCCCCGTTGTGCCAAATTTTATTACAGGTTCGATGTACAGGTTTCTTTGGCAGCTTGCTGGCACATCTTTTCTTTCAGGGTGATTTGCACGGTAGGTTGGTTCACTTGTATCTGAACCACCATTGTATTTTTATTCATTCATTTGTATCTAGTAAGCTCCATCAACCAAACTTTTATTATTTGATAGATTATTGGACCAGTTATTTATTTCGACCTTAGAGTCGTGCTTGTATTATTCTGATCTGGTGGTTTTGTTTTCTTTTGAGTTTTGAGCCTCGCCCTTTGGCGTTGTATATTATTGTTCTTGTTGTGGTTGTTTCCGCCTGTTAGCATTGAGCTAGCACCCGTTTGGGGATGCTTTTTATTGTTTATGTATATTATACTTGTTGTACCCGTTTGGGGCTAGTTTTTACAGAGGAGACTCTGCCGAAATTTTTGGGAAAATTTGCTGATGCTTTTAAACTTGTTTTCTTTTTTCTTCTTCTTCTTCTTTCATGGTTTAGATTTCTGGGCTTCGGCTTACTTAGGTTACGTGGCGCCTCTAGACGCTTCGTAATCTAAGTGCCGGTCACATTCCGTACTTTCGGGTTGTGACAAAGTGAGTGCTTGTCTATTCAGGTTAGACAACTTAACGAAGTTATCAATGGCAATTGTCTTGGAAAAAGACACAAACCCTGCCGTCCATGTGCAACTATTGCCGATTACTCTCGAACCTAAGAAAGTCAAGAGTTAAATCCGTTCACAAGTGTCTAACTCAATCTAAGTCCAAACTCAAACCAGAATACAAAATCAAATACGAACTTGAATACTTGATCATGAACATGAACACTCGAAATCAATTCAAACTCAAACTTGTATACTTGACCCGACTTAACCGATCCATGGTTATAACGTGATATGAACTCGACATGACAACCTGAACACATGATTACATCCTGAACATGAACCTGACATTTTATAACTATGGATTCGGCCAAGACCTATAATCTTAATCTATACAATACATTAAGCGGGGATAAAGGGGTAGATTGGTACATAACGTATATCGTGGCACGAGAGGTCACTTAAAAGACACCTGCATGAATTCACGTGCCGTTGTCCTGTGAGTTATGACGGGCATTGTACTGCATGTTACCATAGTCCACGGGGTAAGATGGACTCCTCTCGTATACATGAATACTTTCCTTATCAAACTACAAATAACCATGTTAGAATAATTATCTTATATCTGTGAATAATCATATACAACCTTACCTGTTCATTTCACATTACATATTATCTTCTCTTTCTTCCTTTGGGACTTACCGAGCGCTAGTTCGCTGATGAAATTCCTTTCTGTTTCTTTCTTTAGGATGTTCGTCAGGAGGATCGGACTTTGAGGAGATAGAGCCGAGCCAGGAAGACTTGGACCAGCTTATAGCTCAGCCTGACTACTAGTTCTTCCTGCACTTACTTTCTGTACGCCATTGTTTAGGCATTACTTTGTTTATTGTATCTTTTTTCAGACAGTTATATTTAAAGTTGAATGTAAATAAAGTTGATGTTTCATTTTATTACTCTTGTCATTCTTTTTCATTGTTATATTTCTTAATCAACGATTAACGTATATATTTCATAGTAAATACATTGCAGACTTGCCATGTCACCGTTTGCGTCTATTGAGAAGCGGGGCGTGACAATAACCAATAAACCCCTTATTTATGAGAGGAAATCTGAAAAGTCGGCTACATCGGTCGCATCCATCCAAACATCCGATATACATTGCCATAAATCAACTTGGTATCTTCGGAGAGGTGGGTGGATATTTTCCATGTAGCATATTCCCCTAAATTCAGGCTAAACGTTCTCCCATTTCATCTCAGTCCGATTTTCGACGGTAAACAGATTCTGGCATGCCCGGTGAGACCTTTTTCTTTTTCCACTCCACACTTCGTGTGTCGTGTTTTTCGCGAACAAAATCACGGTATATATGTTTATTGTTGCCCTTGGATGGTGGGATACTGAAGCTGGCATTTCGTTTCTATACAGAGATCAATGGCTTTCACTTGTGCTAACTGTAATTCAGGTGCTACCACATCCGGTGGAGTCAAGAATGAGCCATTTGTAGCCTCAACTCTCTGCATTCCGGCACTACAGGAAATGAATGGGCTTTTCTTTGGGTTAATGCTCCCATCTCCTACTCTCGGTGTCTCAACGTCGAAGGAGGAAGTCCATGAGAAGTCTGTCTTCCACAGGCTGGCTCTTCAAGCTTCAGCTCTGCTGAAGGTGTCAGTCTTCCACCGACTTTCTCCTACCGAAAGTCTTAAGCTATGCATAGGGCATAATGAAGAAACCCCACAAGAAAATGAGGTGCCTGCCTCGAGAATTGCCCAACGTCGTCATTAACGTCTAGTATGACAAGCTGGGGGAAGTTCCCCATCAGGTTGACTCCCCCTGCTCCAACTCTAATGGTGAATGTTGTTGTTCCAACCGGAAATAGTTTTGGACCACTGTGAAGGGTTAAACGCAATTCACCTACCGCGATACTAAAGAAGTCTCCGCCATCACCCATGGATACATCTAAAGAGCCAATGATGATGCGCTCTCCCAAGAGGCTTTCCTCAACTGTCACGCCCCGCTTCCCAGTATACAGCGAAGGGAACGCGACTAGTCCGCTATGTATATACTCAGAAGTACATACGCTAAGCGTATCTAAGCAATATAAAATAAATATACAAGAAACAAGATATAGTAAAAACAGAAACTTTTATTTATTAACATTCTTTTGGACAATGCATGAAAAGGAAATACAACTGAAATAAAACGATGCCTAAACAATGGCATGACAGGAAATGAAAAGTACTGAATGGAAAATGTACAATGAAACTAGAGCTCTGGTTCTTCAGCAAGCTGATCCAAGTCTTCTGCAGATGGCTCAATCTCTGTCGGGTCCAAACCACCTAACGACATTCAAAGAAGAAAGAAATAGAATGTCGTCAGCGAACAGATCGCTCGATAAGTCCCAAAGATAAGGGAGAAGTAGAAAAGAAGAAAGGGAGAGAGAGAGAGAGAGTAGCTTTTACTGTTGTATTATATTGTTGTAATGTTGTATTAACGCTGTTGTTTGTAGCTTGGTACATGTTAGTTATATATATGCCCTAGAGGCCATTACTGTATATACGATGTATATTGTAATGGATGCTTGGACATATATAGGGAGGACTTTCTTGCTCGACATGATAGTATGCTATCTGGTTGCACTTTTATCTTAACATGTACCCTGATTGTCTCTATGTTACATGTTGATAAAGCCCTTAGGATATGTACTCGACTACTGGGACTATGATGAGATCATACTAGTGGGGCCACGGTAGTTGACGAGTACATCCTATAACTGTTCCTAGTCGAGCATGTATCGAGACAGGGCATCGATATACCAGAGTAGACTAGCGTATACGCATCTTGACCCATATGATGGGCGATGGATGATCCCATATCCATCGGTGTTTGACATCAAGGATGGTGTATGGGTGCTCAGTAGAGACTGTGTACACTGGACGGACTCACCGAGAACTCCCAGATGGTATTATACCTCACGTCAGATGACAGTTCTCCGGTGACACTGGTACAGAGTAGTCTGTTGACTCGAGATCGTCATAGAGTCTTGTGTGATTCCCACTATACTTTGATTTCCATCATACCACGTCCAAGAGGGCATGCAAAAAGGTGGCTTTTGGGTACAGTCCCGAATCACATGGAGGCAATGAGCGATAGGAGGGGATTCGTCTCTCCCGGTATAGGGAGTTGATGTTGTACTGTGTTTGATTGGCTATAACTGGAAATCCCTGGACAGGGTTGCTGAGATTTACTGGTAAGTGTTATCAGTAGTTTCTCGAACTGTTATCAAGCTACTGGGGTCTGACGTTTACCACCCCTAGGCGAGATATGCGACATATCAGATGACGAGACCGGACTGTACGGGAGTGTTACTGTTTGGATTCATAGGAGAATGTACAGGCTTGCTTGTTGATCTTCTGAGCGCTCAATACCTGGGTGGCTGTTACGTTTAGCTGACCGCTTGTAGCTTGTGGGTGTTTGATATGATCATCACCTACTGCCGGCGTATTGACGATTCTTTAGAGTCGTACACAGAGGTTTCTTGGCTCAGGCAAAACGGAGTAGGAGCACATATGTGATATGTGCAGGACCGAGGATAATGCGATATGTGATACCATATTCTATTCTCACGATATTTGATATCAGCCGGGTCATCGGATCAAGTGTTGATTCGATGAATCGGTAAATGAGATATTAGTCGGTTATATGCGATATAGCCGGATTGTTGGATCAAGTGTTGATTCGATAATTTAATGTATAATAATATATATGATATATTAAATTACATTAACTAATATTAGCTCACTAAAAGATTCTTTTTCTCACTCGGGTAATACATTGATATATATGCGATATATGTTAATTGTATTATTTTATTTTGTTATAATAAATATTATGTATGTGATATATAATATTGTAACATGATATGGTTATTAATGCAACATATTTAGTGGAGATTAAACATGGTTAGGGTTTGATTTGGGTTAATCATTTCTAGAAGTTTCTAGAAGGTTTTCATTTTTGTTTTGGAAAAGATATTTTGTAAGATATTTCTTTAACTAAACCCAAACCCTTAACCCTAGTAAAATCTCTACAATGGTTACTTGAACCATGGTTGCATTTCTAACCTTATCAAGACTTTCATTATTCATCACAAAGGAATTAATCATTTATTAATTCTTCTTCTTCCTTGAGTTCCTTCTTGAAAAGCTTTCTAGCTTTGATTTTGTGATGAATTATGTGTGAGAAAAAGATTATAAATGAGAGCAAAAATCCTACTTCATCATCCTCATCTATCCTTGCCCTTTAGATGAGAGTGTTCACTTCTTTTAGTGAGTGTTAGCTTGTGTTAATGAAACTTCAAGGTAGATCATCTTTGTTATCGAAGATCGGAAGCAAGACTGCATCTTTCTCTTCGTGGAAGCTCTCGAGAGTCCGGAACACAATGATCGCAGTGAAGGTACCTCAACACGGAGGTTTAGAAGTGAAAGACCGGATCTACAAAGGTTGTAATCCCTCTCACTTAGTGTTAAAGTGTTTAACATGCTTGTTTTCGCCTAATCTTTAGTTTAAAGATCCGGCTTTGGGTTGTTCGGCACGGCTAAATTTTAAATCGAGCATGGTTGATACCTCGTAGACCCTTGTGCATGTGCCTAGCAACCCTACAGTGGTATCAGAGCCAAACTAGAGCTTTAGGCGAAGTCTAGACGAAGTTTAAAGTCCGATCGAACCCGGAAACCCCGACGAATACCCTTCTCTGGATATTTTCTAAAAATGTGATTTTTTCTGCATTAAAAATACTCAGAAAAACAAGCAGGAGAATATAAGAATTACTGGGAAGTACGGTCTCCTAAATCGGTCACGTGACCGCGGAACCGCTGCCAAACCACGCACGTGGCCGCGGTTCCGCGGCGGAACAGTGATTATAGGGCCCACTACTTCACAGTAACTTTTCTGGGTTCTTTTGCAGTCTTCTGGGAATTTTTAATTCTTGCTCAAGTGTTGAGTTTTCTGGGTTGTATTGGGGACTCGTTGATTCGATCGGATAATTAAACTTCGTTTAAGTTTTTTCCGGATAATTTTAGAAACTGTTAAAAAGTTCGAACGGATATCAATAACTCATTTTTTCCCCTGTCGGAAAATTTTTCAAAAGTTGGATTTTTCCGTAGTTTAAGAACGTTCTAAGTCGTGCAAGTAACGCGGTGGACCCTCTAGAAGACAACAAACCTTAACTCGATTATGTGACCGTCTTGAACTGCCTCTAAACCTTAGGGTTTGTGGCAGTATGGCGTGCCACATGTGAGGCGTTGGCTTGACCCTTCTACGGCTGGACCATTGGTACTGTGGCATGTGATGGATATTTTTAAACTAATTTTAAGTGTTGAGAACTATTTGGGAAAACTTGGGTGTTTGATTATTCGATCGGAATGTTTAACATTATCTATTTATCTGGAATGTGATACAATATTTGGAATCCACAAGTAGTTATGAGATAATTAATTTGAATGTTATAAATCTACCAGTTTAGTCTCAATTGATCGGTTGTCACGGAATTTTGATGTGATCAAAAGTCCGTCGCAATCACGTAGCGTACGCGGATACTCGCCGGGTAAACTTAATAGACGGCTGCTCCATAGCCCCGACCAAGTGACTGTAGGAGAACCCCGTCGCCAAAAGCATCCGTTCAGGTGCTCGCGGCAGCGGTGTTCCGCCTTAGTGCACTTCGTCGACGGCATCCGGGGGTGCGGTCGTCTACTAAAGTTTGCGACGAGCATTCGATCAGGATGTCGGGAATCTTGTTGAGTTGCCCGACTTGATATCGAAAAGTGTTTTTGATAATGAGACTAAAATGCGGGGTTTATAATTGTTAGGCATGCGATGTCTAAGAAATTCATTTGGTTAGGCATGCGATGTCTAAGGAGGTTGCGGATTCCAACTGTTGTAGTTTTACACTTTCTTTTCTGTGACCGTAAGCGTAGTATGTGGTGTATCGCCGGCTTCGTTGCTATACATCAATGACAATCGGGATACGCATACTTGCTTACGTTGATGATATGAGATATTATGTGTTGCTGTGATATGTTATATTGGATCATCGCATTCTGAATAGCCGGGGGTTTTATGTGAGATGAGAGTTTTTCTTTTTCATTCATGTAAAATTCATTTGTATGTAATATTCATTTATTGGGGCACTTCCGGGCTGAGGATGATGTCACCATTGTATGTTATTTACTTTTCCGCATTAGGCAAACCCAAGGCGGGGAGCACAAGTAACCGGGTTCTGGGGTCCAGTGGGAGACCATCTCGAGGAGTCGAGAATGGGTCTCCTAACCCTAGAATTGGCAGTGTTGCTTTCCGCTCTCGTAGGGGTCTAGGGATGTGGGTTGGCTATTCATTGCGACTGTGGAATCCGTGTTTTATACAGGCTCGTATTGAAAACACGGACGTCCTAGTATATCCAATATTTCATATATGTTCTTCTGCTGCAATGTTCTGTGATGAGATCATATTACTGCCTGAGACGAATGTTTATATTATATATATGAGATATATGTTATATTGCAGATTTCGATTCAAATGTGATGCTTGTGAAGCATAATAAAATGGGACTTCATTAATGAGATCAATGAAATAAAAGAAACCTAAGATGTTGTAGAAACTTGTTTAAAAACTGGTAGCTCTAGTTCTTGCTTTGCATAGCGGTATTCCTTATAGAACATTCAGCACCTTATTCGATAAGGAAAGAGCCGAGATCCCTTCACCGGGAGTGACCTCTTTAGTGAAACTAGCAGATGTTACAAACTCGGTCTGTCTTTTGATTGCTTCTATAGTTCTTGCTTTGCACAGCGGTATTTGTGAAATATCCTGCACCTTATTCGATGAGGAAAGAGCCGACGATCCCTTCACCGGGAGTGACCTCTTTAGCAAAACTAGAAAAGGCCTCAAAAACATTCCATTTAAAATCACTCGATTCTACAACGATATCAAGTTCATTACGCAAAAGGTTTTCTTAAAAACCTGTCGTAACCCTCCGTCATTTTAGAAAGTAGAGTACTTAGTATTCGTGCTGTGTTTGTTGACCTTAGTTAAGGCGCAGTGTACGGTAGATACGTGATGTCTTCCTATATAGCATATGATGCGATTAGTTAGGACAGTCATATGACTTTATTGACCTTAGTTAAGGGTCATGTAGGTGGGTGTATTTAATCAAGAAATGACGGGTAGAACTTGACTAGTGCTTATGATTTATTCACCATAGTTAAGGTCATAAGTCACTAGGGGTAAAATATTATTGGGAATTTCAAGTGTTGAAATTTGCAATGAGATTGCATACCTTCTATGAGATAGTTGGATCCCGATACCCGCTGCGAGTAAGAGTTACTCCTGGGAGAGTTTTACACATTACAATTAGCCGATCAAGTAGGGGTCTAGAAAGGTGTTAACGGGGTTACGCCCTTGGGAAAACGAGGTTTACTTTAATTAGGTCCGTGCGAAAGCACGGGGAACCTCCCCCAAAGTACCCGCACTGGCCTGGCTGAAAGATTGGCGAACTTGTAGAGTTTAATTAATCCCGGCTAGTCTTTCCTTTTAGGGTTTGAAGGAAGATTTGACTAAAACAGTGGGAGACATCCTGATTAGATAAATTGATAACCAATCTAATCTTGTAAAAGCGCACCCTGAGTGTTTTCTTCTCTCTCTCTCCTAGTAGAGACCATGTCACGCCTTAATCAAGATAATAATACAGATGAATTGACCGAACCCGCTTGTTATACTGCGCTGGGGAACGTTGGTCCCGCTCCAACTTATAATTGTTATAAGACAGAGCAGGAAATAGGGGATTACCAGAATTTCCGTGCCGCCCAAACGAAGAAAGTGCATGTTGATGCATCATCTTCGGGTGTGTTCATTACAGAGAACTGTTTCTCAGTATCCTTTACGTCCTGGGTATTTGATACCGGATCAGGATCCCACATATGTAATTTGTTACATGGGCTATAGATAGGTAGAGAACTGAGAACCGGTGATAAGTTTCATGAGATAGAAACGGTGCAAGTGTTGCAGCCAAGTCTGTTGGTCACTATCACCCTGTATTACCAGAATACATTGATTCTGAACGAATGTTATTAGATACCGAACCTGATATACAACATCATATCAGTCTCTTTATTAGTAAAGAAATGATATAATTTTGTATTGTTGGATAATGTTTTGAACATTTCCTATATCAAGAGTTGATCGGTTCAGGCACGTTATCTAAAAGTATTGATGTTCTAAATCAAACTACAGTTCTTAGTATACAGAACACACACAAGAGGAATAGTTCAGAAATGAACGGATCCTTCTTAAGGCATTGTAGACTAGGTCATATCAATGCGACCCGACTAGCTAAGTTACATTTAGATGCATATTTAAATTTGTTTGAATTTACATCTTGTGAAACTTGCCGGTCATGTCACAATGATAAGATGACCATAGCTCTGTTCATTGGAAACAGAGAAAGAGTTAGTGAACTCTTGGGATTGATACATGATGATGTATGTAAGGTCCCCTATCTACACATGCCAAGACCGGTTTTTTGTACTTCATTACATTCTCTGATGATCTCTCAAGATTTAGACATGTGTTCCTGTTGAAATACAAGTCCGAAGCTTTTGAGATATTCACAGAATATAAGTTAGAAGTAGAGAACCAAAATACGGGTATAAGTATTATGTCCTTTGATGAGATCAAGGAGGAGAATACTTGAGCACGGAATTCTTGGACTATTCTAAAGAAGAATGAGATTCTCTCTCAGCATTACTCCTTCGTATACACCATAGCACGATGGTATATCGGGGCGGAGCAATAACACCCTATGTGATATGGTGTGATCTATGATGAGTACTACTGAGTTTCCTATTTCCTTTTGGGAGTTATGCACTTGAGAAGCTGCATACCTATTGAATAGGGTTCAAATCAAATCAGTTGCCTACCACTTCATATGTGATATGGAAAGGGAAGAGCCCATATCTTAAGTTTTTTAAGATTTGGGGTTGTTCGGCCTATGTCTAAAAGCAAAATCCGGACAAGCTCGAGGCAAGGTCAGCTCTGTAAAACTGGAAGTAGTTCTAGCTATACAAACTGCAGCTGATGATTTGGTAGAACCATAGGATTCAATAGTTTCCAACGAACCTCAGCCTCTCCGCCGATCTAGTAGGGTTCCTCACCCACCTGAGAGATACTTCGGTTTCTCTATGACAGTGGAGCGAGGATTATATCATGAGATGATGACCCAACTAGTTTCGAGTAGGCCATCAAGAGTGGGACTCTGTAAGAATGGCTGGATGCTTAGCGATCTGAGATGGAATCCTTATACACCAACAAAGTATGGACTTTGGTTGCTTTATCTGAAGGGTTAAATCCCAATCAGGAGCAAGTATATCTTGAGGAGATTACTTGGTGTACATGGAAAAGTTGAGAATTTCAAAGCTATGCTTAAGTCCATCCAGACCCTACTTGCCACTGCTATATGCCATGACTACGATATCTGGTGGTTGGGTGTCATGACTGCTTTTCTAAATGATGTTTTAGAAGAAAGCGTCTATAAGTACACAGCCAGAGGGCTTCGTAGACAGTGGGAGCAGCGGAAACGTGTGCAAGATGTTTTATGTGATAAATCAGGTATCGCGGAGTTGGAACATCTGTTTTGATGTGGTAGTCAAAGAGTTTGACTTCATCAAAATGGTAGATGAACCTTGTATATACAAAAATGTAGTAGGGAGTATGGTGGTGATCCTCGTAGAGTACGTGGATGAAAAACTCTTGATAGGGAAGGAGTTTCCTATGCTACGCTCGGTCAATCTCCGCTTATCACAAGGATTCTTCATATAGGATCAAAGTGATACCTACTAAATCCCGGGTTTTGGATCTGTGAGATAGATCTAATTGGATGTTAGGATACTCACTAGTTGTAGTGAGATGGTATCAATCGATCCTGGGGAGAATCACTGGAAAGGTTTCAAGGTGATAAGGACGACTGAATGTCAGTCGCAGGCATTGTCTTTACCCTCAGTAGAGGGACGGTATGTTGGAAGAGTTCGAAGCGAGACACCGTGACTTACTAGACGATTAAAGGCTAGATACATCGTTACCAAGGATGCTACCAAAGAGGCAGTCTGGATATATACAAGTTCATGAGATGAACTTCGTTCCAACCATTGTGTGACAATGGAGTTATGGCTTTGGCCTAGGAACGCCCGTCCCATCAGAAATCCAGATATAATTCTTAGGCAGTATCACCTGATCATGGAGATGGTTGATCTCCAGGGAGATCAAGGTTAGGAGAGTAGACACAGAGGACAACAGCGCGGATCCACTCATAAAGGCCTTTTTTCCCAGTAGAGACTTTTATGGGATGGTTGAGTATGAGATACTTCAACCACAGCTAATTGTTGGGTATGTGATACCACAACAGATGGCCCTAGTGCAAGTGGGAGATTGTTAGTTGTATGTATGCCCTAGAGGCCATAACTGTACATACGATGTATATTGTAATGGATGCTTGGACATATATAGGGAGGACTTTCTTGCTCGACATGATAGTATGATAGCTGGTTGCACTTTATCTTAACATGTACTCTGATTGTCTCTATGTTACATGTTGATAAAGCCCTTAGGATATGTACTCGACTACTGGGACTATGATGAGATCATACTAGTGGGGCCACGGTAGTTGACGAGTACATCCTATAACTGTTCCTAGTCGAGGGTGTATCGAGACAGAGCATCGATACACCAAAGTAGACTAGCGTATACGTATCTTGATCCATATGATGGGCAATGGATGATCCCATATCCATCGGTGTTTGACATCAAGGATGGTGTACGGGTGCTCAGTAGAGACTGGGTATACTGGACAGACTCGACGAGAACTCCCAGATGGTATTATACCTCACGTCAGATGGCAGTTCTCCGGTGACACTGGTATAGAGTAGTCTGTTGACCCGAGATCGTCATAGAGTCTTGTGTGATTCCCACTATGCTTTGATTTCCATCATACCACGTCCAAGAGGGCGTGCAAAAAGGTGGCTTTTGGGTACAGTCCCGAATCACATGGAGGCAATGAGCGATAGGAGGGGATTCGTCTCTCCCGGTATAGGGAGTTGATGTTGTGCTGTGTTCGATTGCCTATAACTGGAAATCCCTGGCCAGGGTTGCTGAGATTTACTGGTAAGTGTTATCAGTAGTTTCTCGAACTATTATAGACCTCATATCGACACGACTTATCAAGCTACTGGGGTCTGACGTTTACCACCCCTAGGCGAGATATGCGACATATCAGACGACGAGACCGGACTGTACGGGAGTGTTACTGTTTGGATTCACAGGAGAATGTACAGGCTTGCTTGTTGATCTTCTGATCGCTCAATATCTGGGTGGCTGTTACGTTTAGCTGACCGCTTGCAGCTTGTGGGTGTTTGATATGATCATCACCTACTGCCGGCGTATTGATGATTCTTCAGAGTCCTATACAGAGGTTTCTTGGCTCAGGCAAAACGGAGTAGGAGCACATATGTGATATGTGCAGGACCGAGGATAATGCGATATGTGATACCGTATTCTATTCTCACGATATTTGATATCAGCCGGGTCATCGGATCAAGTGTTGATTCGATGAATCGGTAAATGAGATATTAGTCGGTTATATGCGATATAGCCGGATTGTCGGATCAAGTATTGATTCAATAATTTAATGTATAATAATATATATGATATATTAAATTACATTAACTAATATTAGCTCACTAAAAGATTCTTTTTCTCACTCGGGTAATACATTGATATATATGCGATATATGTTAATTGTATTATTTTATTTTGTTACAATAAATATTATATATGTGATATATAATATTGTAACATGATATGGTTATTAATGCAACATGTATAGTGGAGATTAAACATAGTTAGGGTTTGATTTGGGTTAATCATTTCTAGAAGTTTCTAGAAGGTTTTCATTTTTGTTTTGGAAAAGATATTTTGCAAGATATTTCTTTAACTATACCCAAACCCTTAACCCTAGTAAAATCTCTACAATGGTTACTTGAACCATGGTTGCATTTCTAACCTTATCAAGACTTTCATTATTCATCACAAAGGAATTAATCATTTATTAATTCTTCTTCTTCCTTGAGTTCCTTCTTGAAAAGCTTTCTAGCATTGATTTTGTGATGAATTATGTGCGAGAAAAAGATTACAAATGAAAGCAAAAATCCTACTTCATCATCCTCATCTATCCTTGCCCTTTAGATGAGAGTTTCACTTCATTTAGTGAGTGTTAGCTTGTGTTAATGAAACTTCAAGGTAGATCATCTTTATTATCGAAGATCGGAAGCAAGACTGCATCTTTCTCTTCGTGGAACCTCTCGAGAGTCCGGAACACGATGATCGCAGCGAAGGGACCTCAACACGGAGCTTTCGAAGTGAAGGATTGGATCTACAAAGGTTGTAATCCCTCTCACTTAGTGTTAAAGTGTTTAACATGCTTGTTTTCGCCTAATCTCTAGTTTAAAGATCCGGCTTTGGGTTGTTCGGCACGGCTAAATTTTAAATTGGGCATGGTTGATGCCTCGTAGACCCTTGTGCATGTGCCTAGCAACCCTACAGTACAGAAGAATGCCAGTGTATACGAGAGGGGTCTCAGTATGCTATAGACCAGGGCAAATGGAAGTACAAGGCTCCGTTATACAACCCGGAACAACGGCAATTGGATTCATGTTAGGTGTCTTAATTTTACCGTCTCGTGCCACCTTTAACACCTTCCGTACCAATCTACCCCTTAAACCCCGTAGTGTTTTATTTGTATTGTTTTGTACTGTAAATTGTATTGAATGTATAATTGAAAGACTGACCGAAACCATGATATCAGTAAACGGATGTAACCATAGAATCATGTAAATGGAATAACTGGAGAACTATGTAAATGGAATGTATATCTATGGTTCGGTTCAGTCAAGTCGTATAGATTGATAATTGGACTTGCGGATTCATGTTGAAGATTGCAGATTGTAGATGGACTTTAATTATATTCAAGTCAGATTAATTAGACTCAAACCCGAGTCAGACAATTAGAAATGTAAATCGAAGTCTTGATTATTTCTTAAACCTATATTTACTAGGATCCTTAGGATAATTTATAGAACTTGAGGGGGTTTTCTGTAAAAATACTTTTATATACTTTTCAAAATACACCTCAAGTATTTATTATTCGTCTTTAGAGTTGTAATGAATGTGGATTTTATATTGTGATATTTCTAGTGAAAATATCCTAGTTTCATAAATAAAGGTGTTTATTTGTAATATTCATGGTATTTTAGTGTAAAATTGATTCTTGTGATTTTTAGAAAAAGGTGGAATATTTATATCATAATAAAATAGGTATTTTAAGGATAAGTATACATATATTTATACAAAAATAATTTCAAGAAATATTTTATATTCTAAAACTATCATTTTCTTAAGATGTCGTATTTTAAATCTTTCGAGACCGAATGCTCCTTGCGGAGATCTGAATCTCGCACTACTAAGCCCAAGGATGTGCGATAATCCGCACCATCCCAAACGGGTTCCCCAAAATGGGTTGTAGCGGCGCTTTGCAAAGATTGTATAAATACTAAATCCTTTATAAAACGGTTTTTATGAAGTAAATGGTATTTATTTGTAAAGATGTAAATTTTCCCGTATTCTATGTTTTAGGGTCTCCTAAGTAAACTAGACTATTCCTAAATGGTCCAAAGCGATAAGTTGTGAGATGCCTCAAATTGCCTCTTCACCGCCAATTGTGGCCAGATAAGTACAAGTGAAGAAAGGAGAGATCCGCTCACGAATCACCGTGAGACGGGCCTTTTAAAGTTACCTTTCTCACTTGCCTGGCCTAGACACCACAAAGTCAGGTTTAGATAAACGACTGATGTCCACAACCTTGTCCTATTTTCCTAATAAGTCGTATTTATTTAAAAGTGTATCAATACTAAATCTTTTAGTAATGGTTTTATTAAGCCGAGGGTATTTAAGTGAAAATATTGTTTTCTCGTATTCTAAGTTTTCGATGGTTTCGTGTTAGCTTGTATATGAGTGCGTGAGGAGGCATGTCGTTACCTCGTGCTCTACTTTAAATGTATAGAAAGTTTGATGGAGTTAAATGAAGGATTGGAACAATGTGGTATTTAAGTGAAAAATACGATAAATTGAGATAGTTATCATTTTATGTGATGAAACTTGTTCAAATTGTTTGATTAGTGTTTAATAGTCAACATGAGGAAGTTTAAGTATGATTGTAATAACGAGAAGTGGAATTTTATAGAAAACCGAATCGGAAATCGGACTTGTTCCGATTCCGTCGGGTTTTGTAATTTCGTATTTTGAGAATGGAAAAGAGAGATAGAAAAGGGACTTACGGGTTTTAGGACACACAAGAGGGTGAGAGGGAAGTAGTGGAATCACCGATGTGTTGCGTCGTCGCCGGTAGTTCCTAAAACGATCGCCGGAAGTGCCGCCGGGAAATTCATCGGAGCTTCGCCTTGAGCTCGTTTTCGAGGTACATAAGATCTCTTGAGAATTTTAGAGAGTTGGCTTAGAAATGTGAGTGAGAGGGTAGAGAGTAGGGGGTGTATTTATAGGGTTAGGGTAGGTGAAGAGTTTAAATAAAAAAATGTAAAAATATATTAAAATTCATTAAAATATGGAGAAAATGGGGATTTCAAAGGTTTCTGGAACCGATCTAAATAAATAGAGTATACAGGGAGGTAGGGGAGGCCAAAAGTCAACTTTTTTGTGTTGACGACTCGACCGTCCGGCCGAGTCCGGCCGGCGGCGCCGTGCCGAGTCGGCTGGTCCACCGTCCGAGTCGGCCGAGTCGGGCCGAGTCGGAGGTCAGGGAGGTGGGGGGTCATCTGGTGTAGCCTCTGGTATATTTAGTTTTTCAGGTTTAGTTCAAAGTTTGGGAGTTATGGTGTGTGGACTGTTGGGATTCCAAAGAATTTAAAACAAAATAATATTAAAAATAATGTGGGGTATGGGATTTGAACTCTGGTGGCTTGGTTCAGCAGTGCAAGGTATTACCAATGAGCTACAAGCTCATTCTTGTAATTAAATTGCTAATTAATTACTTAAATCTTGTGTTCAGGCAATAAATACCCCTTTAAGGATTTTGAAAAAAAATTAATTTAAAAATTTGTATAGAAAAAAGTGTATAAGAAAATTAGGGTTGTTACATCAACCATCTATAAGGTGTGGAAATAAGTCAAAGATTCTGTTATCAACGACAGAAACTCTCCCAAGCTGAAGAAAATAAAGTATCAGCCAAACACCGACAACTCCCCTTCCAAATACAAGGGGACTTATACAAAAGAGGTTCCTGCTATGATATTTTCTCCCAAAACAATTTCTCACAAAAGAGAGAGGCCAGATAAATTCCAAGCGTCCAAGACAAACTCCAAGGGCCGAGATTCCAAACGCCCTAAGCCTGGAGGCATGGTAGTTCACTCAATTCATATGGTGAACTCTAAAGACGAAAGCTGTGCTTCTGTTTCTTACAGACCGGTTATCCGATCTTTGACGAAAGATCTGCAGCAATAAGAAAAGCTGCAGAAGATACTTGCTCAAGAAGCAGAACTCATTAGTTCGCTGCCTAAGGCAAACCCCGCTGACGTATCCGAAGAAAGGACAGGATAGGAGTCGGATACTGACTTCCTGAAGCGCATTCTCGAGAAAAAAGATGAAGAAGCGGCAGAGATGTCCGCTAAGATGATAAAAATGGCTCTCTTGATATAGAATATGGCTGGAATGATGGTTCAATCCCAATTACCAGCATATGAATCGCCGGTGGTTGTTATTGATAACAAAGGAGATACTACCAATCCTATCCAAACCCCTTCAGCGGAGAAAGAGGAGGTGATCATAAAAGAGAAGCTGGACGAATATACGGCCCAGCAAATTAAAGCTCACCAGGCCAGCGAAACGGCAAATATGCTGGTTAAGACCGGTCGTCCATATCCATCATGGTATGAACAACTGCAATACTCTGCGGTATATGTAATCCCGAGGTTCAATACTTACAATGGAACAGGAAATCCTTAAAAACATATCGCACAGTTTAGAGCTATGTGCAGTAATACCGATGGCGAAGACGCATTGCTTCTTCATCAATTCTTCGGCAGTCTGAAGGGAACCGCCTTTGAATGGTACTCGAAGCTCCCAAACGACTCCATAATTATTGAAATGGAAGTGCCCTTTATGCACAGGTTTGTTAGTGCAGGTCACTGCACTATGGTCTTAGTTAATGAAAGGGTGAAATCCAATAAGACGATGGTCCAATATGTCATTCGATGGAGGAATCTCCAGTTTAAGTATGAACAACGCATCGAAGAAGGACCAGCTGTGAGAATGCTAATAGGTACCCTTGATCGGCAATTAAAGGTGTACCCATTCTTAGCTTTTGCAAAGCCGACCACCTTTCAAGAGCTCATCAATAATCCAGTTCAGCTGGAACAGATTGGCCAGTCTTCTTCCTTTGCAGGTGGAAACTCATGAAATAACAAAAGTAAAGGCAAGGCGGAATTTGGTGCCAACGCTCAACAACAAACGAGCACTCGGTTGCCAAAATAATGACCACACAAGGCCCACCCTTGAAAACACGAATACTCATCCCCCCGGGACAACGAAGAGGAAGTTTTTCGAGCTCGCCATAAAGAACAACATGCTGACGTTGCCCGAGCCACGATGACCAGCATAAGCTGGAGCAGTTAATGAGCCAAACTGTTAGGACCCTAGTGCTTGCGCCGCAAGATTCGCGGTGAAGGTGGAAGCGAAAACAAAAACTTTAAAAGTAAACACTAGTGACCAAAAACCCCAGAATCGATTCCAAACACTAAACTAGATTTCTAAACATACAAGGTTAGGGGGCTAGCTACATTTGTAGCATGTTCGCGCAATTGCTTAAGACCCCTACACCGCTCTAAGGACTCTAGCAATACTCCGAAGCTGCCGGGATTGGGCTTGCACATTGATCTTCTACGTTGAAGATGATCCACCCGAGAAAACCTGAATTCAAGCTTTAGCTTCATAACAAGAAATCAAGTGAAGCAACAAACACTCTAAGTTTGCTAGAAATAGGGTGTTAGAGATGTAGTGGTGATGATCTCAAGTTTTCTCTCTTTTATTCTATTTCTTTAAAAAAAATGGAAGCTCAAAAGAGAAGAAGAGAGAAGAGGATAATCTTGTGAGTAAAGAACTTAATCAAAAATACCTCTCTCTCCCCCCCCCCCCCCTCTCTCTTCTTTTATCCTCTTGTGTGAGTGTAGGTGTAATTGTGACTCACACTGGTGACTCACAAGCCCACACACATCTCACACCTTCCACATTAAAAAAGAAAAGATTGTGTTTTTAGCGCGCACACACATATACATATATACATATAAACAAATATGCAATAAATACATATATCTGTATTCGTATCAAAATACGAATAATGTATTCGTATAAAATATGAATACCCGTATTCGTATTGAGATAAAAATACACGTATTTGTATTAAGATACAAATACCTGTATTAATACAAATACCCGTATTCGTATAAAAATACAAATACCAAAAAGAGAGATAATTAGAGATATAATACTAGAACACAATGATCCAGCTATCTTTCACAGCTGCTAGTATTATCAAAACATCCGATTAAAGTACGTGCACTAAATACACGTATTTAATCGAATCTGAGTGCGAATCAAAATGCACACATACTACAACGTTTCGCCTGAACCGGGAAACCTTCTATGTGGGACTCTAAACACTAAACAATACGCTGGCTGGTAGTGAGTTTAACCATAAGCACGTCAGCAGTACTAACTGTACGTAACGGCTATCTACATATTGAACGAAAGAAAGGTCGACAAACAAACTCATCTGTACCCCTACTGAGCATGTAAGTGACAATCTCCATACAGTCCGATCTCTTCGTCTAAGAGTATCGCATACCGGGTCTAGTGGATGGATAACGTCAGACCCCTAATAACCCGATAAGTCATGCCGGTGTCAAGTCCATTACCAACAGAGAAACTATTAATCTCTAATCAGTAAATCCCATCCGCCCTGGCTAAGGACTTATGGTTATGGCCAACCGGACACAGCACGAAATCGACTCCCTATACCGAGAAAAGCAAATCCCTGACAATCGCTCTCTGCCTCCATGTGGCTCGGGACTGTATCTAACTAAAACCTGTTTGCATGACTCAGTAGAGTCATAGTAGGGAAGTAATCTAAGTATAGTGGGAACTCACACGAGACAAATGATAATCTCAGGTCAACAAACTACCACTAAATACTGCTATCTGATGATGTCATGCCCTGCTTCCCAGTGTACGGGCAGAGGACGCGACGGGTCACGCGACACATTTACTCAGAAGTAAACACGCTAAGCGTATCTAAGCAATATAAAATAAAATACATAAGAGACAGGATGCAAATGAACAGCAACTTTATTTATTTAACATTCTTTTTACATACAAAGGAAAAGTAAATACATAAAATGAAAGCGTTGCCTAAACAGTGACATAACAGAAATGAAAATATATACAAGTAAACTAGAGCTCTGGGTTGAAGGCTATCTGATCCAAATCCTCGCTGGTGGGCTCTGTCTCCAGAAGGTCCGATCCACCTGACAACATTCCAAAGAAAGAAGAAAGGAATGTCGTCAGCAAACAATCGCTCGATAAGTCCCAAAGAATAGGTATAGACAGAATAGACAGAAGGAGAATATAACTTTTAAAGTTGTCTTATATTATTAACGCTGTTGTTTGTAGTTTGGTACAGAAAATGCCAGTGTATACGAGAGGAGTCCCACTATTCCGGAGACTAAGGTATATGGAGCACAAGGAACCGTTCAGCCACGGTACAATGGCAATGGATATTCAGGTTAAGTGTATTATGGTTACAATCTTGTGCCAGTTTTAACACCTTCCATACCAATCTATCCCTTATAAACCCTGCGATGTCTTTTGTACGGATTGTATTGATTGTATTGTATTATCTTGTATTGTAAATTGTATATGGATGATTTGCCAGAACCATGATATCAGTAATGGAACGGATATAATGGATGTACATGTAGATGGAGAATATCCATGGTTCGGTTCAGTCAATATAGATTGATATAGATTGAATAGACGGATTTATATTGAATTGTAGTTTATACTTGAATCACATTCAAGTCAGTTTGATTAGATTGAGACTCAGTTCGAGTCAGATACTTTAAAAAGAACTTGAATTCCTGAATTAGTTTTGATGTTATCGGTAATTGCTGCACATGGACGGCAGGATTTATGTCTTTTTCCAAGATAATTACCGTGTTGATAACACCATTTGTTAGATTGTCTATCTTAAATAGGCAAGCACCCATATCTCTGGCTCCCTGAGGCTCAAGAGACCGGTCCCGCTTAAACCTACGTTTACTAGGGTCCTTATTGTAATTTAGTATAACTTGAGGGGGTTTTATGTAAAAATAGTTTGATATAATTTTCAAAATACACCTCAAGAATTTAATTATCATCTTTAGGGTTTTCATAGATGTATATTTTTATACAAGTAAAATTTCTAGTGAGTAAAACCTATCTTCATAATATATGGTATTTTATTGAAATATTGGAATTGTGTTGTATTTGGATGGTATTTTCATATCATAGTAATTCCTTTGATTTAGAAAACTTAGAATATTTATATAATTAAAATAGATATTTTGATAATATATATATATATATATTTAATGAAAATAATTTATTTATTTTCTTGTAGGAATCTCATTTTCTAAAGAAAAATGCATAAAAATTCCATCGAGATCGAATGCTCCTTTCGAAGGTCTGCATCTCGCTCTACTAGGCTTGAGGATGTGCGATAATCCGCATCATCCTGAACGGGGTCCCCAAAAGTGGATTGTAGAGGCGCAATTGCATGGAAATGTTTAATACATCTTTTTATAGAAATGGTTTTATAAGTTGATGGTATTTATTTGCAAAGTCGTTTTATCCAAAGAATAAATTCCCAAAACTTCATCATGCTATGATAGAGATGTATGTTATGATGAGGTAGGTCATTACCTCGTGAACTATCTAAAGGTAATATGTTGTTTATGTCAGAAACTAAAGTATGTGGTATTTTACTGTAAAACTGTGATAAAAATTGCAGTATGAATTCTTTTGATGTGAAACTTGTTTAATATATTTGTTAATGTTTATTTAACATGATATAAAAGTTTGGTATTTTCTTGTTTAAGAAAAATATGATTTTTAAAGAAAAACCGAACCGGAAGTCGGATTAACTCCGCTTCCATCGGGTTTTAGTATTCAAGATTTTTAGAATAGAGAAGTAGAGGGGAAGAGGGGACTTACTGGGTTTTAAGGTAGAGGGGAGAAGAGGGATGAGTAGGGAAGCACCGATGCGTCATTTTGTCGCCGGAAACTCCTTGGATCGTCACCGGAACTTCACCCTTTTGCTAACTCCACTTGTACACTAAAGAGACTTGGAAATTTTGTAGAGTTTTTGTACTAGAATTTTGAGTGAGGATGTGTAAAATGAGGTGTGGTATTTATAGGGAAAATTAGAGTTTAGAGGTGATGAAAAATGCATTAAAATTTGCATTAAAAGGGGATTTAAAGGAGTTTTATTATTCTCTGTAAATATGCAGAGAAAATAAACAATACTGGAGTTAAGGGGGGAGTCCAAGGGTCCAGGGTTCCAAAAAAATTTGGGTTTGTCCTCAATAGAACCGGCGACGTCGATCCTATACCCTAATCTCGCCGGTCTACTTGGCATGGTTAGCTCTAGGATTTGTGCCACGTGTCGTGGTCATTTGGTATACTCCAGTGCACGTGTTTGTTTATTCAGTGTCTTTTCAGTTTACGTGTAGTGCACGTGTAGACTCTTGGGCTTCTAAAAGATTAAAAGAAAATACAATAAAAATAATATGTGCCTGATAAGATTTGAACTCAGGTGCTATGTCTTAACAGTGTAAGGTCTTACTAGTGAGCTACAAGCTCCTTCTTGGTGTTCTAAAGAAAATCAAATTCTTATAGTATTCACATGAATTGTAAATACCCCAATTATACATTAACTTTAAATGAATTTTCTGTACATTAAAATTGGAGTTGTTACAGATGATAGGTATAGTACCATCTAGAAGTTCTTGGCGAGTCCGTCTAGTGTACTCACCTCCAGTGAGCACGTGTATACAATCTTAGGTGCAGCACACTAATGGCTATAAGACCTGCCACCGCCTCTCATCGGGGTCTAGAAACGTATACACTAGTCTACTCTGGAATATCGATGCCCAGTCTCGATACTTTTACGACTAGGAATATTTAAGGATGTTCTTACGGACTACCCAGCTCTCACTAGTATGATTGTCATCATAATTCTGGTAGTCAAGCAAAGATCCTATGGGCTTTATCATTATGTATTAACGATATGTAATAATCAGTAAAACGCATACACATCAATGATAAAGACAAACCAGCTAGCATATTATCATATCGAGTAAGACTGTCTTACCTGTATAGGTCCTCCTTCAATTATCATAATCGCCTACTTTCGATTACAATAATTGTCTTGAGGGCACTATAACCAACAATCTCCCACTTGCATTTAAGGCCAATTATTGTGATATCACATACCCACAGCTCGGGTGCTAGAGAATACCTAACTTCTCTACTAACAGCTCGTGTATTCGAGAAATAGCCTCAGTGAGTGGATCCACTACATTGCCTCTAACTTTCTCTCTCTAAATCTCAACTTCGTAGAGATCAAATATCTTCCGAACTGAGTGATACCCTGCCTTAGAATTTGTCTGGATACCTGATGGGACCAAGTTCATAAATAAACAACTTTATCCAACAAATTTCTTGTGATGTATCATCCGCTGATCATAATCGGCAACCCGTGCCATATCTATCTCAGTATTCTGCTTAAAACTCTGTCCAACATACTGCTCCTCAAAAGAGAATAAACTTATAACTCTGACAGCCACTCTATTATCCAGCTCACTTTGGAAGCTAGAACCGGTAATCGCCTCTTAAAGGAGGCATCCATTACCACATCCTACGAACATCTTGATATGTTCTTCACCGCTTCCTTTTGTTTCTTCTGGATTAATATCTGCTTACTATACTAAGTGCAAAAGCAACTTCTGGTCTGGTACATGCATGATTGACGCAATCGGAAAAGTAATCGGTATGCCATTCATGCGAGTCCCTCTCCTCGTTAGTCCAGAAGACATCTCTTTAGAGAGGGTGACTCCATCACCTGCGGGTACACCATCACTTTAGGATTCCTCCATTCTAAAATTCTTTAGAATGGTTTCCAAATACCCAAATTGGTATACTTCCTAAATCTAGATCTAACGATATAGATCTAGTTACCAGAATCACTAATATATTATCCTGATCTAATGTAGAGAAACATCCGTGAAAACCAAAGTTTTACCGATTGTAGTTTAGGAATATCACTTCCTATCACGAGTATGTCATCCAAATCTTAGGACAATGCTCCCTACAATTCATCTGTTCTTTTGATGAAGTCAAACACTTTGACTTTCACATCAAAACAGATGATCCATCTCCGCTATGCCCGCTTTAGTTTATGAATAGTTATAAGCAATTTGCACACTTTCCACTGCTCCTACTGACTACAACAACCCTCTGGCAGAGTCATATACATGCGCACTTATAAGTTCACATTAGAAATACGTTATAGTCATCCACCTGCCAGATCTCATAGTCACGACTAGCAGCAGTAGCAAGTAGGGTCATCATTGCCATGATGTAAACCTCCCTGTCACCATCTACGAGGAAACCAAAGTACCTCTCGGGTGGCTGAGTTTACCTACTAAATCCGTGGAGCGGCTAATGGCTTGTCAAGTCCAATTGAACCATTTGGTTATACTAAATTTTCTATAATTGTTTGTGGTTTGGGAATCACTTCCAGTTCTATTATACTCCCACAATATTCTTTTGCAAAGAAGTTCTTTTTATAAAAAAAGGCGGCGAGTCAAGAACAATGCAACTATTGATATTTCAAATGGTAGAAGTTAAACCCTTGCGAAAGCTTGGATTAACCCACAAACTGTCATTACTGAAGCGTTCCTTGAGTTCGTCCGGATTCTTCTTTTAAACAAAAACCGAATAACTCAATATCTTAACATTCATAAGATATGCTACCATTCTATGTCCATATAGAATCAAAACCACTAATTTAGATGGAACCAGATTCAAAAATTTATGCAACTGTGTCTAGTGCATATGTCCTAAATGGAAAAAGCTATACAGTATTACTCATCAAGGAGCACACCTATGGATGAGTAACCTGTAAGAGAAACAATATTCTCATTATTACTATGACGGAATACCTAGCATAAGTATCTACATCTTCGATAACTTCGAAGAATCTTGATACTTCCAACGCTTGGTTTTCTACTTTATTTTTATACCTATACACTTCTCAAAATCTTTGGACTTTGCATTTCAACAAAATACGTGTCTAAAACCAGAGAAATCAAAAGTAAACGGAATATAGTACGAGTACCAACCCCTTGTCCAAATAGACATTGGACAACATACAGTACTTTGTATAAGTCCCCTGAGTTTGCTAACTCAAACTCCGTGTGTTGTAAATTGAAAATTGTATTTTGTTTAAGAACGTCGATACTGTTATTCAATGCACCTTACCTTATTCTCAACTGATAAAGGTAAATGTATAGGACACAATTTAAAATTTTTTTATCCTACTTTATAAAATAAAGATATGGATATATTATTAAAAATTGATGCATAACAACGGTTATTCAAAACCCAATATTTACCATAAGGCAGAATCAGGTGATTTAATCCAAATCACAAATTTCTACGAATTCCGATATTGAGAATCAAGTCATCCCTTCCCAATAATCTACTCCTTCTCAGTATCTGTAACGCTATATAGATATGAGATTCAAATCAGGTATATACATACTCTGGAGTCAGAATTAATTGGGAAAAACAGTTTTCAATTAAAACTATATAGGAAAAACCGAAACGTTAAAATTGTTTCAAGGGGGGTGACCGGGTGTTCCTAGTAATACCTTTTCCAATGCATATATTTACGACAGTAGTCGCAATTTCTTTTGCCCCCACTTCAATCCCTTTATATGTCTCTATATCGTACCTTTTCTACACCAACTTAGGCTAGTTGGTTTACTTACTTCCCCACCTTTCGGTACATGCCTAAGGTTTGAAAGAAGACTACTCAACAAGCGTAATAGATATACTCTCCTAATTCAAGAAGCTCTCAACTTGAGAGAAGGCGAAGAAGGAGAGAAAAACGAATTATACAATTCAATTTCTCCAGAATCCGTGACGATTCTCGGACTGAAATAAATTTCTTCGAGTTCGTATGTAACTATACGAGATGGTCATTCTAAGAAATATGGATATCCGTAGTGATACAGAGTGTTCTGGAGAATTCGAAGGGTAAAGTAGGAGCGGCAAGGATATATGTGACTTGGTCGTGAATCATAACAAACCAAAAC
The DNA here is from genome assembly GCA_030015575.1 of Agapanthus africanus. Taxonomy (NCBI): domain Eukaryota; kingdom Viridiplantae; phylum Streptophyta; class Magnoliopsida; order Asparagales; family Amaryllidaceae; genus Agapanthus; species Agapanthus africanus. Next base: position 428,844,740 of record CM057347.1, on the reverse strand, counting down.
CAGGTTTGTAAAAAGGTTTGGTCAACTTGGTTTACGAGTTTTAGTTTAAGCTCGGTCATGGTCGCTGCCAAAGAGAGAGAAAAGAAACACTCAGCGTGCACTCTATCAAAATTAGATTGGTTAATCACTTTATCTAATCAGGATGGCTCCCACTGTTTTCTCAAATTCTTCATCAAACCCTAAAAGGAGAACTAGTCGGGATCATTTACACCTTACAAGTTCGCCAACCATTCAGCCAGGCCAGTGTTGGTACTCTGAGAGAGGCTCTCCGTGCCTTCACACGGACCTAATTAAATAACTCCGTTTCCGCAGAGGCATAACCCCATTAACATTTTTCTAGACACTTAATAGGTTAGCTAGTTATGAAGTGAAAATCTCCCGAAGAGTAATACCTGCTCATAGTGGGAATCGGGACCAAACTATCATTGTGTGATAATCTTGACGGAAGCCGACCAAAATTACCACACACCAGAAGGTATGCACAAACTTGGCAAGTTTCCTTTATATTTGAAACTCCTGATATGGTTTTTTCCCCAAGCGTCTTATGAACTTAATGAAGACCAAAATATCATAAGTCGCTAGTCAAATTCAACCCGTCATTGTCCTGATTAATCAAGACCCATCCGTACTAACCCTTGACGAAGGCCAAAATAGTTATACGACTGTCCTAAATTAATGCATCTCTATACTGTAGAAAAGTAACACATAGCTACCATATACTATGCCTTAACGAAGGCCAATATACATAGCATGAATACTAGGCACTACCCGTCTGAAATGATGGAGAGCTACGGCTATTTTTTGGAAAAAAACCCTTTAACGTAATGAACTTGATATCGTTGAAATAATTTGAGTGGATTTAAAAAGGAGTGGCTTAGGCTCTGCTTTTAAAACAAGTGGTTTTGTAGAAAACCGAGTAGTTTTAAAAATTGGTTCTGATAGCATCATTTAGGTTTATTTACTTTGCACTAAACTTATAATACGATCCCATCATTCTATATTTCTAAGCCATAACAGAAATAATCAAAATAGCATGCTTTTATATGCCATCCGCATTCTCTACTGGGTCCCGGGTCTTCACCATAAGATTACTTAACTTACGGCAGGGCGGGAACAGGGCTAGCGCAGATTCAAAACATATAGAAGCATTAGAAATATTTATCAATATCACAGGCAAGTAATAAACATCACAGGCATGCAATAAACAACAAACAAGATGGAATAGCAGATAACTTAGGAGCCCCATGTTTCGTTTGAGCCGCAAACGAAAACCAACGTTCCCTGGTCGTGTGGATAGCCCGTACAAACTCGAACCAAGACCTCTACGAGTGCGGCAAGTTACCCGCCAATTCTAGAAATGAGGCAACTCGCACTCAATGTCAAGAGTAGGCTACCCGACACTTCTTGGAATCCGGTAACTTGAGCACTCCTCCATGGGTCAGAGCTACACCCCTTATAAGTGCGATGAGCAGCCCTCCAATCCAAGAATGAGGTGGCCCGAGTCTCAACTCTATGAGATGGCCACCCTATGCATTCTCGAATCCGGCTACCCTGGCACTTCATCACGGAGAATCCTAGTATAAGTCATAACATATATACAACGGTAACAACGCCTTCAATCTGGATGTGTCCCCAAAAGAATATATGTCAAGCGAAAATGACGGTCATAATCCGGTCGCTCGTCCTAAATAAATGAATACAAATATATCAAAACTAAACGCAAAAATCGCACAAGAGACTATCCAATCACGACAATCTGGCTAAACCATCACAAGATATATATATGCAAACAACATAACAAGTTACCAGTGTGCAACCCCGTCTAATCGAACATAAAACAATTAGAAGATGTTATCAAACAAACAAACAAAGATACGGAGCATAAACGATGTTTTAGTTTCGACTGAAAAGTTTCCCGGACTTGCCCGAATACAAAGATAACACAATCTGAAATCTGGGCAAAAACAAACATAATCAAAAATCAAGTTTCCAAATAAACAAGCACCTGCAAAAAAAATGAGGACCTAACTCAAAAATTGGGCCAACAGAATCGTAAAATGGGCGGCCAAAAACCGACTGAATTGCCTCGAATTTTGGGAAATTTTTTCTTTTTCAAAGAGTAGTCCTCTGCAATTATTTTTTAAAAAATTAGGTGTCGTTTTCAAAAATGGACAGAAACAAGTTTTTGTGATTGAATACAGTTAAATTTCGGTTTTGAAATGTTTGCGTCATCGACACCTAGTTAAAATGTTTGGCATGGTTTTGATAACATTGTTAGGACCCTAGTGGTCGCACTGCAATATTCGCGGCGAAAGCGGAAGCGAAAACAAAAACTTTAATATGAGCACTAGTGACTAAAAACCTTAGAATCAATTCCAAACACTAAATTAGATTTCTAAACATACAAGGCTAAGGGGCTAGTTATCTTTGTAGCGTATCTGCGTAATTGCAGAAGACCCCTAAACCGATCCAAGGACTCTAGCAATGCTCCGAAGCCGCCGGGAACAAGCTTGCACACCGATCTTCCACGCCGAAGATGATCCACCTGAGAGAACCCGAATTCAAGCTTTAGCTTCACAACAAGAAATCAAGTGAAGCAACTAACACTCTAAGTTTGCTAGAAATAGAGTATTAGAGATGTAACGGTGATGACCTCAAACTTTCTCTCTTTTATCCTTTTCTTTAAAAAAAATGGAAGCTCAAAAGAGAAGAAGAGAGAAAAGGATAATCTTGTGAGTAAAGAACTGAATCAAAAATACCCCTCTCCTTTCTCTTATCCTCTTGTGTGAGTGTGGGCGAAATTGTGACTCACACTAGTGAGTTACAAGCCCACACACATCTCACATCTTCCACATTAAAAAAGAAAAGAGTATAACCAAATATGCAATAAATTCATATACCCGTATTTGTATCAAAATATGAATACCGTATTCATATAAAAATACGAATACCCGTATTCGTATTGAGATAGAAATACCCGTATTCATATTAAGATATAAAGACCCGTATTTATACAAATACTCGTATTCATATAAATACTGTATTCGTATCAAAATACAAATATCCAAAAGATAGATAATTGGAGATATAATATTAGCAAACAATGATCCGGCTATTTTCAAACCTGCTAGTTATTGGGGTCAAAAATTACACCCCTATTGACCAGGTTCAGGTTAAGGTCAAAGTCAACCCCAAACCAAGCGGGCCCAAGGCCGAATCCAAGTCCAAGCAAGTGGACTCATGCCCAGGTTAAGTCCAAGCATGAAGAGGCCGACCTCACCCATGCCAAAGGAATAATTGTTGAAATATAAATAGGGTTAATGTAATTTTTATGAATAAATGTAGTAAAATGGGCAACAAACCTAAATTATGTAAAAGCCCATAGCTTATGTGCAAAAGAAAAAAGCACATGGCATGCGAAAAGAACATGTGCCATTTTGAAATGCCCATGGGGTCATATGTAAAATGTAAAGCCGATATAAGGCATCATGATGAATGATGATAAACAAGATTCTTCCTTTTTTTTCTAGGGTTCCGTGCCTCCTTCTCCTTCCTTAAGGTTTTAAACCTGCTTCTCTTTTTTGAATTAAATCAAGAGTTCAACTCTTCTTTCCCAAAAATAAACAGTTTTTCACCATAAAATCCTTGAAATGGAGTTCAAATCTCCCAACAAATCTCTAAAATGGGAGATTTTTAAATCCTACCATCCTCTTTCTTTAAGATCCAACCAATAGAGAGGAGGAAGAAAGAGATCCATCTCCAAAAATCCCACTTTGGGAAGATCCATTCCTTAAGAGAGGATCCAGGGCTCAAAGGAGAAGAAAGAGATCCCCTTTCATTATCTCCGAAAATCTTTTGGGAGTTTAACTCCAGAACAAGAATCTCTTCTTTAGAAGTTTAACTCCAAACCAATTTTTGAGGAGTTCGACTCCAAGATCAAAATTCTCAAAGGAGTTTAACCTCAAAACGCAGATCTTTTAGGAGTTTAACTCTACAAAAAGATCCTTTTTTAGGAGTTTAACTCCAAAAGTCACTCGAGAGTTCAACTCCTAGTTTAGGGGCTAAGCCCCATTTTCCGTAGGAGCCCAGCCCCCACGTGCAAAGCGCGTGATCCGTCGGCACCCAGCGCCCACGCGCCATACACGTGAACCGCTGGTGACCAAGCGCCCGTATGCCGGGCACATGACCCGCTGGTGCCTGGCGCCCAGCGCCCGCGTCCCAGGCGCATGACCCGCTGGCGCCCATATGCCAAGCATGTGAACCACCGGCGCCCAGCCCCCGTGCACATGGCGAATGACCCACTAGCGCCCAACGCCCACACGACACGCACATGGCTCGCTGGCGCCCAACGCCCATGTGCCATCTCACGTGCCCTTAGGATGCTCCTCACATCTCTTTCTTTCACATGCTTCGCACTCAAAACACATCTCCTGTTAGAAAAAAATTTCTAACAGGGCGCTGCCCTGCACCCCGCAAGGGGGCTGCTAGCCCCCTTGACCCCCAGCCCGCTATCCAGGTAGTGGGACCCCCGTAAACTCTGTGAGGCCCCCGATATACCCAAAACCCTTCAAGACACACACACTGCACATTGAGTTCGCATGACCAGTTTGACCCGTCAATCGAAGGTTCCCTCGCTCCAAAGGTAAAGGGTAATTAACGACAGCTTAGTCCACGGCTGCCGAAGATTCGGATCCCCATAATCAATAAACCCCTGCCTACTTTACGCATGGGGAATCTATAATGCGCCTGACAAGCGCGCGCATTCCCATCTCAATGGGGTGATGAAAAACACATTACACTAGTATTATCAAAATGTTCGATTAAATTATGTACACTAAATACATGTATTTAATCGAACCTGAGTGCGTATCAAAATACGCACATACTACATCATTTCTCCTGAACCGGGAAACCCTCTATGTGGGACTTTAAAAACTCGGCAATATGATGGTAGTGGGTTTAACCATAAGCACGTCACTACCCAGGTATAGAACAAAAGAAAGGTCGATGAGCAAACTCATCCGTACCCCTACTAAGTCTGTAAGTGACAATTTTCGTACAGTCCGGTCTCTTCGTCTAAGAGTATCGCATACCGGGTCTAGGGGATGGATAATGTCAGACCCCTAATAAGCCGATAAGTCGTGCTGGTGTCAAGCCCATTACCAACCGAGAAACTACTGATTACCAATCAGTAAATCTCATCCGCCCTGGCCAGGGACTTATCGTGATTGCCAACCGAACACAGCGCGATATCGACTCCTTATACCGGAAGAAACAAATTCCTGACGATCATTTTCTACATCCATGTGGCTCGGAACTATACTCAACTAAAACCTGTTTGCACGATTCAGTAGAGCCGTGGTAGGAAATTAATCTAAGTATAGTGGGAACTCACACGAGATAAATGACGATATCAGGTCAACAGACTATCTGTACTCATGTCAACTGAGAACTGCTATCTGACGATAGGTGTAGTATAGATTGATGTGTTGTTGTGTGTTCTATGATTTTCTATTTACTGCAATCAGGACGGTGTCACTTGTAATTAGCCGTGATAAGAACGGGTCGTCCACGGAGAGAAGGTATGTTTTTCGTTCTTGTTTTAAACGAGTTAAGTCAAAATGTCTAAGAGTGTTTGTTATATCCTATGTGATTTGTATTATGTCCAAGAAATCTTGCTAGGAGTTTGGATTAGGTAGTCAAGTTAGGAATTCTCGTATTCTTCCGTTTGTTCCATTTTTAGAATTGATACTAGAGTAATCGGAAACAACATGGATTAGGGTGCTTTAAAAGGGCACTTGCAAGTTGTCACACATTACTAAGTCTGCTCTAATTGACCATTGTCCTTCCATTCTTTTCTCTTATCTCCAACCTTAGGTCAAACAAATCACAACAAGTTTCTGATTAGGTCGCAGCTATATGTTACGAATAGTGCACCTAACGAAGATGAATGAGTTTGTTTGGTCTACGTTCAATCTAAATATGTGGGGAAAGGGAAGAACGAGAGAGTTTTTCGTCTCTCGAACTACCCTCTCTTACCCCTAACAAGCGAGAAATTACCCACTCATTGTTAAAATGATAAATCAAAAAAGGAAAGAAAAGGGAAATAGAAGAGAAGATCAATGAGAATTTAGAAAGCTAACTACTAGGGTTCTCACAAGAGCAAGAAACATTAATCGAGTATCAAAGCTTAATAATCAAGAGTAAAGAAAAAGGATAAATTAAAAATCAAGAAAACAAAAAATCTACCTTAACAAATCAAGAACAAGTTATCTAAGAAATTAAAAGAGTATGAATTTAAGTTGCAAAAATATAAAAGAACAAGAACAAACCTTTATTTATAATTCAAACTTTTACAAGATTTGAATCCAATAGCCTTAATCTAATCTTGCAAGTTCACTAAAGAAGTTGCAAGATGAGAGAAAAACCAAGAACTCAATCAAACTCCTAGCTATGGCAAGAATTTTAATGGCTAAACTAAAATGATACAAACTAAAATTAGCAAAGTTTATGCTAAAAATGGAGTGCCTCTCAGGTGCTCTGATCTGGGCTTTATATAGGCTCTGGAAAAATAGTTCAGGTGTGTTTTCTGAAGCAATATACAATGACCAAAACACCCAAGAAAAATCGTCACGCCATACGCCATATAGGCCGCGGATCCGACGCCTACCTTTACATTTTACCGCGTTTCTGCGGTCAAATCTTGCAATTGGTGCTCGAATTTTTTGTGTGATCTTCTTATGTTTGATTCAACGTTTTGGCCTTCTCACATTTACAAAATTCTTCAGAATTTTTCTCGGATAATTAGCAGTCAAATGTTAAAACTAATTTTTTCATCTTATGACATCGATTATCTTTACATTTTTCAAAGCCCATTAATGTGCTTCCCTCGTGTTCTGTGTTTGGCTGAGACATGAAAGACTCTTCTTCTGTCTTATCTCTTGTACCGGTGGATGGCACCTGACGGATTTGAGTGACTGCAATCCGTATTTCTCCGTTTGTCGACCGTCTGTTCTAAAATCGTCATTTCTGCAAAGAATGTGTGTCATTTGCATTGTTTTGCATTGAATGCTCTTGAAAACCTATAACCTGAAATCATGTAGCAGACACGGATCAAAAGTACCTATCTATATGCGAATGTGCATAAGAATGAGCGGTATCAAATACAATATTCTGATATAAACAAATACCCCCAAACTTATCTTTTGCTCGTCCCGAGCAAAATCATTTTATTTTCGAAGAAAAAGAAAAGGTCCTAAGCTCATTTTCGTAGGTATCATGGTTGCACATTGCATTTGCAATAAGTCGTTAAACCTCTAGGTGGTCCTAGAGAAGGTGTATTGTTTACTAAGGGTTTTCAGTGAGTCACACCCACAAAATTCCGTCAAGCATGTTTCGCGAGTTAACTGTCGACTTTAATTCTAAGATTCAGTATCTAAGATAGAAATTTGATTACCCTAAGTTAGAAGCATCCGACCCTTATTTTTCACTCCTTACTTTTTATCTTACTTAAGCTCCTATACGTCTTTATGCGCTCGTGCAATAGCATCGTTTTGTCTTAAAATTTTCGATTTAAAGTCTTTATGCCTCCGTTTTATTTACATCATATTAAAGTTCCTTGGTCACTTCATAACAAATATTAGGCTGATGACTCCCAAACCAGACGATTTTAGGGCACCGGGTGAGAAAACACCTCGAAGGCTTCATGTTCGCGAAACCAAGAATTATTTGCATTTTTTCCTTTATATTTTTTTTATTTTTATTTTTGCACATTTCAGTAGTTTAGACTCCTTACTATGCGCATCATTTTGCGAATTTTTTTTGTTTTTTCTGTGTGGCATCCTTCGGTAGTTTAGACTACTTACCATGTGCATCTTTTATTTTGGAGACATTTCAAACTCATCATGTTATTCTTAAAACTCACGACACGTGTAGTGTAAATGCCAAGACGTATATTTGCTACCGTTAAACTCAAAGGAGGGTTATTTTTTGGGTTTTCAATTTCTAATCTTAGGTTATCTTTTTTCCAACCTTATCAATATGAACCGCCGGAATTTGAACCTAAGTTTCCCCACTATCTAACTTGATGACAAAGTTTTTTATGTTTTTGGAAAATTTTCAGATTTTTATGGGTTTTAAATTTTGTGATTTTTTTTAATATAAACGCAATGCGGAATTTATCATGATGCAATGCGAAATTTTAAATATGCAAAAGGGGAAACGTATTAATGCATGTGAAAAATAAATATGAATGCAAATATAGAAATCTCACCGATACCCCCAAACTTAAACTTGACAGTGTCCTCACTGTCATGCCATACAAAGAGATCACAAAATTGTTAAACTTTCAAAATTATTGGAGAATTTTTTTTGAAAGGAATTTCACCAGACAAGAAATTTTCCAAAGAAGAAAACGAAGATTCACAAGAAAAGATTAAATATTTACAAGAACAAGAAATCAGTATATACATACCCCCACACTTTATTTGAAACAGCATTTCCACTGTTTATAGCAGGAAAAGCAAAGCGTGAAGGATAGACGGAGGAAGAATATTCGTGATAAACCGGCTCCTGTAACAACAGGAGCTCCTACGATGGCTCAGCAGAAAGGAACGGTTTCAGTCTATGTCCATTCACTTTAAAAAGTGAATCGTCCTTTGGATTTTTCAAATCCACCGCACCATGCGGGTACACACACCGCACCAAGAAAGGTCCCGTCCAACGAAATTGTAGCTTACAAGAATGGAAATGGAGTCTGGTATCATAAAGAAGTACCTGCTGTCTAGACGTGAATGTTTTCCACATAAGGTGTTTATCATAAAACACTTTCGTTCGGTTCTTTATGATAACCGCATTTTTGTAAGCTTCATCCTGAGGCTCGTTCAATTTGTTCAACTGTAGCTTTCGATAGATGCCTGCTTGCTCGAGGTCAAAGTCCAGTTCTTTGATCGCCCACATGGTGCGATGTTCTATCTCGTATGGGAGGTAGCAAGCTTTACCAAACACTAGAAGATATGGAGACATGCCGAGATCGGTTTTGTATATTGTGCGGAATGCCCACAGAGCATCAGTCAATTTGTTCGACCAATCTTTATAATTTTTTAAAACCATTTTCTCCAAAATCTGCTTGATTTTCCGATTGGAAATTTCGGCTTTCCCGTTTGTTTGGGGATGATAGGGTATGGATAGCTTGTGGTTGATTGTGTATTTTCGCATCAAGGCCTCAAAAGATCTGTTTCCTGATTTAAAATCAGGAAAGCTTCTGGGAAAAGCTTCAAAAAGGGGGTCACGTGTTGGCACGTGACACCTAAAAGGGATCATCAAGTCAAGTTCAGTTTCCTGACTACGCTGAAGAAAATGGACTTCAGAAAGAGTCACGTGTTCCCACGTGACCAGGGTCACGTGGCGACACGTGACATTTAAATGCAAGCGTCAAAGGCACACAAGTTCTCTGATCAAGTCAAGAAAAGGCTTCAGAAGAGGTCACGTGGCTTCAGAAGAGGTCACGTGTTCCCACGTGACCAGGGTCACGTGTTGGCACGTGACGTTCAAGACAGCAGACTCGTTCTCCAGAAGAACCGAAGAAAGAGAGTTCAAACAAGGGTCACGTGCTCACACGTGACCAGGGGTCACGTGGTAGCACGTGACGCTTAGGCAGCGATCAGAAGACAGAGCGCAAAAGAAAGGAAAAGGCTCATTCCAAAGGGGGTCACGTGCCCACACGTGACCATGGGTCACGTGGTCACACGTGACCAGCTTTCAAAGCCCATTGTGTTAACAGAATTAAATTCTGAAGGAGATTTAAATCTTTCCAAAGGAGAGTGATTATCTGGGGCCGATCAAATTAAAGATTCAGAGGTGATAGAATATCATCTATCTATGGAAAATCTCGGGTTTGGAAAGATTTCCCCTTTAAATCTAACCAAAATAACAAGGGAGAATCTCTGGATTTAAAATCCAATGGTGAATAAAATTCACCTAATAATCCAAAGGTCCAAAATGAATGATGAATGCAAATCAAATCTCAATGAAGATTCGTCAAAAACTGATTGATTCGGCTGCTTCTCCTATAAATAGGAGCCAAGAGACATACATACATATACATGCGCAGAGAAGAAAAAAAAGGAGAAGAGCTTTGATACTTTAAAAAGACTCGGATCTTCTGCGAAAAACCCTAGGTAAGAAAGGGAAGGCCTTTTGAAAGAAAGAGAATTTAATTCTCAACAGAGTTTAACTCTGATAATGTAAAAACAGAAGAACATATTTCTTCTCTCTTTAATGGAGGATCTGCAAAGTGCACATCTTCCCTTAAGGTTGAGAATTTAATTCTCAATGGGTTGAGATCCTGCCATGCAGATCCAAAACACGGAGAAGGAATGCAAGCACGAGAATTTAATTCTCACAAAACTATAGGAATTTAATTCCTTTAAAATAAAAGGAGGGCTTGACCCTATATTATGGGAATTTAATTCCTCCAGAACAAAAAAGAAACAGGGTTTAACCCTAATTAAGAACCTAGTTCTGTTGAAACAGCAGGAATTTAATTCCCTTAATCATACAGAGGATGGAAGTTTAAACTCCTTAAAAACTTTTATTAGGGTTTAACCCTATTCAGCTCTTCACGTATATGAGGAATTTAATTCCTACAGAAAATTCAGAGTTAAACTCTATTCCAGAAAACAAAGTCTTCGAAAGGAAGTAGGAATTTAATTCCTCTGAAATTTATAGTTCGAGGAATTTAATTCCTAAAAGAAGATTAACAAAGCCTCTAAACAAAATACCTAGAGGCAGGGTCACGTGTCATCACGAGACCCCCCAAGAGATCTACAGAAAGCCCCTTTGAGACAGCACCCCACGTGACCCACGTGACCCTCAGCAGAAGCTCTAATCCATAGGCATTTGAATGCCCATCACGTGATGGCACGTGATGCTCTGGAAGACGCGATAATCTCAGCAGAACAAAGGAAGGGAGGGCGCTCTCATGTGCTGCCACGTGACCCCTCTTACCTTAGTGTTTAAACACTAAACTAAAACTCTCGAACCCAGTGTTAAAACACTGTTGGGCCTTAGTGTTCAACACTAATTAAAAAGCTTTATTTGCAGTGTTCAACACTGATTACCTTAGTGTTTAAACACTAATCTGAGATCTTCATTTGCAGTGTTCAACACTGATTACCTTAGTGTTTAACACTAACCTGAAAAAACATTGTTGCTGGTGTTCAACACCAAATATTCCCTTAGTGTTAAACACTAACTTGTCAACCCCATTCCCAGTGTTCAACGCTGACTGCTCTGTAGTGTTTAACACTAGACTTTGGCCCAATTGGCTTAAATGGATGGAGGCAAAGCCTCTCCTGATTGGACTTAGCCCAAGATGGCCATAAGTCCTCAATTTGTGATTAACTGGTCCAATGGACTCATAACATAATTAATTCGTCTTGACCCCAAATTGGGCCAAGGGCTAATTAATCCACTCCGGTTCTAGGGTACATCTCTTCACTCTTTTGATACTTGGCATTGTAATCCCTCAATGCCATCAAAGAGGTGACGGGTCCCGACGACCACACATTGATATGGACTGTGGGGTCCTTAAACTCATGTCTAATGCAAATTCCTGGTTACGTGGAACGCGGATAATGTCACTCCTTGACCCCGTGGAAAACGTCCAGAGCGGAGCCTGGTCCTCGCCAAGCGCGGCAGTGAACCCGTGTGAAGCATCCAGAGCACATACCGGACTGTGGGGTCCTTAAACCCATGGACTACGACGTCCTTAACCTTGACCGAGATGTCTTAAAACTAACAATGGACTGTGGGGTCCTTAAACCCATGGACTACGACGTCCTTAACCTTGACCGAGATGTCTTAAAACTAACAATGGACCGCAATGTCCTTAAACTACCCATGGACCGCAATGTCCTTAAACTATCCATGGACCGCAATGTCCTTAAACTACCCATGGACCGTAATGTCCTTAAACTAGAACAATAGAGCCCCGCATGCTCTTTTGTCGGATCTAAACGGTCCCGTTTAAGTTGATCTTAGCCTCAAAGATGGCTAACGTATCCTTAAACCTTCAAACAGAGTGGACTATAAATCCCCCCAATTGACTCCGGCTTGAGGGTACATCCTTGAACTCCTCTGACATCCGTCGTTGTAATCCTTCAACGTCGTCAGAGAGGTGACGGGTCCCGACGGCCACACATTCATGGACCACTATGTCCCTAAACTGGAACATTAGAGTCCAAACGCTTTTTTGTCGGATCTAAACGATCCCGTTAAGTTGATCTTAGTCACAAAGTTAGACTAACGTATCCTTAACAAACGTTTGAGTTGATCGTAGCCTCGAGTAGGGCTGACGTATCCTCAAACCAAAACCCCCCCAAACCCAAATCTAAGATAATACGGATTTGGACTAGTCCACGCCCTACGGGCGACGACATAACTCAGTCTCCGTAAACAATCCACGGGCAACAAAATACAAAACAGACACCCACGACACGAAGTGACCATCTGGAGAAGGAGAAAGTTGTTACCGCAACGCGGTAGCGTAATTAACTGCAGGGGCTTGCGCCTGTAGGGAAGAGCGTCCCCACAATCAAAAACCCCTCAAACGAGGGGGAATCTGACGAAGTCTGCTACATCGGACGCATCCGTCTAAACCTTTGATACGTGGTGCCATAAATCAACTTGGCATCTTCGAAGAGGTGGACGGATAGCACCTATTAGCATCTGCCCCGAATCTCAGGCAAGACGCGGTGTCGCGCCGTCATTCGGAGGGGAACAGATTCTGGCACGCCCGGTGGGACCTCTTCCTCTTTCCACTCCACACTTCGTGTGTCGTGACTCGCGAACCAATCGCGGTTCGCTAATGGTTGCCCTTGGGTTTCAAGATACTAAGAATTGGCGTCTGGCTTATTGCAGAAAGCAAAGGATCGATGGCTTCTACTTCCGTGAAAGTGTCCAACTGCTCAGACTGCAATTGCAACCAACGCTCTGCCTCGCCAGGAGGTATAGCCTACGGACCCCAAGCTGCCTCGCTATTCACAATGCCCGTGGAACAGGTCACTCGCGCCACCACAGGATTGTTCTTTGGGACCATGGTCCCGCCGACAAACTTTGCCGCTCCAGTGCTGACAACGGAGGCTCCCAAGAAGTCGGTCTTTGATCGTCTTACCCCTGCCACGGCTCCTCTCAACGAGTCGCCCAACGTCAACGCCTCGGTCTTCTCTAGACTGGGCCAGAAATCCTGCAGACCCATCGTGGGACCTACAATCTCAGAGAAGGTTGCTTCTAAGAAAGTGGCCGCTCCTGTCCCAGAAGTCGTCAAGGCAGCCTCTCCGGCCAAAAGGTCGGTCTTTACAAGATTAACGGCTTCAGCTCCCGCTCCTACTACCCAAAGGACATCGGTCTTTGACAGGCTATTACCAACTGCGACCCCATGCCCAGACAGAGGGCAAAACGAAACCGTTCTTACCGCTGACCCTACACCGTCCGCTCGACACGCTCGACGTCGCCATTGGCGCCGAGTGAGGAAGGCTGGGGGCAACTCCCCATCTGGGTTGACTCCATCAGTCCCGGTGGCAGAAGTTAATGCTGCTGTTCCAACTGGGAACAGCTTCGAAATGCTAAATAAGGTGCGGAGGAATTCGGCTACTGCAGTACTGAAGAGGTCTCCTCCCCCGTTAAAGAAGGTTGTGGAAATGGAGTCAGAACGGCCCCAATCTCCTCAACGGCTATCTTCCAAAATCTATAAGGTTTGGCGGCAGGCACGGGACTCGATCATCGATCCGAACTTCTCCTGCCGACACAAGAAGCTGAAAACTCAACCGGAAGCTGGTCACCAGGCCAAACCCCAAAAGGCTGTGGAACAACTGACTCATAAAAGAAGGAGGCCGGAGAAGACCTCACAGCATGCAGCGACGGCTAAAAGCACTGAGCCCAGACGCCCTAAGTCTGGGGGCATGGTGGTGCACACTGTTTACATGGCCTCTGGAAAAGAGGAAAGCCGCACTTCTACGGGCCACCGACCGCTAACCCGATCCGTGACGAAAGCCCAGGAACAGCAACAAAAGCTGCAAGAAATGATGAATGCTATGGCCGCGCTCACCGGGCCAAAAGAAAACCCAGAAACATCCTCAGACGCACGCCGGGAGGAAGAAACCGATGCTGAATTCCTTCGCCGGACACTGGAGAAAAGGGACAAAGAGGCTGCTGAACAAGCGGCCAACATACAACGGATAGGCCTTCTCTTCTAAGATGTGATAGGAATGATGATCCAGCAGGACTTACCCGCCGAGGATCCCCCGATCGTTCTTGAAGACGACCGAGGAGAAACGTCAAATCCACCACCAGCCCTCTCAATGGCTAAGGAGGATGCAATCTCTAAGGCTGACTTGGCTGACTACATAGCCCAGCAAATCCGGGTTCACCACGCGACTGAGGCAGCTGGTCAAGTCGTGAAAACGGGGCGGCCGTATCCGAGCTGGTATGACCAAATCAAATACCCACAAGGCTATACGATACCAAAATTCCACGTGTATAAGGGGACCGGCAATCCCCATCAACATGTCGCCCAGTTTCGGGCCCTCTGCGGTAACACCGGCGGTGATGATAAGTTGTTGCTCCGCCAGTTTGTGGGCAGCTTATCAGAAACAGCGTTCGAATGGTACTCGGAACTCCCGAACGATTCTATCAAAACGTTCGCTGAAATGGAGTTGTTGTTCACTCAGCGATTTGCAAGTGCCAGCGAACGCACTCCAATAACTGCACTTATTAACGCCAGGGTAAAACCGGGCGAAACCTGGGTCCAGTACGCTATACGCTGGTGGAACTTGTGGTCGAGATGTGAGCAACGCATTGAGGAAGCACCTGCGGTGGGCATGTTCGTGGGAACTCTAGACCCCCACGCAACTATCTCCCAGTTTATGATGTTCTTTAAGCCAACCACATTCCAGGCCCTGATCGACAAGTTGGCTCAGATGGACCAGATGGGTCATAGACCACCTACACCGAAGTCGGAACCTCGGAATGACAAGGGTAAAGGAAGAGCAACATTTGTTGCAAATGCCCAAGAGCAACCTAACGCCCCGAAACCGACAGATCAACTGGAGGAAAGACGTCGGTATTATAATGAGAAGATGAAGCGTCCCTACTCGTTCCCACGGGACAAGACGAAACGGCTATTCGAGATGGCAATACGCAACAGACTTATAAACCTGCCAAATCCAAGGCGACCGCCGCAACCCACCGAGGTGAATAACCCTAACTATTGCCCTTACCATCAGACGGTAGGCCATCCGATTGAAGATTGCTTCGTCTTCAAAGGATGGATTGAAGACCAGTACCTCCAGGGGAAGTTTGTACTGTCCGAAAAGTGGAAGGTGAACCCACCACAGCCGCATGCTCCGAGGAAAGCGGATACACCGGGGGCAACATGTTCTTTTATTGAAGAAGCTCCATGGGAGGTCGTGCTATCAACTAAAACCAAAAGAATGCTGAGAGACCTTCATGCGTGCCCTGCGATCGAATGGAAGGACCCTCTTGAACCTCAAATTATCAAAGGAATGTTGAAGCCCCGCCCAACTACGAAGACTCGCGATAATGGCCCAAATACTCACGCCCAGCCGTCAAAATCTTCGAAGAAAAAGAAGAAGAAATCCAAGAAGTCCGTGAAGCCTGGAAAAGAGCACACGAACTTGCAGAAGCAAATCGACGCATTGGAAGAGTACAACCAAAAGGCGCGAACTCCTGTCACACTCCAAGAATTCCTCAACCACATCTTTCAAGAGGAAGATGATGAAGAGAGCTCGTCAGATGAATCCGAAGAATATGCGGCGAGTTGTAATGTGATCTCCCACTCGTTTACTGATGATGGGAAAACTCATGACACTAAAAAGCTGGAGGCAGAGCCTGTACCAGAGCATGCATGGCCAACAGATGAAATGATCGACGCTTTTCTAGATGAGATTCGTCTAAAATGTAAAGCGGACCAGGAGCGTGAGATGGCCACATCGGAAGGAGCCAAATGCGGGCAACCGAACAAAAGAGTTGAACTACCCCTGCCGGAACATAAGGCATCCGAAGCAGACAAGAAGATATTCAAGACGAGAAAAAGGTTTGCCAAAGCCATGTCACTGGGAATGAAGCTACCGTCCTCGGAAGGAAACACACACGATGGGGTAGAGACGCACCCTGACTATTGCACATATCATCGGAAAATCTCACATCCCACGGAGGAGTGCGACGCCTTTAAGATATGGTGGCAAGGATATGTTGCTCATCGGCAACATTTTAAGCGCATGAAACGCAAGATCCGTCGGGAGCGAAGAAGTACCGTCGATAGGCACAACGGAACGACTGGCAACTGTTGCATGGTTAACGCCAAGGGGTCACAAGTTCTCACCTTTGGGAGCGACTCTGATGAAGAAATGGCTCTGGGCCCTCTCTTTAAAGAATCCGTTTTGGGGAAAGAGGAGGAATCGGAGATCTGCGAGAACATTCAGCTGCGCAATCGCACACTCCCAGAAAAGAATCTCGGGCCCGGGAATAGAAAAGATAAGGGAAAGGAAAAAGTCACTGAAGATATCACTTTAGATGACCAAGTCACGAGAGAGCTGACTGCCAAAGACCCTCCTAGGAAGAGTAAAGTGGACTATAACATCCTCGCGCACCTAAGGAAACTACCTTCTCAGCTTAGCATTCTTGATGCCCTCCTATTATCAAAAGAAGCGCGAGACTCACTAATTAAGGCGTTACAAGAACCTGAGCAATTCCAAGCCTTCCTCGCCACTGAAAAGATGAAGGATGAACTGGAGGAAGTGCATACAGCCGACATCACTTTCGGTGATGAAGACCTCCTTCTCGGGACGTGCGACCACAACCGGCCCCTATATGTCTCCGGATACTGCCATGATATCAAGATAGGCAAGATCCTGGTGGATAATGGATCATCCGTCAACCTCCTTAATGTTCGGGTGTTGAAGGAAATCTGCATGAGTGTGCAACACCTCGCTCGTGAAAAATTACTATCTCCGGTTTCGATTCACAATCGTCACGGACTCTCGGATCCGTGATACTAACATTACGCTTTGGACTTCTCGTCACAGACATCAAATTCCATGTCATTGACGCCAAGACCTGTTACAACGCCTTGCTCGGTCGTCCTTGGCTACACGAGTACAATATCATCCCTTCTACACAACATCAGTGTATGAAGTACTTCAAGGATGGTCTTGAGTATACCGTAACAGGTGAGTTAAACCCATTTTCCGTGAACGAAGTCCGCAAATACGAAGATGCGAAATACTTTTTGCCAGATTTCGAGGATACAGAAAGGTGTCGCAAGCCGGAGAACAAAGCCGCCGCCACCATCCCTATTTTCGGGAGCGATACCGAAGAAGAGGAAGAGATAGTTTATGCAGGGCCATCTCAACGCAACAACCTGAGGACACCCGCCCCCGTATTAGTCTTCGGAAGTGATTCAGAAGATGAAGTTAATGCTGTGTTCTCCAATCGGCTGCTGACACAAGCACCCCTTGGCGATGACCATAGTTTGCAAATCACCATGGTACCGCGAAAACACTACAAGGACCTCGACGCGCTTCAGGCTCACGATGTGCAGGACCTGCAAACATTTTACGTCCCTCCCAAGCGAAGGGGCGAGAAGGTGATCCTATTTTACCGATCCTCAGAGTCGAAAATAGAGAAAGAGATCTGGCATGGCGCAGATACTACGCTCGACAGGCTCCAACCCATCCGTCTGCCCAGATACTATACAAACGGATTAAAGAAGCTATTGAAGCGCCAAGGAGTACCTTTAGAACAGACCGTTCGACAGGCGCGGTTCTACAACAAGATTTGGGATGTCCCCGGGACTCAACGCAAATTGCCCAACGGGAAGATGGAAACACTCGGGCTTGGATACGCAAGAGCTGGAAAACGGGAACGGACTCACAGCAGCTACACTATATATACCTTTGATGAAGAGGAGGACGCCCTGTCAGGAGACGCCAACCCTTCATTAAAACTAGACCCCGCGATTGAAGCACCGAGTCCGTCATTTGAAGAACGAACGAACAAGCCTATCAGGAAAATGGGTCAGAAAGCTTGGGAAGACCACAACCGCGAAATGGCCATCTACGAGAAGGCCAGGACGCAACGTCTATCTCAACGTACCGAAAAAGACAAAGACGCTTATCCTCGTCAATCCGTTGTACGAAAGGCCCGACGCAGAGACGGAAATAAATCAAGAAGCGGCTCGGGTTTGCCCCTCGTGAAGAAGATGAGTCGAGCGTATTCCTTCCCCCGAGACAAGACGGAGAGGTTACTCAACCTCGCTATAAAACATCAAATGATCACGCTTCCAGAATCTAGATGTCCTGAGCAAGCTAGCAAGGTCTCTCATCCGAGTTACTGCTCTTATCACCAAGCCATAGGACATCCTACCGAAGACTGTTTCACCTTCAAGAACTGGGTCGAGGACCAGTACCGACGGGGTAGATTCGCGTTATCCAACGGCTGGAAGGTAACGCCGCCGCGAAGGCATGAGCCCAAGGCCGCAAGAGCAGAACCGGGTCCACCTCAGTCCAGGGAGCGGGTTCGCACTTGTTATACGATTACGATATTAGGAGAAGAGCCCGAGAACGTAGATGACCTTTACCGGTGCTTGGAGAACAGCGATGATGAGGTGATCTCAGAATTTCCGCCCGCTCCGAAAGAACTGGAAGATGGTATACATACTACTGCAGATAACCTCAAGAAGATTGAGCTGGGATCGGCAGACGACCCGCGACCGACATTTGTCAGCGAGCTATTATCCGAAGAAAAGGTGGCTGCGTTAAAGAACGTGCTTCTACGGCATAAAGACTGCTTCGCGTGGAACTACTCCGAGATGCCGGGATTAGACCCGGAGATTGCTGTGCATAGATTAGCAATATCCCCAGATATCAAGCCAGTCAAGCAGGCGCCAAGGAGGATGCGACTCGAGCTTGAGATGAGCATCAACGCCGAAGTCAAGAAGTTGATCGATTCAGGATTTATCCAAGAAGTCCAATATCCCGACTGGATTGCCAATATCGTCCCGGTAATGAAGAAGAATGGGACGGTACGCATATGCGTGGATTTCAGGGATCTCAATAAAGCCTGCCCAAAGGACGATTTCCCGGTGCCGGTAACCGAGCTAATGATAGATAACACGTCCACTCACGAGGTTTTCTCCTTTATGGACGGTTCATCAGGATACAATCAGATAAAGATGCATCCTGAAGACCAGAAGCATACCGCTTTCCGCATCCCTTTGGGTATATTTTGCTACAGGGTTATGCCCTTTGGCCTAAAGAACGCTGGCGCTACCTATCAAAGGGCCATGACAAAGATCTTCGACGATCTCATACATGACATCGTCGAGTGCTATATCGATGACCTCGTAGTAAAGAGCATGTCGTACGAGGAGCATTTAAAGCATCTGGAGACTGTATTTCAACGCCTTCGGCAATATAATTTGAAAATGAATCCCCTCAAGTGCGCGTTTGGAGTCTCCTCGGGCAAATTTCTGGGATTCATCATTCGACACCGAGGTATTGAAATAGATCCGGCAAAGATTAAAGCGATCATGGAAATGCCTCCGCCGAGAACGCTCAAGCAGCTGCGGTCTCTCCAAGGGAAGCTCGCATACATCCGGCGGTTTATCACCAATCTTTCAGGCAAATGCCGTCCTTACAGCCACCTGATGAAAAAGGGTACCCCATTCGTTTGGGATCACAAATGTCAAGGTGCACTAGACGAGATCAAGCAGTACCTGCAGAACCCTCCAGTGTTGGCTGCTCCAGTGAAGGGAAAGCCTCTCATTCTTTACACGGCCGCCCTCGAAGGTTCCTTAGGCGCATTATGGGCACAAGAGAACGATCAGGGGAAAGAAAGAGCACTTTACTACTTAAGTCGAGTGCTGCTGGGGGCAGAAAGCAACTATTCCCCCATTGAAAAGCACTGCCTGGCGTTGATCTTCGCAATAACAAAGCTTAGACATTACGCATTAGCACATGAAGTCCGTCTTATTTCAAAGGTGGACCCTCTCAAATATTTGATGTCGAAAGCCATACTGACGGGACGACTTGCTAAGTGGGCCCTGCTCTTGATGGAGTTCTCAATAACGTATCAATCTCTCAAGGCAGTGAAAGGCCAGGCCATTGCCGACTTCCTCGCCGAACACCCGATACCGGCCAATTCTCCTCTGAATTGCGATTTGCCGGACGAGCATGCATTTGATGCGATTAACGGCGGAACCACCCGATGGGAACTCTATTTCGATGGAGCATCCTCCATAAAGAAACAGAAACAAGGTATCGCAATGATCAAATCAGGGATAGGCCTCATCTTTGCAACTCCACAAGGAGGGATAATGCGCTTCGCCTTCTCCTTAACAGAGCCGAGGACAAACAATGAAGCCGAATACGAAGCCCTGATAGCAGGCCTCGAGATCGCCATCGACATAGGAATTGAGGACCTCCTCATATACGGGGATTCCCAGCTGGTCGTTAGTCAAGTAAATGGTGACTACCAAACGTGCAAGCCGGAGTTGGTAAAGTACGGCGAAAGGGTGCAACAACTATTGACCCAAATTCCCTCCTATACTTTGGAGAACATACCGCGCGCGGAAAACAGCAAAGCAGACGCGTTGGCTAAACTTGCTAAAGAACTGGCTGACGAGAACCTCGATGACGTCAGAATCGTGGTACAAAGCCGTCGAGTGCTCGCCCCGGCAGAAATATCTCCGGAATCATGCGAAGAAAAGGGAACGACTGAGCAGACGACCCTACAAATAAAAGACCATGAGAAGGCCGAAGACTGGAGGGAAGTCTTCATAGAATACTTTAAGTCCCACCGAATGCCCGAAGAAGCGTCCTCAAGACATCAGCTCATGAAACGAGCTCTATCCTTCGCTTTCGTCAACGACATTCTATACAAGAGATCGTTTGATTCTCTATGGCTTAGATGCTTAGGACCTGACGAAGCAGAAAGAGTCGTTCAGGAAGTTCATGACGGACTTTGCGGTTCTCACCAAGCAGGCTCAAAGATGAAGTTAAAAATTAAACGGATGGGTTATTACTGGCCCACGATGATCCAGGACTGCCTCGAGTATGCGAAGCAATGCCACTCATGCCAGATCCATGGAGACTTCATCCACCAACATCCGAATCCACTGCACCCGACGTTGGCTAGTTGGCCATTCGAAATGTGGGGGACTGACATAGTCGGCCCCATTGAGCCAGCATCATCCCGGGGACACCGCTTTATCCTAGCGACAACCGATTACTTCTCCAAATGGGCAGAAGCAGTACCGCTGAAGGAAGTGAAGACAGAGAATATTCTCCACTTCTTCAAGACGCACGTCATTTATCGGTTTGGAACTCCATGGCGGATTATCTCCGATAACGGGCCAGCCTACCGAAGCCATAAGATTAGCCGCTTCGCACAGCGGCACAATATAGACTGGAGATATTCTTCAGTTTACAATCCACGAGCTAACGGTCTGGCCGAGGCTTTCAATAAGACCTTGACGAAGATCATAAAAAAGACCGTTTCCAGGAATAAGAGAGACTGGCACGAAAGGCTGCAAGAAGCCCTTTGGGCTTATCGAACTACGTTCAAGACGGCCACAAACACAACGCCGTACGCGTTGGTGTTTGGGACGGAAGCAGTGCTCTCCCTCGAGATAGAGTTACCCTCTCTACGAGTAGCAGTCCACCACGAGCTGACGAACGAAGAAAATGCTCACCTTCGGCTTGAGGAGCTTGATGCCCTCGACGAAACCCGGCTCATAGCGCAACAACATCTAGAAGCCTACAAAGCAAAGATGACGCGCTCGTACGAACGATTGACCAGGCCGAGGACATTCCGCCAAGGCGAACTCGTACTAGTGGTCAAAAGACCTATGATCCCCAATCGTGCCAAGCGGGGAAAATTTGAGCCAAACTATGAAGGCCCGTACATCATAGACAAGGTCTACCAGGGTGGAGCCTACCTACTCATGGACATGCACGGTGAAAGGCCTTTCAGGCCGATAAACGGCCGCTTCCTGAAGAAATACTATGCTTAATAAGCCACAGCCTGGGTCAATAATAGATGACGACGACTATGTCCACTCACTATCTTCCTAGGAGCAGCCAGCCTTCCTATATCAACGGACCGAAACGTCCTTAAACCAACAACGGACCGAAACGTCCTTAAACTAACAACGGACCGAAACGTCCTTAAACTAACGGCGGACCGAAACGTCCTTAAACTATTGACGGACCGAAACGTCCCTAAACTGCTACTGCAACGTCCTTAGGTGGACGAGATGGATAAATAAAGAAAAAAAAATAAAATAAAAAAAAAAAAGAAAGAAAAACGGTATGTCCATAAGCAAAATGGGCACGGATGAAAACCCAAAAAGGGCTCCGTGAGTAAAAACAGCAGGGCTGCCGGCAAGTGTTCGTGAAAACCTGAGAGGGCGCGACCTTGTAAAAAAAAAATATATAAAAAAAATAAAAAAACGGTATGTCTATAAGCAAAACGGGCACGGATGAAAACCCGAAAGGGCTCCGTGAGTAAAAACAGCAGGACTACCGGCGAGTGTTTGTGAAAACCCGAAAGGGCGCAACCTCGTTAAAGGACACTTACAGAGTCCTCTCGACCTTGTAAGGAGAAACCACCTGCGTGAGATCCTTACGACTCACAAAGGAGCAACACACTTATGGATCCTCACGATTCCTAAGGAGAAAATACACTTACGAGATCATCACGACTCGTAAGGAGAATCCTCTTATGGGACCCTCACGGCTCATGAGATTTGAAAGTCTTAAGTTACAGAAACCTGAACCTGTTCTTAAGCAAATCCTCCACAACCTCCGATATTGCCCTACAAGAGGCTCAATACTGACCCTTGTATACAATCCACGGGCACAAATAAATATTTCCCCAGCAAAGTCCAACCCTTGTGGATCCTCTCGACCCATAAGGTGAAAACCCTCTTGTAGGATCCTTACGACTTACAGAGGAACATACACTTAGGAATCCTCACGATCCCTAAGGAGAAAATACACCTGCAAGATCCTCACGACTTGTAGGGAGAAATACCTTTGTGAGACCCTTACGGCTCATGAAGTCAAAAGCCTTAGTCGACAGGACCTTAACCCTGTTTGCTAAGCCACCTTTGTTCAACATCGACAGAGGCAAATGATGATTCGCTCCTGGCAATATTCCAGTTGCAGCGATGCTGATGCCTAAACCGGTATCAAATCCTAAGTCCTTTCATGGCAAATGATGATTCGCTCCTGGCAACATCCCAGTTGCAGCGGTGCTGATGCCGAAATCGGTGTCCAAAATCCGAGCTTGCGGCGAAAAAGCTAGCAGGCCACACATGCCTACAAAATAGCCGAAATGATGGGGCAACTTGCAATAAAAAGCAGCAAGTAAAAATGTATGCATGAAAAATAGCCGAAATGATGGGGCAACTCGCAATAAAAAGCAGCGAGTAAAAATAAAATAAATAGCCGAAATGGTTGGGCACCGCGAAAAAATAGCCGAAATGATTGGGCAATCGCGACCTTCGCGATATAAAAAGCTGAAATGATAGAGCATCGCGGAAAGAATAAAAGAAATGATGGAAAAATGAAACCTTTTTGCCCTACAGGTGATGCTACATCAATCCCTGTATACAATCCAGGGGCGCAAACAAAGAAGGAGTCGTACTCCTCCCCCAGGTTTCATCATGAGAGGAAGCCAAATCTCGACAGTTCACAAATAACCTAGAGATCATCTCGACACAGCAGACACAACATCAAGCGAAATGGAACAGCAGCAACCCCCAGTTCCATGAATCAGTGATATACGCATCACCAAGAGTCAAACCTCCATTCCGTGAAATACGGATACAATCGATAAAATTCCTGGTTACGTGGAACGCGGATAATGTCACTCTTTGACCCCGTGGAAAACGTCCAGAGCGGATCCTGGTCCTCGCAGAGCATGGCAGTGAACCCGTGCGAAGCATCCAGAGCGGAGCCTAGTCCTCGCCTAACGCGGCAGTGAACCCGTGTGAAGCATCTAGTGCAAAATTCCTGGTTACGTGGAACGCGGATAATGTCACTCTTTGACCCCGTGGAAAACGTCCAGCGTGGATCCTGGTCCTCGCAGAGCATGGCAGTGAACCCGTGCGAAGCATCCAGAGCGGAGCCTAGTCCTCGCCTAACGCGGCAGTGAACCCGTGTGAAGCATCTAGTGCAAAATTCCTGGTTACGTGGAACGCGGATAATGCCACTCTTTGACCCCATGGAAAACGTCCAGAGCGGATCCTGGTCCTCGCAGAGCATGGCAGTGAACCCGTGCGAAGCATCCAGAGCGGAGCCTAGTCCTCGCCTAACGCGGCAGTGAACCCGTGTGAAGCATCTAGCGCAAAATTCCTGGTTACGTGGAACGCGGATAATGTCACTCTTTGACCCCGTGGAAAACGTCCAGAGCGGATCCTGGTCCTCGCAGAGCATGGCAGTGAACCCGTGCGAAGCATCCAGAGCGGAGCCTAGTCCTCGCCTAACGCGGCAGTGAACCCGTGTGAAGCATCTAGTGCAAAATTCCTGGTTACGTGGAACGCGGATAATGTCACTCTTTGACCCTGTGGAAAACGTCCAGAGCGGATCCTGGTCCTCGCAGAGCATGGCAGTGAACCCGTGCGAAGCATCCAGAGCGGAGCCTAGTCCTCGCCTAACGCGGCAGTGAACCCGTGTGAAGCATCTAGTGCAAAATTCCTGGTTACGTGGAACGCGGATAATGTCACTCTTTGACCCCGTGGAAAACGTCCAGAGCGGATCCTGGTCCTCGCAGAGCATGGCAGTGAACCCGTGCGAAGCATCCAGAGCGGAGCCTAGTCCTCGCCTAACGCGGCAGTGAACCCGTGTGAAGCATCTAGCGCAAAATTCCTGGTTACGTGGAACGCGGATAATGTCACTCTTTGACCCCGTGGAAAACGTCCAGAGCGGAGCCTGGTCCTCGCCAAGCACGGCAGTGAACCCGTGTGAAGCATCCAGAGCAAATACCGGACTGTGGAGTCCTTAAAATCCATAGACTATGACGTCCTTAACCTCGACCGTGATGTCTTAAAACTAACGATCAACCATCCCGATTCCCTACAGACTTTGCCTTGGTTTAAGGGTACATCTCTTCACTCCTTTGATGCCCGGCGTTGTAATTCCTCAACGTCTTCAAAGAGGTGACGGGTCCCTGCAACCAAACACCGGACTGTGGAGTCCTTAAATCCACGGACTATGAGGTCCTTAACCTTGACCGTGATGTCTTAAAACTAACAGCGGACTGTAGAGTCCTTAAATCCACGGACTATGAGGTCCTTAACCTTGACCGTGACGTCTTTAAACTACGATACCTTGAGAGACCCCTGACTCAGTGAAACACGGATAAGGGTGATCACATCCGGCACTTGCAGGCCCTCACGACCTGTAAGGAAGAAAAACTCTCTTGTGAGATCCTTACGACTCTCAAGGGAAAACCCGCTTAAGGATCCTCACGATCTTTAAGAAGAACTCACACCTATGGGATCCTCTCAACCTGTAGGGAGAAAAAACTCTTTATGAGACCCTCGCGGCTCATAAGATGTAAAAGCCTTAGGAAGCAGATCTTAACCCTGAGTCCTGAGCCATTGCTGTCCTGCAAGGAAATCAAGATAGAATACCCGCAGAATACATTCAATGAAAAGGAGACATATCATTGACAAAAAATGTATCTTTTATTCATAAACCAAAATGGGTACAAAATACAATTCATGAAAGAAACAAAAAGAAAATACTTTCATCCATGAGTATGTACAAAAGGGAAGAAAAAGATACAAATGTTTTAGGCCGGCGGGCGATTCAGCAGCTTGGTCAGCTCATCCTGCTTTTGCTGAGCCACGGCTTCATGACGCAAGATCTCCAGAAGACGAGCCTCCGCTTGAGCTTGCTGAGCCTGATACGAAGCGAGCCGGGCTTCAAGCTCTTTCTCAGTGGCCTTATGAGCCTCGACCCTCTCACGAGTGAACATGGCAGCTTTATCGAGAGCCACCACCTCTTTGATGGACTCCTGAAGCACCCGCCAGAGTTCATACGCTTTGTTGGCCTTGGCTGTGAGATTGGCTTGAAGCTCGCTCAGCGCCTTGGAGGCTAGCTCCCTTTCCGAGAACTTGCGACCGAGCCTCTTCTCACATGACGTCATGTTGGCCGCGCACCGTACTATCAGCCCTCGCAATTCCGCCTTTGCAGCCACGGCCTCCGAGGAAAGGCGAGAACACTCGAGAGTGTGCAGGCAAGCCTCCACTCGCCGGTAGAACTCCACCCAGACTCGCACCACCTCTTCGCTGTGGTAGGTGGCAAGAAAAGGAAGAGAGCCGTTAGCCTCGGCAGCGAATGCTTCAGCCGTGGTCGTGCTGCCAGCACGAAGCTCCTCGATCAGAGACGACAAGGAGACGAGGCTTAATTGGGCCAAGCGTTCTGAAGCCCGCAAGGCATAAGGGCCGGGTGGCATCACGATGCGCGACTCCAACGCCGTGGAGACTGGCAGAGCTGTTTAAATTTAAAAGACGTCAACAAAACTCTTAAGCAAGGAACAGGTGAGAGTGCAATGAAATGTCACTCACCGACAGTCGTACAAGCAGGAGCTGAAGGCTCCCCTGGCCCTTCGAGAATCTCGACCTCGTCATCGGCTTCCAGAACTGCAGGAAACGTCAATGTCAGTACGCAAAAATAACAACGATGCTATGAGAAGGGATGGACGACACCAACCTTGCCCAGACGAAAGGACAATGCGCTGAGGGGAGATCGCCTGCGGAGCTGCCATCTCCAATAAACGCTGAAATGACTGTCGAGGCGACAGATCCGCGATCGTGGCCGCCAAACCGCGCAATTCTGGGAAAGATAAAAGAGTTCAGACTATGAAGGGGTTGCTAAATCAAAACGCGGAGGGATACCTTCAACACTCCTCCCATTCTGAGCCGGGGGGATAGCAGCTTCAACGGTCTCCGCCGTAACCTCAGGCTCCAACAAAGGGAGAATAGTCCCGACTACCTCACTCCCAGCCTTTGGGTCACCCTCGGTAAGAGCATTGGGGCGTCGGCCTCCAAAGGAGCCTCCTCCAAAGGAGCAAGCACGCCCTGGCCAAGAACCGCCGCTGGAAGTTCCATCATGAGAGGAACAGCCTCGTCAGCCCTTTCCACATCCAGCAAGGCTTCATCGGGAGTTTCGGCGGGCTTTAGCTTTAATAAGCCCGTAGGAAGCTCCCCCAGCGTCGAAGATTCTGCATGATCCAAGTAAGAATAATGATGTATATGCATGGGCATAAATAATCGGAGAGACTACAAAGGAAGCACAACGTACCTATACGCAAAGAAGCCCTCAATATGGCTTCTTCAAGCCGCTGCTCCTTCTCAAGGAGGTGGGCTCGCCGGGGTTCGAGCGTAGACTCATGACCGCCAGTCCACAAAGAAAGTGCATCAGCTGCGTCTTCTGAAGCGGCCTGCTTCAGAGCCCTTTCCCCCCATTCCTCCAAAGGGCCAATAAATCGCCGCCGAATCCACGAAGGGTCTTCGTAGAAAATTACAGCGGGGTAAGACTTCTTCGGAACCTTGGCGTTGTGAGACGCGTCTTTTGAGCGCCGTATGGCCTCGGCCAACTGCGCAGCCTCCTCATCCACTGAACTCGGGAAGAGAAGTCCAGCGTCCGACCTTTGCACGGCCAATGGTTCGTCTTCAAGGATAGGCTCAGACTCCATCACAGAATCAAGCGGGGCAGTAGCTGCTTTCTTCCGCCGTTTAGACCCGGAGCCGGTCGCCGAGGATGATCGCTTCCTCCCTCGCGAAGCCTTAGGGCGGCGCTGGCCCACATCGCCCTCAGCGCCCTCATCCTTGTTTCTATCGCTCGGCGCCACAACCGAGGACGATACCGCCATCGTCGACACCACGGGGGGTGACGCCGCCACTGGCGGGGGTACTACTACCGGAGCCCGCTTACCCCGTGAGCGAGAACCCAAAGGCATACCAGCTATCGGAGTAAGGTCTACCCCGGATTCCCCTGGAATGAGCGCGGTGCCGATCTCCCTCAAAGGAAAGCGGACTGGAACCCTCGGTCGTAACTCAGCCCCAGGAGCCAGAGGAGGGGCATCGTGGCCAAGAAGCACCCTCCTTTCCTCGAGAATGATTGGGTTGACCCGATGAAGATACCAACCCGTAAACGCGCCCACGCATCGAGGCATGTACTCAGATTCAGGGACCATGAAATAAGAGCCGGTGTTCAGCCTCATAAAATGATGAGCAGCATCGCGAACAACATCAAGCGAAGGGATCGGGGCGACCATAAAAGCCTCGAAAGGAACACCCTGGTCGTACCCGAGCTGCCGGGCAAATCGATGCAGATTGTACCGCATGAAAAGAGCCGCATTGTCCTGGCGAAACACCAAGTAACCCGGTCTGATTGCATACAAGTGCGTGGCCTCCCGGGGCTTCAGAGAAGGTGCGTTGTCTTTCGACTGGTCCCAGAGTTGTTGGACGGGACCCGAAGGAGTAGACAAGACCCGATCAGTAAAAACCAACCCGCCAGCGGTGGCATGAGGAGAAATTAGCACCCGAATGGCCCCGAATTGAGTCGGGTCGGCGGCAGAAGCATCCACTAGCCGCATAAGTCGTGGAAAGGGGTAGGCATTGTAAAATGAGGGCCTCTGATGCATGGCGAACGCCCCCAATACATGCATTTCGATCCAGGACGTGAAATAATGAAGCGAAAAGTTCACCACATCCACGCCAGGCGTAGAGGTATTAGCCGCGGTGCCCAATCCATTATAGAGGTGTGCCAAGGCCGGGATGCCGATGGCCAACCGCGTCCCCTCAGCAATACGTTGAGCCGGGTAGATGACCGAGGCTCTCATGAAGCGGCGATGCATGGGGATAACGAACCAGCTAAGCCAAACACTGACAAACCCCACAAAGAATGTTTCCTCATCCATACCAGGTGCTGCAATGGACTCAAAAGACATCGGCGACACAATGGGAATATAATACTGTGGCAGGTCCGATTCAGCAGTCGGTAGCTTCTTCGGACCAAACCCAAAGGGGTCTCTGATGTTAGCAAATTTCGGAGCAGTCTTCGATATGATATCCTCACGAAGGAAGCAGGAAATGAAGCTTTTAAAAGTAACACCCTGCTCCTCAGACTCAGTGAACAATTGATCAAAAATACCCAGCGCCTTGATCAAGCTGGGGCGCTTATGGCGAACAGCATTCTCAGCGGACAGACCGTCAATCGGTGCAGCCTCGGGCTCGAAGACATACTCGTCAGAAGGCAACAACTCCTCATACAGTGCGCCCCTGATTGGCAATCCTGAGATTTCATAAAATTCTGCAAGAGAGATCGAGACCTCGCGATCCCCCAGAAGAAAAGTATTAGTGGGAAGATTCCACTGGTTCAAAAACGCCTTGACCCACCAGGCATGCGGGGACTTGTAATGGAACAGTGACGCATATATGGCCTGATAAAGCCCAACTTTCTGCAACCGCGCCCGATGGGCGGAAAGGATGTAGCGAGCCCAGAGAAGGTAGCCCGTAGGATGCCTGGGAGTGAGCCCTATCTTATAAATTTGCCCCCATGGGTGGGCCTCACCCTGGCAGATACGCCGCCCCAGTATGTCTATGGCCGGAATCGGATGGTTCGGAATACCGGTCGTCGAAGGCTCAAGCCTCCCCGTTGGAGTCCAGTTGGGCATTTCCACAGCAAAAGCTGTTCTTGGAGGATCCATCGGTAAAAAGGGGAAAGTAGGCTCCGTTGGCACCGCGCAGAGAAAACTCCGACGACCCTGAATAATCTGACTATACCAAGACCCCCACTGAAGGAGGTTGGTGCAGTTCGGGTCATGAGCCCGAATCATCGCCATCGCTTCCTCATCAGACGGTGACTGAGGAAAAGCCGCCTCCGAGCGAGAAAAGGGAAAGCGTGGAGCAGAAGCGATCGCACCTGAAATCCAACGAAAAGAAGACCGTTAATAGGAAAGTCAACGATGTTTACTCATGCATGAACATGAAGACTAGTGGGAGAAAGCAACAGCAAAGTTTCCTGGGACCATTGGCTATAAAACACATGGGCCCCACAGAATTCGGATGACGGCTCATTAATAATGAGACCAAACAGTTACAATAAAACAAAAGGGAATATCCCCATTTAATAAAAATGATGGCTACGCACATCCCCCCAGCAGGATCTGTCTCGGGCTCTACAGTGGATCCAATAAAATCAAAGGAATTGAATTCACACAAAAAGACATCATTACAAAGCCCCCATTGCATTAATTGCAGGAAGAACAACCTCGGGCCAAGAGACCCCAGGAAGCCTCTGTGTGAAGAAATCGAGTTCTTCGTTGGAATTAAATTCCTTATTAAGAAAAGAGAATTAAATTCCCAAAAACATTTTTGGATGGAATTAAATTCCATGGGTTTGAACCGCCATCATCATCTCTCCAAAGATCATCTAAACCCTAAGAGATCTACAGTTGAAAGATTAAACAGTTTCATGTTCTTATGGAAAATATGAAGAAAGAAGGGTAAAAACCCTTGTTTTGGATTTAAAATCCAGGAAAATGTGAAGGTCCATCGTTGCCCAAGAACATTACCTGAGGAAAAAGGATTCCTTTTGAGCAGAGTTAAACTCTGAAAATATTTTAAAACAAAGAACTAAGCTCTGGAAGAAGAGAATTAAATTCTCAGAAAAAGTTCTCAGAAGAAGAAGATGGGCAAAGTGAAGGCTCCTATGAAGAGACAGAGGTATTTATAGAAGGCAATGGAAACGTTTCGTCTCCCCAGATCCCTAGAGGAATCCAACGGTCACAAGAGGTGACAGCGTTGCACTCACATGCAGACACGTGAGAACAACGCTGTGGGGGCATTTGTTTCCTGATTTAAAATCAGGAAAGCTTCTGGGAAAAGCTTCAAAAAGGGGGTCACGTGTTGGCACGTGACACCTAAAAGGGATCATCAAGTCAAGTTCAGTTTCCTGACTACGCTGAAGAAAATGGACTTCAGAAAGAGTCACGTGTTCCCACGTGACCAGGGTCACGTGGCGACACGTGACATTTAAATGCAAGCGTCAAAGGCACACAAGTTCTCTGATCAAGTCAAGAAAAGGCTTCAGAAGAGGTCACGTGTTCCCACGTGACCAGGGTCACGTGTTGGCACGTGACGTTCAAGACAGCAGACTCGTTCTCCAGAAGAACCGAAGAAAGAGAGTTCAAACAAGGGTCACGTGCTCACACGTGACCAGGGGTCACGTGGTAGCACGTGACGCTTAGGCAGCGATCAGAAGACAGAGCGCAAAAGAAAGGAAAAGGCTTATTCCAAAGGGGGTCACGTGCCCACACGTGACCATGGGTCACGTGGTCACACGTGACTAGCTTTCAAAGCCCATTGTGTTAACAGAATTAAATTCTGAAGGAGATTTAAATCTTTCCAAAGGAGAGTGATTATCTGGGGCCGATCAAATTAAAGATTCAGAGGTGATAGAATATCATCTATCTATGGAAAATCTCGGGTTTGGAAAGATTTCCCCTTTAAATCTAACCAAAATAACAAGGGAGAATCTCTGGATTTAAAATCCAATGGTGAATAAAATTCACCTAATAATCCAAAGGTCCAAAATGAATGATGAATGCAAATCAAATCTCAATGAAGATTCGTCAAAAACTGATTGATTCGGCTGCTTCTCCTATAAATAGGAGCCAAGAGACATACATACATATACATGCGCAGAGAAGAAAAAAAAGGAGAAGAGCTTTGATACTTTAAAAAGACTCGGATCTTCTGCGAAAAACCCTAGGTAAGAAAGGGAAGGCCTTTTGAAAGAAAGAGAATTTAATTCTCAACAGAGTTTAACTCTGATAATGTAAAAACAGAAGAACATATTTCTTCTCTCTTTGATGGAGGATCTGCAAAGTGCACATCTCCCCTTAAGGTTGAGAATTTAATTCTCAATGGGTTGAGATCCTGCCATGCAGATCCAAAACACGGAGAAAGAATGCAAGCACGAGAATTTAATTCTCACAGAACTATAGGAATTTAATTCCTTTAAAATAAAAGGAGGGCTTGACCCTATATTATGGGAATTTAATTCCTCCAGAACAAAAAAAAAACAGGGTTTAACCCTAATTAAGAACCTAGTTCTGTTGAAACAGCAGGAATTTAATTCCCTTAATCATACAGAGGATGGAAGTTTAAACTCCTTAAAAACTTTTATTAGGGTTTAACCCTATTCAGCCCTTCACGTATATGAGGAATTTAATTCCTACAGAAAATTCAGAGTTAAACTCTATTCCAGAAAACAAAGTCTTCGAAAGGAAGTAGGAATTTAATTCCTCTGAAATTTATAGTTCGAGGAATTTAATTCCTAAAAGAAGATTAACAAAGCCTCTAAACAAAATACCTAGAGGCAGGGTCACGTGTCATCACGTGACCCCCCAAGAGATCTACAGAAAGCCCCTTTGAGGCAGCACCCCACGTGACCCTCAGCAGAAGCTTTAATCCATAGGCATTTGAATGCCCATCACGTGATGGCACGTGATGCTCTGGAAGACGCGATAATCTCAGCAGAACAAAGGAAGGGAGGGCGCTCTCATGTGCTGCCACGTGACCCCTCTTACCTTAGTGTTTAAACACTAAACTAAAACTCTCGAACCCAGTGTTAAAACACTGTTGGGCCTTAGTGTTCAACACTAATTAAAAAGCTTTATTTGCAGTGTTCAACACTGATTACCTTAGTGTTTAAACACTAATCTGAGATCTTCATTTGCAGTGTTCAACACTGATTACCTTAGTGTTTAACACTAACCTGAAAAAACATTGTTGCTGGTGTTCAACACCAAATATTCCCTTAGTGTTAAACACTAACTTGTCAACCCCATTCCCAGTGTTCAACGCTGACTGCTCTGTAGTGTTTAACACTAGACTTTGGCCCAATTGGCTTAAATGGATGGAGGCAAAGCCTCTCCTGATTGGACTTAGCCCAAGATGGCCATAAGTCCTCAATTTGTGATTAACTGGTCCAATGGACTCATAACATAATTAATTCGTCTTGACCCCAAATTGGGCCAAGGGCTAATTAATCCACTCCGGTTCTAGGGTACATCTCTTCACTCCTTTGATACTTGGCATTGTAATCCCTCAATGCCATCAAAGAGGTGACGGGTCCCGACGACCACACATTGATATGGACCGTGGGGTCCTTAAACTCATGTCTAATGCAAATTCCTGGTTACGTGGAACGCGGATAATGTCACTCTTTGACCCCGTGGAAAACGTCCAGAGCGGAGCCTGGTCCTCGCCAAGCGCGGCAGTGAACCCGTGTGAAGCATCCAGAGCACATACCGGACTGTGGGGTCCTTAAACCCATGGACTACGACGTCCTTAACCTTGACCGAGATGTCTTAAAACTAACAATGGACTGTGGGGTCCTTAAACCCATGGACTACGACGTCCTTAACCTTGACCGAGATGTCTTAAAACTAACAATGGACCGCAATGTCCTTAAACTACCCATGGACCGCAATGTCCTTAAACTATCCATGGACCGCAATGTCCTTAAACTACCCATGGACCGTAATGTCCTTAAACTAGAACAATAGAGCCCCGCATGCTCTTTTGTCGGATCTAAACGATCCCGTTTAAGTTGATCTTAGCCTCAAAGATGGCTAACGTATCCTTAAACCTTCAAACAGAGTGGACTATAAATCCCCCCAATTGATTCCGGCTTGAGGGTACATCCTTGAACTCCTCTGACATCCGTCGTTGTAATCCTTCAACGTCGTCAGAGAGGTGACGGGTCCCGACGGCCACACATTCATGGACCACTATGTCCCTAAACTGGAACATTAGAGTCCAAACGCTCTTTTGTCGGATCTAAACGATCCCGTTAAGTTGATCTTAGTCACAAAGTTAGACTAACGTATCCTTAACAAACGTTTGAGTTGATCGTAGCCTCGAGTAGGGCTGACGTATCCTCAAACCAAAACCCCCCCAAACCCAAATCTAAGATAATACGGATTTGGACTAGTCCACGCCCTACGGGCGACGACATAACTCAGTCTCCGTAAACAATCCACGGGCAACAAAATACAAAACAGACACCCACGACACGAAGTGACCATCTGGAGAAGGAGAAAGTTGTTACCGCAACGCGGTAGCGTAATTAACTGCAGGGGCTTGCGCCTGTAGGGAAGAGCGTCCCCACAATCAAAAACCCCTCAAACGAGGGGGAATCTGACGAAGTCTGCTACATCGGACGCATCCGTCTAAACCTTCGATACGTGGTGCCATAAATCAACTTGGCATCTTCGAAGAGGTGGACGGATAGCACCTATTAGCATCTGCCCCGAATCTCAGGCAAGACGCGGTGTCGCGCCGTCATTCGGAGGGGAACAAGATCGATTGCAAAAATGTGTACCATTGTCGGTTATGATCGCACAAGGATATCCAAACCAGGAAAAGATGTTTTCTTTAAGAAAATTAACGACAACCTTGTTGTCGATCGTCCGGCTCGGTATCGCCTCGACCTATTTAGAGACGTAATCAACTTCTAGCAGAATATAAAGATTCCTAAAAGAGTTGGGAAATGGGCCAATGAAATCTATCCCCTAAACATTAAAAATCTCAACAACCAGAATTGGTTGGAGTGGCATTTCATCCCTCCTGGTGATCCGGCCTAAATGTTGGCACCGGGAACAAGTCTTGCAGTAATTGTATGCATCTTTGAAAAGTTTTGGCCAATAAAAGCCGCATTGCATGACTTTCTCTGCTGTTTTCCTTGGGACAAAATACCCACCACATGCTTTATTGTGGTAGAATGACAACACATTCTTGAACCCATTGTCAGGGACAAATCAGCGAATGATTTGGTCTGGACAATACTTGAAAAAATAGGGTTCGTCCCAGTAAAAGTGATTTTTTTTGGGATAAAAATTTAAGTTTGTCCCGACTCAACCATTCGCTTGGTACGAGTCCTGTCACTAAATAGTTCACAATATTCGCAAACCATGGTTCGCAAGATACAGTCAAGAGTTGTTCATCTGGAAAAGTATCGTTTATCGAAAGAGGAAGCATCGGCGAAGAAGAAAGTCGTGAAAGATGATCGGTAACTACGTTTTCACATCTGCTTTTGTCTTTAACGACAAGATCAAATTCTTGTAGTAAGAGGATCCAACTTATAAGCCGGGATTCCGCATCCTTTTTCGCGAAAAGATGGCTCAGAGAAGAATGATCAGTGTAGACAACGACTGGGGAGCCGATGAGACAGGGCCTGATTTTCTCCAAAGTGAATACAACAGCCAAGAATTCCTTCTCGGTTGTTGTGTGTTTTATTTGCGCTTCATTCAATGTCCGGATCGCATAGTAAATTACATGTGGCTTCTTGTCAATATGCTGTTCTAAGACCGCACTAATTGTAAAGTCAGAAACATCACATATAATTTCAAAAGGGTGACTCCAGTCGGGAGAAAACAGAACTGAAGCATTCATGAGAGATTGTTTCAGAGATTGAAGAAGCCAAGAAATACGAATTGAAGTGGAAAGTAGTGTTCTTAGCCAAGAGAAGAGTCAAGGGTCTAGCAATCTTGCTAAAGTCTTTAATGAACCATCTGTAGAAACCGGCATGGCCAAGGAAAGATCGTGTATCTTTGACGTAAGAGGGAGGTTGTAAATGACGTCAATATTTAATTTGTCAACTTCCATGCCATTTCTTGAAATGATATGTCCTACGACAATATCTTCTTGAACCATGAAGTGGCATTTTTCCCAATTTAACGTGAGATCTTTGTCCTTACATCTGGTAAGAACGGTGTTAGGATTGCATAAACATTTTTCAAAAGAATCTCTAAAGATGGAGAAGTCATCCATGAATATTTCTAGAAAATCTTCGACCATGTCGGAGAATATTCCCATCATACACTGCTGAAAGGTAGCAGGAGTATTGTATAACCCGAAAGGCATGCATCTATAAGCGAACATGCCAAATTGACAAGTGAAAGTGGTCTTATCCTGATCCTTGTCGGTGAGAGGAACCTGGTTGTAGCTTGAGTAACCATCTAAAAAGCAATAGTGCTCATGCCCAGCTAAGCGTTCTAACATCTGGTCAATGAAAAGGAGAGGGAAGTGATCCTGTCTTGTTGCAGCATTGAGTTTTCGGTAATCAATACAAACTCTCCACCCAGTTTGGGTGCAAGTTGGAACTAACTCATTTTCCTCGTTTGTGATGACCATAATGTCAGACTTCTTAGGGACTTGTATTAGACTTACCCACTGGTCGTTAGATATTGGGTAAATGATACCGTTATTTAAACATATGACAATCTTCTTTTCCACAGCTTCCTTCATGATGGGATTTAACCATCTCTGCAAGTCCTGGGATGGCTTGGTATCATCCATCAGATTTATATGATGTTCAACAATCAAGAGACTAATCTCTTTGATGTCCATCATAGTCGAACCAAAAGCTTGTCGATTGGATCGAAAGACAGAAAGAAGGGCTTCCTCTTACTCTAAAGATAGAGAAACTAAAATGATCATAGGATGCATCTTATTCTCATACAAGTATGCATACTTGAGGTGAGATGACAAAGGTTTTAGTTCGAGTGTCGGTAGAGAAACAATTGAAGGCACGATAGGGGACCGAAACTCGAACTTGAAGGATTCTAGGAAAAGTTCGAAATGGGTGTACGCAACAGAATCGGATGGTTCAGTTAATTCATCCGTAAACATAAAGGATTCAAACTCAGATTGAGAATCATCAAGATCGTCACCAAAAGTGAAACAGTCGTACTCTCGATCGGTGTTGGAAGCAGTTGGATCAAACAAGAATGCACTTGTGGCGCATCATCGTCGTAATAAAAAATGAACTCCTTGAACTCACAGCTTTCGGGAGTGGTCTTATGGATGGAACATACATCCAGTATATGAGCGTTCATTTTAGAGGGCTAATTCCTCAACCTAAAAATGCTGAGTTCAATTATCATTTTACCGAAGGATGGGTTCATGAAACCATTTCGACAATTGATCATGGCATTAGAGGTTGCTAAGAATAGGCGACCGAGAATCACCGGAATTTGATTCCGGGGGTTAGCGAAAGGCTGTGTATCCAAGACTATGAATTCCACGGGAAATATGAATTCCCCAACTTTTATTAATACATCCTCTAGCTCTTCCCTAGGATGGGTGATAGAACAGTCAGCCATCTGAAGTGTACAATGTGTATGCTTCAGCTTTCCAACACCGAGATGTTCATATACCAAATATGGGAGCAAGTTAACGCTGGCACCGAGATCGAGAAGAGCGCGATTGATGTTCTTATTCCCAACAGTGATCGAAATCGTAGGACAACCGGGGTCCTTGCATTTTTTGGGTAAATCGTGTGTAAGAACATCACTCACGTTGCTAGCAAGAAAAACTTTCTTCGACGCCTGAGATTTTCTCTTCTTAGTGCATAAGTCGTTGAGAATTTTTGCGTAAGAGAGAACTTGTTGGATTGCATCCAAGAGAGGGATATTGATCTTAAGTTGCTTATAAACCTCCACAACATTCTTCATTTGTGGACGTTGATTATTGGGCCTCAACCGGTTTGGAAATGGAGCTTTGTTAAAAGAGGTTAGGTCCAATATTTGTTGAGTTGGTTGTGGAGACGGAACAAATTTCGAAATAGGTGTTCAAGTGGAGTGAGAAACGGGCCCGTTCGTAGAAGTAGAAGGAGAATTAGAGCCCAATGGAGAATGGAGAACGGGCTCAGAAGAAGAAGTTGGAATAGGAGAATACGAAGTGTCCACCAGGGTATCATCATCATTTTTTACTGGAGTGCCAATGTTGTTATTCAGCATTCTTTCCGATCTCAACGTAGTTACTGCATAACATTATGATTCTATTGTTCAAGAACAACATGTGCATTATGTGGGTGACCGGGATTTGGTAGTGATTGAGATAGAAGCTTTCCTTTCTCTCTCTCGCTCATCGCTGCGATTAGCTGTGCAATCTGGGCCTCGATAGATTTTATGCTTTGGCCGTGGGAAGCAGTATATTGCACAAGAGTATGGATCGAAGATTAGATGTTTGCGGTCGTTTGAGTGGATTGGTTAAGAAAAGCGTCAAGTCTTCTTTCAAGAGCGGAGACCTTATCGTTACCCGGTGGAACAACGTTGTTGTTTTGAGTGAACAAATTGTTATATGGAGCAAAGTTGTTCGCCGGGTTTTGGAATTGTTGCGGTTGGAATGGTTGCTGAAATTGTGGCTGTGGTTGTTGTTGCTGAAGATGAGTCTTTTGAAAATTGTTTTGACCTTGGAACTGGTTTTGGTTTGGGTTTGGGTTTTGGTTCCAAGAAAAATTAGGGTGATTCTTCCATCCCGGATTATACATTGAAGAATACAGATCATTTCTAGGTCATAGTTGAAAAGCAGCATTAGTTTGCTCTTGACCCTGGAAAGGAGGATTCAAAGGGCACTCTTTGGTCAAATGTAAAGATCAGAACAGCAAGCACACACATTTTTGGGGGGAGAAATTTGGTTTGGGGAGCGTGATGAGAATTTTCTTTCAATCGCTTCGAGTTTTTTCTGTAATGCGGCTATCTCGGCTTTCATTGTGATCGAAGCGTCAAGTTGGTGGACTCTTGCCCTAAACGTAGACGGAGAAGAAGAAGATGATGGTCTTGTACTCTCCCATTGTAACGTTTGTTTGGCGAGATCTTCTAGGAACTGTCATGCCTCCTCGTCGGATTTAGATAGGAAATGACATTGACATATTATTTCCAGCATCTGTTTATTTGGTGGATTAATGCCCTTAAAATTTGTCAAAGTTGCCATTTTTCGAATCCATGATGAGGGCATTGGACAAGAATGTCCTTGAATCGTTCGAAGCATTTCCAAAAAGGTTCATTCGAGTGCTAGGTGAATTGATTTATCTCGTTTCGAATGCATGTGGTTTTATGGTTTGGATAAAATCTCTTCAAGAAGGCTTTCACAAACTCGTCCTGACTGGTGATGGAATGAGAAGCGGTGCTATTTAGCCATTTCGCCGCAAGTTCGAAAAGGGTAAACGGGATAATATGCAGTCTCATATCATCGTCAGATAGTTGGGTGGTACTCATCATCGCACAAACGTTTTGGAATTTGTTTATAAAAACGTAGGCGTCCTCTGATTCATGCCCGTGAAATTTGTGTAGCAAATTGATGAAATAGGGCTTGATTTCAAAATTATTTCTATTGGCCGGTGGAAGTGAAAGACAAGTGGGAAGAGGTGCGCGAGTTGGATAGCATCGGTCCTGCAGTGCGATGCGAGGTGTCACTCCAGTAGGAGGAGGTGGTGGAATTTGCGCACCAAATGGCGGCAGCATCGCGATATTAGGAAAGGCGTGGTTGTTTTGGTTGAAATTCGGTGAAGTGTCCAACATTGCGAGATATGAATAACGTGCAGGAGAAGGTGAAGATGCTTGGAAAGAAGCACGATCAACTTCGGAGTTGACCGGTAGTGGCAAAGTTTGCGGAGTGGAGGAACTATCGATATTGTAGTCAATAGCGTCGTCAGAAGAGACAAGTGTGACACGGACTAAACGAGCACTCGTGTCCCTAGTCCAAATGGACATACACTAAAAGAATTTAGTGTTTGTCAAAGCATGTTTTGTAGAAGGTGATGGTAAGAAAACGTCAATGGAGAAAATGTAGGGAAAGGTGAAAAAGGCAATTTTTGTAAATTTTGGAATTTTTGTTTTGTTTTTGTTTTGAAAAAAATGGAAAGAACGGACTCGACTCAACCAATCACAATAAAAAATGCACAAGCAATCTCTAAAACTAGGGTCACCTAAGTCCGATACAAGACCCGCTCCTAGACTTCCAAGGGACATATTGCGAAATAAATCCTCTTCCGTCTCTTTCCTAACCCAATGGCTAGGTAAGCGCAAGTGAGGAAGGGAGGTTTTCCAAGGTTTTCGTCAAGTTCCTTAGTTACGAAAAATCTTCGCACTTTCCGAGACTTTCGTCTCTAAACACTTGCCTAGAAACTATAAGATTAATGCGGATAAATGATAGATTAGCTACATCCTTCCCTTGTCCTAATTGAGCACGAATGTCCTTAAGGGTGTTAGTCTAGATCTTTTTTAGTTAATAAAGGGTGAATGCTTATGCTCGTTTTATGATTTTTGGGGTCTAAGAAGGATGATGAAATCCCCACCTAATTTTATTTTTGGTTTCCTACCCCTTAAGTCCGTATTATTGTATGCATAATGAATAAACAATCAAAAAATCTAAAACAACAAAAAGTTTATTTTTGGAGGTGCAAGTTTGCAAAGAATCCTGCAGGTAAAACCAGTTTATTGGAACTTAAGAGGGGGAATAAAAAAAGAAACTCACCAGAAAAAATTGGGGGAACGAAGCCACCAAACAGCCGCGAAAACGCGGTCACACAAGGTCAACTGGCCGTGGAAACGCGGTCTGTTTTAGGCCAAACATCCTAAATCTTTAGCTCTGAACTCCACTCCTCCTATACTTCTAGACGAAGGCCCTTAACTCTCTGTTTGATCACTCCAGTAGCTCCAGAATTCCCCGCACACTTGCACAAAACTTGTTAAAAACAACAAGATGGGTTTTTGTTATTTTTATGGATTTTTGTTTTTAAAATATATACAAAATTAACCCGAATAATAAAAAAGAAATATGTTACCGTTTCCCCGGCAACGGCGCCATTTGATTGATTTACTTTTGTGTGTTCTATGATTTTCCACTTATCGCAATCAGGACGGTTTCACTTGTAGTTACCCACGATGAGTACAGCTCGTCCACAGAGAGAAGATATGTTTTTCATTCTTGTTTTAGACGTGTTAAGTAAAAATGTCCAAGGGTGTTTGTTTTATCGTATGTAATTTGTATTATGTTCAAGAAAACTTGCTAGGAGTTTGGATTACGTGGTCAAGTTAGGAATTCCCATATTTTTCCATTTGTGCCATTTTTAGAGCTGAAACTAGAGTAATCGGAAACAACGTGGATTAGGGTGCTTTAAAAGGGTACTTGCAACTTGTCACCCATTGCTAAGTCCATTCTAATTGACCCTTATCCTTCCGTTCTTTTCTTTTATCTTCAACCTTATGCGAATCGCAACTTGTCTCTGATTAGGCGCAGCTATATGTCATGAATAGTGGCCTAACGGAGAGGAATGAGTGTATTTGGTCTACGTTCAATCTAAATATGTGGGCAAAGGGAAGAACAAGAGAGTTTTCTGTCTCTCGAACTACCCTCTCTTTACCCCTAACAAGTGAGAAATTACTCACTCGTTGTTAAAATGATAAATGAAAAAAAGAAAAGGGTAATAGAAGAGAAGATCAATGAGAATTTAGAAAACTAACTACTAGGGTTCTCATAAGAGCACGAAACATCCATCGAGTATCGTAGCTTAATAATCAAGAGTAAGGAAAAAGGATAAAATAAAAATCAAGGAAACAAAACATCTACCTTAACAAATCAAGAATAAGTTATCTAAGGAATTAAAAGAGCATGAATTTAAGTTGCAAAAATATAAAAGAACAAAAACAAACCTTTATTTATAATTCAAACTTTTACAAGATTTGAATCCAATAGCCTTAATCTAATATTGCAAGTTCACTAAAGAAGTTGCAAGATGAAAGAAAAACCAAGAACTCAATCAAACTCCAAGCAATGGCAAGAATTTTAATTGCTAAACTAAAATGATGCAAACTAATTTTAGCAAAGTTTATGCTAAGAATGGAATTCCTCTCAAGTGCTCTGATCTGGGCTTTACATAGGCTCTGGAAAAATAGTTCAGGGATATTTTCTGAAGCAATATACAATGACCAAAACACCCAAGAAATATCGTCACGCCATATGCCATATGTTGAAGTCGAAAATTGCACCCCGGTTGACCAAGTCAAAGTCAAAGTCAACCTCAAGCCAAGTGGGCCTATGCCCAGGTCGAGTCCGAACATGAAGCGGCCGGCCCTCCCCCATACCAAAATGAAATCATGTAATAAATAATTTTTATGTAATTTTTTATGCATGAATGTAAAAAAAATGGGCATAAAGCCAAATTTTTGTAAGCCCATTGCTTATGTGCAAAAAAAAATGGCGCATGAGCCATGAGATGGGCAAAATGGCATTTTGTAAAACCCAAGGGGCTATATGTAAATATGTAAGCCTATATAAGGCAACATGATGAAAATATCTAATATACATTTTCATTCCTCCAAAATCTAGGGTTCTTTGTGCCTTCTGCTCCTTCATCAAGGTTCTAAACCTTTTTTCAATTAAATCAAGAGTTTTACTCTTCCTTTTCCAAAACTAAATAGTTTTTTACCATAAAACCCACAAAGGGGAACTTAGATCTTCCATCAGATCTTAAAAATAAGAGATTTTTAAAATCTCATACTTCTTGTTCTTCAAGACCCAGCCAACAGAGGAGGAAGGAGGAGGCCCATCTCCAAAAATCCCATCTTGGGAAGATTCAGAGCCAAAGGGAGAAACAAAGCAGCCCCCTCCGATCATTTCTAAACTTTTTTTTAGGAGTTTAACTCCACAAGTCGGGAGCACAACTCCCAGTGCAGAGATCAAAGTCCCCTTTTCTGTTTGACGCCCAGCGTCCAACGCTCAGAGCGCTAGCGCCCAGAGCGCTCGCACCCACGTGCCGAGCACGTGGTGTGCCCAGCGCCCATGTGCCGAGCACGTGGTGCGCCCAGCGCCCAGAGCGCTTGCGCCCACGTGCCAAGCACGTGGTGCCCCCAGCGCCCCGTGCGCTAGCGCCGACGTGCCGAGCACGTGGTGCGCCCAGCGCCCAGAGCACTCGCGCCCATGTGCCGAGCACATGGTGTGCCCCGCCCCCAGAGCGCTCGCGCCCCGCGCCCAGCACCCAGAGCGCTAGCGCCCAGCGCTTGCGTGCCATGCACGCGAGGCGCTGGCCCCCACGCATCCTTTGGATGCCCTTTCCCTTTACACACACACACACATCCAGGTGGCGGGGCCCCCGTAAAAACTCTGTGGGCCTCCCGATATATCCAAAACCCCTCCAAAATACAACATTGCACATTGAGTTCGCATGACCAATTTAACCCGTTAATTGGAGGTTCCCTCGTCCCAAAGGAAAGGGGTAATTAACGGCAGCTTAGTCTGCGGCTGCCGGAGATTCAGATCCCCACAATCAATAAACCCCCGTCTACCCTAGGCAGGGGAATATGTAGTTCGCCTGACAAGCACGCGCGCATTCCCATCTCAATGGGGTGAGGAAAAACACGCTACAGATTCTGGCACGCCTGGTGGGACCAATCTCTCCTCCCATATTTCGGGTTAAACAATCATGCGAACTCAATCAATATACATATCTATGTTTATACTAAAATAATACTCTTTTATGCAGGTTTTCCAAGCAATAAATTTTCAACAATGTCTCTAAAGATGAACTCAGCTCCCATCTCCTACATGATGAAGATGGACTCCAGGACGGTCCTCCCGGCCAGTCTTGGGCGACAGTGGGAGGAGTCGCTGCTATAGTTTGGCTCTATTCTGTTCGTGCCAGCTAACGCCATTCCAGCTCCTCAAGCTCCAGCAACATACAGACCGGTTTCGAAAGGTAGGAGACCAAATGTGGTGATCTCGAGGGCGCCCCAACCCAAACGCATGTCGGTGTCTGAACCACTTTCCTTGGCCCCAGCTGGGGGTAAGGCCATCAACACCAACAAAGTTACAACGCGTCTTGAGCAAGCTCCGGCGGTGCCCCTAACAACTGCTCGATCGGGTGTCTTCTCTAAGCTCCCCGCTAATCGACTCACAATGGCTTCCCGGATAACGGATGCCCTCCAAGCCTTCAAAATCGAGAAGCTAAGACAGAAAAGGCTTAGGTACGGAGCCAACAAAAGGGCTATGGCTCCTGCTAGGCTGAACTTCATGAGGTTCGAGGAACAGGGTTACCCCGCCACTGATAAAGAGATGGCTGGATATGTGGTCCACACTGTTTACATGGTGGGAACGCGCAGCAAGAGCAAGGATGGGGCCACTACATCTCAAATCCAATCTGGTGTGATTGTGGCTGTCACTTCCCAAGACCAGCATCCTTCGGAAGATAATGAAAATCCTCCCAGTGAAGCTGATAAGCGGAAAGATCCCTCGGTTTATGAGGAGTCGGGCTCGGAAAGCGAAGAGGAGCCAATCATCCATCCTTAGACCGCAGAGCTGCAACTTCTCCAAGAGCTCTGAAAACAGC
The DNA here is from genome assembly GCA_030015575.1 of Agapanthus africanus. Classification (NCBI taxonomy): domain Eukaryota; kingdom Viridiplantae; phylum Streptophyta; class Magnoliopsida; order Asparagales; family Amaryllidaceae; genus Agapanthus; species Agapanthus africanus. The sequence goes on along the minus strand of CM057347.1, from coordinate 428,800,464 downwards.
TCAGAAGCAAAGACAAGGAGATGGCCAAGCTCTACTCAAAGATCGACGACTTGATAAATGTCGTCTTACGGCTTACGACCCAACTTGCCTCTCAGCCGCCCAATCAAGCGCACGGCTCTACTCATGAACCGGAAAACGGTGTCCCGAGGCAGCCAACTCCTATTCCCTCAAATCCAAATGTGGGCGGACCGCATGAAAGCCAGTCGCATCCTATCTCAGGAAATGTCTTGGCTGCCGATGACAATAGCCCGCTAACTCAAGATCAAATCATAGATTTGGTTGCCAACAAAGTCAAAACATTGGTAGCCGAAGCCGAAGCACAAAAAGATATCAGCAGCAGCGGGAGACCATATCCTGCTCAGTATGATCTGGTAGAATTTCCTAGCGGCTATGTCATCCCTAAATTCGGAAGATTCGATAGGACGGGAAATGCGAATCAGCACATCGCCCACTTTAAGGTCTCATGCGGGAATACTGGGGGCAATGACGCGCTTCTCCTACGCCAGTTCGTTAATAGCTTGGCCGATGTTGCTTTCGACTGGTACGCAAGCATACCAGATGGCTCCGTCACAACTTTCGTCCAAATGGAGTCTTTGTTTCGGCAGAGGTTCATGAGCATCAGCGATAAGATCACCATTGCTGATCTCGTAAGGACCAAGACAAAGAACAATGAAAGCAGCACGGATTTTATAACCCGATGGCGCAATCTCTCCGTCAAGTATGAACCGCCGATAAAGCAGGACCAATCTGTCAGTCTCCTCGTCGGAAACCTCAACAATTGGATAGCCCCGTTTCTATGCACTGCGGGTCTCAAAACATTCCAAGAGCTGACCGGGAAAGTTCAGATGCTGGAGCGCTCAAAGAAGGAGTCCTTCTCGGATTCCCAAAACAATAATAGGTCCTGGAGAAACCGAAAGGACGATAATCGCAAAGGCGGAAATCCCAACGATTCTGAATCTTTCAACACTTCGGCTAGCCGAAATAAGCGAGGGATGAGCGGGCCTTGTGCCAATCGGCCTCGGAAGCCAGTGTTCAGAGAGGGAGGAGAATCTCCACTGAAAGAGAAGTTGGATAAGGTCTATTCCTTCAGAAGGGACAAAATCCGTAAAATATTCAAAGACGCCCTGAGGAACGGTCTACAACTGCCAGAGTCAAAAAGACCGCAGGAAGCGAATATGACTGACGACCCTAAATACTGCCCCTATCACAGAGTGATAGGTCATGCCATTGAGGACTGCTTCGTCTTCAAAGATTGGGTCGAAAAGCAATACAAAGCAGGAGAGATAGAACTGTCTAAAGGTGTGTTAACAAACAGTCCAGCTGTGACCACCAATTTCATAGAAGCGGAGACCGAAGTTCTTCGTGAAACTGATTCTCTCAGACATCTGCCTTTCTCTGAAAACAGTCGACCACCACGTCATTAAACTGGGAACAGCCGACCTCCATGTCATTAAACTGGGAATAGTCGACCTCTAAGTCGTTAAACTGGGGATGTAAAAATGTGTAAATAAAACAAATATATATATATATATATAATAAGCCGAAATGATAGGGAAACTCGCAATAAAAATCAGCGAGTAAAAATAAAAATAAAGCCGAAATGATGGGGCAACCGCGAATAAAAAGCCGAAATGATAAGGCAATCGCGACCTTCGCGATAAGAAAAGCTGAAATGATAGAGCAATCGCGGTAAAAAAAACAAAAAAAATAAGTGGCGAATGATGAGTCGCTCCTGGTACCATATTCCAGTGCAGCGATGCAAACGCCAACCAAAATACAATTTCCCAAAATTCTTCCAGCCCTACGGCCAGTCCCCAAATTGACTACCGTATACAATCCACGGGTTCAAATAATTCTCATCATACCCATGCCCCACCGTAATCACCAGTTACGCGGCTGGTCTCCGCCATTGGAATTATGCTCCATTGGGAAGACTCATTCATGTGTCCTCACGATGCATGAGGAGAACAAACCATCTTGGGATCCTTACGACTCACAAAGGAAAAACATACTTGGGGGTCCTCACGACTCCTAAGGAGAAAATGCACCTACGGGATCCTTACGACTCGTAGGGAGAAAATGCTTTTATAGGACCATTACGGCCCATAAAATTGAAAAGCCTTAGGTGATAGGGATCTAAACCTGTCTCCTAAGCCATCGCTTCCCAATAGGCAACGACGAATGATGAGTCGCTCCTGGTACCATATTCCAGTGCAGCGATGCAGATGCCAACAAAATCCTGAAATTTTTCCGGCCCTACGGTCTGGATCATACATCCTGCAAAACCGTATACAATCCACGGGCGTAAAACGATCCTAATCTCTCCCAAGTCCTACCGGCGAGACCACATTCAAAGTCCTACCGGCGGTTGAAAAGGAAAAAAAGGGTATGTCCACAAGGAAAATAGGCACGGATGAAAACCCGAAAGGGCTCCGTGAGTAAAAACAGCAGGACCGCCGGCGAGTTTGTAAAAACCCGAAAGGGCGCAAACTCGTGAAAAAGAGATGAAATGCACTCGTAAAGTCCTCTCGACTTTGTGAGGAGAAAATTCCTGCGTGAGATCCTTACGACTCACAAAGGAGCAACACACTTAGGAGTCCCCACGACTCCTAAGGAGAAAATACACCTATGGGATCCTTATAACTCATTGGGAGAAAATGCTTTTATGGGACCCTTACAGCTCATAAAATTGAAAAGTCTTAGGTGATAGGGACCTAAACCTACCTCTTAAGACATCAATCCCCAAATCCTCTCATGGCAAATGATAATTCTCTTCTGGTAACATATTCCAGTGTAGTGTCAACCCAAATCAAATCAAACCAACAGGCTCTGCGTCGGAATCACGCTTCGTCTCAGAGTGTACCCCGCGTCGAAATCAAGCTTCGCCTTGGTGTATCTGCCTTCCCTGTCGGAATTATGCTTCGGCTCGGAATCAACCAGCGACCTCCACGTCGGAATTAAGCTCCGCCTCGGAATCAAGTCGACCAATAAGCTCTGCGTCAGAATCATGCTTCTTCTCAGAGTGTACCTCGCGTCGAAATCAAGCTTCGCCTAGGTGTATGTGCCTTCCCTGTCGGAATTATGCTTCGGCTCGGAATCAACCATGACCTCCTCGTCGGAATTATGCTCCGTCCTGAAATCAAGTCAACCAGCGACCTCCTCGTCGGAATTATGCTCCGCCCTGGAATCAATTCAACCAGTGACCTCCTCGTCGGAATTATGCTCTGCCTCGGAATCAAGTCAACCAACAAGATCTGCGTCGGAATCATGCTCCGCCTCGGAATCAAGTCGACCAACAACCTCTGCGAGGGAATCATGCTTCGTCTCAGATTGTACCCCATGTCGAAATCATGCTTCGCCTCGGAGTATCCACCTGCCCTGTCGGAATTATTCTTCGTCTGGGAATCATCCTCTACATCGAAACCACAGACACTCCGGGCCAGGGAAAAGTCTACCATGGACACTCCGTCTTGGAGACGCGTCAAGCGTCGACCGTCCATGTCGCAAAAAGGGCAGTGCAGGCTTCCCACAAATCATGAACCAAATCGCTCCGGATCAGAGCGTCGACCGTCCATGTCGCAAAAAGGCTTCCCACAAATCGGGAACCAAATCGCTCCGGATCAGAGCGTCGACTGTCCATGTCGCAAAAAGGGCAGTGCGGGCTTCCCACAAATCAGGAACCAAATCGCTCCGGATCAGAGCGTCGACCGTCCATGTCGTAAAAAGGGCAGTGCAAGGTTCTCACAAATCGGGAACCAAATCGCTCCGGATCAGAGCGTCGACCGTTCAAGTCGTAAAAAGGGCAGTGCATGCTTCCCACAAACCGAGAACCAAATCGCTCCAGGTCAGAGCGTTGACCGTCAATGTCGTGAAAAAGGCAGTGCAGGCTTCCCACAAATCGGGAACCAAATCGCTCCGGGTCAGGGTGTCGACCGTCCATGTCGTAAAAGGGGCAGTGCAGGCTTCTCACAAATCGGGAACCAAATCACTCTGGGCCAGAGAAACGTCTACCACGGACACTCCGTCTTGGAGACGCGTTAAGCGTCGACCGTCCATGTCGTAAAAAGGCCAGTATATCCCAAAAAGTGGGAACCAAGGCAAGCTGCCTCCACGTGAAAGAAGATCCATCAATCTCATGCAAACGACTCACATATGTAGTGTGCATTTATTGATGGGGGGCACTTTGTTGAAGTCGAAAATTGCACCCCGGTTGACCAAGTCAAAGTCAAAGTCAACCCCAAGCCAAGTGGGTCCATGCCTAAGTTGAGTCCGAACATGAAGCGGCCGGCCTTCCCCCATACCAAAATGAAATCATGTAATAAATAATTTTTATGTAATTTTTTTATGCATGAATGTAAACAAAATGGGCATAAAGCCAAATTTTTGTAAGCCCATGGCTTATATGCAAAAAGAAATAGCGCATGAGCCATGGGATGGGCAAAATGTCATTTTGTAAAGCCCAAGGGGCTATATGTAAATATGTAAGCCTATATAAGGAAACATGATGAAAATATCTAATATACTTTTTCATTCCCCCAAAAACTAGGGTTCTTTGTGCCTTCTACTCCTTCATCAAGGTTCTAAACCTTCTTCCCCTTTTTCAATTAAATCAAGAGTTTTACTCTTCCTTTTCCAAAACTAAATAGTTTTTTACCACAAAACCCACAAAGGGGAACTTAGATCTTCCATCAGATCTTAAAAATAAGAGATTTTTAAAATCTCATACTTCTTGTTCTTCAAGACCCAGCCAACAGAGGAGGAAGGAGGAGGCCCATCTCCAAAAATCCCATCTTGGGAAGATCCAGAGCCAAAGGGAGAAACAAAGAAGCCCCCTCCGATCATTTCTAAACTTTTTTTAGGAGTTTAACTCCATAAATCGGGGGCACAGCTCTCAGTGCAGGGACTAAAGACTCTTTCTGTTTGACGCCTAGCGTCCAGCGCTCAGAACGCCAACGCCCACGTGCCGAGCACGTGGTGCGCCCAGCGCCCAGAGCGCTCGCGCCCACGTGCCGAGCACGTGGTGCATCCAGCGCCCAGAGCGCTCGCGCCCAGCGCCCAGAGCGCTAGCACTAGCGCCTAGCGCTTGCATGCCATGCACGCGAGGCGCTGGCCCCCACGCATCCTTTGGATGCCCTTTCCCTTTATACACACACACACACATACATACACACACACACACACATACTCCACGACACTGTCCCTGTTAGAAACTCTACGGGGCCCTCGATATATCCAAAACACAGCACTGCACATTGAGTTCGCATGACCAATTTAACCCGTTAATCGGAGGTTCCCTCGCCCCAAAAGTGAGGGGTAATTAACGGCAGCTTAGTCCGCGGCTGCCGGAGATTCGGATCCCCACAATCAATAAACCCCCGCCTACCCTAGGCTGGAGGGATCTGTAATACGCCTGACAAGCGTGCGCGCATTCCCATCTCAATGGGGTGAAGAAAAACACCCTACACCATATAGGCCGCCGATCCGCCGCCTACCTTTACATCCTACCGCGTTTTCGCGGTCAAATATTAGAATTGGTGCTCAAATATTTTTATGTGATTTTCTTATATTTGATTCTTCGTTTTGGCCTTCTCACATTTACAAAATTCTTTAGAATATTTCTCGGATAATTAGCAGTCAAATGTTATGACTAATTTTGTCATTTTATGACATCAATTTTCTTTACATTTTTCAAAGCCCATTTAATGTGCTTCCCTCGTATTCCTTAATTAAATAACCCTTTCTATTGAACACTTGCCTAGACACCCCGTGAGCAATATACCGTTAAGCGAAGTTCTGAATACAGTTAATTTCTCCTAATGAGGGCGAAGTCCTTAAGGTCAGAGTTCTAATTGATTTTAAATTACTGGGGGTATGCAAGAATGCAGTTTTGTGATTTGTGAGCTACGGAGAAAAGGTGATGAAATCTTTTACCGTATCTTGTTTTGGTCTTTGTGCCCTTAATTTTGTACTTAAAATGAAATGCGCAATCAATTTAAAAGAATTTCAAGAAATCAATCACTTTAAAGAAATTCTTTTTCAGTTAAGTATTATGCGCTGCAAGAAATACGGTTAGTTCTCTAGTTCTATTGGCAGCAAAATTGTGCGAAGAATCCTGCAAAAGATAGAAAATTCGATTGCGTCGGATTCGAGCGAAGGTGTTAGGAAATACGTACCAATGTGATATGGTTTAAGAAAACCCCTTTGAAAGTGATCCGAGTCTTTGATTGTTCGCTTGCGCGGGTCAAACTACCCGGATCTTTGGCACTATACTTCACTAATGTTTTGCAATTAAATTTTAATCTTGCTCCGCATGATCGCTTCTCGTAATCCCGTTGAAATCTGAAAATGTCGGAAAATACGATATTTAGTGCAAAAAGCGATATATATGGCCAATTAACTGCACACACATAATTGTGAAATTTTGCATATACCAATAGATCACAAATGGGAAAAAGAAGCAAGCAACAAAAATATGGGGCAAATGGAGGTAGATAGGCCGCAATTTGCGGCCAGATTTTTTAATGGATGCTCCTACTTTTTACTGTGTGCTTACTATCCTTAGAGTGTCCTAATTTTATATGCAAAATTCTATAATTAAATTCAGTGAGACAACAGATCAAAAAGACAGAGAACAAAAAGAAAAGAATTTATGTTATATTAGTTTTGAAAAAATTATGTTAAAAGTTAGTATTGTTAGAAAGAACCAGAAATTATAATACCTAATGACTACAAATCCCCGGCAACGGCGCCAAAAACTTGTTGGGAAACCACCCGCGCACGCAAACGCGTATGTTTTGGAAATATGATATTGATTTTAATGAAATGGAATGCGCGCACAAGTTCGTTCTCGTTTTAATATTTATAATCGCAAGTGCACGGCGCGTTGTAGCGAGCCGGCAAGTACGGGTCGATCCACAGGGAATTGGTGATTAAATATTGTAGCTTAAGGTTCGAGAAACAAAAGAATTGGTGTTTGGTTTGTCATAAAGAAAATAAAATACGAAAACACGAAAAACTAAGTTAAGAAGAAAAGGCGGCCGCGGCTTTGGCTCGGATGGTTGAATCGCGGCGATTGCTTCGACGCTCTCTTGATTATGAATTGTCCATCTTTACATTGATCCCGGCATGAAGCACGACTTATCGAAGCGGTTGCGAGGTACAAGTCGTCAACTTCCGAAATTCTCCGTAAAGCACGAAACGATATCCGTTTTGTTCACTTACCGTTGTATGTCCGCGCTTGAGGTATCAATGCTAAGTACAAGTCTTAACAAGCATATGCCAACAACAAAAACACAAAGAGGTTAGTGAGAGCAAATAGTATTGGTGTTAACTTTGCTAAGGGTTTGTGATGGTATATGGTATATGAAGACCGAGGGTTTGTCAAGCACTCGGGCATAAAATACCGTATCCATACTTAGCAAACTTAACACCAACTTGATTCTATCTTAAACATTGCAAAATGGAGAGAATGAGTGAATATGGTATAAGAAGAGGTTACCATGTAACCATGGTTTCAAAATACCATATCACACAATAATGTAAAACAATCTTTAAGTTAGAATCACATTAAGCTTTTTAAACATTCACAAGAGATGGAGGAAGGCATTGCCATTCATCACCATCCTAACTATCACCACAACCGTGGATTATTCAAGCATTATAAAAAGAAAATGAAAAACAAAAGAAAAAACACATAAGAAAACACAAGAACAAAAGCTAAAGCAAAAGAAAGTGCAAGTTCTTTATTAACAAAATGGAGGGCTTGTGCTACAAGGTAGATAGCAACTTCAACCTGCTTAATGGAGCACTCAAGTGAGAGCTCAAAGAGGGAAGAAGAAGAAGCTATGAAATGTTACAAACTGTTTTCTCACTCCCAAAAGCCTCTCAGAACTATATCTGTGATCTGCTATTTATAGGCAACCAAAAATCAAAAGTTGCATATGACACTGGACTTACATGACCACCAAGAACCCACACAAAGAGCACGAGTTAAAATAGAGCCAACATGGCCGCAAATTGCGGCCAAGATGAATTTATTTGCGGCCTCAAGTTGGAGTCTGGGGCCTACCTTTCTTCAGTAGTCTTCTGGTCACATGGGCATCTCTCTGTGATTGCAATTCTTTTTAATTAACACATATGTGCAATCTGGAGCTAAATCACATAGAAGGATCAAGTGGGTGTATGTGTGTTCACACTTCAAATCACAACTTTTCCAAATACATTGAACCATACCCACTTGCTTGCACCACTTGCAAGACACCATGATGGTGTTTGCAACTTGATGCCTCATGATAGCTCATGCCCACTTGATCCATAATGGTTCAAACATGAGTTTTGATATTGTATCATGTTGGACCAAAACTAAATATTTATTTGTACACAACATTATTTTGTTTGCAGAACTTAATGTCATGATCTGTTATCTGTCCCGTTTGCAGTTCCGGCTAAAAACCGTCGTTTCTGTTCATGTTGTGTACCATCTCCAGTGTTTTTGCCCGTGTACCTGTATTCTATACTAATGAGCAGACATAGATAAAATATCACTGTTTATTGACAAAATGATAGGAATTGAGCGGTACTAAAATATAATAAATCGTGCCGAACATGTACTCACCTCCAGTGTGCACCTATATACAATCTTAGATGCAACACACAAATAGCTATGAGATCTGCCACCGCCCTTCTTCGGGGGTTTAACAACGTATACACTAGTCTACTCTGGAATATCAATACTCGGTTTCGATACTCCCACGACTAGGGACATTTAAGGATGTGCTTATGGACTGCCCAGCTCTCACTAGTATGATCGCCAACATAATTCTGGTAGTCAAGCAGAGATCCTACGGGTTTTATCATTATGTATTAACAACACATAATAATCAGTAAAACGCATACACATCAATGATAAAGACAAATCAAATAGTATACTATCATATCGAGTAAGATTATTTTACCTGTATAGGTCCTCCTTCAATTATCATAATCGTCTACTTTCGATTACAATAATTGCCTTGAGGGCGCTGTAGTCAACACAAACTACCGCCTTTATCATCGAGTGGTAAACCACACAATCGAGGACTGTTGCGTCTTCAAAAACTGGGTCAATGACTAGTATAAACAGGGCAAGTTATACTGTCAGATACCTGGAGGGTGAGTCCGCCACAAAAAACACCCCTAAAAGAGCTGATACGCAAGGGGCATCGAGCCAACGAGTCGCAAAAACTCTATAGGAGATAGTCCTTTCATAAAAAACAAAAAGGATGTTAAAGGACCTACAAGCGTGTTCTGCAATCAAGTGGAAAATCCATCTTGAACATGAAATTATGGAAGGGAGGGAGAAGCTATGTCCCACCCCGAAAACGGATGACAAGGGGAAAAGCCCCTAAGTCAAGTTAATTCTTCCAAGAAAAAGAAGACAAAGACCAAGAAACCTATGCAGTCGTACGGATTTGCAGAAGTACATTGACGCGCTGGAGGAATATAATTAGAAAGCGCGATCACCAATTACACTCGAAGAATTTCTTCGGCATCTTTTCGAAAATGGCGATGCTGAGGAAGAAGAAAACTTAGCAAAGAAGAATAGGACCATGTGGATGATGCCACATGGTTTCTCACTCCTTCGTATATCATGAAAATGCTCCGTCAGCGGCAGAAAGCGACACTAATGAGCAGGGGGTAGGTACTGTGTAAAGTGCTCAGTATTTCCCGCAAGACGACTTCATTGACACGATGATAAAAGAAGCAGTCTAAGAGAGTGAAGACAGCATATGGTGTGAAATTGTCATTTATGAAAAGGTCAGGCAGCAACGCCTAAGTAAGCAAGCAGCAAAAGGGACGAGTTATGTAACTCCCCAAATGAAGCAAACGAGATGGACCGCTATGTCCCTAAACTGGCGTTTTGCCTTATGGCTGGTCTCTAAATTGACCAACGTATACAATCCATGGGCTATCCAAAGTCAAACTTACCCGATATTTCCTATGGACCGCTATGTCCCTAAACTGGCATCCCGCCTTACGTTTGATCTCCGTATTGATCACCGTACACAATCCACTGGCGTAAACGAATTATATCACCCCGAAGTGTCATCAGCTAGACATAGCGAAGTTGTGCTTCAAGTCCCATCGGCAAGCGATGTTGGACTATCTCCGACAGAGTTGCATTAAAGACCTCCTCTAATGGCTAACCAAAATACCAACAAGGAGAAGACCCACTCAAAAGGTGTGTTGCAAAAAAATGGTACGTCCATTAGAAAAATTGGCACGGATGAAAATCCCAAAGGACTCCGTGAGTAAAAACTGCAGGATTACACATGAGTTTGTAAAAATCCGAAAGGATGCGAACTCGTGAAAAGAAAAGAAGAACACACTTACAAGATCCTCTCGACTTGCAAGGAGAAAACATCTGTGTGAAATTCTTACGACTCATAAAGGAGAAACACACTTAGGAATCCTTACGATCCCTAAGGAGAAAATACACTTACGAGATCCTCTTGACTCGTAAAGAGAAAATACTTCTACAATACCCTCATGGCTCATAGAATCCAAAAGCCTTAGGTTATAGAGATCTAAACCTGTTTCTTAAGCCATCATACCCTCAAACTGCCCTACAAGTAGTCTAATATCAACTCTTGTATATAATCCACAGGCGAAAACAAATATGTTTCAACCAAGTCCTACCAAAGACGAATGATACTTCCCGTATGGTGAACGAAACTTGTAAATATTCTTTACTTGCAAGGAGAAAATACTCTTATAAGATTCTTACGACTTGCAAGAGAAAATACCGCTTAGAAGTCCCCTAAGAAGAAAATACACCTATGAGATTCTCTCGATTCATAAGGGGAAAATAACTTTATGAGACCCTCACGACTCATAAAGATTGAAAAGCTTTAGATTATAGGGATCTAAACCTGTTTTTTAAGCCACCTTTGTCTAAATGGGCAATGGCAAATAATGAGTCGCTCCTGGCATTACGTTTCGGTGTTAGTGATACTGATGCCAAACAACTCCCAAAATTCCAAATTCCAAACTTTCGACCTCTAAGTCGTTAAACTGGGAAATAAAATATAAAAATAAAATAGTCTAAATGATTGGGTAACTCGAAATAAAAATCAGCGGGTAAAAATAAAAAGAAATAGCTGAAATGATTGGGCAACTCGTAATAAAAATCAGCGAGCAAAAATGAAAATAATATAGCCGAAATGATTGGGTACCGTGAAAAAATAGCTGAAATGATTGGGCAATTGTGATTTTCGCGATATGAAAGCTGAAATGATAGAGCAATCTCAGATAAAAATAATATATATATATATATATATATATATATATGAAAAGAAATATATATGGAATTTTTTTCCCTACAGGTAAATCGATGCTGACTCGTGTATACAATCCACGGGTACAAACAGATGAAAATGATCAATGTGCTTCATCAAAGGCTACCTAGCAAAAGAATTCGTCAGCAACGGTTCAGGTCTCAATGGCATCATATGCAAGCCCAAAGACCACCAAAAGCTACTTCATCCCTGCAGGATTTAATTGCAACTTCCTAAAATTCAATACAGTAGAGATGAAACGTCAATAAAGTGCGATGAGCCAAAACTAAAGTGGAGTGATGGCATCTTTTGACTCCTAATCTTGACGGCACACATAAAAGCTAAAGACTATTTGGACGTCCCTCTTACTCCAGCAGAGTACGGACGTTGTGTCAACAAAGCTCTAAGGAGACAAAGCAAAAGTGGAGTGATGACAAATTCCTAGCTCCAGATCTCAATGCCGATATATACAGCTTAGAGACCATATGGATGTCTATCCTACTTCAGTGAAGAATCGGCACGATATCATCAAAGCAAAAGCAGAGCGATGACATATTCTTAACTCCAGGTCTTGATAGCAAGATATGTGAATGCATAAAGACCACTGGATGTCATCTCACCTCAGAAGGGTGCAATTATGACTTCCCTGGGACTCGAAGAATAGAGTCTGACCTCTAGGTAAAGCGCCATGGTGATGCCTAATGCTGAATCCTCCGACGGCAACATGGATATCCCAACCTAGGAAGATTACTTGAGACGTTGTATTCCTCCTCACAAGGGATTGGAAATATAGTAAGTGAGTGGCTGCACGAACCATATTCTGAAGGAACGAAAACCGAGAAGAAGTTAGCTAGCGCAATGGTATGACGGACTGAATCCAGTAGCATAAACTTAACGGACTCCTATGATAAAAGAGGTTACGTATGTTTAACGTTAGGCCGAGTTTATCTACACCTAAAGGGAAGGTAAACCGAAAGCTCCGAAATGAGTAAATAAACTAAGTTAAGCCATTCCAGCACAAACAACGAGGAAAAGAAGCCACTTACGAGTCCTCTCAACTCGTAAGAAGAAACTACTCTTGTAGGATCCTTACGACTTATAAAAGGAAGGACACTTAGGAGTCCTCATGACTCCTAAGATGAAAATATACCTACGGGATCTTCTCGACTCGTAGGGAGAAAATACTTTTATGAGACCCTCACGGCTCATAAAATTGAAAAGGCCTAGATGACATAGACCTAAATCTGTCTCCTAATCCATCACTGCCCTGCAAATGGTCTCAAAATTGATTACCGTAAACTATCCATGGACCACTTACGACAAAAATATCCTCCGTTGGCTAACCAAGATGCCAATGAAGAGAAGAAACCACTTACGTGTCCTCTCGACTCGTAAGAAAAAAAATACTCTTGTGAGATCCTTACGACTCACAAAAGAAAGAACGCTTAGGAGTCCTCACAACTCCTAAGGAGAAGATGCACCAATGGGATCCTTTTGACTCATAGGGAGAAAATATCTTTATGAGATTCTCACGACTCATAAAAATTGAAAAGTCTCAGATGACAGGGATCTAAATCTGCCTCCTAAGCCATATAATGTCCAGCGGTGATAAGCCTAATAAAGTTACACCCACATCCAATGCACGTAGGTGCAGCAGTGGGGGGCATTTGTTCCCACCCAAATTGGGTGCACCTTTTTAAAAGCACAAGCTTAATTGTCTTGATGTGCAAGCATTAAGTGCGCATGTGGCAAAATGCCATTTAAAAGCCATGCGCAACGTGCAATGCATGTGTGCGCATGTGTCAAGCTTCTAAGAAGTGTAAGATTCATTTGCGCACCTGGAAAAATGACATTTAAATACCATGTGCAAGTCCAAACAGTGTGCAAGTGCATTCTATTTAGAAGAATTTCTTTTATTACCAACAAACGTAACAAATCAAGTCAAATTGATTGGATATCAAAGATCCAACGATGCGCATGTGCCTAAAATTGATATGAATTAATTAAAATCAAATTAAAATAAAAACAAACAAAAATGTTAGAAAGAAACTCTAATTTCTCATTCCCTATAAATATGAGACCTCTAAAAAAGGAAGGGGGAGAGATAGACATATAGAGAGCCGCCGGAATATTAAGTGTGCACTCATCTTCAACCGAGAAAAAAATTCATAGCCTTCAACCCCTTTCATAAAAAAGGTAAAAAGAAGAAGAAAAGAGAGATTTCCTATCGTTTGATAGTAAGAAAAGCTTTGGATTTATATATAAAAGCGTTTGTTTTTTCATTGAATCTATTAATTCACTATACATAAGATCAAAAGATCTAAGGATTGATCCCTCTTTTATGAAAGCGTCGATTTTTATGAGAGATCGATCCTAAAATCCAAGTTTTCAAAAAGAACACTCTTATAAAATAAGAAGAAGTGTTTTGACACGTAAAATATAGAAACTTTTTCTTCTCGCTGAAAGTTATAACTTTCATAAAAATTGGATGCGCAATTTAAGTGCACTTCAAAAATCAATGGAACAGAGATTTTTGTCTCTCTTGAAAGCCCAATCTCTGTAGTGAATCATGTGCACCCTACCCTAAGGCACACTTGGTAAATATTGTCTATGGAGATATGCGTGTCATGTGCCATACGCGTGATTGTAAGTGAAAAGTATTGCCTATAAGGACATGCGCAGCATGTGCTATGCACATGAGCGCGGGTGAAGAAAATTACCTGCAAGTATATGCGCATCACGTGCCATATACATGAGCGCAAATAAAGAATATTGTCTTTGAAGACATGCGAAAAAGATGCATGTGCACCCAGTGCTATACACATGCGCACCTCCACCAAGTGTGCAAGAGCACATATCAGCAACCTATTGAAGCTTATGCTTCCAATATACTATGTTATCTAAGTTGATTTAAGTCTTACATACGACTAACGATCCTTAGATAAAATATAAATTCGCTAAGATGTCTTTTTGGCAAATTGGAGATTAAGTTCAAACATGTTTTCTTCCCTCATAAACGGGATTTGGTTCGAGGGTACATCCTTCTAAATCTCTGATGTACGGCGATATAATTTCTCAGTGTTTTTAGAGAGGTGGTAGGTCCCAACAACCAATGAGCCCTTTTTCCTCGTCCTATCCTCTTAAAGCTTCGGTTTCATTGAGTTTTGGCTCTATTGAAAACTAAGGCTTTCTTGAAAGATATGAACTTTCATCAAAACAGGGAACGCCCTAACCCTAGATGCACACCATATGCCACCATCAAAACAAAGAACAATAGAGTCGTGGTTCTTTGAAAGCATACATACATGTATATGTATATATCTTTGGAGCAAATATAAATGCCTGCAAATTGGATTGTGCCCCAATATTGGGTGCATCCCACTTAAATGTTCACATCATGCGCTTCGCTACGTGATATGTACATGCACACAAGCTGAAAGAAGCCTTTATGAAGACATGTGCACCACGCGTCATACACGTGCACATCGTCAGGGCATAAGTGCCAAAACCTGTCCCATGGCAGACCATACAAAGTATGCGCACCCCATGATATGCATGTGCATTGATGTCTTTCGCATCTAGTGCACAACCGCACCTGATGACAAGTTGAAGCTTGGAACTTAGCCATAATGTGCTAAGTATAGAAGCTTATGCTTCATATATGATCAAATGATCAATTAGCCCATATGCTCAAGCCCTCTAAGTTAATCTTATTCTCAAACAGGACTAACGAACCTTAGATGAAATTCAAATACCCCGTGAACTGACGAATCTCATTGATATGAGAAATGCATCCTAAGTTCAACTCTCGTTGGCAAACAAAACACCAACGAGGACCTAAAACCCCAAATCTAATATGTATGGATTTAGACTAATCTGCACCCTACGGGTGATGACTTAAATTAGTCCCCGTATAAAATCCAAGAACAACCCAAAATAAACTACAATACGACACATAAAGTAAACTGGAGTAGAGAAATTTGTTATCGCTTGGGGATAACATAATTAAAGGCAGGGGCTTACATCTGTAGGAAAAAGCGTCTCCACAATCAATAAACCCCTCATCCATGAGGGGGAATCTGAAAAATCAGCTATATCGATCGCATCTATCCAAACCTTCGATATATAGTGTCATAAATCAACTTAGTATCTTCGGAAAAGTGGGTGGATATGTTACATATAGCATCTGCCCCCAAATTCAGGCTAGACGTTCTCCCAGTTCATCTCAGTACGGTTTTCGGCGGTAAACAGTGGCTAACTGTTTCTCTAAATTAGTCGAAACTTGAGAAGATGCTTGCATAAAAGCAACCAACTACTTTCCTATGTTCGTGGATGCTTGACCTTGAAGACCACAAACAAGAGAACATTCTTCCGAAAGATGAAAAAAGTCTTGAAAATTTAAACAAAGAGAGGATTTATTGACTTATTGAACAGGGGAAAGGGTAGTTGTTAGCTTTTTTATTGTTCACCGAAGAGCAGTTGTTCCCGCCCAAATTGTGTCGTCTAACAGCCAAGCCGAAGTCATCTTGGTAGCACCCACGTGCAAGGCACATGACGCTAATGCCATCAGTCGCTCACGTGCAAGGCACGTGGCACTAATTCCATCAGCCTTTGGTAGCGCTCACATGCAAAACACGTAGCGTCAATATCATCGACTTGGGCCTTGCAGCAAGTGCAAAACACGTGGTGCCGACACCAAATAGTTGAAGCACTTGCTTTAGGTAGAGAATAATCTTTATCTTTGAAAAATATTTTCTATAATCTTTCTAAAATGAGAAAAATCCTCTCTGTTAAAATAGAGAGCCCTTAGATCAAAAATCCAACGGTGTATAAAATTCACCTGTTGATCTTTAAAATCAATTTGATCAATCAAGATCTCTTAAATGAGATATTCTCTCAAACTAATTGATCCTTCTCTGCTCCTATAAATAGAAACCCAAGAAATCAAATCAGTGATACACAGACCCCCATAAGCTTCTGCAACCAAGAATTTAATTCACTTCCAAGAACATTTTCTTCCTCCTTGAAATTGTAGGTAAAACATGGAGAAAAGATACCCCTTACCTAATATCTCCATTTAAAAGAGGTTTAGCCTCTCATAAGAACTTGGTTCTTCCATTAGATCAAAAATCTATAAGACAAATCTCTCCTAAAACGAGAAATTATGTTCTCGGGGAGGGATCTTGATCTCAAAATCCAAGATCTGATGGAAAAATCAAGTTTTCTCATCATCAAAAGATATCAAAAGTAAAAATTCAAAGTTTTTTACCCTGTGAGACTTAGTTCTCTAAAAAAAATATGCTTGTTTATGAACTCGAGACCTTAACAATGGTCAAAAGACCAGCTTCATATAAGTTTGATGGTTAAAATATATCATCTCCTGAAACTTTGAATCTTTCCAAACAGTAGGCCTTAGACCCTCTAAAGAACCCTAGCTCGGTTCGCCTCACGTGCTGATTACGCGTGCCGAACCGTTTAGGTCATATGGATGCATCACGTGGGAAGCACGTTGATTGATTCTGTGAAAGTGTAGTAGCAACCGCAATCAATAACGGTGTCGCGTGTAGCTAGCCGAGATGAGTACGGGTCGTCCTTAGGGATGTTTAAAACTTTTAATCTTGCTTTAGACGAGTTGATTAGAGTAAAAGAAGAAAGGAAAATAGATTCTAGATCTATATTAAACAAGGATGTAGAATATATATAGTTTTAAGATCTAGTTTAAATACGGATGTAGAATCTATACAGAAGAGGCTTGTAGGGTTCGTTAGGATTTAATAGTCATAGATGACTAATAAAGATGACTCTTTTTATCTTTTGATAGATTTAAAACTAGATAGATAGTGATGAATGAGAATTAGGGTTCTTGGAAGAAACTAGGGTTTCCCCACTATTGACCCTTGTCCTTTCATTGATCTCTATTCATGTCTAGCCCTTAACAAAACAATTGTTAATCTAATCTCAAATCGCGGTCGAGACTAGCAATAAATTGGTAGCGCGCCCGATAAGAATGTCAACAATTCTTTTGCTAAAGTTTATAAACTTCATAAGACTTAAAAGAAATTAAAATATTTTCTCATCCATTGTTCTACCCTAATCCTACGAACCCTATTAAGCGAAGAATTACTCGCGCATGATGGAGATAGAAGAAGAACGGATAGAGATCATAATGTAGAAATAAAATACAAACTAATTAATCTAATGATCTACCTTTATTAATCAACTTCACAAGTAAAATTCTTCGAGTTTAGATTATAAGAGGAAGAAGAAGTTTCTCTCGATCTCTGCCTCGTAGGAAGTAGATATTCCGTTGAATCTTACGTCGCCTTATCACATCAAATCGCTGACATGTCATGGATCACTCGTTCTTTGACGGTGATTTGCTTCATGAAAAAGGTGATGATTTCTAAGTATAGCCCTCGGTCCTTTATATAGACCTGGAAGCAGATACTCTAGATCCCCAGTATTAGGGTTTGTTGTTGCAAATCAAGCCTAAAAATCCCAAACCCTAACTCGTTGGATCGGCCGCGGATCGGCCGCTTATTGGTGGTTTTAGCCGTGCAACCGCGGCCATTTGGTGGTTTTATGGTTTCAAACTTCTACGGCTTCTACATTGTGACACATGGAGATTTATGTGATGTCTGAAATCTTCATATATTCTCTAAGTCTTTTCCAGTATTGATTCTTCGATTTTATTTAACTTTATTGGCAGATTTTTTTGATTCCCGATATCTCGATCTCCTGACCTGAGCCAACTCTTGCACAATATCTTCATGAATAATGTTAGTAATATTTGTTATAGAGATATTATTCTAACCATTTGTATGATGTTGTATCTTTTAAAGAATCTTGATTAGAATATTTGATATGATATGCATATTACAAATATTATATAAATATTATATGCATATATTTTCCTTCATAATGTTAATTATAATATAAAAACATATGGTAAATAGCATTTTGCAGATAAACCCAAATATGTTCTATATTTATAATAAACACCTTTAGATATTTAAGAAAAGTAAGGAAAATTTTATTTCAAATGCGCGATATTTTCGACTGAACAAATACCCCCAAACTTAATTTTGATCGTCCCGAGCAAACTAGTTATTCAAGAGAGGGAGAAAAAGAAAAAAGAAAAACCTAAGTAGTACACTTTCGTAGGCAACACGATTGCACTGAGCACGTACAATAAGCCGTTAAACTTCTAGGTGTCCCTAATAGGAGGAGTGTTGTCTCCTGAGTGTTTTCAGCAGATTACACCCACAGAATCCTATAATAAAAGAAAGAAAATAAAAGCTACATATAAAGATAAGAACTATAAAAGAAAGAACTGAAAAATAAGAGTTTCCAACTACACCAGTTTTTTCAATTGCCGCGAGCCCTATCTTAATGGTCAAGAAAAGATGTTAGAAATCACATCATCCCTCAATAAAACATCGTCTTTAGTCTTCCTCCCTACCTTTATACCAAACATCGATCATATACCCCTACGTATGTGTAAAAGACATCCCTATACTTAGAGAATTCAATTCAAGCTATCAAACTCTTGTCCATTTTCCTTAGTACTTTATAGTCGGTGAATATTTTAGATAGAATTGCTCACACATTCTTCATGCGACCGTTAATACTTCTTGAGGTATTAACCAACCGATTACAAAATGTGCTCACGCATTTAGGCATAATTCCTTGTCTTGCAACACCTAAGGCTTAGCAGTGGCTCCCGAACCAGTTGGTCTAAGGCACTAAGTGATAAAACACCCTCGCTATATTTTTTTATGCTGCCTTAAGTAATTACAAAACCAGTGTTCATTTTTCTTCACCTTTTTTTTCCTTTTATTTTTTCCCCCTCATACCAAGGCTTTTAGACAAGAGCATTTCAAGGTATCCTCTACTATCCCAAGTTTTAAGTTGTGTGCAAGTCTGTATAGTAAAGTATCAACGTTCAAATGTTTGGCCTCAAGAATAAGGACTATTTTTCAGACTTATTTTTATCCTCAGATTAGTAATTTCCTTCTTCTTACTAACTCTTGAGACAACGGCTCATAACTACTTATTACTAGTTTCGTTTAAGAAAACATCTAACTTTCTTTCTTTTCTTAAACTTTTCCAATCTTACATGATGTAAATTTTCACTTTCAAACTTTCATTATCAATTAAAAATTTTGTGCTTAAATTTATGATAATGCAAAATAATGCGTGAATAAGCACAAACCTCCCCCAAACCTGTTTGCAGCAGTGTCCTCACAGATGTCATCTGTTAAGCTTAAAAAAACTGTAGACTTGGGAGGAAAAGTTAGTAACGAAGACATGAAATAACGACAATGAAATTCTCTCCCAAACTTATTTTTGGTTCACAATAAAAAATTCTTTTCGTTTAAGAGCCAAAATAACCCCCCCCAAACTTGATTAGAATAGTATTAAGCATTTAAAATTATGATGGGGGTTAAAGTTATTGGTCAATATAAAGCTTTACAAAGACCAAAAGTCAACACCATCCATTCAAAATTTTTATCAATGTAGCACCAAGGTTGGTAGAAGATCATGTTATATATAGACAAGAAGAAGTAGGGAAGAGATAAGAGATGGTATAGTTTACGTTCGATTGATAGAGACGAAACAGTGATGGTGAACTAAAACGCGAATGTGAATGATTAGGAATAGGAAGAATAGTCACATTCTCGTATGGGATAAGAAGAAATGGTGGTGGTTCAACTTCTTCAGGTGGATGTTGATTAATCACAAAATCCGTGTCATTTAGGAACGTGAGTTCGTCGGCGAAAATATTTTCGAAACTTTCATCGATGGTCCGATTGAACGTTTCAATATCAATAAGTGTCGCGCCAGAATTCAACACACTTGATTTGTCAAAAATTATGGAGATAGGAGACTCGAAAAGCTCATCTATCTTATTCTCAAAGGGTTTTAAATCAAGTGGTCTTTCAAGAATTATCAAACTCGAAATATCGGATTGTGATTCATCAACACTCACTAAAATTAAAGGACGATTAAAAGAAGAACCAAAGAAAGTGGGTGATGAAATGGGTAAACAAATCAGGGTGTCGAGTATTGCTGAACCAGATGTGGAAAATGAAGGCTGAATTTCGTTCTACATTACGGACATGCATTTATCATCAATTTCCAGACGCATATGGGGTTAAGGAAAAACAGTTAAAGGTTCGAGATGATGTCCACACGGAAGTGAAATGACCCGATGAATTAGTGAGAAAAACCCATCCAAAATTGTGGGTTCATCATCCAATATATCCCCAGCGTCAATGTCCTCAATCAAGTGAAGGTTAAAATTCTTAGAAACCTCATCAAAAGTATGGTTTTCAATCAATTTCGGTTCTAGAGTGGAGGTATAGAGATCACAAGGATTGGGTGTGGTTGCACTTGAATGGACTCGTCATAATCGGGTAAATCAAACACTACAAAGTCACACAACTCATCAAACCTTCTATCTTCAATTGGTGAATCATTTGGTGTACTCAATAGATTTATGAAACTGGAGTTGTGGATTTCAATTTGTGATGGGGAGGTTTGATTTGGAAGGGTGTACCGCTCTCTCTCACTACCCAAATTCTCAATTTGTCCTATTTCTGTATCATACATTGAAATTTTTTGAGCTAGTTGGAAACTAGTTACACGTTCGTTGGGTTGTATGAGGACGGCCATGGATGCATTCAATTCCTCTATGTGGCTGTGTGACGCTACCCGATATTCTTCCACAGTCTGTTCAAGACTAGACATGAGTCGGTAAGGGGTTTCAGCATAAGATTGAAATTCTCGTGGATAGGTAAAACTCCTAAATGACTGATTAGAAGAATTGTCTAGAGAATGTGTAAAAGTCGGGTAGGATTGATAGGAATTGAATGGTTGTGAAAATTGGACAGGAGTAGGATCAACATTGTGATAAGAAGAATATTGATATTGGTTGGTTGGTTGGCGACTGGCAACAGAGACTTATTCAATGGTCATTACTAACCGCTTTTGGTCCCAAATCTGTCATATACGCCACAAAACATGTAGCAATATCTTCCTTACAAAGTGATGGTGTTTGTTGTCCTAACGGTTTGACCGGATTGAAACTTTGGCTTTTAGCCCTCGCTATATGCTCAGCGATGAACATGCGTTTAGGAGTTCCCTCACACGCATTAATTGGAGTATCAACATAAGAAGTTGTAGAATTTTGATGTGGTTGATATGACCTGGAGTGAGGTGTCCAACTTTTTCTTTCCGCTTGCCCTATCTTATCTTTTAAAGCCATGGTAAAGTTAGGATTTTGACTAAAGCAATTACGAAAACAAGAAATATCTGGTTCTGGATAGCAAAGCTCAGCAAGAGTTCTTCTATTTGGGTTACTCATTATAAGAAGGTGAAAAGAAAAGAGGAAGGGGAAAAATTTAAGCCCTATTTGGATTGTTTTGCTTTGAAAGTGGGACTTGAGGGTTGACTTAACAAATCACAAAATGCACAAGCAACCCTAGAACTAAGGTCACCTAGGTCAAGCACTAGACTACTCCTAGACTTCCAAAGGACAACTACCCACCAAATACCCGAAGTGAAGAAACCTCCCTCAGTAAAATGAGTAGGCTACTCGGCACTTCAAAGTACCCGGTAGTTTGTACACCCACCTTGGGTATATCCTAGGAGCAGAAAACAAAAAAAGAAATAATACAACGGTGGCTACAACCTCAACCCGGATGTGCCCCGCAAAATAATATTATATCACTTTACAAATTTACATCGAATGAAAGAATGAAAACCCTCATCTTACATCCCCGGCTATTCATCCACGACGATCCAATAAAGTTCATATACACAAACAAACAAGAACAACAACACAGATATGTGCAACACCGACTAATCGACGTATAGCAATTAGTCGACGTTTCCAAACACATATATCACAAATTAAAACTTTAAATGACGTTAAAACTATGACTTCAAAACACTCCGTATTTCCACAGTAAAAAGATAACAGTATATCCAAAATTGACAAAAACAAACAACACTTGAGACCTTAGATCCAAGCAACTAGAACACAGACCAAAATTCAAAGAATTTCACCCCAACTAAAAAGGTGAGGCCGGTTTTTTTGAGCATGTGGCCCGTCCAAAAGAAATGAAAAAGCCTCGTTTTTTGCGTGTTTATCTTACAAGAAGTAGAGCACTCTACAATTGTTTAAAAAAAATTTAGAGCCTCCGAAATATTTGACAGAAACTTGGATTCATGTTCCGATGTTTCGGAGTTATTTCGGTTTCGTAGTTTTACATGTTGTCTAAACAGTTAGGTATAGTTTAGTTAGGCTTTGATACCACTGTAAGTCGATATCGCGATCCCCGCGTGTTCGTGGGGAGGCGGAATATGTAAAAAACGATTTTTCAAAGCTCGCAACACCGACTTGAACTCCAGGATCGAAACTAAACCCTAACTAGCTAACAAGCAATGAGGTTTAACTACTCAGATGAAGTTATACCTTACGATACCAAGTCCTTCGGGTCTTCATCGCTGTCCTCTACTCGTCGTCAGCTCCAAGGATCGAAAACGGATCGGGCAACCTTGACGACCTCCTCGAGACAAAGACGATGCACCGGAGAGTCTATAGTCCGAGCTCCTACCTCGAATCTAAGATAACTACGGCTTCTAGTTCGCTAAACTAGAAGTCCTAGAGGGTGTAGAGTGAGAAGATGAGTTACTTTGTCTCTTGAAACCCTAGGTTTCTCAACTCATGAGACATTTAGGGTTTAGAGGAAAAAGAAGATCACTTGAGGAAGATGAGAGTGTAGAATATCAACTAAAGAAAACCATGACACATTTGTGATGAATAGTGGAAGTAAACTAAATAATAAATGAGATAAGAAAATATCTCACAAAATATCTAGAGAGCTTCACAAAATATCAAGAGGTGAGTCACCAAGAGCCATGAGTGATTTTTGTCAAGTTTACACCTCATTTCCTCCACCTCATTATCTTTAATCCATAAAGAAAACTAAACCCTAATGAGGCATATCCTTCTAGAAGTTTTCCCGTGGAATTACGAGAATGCCCCTCATCCGTATATACATACCCGCATCCGCATTCCAAAGAATACAAATACAAACAGACGAAAATAATCCATCAATATAATACTACGATCCGGCTTAAACCAAAGCCCACTAATATTATTCGCCCGATCATCATACGCACACAAGTGCACGTACGCGATCGAAGCCCTGCCGTAAAATCATACAGCCTCTACACCTTTTGCCCGGTGCGGGGAAACCCTCTGTGTGGGACTCTAAAGACTCAACACTACGCTGGCAGTAGCTTTAACCATAAGCCGCAAGCGGTACTAGCTGCACGTAACGGCTATCCAGGTATGTGTCGATAAGAAGGCCGATGAGCTAACTCATCCGAACTCCTACTGAGCCTGTATGTGACAATCTCCGTACAGTCTGGTCTGTTCGTCTAAGAGTATCACATATCGGGTCTGGGGGGCGGTAATCGTCAGTCCCCTAATAGCACAATAAGTCGTGTCGGAGTATAACCTAAAACACCCTGAAAAACTACTGGAATACCTATAAGTAAATCTCGCTTGCCATGGCCAAGGACTTTGTGTAATGGCCTTCTGAACACAGCGCGATATCAACCCCCAACACCGGGAGAGACGAATCCTATCTAACCGCCACTGCCTCCAAGTGCTTCGGGACTGCACCCAACTACTACCTATTTGCATGACTCCTTTGAGCCATGCTAAGCTAGTAATCAAAGTATAGTGGGAAAACACTCGAGGCAAAGTAGCAGTGTCAAGTCGACGGACTAAGCTGTACTCATGTCACCTGGGAACTGCTACCCGACGATAGGTATAATACCCACCAACAGTTCCCGACGAGTCATGTCCAGTGTACTCATAACCGAATGAGTACCTATATACTATCTCCAGTACGAAGTACTAATGGCTGTGGGACAGACCATCTCCCCTGCTGGGATAAGAAGCGTATACACTAGTCTACCCTGGAGTATCGATGCCCCGTCTTGATAATCCTACGACTAGGGACCTGTATAGGATGTGCTTATAGACTACCCAACCCCTATTAGTGTGACTGCCATCACAACACTAGTAATCAAACAAAGATCCTAAGGGCTCTACCAATATGTATAAGAGATATGCTAAAAGAAACACATGCACATATTGAGGTAGAATCAAACCAGGTAGCATACTACCATTTCGAACAAGGCTGTTACTATATCCGTGTATATCCCAAGCTTCTATTAAGTAATATACAATCCAGTATAATACAATAATGGCCTCTAGGGCATATATCACTTACAATCTCCCACTTGCACTAAGGCCATACATTGGCATATCGCAGACCTAAGATCTCGAATAGCCTCTCAAACTATGTCTGAGTGATGGCCTCTATTATTGGATCTGTAGTGTTGTTCTCTATATCTACTCTCCTCACCTCGATCTCCTGGGGATCTACGATCTCCCTGATCAGGTGGTACCGCCTCAAGATATGTCTGGATCTCTGATGGGACCTGGGTTCCTTCGCTAAAGCTATAGCGCCGTTGTTGTCACAATACTAAAGTATTAGATCAACAATGGAAGGAACCTCCTGATGTTCAGTTAAGAACTTTCTCATCCAAACTGCCTCTTTTGCGGCGTCTCATGCAACGAACTACTCTATTTCCATCGTCAAGTCTGTAACGGTGTCCTGTTTGGAGCTCTTCCAACAGACCGCCCTTCCACTAAGGGTAAAGATATAACCCGACATAGACTTGGAGTCATCCTTATCACTTTGGAATTTGAAGTCAGCAAAGGTCTCGATCTGGAGGTCTTTTCTGCCATACACCAAGAACATCTCCTTAGTCCTTCTCAGGTACTTTGAGAACGTTCTTTACTGCTATCCAGTGCTTCTCTCCTGGGTTTGACTGATACCGGCTTACCACGCTGAGTGCGTAAGCAACATCTGATCTGGTATACAATATCGCATACATTATAGAGCCTACCGCAGAAGGGTAGGGTATAATCGATATGCGAGCCCTTTCTAAATCAGTCTTTGGGAGACATCTCTTTGGAGAGGGTGATTCCGTGACAATCCGGTAGACTACCGTACTTAGAATCTTCCATACTAAATATTTTCAGTATGGTGTTGATGTACCTTGACTGTGAAAGTCCCACCATCCTCTTTGATCTATCACGATAGATCTGGATCCCCAGAATGTAGTTGGAATTACCCAGGTCAATCATGGAGAACCTATGTGATAAGAATCCCTTGACTGATTATAGCATAGAAATGTAATTTACTATCAAGAGAACATAATCCACGTACTAGACGAGGAATCCCACAGTTCTCGCTACAATCTTACTATAAATTCATAGTTCATCTGGATTTTTAATAAAGTCGAATTCTTGGACTGTCTCATCAAAACAGATGTTCCAACTCCGCGATGTCTGCTTTAGTCCATAAATAGACTTAAGCAACTTACACACTTTCCCGCTGCTCCCACTCTGATTTAAACCCTCTGGCTGATCCATATAGACGCACTCTTCCAAATAACCATTTAGAAAAGTCGTCTTTATGTCCATCTGCCGGATCTCATAATCTTGGAAGGCAGCAATTTCAAGAAGGATCTGAATGGATTTGAGCATAGTCAATGGAGAAAAGGTTTCATCATTGTCCAAACCAGGTCTTTGACGAAAACCTTTTGCAACAAGTCTAGCATTATAGGTTTCAACCTATCCACCTACACCAATATTCTTTCTGAAGATCCATTTACAGCCTACGGGTTTTACTCCTTCTGGAGCAATGTTCAAAGTCCATACTTTGTTGGTGTACATGGACTCCATCTCGGTCCGTATTGCATCCATCCATTTTACCGAGTCACCACTCTAAATGGCTTGCTGGAAGCTAGTTGGCTCCTCATTGTCAATAATGCAATCTTCTCTATCCCCGTATATGAGAAAACCGTAGTATTTCTCGGACGGATGAGACTGCCTACTAGTCTTGCGGATTGGCATAGGGATGTCCTTTCTTTTGAAACCTCTAGTTCTACCATACTTTCAGTAATAGTTTGTGGTTCTGGAATTTCTTCCAGTTCTATTGCGTTCCCACTTGTCCTTTTTCAAAAAATTGATTTTCTAAAAAGTGGGCATAACGAGAAACAAAAAACCATTTATTCCTCTGCGTAATAGAAAAGATACCCCCTGGAGTTCTTTGGGCATCCCACAAACCTACACAGTACTGAGCGTGCCTCGAACTTGTCCACATATTTCTTTTTGACAAAAGCTGGACATCCCTATATCTTCAAATACTGAAGATAAGGTTTCTTCCCACTCCACATCTGATATGGTGTGGTAGGTACAGTCTTGGTAGGAACCTTATTCAAAAGATATGCAGCTGATTCTAGTGCATAACTTCAGAAGGATTGCGGTAACTCGGCGTTACTCGTCATGGAATGAACCATACCTAATAGGGTTATGTTCCGCCTTTCCGGTACACCGTTGTGTTGCGGTGTGTATGGAGAAGTAAGCTGAGAGAGAATTCCATTCTCTTTTGAGTAATCCAGGAACTCGGCAATCAAGTATTCACCACATCGATAAGATCTCAGTGTCTTGATACTTTTGCCTGTTTGTTTTTCCACTTCATTCTTATATTCTCGGAATTTCTCAAAAGCCTCGGATTTATGCTTCATCAAGAAGACTTGTCCTTACCTAGAGAAATTATCCGTAAAAGTAATAAAATAGGAATAACCACTTCATGCATCTGTAGATATTGGACCACACACGTCGCTGTGTGTGAGTCCTAAAAGCTCGCTCGCTCTTACTCCGTGTCCAGTGAAGGGAGTCATTGTCATCTTTCCTATGAAACAAAATTGACAAGTTGTATAAGACTGATATTCGAGCGGATCCAAATATCCCTCTCTATGTAACTTCGACAACCGTGTTTCATTGATGTGGCCCTGTCTACAATGCCATAAGAAAATTTTATTTAATTCTAGAGACTTTCTTTTAAGTGTGTTCTGGACGTTGAAAACCTGAGCTTGATTTAACACGTATATACTGTCCTCTAGTGTACCTGACCCAATCAAACTTTGATTTAGGTGGATGTGGACCACATTGCTTACAAACTAGACTAAGTACACACAAACAGTTATGTAGAATCGATATCTGCCCACTTGTCAATTCTAGGTGATATTTCCCTACGGATACAGCATCCACGCTCATTCCATTAGTAACCCTGAGGTCATATCACCTGCCCTGATAAATCTACAGTTTCTCAAAGTCTATAATGAGCTACAGATATGAGATCCAGATTCGGTATCCAATACCCAGGAAATAAAGTTAATTGATAGACTATTTTCAACCACAAACACACCCGAAGTCGAAGCCACAACGTGCTCCGGATCCTGGATTCTGACTTTCTAAGCCCTGCATCCCTTCTGCCAATGCCTTTTCCCGTGACAATAGGAACATCCTCCTTTCCCTACTGTTAGCTCCGAAACTTTTGCCCTGGCCTTTCCATCTACCTTACTGACACCACCTATCAGCTTTGTAGAGGTCTTCTTCTACTCACCCTTGGCTTTTGCCTTGGATCAAGAAGAGGAAGATTCCTTAATAAGCAGAATGGGTGTCTCCCTGGTTTTCTTCAGGGTGCTCTCAACTAGAAGTATAACTTTCTTCCCCTAGGCGCAAGTAGAAGGTAGGTACTGTAGAAATAAGTCAGTATATGACTCGTTCTCCAACGTAGTCTCCAGGTCCGTGAGCTATTTAATATAGCTAGTCATCGTAAGGACGTCGTCCCCTACAGATGACCCGATAGCCAACCTCGCTTGAAGCAATTCTTTCGAGGTCTCATATCTTGTGATACGAGATTGCTCTCCATATAAATCTTTGTTATGAAAGAAGATGGAAACTAAGTTCATCTTCTCGTGCTGCCTCTGATATATATCATCAACTGAGACCAACATGAGGCACTTGGTATTCGCACAGTCCTTTCTCCCTTGTCTTACGGATATCGACATCTGTGACGGTGGAAACTGGACCTGGGACGGCGGGGGCTTGAGTAGTAATGAGGTGGTCCAGTTAAGTAACCTAACGGTGTCCATTAACTAACGCCAGAGTGGGGGTTGGATTAGCGCGAGTGAAAAACATAAACAACGTTTACTATATAGCATATATATAATAAACATTCTTCCGACGCAATAATAGGCATTCCAGATCACAGATGAACATATTAGATATACTAGGAATTCTGCGTTTCGTTTAAGCTTGTAACGAAAGACGGATTTCACGGTCATGATGAATAGCCAAACCCCATCCCAGACCCCTACGGGTGCGACAAACTACCCACCAAATACCCGAAGTGAAGCAATCTCCCTCAGTAAAATGAGTAGGCCACTCGGCACTTCAAAGTACCCGGTAGTTTGTGCACCCCACCATGGGTCTATCCTAGGACCAGAAAACAGTAAAAGAAATAATACAACGGTGGCTACAACCTCAACCCGGATGTGCCCCGCAAAATAATATTACATCACTTTACAAATTTACATCGAATGAAAGAATGAAAACGCTCATCTTACATCCTCGGCTATTCATCCACGACGATCCAATAAAGTTCATATACACAAACCAACAAGAACATCAATACAGATATGTGCAACCCCGACTAATCGACGTATAGCAATTAGTTGACGTTTCCAAACACTTATATCACAACTTAAAACTTTAAACGACGTTAAAACTATGAATTCGAAACACTCCGTATTGCCACAGTAAAAAGATAACAGTATATCCAAAATTGGCAAAAACAAATAACACCTGAGACCTTAGATCCAAGCAACTAGAACACAGACCAAAATTCAAAGAATTTAACCACGACTAAAAAGGCGAGGCCGGTTTTTTTGAGCATGTGGCCGGTCCTAAACAGGTGAAAAGGCCTCATTTTTTGTGCGTGTTCATCTTACAAGAAGTAGAGCACTCTGCAATTGTTTAAAAAAAATTTAGAGCCTCCGAAATATTTGACAGAAACTTGGATTCATGTTCCGATGTTTCGGAGTTATTTTGGTTTCATAGTTTTACAAGTTGTCTAAACAGTTCGCAATGGTTTAGTTAGGCTTTGATACCACTGTAAGTCGATGTCGCGATCCCCGCGTGTTCTCGGGGAGGCGAAATATGTAAAAAACGATTTTTCAAAGCTCGCAACACTAACTTGAACTCTAGGATCGAAACTAAACCCTAACTAGCTAACAAGCAATGAGGTTTAACTACTCGGATGAAAGTTATACCACACGATACCAAGTCCTTCGGGTATTCATCGCTGTCCTCTACTCGTCGTCAGCTCCAAGGATCGAAAACGGATCGGGCAACCTCGACGACCTCCTCGGGTCAAAGACGATCCACCCGAGAGTCTATAGTCCGAGCTCCTACCTCGAATCTGAGATAACTACGGCTTCTAGTTCTCTAAATTAGAAGTCTTAAAGGGTGTAGAGTGAGAAGATGGGTTACTTTGTCTCTTAGAACCCTAGATTTCGCAACTCATGAGATATTTAAGGTTTAGAGGAAGAAGAAGATCACTTGAGGAAGATGAGAGTGTAGAATATCAACTAAAGAAAACCATGGCTCATTTGTGATGAATAGTGGAAGCAAACTAAATAATAAATGAGATAAGAAAATATCTCACAAAATATCTAGAGAGCTTCACAAAATATCAAGAGGTGGGTCACCAAGAGCCGTGAGTGATTTTTGTTAAGTTTATACCTCATTTCCTCCACCTCATTATCTTTAATCCATAAAGAAAATGAAACCCTAATGAGGCATCTCCTTCTAGAAGCTTTCCTGAGGAATTACGAGAATGCCCCTCATCCGTATATACATACCCACATCCGCATTCCGAAGAATATGAATACAAAGAGACGAAAATAATCCATCAATATAATACTAGGATCCGGCTTAAACCAAAGCCCACTAGTATTATCCTCCCGATCATCATACGAGCACTAGTACACATACGTGATCGAAGCCCTGCCGTAAAACCATACGGCCTCTACACCTTTTACTCGGTGCAGGGAAACTCTCTGTGTGGGACTTTAAAGACTCGACACTATGCTGGCAGTGGGTTTAACCATAAGCCGCAAGCGGTACTAGCTGCACGTAACGGCTACCCAGGTATGTGTCGATAAGAAAGCCAATGAGCTAA
The DNA here is from genome assembly GCA_030015575.1 of Agapanthus africanus. NCBI lineage: Eukaryota > Viridiplantae > Streptophyta > Magnoliopsida > Asparagales > Amaryllidaceae > Agapanthus > Agapanthus africanus. The sequence goes on along the minus strand of CM057347.1, from coordinate 428,769,962 downwards.
CTCATCCGAACTCCTACTGAGCCTGTATGTGACAATCTCCGTATAGTCCGGTCTGTTTGTCTAAGAGTATCGGATATCGGGCCTAGGGGGCGGTAATCGTCAGACCCCTAATAGCACAATAAGTCATGTCATAGTATAGCCCAAAACACCCTGAGAAAACCTACCAGTAAATCTCGTTTTCCTTAGCCAAGAACTTTGTGTAATGGCCTTCCAAACACAGCGCGATATCAACCCCCAACACCAGGAGAGTCGAATCATATCTAACCGCCACTGCCTCCAAGTGCTTCGGGACTGCACCCAACTACTACCTGTTTGCACGACTCCTTTGAGTCATGGTAGGGTAGTAATCAAAGTACAGTGGGAAAACACTCGAGGCGAAGTAGTAGTGTCAAGTCGACGGACTAAGCTATACTCATGTCTGTAGGGTGTTTTTCGTCACCCCATTGAGATGGGAATACGCGCGCGCTTGTCAGGCGTACTACAGATTCCCCCTGTCTGGGGTAGGCGGGGGTTTAATGATTGTGGGGATCCGAATTTCCGGCAGCCGCGAACTAAGCTGCCGTTAATTACCCCTCGACTTTGGAGCGAGGGAACCTTCGATTGACGGGTTAAACTGGTCATGCGAACTCAATGTGCGGTGTGCGTTTGTTGTGGTTTGAAAGGGGGTTTTGGATATATCGGGAGCCACGCAGAGTTTTTACGGGGGTCCCTCTATCTGGATAGCGGGCTGGGGTCAAGGGGGCTAGCAGCCCCCTTACGGGGTGCGGGGCAGCGCCCCGTTAGAAATATTTTTCGAACAGGGACAGTGTCGTGGAGCACGTGTGCGAAAATATGTATGCATATGCATATGTATATGTATGTACATAAAAAGAGGGGGGAAAGGCATCCAAAGGATGCGTGGGGCCAGCGCCTTAGGCGCTGTGCGCCCAGATGCTGTGCGCTCAGGCGCTAGCGTGCCACATGTCAGCACGTAGGTGCTCCGCGCTTGAACGCAGGGCGCTGTAGCGCAAGTGCGCCACGTGTCGGCACGTGGGCGCTTTGCGCTTCAGCGCCTGACGCTCGAGCGCAAGTGCGCCACGTGTCGGCACGGGGGCGACTTGCGCTTGAGCGCTGAGCGCTTGAGCGCAAATGCGCCACGTGTCGGCACGGGGGCGACTTGCGCCAGAGCGCTGTGCGCTTGAACGCAAGCGCGCCACGTGTCGGCACTGGGGCGACTTGCGCTCGAGCGTTTGCGCTTTGAGCGCAAGCGCGCCACGTGTCGGCACGTGGGCGTTTTGCGCTCGAGCGCAGGGCGTTGTCGTGCAAGCGCGCCACGTGTCGGCACCTGGGCACTTTGCGCTTGAGCACTAAGCACTTGAGCGCAAGCGCGTCACGTGTCGGCACGTGGGCGCTCTGCACTTGAGCGCCGGCGAGGAAAAGAGGCTTTTAGCCTAAAAAGATTCTCGGAAGAGAAATCAGAGTGGAGTTGGACTCCTAAGTGTGTTTTTGGGGTTAATGGAAGGGGTTCTTCTTCTTCCTCCTCTGTTAGCTGGATCTTGAAAATCAAGAGATGTGAGATCTCAAAATCTCTCCTTTTTGGGATCTAAAGACTGATCCAAGTTCCCCTTTGTGGGTTTGGTGGCGAAAAACTATTTTGTTTTTGAAAAAGAAGAGTAAACTCTTGATTTAATTCAGAAGAAAGAAGAAGGTTTTGGAACCTTGAGGAAGGAGAAAAGATCTCAGATCTACTTTTTTTGGAGAGAATGAAAAGTATATGCTTTATTCATCATCATGTTGCCTTATATAGGCTTACATATTTACATATAGCCCCTTGGGCTTTGCAAAATGGCATTTTAGCTATCCCATGGCTCATGTGCCATTTCATTTTTGCACATAAGCCATGGGCTTACAAAATATTGGCTTTATGCCCATTTTGTTTACATTCATGCATAAACAATTACATAAAAATTATTTATTACATGATTTTGTTGTTGGCATGGGGAGGCTGGTTGCGGGCTCGACTTGGGCATGGGCCCGCTTGACCTGGGCTTGGGCCCACCTGGCTTGGGGTTGACTTTGATTTTGACTTGGTCAACCGGAGTGGAAATTTTTATCCCAACAAATTTCCCCCCATCAATAAATGCACACAGCATATGTGGATCGTGTGCATGAAATTGATGGATCTTCTTTTGCGTGGAGGCGACTTGCTTTGGTTCCCACTTTTTGGGATGCACTGCCCTTTTTACGACATGGACGGTCGGCGCTTGACTCGTCTCCGAGACGGAGTGTCCGTGGTAGACGTTTCCCTGACCCGGAGCGATCCGGTTCCTGCTTTGTAGGAAGCCTGCACTGCCATTTTTGCGGCGTGGACGGTCGACGCTTGACGCGTCTCCGAGACGGAGTGTCCGTGGTAGACGTTTCCCTAACCCGGAGTGATTTGGTTCCCGATTTGTGGGGAGCCTGCATTGCCCGTTTTGCGACATGGACGGTCGACGCTTGACGCATCTCCGAAACGGAGTGTCCGTGGTAGACGTTTCCCTGGTCCGGAGCGATCCGGTTCCTGCTTTGTAGGAAGCCTGCACTGCCATTTTTGCGACGTGGAAGGTCGACTCTTGACGCGTCTCCGAGACGGAGTGTCCGTGGTAGACGTTTCCCTGACCCGGAGTGATTTGGTTCCCGATTTGTGGGGAGCCTGCACTGCCATTTTTGCGACGTGGACGGTCGACGCCCTGATCCGGAGCGATTTGGTAAACGTGTCCCCGGCACGGAGTGTCGCTGGTCGACGTTTCCCCGAGGCGGAGTGTCGTTGTTGGATGTTTCCCTGATGCGGAGTGTCGCTTGCTGACGTTTCCCCAATGCAGAGTGTAGCTTGCTGACGTGTCCCCGGCACGGAGTGTCGCTGATCGACTTTTTCCCGGCGCGGAGTGTCGGGTTGACTTTTCCCCGGCACGGAGTGTCGCGGGTGGACTTTTCCCCGGCGCGGAGTGTCGGGTTGACTTTTCCCCGGCACGGAGTGTCGCTGATGGACTTTTCCCCGGCGCGGAGTGTCGGGTTGACTTTTCCCCGGCGCGGAGGGTCGCTGATGAAGTTTTCCCCGGCGCGGAGTGTCGCTGATCGACTTTTCCCTGGCGCGGAGTGTCGGGTTGACTTTTCCCCGGCACGGAGTGTCGCTGATCGACTTTTCCCCGGCGCGGAGTGTCGGGTTGACTTTTCCCCGGCGCGGAGTGTCGCTGATCGACTTTTCCCTGGCGCGGAGTGTCGGGTTGACTTTTCCCCGGCACAGAGTGTCGCTGATCGACTTTTCCCCGGCGTGGAGTGTCGGGTTGACTTTTCCCCGGCACGGAGTGTCGCTGGTTGACTTTTCCCCGACGCGGAGGGTCTCTGATCGACTTTTCCCCGGCGCGGAGTGTCGGGTTGACTTTTCCCCGGCACGGAGTGTCGCTGATTGACTTTTCCCCGGCACGGAGTGGCGGGTTGACTTTTCCCCGGCGCGGAGTGCCGCTGATCAACTTTTCCTCGGCGCGGAGTGTTGGGTTGACTTTTCCCCGGCACGGAGTGACGCTGATCGACTTTTCCCCGGCGTGGAGTGTCGGTTTGACTTTTCCCCGGCACGGAGTGTCGCTGATCGACTTTTCCCCGGCGCGGAGTGTCGCTGGTTGACTTTTCCCCGGCACGGAGTGTCGAGTTGACTTTTCCCCGGCATGGAGTGTCGCTGATCGACTTTTCCCCAGCGCGGAGTGTCGGGTTGACTTTTCCCCGACGCGGAGTGTCACTGATCGACTTTTCCCCGGCGCGGAGTGTCGGGTTGACTTTTCCGAGACGGAGCATAATTCCTGCAGGGAAGGTAGATATCCCGAGGCGAAGCATGATTTCGACACGGGGTAAATTCTGGGACGGAGCATGATTCCGCCATAGAGGTTGGTTTGATTTGATTTGGGTTGACATCAGCATCGCTACACTGGAATATGGTACCAGGAGCGAATCATCATCTGTCTTGAGAGGATTTGGGAATTGGTTTTCTGTCAGCATCTGCATTACTGCACTGGAATAATGCCAGGAGCAACTCATCATGTGCCCCGGGAGGATTTGGATTTGGTTTTTTGTTTGGCATCTGCATTGCTGCACTGGAATAATGCCAGGAGCAACTCATCATTTGCCCCGGGAGGATTTGGGAATTGGTTTTCTGTCGGCATCTGCATTGCTGCACTGGAATAATGCCAGGAGCAACTCATCATTTGCCCCGGGAGGATTTGGGAATTGGTGGCTTAGGAAACAGGTTTAGATCCCTGTCACCTAAGGCTTTTCCATTTTGTGAGCCGTAAGGGTCTCACAAAGCACTTTCTCCCTACGGGTCGTAAGGATCCCGTAGGTATATTTTCTTCTTAGGAGTCGTGGGGACTCCTAAGTGTGTTGCTCCTTTGTGAGTCGTGGGGATCTCACATGGGAATTTTCTCCTCACAAAGTCAAGAGGACTTTGCGAGTGCATTTCATTTCTTTTTTTTCTTTTACGAGTTTGCGCCCTTTTGGGTTTTCACAAACTCGCCGACAGTCCTGCTGTTTTTACTCACGGAGCCCTTTCGGGTTTTCATCCGTGCCCATTTTGCTTGTGGACTTTTCTTTTTTTTTTGTGGAGAGATCGGGATTGTTTTACGCCCGTGGATTGTATACGGTTTTGCAGGATGTATGATCCAGACCGTAGGGCCGGAAAAATTTCAGGACCTTGTTGGCGTCTGCATCGCTGCACTGGAATGTGGTACCAGGAGCGACTCATCATTCGCCGTTGGGGTATGGGAGATTGAATTTGGTTGGCGTCTGCATCGCTGCACTGGAATATGGTACCAGAAGCGACTCATCATTCGCCACTTGGGGATTTAGATTTGGAATTTGGATGGCGTCTGCATCGCTGTAGTGGAATGTGGTACCAGGAGCGACTCATCATTCGCCATTGGGGTATTGGATTTAGAATTTGGTTGGCGTCTGCATTGCTGCACTGGAATATGGTACTAGGAGCGACTCATCATTGGGGTTGGGGAACGATGGCTTAGGAGACAGGTTTAGATCCCTGTTCACCTAAGACTTTTCAATTTTATGGGCCGTGAGGGTCCCATAAAAGCATTTTCTCCCTGCGAGTCGTAAGGATCCCGCAAGTGTATTTTCTCCTTAGGAGTCGTAAGGATTCCTAAGTGTGTTTTTCCTTTGTGTCTCGTAAGGACCCCACAAAGGTTCGTTCTCCTCATGTATCATGAGGACACATGAGTGGATTTCTCTCGTTTCCATTTTAATGACTTAGAGGTCGACTGTTTCCAGTTTAACGACTTAGAGGTCGACTGTTTCCAGTTTAACGACTTAGAGGTCATCTGTTTCCAGTTTAACGACGTGGTGGTCATCTGTTTCCAGTTTAAAGACTTCGAGGTCTGCCGTTTCCAGTTTAAAGACTTAGAGGTCTGCTGTTTCCAGTTTAACGACTTGGAGGTCATCTGTTTCCAGTTTAACGACGTGGAGGTCATCTGTTTCTAGTTTAACGACTTGGAGGTCATCTGTTTCCAGTTTAACAACTTGGAGGTCATCTGTATCCAGTTTAACGACATAGTGGTCATCTGTTTCCAGTTTAACGACATAGTGGTCATCTGTTTCCAGTTTAAAGACTTAGAGATCTGCTGTTTCCAGTTTAACGACTTAGAGGTCATCTGTTTCCAGTTTAAAGACTTGGAGGTCTGTTAGATTGATTTGGAATTTTGGGATAGGGGGCCGACATCAGCGTTGTTAACACTGAAGCACATGTGCCAGGACACATGAGTGGGTCTTCCCAATGGAGCATAATTCCAAAGGCGGAGGCCAGCAGCGTAACTGGTGGTTGTGGTGGGGCATAGGTATGATGGGAATTATTTGAGCCCGTGGATTGTATACGGCAGTCAATTTGGGGACTGGCCGTAGGGCCGGGAGAATTTTGGAAATTTGAATTTTTGTTTGTGTTTTTTTTTTGTTTTTGTTTTACCGCGATTGCTCTATCCTTTCAGCTTTTCTTATTGCGAAGATCGCGATTGCCCTATCATTTCGGCTTTTATTCGCGGTTGCCCCATCATTTCAGCTTTATTTTCATCTTTATTTTACTCGCTGATTTTTATTGCGAGTTGCCCCATCATTTCGGCTTTTCTCTATTTTTCTTTTTTTTACACATTTTTTTATATTTACATATATATATATATTTACATTCCCAGTTTAATGACTTAGAGGTCGACTGTTCCCAGTTTAACGACGTGGTGGTCAGCTGTTTCCAGTTTAACGACGTGGTGGTTCTCGTTGCTTATCCCAGCTCCTTGAACTTTGATCTTGGCGGAGTTGTGTTGATGACCTAGCTCTGTGGCTTGCCGATACATCTGAGGATTGTGAGGTTTTTCCAAGCTTATATTGGTCCTCTGCCCAATCTTTGAAAATATAGCAGTCTTCGATGGTATGACCCACCACTCTATGATATGGGCAGTATATGGGATTGCCGGTCATGTTCATTTCCTGTGGCCTCTTTGGAACAGGCAGTTGCAGACCGCTGTTCAGGGCGTCCATGAATATTTTGCGGACTTCATCCTTCCTGAAGGAGTATACCTTCTTCTTTCCCTCCATTGGAGTAGGTGCCTTTACTGATGCTGGTCCTCGAGGCACATGTCTGGGAGGATTAGGTTCCCGAAAGGTTTCGGTCTCCATTTGCATGAAATCGGCGATCATAGCTTGACTGTTTGCTAACACGCCTTTAGACAGTTCTATCTCTCCCATCTTGTATTGCCTTTCAACCCAATCTTTGAAGACGAAGCAGTCCTCAATGGCATGACCTATCACCCTATGATAGGGGCAATATTCTGGGTCGTCGGTCATATTCGCTTCTTGCGGTCTCTTTGATTCCGGCAGTTATAGACCGTTTCTTAGGGCGTCCCTGAATATCTTGTGGACCTTTTCCCTCTTGAAGGAATAGACCTTTTCCAGCTTCTCTTTCAGAGGCGATTCCCCCACGGTGTATGTATCGGAGGGACTGGAGGCTGATTGCGGCCGTTTTTTGCGAAGGCGCTCCGCTTTTAGGTTGAAAGGGATATCAGTTGGCTGTCCCCGGGTATCAATCCCTGGCTCATGAGCCAAAATTTGATTCTGCTGTAATTGCAATCGGGCGACTTGGGTCGCGAGATCTGCCACGACGTTTGCTAGCTCGTCAACTTTGGAATAGACCTCGGCAATCTTCTCATCCCTGTCCTGAAATTGCCTTTGAATCCATTGGAATAATGCGTGTTCTGTAGTTCCGGCTATGACAACCGGGTAATCTTTATTGCCTGAGCTCAATTCCGTAGGAACCACGGGCTCCTCTAGCTTATCGGCCTGAGCGAGCTCTTCATTATTTAGATCGAGCCGATGCTAGGTAGCATCAACCATATCATCACCATGGCTGTGAAGAAGAGGAGGGTTCGTTTCTTCATGTCCGGCCATGTAGACAGTGTGGATAACACACTCAGCCATTCTTTCATCACTGGCAGCTGGTTTCGCGGAGCGGTCAGGGCTTTGGAAATTCATAAATTTTAACATGGCCAGAGCCCTAACCCTTTTGTTGGCTCTATATCTGAGCCGCTTCTTCCTCAGCTTCTCTGCCTTGAGCGTATGGCAGGCTTCTGCTCTTCGGGAAGCCGCCATAGGCTGAGTGATGGGGAGGCTTGAAAAGACACCCAATCGAGCAGTTGTCAGAGGCATCGCTGGAGTTTGCCCGAGATGCCTTGTTTCTTTGCTGGTGTTGATGGACTTGCCCCCAGCTGGGGCCGAGGAAAGTCGTTCAAACACTGACTTGCGTTTGTGTTGGGGCGCCCTCGCGACCACGACATTCGGCCTTTTCCCCTTTGAGACCGGTTTGTCTGTTACCGGAGCTTGAGGAGCTGGGACGGCGTTAGCTGACATGAACATAATAGAGCCAAATGGTAGCGGCTCCTCCTCCCATTGTCGCCCAAGACTGGCCGGAAGGACCGTCCTGGAGTCTATCTTCATTGTGTAGGAGATGGGAGCTGTGTCGAGAGCTGAGCTGATCCTTGGAGACATCGTTGAGAAGTGATCGCTTGGAAAACCTGCATGAAAGAGAATTATTTTAGTATAAATATAGATATGTATATTGATTGAGTTCGCATGAACGTTTAACCCGAAATATGGGAGGAGAGATAGGGTCCCACCGTGCGTGCCAGAATTTGTAGGGTGTTTTTCGTCACCCCATTGAGATGGGAATACGCGCGCGCTTGTCAGGCGTACTATAGATTCCCCCTGTCTGGGGTAGGCGGGGGTTTAATGATTGTGGGGATCCGAATTTCCGCCAGCCGCGAACTAAGCTGCCGTTAATTACCCCTCGCCTTTGGAACGAGGGAACCTTCGATTGACGGGTTAAACTGGTCATGCGAACTCAATGTGCGGTGTGCGTTTGTTGTGTTTTGAAAGGGGGTTTTGGATATATCGGGAGCCACGCAGAGCTTTTACGGGGGTCCCGCTACCCAGATAGCGGGGTGGGGGTCAAGAGGGCTAGCAGCCCCCTTGCGGGGTGCGGGGCAGCACCCCGTTAGAAATTTTTTTCTAACAGGGACAGTGTCATGGAGCACGTGTGTGAAAATATGTATACATATGCATATGTATATGTATGTATATAAAAAGAGGGGGGAAAGGCATTCAAAGGATGCGTGGGGCCAGCGCCTTAGACGCTGTGCGCCCAGGTGCTGTGCGCTCAGGCGCTAGCGTGCTACGTATCGGCACGTGGGCGCTCCACGCTTGAATGCAGGGCGCTGTAGCGCAAGCGCGCCAAGTGTCGGCACGTGGGCGCTTTGCGCTTCAGCGCCTGACGCTCGAGCTCAAGTGCGCCACGTGTCGGTACGGGGGCGACTTGCGCTTGAGCGCTGGGCGCTTGAGTGCAAATGCGCCACGTGTCGGCACGGGGGTGACTTGCACCAAAGCGTTGTGCGCTTGAGCGCAAATGCGCCACATGTCGGCACGGGGGCGACTTGCGCCAGAGCGTTGTGCACTTGAGCGCAAGCATGCCACGTGTCGGCACTGGGGCGACTTGCGCTCGAGCGTTTGCACTTTGAGCGCAAGCGCGCCACGTGTCGGCATGTGGGCGTTTTGCGCTCGAGCGCAGGGCGCTGTTGTGCAAGAGCGCCACGTGTCGGCACGTGGGCGCTTTGCGCTTGAGCGCAAGCGCGCCACGTGTCGGCACGTGGGCGCTCTGCACTTGAGCGCCGGCGAGGGAAAGAGGCTTTTAGCCTAAAAAGATTCTCGGAAGAGAAATCAGAGTGGAGTTGGACTCCTAAGTGTGTTTTGGGGGTTAATGGAAGGGGTTCTTCTTCCTCCTCTGTTAGCTGGATCTTGAAAATCAAGAGATGTGAGATCTCAAAATCTTTCCTTTTTGGGATCTAAAGACAGATCCAAGTTCCCCTTTGTGGGTTTGGTGGCGAAAAACTATTTTGTTTTTGAAAAAGAAGAGTAAAACTCTTGATTTAATTCAGAAGAAAGAAGAAGGTTTTAGAACCTTGAGGGAGGAGAAAAGATCTCAGATCTAATTTTTTTGGAGAGAATGAAAAGTATATGCTTTATTCATCATCATGTTGCCTTATATAGGCTTACATATTTACATATAGCCCCTTGGGATTTGCAAAATGGCATTTTAGCCATCCCATGGCTCATGTGCCATTTCATTTTTGCACATAAGCCATGGGCTTACAAAATATTGGCTTTATGCCCATTTTTTTACATTCATGCATAAACAATTACATAACAATTATTTATTACATGATTTTGTTGTTGGCATGGGGAGGCTGGCTGGGGGCTCGACTTGGGTATGGGCCCGCTTGACCTGGCCTTGGGCCCACCTGGCTTGGGGTTGACTTTGATTTTGACTTGGTCAACCGGGGTGTAAATTTTTACCCCAACAATGTCACTTGGGAACTGCTACCCGACGATAGGTATAATACCCACCAACAGTTCCCGACGAGTCATATCTAGTGTACTCATAACCGAATGAGCACCTGTATACTATCTCCAGTACGACGTACTAATAGATGTGGGACAGACAATCTCCCATGCTGGGATGAGAAGCGTATACACTAGTCTACTCTGGAGAATTGATGCACCGTCTCGATAATCCTACGACTAGGGACCTGTATAGGATGTACTTATAGACTACCAGCCCCCACTAGTATGACTGCCATCACAACGCTGGTAATCAAACAAAGATCCTAAGGGCTCTACCAATATGTATAAGCGATATGCTAAAAGAAACACATGCACATATTGAGGTAGAATCAAATCAGGTAGCATACTACCATTTCAAGCAAAACTGTTACTATATCCGTGTATATCCCAAGCTTCCATTAAGTAATATACAATCCAGTATGATACAATAATGGCCTCTGGGGCATATATCACTAACAATATTAGGGTTTGTTGTGCAAATCAAGCCTAAAAATCCCAAACCCTAACTCGTTGGATCGGCCACGGATCCGCCACTTATTGGTGATTTTAGCCGCGCAACAGCGGTCGTTTGGTGGATTTTTGGTTTCAAACTTCTGGGGCTTCTACATTGTGACACATGGAGATTTATGTGATGTTTGGAATCTTCATATATTCTCTGAGTCTCTGCCAGTATTGATTCTTCGATTTTATTTAAGTTTATCGGTAGATTTTTTTGATTCCCGATATCTCGATATCCCGATCTCCTGACCTGAGCCAACTCTTGCACGATATCTCCATGAACAATGTTAGTAATATTTGTTATAGAGATATTATTCTAACCATTTGTATGATATTGTATCTTTTAAAGAATCTTGATCAGAATATTTGATATGATATGATATGCATATTAAAAATATTATACAAATATTATATGCATATATTTTCCTTCAAAATGTTAATTATAATATAAAAATATATGGTAAATAGTATTTTGCAGATAAACCCAAATATGTTCTATATTTATAATAAAAACCTTTAGATATTTAAGAAAAGTAAGGAAAATGTTTTATCAAATGCGCGATATTTTTGACTGAACACACGTGAGTAAACCAAGGACCTTATTCGGCTCAAGTTGGGCCGAGCGCAAATATGCTCATGCACTTATGTGCATATCGCATGAGCAAGCCTCAGAGCCCTATCGACTTGAGCTGAGTCGAACCGTACATGTGTTGTGCACGCTCTGGATACCAAACCGACCCATATTTAACCAAAATGGCTAAGTCTTGAAGTATAATATTCTGTGATGATCATATGATCAACTCAAGAGCCCTATAAGTTGACTCAGCTTCAAAAAAGACCAAGTGTCCCAAGGTCGTGCCTGTACCCCAAGTATCTTAAGTTGATCTTAGTCTCAAATAAGACTAACGATCCTTAGTTAAAACTTCTAAGTTGATCTTAATATAAAACAGGACTAATAATCCTTAGATCAAAACAAATATTTTCTGAACTGATAGACCTTATCAATATGAGAAATGCAACCTAAGTTCATCCCCAAATCTAAAATATATGGATTTAGACTAATCAGCTCCGTACGGACGACAACATAAATCAGTCTCCGTATACAATCCAAGGACAACCCAAAATAAACTAAAACACGACATATGAAGGAATAGACCTGGAGTGCAGAAAGTTGTTATCGTTCACGATAACGTAATTAACTGCAGGGGCTTATGCCTGCAGGAAAAAGCATTCCCACAATCAATAAATCTCCCATCCATGAGGGGGAATCTGAAAGCCCGCTTCATCGGTCGCATCCTTCCAAAGCTCAGATATACGGTGCTATAAATCAATTTAGTGTCTTCAGAGAGGTGGATGGATATGTCCAAATAGCATCTGCCCCAAAATTCAGGCAAGACGTTCTAACCCAGTTCGTCTCTATTTTCGGTGGTAAACAGATTCTGTCACGTCCGGTGAGGCCTTTTTCTCTTTCCACTCCACACTTTGTGTGTCTTGTTTCGCGAACAAAATCGCGGTATACTATGTGTATGGTTGCTTTTGGGTTTGGGATACTAAGGCTGTTGTTTCATCTACATGCAAATCAATGGTTTTCACCTACGACAACTACAACTGTAACTCTAGTGCACCACCCTGTCCGATGGGATGAAGTACGACCCACTCGTGTCCTAATGTTCTGCATCCCAGCTCCTCAAAACATGAATGGGATCTTCTTCAAGGCAGTGCCTGCACCTCCTACCTTCGGTGCCTCAACGCCGAAGGAGGAAACTCAGAAGAAGTCAGTTTTCGATCGGCTAACTACCTCTGCAGGCCCTACTGATAAGCCTGCTAAACATGAAGGCCCCGTCTTCAATAGACGGAGCAAAAGCTCTGTGGACCCCTCCAAAAAGCCCATGATTCTAAAGAAATCCATCTTTAAGCGATTGACCTTCTCGACGCCTGCTGTTCCTAAGGCACCAAAGAGTGCTTCACCTCTATGCCGGGCCGTCTTCAGCAAATTGGCATCCCCTGCTCCTGCTTAGCCAAAGGTGTCGGTCTTCCATCGGCTGACGCTTGACAAAGCTCTAAAGTTACACAGGGGGCATGTTGAAGAGGCGCCTAAACATGAAGAAGTTACTTCCTTACAAGGTGCACGACATCGATATTGGTGTCGACTGAGACAAGCTGGGGGCAGCTCCCCATAAGGGTTGACTCCGTCAGCTCCTATACCGGCTGTACATGTTGTTTCAACTGGGAACAGTTTTGAGCCACTGCGGAAGGTCAGACGCAATTCGCCTACAGCGGTGTTAAAGAAATCTCCACCATCATCTGTGGAGACACCTAGAGAGCCGATGAATATGCGCTCTCCAAAAAGACTTTCCTCAACCATCTACAAGGTGTAGAAAGAAGTGAAGGATTCCTTCATCAACGACAGCTATTCTCCCAAGACAAAGAAGATGAAGAGTTAGCAAAACACTAACAACTCTCCTTCTAAATACAAAAGGAATTCTTCCAAGGTGGTTCCTGCTATGATGGTTCCTCCTAAAAAAGCTTCTCACAAAAGATAGAAGCCAGAGAAAATCCAAACGGCTAAGGCAAATCCCAAGGGCTGAAATTCCAAGCGCCCTAAGTATAAGGGCATGGTAGTTCACACGGTCTATATGATGAGCTCCAAAGATGAAAGCCACGCTTCTGTTAGTCACAAACTGCATACTCGGTCTCTGATCAACGGTAATAAGAAAAGCTGTAGGAGATACTTGCTCAAGAAGCAGCGCTCATGAGTCCTCCGCCCAAAGCAAGCCCGAAGGACAAACCCGAAGAACACATGGGACATGAGTCTGATGTTGAATTCCTGAAGCGTATCCTTGAAAAGAAGGACAAAGAAGCGGCAGAGATGGTCGCCAATATGAATAAGATGGCTCTCCTGATCCAAAACATGGCCGGGATGATGGCCCAATCAGAACCACAGGCAGTCGAGCCGCCAGTGGTCATCGTCGATGAAAAAGGAGGGAATTCAAACCCTCCGCAAGCCCTTTCAATGGCAAAGGAGGAGATGATCTCTAAAGCGAAGCTGGATAAATATATTTCCCAGCAAAATAAATCTCATCAGGCCAGCGAAGCGGCGAATAAGCTGGTCAAGACTGGTAGGCCATATCCAGCATGGTACAACCAGAAACAATACCCTCCGGGATATGTACGTACTAATCGACCCCTGGAGGAGTATATGCTTCTAAAAGATCTTTCAACCATTTCAAGGGAACTAGAAATACACAACATCATATTGCACAATTCAGAGCGCAGTGCGGTAATACAGGAGGTGACGGCCAGTTACTCCTCTGGCAATTCGTTAGTAGCCTGACAGAGTCTGCCTTCGAATGGTATTCGGAGCTTCCAAATGACTCCGTAGAAATATTCGCTGAGATGGAATAGCTCTTCAATCAAAGGTTTGTTAGCGCAAGTGAACATACCACTATCTCTGTGTTAATCAATGAAAAGGTAAAGCCAAATGAAACTTTGGTGCAGTATGCCACCCGGTGAAGGAATCTCGCTTCAAAATGAGAGCAGCCCATTACTGAGCCCTCAACAGTCGGGATGTTCATAGGCACTCTCGACACACGATCGAAGATATACTCATTCTTGGCTTTCTCAAAGCCTACCACCTATCAAGAACTTCTTGACAGATTATTATAGCTGGAACAAATTGGTCGAGTCTTTTACTCCGCGGAAGAATATTCGTGCAATAATAAAGGCAAGGCTAAGGCTGCGATTGTCGCTAATGCTCAGCAAAACCAAAATGGCCCTAAAGCATCTGATTGCCAAAATAACTGTTGGAGATAGTGCCCTCAGAGTCAATTATTGGATCACAGGCACGTGATTGCAATGATTGAGGGAGGACCTGTCCCAGTAGGACAATCTTACTCGAGATGATAGTATGCTATCTGGTTTATCTTTATCATCGTGTACTGCTTTAGGTGACCTGACATGTCGCTATTACACGTTGATAGAGCCCCTAGGATTCTTGCTTGACCACCAGCAGTATGAGGGCGATCATATAAGTGGGAGCTGGGGTCTATAAGCACATCCTTAAAAGGTCCCTAGTCGTGAGAGTTTCGAGACAGGGCATCGATACTCCAGAGTAGACTAGTGTATACAGTCAAGACCCCGACGAGGGGCGGTGGCCGGTCTCACAAGCCACTGGTGTCAGTTGGTTCACCTAAGATGTATACAGGTGCTCATTGGGTTATGAGTACACCGGACAGGACTCGCCGGGAACATGCTAGTTGGTCTTATACCTGACGTCAGATGGCAGTTCCCTGGTGACATGTGTACAGGTTAGTTCATCGACCTGAGGATCGTCATTTGTCTCGTGTGAGTTCCCACTGTACTTTGATTACTACCCTACCATGCTCAAAGGAGACGTGCAAACAGGTTTTAGTTGGGTACAGTCCCGAGCCACATGGAGGCAGTGAGCGGATCTTCAGGGGTTCGTCTCTCCCGGTATTGAGGGTGAGGTCGCACTGTGTCTAGGAGAGCCATTACAGAAAGCCCTCGGCCGAGGCAGGAGATCTACTGGTAGGTATTCCAGTAGTATCTCAGGGTGTTCTGGAATACACTCCGACACGACTTGTACCTCTTTTGGGGGTCTGACTTTACCAACCCCCTAGGCCCGCCATGCGATGCTCATAGACGAACGAACCGGACTGTACGGATATTGTCACTGACAGGCTCAGTAGGGTGTCAGGATGAGTTCGCTCATCGACGTCCCTTTTGGTCAATACCTGGTAGCCCGTTACGTATTGGCTTATACCTCTGACGTGCTAGTGGTTAAATCCACAACCAAGGTGTTGACGAGTCTTTAGAGTCCCCCACATTCAGTTGCTCAAGTTTTCGGGCGAAACGATGTAGAGGCCGTATGGAAATATGGCAGGGTTCGATCAGATACGTGCGGTATTGTACGGATCAGGATCGGACGGGTAATACTAGCCGGCTTTGGTTTAAGCCGGATCCTAGTATAGTACAGTGTAGATTTTGTCTCATTGCATTTGTATTTCGGTTGGAATACAAATGCGGGTGTATATACACAGTAGCGGGGTTTTCCTGTAATTTATTACGGGACCAGTTTTCTGGAGTTGCCAGTTTGCTTTCCGTTTCGGCCATATTTCATTTTTATCTTTCAATGGCCGAAGTTTGGTGGAGGAGGGCTTATTTGCATTTGTGCAAATAAGAATTTGTGGAGGGAGGTGATTGCATATTATTGTATCATGATGGTGAACCCTCCCTTGACCATTTGACTTCTTCATCCATCATGGCTTGACTTTTATATGACATGGTTTTTATGATGGTTGTGGTTGAGTGTGGTTTTTGTTTGGTGATCATGTTCTTTCATGATATCATTTGATTCCCTCATGCATTATTGTGTGGCCTCTCTCATTTTTCTTTGACACTCACTCCATTCTCACTCTCCCAAGTGCCATGGCCGGCCATTCCCTCTTGGGGCTATCCAAATTTTGGATGTGGGAATTGTTGTTCTTTTCATGCCACAAAATTCCCAAGTTCATCAAAAATTCCACTAGTTCAATTCCTCCACCATTATGGCAACCTCCATGAACCCCAAAATGAGACATGGTTCTACACACATTCTACAGCAAACCTTGGGCACGTCGGCTCGCCAACTTCGTGCCCGAGTTGCCTCGGTATAGAGGCAGGAGCCCGTAAAAGAAGCCGGCGACGTGGTGCCCTTCCGGCGACGAGGTGGAGATCGGAGATTCCGCGGGAGATCGGGACGACGACGAGAAAACCGGAGGACACGGATCACTCGGTATATCTCTCTTCCCATCTTGTAGTTAGCTAGGACTAGTTAATGGTACGATCCGGGTTTTAGTGCGCAGTGGTGCCGGTTTGAAAAATTAAAGTTAACCATCGCTTCCGCATTTGGCCTCGGGATGGAGGCCGGGGCGCCGCCATGCACTTACAGTGGTATCAGAGCCTCGCCATTAACATAGTCTAGCTTTGTCTAATGTGTTTTACATTTCCGATCGAACAATTTTCCGAAAACCCGATATCATGCACATCAGTTTTCTGTCGATTTATTTTTGGCTCCAAAATTTTTTCAGTATATTGCGGAATGATGTGCAGAGAATTTTAAGAGTTCTGGGAAAATTTGGTCTCGTGAACAGTCTAAACCACCGCGGAACCGCGGCCAAACCCATGCTTGGGCCACGGTTCCGCCGCGACTTACACTGTTCAGTGCACCAAAATTTTTCAGAAAGCTCCTGACTTGATGTGCTACAGTAGTACTTGGGGGCCCACTTGGTAAATTTGATCGATCGGATATTTTAAACATATTAGTTCACAGTATTTACATTATATCTGCGACCGTGAATGTCACTTGATCGGTAAATCCAGTCTAACTGCTATAGCCCGGTTAGACGGATTTGTGAACGTGACTTTCACGTTGATGTTCTGTGATTTTGCTGTGATGTTGCGGATCGGTCGTGGGGGATAGCCTGGTTGCAGTGGTAGTACAGTTTTGTTGTATTATGTACATTTGATATTGCGGGGCGAGCGTCCGACATGTGGACTGCCATCACTGCTTGTTTGTATTATTATTTTGGGGCACGACCAGGTTGCGGTCGATGTACCCGTTGTATGTATATTTTACTTTTTGTACTAGGATTACCCCAAGGTGGGGTGCACGGATGGCCGGATTCTAGAGGCAACAAGCCCGCATCTCATGGCATTGGGACGGAGGGGGATTCACTCTAGAATTGGCGGGCTATTCGCCGCACTCATAGGGAGTACAGGTTGACCCAGGAGAGGTGCCCAAGTTACCGGATTCCGTGAAGTGATGGGTGGTCCATTCACGTTGCTGAAGGGGGCTGCCTCACTTCAGATTTTGGCGGGTAACTTGCCGCGCCCGTAGGGGTCTAGGTTTTCATTGCACAGGCTATCCACACGACCAGGGGAACGTCGGGTTTCAGTAGCGGCTCTGTGAAACCCGAGGATCCCAGATATCTGTATTGTTCTGTGATGCTGTACATTTCTGTGATGTTGCATTCTATCACGCCTTGAGCGAAATATTATATATTATATATATACTAGTAGATGTTGTATATGTTTTGCATCCGCGCTAGTCCAGTCCCCGCTCTGTCATTAGTTAGCTAACCTAACGGGTAATGACGGGACCCAGTGGCGAATGCGGATGGAATATACATACATCAGTATATTTTCGTTCTTTGTGGTGTGATCAATTGATGGGACTGCGTTGATTCGGATCAATGCAAGTTAAACAAACCTAATCTGATGTTGTTGGAACACTTTTCAAAAAGCTGTTATTGCAAGGACGTTCACTTTTGTTTTGCATCGTGGTATTCAGTTGGAATATCCTGCTCCTCAGTCGACGAGGCAAGGGCCGAGATCCCTTCACCGGGAGTGACCCCTTGGACAAAAGTTTGCGTCAGGGCAATAACTTCACTATAGCCGATTACTTTTGCTTTGCATCGTGGTATTCAGTTGGAATATCCTGCACCTCATTCTACGGGGAAAGAGCCAAGATCCCTTCACCGGGAGTGACCTCTTTAGCAAAGGTTTTCGTCACTATATTTTTAAAAACTATCCGGTTCCTTCAATGATATCAAGTTCATTACGTTAAAGGTTTTCGCCAGAAACCATTCGTAGCCCTCCATCATTTCGGTTAAATATTCGGTAGTATTCAAGCTATGTATTTTGACCTCACGCCAAGGCATAGTGATTGGTAGCTGCCGGATATTTAGCTGTTGCATAGATAGATGTGTTGGTTTGGGACAGTCGTACTACTATTTTGGCCTACGTCAAGGGTATGTACGGGTGGGTTCAAATTAACCTGGAAAATGATGGGTGGAACTTGACATGTGACTTATGATATTTTGACCTCACGCCAAGGTCATAAGAGCATGGGGCAAAAATCACATCGGGAGTTTCTAAAGAAACTGAAACTTGCCAGATATGCACATACCTTATGGAGTGTGATGACGTGAGCGGATTCCGTCACGTTATCATGCGATGATAGTTGGATCCCGATTCCCACTGATGAGTTGGTTTACTCCTCGGGTGATCCCGACTAATTCTTCTTTAAGGTTTGGAGGAGAATTTGAAGGTACAGTGGGAGGTTTCCAGATTAGATAAATTGGTAACCATTCTGATCTAGGTTAGAGTGCACGCTGAGTGTTTCTTTTCTCTCTCTCTTTGGCAGCGACCATTGACCCGACCCTAAGACTATGACTTAGTGACCAAGTTGACCGAACCTTCTTAAACACTGGCTTTTGGATTGTCAGAGTTGCAAACCTCATTGCCACTCCTACTTTTACCCTTTTCTCCAGGACACCCCGTATTACTACGAACGTCCACTTCCATTGGACAAAACCATCGTATGGTTAGATACGAACTCGAAGGAATTTATTCGAGGATGGTTTCCGGTTCTGGAGAAAACGAATATGACTATTCAGTTGTCTTTTCCTTTTACCTTCTCTCTCAGATTGCGAGTACTCCTTGGCTTAGGAGATAGTACACTTATTACGCAAATTGGATAGTCTTCTTCCAAACCTTAAGCTGGTGCCGACCTTTAGGGAATGAAGAAAACCAATTAGCATAACGATGGTGTACAGAAGGTATTATGTAAAGACAAAGAAAGGGATTAGAAGGAGGGCAAAGTAAATTGCGACTGCAATTCACGACCAAACCAAGTATTTCATTACCATTCCTACTTCACCTTTTTATTTCTCCAGGACACTCCATATCACTACGAAGATCCACAGTTTATTGGATACTCTATCGTATGGTTATATACGAACTCGAAAGGAACTTGTTCCAGTTCGGGGATGGATTCTGGTTCAGGAGAAATAGGAATAAGGTTTATTCGGTTGTCTTTTATCTTCACCTTCTCTCGCATTGCGAGTGCTTCTAGGATTAGGTCAGTACACCCATTATGCTTATTAGATAGTCTTCTTCCAAACCATAGGCTGGTGCCGAATGGTAGGGAAGGAAGAAAACCATTTGGCCTAAGGGGTGTGCAGAAGGTAATGACTAAAGACATATAAAGGGATTTGGAAAGGTGGCAAAGAATTATACGGTTACAGTCGTGAATCTGGAAGAGGCATTACTAGGAATACCGGGATACCCCATCGAAACATTTCAATGTTTCAGTGTCACTGTGTACTGTTAAAGGAAAACTGATTTCCCAATTAGCCCTTACTCCATGGTATGTATTTACCAGGTATGATTCTCACATCTGCATGGTTTTACAGATGATGAGTGGGAGTAGGTTAGTGGGAATTAGGTGATCATCCTCATTATATCGGGATTCGTTGTAATCGGTGATATTTGAGGAAGTCACCTGGGTTGTTTGCCGGACGGCGAATATTTGGTTTTGAATATCCGTTATAATGCACCAATTTCAAATTGATATATCTGTACGTCTATTTTTATAGAGTGAGATATACCTTTTTGAAATTATGTCGATGACATTTACCTATATCAGTGGACAGTTAGGTAAGGAGCATTAAACAGCGGTGTAATTCTTCTTAACCATAAGTACAGTTTTCAACCTACGACACACGGTGAATGAGTTATCAGACTCAAGGGACTTATACAGAGTATTGTATGTTGTCCAGTGTCCATCAGGACAGAGGGGTTGGTCCTCGTACTATATTCGGTTTACTTATGACTTCTCTAGTTTTTAGACAGGTGTTTAGTAGAAACACAGGGTCCGAATTTTGAGAAGTTATAGGTATTTGAATAAAGTAGAGAACCAGGTGTTGCAAGTATCGGGATTCTTCAAGTTGATCGAAGATGTAGATACTTGAGTATGGTATTCAGTTGATAGTAATGGTTAAGAGAACTTGCTTCTCTTCCAGGTTACTCATAATTGGAAGCATTCCTAAGTTGAGTAACGCTGATCGGCCTCTTTCCATTTAGTTAACATGCACTGGAGACAGCTGCATGATTTGAATCTGGTTCAATTATATTAGTGCCTCTGGTTCTATATTGGATATAGAACAGTTCATATCTTAAACGATGATAAGGTACGGGGAGTTGTCCGGCTTATGATTAAAACCAGACTCTGGATAACTCAAGGCACGTTTCTGTAATGGCTGTTTGTGGGTTGACCCAGGCTATGACGAGGGTTGACTTTCTACCATCTGGAAGATCAATAGTGATATTGTTCTAGACTCGCCACAGTTTTAAATAAAATGGATTTTTTCAGAAAACGGTAGTGGGAGTATGGTAGAACTGGAAGTGATTCCAGAACCACAAACGATTACTGAAGATTTCATAGGAACCTAAAGATTCAATCTGGCTTGACATTCCATTGGCCACTCCGCAGATGTGGTGGGTAACTTCAGGCACCCGAGAGGTACTCCGGTAGCCTCAAGGACGGTGACAGGGAAGTTCTTGTTTACCCACACTTGCCATTGCTGTTGTTCCAGACTGTGAGACCCGGCAGGAGGATGAGTATAGCGTCGTTCTAAACTTGCTTTAGAAGTGTACGTGTATATGACTCTGCCAGAGGGTTGTCGTAGTCAGTAGGAGCAGCGGAAGCATTGGTGGACAGGCAGCTTATGTCTATTTATAGACTAAAGCAGATATAGCGGAGATAGATCATCAATTTCTGATGTGACAGTTATAGGCTTGACTTCATCAGAATAGGGGATGGATCTGTTGAGAAGGCAGTAGGGTGTGTTGTCATTGTATTTGGATGACATACACAGAGTAGGAAGTGATATTCCTATACTACGATCGGTTATACTTTGGTCGTCACACAGTGGTTTCTCCACACAGGACTTGGACATTATATCAGACATACTGGTTACTAGATCTATGGTTTTAGATCTAGATTTGGGTGGTTTCCCAATCAGGGTACTTAGACAGCATTCTAAGAGTATTTAGAATGGATGACTCCTGGCACGGTAGTGTACCTGCAGGTGATGGAGTCACCCTCTCTAAAGGTGTCTTACAGACTAAAGGGGAGAAGGATGTGCATGATTGGCAGATCACTTGCTCAGGCAATTGAGTCAATCATGAGATGTCAAGTACCACACCAGATGTTGTTCTTGTACTAGATGCAATAAGTTGACATTGATCCAATCCTGGAGAAACAGTCGGAAGCAGTTTTAGAACATAAGTGGATGTTCTAGGGATATGATAACGACAGCCTCTTTCGGGAGACAGTTATCATTCCAGGCTTCCAAGGTGACCTAGACAACAAGAAGGTTGTCAGAGTTATAGTTTTCCTTCTGACGAGGGGCAGTATTTTGGACAGGTGGTCCAAGGGAATACTGAGGGAGGCATGGCGCAGTATACTGATTAAGTTCAGTTGACGATACAGTCTAAGAAGTTTGGATTTGGAGTTCATTTATGAGCTAGGTCCCATCAGACATCCAGACACATTCTAAGACAGGTATTGCTCATTTCGGGAGATGGCTTTCTCCGCGAACATGAGATATAGAGAGACATAGAAATAAACATCAAGGCGGATCCACTCACTGAGGCTATTCCTCGAACGCAATAGTTTCGCAAACGGGCTTTGTGAGACTGATTAGTAGAGGAGTTGGGTGTTCGGTATCACACGGGCTGTGAGTATGCGACATCGCAATAATTAGCCTTGAGTGCAAGTGGGAGATTGTTGGAGATAGTGCCCTCAGAGTCAATTATTGGATCACAGGCACGTGATTGCAATGATTGAGGGAGGACCTGTCCCAGTAGGACAGTCTTACTCAAGATGATAGTATGCTATCTGGTTTATCTTTATCATCGTGTACTGCTTTAGGTGACCTGACATGTCGCTATTACACGTTGATAGAGACCCTAGGATTCTTGCTTGACCACCAGCAGTATGAGGGCGATCATATAAGTGGGAGCTGGGGTCTATAAGCACATCCTTAAAAGGTCCCTAGTCATGGGAGTTTCGAGACAGGGCATCGATACTCCAGAGTAGACTAGTGTATACAGTCGAGACCCCGACGAGGGGCGGTGGCCGGTCTCACAAGCCACTGATGTCAGTTGGTTCACCTAAGATGTATACAGGTGCTCATTGGGTTATGAGTACACCGGGCAGGACTCGTCGGGAACATGCTAGTTGGTCTTATACCTGACGTCAGATGGCAGTTCCCTGGTGACATGTGTACAGGTTAGTTCATCGACCTGAGGATCGTCATTTGTCTCGTGTGAGTTCCCACTGTACTTTGATTACTACCCTACCACGCTCAAAGGAGACGTGCAAACAGGTTTTAGTTGGGTGCAGTCCCGAGCCACATGGAGGCAGTGAGCGGATCTTCAGGGGTTCGTCTCTCCCGGTATTGGGGGTGAGGTCACGCTGTGTCTAGGAGAGCCATTACACAAAGCCCTCGGCCGAGGCAGGAGATCTACTGGTATGTATTCCAGTAGTATCTCAGGGTGTTCTGGGCTACACTCCGACACGACTTGTACCACTTTTGGGGGTCTGACTTTACCAACCCCTTAGGCCCGCCATGCGATGCTCATAGACGAACGAACCGGACTGTACGGATATTGTCACTGACAGGCTCAGTAGGGTGTCAGGATGAGTTCACTCATCGACGTCCCTTTTGGTCAATACCTGGTAGCCCGTTACGTATTGGCTTATACCTCTGACGTGCTAGTGGTTAAATCCACAACCAAGGTGTTGACGAGTCTTTAGAGTGCCCCACATTCAGTTGCTCAAGTTTTCGGGCGAAACGCTGTAGAGGCCGTATGGAGATATGGCAGGGTTCGATCAGATATGTGCGGTATTGCACGGATCAGGATCGGACGGATAATACTAGCCGGCTTTGGTTTAAGCCGGATCCTAGTATAGTACAGTGTAGATTTTGTCTCATTGCATTTGTATTTCGGTTGGAATACAAATGCGGGTGTGTATACACAGTGGCGGGGTTTTCCTGTAATTTATTACGGGACCAGTTTTCTGGAGTTGCCAGTTTGCTTTCCGTTTCGGCCATATTTCATTTGTATCTTTCAATGGCCGAAGTTTGGTGGAGGAGGGCTTATTTGCATTTGTGCAAATAAGAATTTGTGGAGGGAGGTGATTGCATATTATTGTATCATGATGGTGAACCATCCCTTGACCATTTGACTTCTTCATCCATCATGGCTTGACTTTTATATGACATGGTTTTTATGATGGTTGTGGTTGAGTGTGGTTTTTGTTTGGTGATCATGTTCTTTCATGATATCATTTGATTCCCACATGCATTATTGTGTGGCCTCTCTCATTTTTCTTTGACACTCACTCCATTCTCACTCTCCCAAGTGCCATGGCCGGCCATTCCCTTTTGGGGCTGTCCAAATTTTGGATGTGGGAATTGTTGTTCTTTTCATGCCACAAAATTCCCAAGTTCATCAAAAATTCCACTAGTTCAATTCCTCCACCATTATGGCAACCTCCATGAACCCCAAAATGAGACTTGGTTCTACACACATTCTACAGCAAACCTTGGGCACGTCGGCTCGCCAACTGCGTGCCCGAGTTGCCTCGGTATAGAGGCGGGAGCCCGTAAAAGAAGCCGGCGACGTGGTGCCCTTCCGGCGATGAGGTGGATACTGGAGATTCCGCGGGAGATCAGGACGACGACGAGAAGACCGGAGGACACGGATCACTCGGTATATCTCTCTTCCCATCTTGTAGTTAGCTAGGACTAGTTAATGGTACGATCCGGGTTTTAGTGTGCGGTGGTGCCGGTTTGAAAAATTAAAGTTAACCATCGCTTCCGCATTTGGCCTCGGGATGGAGACCGGGGCGCCGCCATGCACTTACAATAACAACCGCATGGGTCCCACCCTTGAAGAAAGGTCGGGACGTGAATACTTTTTCCCCTGTTACAAGACGAAGATGCTGTTCGAGCTTTCCATGAAGAACCGTATGTTGTTATTGCCCGAGCCACGGCGACCCACACAAGCTAGCGCGGTCAACGATCCAAACTACCATCCCTACCATCAAGTGGTCAGCCACCCGATCGAGGATCATTATGTCTTTAAGAACTGGGTTGAGGACTAATACAAACAGGGAAAGAGTCGACTGATAGGCTACTGAAGGAAGCCTTTCAAGTAAGTAAAGATAACCAAATGCATGAGATAGACCTAAATGAAAAGGCCAGGCAACAGCACCTGAGCAAGCAAGCAGTTGAAAGAGCGAGTTATGTAACTCCATAAATCCCACCTGCAAAGAAGAAAAGTAAGACAAAAGACGAGAAGCGGTTCGCCAAAGACTTGTTAATGGAAATGAAGCTACTGCATGATGTATATCTCAGGGGTACCATGTTATGACGGTGGAGAATAGCACCCAAAATACTGCCTTTATCACCAAATGATCTCTCTCCCCATCGACGAGTGTAACTCTTTTAAGAAATAGTGGTAGGGACATGTCTCCCACAAAAAGGCATTTGAAGAAAGAGAAACGATAGGCCAAAGTTCACCTGCTTGGAGACGATAACTTAGAAGCAGGCAACAACGCAGGGTTGGTGCTGGAAAGCTGTCACATGACCAACGACCAGTCCTCAGGAAAAGGGAGTTATGAAGTTCCCACCTTCAAAAGAGATTCTGAAGACGAAGTCATTTTCGATCCTTTTTTCACAAGCGCCGACTCGGCCGAAGAAGTGATAAAAGCATGTGGTAATATTTAGCTGCGAAATCGCACTTTACCAGAGAAGAACCTTGGACCTGCGAACAAAACATCGAAAAAGCAGGAGAAGGGATAAAGGAAGGTTGCCGAAGAGATCGAGGTTGACGAATAAGTGGCTAAAGATCTCACCGCTAAAGACCCGTCTAAGAAAATTAAGGTGGATTATAATGTCCTGGCCCATCTAAAGAAGTTGCCTTCGAACTAGAGCATATACGATGCACTAATGCTGTCAAAGGAACTCTAAGATTCTCTCATTAAAGCTTTGAAAGAGCCTGATTAGTTCCAAGCCTACTTCACCGAAGAAGAGATGAAGGACGAACTAGCAGAGGTCCATACTGCCGATATTACCTTTAGCGAGGGAGGCCTTCTTCTGAGAACGTGCGAGCATAACCGACCGTTATATATAGCCGAGTACTGTGAAGATAAGAGAATAAATAAGAAACTCGTCGACAATGGATCCTTGATAAACCCACTCAACGTGAGCGTACTGAAGGAGCTATGCATTCAAGTTCAATACTTGGCTCGAGAGAGGATTACAATCTCTAGATTCGACTCACGGTCCTCTCGAACACTCGGGTCTATGATACTGACACTTTGTTTCGAGTAACTGGTGAGGGACGTCAAGTTCTATGTGATTAATAAGAAGACGTGCCATAAAGCTCTGCTCGATAGAGCTTGGTTGCACAAGTATAATATCATCATTTCTGCACAACATCAGTGTATGAAGTATTTCAATGATGGTAAAGAGCACATCATCACAGGGGAGCTCAATACTTTTTCGGTTAATGAAGTATGAAAGTAGGAAGACGGCAAGTATTTCCTACTAGAGTTCGAGGATACCGAGAGATGTGGCAAACCAGAAAATAAACAAAAGTAGGTGGCCACTATTCCAATCTTTGGAAGTGATGCGGAAGAAGAGGAGGAAATAGCATTCTCCGGCCAGCCCAAGTCAAAGGATGGTGAACAAAAGTTGACACCCGTCGTTCCTATCTTTAGGAGTGATTCAGAGGAAAAGGTTGGAGCGATATTGTCCACCCATCCTCTAGTAGAAACCCATAATGAAGCTGATCAGACTTTGCACGTCACGATGGTTCTGCCTCAGCATTATAAAGAGATCAATATCATCCGCACCGACATTGTGGAGGAGCTAATAACCTCTTGTGTACCTCCTAGGCGTAGAGGTAAAAAGGCAATTCTCTACAAATCGGAAGAGACTAAAGTGGAGAAAGAGATCTGGCATGGACTCGACCCGAATCTTGACAGGTTGCACTCCGTCCAAATGCCAAGATATGCCACGAAAGGCTTAAGGAATTTTCTCGAGCATCAAGGGTGTAACAACTCCAATTTTAGTGTACATAAAATTCATTTACAGTTAATGTACACTTGGGGTATTTACATTTCCTGTGAGTACTATAAGTATTTGATTCAATTTTGAACAGCAAGTAAGAGCTTGTAGCTCACTGGTAAGACCATGTACTGCAGAACAAAGCACCAGAGTTCAAATCCCATCAGCCGCAATATTTTTATTTAAAATTATTTTAATATTTTAGAAACCCAAGAGTCTACACGAGCACAACACGTAAACTGAAGAGTCACACATAAAACAAACGAGTGCACTGCAGTAGACCAACCGACCCCGACACGTGTCTCCAAAATGAGTCCCCAACTCGTGACTTAGGCCGTCGAGATGACAACTCGGGCCGGCGCCGCCGGTCTGACTCAGAGCAAACCCAAATTTTCTTTAACTCTGGCGACTCTTGGACTCCCCTCATAACTCCAGTATTATTTGTTTTTTCTGCACATTTATAGAGCACAATAAAACACACATTTAATCCATTTTAATACAAATTTTTAATACACCCTTTCACTACCCTAAACCCTAATTTTCCCCTATAAATACCACCCTCAAATCACCCCTCCTCACTCATAAATCCCTGCCAAAACTCTCAAGAAATTCCAAGATCCTTTTATGTGCAAGTGGAGTTAGCAAAAGGGCGAAGCTCCGACGAACTTCCGACGGCAATCCGAGGAGTTTCCGACGACAAAACGATGCACCGGCAACTCCCACCTCTTTCTCTTTCTCTCTTCTAACCAATCATCAAGTAAGTCCCTACTTCTCCTTCTTCTCTCTATTCTAAAAACATTCAAAACTAAAACCCGACGGAAGCGGAGTTAATCCGACTTCCGATTCGGTTTTTCCTTAAAATGTTCTATTTTTCTTAAACACAATAATGCCAAACTCTTATGCCATGACCATTAAATATTAACAAAGGCAATAGAACAAGTTTGACATCAAAATAATAATCGTAGCAAGTTTTAATCCACTTTTACATTAAAATACTTTTATGTTTCATTTCGACATACTTGAACTTTTTAAACCGTATTATCTTAGAAAACTCATGAGGTAATGACCTACCTCCTCACAACACACATATCTAATATAGCACGATGGAAATTAAGTAGATTTAGGAAAATACGAATTTACACATAACTACCTTCAACTTATAAAACCTTTTTCTATAAGAAGTGTATTTAACAAATCTTTGCAATTACGTCTCTACAACCCATTTCTGGGAACCCGTTCGGTATGATGCAGATTATTGCACATCCTCAAGCCTAGTAGAGTGAAATGCAGATCTCCGTAAGGAGCATACGATCTCGAAAGATTTTTAATACAATTTATCTTTAGAAAATGTGATTTCTATTATAAATAAAACTTATATTTTTAATAAATAAATATATGTAATTAATATCAAAATATCTATTTTTAATATTTATAATATTCCACATTTCCAAAGAAAAACATCTTATTTACAAGAAAATACCATACAATTCCAATATTACAAATAAATACCATATATTATGAAATTAGGTTTTATTCACTAGAAAAGTCACATTGATAAAATATATATCAATGAAAACCCTAAAGATGATAATTAAATGCTTGAGGCGTATTTTGAAAATTATACAAATTTTTTTTTACATAAAACCCCCTCAAGTTATACTAAATTACAATAAGGACCTTAGTAAACATAGGTTTAAACGGGACCAGTCTCTTGAGCCTCAGGGAGCCGGAGATATGGGTGCTTGCCTATTTAAGGTAGACAACTTAACAAACAGTGTTATCAATACGGTAATTGTCTTTGAAAAAGACACAGATCCTGCCGTCCATGTGCAGCAGTTACCGATAGCACAAAAACATAGTTCAAGACTTCAATTTATTTTCTAATTGTCTGACTCAGACCGAGTCTCAATGTAATCAATCTGACTTGAATATGATTCAAGTATCAAACTACAATACAACGTGGATCTATGAATCCGGCTATTCAATCTATGCAGTCTATATTGAATGAACCGAACCATGGATATATTCCATTTACATGTTCATCCATTATATCCGTTCCATTACTGATATCATAGTTTCAGTAAGTCATCATTCTATATACAATATACAATTCAAACAATACAAACAAGACATCGCGGGATTTATAAGGGGTAGATTGGTACGGAAGGTGTTAGAAGTGGCACGAGACTGTAACCATAATACACCTAATCTGAAAATCCATTGCCGTTGTACTGTGGCTGAACGGTTCCTTGTGCTCCGTATATCTTAGTCTCCGGAATAGTGGGACTCCTCTCGTATACACTGGCATTCTTCTGTACCAAGCTACAAACAACAGCGTTATCACTAAATACAACATTATAACAATATACTCTCTATTCTGTCTATTCCATTCTTGTCTATTTACGGGACTTACCGAGCGATTTGTTCGCTGACGACATTCTCTTTCTTTTCTTTGGAATGTCATCGGGTGATTCGGACCTTCAGGAGATCGAACCCACCTCCGAAGACTTGGATCGGCTAGCCTTCGACCCGGAGCTCTAGTTACTTGTACATTTCATTTCAGTATTTTCTATTTCTGTTATGCCACTGTTTAGGCATTGCTTTTCATTTCATGTATTTACTTTTCAGATGTTTTGTAAAAAGAATGTTAATAAATAAAGTTGTTGTTCAATTATATCTATTGTCACTGTCTCTTGTGCATTTTATTTATATTGCTTAGATACGCTTAGCGTGTTTACTTCTGAGTAAATTCGTAGAGGCCTCATCGCGTCCTCTTCCCGTACACCGGGAAGCAGGGCATGACAGGTTTTGTTGGTGGCCCATGCAGGTCAAAGCTGTATGGAATCCTACCATGCAGTTCAGCTCTGCGTGGACAACCTAAGCAATATAACACAAGAATCGGCAACTGAAAACATTCATTATAATTCATACTTCTTGAATCTTATCATTTCATATACTTTGAATCTGTTCTAACCCAAAATTTTTCTTTTAAGGTTATGGATTCCCTAAACAATACTAGCACGAATATCAACAACACTCCCCCACCACTACCACTCACACCTGCCGTCGCTGCTCCGATCAACGAGCAGCCGGTTCTGCTTAAGGTAATCCGCAGCCTCCTTGAAGGAAAGCAGTAGCAGACTGCTATCTTGATGAACCGACCAGAGGCAGAAGAACCTGGGATGAAGCAATTCAGAGCTTTGCATCCCAAACAATTCTCGGGAAAAGAGAGCCCTCTGGAAGTGGAGGAATAGGCTCAAAGCATTGAAGATGATCTGGCAGTGGCACAAGTGTCAGAAATAGCTTGGGTTCGTGTTGCGAAGCTGCAGCTCACGGACAATGCACGGGTTTGGTAGAAGGCGGAAGAAAGCCGTCTTGATCAACCCATCGAATGGAAGACTTTCCGCGACATGTTCGACGCAAAGTATTTCCCAGAGACTGCCAGGTTCGACATAGAACAGCAGTTCATCCAGTTACAACAGGATTCGATGTGGACCAAATCAGTGGATGAATACGATACTGAGTTCACCATGCTCAGTCGGTAAGATATGTCTCAATAATTCGATTTTTCAATATATCACATACTATACAGCTAACACAATACATTAACAGATTTGCAGCACACTTGATACCGACGGATGAGATCAGAACCCGTCGATTTCAATAAGGGTTAGATCCGGAGATTCAGGCTGCATTAGCCACAGGAGATTTTCCGACCCATGAATCGGCTCTGAAAGCTGCCCGCTGTTATGAAGCAGTGGTAAAGATGAGGGGCAGATCTCAATCTGCTAGAGTTAAGCACCCTGCCAACCAGATGGCAAGAGGAGCCTCTTCAAGGCCACCATTTGTGTCAAGGAGACCGGGAGTACCGAACAAGAGGCCCGGGCCAGCCTTTTGTACCTACTGCAGGAGAGATGGACATTTGGAGAAAGACTGCCGGCAAGCCAACCATCTTTGCTTAGTTTGCAGCTCAGCTACTCATGATATTGGGTCTTGTCCTTGAAGACACAACCCAATTGCTGCACCCAGGCCAGCAATCACTTACCAGTAGAGACCAGCCCTTCAGGCACCTGCTCCAAGACTCGCTCTCCCTGCTCCATCGTCTAGAGAACCACCGACTGCACCTCCTCCCCTTCAGTTCCATCAAGCTCAAAGGAACCCACCTCAAGGACCAAGGAACGGATAGAGAAATGCTCCTCCAGCAAGGAGGAATGTGCTGCGGCGACAGGCTTTCATAATGACCGTGGAAGAAGCTGAGGCCACTGGCCAAGTCATCACTGCTAACCTTTTCTTCTCAAGTTTTTCTTTCCGTCTTAACACCTACCTACATATTTTTCCTATACCTAAAACAAATCCCACATATACCTTAGGTACAATCTTAGTAGCCTCACTTCCTGCACTAGCACTCTTCGATACTAGAGCATTTCATTGCTTTATTTCGCAACGGTTTGTCCGAACTCATGTGATTCCAGTCACACCGCCTGTATCCAGCTGGAATGTCAGTTCAGGGAACGGAGTTCTAAAGGCAACAATGGGATACAGCCAGTAGTCGTCTACAGCAGAGAATTCTATGCTGATTTCAAGGTGCTGGACATACCGAACTTCGATGTGGTTCTAGGTATGGATTGGCTCGGAACATTTTATGCCACCATTGACTGTCGTCAAAGGAGGATAGTATTTGAGATTCCAGAGCATTCGGTTTTCTATTTCAAAAGTGGAGACCGTACCCTGGAGCCAAGTACTTACAAGGCGAAACCAAGAAGGCAGTGATTGCAGCAATTCAAGCGGAGGAAGGATCAAAGCCAGAAGTGGTTCGAGAGTTCAACGATGTGTTTCCTGACAATATATCAGGTTTGCCTCCCGATCGAGCTCTTGAATTCAGCATTGATTTAGTACCAGGAGCACAACCAGTAATCAAAGCACCGTATCGACTAAGTCCAGAAGGTTTAAAGGATGTCCGAACTCAGTTAGACGAATTATTGGCGAAATGATGGATTCGTCCCAGCACTTCAAGTTGGGGATCTCCTGTACTACTTGTGAAGAAGAAGGAAGGTTCATACACAATGTGCATCGATTATAGAGCCTTGAACGAAGTAACGATAAAGAACAAGTATCCGCTACCGCGTATCGACGATCTGTTCGATCAGCTAAGTGGATATTGTGTTTTCTCCAAATTAGATCTTCGTTCAGGTTATCATCAGGTGAAGGTCAAGGAAGCTGATATTCATAAAACAGCATTCAGAACTCGCTATGGTCATTACGAATTTCTTGTGATGCCATTTGGAGTGACCAACGCACCAGCAATATTCATGAACCTAATGAATCAAGTTTTCCGGGAGTACCTAGACAGGTTCGTTGTCATCTTCATCGACGACATCCTGGTGTATTCTAAGAGTCGGAAAGAACATGCCGAGCACCTACGAATTGTCCTGGAAACTCTACGACAACATCAACTCTATGCCAAGTATAGCAAATATGAATTCTGGTTAAATCAAGTTGGTTTCCTCGGACATATGGGTATCAGGCGAAGGAATCTCTGTAAATCCAGCAAAAGTTTCAGCAGTAAGCGAATGGCCGACACCAAAGTCAGTGAAGGACATTCGAAGTTTCTTGGGTCTAGCTGGATATGACAGAAGGTTCATTGAAGGCTTTTCAAAGATAGCAACACCCCTGACCAAGCTCACACGTAAAGATGAAGACTTTGTGTGGTCAGAAGCATGCGAGCAAGCTTTCGTAGAACTCAAGTCAAGGTTGTCATCAGCGCCTATTCTCGTTATACCGTACCAATCTGGAGGTTTCGAAGTGCATTGCGATGCATCCGATAAGGGATTAGGATGTGTTCTACATCAGCACGGTAAGCTTGTGGCTTATGCTTCAAGACAGCTGAAAATTCATGAGCTCAATTAGCTGACGCATGATTTGGAGTTGGCGGCCGTTATGTTTG
Organism: Agapanthus africanus; assembly: GCA_030015575.1. Classification (NCBI taxonomy): domain Eukaryota; kingdom Viridiplantae; phylum Streptophyta; class Magnoliopsida; order Asparagales; family Amaryllidaceae; genus Agapanthus; species Agapanthus africanus. Next base: position 428,737,580 of record CM057347.1, on the reverse strand, counting down.
CTCTTAAGATTTGGCGCCATTACCTTCTTGGTGAACGAGTGAACAAATACACATATCACAAGAGCCTGAAATATGTGTTTACTCAGAAAGAGTTGAATATGCGGCAGAGACGATGGTTAGAACTCATGGCGGACTTTGACATCAACCTGCAATATCACCTGGGAAAGGTGAATGTAGTACCTGATTCCCTCAGTCGCCAACCATTATCGATGAATCTCACCGCCCATTGGAAGCTTCAACAGGATTTGTGTCAGATGGAGATTGAAGTAGTCATGCCAGGTAACACTTCAAGCTTGATGAATTTACAAGTCCAATCAACAATTGTCAATCAGATCAAAGCAGCTCAAACAAGTGATGTTAAGTTGCAAAAGATCAGAGAACAAGAGGAGAATGGACTCAGAACAGACATCATCATTCATGAAGACGGATCTTTAAGATATGGCAGAAGACTGTGTGTACCAAAAGGTTCTTTTCGGGAAGAGTTAATGAAAGAATCTCACAGCTCTCCCTACTCAGTACATCCTGGAGGTACAAAGATGTACAAGGATCTGCATCAAAATTACTGGTGGCATGGAATGAAGCGTGAAGTAGCCAGAAGCGTCGCTAAATGCTTGGTGTGTCAGCAAGTAAAGGTTTAACATCACAGGACTGCTAAATTACTTCAACCGTTACCTATCCCAGAATGGAAGTGGCAACACATCACAATGGATTTTGTGACTGTACTCCCTCGCAGCACAAAGGGTAACGATGTGGTATGGGTCATTGTGGATCGACTCACAAAGTCGGCTCACTTCATCCCATTCCGAGTTGGCCAATCTACTGAGACACTAGCAAAGAAATACATGGAGGTAAGAATCTAAATAAGATTTAAACTCTTCAAAATGTACTATCTCTAGTACCCATGAACTCATACAGGAAATCGTAAGACTTCATGGAGTACCGGTCTGCATTGTCTCCGATCGTGACACCAGGTTTCGATCACAATTTTGGTAAAGTCTGCAAGCGAGGTTGGGAACAAGTCTGAACTTCAGCACAGCTTATCATCCACAAATAGATGATCAGTCTGAGAGAACTATTTAGATTTTGGAAGATATGCTCAGAGCGTGTATGCTAGACTTCGGAGGATCGTGGGAAGATCACCTATATCTTGTGGAGTTTTCATACAACAACAGCTACCAAGTAAGTATAGGAATGGCACATTTTGCAGCACTTTATGGAAGGAAGTGTCGATCGCTATTAAGTTGGGACGACATCGGTGATAGGGAACTTCTTAGACCTGAGATGATAGTAGCAACTGTTGATGTGGTGCATACTATCAAGGAAAGAATGTGCATAGCCCAAGATCGACAGAAGCACTGGGCTGATGCGAAGCGACGCCATTTGGAGTTCCAGCCGGGAGATCACGTATTTCTGAAGATATCTCCAAACCGCGGAGTGATTCAATTTGGAAGATGGGGAAAACTAAGTCTGAGATATATAGGACCGTTCGACATACTCGAACGAGTCGGTAAAGTGGCTTATCGCTTAGCACTTCCATCCTCATTGGAAGGAGTACACAATGTGTTCCACATATCCCAACTCAGAAGGTATGTGAGTGACCCCAGCCATATTCTCGATCATTCTGAGCTCACTGTACCGCCCGACTTATCTTGTGAGCAGCAATCTATTGAGATCCTGGACAGGAAAGTGAAGTCACTTCGGAATAAGGAAATCAACTTGGTTCGAGTGATGTGGAGAAAAGACATTCCAGGAGAATCGACATGGGAAAGGGAAGACGGTATGCGTTCAAGATACCCTCATCTATTTGTAAACTAGTCCTTAAAATAAATTGTAAATTTCGAAAACGAAATTTTTATAAGGAGGGTAGACTGTAACAACTCCAATTTTAGTGTATATAAAATTCATTTACATTTAATGTACACTTGGGGTATTTACATTTCCTGTGAGTACTATAAGTATTTGATTCAATTTTGAACAGTAAGAAAGAGCTTGTAGCTCACTGGTATGACCTTGCACTGCTGAACCAAAGCACCAGAGTTCAAATCCCATCAGCCACAATATTTTTATTTAAAATTCTTTTAATCTTTTAGAAGCCCAAGAGTCTACATGAGCACAACACGTAAACTGAAGAGTCACACAAAAAACAAACGAGTGCACTGCAGTAGACCAACCGACACCGACATGTGTCCCCAAAACGAGCCCCCAACTCACGACTCGGGCCGGCAAGATGACGACTCGGGCCGGCGCCGCCGGTCTGACTCGGAGCAAACCTAAATTTTCTTTAACTCTGGCGAATTTTGGACTCCTCCCATAACTCCAGTATTATTTGTTTTTCCTGCACATTTACAGAGCACAATAAAACACACATTTAATCCATTTTAATACAAATTTTTAATACACCATTTCACTACCCTAAACCCTAATTTTTCCCTATAAATACCACCCTCAAATCACCCCTCCTCACACATAAATCCCTGCAAAACTCTCAAGAAAATTCCAAGATCTTTTTGTATGCAAGTGGAGTTAGCAAAAGGGCGAAGCTCCGACGAACTTCCGATGGCAATCCGAGGAATTTCCGATGACGAAATGATGCACCGGCAACTCCCACCTCTTTTTGTTTCTCTCCTCTAGCCAATCATCCAGTAAGTTCCTATTTCTCCTTCTTTTCTCTATTCTAAAAACATTCAAAACTAAAACCCGACGGAAGCTGAGTTAATCCGACTTCTGATTCGGTTTTTCCTTAAAAAGTTCTATTTTTCTTAAACACAATAATACCAAACTCTTATGGCATGACCATTAAATATTAACAAAGGAAATAGAACAAGTTTGATATCAAAATAATAATCGTAGCAAGTTTTATTCCACTTTTATATTAAAATACCTTTATATTTCATTTCGACATACTTGAACTTTTTAAACCGTATTACCTTAGAAAACTCACGAGGTAATGACCTACCTCCTCACAACACACATATCTAACATAGCATGATAGAAATTGGGAACATAGATTTGGGAAAATACGACTTTACACATAACTACCTTCAACTTATAAAACCTTTTCCATAAGAAGTGTATTTAACAAATCTTTGCAATTACGCCTCTACAACCCATTTTGGAGAACCCGTTCGGTATGATGCGGATTATCGCACATCCTCGAGCCTAGTAGAGTGAGATGCAGACCTCCGCAAAGAGCATACGATCACAAAAGATTTTTAATACAATTTATCTTTAGAAAATGAGATTTCTATTATAAATAAAACTTATATTTTTAATATATATATATATATGTAATTAATAAAAATATGTATTTTTAATATTTATAATATTCCACATTTCCAAAATTCAAGAAAAACATCTCATTTATAAGAAAATACTATACAATTCCAATATTACAAATAAATACCATATATTATGAAATTAGGTTTTATTCACTAGAAATGTCACATTGATAAAATATACATCAATGAAAACCCTAAAAACGATAATTAAATGCTTGAGGTGTATTTTGAAAATTATACAAATTTTTTTTACATAAAAACCCCTCAAGTTATACTAAATTACAATAAGAACCTTAGTAAACATAGGTTTAAGCGGGACCAGTCTCTTAAGCCTCAGGGAGCCGGAGATATGGATGCTTGCCTATTTAAGGTAGACAACTTAACAAACGGTGTTATCAACACAGTAATTGTCTTTGAAAAAGACACAAATCCTGCCGTCCATGTGCAGCAGTTACCGATAGCACCAAAATATAGTTCAGGACTTCAATTTATTTTCTAATTGTCTGACTCATACTGAGTCTCAATATAATCAATCTGACTTGAATATGATTCAAGTATCAAACTACAATACATCATCGATCTATGAATCCGGCTATTCAATCTATGCAATCTATATTGACTGAACTGAACCATGGATATATTCCATTTATATGTTCATCCATTATATCCGTTCCATTACTGATATCATGGTTTCGGTAAGTCATCCTTCTATATACAATATACAATTCAAGCAATACAAACAAGACATCGCGGGGTTTATAAGGGGTAGATTGGTACGGAAGGTGTTAGAAGTGGCACGAGACTGTAACCATAATACACCTAACCTGAATATCCATCGTCGTTGTACTGTGGCTGAACGGTTCCTTGTGCTCCGTATACCTAGGTCTCCGGAATAGTGGGACTCCTCTCATATACACTAGCATTCTTCTGTACCAAGCTACAAACAACAACGTTAACACTAAATACAATATTATAACAATATACTCTCTATTCTGTCTATTCCATTCTTGTCCATTTCCGGAATTACCGAGCGATTTGTTCGCTGACGACATTCTCTTTCTTTTCTTTGGAATGTCGTCAGGTGATTCGGACCTTTAGGAGATCGAGCCCACCTCCGAAGACTTGGATCAGCTAGCCTTCGACCCAGAGCTCTAGTTACTTGTACATTTCATTTCAGTATTTTATATTTCTGTTATGCCACTGTTTAGGCATAACGAAGATGAGGAAATTTCAGAACTGTCGCCGGCGCTAAAAGAGCTGGAAGATGGAATCCATACTACGGCGGATGAACTGAAGAAGATCAACTTGGGGACGGAAGATGATCCGAGACCAACATTCATCAGTGAGCTGCTATATGAAGAACAAGTAGCCATTCTAAAAGACGTGCTTATGGAATATAGAGACTGCTTCGCTTGGAACTACTCCGAGATGCCAAGTCTTGATCCAGATATAGCAGTACACAAGCTAGCTATAACCCCAGGGATAAAGCCAGTTAAACAAGCACTTAGAAGGATGAGGCTCGAACTCGAGATGAGTATCAATGTCGAAGTCAAGATTCTCATCGACTCTGGTTTCATCCATGAAATACAATTCCCGGATTGGATAGCCAATATCGTCCCCGTAATGAAGAAGAATAGGACAGTTCGGATTTGTGTGGACTTTCGGGAACTCAACAATGCGTGCCTGAAAGATGATTTCCCAATACCAGTGACAGAACTTTTGATCGACAACACCTCCACTCACGAGGTCTTCTCGTTTATGGACGGATCTTCAGGATACAATCAAATAAAGATGGATCCTTATGACCAGAAGCATACAGCCTTCCGCACACCTTAGGGCATATTCTACTACAAGGTGATGACATTCGTCTTAAAGAATGCTAGGGCGATAAATCAAAGAGCAATGACGAAGATCTTTGATGACATTATTCATAAGATCATCGAATGCTATCGACGATCTAGTGGTCAAAAGCAAGTCTCATGAAGAGCACTGAGAGTATCTCGGGATTGTCTTCAAGTGCCTTCGGAAATGCAAGCTGAAGATGAACCACTGAAATGTACATTTGGAGTCTCGTCAGGAAAATTCATAGGCTTTATAATTTGCCACCGAGGGATCGATATTCACCCTTCCAAAATCAAGACAATTACAGAAATGCCCCCTCTATGAACTCTCAAGCAACTACGATCACTCTAGGGGAAGCGTGCTCATATTCGGCAGTTTATCGCCAATCTCTTCGGTAAATTCCGTCCGCTCAGCCATCTGATAATGAAAGGAACTCCCTTCATATGAGACCAGAAATGTCAGAAAGCATTAGAGAAAATCAAACAGTACTTGCAGAATCCTCCAGTATTGGCTGCTCCGGTTAAAGGAAAGCACATTATCCTATATACAACCGCACTTGATGGTTCTCTAGGTGCATTATGGGCACAGGAGAATGACCAAGGAAAAGAAAGGGCTTTGTACTACTTAAGTCGAGTCCTGCTTGGAGCAGAAAGTAACTACTCCCCCATCGAGAAGTACTGTCCGTCACTGATCTTCGCAATCACGAAGCTCAGGAACTACGCTTTGGTGCATGAAGTTCACCATATATCGAAGGTGCATCCTCTCAAGTATTTGATGACAAAAGCTATACTGATAGGGAAGCTTGCCAAATGGGCCTTTCTGCTGATGGAGTTTTCGATAACTTATCACCTACTCAAAGCGGTAAAAAGATAGGTAATTGTCAATTTCCTAAATGAGCATCCTATCTCAGCCAACTCTCTATTAAATTAGGAACTACCAGATGAACATGCGTTCAACGCAGTCGAGAAGAAAGAAGAAAAGCCTCGATGGGAGCTCTACTTCGATGGAACCTCCTCAATAGAAGTACGAAAGAAGAATTTTCCAATAATCAAGGCCAGGATATGCCTCATTTTCGTTACTCCTCAAGGTGGAATAACTCGCTACGCTATATCGTTGACGGAATCTAGGACTAACAATGAAGTGGAATATGAAGCTCTCATAGCTGGTCTCGAAATCGCGATCGATATTGGAATCAAGGATCTCCACATATACGGGGATTCTCAATTAATCGTCATCCAAGTCAATGGCGACTACAAGATATGCAAGCCGGAGCTTATAAGGTATGGCGAAAGGGTATAACAACTACTAATGCGGATTCCATCCTATACATTGGAGAACGTACCGCGAGCGAAAAAAAATAAAGCGGACGCATTAGCCAAATTGGCCAAAGAACTGGTAGATGAAACTCTTGACGATGTAAGGATTATCGTCCAAGGCCAGAAGATCCTAGCACTGGCAGAAATACCTTCGGAATCTCCAGCCGAAGAATCTGAAGGAAATGCCCTCTAAGTGGAAGAAGAAGAAGAAAAGGAAGCCTGACGAGAAGTCTTCATAGAATACTTCAAATCCCGGAAAGTGCCTGAAATTGCATCACAGAGACATCAGCTCATGAAACGAGCTCTGTTATTTTCCCTAATCGATGGAGCCTTATATAAGAGATCCTTCGACCATATATGACTAAGATGCTTAGGACCGAAGGAAGCTAAAAAGGTCGTCTAAGAAATTCATGACGGGCTTTGTGGATCCCATCAACCCGGTCCGAAGATAATGTTGAAGATCAAGAGAATGGGATACTACTAGCCCACGATGATTCAAGACTGCTTCGAATATGCAAACCGATGCCACTCGTATTAAAGACATGAGGATTTCATCCATCAATATCCTAACCCACTACATCCCACCGTAGCTAACTGGCCTTTTGAGATATGGAAAATAGATATAGTTGGCCATATTGAACCAGTGTCATCTAAGGGTCATCGGTTCATCTTGATGACAACCGACTACTTCTCTAAATGGGCAGAAGCGGTATCGTTAAGGGAAGTGAAAATGGAGAATATTCTCCACTTCTTTAAGACTCATGTCATATATCGGTTCGGAGTCCTACGGCGGATAGTCTTAGATAACGGACCCGCATATAGAAGCCACAAGATAAGCTGCTTCACACAACAGCACAAGATAGACTGAAGATACTCTTCCATGTATAATTCTCGAGCTAACGGTCTAGCTGAAACTTTAAAAAAATGCTAACCAAGCTCATAAAGAAGAGGGTGTCTAAGAATAAGAAGGATTGGCACGAAAGGCCACATGAAACTCTTTGGGCCTACCGAACGACGTTCAAGACAGCCATAAAGATGACGCCTTATGCATTGGTGTTTGGAGCTAAAGCAGTGCTCCCGTTGGAGATCGAGCTCCCCTCACTGCGAATGGCGATTCAATATGAGCTTACAGATGAAGAAAATACCAATCTCCGGCTCGAAGAACTTGATGCTCTTGATGAAACACATCTCGTAGCACAGCAAAACTTGGAAGCCCATCGAGCAAGGATGACCCAGGCATATAAAAAACTAATCAGACTGAGAACATTCCGCCAAGGCGAGCGAACTCGTACCGGTTGTCAAAAGACCGATGATCTCTAACAACACAAAATGCGGAAAGTTCGAGCCAAATTATGAAGGCCCGCACATCGTAGAAAAGGTCTACCAAGGCGGGACTTACCCGCTGATGGACATGCATGGAGAAAGACCCTTTCGGCCAATAAACAGTCGTTTCCTCAAGAAATATATACTTGAAGAGTTCTGACTTGAGTCAATGATAGATGACGGCGCCTATATCCGCACCCTATCTTCCTAAGTCAAGACTCTAAAAGTCCCACCGAGAAAATATATTCCCTAAATTCCCCCTTGGACCACTACATCCCTAAACTAGAAAAATGCCCTGCGGCCTGTCACCAAATTGACCACCGCATACAATCCACGGGCATAAATGATCACTACCCGTAGAAAAGGTTTGCAACTCAAGTCCCACCGGGAAACAATGTTCTCAGATATATGTTGGCTACGGTCAGTCTCCAAATTGGCTACCGTATCAATCCACGAGCACAAACTATTCATGTCACCTTAAAGTCCCACCAGCGAGGGATGCCAGGACATCTGCAGCGAAGTTACATCCGAGATTCCCACCGGCTGTATAACGTTAAAAAAAGGTACGTCCACAAGCAAAATGGGCACGGATGAAAACCTGAAAGGGCTCTGTGAGTAAAAACTGCAGGACTACTCGCGAGCTTGTGAAAACCCGAAAGGATGCAAACATGTGAAAAGAAAGAAAAAATGCACTTGCGAGAACCTCTCAATTTGCAAGGAGAAAACGCCTGCGTGAGATCCTTACGACTTACAAAGGAGAAACACAGTTAGGAATCCTTACGATCTCTAAGGAGAAGATGCTCTTATGAGATCCTCTCGACTCGTAAGGAGAAAATACTTCTACAAGACCCTCACGGCTCATATAATCTAAAAGACTTAGGTTGCAGGGATCTGAACCTGTTTCTAAAGCCATCATATCCCCAAAACTGCCCTACAATTAGTTCAATACCAACTCTTGTATACAATCCACGAGCGCAAACAAATATGTTTCAAAAAAATGTCCCACCAAAGGTGAGCGATACTCCCATGATGATGAAAAACACTTGCGAGATCCTCTCAACTTCTAAGGAAAAGACACTCTTGTAAGATCTTTACAACTTGCATGAGAAAATCCCACTTAGGAGCCCTCATGACTCCTAAGAAGAAAATACACCTATGAAATCTTTTCGATTCACAGGAAAAAAATAAATTTGTGAGAACCTCACAGCCCATAAGGATTGAAAAGCCTTAGATTACAGGGATCTAAACTTATTTTCTAAGCCATCTTTGTCCAAACAGACAATGGAAAATGTTGAGATACTCCTGACATTACGTTTCAGTGTTAGCGATATTGATGATGAACGACACCCAAAATTCCAAGTCTCACGCTATCGACCTCTAAGTCGTTAAACTGGGAAATATAAAAAGGGAAATAACCGAAATGATTGGACAACTCGCAATAAAAATCAGCGAGTAAAAGAAACAGAAATAGCCGAAATGATTGGGCAATCGCGACTTTCGCGATAAGAAAAGCTGAAATGATAGAGTATCACGGAAAATTAAAAAAGAAGAAAAAGAACAAAAGAAAAAAATTCTACCCTACAGGTAGATCGATACTGGCTCCTGCAGACAATCCATTGGCACAAACAAATGAAGAAGAGTAACATGTTTTACCAAGTTTTGCTAGAAGAAGAATTAGTCTCGATGGAGTACATATGATGTCTAAAGACCATTGAATGTCATCTCACTTCATAAAAGTGCAGTTATGACTTCCCAGAGACTGATAGGAGTCTGACCTCAAGGTGAAACGCTATGGTGACGCCTAACGCTGAATTTTCTTATGACAATATAGATACTCCGGCCTAGAAAGATTACTTGAGACGTTGTTTCTCACCTCAGAAGGGATTGAAGATATGGTAAGTGCATGGCAACTCGAACCATGATCTGAGGGACGCAAACCGAGAAGAAGTCAGCTAAAGCAACGTTGTGATGGACTATACCCAGTACTACAAACCTAACGTACTTCTGTACTGATGGGAGTTATGTATGTGTTCTCCGCCGAAAGACCGAGAAGACTGCCGTCTTACCTGAGTTTGGGAGCAGATGCTATTTGGTTTTATCCGTCCACCTCTCCGAAAATGCCAAGTTGATTTATGGCACCGTGTATCGGAGGCTTGAACGGATGCGACCGATGTAGCAGACTTCGTCAGATTCCCCCTCGTTTGAGGAGTTAATTACGCTACCGCATCGCGGTAACCACTTTCTCCTTCTCCAGATGATCACTTCGTATCGTGTATGTTTGTTTTATTTTTTGGTTGCCCGTGAATTGTATACGGAGACTAATTTATGTTGTCGCCCGTAGGGCGTGGATTAGTCCAAATCTGAATTTTCTTATATTTAGGTTTGGGTTTGGGTTTAAGGATCATTAATCTCATTTAAGACTAAGATCAACTTAAACGTTTGTTAAGGATATGTTAGTCTAATTTTAGACTAAGATCAACTTAACAGTTTGTTAAGGATACGTTAGTCTAGTTTTAGACTAAGATCTACTTAACAGGATCATTTAGATCCTACAAAACAGCATTTGGGCTCTATTGTTTTAGTTTAGGGACTTTGCGGTCCAGTTTAAAGACGTCATAGTCTGTAAAGTTTAAAGACATCATAGTTTATGAGTTTAAGGACCTCACAGTCCATGGTAGTTTAGAGACATCATAGTCTGTAAAGTTTAAGGACATCGTAGTCCATGGGTTTAAGGACCCTACAGTCCGTGGAATGTCTGGTTATCGGGACCCGTCACCTCTCTGAAGACGTTGAAGGATTATAACGACATATACCAGAGGTATGAAGAGATGTACCCTTGAACCAATATTGGTTGGGAAACTTTAGGAATCACTTTGAATACCATATGAGATGATCGGTTTTGGAAGTCAATAGTATAATTGGTGTTCAGTTTCGAGGGATCTTGCCTATAGAAAACTTAGCTAATTTAGGCTAAGATTGGCTCGAATATAGTGTTAAACACTAGAGTACATTCTGCGCTCACGTGCTCCCACGTGAGGCACTTAAAGTAGTGTTAAATACAAAAACTGAAGCGCTCACGTGGGATCACGTGAGGCGCCTGAAGATTGGGCCGTGCTTCTTTTATTTTACTCCCAGAATATATAAATGTTAAACACTTGATTTTTATGGCCATCACGTGTGGGCACATGATGGGTACCCATGCATTGGATATTAAAAGTATTTGTTAATGGTCACGTGGGGACACGTGAGGTCGCCCATGCGTTGGATATTAATCCTTCAGTTTTACCCCATATTTAAAATGGTGTTTGTCAGGGGTCACATGGAGACACGTGAGGTATTCTTTAGGTGGGCATTGCCCTTGGGTAGAATTCTCTTTTGTTTGATAATTGCTAGGGGTCACATGGGAACACGTGAGGCGCCCAAAATCTGTTCTGCCTTGGCTTTACTCCTTTCTTATTTTGAGAAGTTTGTTCAAGGGTCACGTGGGAGCACATGACCCAATTTCATTCATTCTCTTTTGATCATTGAGGAGGGGAGTAACGTGGACACACGTGATCAGGTTGGGTACTGATCTCTTTTACGTGCATGGAGAGTTAGATCTCTTGTTTAAGAATTAAATTCTTTTATAGGGTTAAACCTTAATTTTATTTAGAGGAATTAAATTCCTATATGTTTGAACGAATTAAATTCTTTAACCCAATTCTCTCTCTAAGTTTTGGATCTGCATGGCGGAATCACCCCGATGAGAATTAAATTCTCAACTTATGGGAAGATCTGCTTCTGCAGATCTTCAACCAGAGGAAGAACTAAGTTCTTTTTTAGAAGAGCTAAACTCTTAGTTTGAGAATTAAATTCTCATTTTTTTTGTGGGAGCTTATAGAATGATCTCCTTCTTTCTCTTACCTAGAGTTTTCTTTCTCTGAAGAGATCTTCTTTTCTCTCTGGAGAATTAAATTCTCTTTTCTTTTTTTCTCTCTGTTGTTGTTGTTGTTGTTGTTGTTGTTTTGTGTTCTTGGCTCCAATTTATAGGAGAAAGAAAAGAATCAGTTTGTTTAGTCAATCTTTCATTGAAAGATTTTGATTGATTTTGTAACCAACATTATCTTTTAGATCATTCGGTGAATTTTATTCACCATTGGATTTTTAATCCAAAAGATATTTTATTGGTTGTTCCTGACAATTTTTAAGAAAATATTTCTTTGTATAGAATTTTTCTATAAATTGGTGATTTTTAATCACCATTGGATTTTTAATCCAACGGTGCTCCTTTTTACAGTGTGCAATCTTTTTGTTTGGAAGGATCTAGGTAAATGTTTTTCCAATTAGGGTCTTTGATTCCTTTTAATTAGAATTTAATTCTATTAGTTCAGATGGTTTACGAGTTTATCACGTGTTGGCACGTGACCTCACTTGATAAAGCATCTAATTAGAATTTAATTCTATTGGTTTAGAGGGCTCAGGAACCTATCACGTGTTGGCACGTGACCTCACTGATTATGCATTTAATTTAGAATTTAATTCTATTGTTCAGAGGGCTCAGGAACCCATCACGTGTTGGCACGTGACCCCACTGATTAAGCTTTTAATTTAGAATTTAATTCTATTGTTTCAGAGGATTTAAGAGCTTGTCACGTGTTGGCACGTGACCCCACTGATTAAGCATTTTCAATTATTTATTTTATTCAGTGCCTATAGGCTTTGCCTGTAAAAGGTCACGTGTCTGCACGTGAGGCCCGGCCACATATGGGCACGTGAAGCCTCATTTGAGGTTTTCCTTGCTGCTTTATTTGTATTTTATTTAGTTCCCATGAGGGAACAAATGCCCCCACAGCGTTGTTCTCACGTGTTTGCATGTGAGTGCAACGCTGTCACCTTTGTGGCCGTTGGATTTGCCTAGGGAACAGGGAAGATGAATCGTTTCCTATCACGTCCTATAAAAGCAGTGGTCTCATCAGCAACCCCTCCATTCCTTCATCTTCTTCCTTTTTCAATTTCTTGCCTTGAAAATTTAATTCTCTTTCTCAAAGCTCAGTTCTATGTTTAACGAAACAAAATTTAGATTTTAACTCTGTCAAAAAGAATCTTTTTTCAGGTAAGGATCTTGAACATCCGAGGAACTTTTCATCTTCTTTTATAAAATTCCCTTTGGATTTTAAATCCACACCAAGAGTTTTTCCCCTTTAATAAGAACGCATCTTTCCAAGCTTTAAGAATGCACGATCTTTAGGTAGTAAACCCCCAATGTTAGGCGTTTTTCTGATCTCACGGGATTGATGATGGTACTTGTTTTCTTCTGGAATTTAATTCCATTCCAAAGAGCTTAGCTCTGAAAATTTTCTTGGAATTTAATTCCCCTAGAGAACTTAGTTCTAACAAGAAGACCTCTTGGGATTTCTATCCTCAGTTGTTCTTGACAACAAAATTTTTAGGAGAGATTTTGCTTGATTTGCACAGAGTTCATGATGGGCTTTTCCTTGGGGGAATGTGCAGAGATGTTTGAAATCCACTTATTCATTTATTGAGATTCTTCTTTTTGTTCTCATAATGATTACCTTGCCTTATCATTAGTGAGCCGCCATATTGATTTTGTGGAGCCCATGTGTTTTGCAACCAATGGTCCCATGAAATAAGCTGCTTGCCGTTTTCTTCCACTGTATTTTATATATATATATGTGTGTGTGTGTGTGTGTGTGTGTGTGTGTGTTTCATTAACAGTTTTCCCTTCCTTTATTTCAGGAACAATGGCTTTTCTTCCATACTTCCCTTTTACACACTCGGAGGCTGCTTTTCCTCAATCGCCGTCTGACGAAGAAGCGATGGCAATGATTAAGGCTCATGACCCGGATTGCACCAACCTGCTTTTGTGGGGAACTTGGTACAGGTATATCATTCAGGGCCACCGCAGCTTTCTTTGCGAGGTGCCAACAGAGCCTCTCTACCCATTCTTGCCGATGGAGCGTCCGCAGACTACCTTTGCCGTGGAGGTGCTGCATTGGACTCCTACGGGCCGGCTTGAGCCGTCGACGACTGGGATACCAAACCACCCTTTGCCAGCCATAGACATCTTGGGACGTCGTATTTGCCAAGGTGAAGCCCAGCCCTGGGGACAAGTCTATAAGATAGGGCTTACCCCTCGCCATCCAACGGGCTATCTTCTCTGGGCTCGTTATATCTTGTCTGCCCATCGTGCGCGACTGCAAAAGGTCGGGTTTTATCAGGCGGTGTACGCGTCTCTCTTTCACTATCAGTCTCCCCATGTCTGGTGGGTTAAAGCTTTCCTAAATCAATGAAATTTTCCCACCAACACTTTCTTATTAAGGGATCGTGAAGTTTCGATTTCCTTGGAAGAGTTTCGCGAGATCTCCGATTTGCCGATCAGGGGAGCGCCCTATGAAGAATTGCTGTCTCCTGATGAGTATGCATACACAACTGTGCCTGCTACGCTTGACGTCTTGTCGACCGAAAATACCGTCCGTCACAAGTATCCAAGTCTAATCAAGACTCTGGGTATTTTCGAGAAACTGTTCGCATGGTCAGAGGAATAGGGTGTCACTTTTAAGAGTGATATCGCCTGCTTTCTTCATGGAGACGTCCTATCAAAGGAGGCTCTGAAATTCGCAATATTAATGACCCTTTCGGGTTTGGGCTAAATAAGCTACCGGCCAAAGAAGAAGATTTGCCACAGTTTTACATCCCAATCTTGCCGGACGTACCTTTTGAGTCAATTGCGGCCCCCGGTATGGATGAAGAAACCTTCTTCGTCGGTTTTATCAGCCTTTGGCTTAGTTGGTTTTTCATTCCAACGCATCGTCACTTTATGAGAGCCTCGGTCATTTATCCTGCTCATCGCATTACCGAAGGGACACGACTAGCCATGGGCATTGCAGGGTTATCGCACTTGTACCATGGGCTGAGCACTGCGGCCAATACTTCGACCCCGGGTGTGGATGTGGTGAGTTTCTTTCTTCATTATTTTATGTCGTGGATTGAAATGCACGTGTTAGGGGAATTTGCTGCGCACCAGAGACCGAGTTTTTATGATGCTTATACCTTCCCGCGGCTCATGAGGTTAGTGGACGCTTCTGCTTCAGATCCGACTCACCTAGGTGCTCTTCGTGTGTTGTTTAATCCTTATGCCAACGAAGGTGGGATCGTGTTCAATGATCAAGTCCTCACTGCTCCTTCATGACCTATTCAGCAGCTGTTTGATTTATCGAAAGAGGGAGCACCCTCCTTGAAGCCTAGGGAAGCCATGCACTTGTATTCGATCAGACCGGGTTATTTAGTGTTCCGTCGAAACAATGCGGCTCTTTTTATGCCGTATAATCCACACCGCTTTGCCCGGCAATTGGGTTATAACCAGGGTGTTCCCTTCGAAGCATTCATAGTGGAGCCCAGCTTGTCTTTGGAAGTTGTTCGTGACGCCACTCATCACTTCATGCGGTTGAACACCGGCTCTCGCTTCACGATCCCTGAAGCCGACTACATTCCAAGGTGTGTGGGAGCTTTTACGGGTTGGTATCGCCACCGAGTCGGTCCCATCATTGCTGAGGAGAGGAGGATACTTTTTGGATATAGAGCTCCCGCCCCGATCCAGGCTATGGGGGTCCCGCCATGACCGCGGACAATTGTTCGCCCTCCCTTGAGGGGTACTTATGCCTTGCTTATTCCTGAGGCGGAGGATGCGGGCCTGACTCCAACCACAGTTGGTATACCGATGCGAACTAAAGCTCAGGCAAGGGCTTCTGATGAGGTGTCGGTAACAGTTCCATCAGTTGCGACGTCATCGATGGCAGTGTCATCTTCGGTAGCACCGCCACAAGAGGATACTGGAGGTGAGGTTGGGCAACGTCATACCAAAGCGCCGAAGGGAAGAAAGCGATCATCTTCCAGCGCCAATTCCGGATCGAAGCGGAGGAAGAAGACAGTCACCGGTCTGCATGACTTTTTAACGGAATCCGAGCCTATCTTTCAAGACGAACCAATATCTATGCAAAAGCCGGATGATGGCCTTCTTTTTCTAGGTTCATCTGCCGAGGAAGCCGTACAATTGGCTGAGGCTATAAGGCGTTCCTAGGATGAGACCGAGAACGTGCGCGTTTCGAAAAGTTCCTATCCTGCCGTAATATTCTACGAAGATCCTCCATCTATTCGACGAGTATTTATAGGTCCTCTAGAGCAGAGGGCGAGATAGCCCTCAAAAAGCCTATCTCAGCCGCTTCTGAAGATGACTTGTCGTTGTGGACCGGCGGCCATGAATCTACCCTAGAACCCCGGCGAACATACCTTCTTAGGAAGGAACTTCGGCTTGAAAAAGCTATACTCGAGGCATCTTGGCATATCGGTATGCACATTTTCTGTATTTTTCCTTTGGCAAGTAATTTGTTTTGCTTTCTATGTCTTCTTATCTTCGTAAAACTTTGCAGGGACTTCGGCCATGGCAGAGAATCTGATCTCGAGTAGCGTCTTGACCGTAGACTCTGTAAATATCCCCAATGAGACACCAATAGGTGTGGAGGGGGTCGCTACAGTTGCTATTCCAGCTGCAGAGCTTCGATTGGCGGCTCATGTTCCCCTTGTTCCCGTTCACCCAGAAGAGGTGTCCCTTCCGGCCGTGGATTTAATGGACCTTTCTGGTGATGGCCTGGAGATGGTGGAACAGGTAATTGAGATTGCCGTCCCTGAAGTGGTGGCCGCTGCTCCTCAACTGATAGCCGTCACATCAGCAAATGTCTCTGATGATGTGCCTAAGGGTATGGAGGAGGCTGCCGAACCAGTTAGTTGTATGTATGCCCTAGAGGCCAGTATTGTACAGATGATGTATATTATATTGGATGCTTGGACATATATAGAGATGACTTTCTTGCTCGATATGATAGTATGCTATCTGGTTACTCTTTATATTAACATGTACACTAGTCTCTTTAAACTGTCTTATAGTTACATGTTGGTAAAGCCCTTAGGATGTGTACTTGACTACCTGGACTATGATGTAGATCATACTAGTGGGGACATGGTAGTCCATAAGTACATCCTTCAAGGTCCCTAGTCGTGGGTGTATCGAGACGGGGCATCGATATACCAGTGTAGACTAGCGTATACGCTTCTCGACCCATGAGATGGGCGATGGATGATCCCATATCCATTGGTGTTTGACATCAGAGATGGTATACGGGTGCTCAGTGGAGACTGGGTACACTGGACGGACTCGCCGAGAACTCCCAGATGGTATTATACCTCACGTCAGATGGCAGTTCTCAGGTGACACTTGTACAGGTTAGTCTGTAGACCCGAGATCGTCATAGAGTCTTGTGTGATTCCCACTTTGCTTTGATCTCCACCTTACCACGTCCATGAGGGCGTGCAAAACGGTGGTCTTTGGGTACAGTCCCGAGTCACATGGAGGCAATGAGCGATAGGAGGGGTTTCGTCTCTCCCGGTATTGGGGGTTGATGTTGCGCAGTGCTCGATTGGCCGTAACAGGGAAGTCCCTGGCCAGGGCTGATCAGAGATTTGCTGGTAAATGTTACCAGTAGTTTCTCGACCCGTTATGAGCCTCACATCGGCACGACTTATCGGTTATTGGGGTCTGACGTTTACCACCCCTAGACTTGATATGCGACATATCAGACGAACAGACCGGACTGTACGGTAAGTGTTACTGGTTGGATTCACAGGAGTGTGAGCGGGCTAGCTCGTCGATCTTCTGATCGCTCAATACCCGGATGGCCGTTACGTTTAGCAGACCGCTTGCGGCTTGTGGGTGCTTGATATGATCATCATCTGCTACCGGCGTATTGACGAGTCTTTAGAGTCCTACACAGAGGTTTCCTGGCTCAAGCGAAATGAAATAGGAGCGCATATGAGATATGTGCAGGACCGAGAATAATGCGTGTATGTGATACCGCATTTCATTCTCGCGATATATGTTTCGATTGGTTATATTCGATATGACCTAGTTATCGAATCATTGATTCGATAAATCGATACATAGGATACTAGTCGGTTATATGCGATATGACCGGATCGTTAAGTCAAGTGTTGATTTAATAATTTAATGTATAATTATATATTTTATATATTACTTTGCATTAGCTAGTATTGGTTCACTTTATATGGATTTTATCACTTGATGTGCAAGAAGTATATGTGATATACTTTTGTGCACATATTTGTATCATGTTTGATGATCCTTGATCATTTAGTTAAGTGTATAGAATTAAACCATGGTTAATTTGATAATTAGGGTTTTGCATATTCATTTATTTATTTATTTGTTTATTTATTTATTTGGAAAAGATAAAGATAAGAATGGTGGCTTTCTTTGTTTCTAGTTGAAGCTTCATGAAGCTTTGACTTCTTAACCATTCTTGTCTTCATGCTTAACCCTAACCCATCCAAGTAACCATGGTCTATTCTCTACACTCAACTATGGTTAGCTTATGATAAGTATTGAATTATTTTCATTTTAATTCAACACTTATCATATTATTTCTTCTTCTTCATCTTCATCTTCAAGAAAGAAAGCTTGATGCCATCAATGGCAACTTGAGCAAAAGTGAGTGAAATCCAATTCTAAAGTGAACCCACCTCCTATTTCTTCACCCTCTACCTCTTGCCAAGTTGTTTTGGGTGTTTTCTTCACAAGTTTCACAACTTGATGAAGTCGGAGCTTGAACTTGTGAAACCTCGACGTAGATCATCTTCGGCACGAAGCCGACGACCTAGTCCGCCCAATTCTCCGATGAAGCCGACGTTTGAGTTCGGGATTCGAGATGGACAGCGAGAGGACGCGTACGTGGAGCTAAGGAAGTGGAGAACCGGATCTACAAAGGTTGTAGCCTCTCTCCTTTAGTTAAGTTGTTAACTAGTTCCGTTTATCGCCTAAACATCTAGTCTACGATCCGTATTAGGGTTTCTCGGCACCCATAAAATTTTAAATTGGCATGGTTGATGCCTTGTGAGACCTCTATAGTGTGCCTGGGAACCCTACAGTGGTATCAGAGCCTAGCTAGAGCCTTAGGCGAAGTCTAGTCGACGTTTGAAACCCGAACGAACCGAAACCCTAACTCACAAAATGCTCTCTGTCCAATTTTTAAAAATCAGGATTTTTCAATATTAAAAATATGCAGAAAAATCTGCAGGTGATTTTTAGAGTTACTGTGAATTTCGTGTGCCTGACTCAATCAAACCGCCGCGGTTCCGCGGCACGAGCATGGCTCGTGCGGCGGTTCCGCGGTCGTACGGCCTCCTTATTCAATATATTTTATGCAGTAACTCCTAATTGATAGTGCTGGTTTTCCTGGGAATTTTTAAAATCTATTCAAGAGTTGCATTTTCTGGGGTTGTTTTGGAGCTTCGATAGTTCGATCGGATTATCAAATTTCGTCTATTTGTTTTTCGGATATTTTAAGAATATGTTAAAAAGTTCGACCGGATGAAAATACCCAACTTTTCCCCTGCCGGAAAATATCCAAGTGTCGGATTTTTGTGTGATTTAAGGACGTTCTAAGTAGTGCAAGTAATGCGATGGTCCCTCTAGAAGACAACAAACCTTAACTCGATTATGTGACCGTCTTGAACTGCCCTTTGAACCTTCGGGTTTGGGGCAGTACGGCGTGCCACATGTGAGGCGTTGGCTTGACCCTTCTACGGCTGGACCGTTGGTACTGAGGCATGAAGCGAATGTCATTGAACCTATTTCATGTGTTGAACGGTTTCGGGAAAACTTGGGTGTTCGATTGTTCGATCGGAAAGTTTATCATTTTCTATTTATCCGGAATTGGATACAATAATTGGAATTCACAAACAGTTATGAGATAACTGAATGAATGTTATAAATCTAGCGGTTTAGTCTCACGTGATATTGAAAAGAGTTTTCGATAATAGGACTAAAATGCAGGGTTTATAACTGTTAGGCATGTGATGTCTAAGTATTTCATTTGATTAGGCATGTGATGTCTAAAGAGGTTGCGGATTCCAACTGTTGTAGTTTTACACTTTCTTTTCTGTGACCGTAAGTGTAATATGTGATATCGCCGGTTTCGTTGCTATATGTCAACGACAATTAGGATACGCATGTTTACTTACGTTGATGGCATGTGATGTTATGTGTTGCTGGATATGTTATATTGGATCGTCGTGTTTGAATAGCCGGGGTTTTTTATGTGAGATGAGTGTTTTTCATTTTCATTCATGTAAAAACTTGTATATAATATTCTTTTATTTGGGGCACTTCCAGGTTGCGGAAGCTGTCACCTTTTGTGTATTATTTACTTTTCTGCACTAGGATAGACCCAAGGAGGGGAGCACAAGTAACCGGGTTCTGGGGTCCAGTGGGAGACCAACTCGAGGAGTCGAGTCCGGGTCTCCTAACCCTAGAATTGGCAGGGTTGCTTGCCGCTCTCGTAGGGGTCTAGGGGTGTGGGATTGGCTATTCATCACGACCGTGGAATCCGTGTTTTATACTGGCTCGTATTGAAAACACGGACGTCCTAGTATATCCAATGTTTCATATGTTTCTTCTGCTGCGATATCTGTGATGTGATCATGTGATGTTCTGTGATAGATACAGTATATAGTATATATGATATATTATATAGACGTTACTTATGTTTTGCACCCGCACTAGCCTTGCCCTGCTCTGTCGTTAGTTACCTAACCTAACGGTGCACGAGGGGACATCGAGACGAATGCGGATGGCATAAGTGTACGTCGTATTTATCTGTGATGTTTAGGTATTTAAATGATGGGACTTCATTAATGTGATTAATGAAAGAAAAGAAACCTAAGATGTTGTAGAATCAAATTTTAAACAAAACAGGTAGCTACAGTTCTTGCTTTGCATAGCGGTATATATGATATACCCTGCACCTTATTCGATGAGGAAAGGACCGAGATCCCTTCACCGGGAGTGACTCCTTTAGCAATAACTGGCAGATGCTACACACTCGGTTTGCTTTTGATTGTTTTTTGAGTTTTGCTTTGCACAGTGATATATATGATATATCCCGCACCTCATTCGACGAGGAAAGGGCCGACGTCCCTTCACCGGGAGTGACCCCTTTAGCAAAACTAGAAAAACCTCAAAATCACTCCATTTTCAAAACTTCATTTGATTCTACAACGATATCAAGTTCATTACGCTCATGGTTTTCAGAAAAACCTGCGTGGCCCTCCGTCATTTCAGATAAGTAGTAGTTAGTATTCGTGCTACGTTTGTTGGCCTGCGTCAAGGCGTAGTGTGCGGTAGCTAACTAGTATTTATCTGCTTATGCATATGATGCAGATTGGATTAGGGTAGTCGTACGACTTTGTTGGCCTGCGTCAAGGGTCGTGCGGGTGGGTTTAATTCAATCAGGAAATGACGGGTTGAACTTGACTAGCGCGCTGTGATTTGTTGGCCTGCGTCAAGGTCATAGGACGCTAGGGGCAAAATATTATCGGGAATTTCAAGTGTTGAAATTTGCAATGAGATTGCATACCTTCTATGAGATAGTTGGATCCCGATACCCGCTGCGAGTAAGAGTTACTCCTGGGAGAGTTTTACACATTACAATTAGCCGATCAAGTAGGTGTCTAGAAAGGTGTTAACGAGGTTACGCCTCTGGGAAAACAAGGTTTACATTAATTAGGTTCGTGCGAAAGCACGGGGGACCTCCCTCAAAGTACCGACACTGGCCTGGCTGAAAGATTGGCGAACTTGTAGTGTGTAATTAATCCCGGCTAATCTTTCCTTTTAGGGTTTGAAGGAAGATTTGATAAAAAGCAGTGGGAGCCATCCTGATTAGATAAGATAAAAACCAATCTGATCTTGCACGAGCTTACGCTAAAGTGTTTTCTTCTCTCTCTCTCCAGGTAGCGACCATTTCATGCCCTAATAAAGATAATAATATGGATGTGTTGACCGAACCCGCATGTTATACTGTGCTGGGGAACGTTGGTTCCGTTCTTTCCTATAAGGGTTATAGGACTGAACAGGATATAGGGGAATACCAGGATTCCCATGCCACCCAATTGAAGAAAGTACATGTTGATGCATTTTCTTCGGGTGTGTTCGTTACAGAGAACTGTTTCTCCATTTGCCCTACGTCCTGGGTATTAGTTACCGGGTCAGGATCCCATATATGTAATCAGTTACATGGGCTTAGAAAAGGTAGAGAACTTGGAGAAGGTGATAAAGACATTAGAGTTGGAAATGGTGCAATTGTTGCAGCTAAGACTGTCGGGGAATATCACCTTGTGTTACCAACTGGTAATACATTGGTTCTGAACGAATGCTATTACATGCCGAACCTGATATGCAACATTATATCAGTTTCTTTATTAAGTAAAGAGGGATATAATTTTGTATTACAGGACAATGTTATGAACATTTTCCGTAACCAAAAGTTGGTTGGATCAGGCACGTTGTGCAATGGCATTTATGTTCTAAATCAATCAACAGTTCTGAGCATAACTAACACACACAAGAGGAAAAGTTCTGAAATGAACGAATCCTTCTTGTGGCATTGTAGACTGGGTCACATCAATGCTACACGACTGGCTAAGTTGCATAAGGATGGATATTTGAATCCGTTTGAATTTTCATCCTATGACACTTGCCAGTCATGTCTCAAAGGCAAGATGACCAAAGCTCCGTTTACGGGACACGGAGAAAGAGTTACCGAACTCTTGGGACTGATACATAGTGATGTATGCGTTCCCATGTCTACACATGCCAGGGATGGTTCTTCGTACTTCATTACATTCACTGACGATCTCTCTAGATTCGGATATGTGTTCCTGATGAAACACAAATCAGAAGCTTTTGAGAAATTTAGAGAATATAAACAAGAAGTCGAGAACCAAACCGGAAAAAGTATTAAAATCCTTCGATCTGATCGAGGAGGAGAATACTTAAGCAATGAATTCCTGGACTTCCTAAAAGAGAATGGGATTCTCTCTCAGCTGACTCCTCCATATACACCACAGTACAACGGTGTATCGGAACGGAAGAACCGCACCCTATTGGATATGGTGCGCTCTATGATGAGCACAGCTGAGTTACCTATTTCCTTCTGGGGATATGCACTGGAAACAGCTGCAGATCTATTGAATATGGTTCCCACCAAAACCGTGCCAACCACTCCATATGAGATATGGAAAGGAAAGAGACCATGTCTTAATTATGTTAAGATATGGGGTTGTCCGGCATATGTAAAAATGCAAAATCCGGACAAACTCGCGGCAAGGTCCATTCTGTGTAAGTTTATTGGATATCCCAAACATTCGCGCGGGTATATCTTCTACCACACCGAGGAACAAAAGGTGTTTGTTTCTCGACATGCCACCTTTTTAGAAAAGGAATTTCTTGAAAAAGAAATTAGTGGCAAGGAGGTAGAACTGGAAGAGGTTCCAGCAATACAGACTACAACAGAAGATTTGGTTGAACCAGAGGATTCAGTAGTTCCCAATGAACCTCAGCCTCTCCGCCGATCTAGTAGGGTTCCTCGCCCACCTGAGAGATACTACGGTTTTCTCATGGATGGTGGGAGCGAGGATTGCATCATGGAGGATGATGACCCAACTAGCTTCGAGCAGGCCATCACGAGTAGGGACTCAGTGAAATGGCTGGATGCTATGCGGTCCGAGATGGAATCCATGTACACCAACAAAGTATGGACTTTGGAAGTTGCTCCTGAAGGGGTAAAACCCATCGGGAGCAAGTGGATCTTCAAGAAGAAACTTGGTGTAGATGGGAAAGTGGAGACTTTCAAAACTAGACTTGTAGCAAAGGGTTTTCGTCAAAGACCAGGTGTGGACTATGACGAGACCTTTTCTCCAGTGGCTATGCTTAAATCCATCCGGATCATGCTTGCCATCGCTGCATATCATGATTACGAAATCTGGCAAATGGATGTTAAGACCGCCTTTCTAAATGGTGATTTAGAAGAGTGCGTGTACATGACTCAGCCAGAGGGCTTCGTAGACAGTGGGAGCAGCGGCAAGGTGTGCAAGCTGCTTAAATCCATTTATGGATTAAAGCAAGCATCGCGGAGTTGGAACATCTGCTTTGATGTCGTTATCAAAGAGTTTGATTTCGTCAAAAACCCAGATGAACCTTGTATTTACAAGAAGGTGGCAGGGAGTAAGGTTGTCTTCCTCGTACTGTACGTGGACGACATACTCTTGATAGGAAATGATATTCCTATGCTGCAATCGGTCAAGCTCTTCTTATCACAAAGATTCTCAATGAAAGATCTTGGTGATGCCTCCTGCATATTGGGAATCAGGATCTATAGAGATAGATCCAAACGGATATTGGGATTGTCCCAATCCAGGTACATTGACACCATACTAAAGAGGTTTAGTATGGAAGAATCCAAGTATGGGAACTTGCCCACGATCTCTGGAGTCACTCTCTCCAAAGAGAAGTCTCCCAAGACTGATTTAGAGAGAGCTCGCATGCAAGGGATACCCTATGCTTCGGCAGTAGACTCTATCATGTACGCGATGTTATGTACCAGACCCGATGTAGCATACTTACTAAGTGTAGTGAGAAGGTATCAAGCTGATCCTAGAGAGAGTCACTGGACAGCTGTGAAGAGCATTCTCAAGTACTTACGAAAGACTAAAGAGATGCTCTTGGTGTATGGTAACGGAGAACTCCAAGTGGAGTCCTTTACCGATTCGAGCTTCCAGAGTGATAAGGACGACTCTAAGTCGCAGTCGGGATTTGTCTTTACCCTGTACGGAGGGGCGGTTAGCTGGAAGAGTTCCAAGCAGGAAACCGTGGCAGACTCGACGATGGAGGCTGAATACATCGCTGCCAACGATGCTGCCAAAGAGGCTGTCTGGATCAAGAAGTTCATTACTGAACTTGGAGTGGTTCCATCCATTGAGCATCCAATACCTTTGTATTGCGATAACAATGGAGCGGTGGCTTTGGCCAAGGAACCCAGGTCCCATCAGCGATCCAGGCATAATTCTGAGGCGGTATCACCTGATCCGGGAGATAGTTGATCGCCGGGAGATCGAGGTCAGGAGGGTTGACACGAAGAACAACACGGCGGATCCACTCACGAAGGCCATTCCCCAGATACAGTTTGAGAGACTCTTCGGGATGCTCGGTATGCGATACTACAGCAGCTGGCCCTAGTGCAAGTGGGAGATTGTTAGTTGTATGTATGCCCTAGAGGCCAGTATTGTACAGATGATGTATATTATATTGGATGCTTGGATATATATAGAGATGACTTTCTTGCTCGATATGATAGTATGCTATCTGGTTACTCTTTATCTTAACATGTACACTAGTCTCTTTAAACTGTCTTATAGTTACATGTTGGTAAAGCCCTTAGGATGTGTATTTGACTACCTGGACTATGATGTAGATCATACTAGTGGGGACATGGTAGTCCATAAGTACATCCTTCAAGGTCCCTAGTCGTGGGTGTATCGAGACGGGGCATCGATATACCAGTGTAGACTAGCGTATACGCTTCTCGACCCATGAGATGGGCGATGGATGATCCCATATCTATTGGTGTTTGACATCAGAGATGGTATACGGGTGCTCAGTGAAGACTGGGTACACTGGACGGACTCACCGAGAACTCCCAGATGGTATTATACCTCACGTCAGATGGCAGTTCTCAGGTGACACTTGTACAGGTTAGTCTGTAGACCCGAGATCGTCATAGAGTCTTGGGTGATTCCCACTGTGCTTTGATCTCCACCTTACCACGTCTATGAGGGCGTGCAAAACGGTGGTCTTTGGGTACAGTCCCGAGTCACATGGAGGCAATGAGCGATAGGAGGGGTTTCGTCTCTCCCGGTATTGGGGGTTGATGTTGCGCAGTGCTCGATTGGCCGTAACAGGGAAGTCCCTGGCCAGGGCTGATCAGAGATTTGCTGGTAAGTGTTACCAGTAGTTTCTCGACCCGTTATGAGCCTCACATCGGCACGACTTATCGGTTATTGGGGTCTGACGTTTACCACCCCTAGACTTGATATGCGACATATCAGACGAACAGACCGGACTGTACGGTAAGTGTTACTGGTTGGATTCACAGGAGTATGAGCGGGCTAGCTCGTCGATCTTCTGATCGCTCAATACCCGGATGGCCGTTACGTTTAGCAGACCGCTTGCGGCTTGTGGGTGCTTGATATGATCATCATCTGCTACCGGCGTATTGACGAGTCTTTAGAGTCCTACACAGAGGTTTCCTGGCTCAAGCGAAACGAAATAGGAGCGCATATGAGATATGTGCAGGACCGAGAATAATGCGTGTATGTGATACCGCATTTCATTCTCGCGATATATGTTTCTATTGGTTATATTCGATATGACCTAGTTATCGAATCATTGATTCGATAAATCGATACATAGGATACTAGTCGGTTATATGCAATATGACCGGATCGTTAAGTCAAGTGTTGATTTAATAATTTAATGTATAATTATATATTTTATATATTACTTTGCATTAGCTAGTATTGGTTCACTTTATATGGATTTTCTCACTTGATGTTCAAGAAGTATATGTGATATACTTTTGTGCACATATTTGTATCATGTTTGATGATCCTTGATCATTTAGTTAAGTGTATAGAATTAAACCATGGTTAATTTGATAATTAGGGTTTTGCATATTCATTTATTTATTTATTTGTTTATTTATTTATTTGGAAAAGATAAAGATAAGAATGGTGGCTTTCTTTGTTTCTAGTTGAAGCTTCATGAAGCTTTGACTTCTTAACCATTCTTGTCTTCATGCTTAACCCTAACCCATCCAAGTAACCATGGTCTATTCTCTACACTCAACTATGGTTATCTTATGATAAGTATTGAATTATTTTCATTTTAATTCAACACTTTTCATATTCTTTCTTCTTCTTCATCTTCATCTTCAAGAAAGAAAGCTTGATGCCATCAATGGCAACTTGAGCAAAAGTGAGTGAAATCCAATTCTAAAGCGAACCCACCTCCTATTTCTTCACCCTCTACCTCTTGCCAAGTTGTTTTGGGTGTTTTCTTCACAAGTTTCACAACTTGATGAAGTCGGAGCTTGAACTTGTGAAACCTCGACGTAGATCATCTTCGGCACGAAGCCGACGACCTAGTCCGCCCAATTCTCCGATGAAGCCGACGTTTGAGTTCGGGATTCGAGATGGACAGTGAGAGGACGCGTACGTAGAGCTAAGGAAGTGGAGAACCGGATCTACAAAGGTTGTAGCCTCTCTCCTTTAGTTAAGTTGTTAACTAGTTCCGTTTATCGCCTAAACATCTAGTCTACGATCCGTATTAGGGTTTCTCGGCACCCATAAAATTTTAAATTGGCATGGTTGATGCCTTGTGAGACCTCTATAGTGTGCCTAGGAACCCTACAGAACCTGCTATCCCTCCTTTTCAAAGCGGGAGGAGTATCGAAGGTATTCTCTTTTGTTTTAATGATCTCTTCATTATCTGAACCCTTCCCTCTTTTCAGAATTACGTGGATTGGTGGCGTCTATCGCTGCTAGAAAATCTTTTCAGCGTTTGCTCGAGATGGCCGCTCCGCAGGCAATATCCCCGCAACGCATCGTCCTCTCTTCCGGGAAAGGTTAGTGTTATTTGCCCCTCCTCATGGCATTATTATTATTTTGTATAACGATGCTAATGTCTTATGTAGTTCTGGAAGCTGACGACGAAGTTGGGATCCTCGACGGGCCTGGAGATCTTTTAAACCCTTCTTGTATGAATGTGGGTAAGTAAAGTTTTGACTTTGTTCCATTTGCTCTTTGTTTGCAAATCTCGCTGACTGTTTATGATTCTTAATAGCTTTGCCCATTCTTACCCCGTTGGAGTCTCGCATCATTATGCCACCTGGCCCTTATGCCCTACGTGTATCTGAACGGATGGCGAAGCAAAGCCTTCACTCTTTGTCGGCTTTCATCGAAGATCTTCATGCTGGTAGCTCGATCACGGCCAAAGAATTTGCTGCTGAAGCCAACATTTCTCTTCCCTTTCTTGCTGCTTACCATGATGAGACATTAGTGCATGTCTGGGTCGAGTTTTGTCATCGGGTGGAGGCTTACTTACATAGTCTTGAGTGCACGCACCTTCCTTCAGAGGTCGTGGCTGCAAAGGCGAGCTTGCGGGGGCTGGTTGAACGGTGTGCTGCAAATATGCAGTCATGTGAGAAGAGGCTCAACCGAAAGTTTTCGGAGAGGGAGCTGGCTTCCAATGCGCTGGGGGAACTTCAAGCTGAACTCACGGCCAAGACCACTCGTGCGTATGAACTTTGGCGGATGCTTCAAGAAGCTATCAGCAAAGTGGTAGCTATTGATAAAACCGTCATTTTTACTCGCGAGATGGTTGAAGCTCACAAAGTTACCGAAAAGGAGCTTGAAAGTCGGGTCGCCTCGTACCAGGCTCAACAGTCTCAAGCGGAGGCCCGTCTCATAGTAATAACGAATCATGAAGCTGAGACCCAGCGGAAGAAAGATGAACTGACGAATCTACTAAATCGTACGCCAGCTTGAAAAATTGTATATGTTTCTTTTTATTCTCCTTTTGTACTTACTCCTGAATGAGAGTATTTTTTGATTCTTTTATAGATTGTACTTTGTATTCATTTTGATTCATGAATAAAAGACATATTTTGTTTCATGGTGATGTGTCCCTTTTAGCAAATGCTTTTTATAGATAATCTATTTTGATCTTCTTGCAGGACAGTGATGGCTTAGCAGTCAGGTTCAGATCTGCCTCCTAAGGCTTTCCAACTTTATGAGCCGTGAGGGTCTCATAAAGATTTTTCTCCCTACGAGTCGAGAGGATCTCGTTGGTGTATTTTCTCCTTAGGAATCGTAAGGATTCCTAAGTGTAATTTTCTCTTAAGAGTCGTAGGGATCTCCCAAGAGAATTTTTTTTCCTTATAAGTCGAGAGGACTCGTAAGTGATTGATGAGTTGACCTGCTCCCGAATCAAAGCATTGCTTTGACGGGGAGGTCGAAGGTTGACTTTGGCCATATGGGGTCAGTTGATGACGTATTTCCGCAACGGGGTCATTGGATGAAGTATTTCCGCGACGGGGTCATTGCCGACGTATTTCCGCGATGAGGTCATTGGCTGACGTATTTCCGCGACGGGGTCATTGGATGACGTATTTCCGTGACGGGGTCATTTGCTGATATATTTCCGAGACGGGGTCATGTGCTGAGTTTCCGCGACGGGGTCATGTGCTAACGTATTTCCGCGACGGGGGTCATTGGATGACGTGTTTCCGTGACGGGGTCATTGGATGATGTGTTTCCGCGACAGGGTCATTTGCTAATGTATTTCCGCGGCGGGGTCATTTGCTGATGTGTTTCTGCGACGGGGTCATTTGCTGACGTATTTCCGCGACGGGGTCATTGGATGACGTGTTTCCGGGACGGGGTCATTGGATGACGTATTTCCAAGACGAGGTCATTTGATGACGTATTTCCGCGATGGGTCATTTGCTGACGTGTTTCCGCGACGGGGTCATTTGCTGACGTGTTTCCACGACGGGGTCATTTGCTAACGTATTTCCGAGACGGGGTCATTTGTTGACGTGTTTCTGCGACGGGGTCATTTGATGACGTATTTCCGCGACAGGGTCATTTGCTGACGTGTTTCCACGACGGGGTCATTAGCTGACATGTTTCCGAGACGGGGTCATTTGCTGACGTTGCGTCTGCTGTAACGAGACGAATATCGATGTGGTCTCTAGGTTGCCTATGAACCGTCGAGATTTGGAACTAGGGACTTTGCCGTGGCTTCGATTGGTGATGTCGCGTCTGAATCCTGCTGGAATGAGGAGGAACGCCATTGTTGGTCTTCTGGGATGCAGATGTTGCTGTTGAGATCTGACTTTCCCTTTTGACAGGATCTGGTGGGGGACATTTGGTTCCCTTTTCGTTCATGCCCATGGATTGTATACAGGGGTCAGTATGGACTTACCTGCAGGGCAAAAGTTTCATTCTTTCATTTTTTTATTTCTTTCCGCGATGCTTTATCATTTTAGCTTTTTATATCGCGAAAGTCGCAATTGCCCAATCATTTCGGCTATTTTTCGCGGTGCCCAATCATTTCGGCTATTTTTCTTTTTACTCGCTGTTTTTTATTGCGAGTTGCCCAATCATTTCGGCTATTTTTGTATGCATATATTTTACTTGTTGATTTTGTTGCAAGTTGCCCCATCATTTCGTCTATTTCATATGCATTTATGGCTCGCTGATTTTTTTATCGCGAGTATGGAACTTGGAATCTGGTGCCAATCTCAGCATCAGCGTCGCTACTACTGGAATATTTCCAGGAGCGAATCATCATTTGCCGTGAAAGGACTTGGGATTTGATACCGATTTAGGCATCAGCATCGCTACAACTGGGACATTGCCAGGAGCGAATCATCATTTGCCTATGTCGATGTCGAACAAAGGTGGCTTAGCAAACAGGGTTAGGATCCTGTCGACTAAGGCTTTTAACTTCATGAGCCGTAAGGGTCTCCTAAAGGTGTTTCTCCCTACGAGTCGTGAGGATCTCGTAAGTACGTTTTCTCCTTAAAAATCATGAGGATTCTTAAGTGTATGTTCTCTTATAAGTCGTAAGGATCTTACAAGAGTGTTTTCTCCTTATAAGTCGAGAGGACTTACAAGGGTCGTTCACCATGTGAGCATATCCCTAGTCGCTGGTGGGACTTTGTTAGGGAAATGTTTATTCGTGCCCGTGGATTGTATACAAGGGTCAATATTGAAACGCTTGTAAGCAATCTGGGGAAAGGTGATGGCTTAAGAACAGGTTCAGATCCATGTAGCTTAAGACTTTTGAATCTTATGAGCCGTGAGGGTTTCATAAGAGAGTTCTCCTTTCGAGTCGTGGGGAATTCGTAAGTGTAATTTCTCCTTAGGAATCGTGGGGATCCCTAAGTGTGTTGCTCCCTTGTGAGTCATAAGGATCTCACACAGGTATTTTCTCCTTACAGGGTCAAGAGGATCTTGCAAGTGTCTTTTAACGAGATTGCGCCCTTTCGGGTTTTCACAAACTCGCCGGTAGTCCTGCTGTTTTTACTCACGGAGCCCTTTTGGGTTTCATCCGTGCCCATCTTGCTTATGGACGTACCGTTTTTTTTTTGCGTCAGCCTTGTATTGCTGCGGTCCGTAGTAGTTTATAGACGTCTCGGTCAGGCGTAGTATTTCTTCAAGAAACGGCCGTTTATTGGCCTGAAGGGTCTTTTGCCATGCATATCCATGAGCAAGTAATCCCCACCCTGGTAGACTTTGTTTATGATGTACGGGCCTTCATAGTTCAGCTCAAATTTCCCCCGTTTGGCATGATTGGGGATCATAGGTCTTTTAACCACTAGCACGAGTTCTCCTTGGCGAAATATTCTCGGCCTAGTCAATCTCTCATATGAGCGCGTCATCTTTGCTTTGTAAGCTTCCAAGTTTTGCTGTGCCATAAGCCGGGTTTCGTCGAGGGCATCAATTTCCTCAAGCCAAAGATGAGAATTCTCTTCTTCCGTTAGCTCGTAATGAACTGCCACTCGTAAGGAGGGTAGCTCTATCTCCAAGGGGAGTACTGCTTCAGCGCCGAATACCAATGCATACGGCGTTGTGTTTGTAGCCATTTTGTACGTGGTTCGATACGCCCAGAGAGCTCCATGCAGTCTCTCATGCCAGTCCTTCCTATTTCGAGACACCGTCTTCTTTATGATCTTCGTCAAGGTCTTTTTGAAAGCCTCAGCTAGACCATTAGCTCGAGAATTATAGACCGAAGAGTATCTCCGGTCTATATTATGCTACTGTGCGAAGCAGCTGATTTTATGGCTTTTGTAGGCCGGCCCGTTATCGGAGATAATCCGTCGCGGAGTGCCGAACCGATAGATGACGTGTGTCTTGAAGAAATGGAGGATATTCTCCGTCTTCACTTCTCTTAGTGGTACTAATTCTGCCCACTTGGAGAAGTAATTAGTTGTCGCCAATATGAACCGATGTCCTCTAGATGATGCTGGTTCGATGGGCCCGATTATGTCAGTTCCCCACATTTCGAACGACCGGCTAGCCACCGTTGGATGTAGAGGATTTGAATGCTGGTAGATAAAATCCCCGTGAATCTGGCATGAGTGGCACTGCTTCGCGTATTCGAGGCAGTCTTGGATCATTGTGGGCCAATAGTAGCCCATCCTTTTGATCTTCAGTTTCATCTTCGGCCCAGCTTGGTGAGAACCGCAGAGTCCGTCGTGAGTTTCTTGGATGACTCTCCTTGCTTCTTCAGGTCCTAAGCATCTTATCCATAGAGATCAAATGATTTCTTATATAGAGTGTCATTGACGAAGGCGAAGGATAGAGCTCATTTCATGAGCTGATGTCTTAAGGACGCATCTTCAGGTGTTCGACGGGATTTGAAGTAGTCTATAAAGACTTCTCTCCAATCCTTAGCCTTTTCCTGGTATTTTATTTGTAGGGTTATTTGCTCGGTCGCTCCCTTTTCTTCAGACGACTCCGGGGATATTTCCATTGGTGCAAGAACCCGACGGCTTTGTACCACGATCTTTACGTCATCGAGGTTTTCGTCAGCCAGTTCTTTAGCGAGTTTGGCTAATGCATCCGCTTTGCTATTTTTCGCCCGCGGTATGCTTTCCAGGGAATAGGCAGGGATTTGAATCAGCAATTGTTGCACTCTCTCGCCGTGCTTCACCAACTCTGGTTTGCACGTTTGATAATCGCCGTTCACTTGGCTAACGACCAGCTGGGAGTCTCCGTATATAAGGAGGTTTTTGATCCCTATGTCGACAGCGATCTCAAGTCCTGCTATCAAAGCTTCATATTCGGCTTCATTGTTTGTCATCGGCTCTGTCAAGGAAAAGGCAAAGCGCATTATCCCTCCTTGTGGAGTCACAAAGATGAGGCCTACCCCTGATTTGATTATGGGGGAGCTGTGCTTTCTCTTCTTCATGGAAGATACCCCGTCGAAGAAGAGTTCCCATCGGGTGTCACTCTCTCCTTTCTTCCCATCGATCGTGTCAAACGCATGCTCGTCTGGAAATTCGCAATTTAGGGGTGAATCGGCAGGTATAGGATGCTCAGCGAGGAAGTCGGCGATGGCCTAGCCTTTCACTGCCTTAAGCGGTTGATATATTATCAAGAACTCCATCAAGAGTAGGGCCCATTTAGAGAGCCGTCCTGTTAGTATGGCTCTTCACATCAACTATTTGAGAGGACCCACCTTTGATATGAGATGGACCTCATGCGCCAACGCATAATGCCTGAGTTTTGTTATCGCGGAGATCAACGCCAGGCAGTGTTTTTCAATGGGGGAGTAATTGTTTTCTGCCCCCAGGAGAACTCGACTCAAGTAGTAGAGGACTCTTTCCATCCTTTGATCATTCTCTTATGCCCATAGCGCGCCTAAGGAACCTTCAAGGGCGGTTGTGTACAGGATGAGAGGTTTTCCCTTGACCGGAGCGGTCAGCACCGGAGGATTCTGCAGGTATTTCTTGATTTCGTCGAGTGCGCTCTGGCATTTACGATCCCAGACGAAAAGGGTCCCCATCTTCATTAGATGACTGTAGGGGCAACATTTGCTGGAGAGGTTGGCTATGAACCGTCGGATATATGCGAGCTTTCCTTGGTGAGACCGCAGTTGTTTCAGAGTCCTTGGCGGAGGCATTTACATAATCTCCTTGATCTTCAATGAGTCTATCTCGATGCCCCGGTGTCGTACGATGAATCCTAGGAATTTGCTTGAAGAGACTCCAAACGCGCATTTGAGAGGGTTCATCTTCAGATTGTATTTCCGAAGACGTTGGAACGCTATCTACAGATGCTCCCAATGCTCCTCGTGCGATTTGCTCTTTACCACAAGGTCGTCAATATAGCACTCAATGATTTCGTGTATGAGGTCATCGAAAATCTTCGTCATGGCCCTCTGATAGGTGGCGCCAGCATTCTTCAAGCCGAAAGGCATCACTTTGTAACAGAATATTCTCAGGGGAGTCCGGAAAGCGGTATGCTTCTGGTCTTCGAGATGCATCTTTATTTGATTGTACCCTGATGAGCCATCCATGAAGGAGAAAACTTCGTGAGTGGACGTGTTGTCTATCATCAACTCAGTAACGAGTATGGGGAAGTCATCCTTCGGACATGCTTTGTTGAGGTCCCGAAAGTCTACGCAGATGCGCACCGTCCTATTTTTCTTCATCACTGGGACGATATTGGCAATCCAGTCAGGGTACTGAACCTCTTGGATGAAGCCGGAGTCGATTAGCTTCTTGACCTCGGCGTTGATGCTCATTTCAAGTTCGAGCCGCATTCTTCTTGGCGCCTGTTTGACTGGCCTGACGTCCGGCGATATCGCCAATTTATGCACTGCTATTTCCGGATCTAGTCCTGACATTTCGGAATAGTTCCATGCAAAGCAGTCTTTATACTGCATAAGCACGTCTTTGAGTGTATCCACCAGTTCTTTAGACAGCAGCTCGCTGACGAACGTAGGCCGTGGGTCGTTTGCCGTCCCCAAGTCAATTTTTCTGAGGTCATCTGCCGTAGTATGTATCCCATCTTCCAGTTCTTTTGGTGCCGGAGGAAACTCTGAGATCACTTCGTCATCATCGTTTTCAAAGCACTAGGAGAGGTCATCCATATCCTCGGGCACTCCATCTTCCGACATCATTATCATATGACAGGTACGAGATCGCTTCCAAGACCGATGTTGGTCCGGCTCTACTCTCGCTGCATATGTGGATTTTGGTTCATGCTTCTGTGCAGGGTTACCCTCCAACTGCTGGAAAGCGAACCTACTTTGTTGGTACTGATCTTCGATCCAACTTTTGAAGATGTAACAATCTTCGATTGGATGACCCAATATTCGGTGATAAGGGCAGTAATTAGGATTGTTAACGTCGCTTGGTTGCGTTGGGGGTCTTGGCTCCGGCAGAGTGATGAGCCTGTTGCGCAGCGCCAGCTCGAATAACCTCTTCGTCTTATCCCGAGGGAACGAGTAAGGGTGTCTCATCTTTTCTCCAAGGGATCGCTGTCTATCACTTTGGCGATCAGCTGGTTTTGGACCACTGGGCTGCTGCTGAGCATTGGCGATGAAGGTCGCTTTCCTTTTCCCTTTTTCGTTTCGAGATTCCAACTTCGAAGAAGACGGTCTATGACCCATCTGATCCATTTGGGCAAGCTTGTTAATCAAGGCCTGGAAAGTAGTTGGCTTGAAGAACATCATGAACTGGGATATGGTCGCCTGCGGATCAAGAGTACCCACGAACATGCCTACTGCAGGCGCTTCGTCGATGCGCTGCTCACACTTTGACCATAGATTCCGCCACCGTATCGCGTACTGCACCCATGTTTCTCTTAGCTTAATTAATGCGGTGATCGGGGTGCGCTCGCTAACGCTTGCGAACCTTTGTGTAAATAGTAACTCCATTTCTGCAAATATCTTAACGGAGTCGTTCGGAAGCTCAGAGTACCATTCAAAAGCTGTCTCCGATAAGCTGCCAACAAACTGGCGAAACAGCAGTTTGTCGTCACCCCCGGTGTTGCTGCACAAAGCCCTGAATTGAGCGACATGTTGGTGTGGATTTCCCGTCCCCTTATATACGTGGAATTTAGGGATTGTATATCCCGGCGGGTACTTTATTTGGTCGTACCAACCCGGATAGGGTCGTCCAGTCTTAACAACTTGTCCGGGCGCTTCGCTCGCCTAATGAGCTCGTATCTGCCGAGCGATATAGTTGTCCAAGGTGGCTTTAGAAATGGTCTCCTCTTTGGCTACTGAACAAGCCGGAAGAGGGTTCGATATCTCTCCCCTATCGTCTTCAAGGATAATCGGCGGGTCTTCAGCTAAAGGATCCGGCTGTAACATCATCCCGACCATGTCCTGGAATAAAAGCGCCATTCGTTTTATGTTGGCAGCTTGTTCCGCTGCCTCTTTGTCCTTCTTCTCAAGGATTCTGCAGAAGAATTCAGCATCAGTTTCTTGTTCATAACGCTGCTCTGACGACGTCTCCGGGCTTTCTTTTGGCCCAGTGAGTGCGGCCATTTGTGTTAACATTTCCTAGAGCTTCTGTTGCTGCTCCTGGGCATTTGGTACGGATCTGGTGAGTGTTCGATGACCCTTAGAGATATGGCTATCCTCTTTCCCGGATGCCATATAAACAGTGTGCACCACCATGCCCTCAGACTTGGGGCGTTTCGATTCAGTGCTTTTGAGCTTCGTCGTGGATATAGGGACTTTCTCTGACCTCCTTTTGTGAACGATCGAAGTTGAGGAGACCGTTGCAGTGGGCACCCAAGTAGACGACACCTTCTGTGGTATAGTAGGGCGGTCCTTCTCTTTTCGATCTTTCATCTTTTTCGATCGGCGGGAGTAGTCTTGGTTGATCACCGAGTCTTGGACCTATCGCCAGACTTTGTAAATTTTGGAGGACAGCCGCTGAGGGGGATGCTCCGGCTTCGCCTTTGTGATCTTTTCAACAGGCGGAGGAGACTTTTTTAGCATGGAAGTTGGCGAATTCCTGCGCACCCTGTTAAGTAGTTCAAAGTTGTTCCCAGTTGGAACAGCAGCATCAACTTCCACCATTGGAGCTGGTGGAGTCAGTCCAGAAGGGGAATTGCCCTCAGCTTTCCTTACTCGGCGCCTGTGGCGACGTCGAGCATGTCGTGCGGATAGGACTGGCTCGGTTACGGGGGTATCTTCATCTTGCCCCCTGCTTTGAAGAGGTGCTGTTGTCATCGTTAGCCTGTCAAAAACCGACGTCCGCTGAGAGAGGATGGCCAACCTGTCAAAGGCAGAGTTTCGGACAGGGGTAGCAATTTTGATGACTTCGCCTGGAACGGGAGCTGAAATGGCCAGTCTTGCAAAGACTGACCCCTTAGCAGGAGAAGCCGCTTTGATGACTTCAGGAGCAGGAATGGCTATCCGCTTCGGGATGGCCGCCTCAGGTATCGCGGGCTTCTTCATGGGCTCACTTAAGCTTTGGCCCAGTCTGTTGAAGACTGATGCAGTAGACTTGGAATTGGACGACCCGTTGAGAGGGGTCGTGATAGTGGTAAGCCGATCAAAGACTAACTTCTTTGGAGCTTCCTGAGACGGCACTGGAGTGTTGAAGCTTATGGGTGGGAGCATGGTCCCAAAGAACAACCCAGTGGTGGCTTGCGTCACCTGTTCCACCGGCATCATTAAAAGGGAGGCCGCTTAAGGCCCGTAGGTCACTCCTCCGGCGAGGACGAAGTAAGAGTTGTTGCAGCTGCTGCAGTTTGTGCAATTGGAAGCCATTGATCTGCACGGGAGCAAGACACCAAATCTTAGTACCTCGAATCCAGGGGCAACCATATCAAACCGCGATTCGTTCGCGAACATGACACATGAAGTGTGGAGTGGAAAGTGGAAAAGGTCCCACCGGGCATGCCAGAATCTGTTCTCTGCCGAAATACCGGGAAGACTGATGTCTTGCCTGACTTTGGGGACAGATGCTATTTTGTTTTATCCGTCCACTTCTCCGAAGATGCCAAGTTGATTTATGGCACCGTGTATCGGAGGTTTGAATGGATGCGGCCGATGTAGCAGACTTCGTCAGATTCCCCCTCGTTTGAGGGGGTTTTGATTGTGGGGAAGCTCTTCCCTGCAGACGCAAACCCCTGCAGTTAATTACTCTACCGCATCGCGGTAATCACTTTCTCCTTCTCTAGATGGTCACTTCATGTCGTGTATGTTTGTTTTATTTTTTGGTTGCCCGTGGATTGTATACGGAGACTAATTTATGTTGTCGCCCGTAGGGCGTGGATTAGTCCAAATCCGTATTTTCTTAGATTTGGGTTTGGGTTTATGTTTAAGGATCGTTAATCTCATTTGAGACTAAGATCAACTTAAACGTTTGTTAAGGATACGTTAGTCTAATTTTAGACTAAGATCAACTTAACAGTTTGTTAAGGATATGTTAGTCTAGTTTTAGACTAAGATCTACTTAACAGGATCATTTAGATCCTACAAAAGAGTATTTGGGCTCTATTGTTTTAGTTTAGGGACTTTGCGGTCCAGTATAAAGACGTCATAATCTGTAAAGTTTAAAGACATCATAGTCTATGAGTTTAAGGACCTCACAGTTCATGGTAGTTTGAGACATCATAGTCTGTAAAATTTAAGGACATCGTAGTCCATGAGTTTAAGGACCCCACAGTTCGTGGAATGTCTGGTTATCGGGACCCGTCACCTCTTTGAAGATGTTGAAGGATTACAACGACATATATCAGAGGTATGAAGAAATGTACCCTTGAACCAATATTGGTTGGGAAACTCTGGGAATCACTTTGAATGCCATATGAGATGATCGGTTTTGGAAGTCAAGAGTATAATTGGTGTTCAGTCACGAGGGATCTTGCCTCTGGAAAACTTAGCTAATTTAGGCTAAGATTGGCTCGAATATAGTGTTAAACACTAAAGTACATTCGCCGCTCACGTGCTCCCACGTGAGGCACTTAAAGTAGTGTTAAACACTAAAACTGAAGCGCTCACATGCGATCACTTGAGGCACCTGAAGATTGGGCCGTGCTTCTTTTATTTTACTCACAGAATATATAAGTGTTAAACACTTGATTTTTATGGCCATCACGTGTGGGCACGTGATGGGTACCCATGCATTAGATATTAAAAGTATTTGTTAATGGTCACGTGGGGACACGTGAAGACGCCCATGCGTTAGATATTAGTCCTTCAGTTTTACCCCATATTTAAAATGGTGTTTGTCAGGGGTCAAGTGGAGACACGTGAGGCATTCTTTAGGTGGGCATTGCCCTTAGGTAGAATCCTCTTTTGTTTGATAATTTCTATGGGTCACGTGGGAACACGTAAGGCGCCCAAAATCTGTTCTGCCTTGGATTTACTCCCTTCTTATTTTGAGAAGTTTGTTCAAGGGTCACGTGGGAGCACGTGACCCAATTTCATTCGTTCTCTTTTGATCATTGAGGAGGGGAGTCACGTGGACACACGTGATCAGG
This sequence comes from Agapanthus africanus, assembly GCA_030015575.1. NCBI lineage: Eukaryota > Viridiplantae > Streptophyta > Magnoliopsida > Asparagales > Amaryllidaceae > Agapanthus > Agapanthus africanus. Next base: position 428,698,834 of record CM057347.1, on the reverse strand, counting down.
TTGGGTACTGATCTCTTTTACGTGCATGGAGAGTTAGATCTCTTGTTTAAGAATTAAATTCTTTTATAGGGTTAAACCCTAATTTTATTTAGAGGATTTAAATTCCTATATGTTTGAACGAATTAAATTCTTTAACCCAATTCTCCCTCTAAGTTTTGGATCTGCATGGCAGAATCTCCCCGATGAGAATTAAATTCTCAACTTATGGGGAGATCTGCTTCTGCAGATTTTCAACCAGAGGAAGAACTAAATTCTTTTTTAGAAGAGTTAAACTCTTGGTTTGAGAATTAAATTCTCGTTTGTTTTGTGGGAGCTTATAGAATGATCTCCTTCTTTCTCTTACCTAGAGTTTTCTTTCTCTGAAGAGATCTTCTTTTCTCTCTGGAGAATTAAATTCTCTTCTCTTATTTTCTCTCTGTTGTTTTTTTTTTTTTTGGTTCTTGGATCCTATTTATAGGAGAAAGAAAAGAATCAGTTTGTTTAGTCAATCTTTCATTGAAAGATTTTGATTGATTTTGTAACCAACATTATCTTTTAGATCATTCGGTGATTTTTATTCACCATTGGATTTTTAATCCAAAACATATTTTATTTGTTGTTCCTGGTAATTTTTAAGAAAATATTTTCTTGTATAGAATCTTTCTATAAATTGGTGATTTTTAATCACCATTGGATTTTTAATCCAACGGTGCTCCCTTTTATAGAGTGCAATCTTTTTGTTTGGAAAGATCTAGGGAAATGTTTTTCCAATTAGGGTCTTTGATTCCTTTTAATTAGAATTTAATTCTATTAGTTCAGATGGTTTAAGAGTTTATCGCGTGTTGGCACGTGACCCCACTTGATAAAGCATCTAATTAGAATTTAATTCTATTGGTTTAGAGGGCTCGGGAACCCATCACGTGTTGGCACGTGACCTCACTGATTAAGCATTTAATTTAGAATTTAATTCTATTGTTCACAGGGCTCAGGAACCCATCACGTGTTGGCATGTGACCCCACTGATTAAGCTTTTAATTTAGAATTTAATTCTATTGTTTCAGAGGGTTTAAGAGCTTGTCATGTGTTGGCACGTGACCCCACTGATTAAGCAATTCCAATTATTTATTTTATTCAGTGCCTATAGGCTTTGCCTGTAAAAGGTCACGTGTCTAAACGTGAGGCCCAGTCACGTGTGGGCACGTGATGCCTCATTTGAGGTTTTCCTTGCTGCTTTATTTATATTTTATTTAGTTCCCATGAGGGAACAGTATGTTTAACATTGGGAACAATTTATTCATCAAAGTAGGGTAAACTAACACTCCGGGATGAGTAAATAAACTAAGCTAATCCATTTCAGCATAAACAAAACAAAGAAGTATGTAGGGTGTTTTTCGTCACCCCATTGAGATGGAAATACGAGCGCTTGTTAGGCGCATTACAGATTCCCCCTGCGTAGGGTAGGCTAGGGTTTATTGATTATGGGGATCCGAATCTCCGGCAGCCGCGGACTAAGCTGCCGTTAATTACCTCTCGCCTTTGGAGCGAGGGAACCTCCGATTAACGGGTTAAACTGGTCATGCGAACTCAATGTGCAGTGTTGTGTTTTGAAGGGGTTTTGGATATATCGGGGGGCCCGCAGAGATTTTACGGGGGTCCCGCTACCCAGATAGCTGGCTAGGGGTCAAGATGGCTAGCAGCCCCTTGCAGGGTGCGTGGCAGCGTCCCGTTAGAAATTTTTTTCTAACGGGGGAGGTATTTTTAGTGTGGAGTGTGTGTAAAATGGGGGGAAAATGATGTCCAAAGGACGCGTGGGTGCCAGCACCTCGCGCGCCTAGCACGCAGGCGCTGGGCGTTGGCGCTAACACTTGGCCGCTAGACCTTTGGGCGCCCGGGAGCTAGCGCCTCACGTGCCCGGCATGTGGGCGCTTGGGCGCTAGCGCTTTGGACGCTAGCGCTTTGGACGCTCGGGCGCTAGCGCCTCACGTGCCCGGCACGTGGGCGCTTGGGTGCTAGTGCTTTGGGCGCTCGGGTGCAAGCGCTTTAGGCGCTCGGGCGCTAGCGCTTTGGGCGCTGCGTCTCACGTGCCCGGCACGTAGGCGCTCGAGCACTAGCGCTTTAGGCGCTCGGGGCGCTAGCGCCTCGCATGCCCAGCACGTGGGTGTAGGGTGTTTTCCGTCGCCCCATTGAGATGGGAATGCGCGCGCGCTTGTCAGGCACAGTACAGATTCCCCCTGCCTAGGGTAGGCAGGGGTTTATTGATTGTGGAGATCCGAATCTCCGGCAGCTGCGGACTAAGCAACCGTTAATTACCCCTCGTCTTTGGAGCGAGGGAACCTCCGATTAACGGGTTAAACTGGTCATGCGAACTCAATGTACAGTGTGCGTGTGTTGTGTTTTAAAAGGGATTTTGGATATATCGGGACCCCACAGAGTTTTTACGGGGGTCCCGCTACCTGGATAGCGGGCTGGGGGTCAAAGGGGCTAGCATCCTCCTTGCAGGGAGCGGGGCAGCTCCCCGTTAGAAAAATTTTTTCTAACGGGGGAGGTGTTTTTAGTGTGGGGTGTGTGTGTATCTATATATATATATATACATGTATACATATATATAAAAAGGGGAAAGCGCCCAAAGGACGCATGGGGCCAGCGCCTCACGTGCCTAGCACGTGAGCGCCGTGCGCTTAGGCGTCGTGCGCTTAGGCGCTAGCACACCACGTGTCCGGCACGTGGGCGCTGTGCGCTTGAGCGCTAGGCGCTCGAGCGCTAGCACACCACGTATCCGGCAAATGGGCACTGTGCACTCGAGCGTTAGGCGCTCGAGCGCTAGCGCACCACGTGCCCGGCACGTGGGCGCTGGGCGCTTGAGCGCTTGGTGCGCTAGGCGCTCGGGCGCTTAGGCGCCGGCGAGAAAAATGGGCTTTTAGCCCCAGAAATGGGATTTAAACTCCCGAAAGAGAATTTAGAGTGGAGTTAAACTCCTAAGATGTTTTTGGAGATGCTGAAACGGGCTTCTCCCTTGAGCTCTGGATCTTCCCAAAGTGGGATTTTTAGGAGATGGGTCTCCTTCTTCCTCCTCTTTTGGCTGGATCTTGAAGAACAGGAAGTATGAGATTTTAAAAATCTCTTATTTTTAAGATCTGATGGGAGATCTGAGTTCCTGTTTGTGGGTTTCGTGGTAAAAAACTATTTAGTTTTGGAAAAGGAAGAGTAAAACTCTTGATTTAATTCAAAAAGAGAAGAAGGTTTTTAGAACCTTGAGGAAGGAGAAGATCACAGATCTTGATTCTTTTAGAGAGAGAAAAAATTGTTGGGATATTTTCATTATCCTTGCCTTTATAGGCTATGCACTTTACATATAGCCCCTTGGGCTCTACAAAAATGGCATTTTGCCCATCCCATGGCTCATGTGCCATTTCTTTTTGCACATAAGCCATGGGCTTTACAAAAATTTGGCTTTATGCCCATTTTTCTTACATTTATTCATAAAATAGAATAAAATTAATACACCAAAATTATGTATTACAAAATTTTTATCTTGGCATGGGGGGAGGCCTGCCGCTCCATGTTCGGGCTCGATCCGGGCATTGGCCCACTTGATCTGAGCTTAGGCCCACTTAGCTAGGGGTTGACTTTGATTTTGACTTGGTCAACCAGGGTGTAAATTTCGACCCCAACAAATTTCCCCCCATCAAAAAGCGCACACCACATATGCGGGCTGTGTGCACGAAATTGATGGATCTTCTTTCGCGTGGAGGTCGACTTGATCTAGTTCCCGTTTTAACGACGTGGAGGTCGATGCTGCCTTTTTAGCGACTTGGAGGGTCGGTGCAACCCTTTTTGCGACTTCGACGGTCGGTGCTGCCCTTTTTGCGACTTGGACGGTCGGTGCTGCCCTTTTAGCGACGTGGATGGTCGGTGCTGCCCTTTTAGCGACGTGGACGGTCCGTGCTGTCCTTTTAGCGACGTAGACGGTCGGTGCTGCCCTTTTAGCGACTTGGATGGTCGATGCTGCCCTTTTAGCGACGTGGACGGTCGGTGCTGCCCTTTTAGCGACTTAGATGGTCAATGCTGCCCTTTTAGCGACGTGGACGGTCGGTGCTGCCCTTTTTGCGACTTGGACGGTAGATGCTGCCTTTTTTGCGACGTGGACGGTCGATGCTGCCCTTTTAGCGACGTGGACGGTCGGTGCTGCCCTTTTAGCGACGTGGACGGTCGGTGCTGCTCTTTTAGCGACTTGGACAGTCGATGCTGCCCTTTTAGCTACTTGGACGGTCGATGCTGCCCTTTTTGCAACGTGGACGGTCGATGCTGCCCTTTTTGCGACTTGGACGGTCGGTGCTGCCATTTTTATGACTTGGACGGTCGGTGCTGCCCTTTTAGCGACGTGGACGGTCGGTGCTGCCCTTTTAGCGACGTGGATGGTCGGTGCTGCCCTTTTAGTGATTTGGACGATCGGTGCTGCCCTTTTAGTGACTTGGACGATCGGTGCTGCCCTTTTAGGGACGTGGACGGTCGGTGCTGCCCTTTTAGCGACGTGGACGGTCGATACTGCCCTTTTAGCGATGTGGACGGTCAGTGCTGCCCTTTTAGCGACTTGGACGGTCGCTGCTGCCCTTTTAGCGACGTGGACGGTCGGTGCTGCCCTTTTTGCGAATTGGACGGTCGGTGCTGCCCTTTTTGCGACTTCGATGGTCGGTTCTGCCATTTTTGCGACTTGGACGGTCGGTTCTGGATTTGACTTGCTCTTCTTCTTGCGGTGTCAGGGGTGAAGTTGACTTGTTTCCGAGGTGGAGTTTGATTTGCCAGGGAGGTCATCGGTTGTTTTGCTGATTTGATGTGATGTGGGTTGACATCAGCACCGCTACACTAGAATATGGTACCAGGAGTAAATCATCATCTGTCATGACAGGATTTGGGGATCTTGGTTTTGGTTTGGCATCAGCACCGCTATACTGGAATATGGTACCAGGAGCGAATCATCATTTGCCGTGAGGGAATTTCCCTCGTTCCCAGTTTAATGACTTAGGGGTCATCTGCTCCCAGTTTAACGACTCAGAGGTCATCTGTTCCCAGTTTAATGACTTAGAGTTCGTCTGTTCCCAGTTTAAAGACTTAGGGGTTTATTGGATTGGAGTTTTGGGATTTTGGGGTTAGGGTAGGCATCAGCATTGCTAACACTGAAGCACATGTGCCAGGAGCAATTCATCATTTGCCTTTTCCTGTTGGGAAGCGGTGGCTTAGGAGACAGGTTTAGGTCCCTATCACCTAAGGCTTTTCAATTTTATGAGCCGTAAGGGTCCCATAAAAGCATTTCTCCCTACGAGTCGAAAGGATCTCGTAAGTGCACTTTCTCCTTAGGAGTCGTGGGGACTCCCAAGTGTGTTTTTCCTTTGTGAGTCCTAAGGATCCCACGAAGGTGTTTTCTTACGAGTTGTGAGGATCCCGTAAGTTGGTTCTCCTCATGTATCGTGAGGACACATGAGTGGGTCTTCCAAAATGGAGCATAAGTCCAAGGGCGGAGACCGGCCTATGGACTGGTGACCGTGGTGGGGTATGGGTATGATGAGAATTATTTGAGCCTGTAGATTGTATACGGTAGTCGATTTGGGGCCGGAAGAACTTTGGGAAATTGGATTTTGGTTGGCGTCTACATCGCTGCACTGGGATATGATATCAGGAGCGACTCATCATTCGCCGTTTGGGGACTTGGAATTTGGATCTTGTTTGGCATCAGCATTGCTGCACTGGAACAGTGCCAAGAGCAACTCATCATTTGCCTTGGAAGGACTTGGAATTTGGTTTTTTTTTGGTCGGCATCAGCACCGCTAACACTGAAGCAATGCCAGGAGTGACTCATCATTTGTCATTCCCCGTTGGGGAGTGATGGCTCAGGAGACAGGTTTAGATCCCTATCACCTAAGGCTTTTCAATTTTATGAGCCGTAAGGGTCTCATAAAAGCATTTTCTCCCTACGAGTCGAGAGGATCTCGCAGGTGTATGTTTTCCTTAGGAATCGTAGGGATTCCTAAGTGTGTTGCTCCTTTATGAGTCGTAAGGATCTCACGCAGGGATTTTCTCCCCATAAGGTCGAGAGACTTTGCGAGTGTATTTTATCTCCTTTCACGAGTTTGCGCCCTTTCGGGTTTTCATAAACTCGCCGGCAGTCCTGCTGTTTTTACTCACGGAGCCCTTTCGGGTTTTCATCCGTGCCCATTTTGCTTGTGAACATACCGTTTTTTTTGTCACTGGTGGGACTTTTAAAAGTAGTCTCACCGGCAGGACTTGGAAGAGATAAGGGTCGTTTACGTCCGTGGATTGTATAAGGTTTTACAGGATGTATGATCCAGACCGTAGGGCTGGTGTGCTCAATTCGCTTGCGACTTGGAGCATTCACGCGTAGTATTTCTTGAGATATCGGCCATTGATGGGTGGCATGGGCCTTTCTCCCTTGGCACTTATTAGTTGGTAGGATCCTCCGTCGAACACTTTCTCGATGACGTATGGTCCTTCCCAGTTTGGCTCGAATTTTCCCTTGGCATGTCGATTGAGGATGATCGGTCTTTTGAGGACCAACACCAATTCACCTTTCTTGAAAGCGCGGAGACGGGTCATCTTGTTATAGGCCCGTGACATTTGGGCTCGGTATAGCTCCAGATTTTGCTGCACCGCGAGCCTCTTTTCTTCGAGGGCGTCAAGCTCTTCCAGCCGAAGGAGCACGTTTTCCTCCTCCGTCAATTCGTGCTGAACGGCCATTCTTAAGCTTGGAACTTCGACTTCGAGGGGGAGGACCGCCTCCACTCCAAAGAGCAATGAGTATGGAGTGGACTGAGTTGGAGTACAGAGCGTGGTACGATATGCCCACAACGCCTCGTGAAGCTTGAGATTCCAGTCTCTCTTGTTGGCTGAAGCATTTTTCCTCAGGAGCTTGCATAGAGTCTTATTGAAGGTTTCGGCTAGCCCATTGGCTCTTGGGTTATAGATGGAGGAATATCTCCAGTTTATCTTGTGCTGAGTAGCGAACCTTGAGACTTTGAAGCTCTTAAAAGAAGGCCCGTTGTCAGAAATGATTTTTCTTGGTGTACCGAAACGGTATAGAATATTATGCTGGAAGAACGTCAGAATATTTTCTGTCTTGACTTCTTTGAGCGGGACAGCTTCAGCCCATCTGGAGAAATAGTCAGTTGTGGCCAATATGAACCGGTGGCCTTTGGATGACGGAGGATCAATTGGGCCAACTACGTCGATGCCCCAGACTTCGAAGGGCCACGATGCCACCGTAGGATGCAACGGATTGGGATGCTTGTGAATGAAATCACCGTGAATTTGGCAGATATGACATTTCTTTGCATGCTCTTCGCAATCCCGTATCATGGTGGGCCAGTAATACCCAAGCCGTTTGATTTGAAGTCGCATCTTGGGGCCAGATTGGTGAGCACCGTAAACGCCCGAGTGAACTTCTTTCATGACCTTTTGGGCTTCGGCTAATGATAGACACCTGAGCCAGAGTTGGTCATATGACCTGCGGTATAGTGTGTCATTTACAGACACGTATCGAAGAGCTCTCTTCTTCAACTGAACCCTCACAGATTTTCCTTCAGGCAGCTTGTCGTATTGGAAGTACTCTATGAAGGGTTCTCTCCAATCGGGCTCGTCTTGAACGATCGAAGCTTCTTCGACGGGACTGCTCTTCTGTTCCGCGTTTTCCTCTTCTCATAGAGAGATTGGGGGAAGAATTTGCCGGCTCCTGACTGTGATCAGAATTTCGTCCATATCAGGATCAGCCAGCTCCTTGGCTAAGCGAGCGAGTATGTCAGCCTTTCCATTCAACGCCCTACGAACTCTTATCAGCTCAATATGAGTGAACCGTTTCATGAGTTCCACCACTCGGCTTCTGTACCAAGCTAACTCGGGTTTGTATATCTTATAATCGCCGCTTACTTGGTTGACGACAAGCTGGGAGTCACCGTAAACCCGTAGCCGAAGGATTTCCATTTCTATGGCGAGCTCCAGACCAGCTATCAGAGCTTCATACTCAGCTTCATTGTTTGTTCGAGGCTTGGTGAGAGCACAAGAACACCGTAGGGTTCCCATCGATGGCGTGATGAACACCAATCCTATTCCTGCTTTTATCTCTGGGACGCTTGATTTGCTGGAGGTCCTTATTGATGAGGCCCCATCGAAGTAGAGCTCCCAACATGACTCGCTATCCTCGAGGTGCAATATTTGTTCACCGGGTAACTCGCAATTGAGCGGCGACCCTTCCGGTATTTAATGAGCAACGAGAAATTCCGTAAGAGCTTGCCCTTTTACTGCTTTCTGAGGAGTATAAACTATGTCAAACTCAAGTAGCATGACAGCCCATCTCGACATTCTACCGGCTAGGCTTGCTTTGGTCATTAAGTGTTTGAGTGGGTCGACCCTAGAGATCAGCATAACCCGATGAGCGAGCAGATAGTGCCTCAGCTTCTTCACAGCGAACATTAGAGCCAGGCATTGCTTTTCGATCGGGGAATAGTTGTGTTCCGCCCCGACTAAAGTTCGACTGAGATAGTAGAGAGCATTCTCTTTTCCCTCCTCATTGTTCTGGGCAAGGAGCGCACCGAGTGACTCATGTAGCGTGGCAGTGTAGAGAATCAGCGGTTTATTTGGAATGGGAGCAGCCAGCACTGGAGGGTGCAACAAGTACTGTTTGATGCTTTCGAACGCTTCTTGACATTCGGCATCCCAGACAAAAGGAGCCCCTTTCTTCATGAGCTTTAAGAAGGCCTACATCTCCCCGATAAATTTGAGATAAACCTCCGAATATAAGCAAGCTTGCCTTGAAAAGATCTTAGCTGCGTCAGACTCTTCGGAAGGGGCATCTCTATGATGGCCTTTATCTTGGATGGGTGAACTTCAATCCCTCGATGTCGGACTATGAAGCCCAGGAATTTTCCCGATGACACGCCAAAAGCGCACTTCAGAGGATTCATTTTCAGATCGTACTCCCTCAATCTGGTGAGAACGGTCCTAAGATCTTGGATGTGATCGGCCTTGGCTTTAGTCTTGACGACCAGATCATCAACATAACATTCGACGACCTTATGAATTAGTTCATCAAAGATATTGGTCATTGCCCTTTGATATGTAGCACCTGCGTTCTTCAGTCCGAATGATATCACTTTGTAGCAGTATATTCTAATTGGGGTTCGAAATGTTGTATGCTTCTCATCCTCAGGCGACATTTTGATCTGATTATACCCAGACGAGCCATCCATAAAGGTGAACAGCTCGTAATTTGAGGTGTCATCGACCATCATTTCCATGACCGGTAGCGGGAAGTCGTCTTTAGGACATGCCTTATTGAGGTCCCTGAAATCGACACAAACTCGAATTTGCCCATTTTTCTTCTTCACTAGGACTATGCATGCGATCCAGTCCGCATGTTTCTCTCCCTTGATGAAGCCGGCATCGATGAGTTTCTTGGTTTTCTCGGTGACCTTTTCTTCTAGTTCTCTTCTCATTCTTCGAAGAGCTTGTTTGACTGGCTTAGCATCAGGAGATATAGCCAGTTTATGCACGGCCACTTCAGGGGAAAGTCCAGGCATTTCTTTATACGTCCATGCGAAGTAATCGACGAACTCGTGCTGCATGGCGATTATCTGCGCTTTCATTTCCTCTGATAAGAGTGAGCTGATGTAGGTCGGTCTTGGATTATCGGGCGTTCCTAAGTCAATCTCGTCTAGTTCGTCGAAGCTTGCCTGCCATCTTTGAGCTCCTGAGGAGCTTCTTCTGGCTCGGCTATCTCGTCATCATCATTTGATCTTTCGCTGGCTTCACCAACATGGATCATATAGCACTCTTTGGAATCAGGTTGAATGAAGCCTATGTCCCGTCTATCTGGAATTCGTCCATCGATGAGTGCTCAGACATGGGGCGGATACCATAGCCCTTCATAAAACTTTGCTTCGGACTCCGTTTGATATAACCGGCATCCGCACTTTTTGAAATATTCTCTCATCTCGGGCGCATAGTATCTGGGATTGAGGACGATATTTACATACCTCGGGGATCTCCTGATGAAGTCAATAATAAAAAGTCTCTTCTCTCATGGAGTAGGTTCAGCGATAAGGGTGTCGAAGAGCTTTTCTTGTGGCGGGCTCTAGGGTCATCAAGACCCATATATGGTAAAAGTGGTGGCCTATATTCAGTCGCGCTCATCCGGCACGACCAAACAACGGAGTGAGCGCTAGCACGATATTAGTTTGAATGGTGCGGTAGCACATCCGTTACCTTCGCATTCCTAACCGGTAAGGCCGGACTTGTTTGCCCCTTATGCCTCTCTCATATGCAAGGCATGCGACAGACAAATCGTCCGGGTGCACAACAGGATTTGACTCATAAAACAGGATGCCTTTCTGTCCACTTTTCCTTCCGGGAATATAGAAAGTTTTTAGCTGGTCCACGGTGGAGACTGACAATATATCGAGCTCTTTGCACATCTGCTCCGGCAATTTCAAAAGTCTCTCGTAATTTCGCTTGTTGCATGGGGGTCCAATCAACACAGCTGTTGCAAGGCAGGTTCTCTTCCTCCGACTCTTCAGTGTCGCTGGCAAGATGAGGGCGGACTTTGCTGCTAGATGGGCCTTCAGCATCAGATTCGTCCGTGTCGTTACCGAAACGAGGGCGAGTTTTACGGAAGGACGGACTTCCAGCATCGGACACATCAGTGTCACTACCAAAACATGGGCGCACTTGGGCGTTTTTGCTTTTGAAAGTGATAGCTGGCTCAGATTTGCTTCTGAGTTTTAGGGCCGCTCTGTCCTCAGTCGGTTGTGGCTTGGCATTTTGGTGGTTCATAAAGTACCGAGAATCCTCATATCGGACTTCATGCACACCGAACAGCTGGATGTCTCCATCAATGCGTCTTTCTTCGCTATTTTTAGTATACTTCATGCATTGATGGAGTGTTGACGGAACGATGCCGTAACCGTGGAGCCACGGCTGTCCCAAGAGAATTTTATAAGACGTGTCAACGTCGATAACGTATATCTTAGCTTCAGTTTGCAGATCCCCAAATTTGATTGGCAAAGCTATAGACCCCAGAACTTGCTAGCAGTTTTGATTGAAGCCTTGAATGACAATCCTTTCCCTTGACAAGTGTCGGACATCCATTGACAAACTCTTCAGAGTCCACAAGTTCATGATGTTCACTGAGGACCCTGGATCAATCAATATGCGATTAATCCGGTCTCCGTCGCTATACCCTGTCACGTAAAGCGACCGATTATGCTCAGCCGTTCCCAGTAGCAAGTCTTCGTCCTTAAACGTGACGGCGGTGGCATGCAGAGCGTACTGGGCTTCTTTCATATTAATTTCCGCAAAGCGAGCCTGATACCGCTCGGGGTTCTGTAGAGCATGAATAAGAACATCTCTAAGCTCTTTAGATAGGACCAAGGCATCGTAGATGCTCAAGAGAGACGGGATCTTTCGGAGATGAGCCAATACATTGTAGTCCACTGAGGAAGGACTTGAGTTTTCATTAGCTGGTTCTCTGCCATCTTCCTCATTAGCCACCTGTTTTTCTTTTCCTTTTAAGGCATTTCCCTGATTTGGCGGTAGAGCCCTGCTGCTTCTGAGCTGGATTTGGTTAGCCTTTATGGCGAGCTCCCCGTCCTCTTTGGGAAAACAGAGCTCCTCTTCAGAGTCGCTGCCAAGATGGATGGCGTAGCAGGTCACTATAGGGATCTCTTCATTGGAGTCTTCTTCTAACTCCTCCAGAATTTTAGCCGCTTCTACAGGGAATAACTCCTTCAATTGAATCAGAGTTCTTTCCTTCTGTTCATAGTCTTCGAGGGAATCAATATATTTTTGAATGGTCGATCTCCCTGCAGACTCTTTTCCGCGTCGAGCCGCACTTCTCTTCTTCTTGAGCTTTTTGGATTTTGAGCCTGATGGAGCCAGATTGGCAGCTGGTACGGTAGGCTTCTTCTGCCCTTCCTATTCCGTTCTGGGCTCTTTCCGAAGTAGTTTTAGCATCTTCTTCGTCTTATTAGATATGTGCTTACTCCACGGAGGCCGCGGTGAATCCGTTTCATTTCTCGGGGCAGCGGGTTCGGCTGTCTGCCCCCAGAAGGCTTTAGCTTCTGTCTGTATAAAGTTGGTGGTTGCAACTTGATTGTTCACCAACACACTTTTGGACAGCTCGATCTCTCCAGCCTTGTACTGCTTCTCGACTCAGTCCTTGAAGATATAGCAATCCTCGATCGCATGGCTCACTACTCGGTGGTATGGGCAATACAAGGGATTGTCGGTCATTTTTGCTTCTTGAGGTCTTTTCGACTCCAGCAATTGTAGACCGTTATTCAAGGCATCTTTAAATATCTTGCGAACCTTATCCCTTCTGAAAGAGTAAACCTTGTTCTTTTTCTCCTCTAGAGAAGGTCCATCTCCTCCCAGCAATGGCTTTCGAGACTGGTTGGTTTTGGATTCGCCCGCCCTTCGCTTTTCTTCATTGTCGGACGCATTGAAGACATTGGTACTGCTGGAACTCCCGCTTCTACGGTTGTCGTCCCGCTTGCTTTTCCAAGTCTTGTCTCTCTGAGAGTCCAGGGTAGACTCTTGTTTCGAGCGTTCCAGTATTTGGACTTTCTTGGTTAGCTCTTGAAACATCTTGAGACCTGCTGTACACAAGAATGGGACCATCCAATTGCTGAGGTTCCTAATGAGAAGGCTGACGGACTGGTCCTGCTCTAGCAGCGGTTCGCACTTGACCGTGAGATTACGCCATCGGGCGATAAAGTCGGTGTTGCTTTCATTCTTTCCTGGCTTGGTCCTCACAAGGTTAGCAATAGAGATTTTATCACTGACACTCATGAACCTTTGCCGAAACAGAGACTCCATTTGGGCAAAGGTAATAACGGACCCGTCTGGTATACTCGCGTACCAGTCGAAAGCGACACCGGTCAGGCTGTTGACAAACTGACGAAGAAGGAGCGCATCATTGCCCCCTATATTTCCATACAATGCTTTGAAGTGGGTGACGTGCTGATTGGCATTTCCCGTTCCGTCAAATCTTCCGAACTTAGGAATGACGTAGCCGCTCGGGAACTCGATCAGATCGTACTGTGAGGGATATGGCCGTCGGCTACTGCCAATTTCTTTCTGAGCTTCAGCTTCAGCCACCAATGTTTCAACCTTGCTAGTGACCAAATCCATTATCCGATCTTGCATTAGCGGGATGGTGTTATCTGGGGCCAAGGCATCCCCAGAAGCGGAATATGGCCGGCTTTCGTGTGGCTCGACGAATCTTGGACCCAGAGGGACAGGTATCGGCCGCTTCAGATTGTCATCATCTAGCTCATGAGTAGCGACTTGTGCTTGATTGGGAGGCGCTCGAGCAATTTGAGCCATAAGCTGCATCACAACGTTCGTTAGGTCGTCAATTTTCGAATAGAGCTTGGCCATCTCTTTATCTTTGCTCTTGAGCTATTTTTGAAGCTCTTGAAGCAGCTCTTACTCCGCGGTCGTGGGGCGGAAAGTCGGCTCTTCCTCGCTGTCCGAGCTTGACTCTGCCTGGACCGAAGGGTCCTTCTGCTTATCGTCCTCATCGAGAAGGTTTTCATCATCCAGCGGAGGCGGCTGTTCTTGGGAAGTGGCAACCACATTCAAGCCAGATTGGGCTTGGGATGTGGTGGCCCCATCCTTGCTTTTGCTGCGAAGGTTGTCGCTGGGGCGCCCGCCTGCCATATAGACTGTATGGATAACATATCCAGCCATCTTTTTATAATCGGCGACTGATTTCTCAGATCGCTGTCTTGACCCTCCTGTTTTGGTAACGGGCAGTCGACTGAAGGCGGCTGGCCTGGCCGGATTCTTGAATGGTGCTGACGCTTCCTTTTCGGTTTTGCCCCTCTGCTTTCGCGCAGCACAGAGCGCCTGATAGACTCTTGAAGAGACAGTGTCATACTTTTTCTGTTGGGGCCGGGACACGTCTCTTTGTAGCGACTTTCAGACCGCCGTCTTCTTGATTCTGGCGGTCATAGCATTTTTCTGAACCCACTTCAGAAGCTCGAAGGAATTGCTGATTTTTACGGCCGACTCAGCCGTCGTCGCAGAGTAACCCTGCTCTTAGAACCTCATAAGATTCCACTTGGCCGAAGTCCTGGCCCTCTTATTGGCTCGATACCTGAGCCGCTTCTGCCTTAACTTTTCTCTTTTAAGCATTTGGCAGACTTTGGCTCTTCGGGAAGACGCCGTAAACCGGGCGATGGAGGATTTTGGAGATACGCCCGATTGTGCATTTGCTGGAGTCATCGCCTGAGCTCGTCCGCAACATTTGATGTTGCCCTTTGTACCGGAAGTCTTACCCCCAGCTGGAGCACCAGAGAGTCGTTCAGACACGGTCTTAAGCTTCGGTTGTGGTGCCTTAGCGATCACAACATTCGGCCTCTTGCCCCTTGAGACCGGCTTGGCCGCCTGCTTTGCCGGGATTTCTGCCAGATGAGCGCTTCCGGCAGGGTAGATGATGACGGAGCCAAACTGGCGGGCAGTTCCTCCCACTGTCGACTGAGGCTTCCGGGGAGAACCACACGAGCATTGACCTTGACCATGTACGGGATCGAGGTCGCGTCGGAAGCTGAATTCATCTTGGGAGACATTGTCGTTGAAAGTTGATTGCTGAACGGAAAAAAAACATCATTTCAGTACAGGCAATCAATATGTATATGGATTGAGTTCGCATGAATGTTTACCCCGAAATATGGGAGGAGAGAAAGGTCCCACCGGGCGTGCCAGAATCTATAGGGTGGTTTTCGTCACCCTATTGAGATGGGAATGCGCGCGCTCTTGTCAGGCACAGTACAGATTCCCCCTGCCTAGGGTAGGCAGGGGTTTATTGGTTGTGGGGATCCGAATCTCCGGCAGCCGCGGACTATGCTACCATTAATTACCCATCGCCTTTGGAGCGAGGGAACCTCCGATTAACGGGTTAAACTGGTCATGCGAACTCAATGTACAGTGTGCGTGTGTTGTGTTTTAAAAGGGGTTTTGGATATATCGGGGCCCCGCAGAGTTTTTACCGGGGTCCCGCTACCCGGATAGCGGACTGGGGGTCAAGGGGGCTAGCATCCTCCTTGCGGGGTGCGGGGTGTGGAGCAGCACCCCGTTAGAAATTTTTTTCTAACGGGGGAGGTGTTTTTAGTGTGGGGTGTGTGTGTATCTATATATATATATATATATATATATATATATATATATATATAAAAAGGGGGAAAGTGCCCAAAGGACGCATAGGGCCAGCGCCTCACGTGCCTAGCACTTGAGCGCTGGGCGCTTAGGCGTCGTGCGCTTAGGCACGAGCGCACCACGTGTCCGGCACGTGGATGCTGGGCGCTTGAGCGCTAGGCGCTCGAGCGCTAGGCGCTCGAGCGCTAGTGCTCCACGTGCCCGGCATGTGGGCGCTGGACGCTTGAGCGCTAGCGCACCTCATGCCCGGCACGTGGGCGCTGGGCACTTGAGCGCTAGGCGCTCGGGTGCTTGGGCGCCGGCGAGGAAAAGGGGCTTTTAGCCCCAGAAATGGGATTTAAACTCCCGAAAGAGAATTTAGAGTGGAGTTAAACTCCTAAGATGTTTTTGGAGATGCTGAAACGGGCTTCTCTCTTGAGCTTTGGATCTTCCTAAAGTGGGATTTTTAGGAGATGGGTCTCCTTCTTCCTTCTCTTTTGGCTGGATCTTGAAGAACAAGAAGTTTGAGATTTTAAAAATCTCTTATTTTTAAGATCTGATGGAGATCTGAGTTCCCCTTTGTGGGTTTCGTGGTAAAAAAACTATTTAGTTTTAGAAAAGGAAGAGTAAAACTCTTGATTTAATTCAAAAAGAGAAGAAGGTTTTTAGAACCTTGAGGAAGGAGAAGATCACAGATCTTGATTCTTTTGGAGAAAGAAAAAGTTGTTGGGTTATTTTCATTATCCTTGCCTTTATAGGCTATACGCTTTACATATAGCCCCTTGGGCTCTACAAAAATGGCATTTTGCCCATCCCATAGCTCATGTGCCATTTCTTTTTGCACATAAGGCATGGGCTTTACAAAAATTTGGCTTTATGCCCATTTTTCTTACATTTATTCATAAAATAGAATAAAATTAATACACCAAAATTATTTATTACAAAATTTTTATCTTGACATGGGGGGAGGCCGGCCGCTCCATGTTCGGGCTCGACCCGGGCATTGGCCCACTTGACCTGGACTTGGGCCCAATTAGCTTGGGGTTGACTTTGATTTTGACTTGGTCAACCTGGGTGTAAATTTCGACCCCAACAGTGGGCGCTCGGGCGCAAGCGCTTTGGACGCTCGGGCGCTAGCGCTTTGGGCGCTAGCGAAAGGAAGGGGTTTTTACCCCAAGAAATGGGAGTTAAACTCCTAAAGAGGATTTTGAGTGGAGTTAAACTCCAAAAGATTTAGATTTGGAGTCAAACTCCTAAGGATCTGAATTAGGATTTAAACTCCTTTGAGGATTTGGGCCTTGGAGTTGAACTCCTTAAAAATCTTCAGAGGCCCTTTTTACGACATGGATGGTCGACGCTTGACGCGTCTCCGAGACGGAGTGTCTGTGGTAGACGTTTCCCTGGCCCGGAGTGATTTGGTTCCCTCTTTGTAGGAAGCATGCACTGCCCTTTTTACGACATGGATGGTCGACGTTTGCGTCTCCGAGGCGGAGTGTCTGTGGTAGACGTTTCCCTGGCCTGAAGCGATTTGGCTCCCGCTTTATAGGAAGCCTGCACTGCCCTTTTTATGACATGGACGGTCGACGGCACAGAGTGTCGCTGGTTGTTCAACTTGTCCCCCGCACAGAGTGTCGCTGATCGAGTTGTCCCCGACACAGAGTGTCGCTGATCGACTTGTCCCCGGCACGGAGTGTCGCTGATGTTCGACTTGTCCCCGGCACGAAGTGTTGCTGATCGACTTGTCCCCGACACGGAGTGTCGCTGATGTTCGACTTGTCCCCGGCACGGAGTGTTGCTGATCGACTTGTCCCCGGCAAGGAGTGTCGCTGTTCGACTTGTCCCCGGCATGGAGTGTCGCTGTTTGTTCGACTTAATCCCCGGCATGGAGTGTCGCTGGTTGTTCGACTTGATCCCCAGCACGGAGTGTCGCTGATGTTTGACTTGATCCCTGGCACGGAGTGTCGCTGGTCGACTTGTCCCTGGCACGGAGTGTCGCTGTTTGTTCGACTTTATCCCCAGCGCGGAGTGTCGCTGTTCGACTTATCCCTAGCACTGAGTGTCGTTGTTTGTTCGACTTGATCCCCGGCGTGGAGTGTCTCTGATTGTTCGACTTAATCCCCAGCACGGAGTGTCGCTGATGTTCGACTTGATCCCCGGCACGGAGTGTCGCTGGTCGACTTGTCCCCGGCACGGAGTGTCACTGTTTGTTCGACTTGATCCCCGGTGCGGAGTGTCGCTGATGTTCGACTTGATCCCCGACACGGAGTGTCGCTGGTCGACTTGTCCCCGTCACGGAATGTCGCTGTTTGTTCGACTTGATCCCCGGCACGGAGTGTCGCTGATCGACTTGATCCCCGGCACGGAGTGTTGCTGGTTGTTCGACTTGATCCCCGGCGCGGAGTGTCGCTGATGTTCGACTTAATCCCCGGCACAGAGTGTCGCTGGTCGACTTGTCCCAGGTACGGAGTGCCGCTGTTTGTTCGACTTGATCCCCGGCACGGAGTGTCGCTAATCGAATTGATCCCCGGCATGGAGTGTCGCTGTTCGACTTGTCCCCAGCACGGAGTGTCGCTGGTCGACTTTTCCCCAGCATGGAGTGTCGCTGGTTGATTCCGAGTCGAAACATAATTCCGACAGGGAAGGCAGATATGCCAAGACAAAGCATGATTTCGACATGGGGTATATTCTGGGACGAAGCATGATTCCACCGCAGAGGTTGTTGGTTTGATTTGGGTTGGCATCAGCATCGCTACACTGGAATATGGTACCAGAAGCGAATCATCATTTGCCATGAGAGGATTTGGGGATTTGGTTTTGGTTCGGCATCAGCACCGCTACACTGGAATATGGTACCAGGAGCGAATCATCATTTGCCTTTTCTTATTGGGAAGCGATGGCTTAGGGGATCGGTTTAGATCCCTATCACCTAAGGCTTTTCAATTTTATGGGTCGTAAGGGTCCCATAAAAGTATTTTCTCCCAACGAGTCGTAAGGATCCCGTAGGTGCATTTTCTCCTTATGAGTCGTGAGGACCCCCAAGTGTGTTTTTCCTTTGTGAGTCGTAAGGATCCCACGAAGGCGTTTTCTTACGAGTCGTAAGAATCTCGCAAGTTTTATTCTCCTCATGCATCGTGAGGACACATGTGTGTATTTCCCTCGTTCCCAGTTTAATGACTTAGGGGTCATCTGTTTCCAGTTTAACGACTTAGCGGTCATCTGATCCCAGTTTAATGACATAGCAGTCATCTGTTCCCAGTTTAACGACATAGCGGTCATCTATTCCTAGTTTAACGACTTAGCGGTCATATGTTCCCAGTTTAAATACTTAGGGGTCTATTGTGCCCAGTTTAACGACTTAGCGGTCATTTGTTTCCAGTTTAACGACTTAGCGGTCATCTGTTCCTAATTTAAAGACTTAGGGGTCTATTGTGCCCAGTTTAACGACTTAGCGGTCATCTGTTCCCAGTTTAACGACTTAGAGGTCACCTGTTCCCAGTTTAAAGACTTAGGGGTCTATCGAATCAGAAGCTTGGAGTTTTGGGGTAGGGGTCAGCATCAGCATTGCTAACACTGAAGCACATGTGCCAGGAGTAATCCATCATTTGCCTTTCCCTGTTGGGGAGCGATGGCTTAGGAGACAGTTTTAGGTCCCTATCACCTAAGGCTTTTCAATTTTATGGGCCGTAAGGGTCCCATAAAAGCATTTTCTTCCTACGAGTCGAAAGAATCCCGCAGGTGTATTTTCTCCTTAGGAGTCGTGAGGACTCCTAAGTGTGTTTTTCCTTTGTGAGTCGTAAGGATCCCACGATGGTTTGTTCTCCTAATGTATCGTGAGGACACATGAGTGGGTCTTCCCAATGGAGCATAATTCCATGGGCGGAGACCGACCGCTGGACTGGTGATTGCGGTGGGGTATGGGTATGATGAGAGTTATTTGAACCCTTAGATTATATACGGTAGTCAACTTGGGGACCAATCGTAGGGCTGGGAGAATTCGGGAGATTGGATTTTGGTTGGTGTCTGCATCGCTGCACTGGAATATGGTACCAGGAGCGACTCATCATTCGCCGTTTTGGGATTTGGAATTTGGTTGGCGTCTGCATCGCTGCACTGGAATATGGTACCAGGAGCGGCTCATCATTCGCCGTTGGGATTTGGAATTTGGTTGGCGTCTGCATCTCTGCACTGGAATATGGTACCAGGAGCGACTCATCATTCGCCGTTGGGATTTGGAATTTGGTTGGCGTCTGCATCACTGCACTGGAATATGGTACCAGGAGCGACTCATCATGCGCCGTTGGGACATTCAGAAATTTGAAATTTTGGTTGGCGTCTGCATCGCTGCACTGGAATATGGTACCAGGAGCGACTCATCATTCGCCATTTGGGATTTGAGTTTGGAATTTGGTTGGCGTCTATATCACTGCACTGGAATATGGTACAAGGAGCGACTCATCATTCGCCATTTGGGAGAGTTTTTTTTTTACCGCGACTGCTCTATCATTTCAGCTTTTCTTATCGTGAAGGTTATGATTGCCCTATCATTTCGGCTTTATTTTCATCTTTATTTTTATTCGCTGATTTTTATTGCGAGTTGCCCCATCATTTCGGCTTTTTATTATTATTATTATTATTTTGTTTTATTTACACATTTTTACATCCCCGGTTTAACGACTTAGAGATCGATTGTTCCCAGTTTAATGACATGGCGGTCAACGGTTCCCAGTTTAACGACGTGGTGGTCAATCATTCCCAGTTTAACGACGTGGTGGTCAGCTTGCTTATCCCAGCTCCTTGGACTTTGATCTTGGCGGAGTTGTGTTGATGACCGTAGCTCTGTGGCTTGTCGGTACATCTGACGACTGTGGGGCTTTCCCAAGTTTGTATTGGTTCTCCACCCAATCTTTGAAAATATAGAAGTTTTCGATGGTATGACTCACCATTCTATGATATGGGCAGTATATGGGATTGCCAGTCATATTCATTTCATGTGGCCTCTTCGGAACAGGCAGTTGCATACCGTTGTTCAAGGCGTCCGCGAATATTTTGCGGACTTCATCCCTCCTGAAGGAGTATACCTTCTTCTTTCTCTCCAATGGAGTAGGTGCCTTTACTGATGCTAGTTCTTGAGGCCGATTAGTCTTTGATTCGCCTTTTTTAGATAATGGCACATGTCTGAGAGAATCAGGTTCCTGAAGGGCTACGGTCTCCATTTGTATGAAATTGGCGGTCGTAGCTTGACTGTTTGCTAATGCGCCTTTAGACAGTTCTATCTCTCCCGTCTTGTATTGCTTTTCGACCCAATCTTTGAAGACGAAGCAGTCCTCAATGGCATGACCTATCACTCTGTGATAGGGGCAATATTTTGGATCGTCGGTCATATTCGCTTCTTACTGCCTCTTTGATTCTGGCAGTTGTAGACCGTTTCTTAGGGCGTCCTTGAATATCTTGTGGACTTTGTCCCTTTTGAAGGAATAGACCTTATCCAGTTTCTCTTTCAGAGGCGATTCCCCTTCGGTGTATGTATCGGAGGGATTGGAGGCTGATCGCGGCCGTTTTTCGTGAAGTCGCTCCGCTCTTAGGCTGAAGGGGGTATCAGTTGGCTGCCTCCGGGTATCAATCCCTGGCTCATGAACCAAAATTTGATTCTGATGTAATTGCAATCGGGCGACTTGGGTCGCGAGATCTGCCACGACGTTTGATAATTCGTCGAGCTTAGACTGTACCTTGGCTAACTTCTCATCCCTGTCTGAAGCTGCCTCTGAAGCCATCGGAAAATTCTTGTTCTGTAGTTCTGGTTATGACAATCGGGTCATCCTTATTGCCTGAGCTCAATTCCGCAGGAACCCCGCGCTCTTTTGGCTTATCGTCCTGAGGAAGCTCTTCATCATTTAGACCGAGTCGACGTTGGGTAGCGTCTACCATACCATCACCATGGCTGTGAAGCATAGGAGGGTTCATTTCTTCATGTCCGATCATGTAGACAGTGTGGACCACATATCCAGCCGTCTGTTTAGTTTGGCGGGGTAACCCCGTTCTTGGAGCCTCTTAAAACTCAGCCTAGTATGAACCCTGGCCCTTTTGTTGGCTCTGTATCTGAGCCTTTTCTGCCTTAGCTTCTTAATTTTGAGGGCTTGGCGGGCATCCGTTTTCTGTGAAGCCACCGTGAGTCGATTGATAGGGAGCTTAAAGAAGAGACCCGATCGAGCAGTTGTCGAGGGTATCGCTGGAGCTTGCCCGAGATGCCCCGTTGCTTCGTTGACGTTGATGGCCTTGCTCCCAGCTAGAGCGATGGAGGGTCGTTTGGAAACGGATTTGTGCTTGGGCAGAGGTGCCCTCGCGACCATGACATTTGGCCTTTTCGCTTTTGAGACCGGTTTGTCTGTTACCGGAGCATGAGGAGCTGGGATGGCGTTAGCTGACACGAATATAATAGAGCCAAATGGTAGCGGTGGACCCTCCTATTGTCGCCCGAGACTGGCCGGGAGGACCGTCCTGGCGTCCATCTTCATCGTGTAGGAGATGGGAGCTGTGTCGAGAGCTGATCTGATCCTTAGAGACATTTTGTTGCTTCCGGAGATTGCAATTTGAAATTTGTTAACCTGCACAAAGAAGCATGATTTCAGTACAGACAATCGATATGTATATTTATTGGGTTTGCATGAACGTTTAACCCGAAATATGGGAGGAAAGATATGTCCCACCTGGCGTGCCAGAATCTGTAGGGTGTTTTTCGTCACCCCATTGAGATAGGAATACACGCGCGCTTGTCAAGCGCATTACAGATTCCCCCTGCCTAGGATAGGCTGGGGTTTATTGATTATGGGGATCCGAATCTCCGGCAGCCGCGGACTAAACTGTCGTTAATTACCTCTCACCTTTGGAGCGAGAGAACCTCCGATTAACGGGTTAAACTGGTCATGCGAACTCAATGTGCAGTGTTGTGTTTTGAAGGGGTTTTGGATATATCAGGGGCCCCGCAGAGCTTTTACGGGGATCCCGCTATCCGGATAGCGGGCTGGGGGTCAAAGGGGCTAGCAGCCCCCTTGCGGGGTGCGTGGCAGCGTCCCGTTAGAAATTTTTTCTAACGGGGGAGGTATTTTTAGTGTGGAGTGTGTGTAAAATGGGGGGAAATGGCGTCCAAAGGACGCGTGGGTGTCAGCGCCTCACGCGCCTAGCACGCAGGCGCTGGGCGCTGGCGCTTTGGGCGCTCGGGCGCTAGCACCTCACGTGCCCGGCACGTGGCGCTCGGGCGCTAGCGCTTTGGGCGCTCAGGCACTAACTCTTTGGGCGCTTGGGCGATAGCGCCTCCCGTGCCCTGCACGTGGGCGCTCGGGCGCAAGCGCTTTGGGCGCTAGCGCCTCACGTGCCCGGCATGTGGGCGCTCGGGCGCTAGCGCTTTGGGCGCTGGCGCCTCACGTGCCCGGCACTCGGGCGCTAGCGCTTTGGGTGCTCGGGACGCTAACGCCTCGCGTGCCCGGCACGTGGGCGCTCGAGCTCTAGCGCTTAGGCGCAAGCGCTTTAGACGCTAGCGCCTCACGTGCCCGGCACGTGGGCGCTCGAGCACTAGCGCTTTTGGCGCTAGCGAAAGGAAGGGGTTTTTACCCCCATAAATGGGATTTAAACTCCTAAAGAGGATTTTAAGTGGAGTTAAATTCCAAAAGATTTAGATTTGGAGTCAAACTCCTATGGATCTGGATTAGGAGTTAAACTCCTTTGAGGATTTGGTCCTTGGAGTTGAACTCCCTAAAAATCTTCAGAGATTCTTCTCTCTCGAGTCTTGGATCTTCTCTTGATTGGGATTTTGTCCAATGTTGGATTTTTGGATATGGGTCTCCTTCTTCCTCCTCTTGATCGGCTGGATCTTGGAGAAAAAGGGGGTGAGACTTAAAAGTCTCCCATTTTGAGATCTAATGGAAGATCTGAGCTCCCCTTTGTGGGTTTTATGGTGAAAAACTATTTAGTTTTGGGAAAGGAAAAGTAAAACTCTTGATTTAATTGAAAAAGGGGAAGAAGGTTTTGAACCTTGAGGAAGGAGAAGGAGGCACAAAGAACCCTAGATTTTTGAGGGAATAAAAAGTGTCTCTTTTATTCATCATGTTGCCTTATATAGACTTACACATTTACATATAGCCCCTTGGGATTTACAAAATGGTATTTTGCCCATCTCATGTCTCATGTTCTATTTCTTTTTGCACATAAGCCATGGGCTTTACAAAAGTTTGGCTTTATGCCCATTCATGCATAAAAAAATTACATCAAGATTATTTATTACATGATTTTTTATTCCGGCATGGGGGAGGCGGCCGTGGGGCTCGGCCTAGGCATGGGACCCTTGCTTGGGCTTGGGCCCGCTTACTTGGGGTTGACCTTGACTTTGACTCAATCAACTGGGGTGCAATTTTCGACCCCAACAAAGTACAGTTCGCAGAAGCACAATATTTAGGTAAACAAAAAGGTGTTTTCCATTCACACGTCAAAAGGTGGATTACAGACTACCAACCGAGGACAAGTACTGAAAAGTGAAAAGACAAACAAAAGCAAATGCTATTACATCAGTCAAAGTTTACAGCGGCAGGATACTGGTGTTGATACAAGGGTTGATAAACTTAAAAATAAAACCCAACAAAGCCTCCCAATCATCATCTTACATTCTTGTGCGCCTGCTCATGAAGACAAGTTTCGACATTGCCACTGATATCTTCTACCCTCGCGTATGAAGATATGATTGCTCTCTACTGATAGATGCGGTGCAAGAGAGTAATCACATCGTCCCTCCATTTTGTTGAGATCAGGCCCATCAAGTAGACTAAGCGCACTTTGTCTTCGACCTGGTCAAGCGCTTGGAACGGCATCACCTCGTTGCTCTAGGACAAGGCTTTCCAGATCGCTTTAAAAATCATCTGCAGGAGAGAAGAGCGGCAAGAAAGTAGTCGCCCACAATGATCCTTGAAACGATGCATCACGGATTCACATTGGGCGTCGGTATAGGTCGGCCCATAAGAGCGAATGTCAGCATAAGAGACAATGTCTCGGATGGAATACAAATGACCGTCCATGGTATCTGCAAAGGAAGGAAGAAAGAATGTCAGCTCAAAAACACAGAAAGCACTGCAAGTTCAAAGCATGGAGTCTGTAGCTATAACGCTAGTAGAGCCCACTGAGAAAACATGATGGCTCATAAAGTTGAAGCACGTGCTCACAAGAAAATTTAAAAGATTTTCTAAAATAAATAAAAGGAGTTTAACTTCAAAATTTCCCAAAAGTAGTGCTTAAAAATTAAGCATCAGGGCTAAGCTCTTTTAGGTGGGTTCTTACCACAAATGTGGCATGACCGGTCTATTGATTAGACTCTTAAAGACGAAGACTAAGCTTCGAAGCAGAGCTAAGCTTTAAAAGAGAATCAGAATTCTCTAGAAAAGAAATGAAGGCAAAGACCTTCTTAGAGCCTAAGGCTCTATTTATAAGGATGTGGGGTTGGTTCGGATTCCCCACATCCCAAGAAAAGTCCGACGGCTATAAAGCCGGGCACCGTTGCCCCTACCTGCAAGGCACGTGGGAGCAACGGTAGGGGCATTTGTTCCCGTCCAAATTGTGGTGTTTAACAGCCAAGCCGAAGTGGCTTAGGAAGCACCCACGTGCAAGGCACGTGATGCTAATCCCCTCGGCTTAGGCAGCGCCTCACGTGCAAGACACGTAGCACTAATGCCATCAGCATTTAGCAGCGCTCACGTGCAAAACACGTGGCACCAATACCATCGACTTGGGCCGCGCCGCACGTGCAAAGTACGTGGCGCCGGCACCAAATAGTTGAACCACTTGCTTCAGGTAGAAAATTATCTCTATCTTTGAAAAATATTTTCCATAATCTTTCTAAAATAAGAAAAATCACCTCTGTTAAAATAGAGAGCCCTTGTATCAAAGATCCAACAGTGTATAAAATTCACCGGTTGATCTTTAAGATCAATTTGATCAATAGAGATCTTTTAAATGAGAGATTCTCTCAAACTAATTGATCCTTCTCTGCTCCTATAAATAGGATCCTAAGAGTTCAAATCAGAAACACAGAGACTCCCCCATAAGCTTTTGCAACCGAGAATTTAATTCTCTTCCAAGAACATCTTCTTCCTCCTCGAAACTCTAAGTAAAACATGCAAAAAAGATCTCTCCTACCTAATATCTCTATTTAAAAGAGGCTTAGCCTCTCATAAGAACTTGGTTCTTCTATTAGATCAAAAATCTATGAGACAAATCGCTCCTAAATGAGAAATTATATTCTCTGGGAGAGATCTTGATTTCAAAATTCAAGATCTGATGGAAAACTAAAGTTTTCTCATCATCAAAAGATATCAAAAGCAAAAGGTCAGAGTTTTTTACTCTGTGAAACTAGTTCTTCATTAAAAAAAACAGGCTTGTTTAAGAACTCGAGACTTTAACAATGGTCAAAAGACAAGCTTCACATAAGTTTGATGGTTAAAATATATCATCTCCTGAAAGTTTGAATCTTTCCTAATAGTAGGGCTTAGACCCTCTAAAGAACCCTAGCTCGGTTTTCCTCAGCTGTTGAGCACGCGCGCCTAGCCGTTCAGCTCATGTCACGCCCCGCTTCCCGGTATACGGCGAAGGGAACGCGACGAGACCGCTACGTATTTACTGTGAAGTAAATACGCTAAGCGTATCTAAGCAATATAAATATAAATGCACAAGAGACAAAATATAATAAAACAGCAACTTTATTTATTCACATTATTTTTATAATATATGGAAAAGTAAAAACAACTGAATAAAAGCAATGCCTAAACAGTGGCATAACAGAAATGGAAAGTACTGAAAAATGTGTACAATGAAGCTGGAGCTCTAGGTCGTAAGCAAGCAGATCCAAGTCCTCGCTGGTAGGTTCAATCTCCTGAGTGTCCAGATCACCTGACAACATTTCAAAGAAGAAAAAGAAGGAATGTCGTCAGCGAACAATCGCTCGGTAAGTCCCAAAGATAAGGGAGAAATAGAATAGACAGAGAGTAAGAGAGAGAAAGAGTAGATTTTACAGTTGTATTATATTGTTATATTGTTGTATTTAGTGAGTAGATTTTACAGTTGTATTATATTGTTATATTGTTGTATTTAGTGTTAACGCTGTTGTTTATAACTTGGTACAGAAGGATACCAGTGTATAGGAGAGGAGTCTCACTTGCTCCGGAGACTAAGGTATCAGGAACTCAAGGAACCATTATGCCACGGTACAACAGCAATGGAATATAGGTTAGGTGTCTTATGGTTGCAGTCTCGTGCCACTTCAAACACCTTCCGTACCAAACTACCCCTTAAACCCCGCGAAGTATTGTATTGTATTGTAACTTGTATTGTCTTGTAATATAGATTGTATAATTGGATAACTTGCCGAAACCATGATATCAGAAAATGGATGTAACTGAAGAATCATGTAAATGGATGTAACTGGAGAATTATGTAGATGGATGTATATCCATGGTTCGGTTCAGTCAAGTTGTATAGATTGATAGATTGAACAGCTTGAATATATGGAATCATGGATTCATATTAAATTGTAGTATTGTATATTGTACTTGAATCATATTCAAGTCAGATTAATTGTAATGAGACTCAGACTGAGTCAAACAATTTGAAAGAAATTGAAGTCCTGAATTATGTTTTGATGTTATCGGTAACCGCTGCACATGGGCGGCAGGATTTGTGTCTTTTTCAAAGACGATTACCGTGTTGATAACACCGTTGTTAAGTTGTCTACCTTAAATAAGCAAGCACCCACTTCTCCGGCTCCCTGAGGCTCAAGAGATTGGTCCTGCTTAAACCTATATTTACTAGGGTCCTTAGGGTAATTTATAAAACTTGAAGGGGTTTTATGTAAAAATACTTTTGTATAATTTTCAAAATACACCCCAAGTATTTAATTATCGTCTTTAGAGTTTTCATATATGTAGATTTTATATTTGTGATGTTTCTAGGGAAAATAACCTAATTTTATAATATAGGGTATTTAATTGTAATATTGAACTTGTATGGAATTCATGGTATTTTAATGTAAAGTAATTCTTGTGATTTTAGAAAAAGTTAGAATATTTATATTATCACAAAAATAGATATTTTAATGATACATATACACATATTTATATAAAAATAATTTTTATATATATATTATATTTCTAGAAATCTCATTTTCTTAAGATATTTGTATTTTAAATCTTTCGAGACCAAATGCTCCTTGCGGAGGTCTGCATCTCGCACTACTAAGCCCAGGGATGTGCGATAATCCGCACCATCCCAGTCGGGTTCCCCAAAATGGGTTGTAGCGGTGCCTTGCAAAGATTTGTAAAAATACGTAATCTTGTAGAAAACGGTTTTTATAAGTTAAAGGTAGTTTTGTGTAAAACGATATTTCCCAAATCTATATTTCGCAAAAGATATTGTGCTATATTGCATATGAGTGTTGTGAAGAGGTAGGTCATTATCTCGTGATCTAATTAAAGGTATAGTAAGATTAATGATGTTTTAAACTAGAAAGTAAACTACATGGTATTTTAGTGAAAAAGAGCGATAAAACTTGATACATTCTTTTGAAATGGAATTTGTTCCATATATTTTTGTTAATGATTAATAGTAAATATGTAAAAGTTTTGTATGGTTGTTGTTTAAGAAAAAGTTAGTTTTTAGGAAAAACCGAATCGGAGATCGGATAACTCCGATTTCCATCGGGTTTTAAAAATACGGATTTTAAGAATAGTAAAGTGAAGAAGGAATTGGGACTTACTGGCTTAGAATCAAGAGAAGATGTAGAGGAGGAAGTAGGATTCACCGGTGCGTCGTTTCGTCGCCAGGAGCTCCTAGGGTTGTCGTCGGAATTTCGTCGGAGTATCGCCCTTCGCTAACTCCAAAAGTACACTAAACTTCTATGGATTTCTTGAGAGTTTTGATCAGAATTTTGGAGTGAGGGGGTGTGTTTAGGGGTTGTATTTATAGGGTAAGGTTAGGGTTTAGGGTAGGTGAAAGGGTGAATTGAAAAATGTATTAAAAAGTATTAAAAATGTAATAAAAATGGAGTAAATAGAGTTTTAAAGAGGCTCTGTTACTGTGCAGGGTATTTAAAGTATAAAGGGGTACTGGGGAGACTAAAAGCCACAACTTTCATGTTAGGGACTCGGCGGTCCGGCGCTCAGATCTGGTCTTAGGCACAAGGAGTGGTTGCACTCCTTTGCATTGGCGCAGCCTAAGACTATGGCCGAGGTCAAGGCGTGGACCGAGCGCGAGATACAGCTCGAGTCCGAGGTGAACACGAACCTCCCTCGAGCAGAACGATCTGACCAGAAGAAGAGGGCTCGGGAAGAAAGGCCGGAGCGTCAGCAGCCCTATCACCCGATGTTCCAGGAGTACACCCCGCTCAACGTCTCCCTCGCAGTGTTACTAGAGGAGGCCCAGGGCGAGGGGTTCTTTAAGTTCCCTCCAATCCCACGTCAGGCCTCGAAGCGAACCCGGGGCCCCTACCGCGCCTTCCACCGGACGCTGGGCCACACCACGGAGGATTGTAAGCAACTCCAGGACTACATCGAGGAGCTCATCCAACCAGGGCATCTCTCCGCCTACTTGAGGGATAAGCGGCAGGCCGACCGTGGGCAGGAGCAGCGTCCCCCTCCCGCCGAGCTGACCATCAGCCAGATCATGCTCGTTTCGGCAGATGACCAGTCCGGCGCCCAGGGAGCCCCGTACCCGGTACCGAGCACGGAGACCAACAAGCCTCCGGGGAGCTCGGGCCACGCTAATAAGGTCATCTATTAGCATGTACTTTTTTTAAGGGCAATGTAAACTCTTCCTAGGGTCAGTTGTTAATTTAATAAAAGATCAATGGAACATTGCGAAAAAGAAGGAAAGGTCTTATTTATTCAAAAAGCTATTATGGGCTCCCCAGCCATACATACAAAAAGAAAAAGAAAATTATAGCAGCGGGGGAAGGGGGTGCAGAGAGCACTGCTCATGGTACTTAGTAAAGATCTCCGCCAGCCGAGGCCTCACGAGATCCAGCCTCTGCCCTCGATTCCCCCCGCGCGCGTTGACCTCGAGCCTCAGTTCATAGCACTCACGGACGAATGCCACCGAGTGAGCCAGCCGACCCGCGGAGATCAGGCCGAAGCGCCTCAGAGACCGCAGCTTGCCCAGGGCCTCGTCGTAGAGCTGCTCGGACAGGGGGTTGTAAAGCCCCGGCGACGCCCTCCAGATGGAGTACATCAGCAACTGCAGCAGAAGGGAGCGCCGGGGCAGCAGCCGACCGAAGTGGTCTTCGATGCTCCCATAAACCAACTGCACCGTGTCTTCGGCGAAGTTCTGGTCGTAGAGGTATACGTCTTCGAAGTGGATGATTTCGGGGATGGTAAAGGGGAAGTCTTCCATTCTCAACGATCTATTTGTGAAGAAAGGAAGGACCAGCGCTCTCTCAGCTTTATATAGCGCGCTACGCCCCAACAGAACCCAACGGTCATCCGTTTTCGCCCACAAAGTCGCTGCCACGCGGCCCCATTAAGCCTTCTCTGGTGGAATCGAAACAGCGCGCCTCTGGCGCTTCGCCTCCCCATACATTCAATGCGTATGCTACGCGCACGTTCGCCACGACCATTCCTGTTCCCCATACCTGCAACGGGATGGTCGGGCGAAACCTCATGAAGAATCGGCCAAGCATCCTTGGCCAGTAGCTTCCTTACACGCAACGCCGGGGATCAAAGCCCTCGCCAAGAGGCAACCGCACAGCTTCACTGCCTGGCTATCCTTAGCAGGCCTTCTACGGCCCCTCCAACGTTAAGGATCAAAGTCCTCCTTAGAGGCAGCCGAGCGGCTTCCCTGCTCGGCTATCCCTGGCCGGTAGCTTCCCTACTCACAACGCCAGGGATCAAAGCCCTCGCCAAGAGGCAACCGCGCAGCTTCACTGCCCGGTTATCCTTAGCAGGCCTCCTACGGCCCCTCCAATGCTAAGGATCAAAGTCCTCCTTAGAGGAAGCTCAGCAGCTACCTTGCTCGGCTATCCCTGGCCGGTAGCTTCCCTAATCGCAACGCCAGGGATCAAAAAGTCCTCCCAGAGGCAGTCGATCCCGACCGTCGCTCGGCTATCCCCGGCTGGTAGCTTCCTACCACAACCGACAGGGATCAAAAGCCCTCCCAGAGGCAATCGAGCCCGACCCTCGCTCGGCTATCCTTCAGGACAAAAGCCCTCGCCAAGAGGCACCGGGCAGTAACCCTGCCGGCCAAGGGTCCTTGATAGGCTTCTTACAGTCCCTCCTATGCTAAGGACCAAAGTCCTCCTTTGAGGCGGTCGAGCCCGACCCTTGCTCGGCTATCCCCGGCTGGTAGCTTTCTACCACAATCGATAGGGATCAAAGTCCTCGCCAAGAGGCACTGGGCAGTAATCCTGCTCGGTCCCCGTCCTGAAGGATCAAAGCCATCGCAAGAGGCAACCGAGCCCGACCCTTGCTCGGTCATCTCAGGCTGGTAGCTCCCTACCCATGACGCCAGGGATCAAAGCCCTCGCAAGAGGCAACCGAGCCCGACCCTTGCTTGGTCATCTCTGGCTGGTAGCTCCCTACCCATGACGCCAGGGATCAAAGCCCTCGCAAGAGGCATCTGAGCGGCTACCCCACTCGGTCATCCCAGGCTGGTAGTTGCCTACCCACGACGCCAGAGATCAAAGCCTTCGCCAAGAGGCCACCGCACAGCTTCACTTCCCGGCTATCCTTAGCAGGCCTCCTACGGCCCCTCCAACGCTAAGGATCAAAGTCCTCCTTAGAGGCAGCCGAGCGGCTTCCCTGCTCGGCTATCCCTGGCCGGTAGCTCCCCTACTCGCAATGCCAGGGATCAAAGCCCTCGCCAAGAGGCAACCGCGCAGCTTCACTGCTCGGTTATCCTTAGCAGGCTTCCTACGGCCCCTCCAACGCTAAGGATCAAAGTCCTCCTTAGAGGCAGCCGAGCAGCTTCCCTGCTCGGCTATTCCTGGCCGGTAGCTTCCCTACTCGCAACGCCAGGGATTAAAACCCTCGCCAAGAGGCAACCGCGCAGCTTCACTGCCCGGTTATCCTTAGCAGGCCTCCTACGGACCCTCCAACGCTAAGGATCAAAGTCCTCCTTAGAGGAAGCTCAGTAGCTACCCTGCTCGGCTATCCCTGGCCGGTAGCTTCCCTACTCGCAATGCCAGGGATCAAAAAGTCCTCCCAGAGGCAGTCGAGCTCGACCCTCGCTCGGCTATCCCTGGCTAGTAGCTTCCTACCACAACCGACAGGGATCAAAGCCCTCACCAAGATCAACCGAGCAGCTTCACTGCTCGGTCATCCCCAGAGGCATCCTCCTGCCCAACAGACGCTGCGGGTTTGTAGCTCTCATAACGAGGCCACTAAGTCCCTTTATGCTTGGCACAACTACGGCGGACATCCCTCTGCCCATCACATGCAGCGGATCCAAAGCCCCAACAAGAGACATCAGGTCTATCCAAGTCTGAGTGATCCCCCCTCGACTTCGTGGCTATGGAGATGCCTCCTTCTCAGCAGCGCTTGGCACACTTGGCAAGTGATCGAAATAAACTCGACGAAAGATCGCTAGACAAATAGCCGACCTGACATGGAAGCCCAACATTGCAAGCAAGGATATTTTACGAGCATTCTTCACAAACAGAAGATAAAGTGCAAGCTGATGAAACAAAAGGTTTTACTACCAAAAGCAAAGTCTTTACAAAGGGTATTTTGGGCTCCCCAGCCTTACAGACTGTTCGAAGGCTTACAAAAATTCTAAAAGCGGCAAAATAAAAGGAGGAGGAAGACGGGGGCTTTAGGCCTCGGGGCCAGGCACGACCTCGTGTTGGATATAGTGCCCTCAAAATCAATTATTGGATCGCAGGCACGTGATTGCAATGATTGAGGAGGAACTATACCGGTAGGACAGTCTTACTCGAGATGATAGTATGCTATCTGGTTTAACTTTATCATCGTGTACAGTTTTAGGTGACATGATCACTATTACAAGTTGATAGAGCCCTTAGGATTCTTGTATGACTACCAACAGTACGATGGCGATCATATACGTGAGAGTTGGTTAGTCCATAAGCACATCCTTAAAAGTGGTCCCTAGTCATGGGAGTTTCGAAACAGGGCATCGATACTCCGGAGTAGACTAGTGTATACAGTCGAGACCCCGACGAGGGGCGGTGGCCGGTCTCACAAGCCATTGGTGTCAGTTGGTTCACCTAAGATGTATACAGGTGCTCATTGGGATATGAGTGCACCGGACAAGACTCGCCGGGAACCTGCTAGTTGGTATTATACCTAGCGTTAGATAGCAGTTCCCTGGTGACATGTGTACAGGTTAGTTCATCGACCTGAGGTCGTCATTTGTCTCGTGTGAGTTCTTACTGTTCTTAGATTACTACCCTACCATGGCTCAAAGGAGTCGTGCAAACATGTTTTAGTTAGGTACAGTCCCGAGCCACATAGAGGCAATGAGCGGATCGACAGGGGATTCGTCTCTCCCGGTATTGGGGGGTGAGATCGCGCTGTGACTAGAAGAGCCATTACACCAAGTCCTTGGCCAAGGCAGGTGAGAATTACTGGTAGGTATTTTAGTAGTTTCTCAGGGTGTTCAGGGCTACCCTCCGACACGACTTATACCGCTTTTGGGGGTCTGACGTTACCAGCCCCCTAGGCCCGATATGCGATGCTCATAGACGAACGGACCGGACTGTATGGATATTGTCACTGATAGGCTCAGTTAGGGTTACAGGATGAGTTCGCTCATCGGCTTCCCTTTTGCTCAATACTTGGGGCAGCCGTTACGTACAGCTTGTACCACTGACGTTCTTGTGGTTAAATCCACGGCCCGCATATTGATAAGTCTTTAGAGTCCCCCATAGATAGTTTCCCAAGTTCGGACAAAATATTGTAGAGACCGTATGGTTTTATGGCAGGGTTCGAACATGCACGTGCACTTGTGCACGTGTCATGATTCGGACAGATAATACTGGTGGGCTTTGGTTTAAGCCGGATCCAAGTATTATATTGAGTCGGAATATTTTTGTTTCATCATATTCGTATTCGGTCGGAATACGGATACAGGTATGTATTTATAGGTGAGGGGTATTCTCGTAATCCGTTACGAGATTACTTTAGAAGATGCATTTCTTTTTGGTTAATCATTTTAGTTTAAATGATTAATGGTTTGGAAAGTGTGACTCATTGTTATAACACATTTATTCTAGAATGTTCACTAATGACTCATATAATGAGTCATCCAGTGAGTCATTAAAGAATTAATGGTGTTTGTTTTGGGTAGGATATTTTTAGGGTTTGTGGAGATATTTTGGTAAGATATTTTTCTTGATATTTCAACAAAAAACCTAATATATATCTCACCCAAAATTAGTGGACAGCCAAGGGTTGATTTTTGAGACTTGGTTTTTTGCTCACTTGATTATCTTGAGCTCACACTCTTCATCCCTATTGCATCTTTTTCGACCTCCACCCTAACCCTCTCATGTGATGAAAACCCTAGGGTGTTTGAGACAAAATATTCACACTCATTCTCTACTTCATCTTGGACATGTCGGTTAGCATACTTCATGTCCGAGTTGCCTCGGTATAGAGGCGGGAGCCCGTATAAAGATTCGTCGACGTGGTGCTACCTCGACGAAGTACCGGAGATCGATCGAGATCGGAGCAGCCGCAAGGAGATGGTGATGGTGGCTAAAGACCGAAGGATACGGATCGATCAGTATAGCCTTTCTATCATCTTCACAGTTTTCTATTTTAGTGTTAATGGCACGATCCGAGTTACAGCCTATGTTAGCGCTAGTTGTAAAAGTTTTTGTTCCGCGTTTGACCTCAGATTATTGGCCGGGACGCTACCGTAGACTTACATGGTATCAGAGCCACGCCATTAAGCTTTACTAGCTTGTTCTAACATGTTTAAAATATCGATCGAACGAAATTTCCAAAACCGCATTTTCAATGTTAAAGTTTCTATCGAATTTTTAAACCGGTCTAAAAATTATTTTGAGTATGTCAGAAAATCGTGCAGGCTTTTCTAAGACTACTGTAGAAATTTGGTCGATTAAACCATCAAGAACGCCGCGGAACCGCCGCACAAGCCTTGTATTGGCTGCGGTTCCGCCGCCGTTTTGGGGCTTCAGTGCACCATTTTTCTTCTGGGTGTCTTTCATGTAGAATTGTGGTTTCTGGAATATTTTGTTTGGGCCTAGATTTTGTTTGAGTACTGGATTTGTACTTGGGGCCCACTTCGGGAAGTTTTGTCGGTCGGAATTTTAAATGTGTTAGTTTACAGTACTTACATTATATCTCCGACCGTGAATGTCATTTGGGCGGTAAATCTTGTCTAATTGCTATAGTCCTTTTAGACGGGTTTGCGAACGTGACATTCGTATTGATGTTCTGTGTTGTGCTGTGATATTGCGGATTTGTCGTGGTGGATAGTTGTGTGCAATGGTAGTGCAGTTTGGATTTATTTGTACATTTGATATTGCGGGGCGAGCGTCCAACATGTGGACAGCCGTCACTGCATGTTTGTATATTATTCTTTTGGGGCACGACCGGGTTGAGGTCGATATACCCGTTGTACATATTTTCATTACTGTACTAGGTTTACCCCGCGACGGAGTGTACGGATAGCCGGGTTTTGGAGGGCAACAGGTCCGCATCTCATGGCTTTGAGAAGGAGGGGGCCTCACTCTAGAATTGGCAGACTATTCACTGCACTTGTAGGGGGTACAGGTTG
Organism: Agapanthus africanus; assembly: GCA_030015575.1. NCBI lineage: Eukaryota > Viridiplantae > Streptophyta > Magnoliopsida > Asparagales > Amaryllidaceae > Agapanthus > Agapanthus africanus. The sequence continues at coordinate 428,663,869 of CM057347.1, read as the reverse complement.
ACCCAAGGTGGGGTGCTCAAGTTACCGGATTCCATGAAGTGCTTGGTGGTCCATTCACTTTGTTGAAGGGGGATGCCTCGCTTCAGGTTTTGGCGGGCAACTTGCCGCACCCGTAGGGGTCTAGATTTTCATTGCACAGACTATCCACATGACCAGGGGAACGTCGGGTTTCAGTAGCGGCTATGTAAAACCCGGGGATCCCAGATTATCTATATTGTTCTGTGATACTTATTACTTTTCTGTGATGTTGCATTTATCACGCCTGGAGCAATTATTGTATATTGGTATATATACTAGTAGATGTTGTATATGTTTTGCACCCGCGCTAGTCCAGTCCCCGCTCTGTCGTTAGTTAAGTAACCTAACGGGTGATGACGGGACCCAGTGACGAATGCGGATGGCATATACGTACATTTTATTTTCGTTCTTTTCTGGTGTGATTAATTGATGGGACTGCGTTGATTTTTGATCAATGCAAGGAAAACAAACATGTTTGACGTTGTTGGAACAGTTTTCAAAAAGTGTTATTATAGGACGTTTTCTTTTGTTTTGCACAGTGGTATTCAGTTGGAATATCCTGCACCTCATTCGACGAGGCAAGGGCCGAGATCCCTTCACCGGGAGTGACCCCTTGGGCAGAAGTTTATGTCAGAGTAATAACTTCACTATAGTCGATTACTTGTTGCTTTGCATCGCGGTATTCAGTTGGAATATCCTGCACCTCATTCTACGAGGAAAGAGCCGAGATCTCTTCACCGGGAGTGACCTCTTTAGCAAAGGTTTTCGCCACTATAATTTTGTAAAAAGCTATCAGGTTCCTTCAGCGATATCAAGTTCGTTACGTTAAAGGTTTTTCGCCAAAAACCAGTCGTAGCCCTCCGTCATTTCAGTTGGGTATTCAGTAGTATTCAAGGTATGTATTTTGACCAACGCCAAGGCATAGTGTTTGGTAGCTGCTGGGTATTCATCTGTTGTATAGATAGATGAGTTGGTTTGGGACAGTCATTCTGCCATTTGGCCAACGTCAGGGGTATGTACGGGTAGGTTCAAATTAACAAGATAATGATGGGTAGAACTTGACATGTGACTTATGACATTTTGGCCAACGTCAAGGTCATAAGAGCATGGGGAAAAAATCTATATCGGGAGTTTCTAAAGAAACTGAAACTTACCAGGCATGCGCATACCTTCTGGAGTGTGATAACGTGAGTGGATTCCTTCATGTTATCATGCGATGAGAGTTGGATCCCGATTCCTACTGATGAGTTGGTTTACTCTTCGGGTGATCCTGACTAATTCTTCTTTCACGTTTTGGGGAGAATTTGACGATACAGTGGGAGGTTTCCTGATTAGATAAAGTGATAACCATTCTGATCTAGGTTAGAGTGCACGCAGAGTGTTTTTTTTCTCTCTCTCTCTTTGGCAGCGACCATGGACCGACCCTAGACTATGACTCAGTGACCAAGTTGACCGAATTTTCTTAAAACACTGGATTTTGGATTGTCTGAGTTGCATAAGTCATTGCCACTCCTTCTTTTACCCTTTGCATTTCTCCAGAACAGCTCGTATTAATACGAACATCCACTTACATTGGATAAATCTATCGTATGGTTATATACGAACTCGAAGGGACTTCTTCGAGGATGGATTCAGGTTCAGGAGAAATTGAATTGGTTTATTCAGCTATCTTTTATCATCACCTTCTCTCAGGCTGCGAGGGCTCCTTGGTTTAGGAGAGTACACCTATTATGCTTATTGGATAGTCTTCTTCCAAATCATAGGCAGGTGCCGAAAGGTAGGGAATGAAGAAAACCAATTAGCCTAAGTAGGGTGTACAGAAGGTAATAAATAAAGACAAAATAAAGGGATTAGAAAGAGGGCAAAGTAAATTGTGACTGCTATCATTCACGACCAAACCGCGTAGTTCATCGCCACTCCTACTTCACATTTGTTTTTTCTCCAGTTCAGGAGAAATAGAATAAGGTTTTATTCAGTTGTCTTTTATCATCACCTTCTCTCAGGTTGCGAGTACTCCTAGGATTAGGAGAGTACACCTATTATTCTTACTGGATAGTCTTCTTCCAAACCATAGGCTGGTGCCGAACGGTAGGGAAGAAAGAAAACCATTTAGTCTAACGATGGTGTACAGAAGGTAACGACTAAAGACAAATAAAGGGATTTGGAGAGATGGCAACGAAATATATGGTTATAGTCATGAATCTGGATTATGGAAGAGGCATTACTACGAATACCCGGATACCCCTTCGAAATATTTTCATGTTTCAGTTTCACTGTGCATTGTTAAAGGAAAACTGATTTCCCGGTTAGATACTTACTCCAGAGTATGTATTTACCAGGTATGATTGTCATATCTGTATGGTTTTACAGATGATGGGTGGGAGTAAGTTATTGGGAATTAGGTGATCATCCTCATTATATCGGAATTCGTTGTAATTGGTGATATTTGAGGAAATCGCCTGGGTTTTTGCCGGACGGCAAGTATTTGGTTTTGAGTATCCGTTGTTGTGCACCAATTTCAAACTGATATATCTGTACGTTTATTTTTATAAAGTGAGATATATCTTTTTGAAATTATGTCCATGACATTTACCTATATCAGTTGACGATTGGGTAAGGAGCATTGAACAGCGGAGTAGTTCTTAACCATAAGTACAGTTTTCAACCTACGATGCATAGGTTTTGAGTTATTCAACTCAGGGGACTCATACAGAGTATTGTATGTTGTCCAGTGTCCATCAGGACAAAAGGGTTGGTCCCCGTACTATGTTTTGTTTACTTGTGACTTCTCTAGTTTTTAGACAAGTGTTTCGTAGAAATACAAGGTCTAAGTTTTGAGAAGTTGTGGGTATAAGAATAAAGTAGAGAACCAGGTGTCGCAAGTATCGGGATTCTTCAAGGAGATCGAAGATGTAGATACTTGTGATTGGTATTCAGTTGATAGTAATGGTTTTGAGAAACTTGTTTCTCTTTCAGGTTACTCATAATAGGATGGACTCCTAAGTTGAGTAATGTTGATTAGCCTCTTTCCATTAAGTTGATATGCACTGGAGACAGCTGCATAATTTGAATCTGGTTCCAATTAAATAAGTGCCAAAGTTTCTATATTAGATATAGAATGGTCCATATCTTAACGATGTTAAGGTACGGGGAGTTGTCCGGCTTATGCTTAAAACCAGACTCTGGATAACCCAAGGCACGTTTCTGTAATGGCAGTTTGTGGGTTGACCCGGGCTATGACGAGGGTTGATTTTCTACCATCTGGAAGATCAATAGTGATATTGTTCTTGACTCGTCACAGTTTTAGTAAAATGGATTTTTTCAGAAAACAGTAGTGGGAGTATAGTAGAACTGGAAGAGATTCCAGAACCGCAAACGATTACAGAAAATTTAATAGAACCTAAAGATTCAATCAGGTTTGACATTCCATTAGCCACTCCGCAGATATGATGGGTAACCTCAGACACCCGAGAGGTACTCCGGTAGCCTCAAGGACGGTGACAGGGAGGTTCTTGTTTACCCAGACTTGTCATTACTGCTGTTCCAGACTATGAGACCCGGCATGAGGATGAGTATAACATCGTTCTAAACTAGCTTTAGAAGTGCACGTGTATATGGTTCTGCCAGAGGGTTGTCGTAGTCAGTGGGAGCAGCGGAAGCATAGTGGACAAGTAGCTTATGTCTATTTATAGACTAAAGCATATATAGCGGAGATAGATCATCTATTTTGATGTGACAGTCATGGATTTGATTTCATCAGAATAGGGGATGGATCTGTTAAGAAGGTAGTAGGGTGTGATGTCCTGGTATTTGGATGACATACACAGAGTAGGAAGTAAAATTCCTATACTACGATCGGTTATACTGTGGTTGTCACACAGTTGTTTCTCCACACAGGATATGGATATAATATCAGACATTCTGGTTACTAGATCTATGGTTTTAGATCTAGATTTGGGTAGTTTCCCAATCTGGGTACTTAGACAGTATTCTAAAGGTATTTAGAATGGATGACTCTTGGCATGGTGGTGTACCTGCAGGTGATGGAGTCTCCCTCTCTAAAGGTGTCTTATAGACTAAAGGGGAGAGGGGATGTGCATGATTGGCATATCACTTGCTTAGGCAATTGAGTCAATCATGAGATGTCAAGTACCACACCAGATGTTGTTTTTGCACAAGATGCAATAAGTTTATATTAATCCAATCCTGGAGAAACATGCGGAAGCAGTTTTAGAACATAAGTGGATGTTCTAGGGATTTGATAACGACAGCCTCCTTTAGGAGACAGTTATCATTCCAGGCTTCTAAGGTGACATGGATGACAGAGTGACTGTTAGAGTTATAGTTTTCCCTCTGACGAGGGGCAGTATTATGGACAGGTGGTCCAACAGGATACTGTGGGAGGCATGGTGCGGGATACTGATCAGGTTCGGTTGACGATACAGTCTAAGAAGTTTGGATTTGGAGTTCATTTATGAACTAGGTCCCATCAGATATCCAGACATATTCTAAGACAGGTATTACTCAATTCGGGAGATGGCTTTCTCCGTGAACTTGAGATTAAGAAAGACATAGAAAGAAACATCAGGGCGGATCCACTCACTGAGGCTATTTCTCGAACACAAGAGTTTTACAAACGAGCTTTATGAAACTGATTAGTAGAGGAGTTGGGTGTTCGGTATCACATGGGCTGTGAGTATGCGACATCGCAATAATTAGCCTTAAGTGCAAGTGGGAGATTGTTGAATGTAGTGCCCTCAAAGTCAATTATTGGATCGCAGGCACGTGATTGCAATGATTGAGGAGGACCTATACCGGTAGGACAGTCTTACTCGAGATGATAGTATGCTATCTGGTTTAACTTTATCATCGTGTACAGGTTTAGGTGACATGATCACTATTACATGTTGATAGAGCTCTTAGAATTCTTGCTTGACTACCAGCAGTATGATGGCGGTCATATACGTGAGAGTTGGTTAGTCCATAATCACATCCTTAAAAGTTGTCCCTAGTCGTGGGAGTTTCGAGACAGGGCATCGATACTCCGGAGTAGACTAGTGTATACAGTTGAAACCCCGAAGAGGGGCGGTGGCCGGTCTCACAAGCCATTGGTGTCAGTTGGTTCACCTAAGATGTATACAGGTGCTCATTGGGTTATGAGTGCACCGGACAGGACTCGCCGGGAACCTGCTAGTTGGTATTATACCTAGCGTCAAATAGCAGTTCCCCAGTGACATGTGTACAGGTTAGTTCATCGACCTGAGGTCGTCATTTGTCTCGTGTGAGTTCCCACTGTGCTTAGATTACTACCCTACCACGGCTCAAAGGAGTCGTGCAAATAGGTTTTAGTTGGGTACAGTCCCGAGCCACACAGAGGCAGTGAGCGGATCGGCAGGGGATTCGTCTCTCCCGGAATTGGGGGTGAGATCGCGCTGTGTCTAGGAGAGCCATTACACCAAATCCTTGGCCAAGGCAGGTGAGAATTACTGGTAGGTATTCCAGTAGTTTCTCAGGATGTTCAGGGCTACCCTCCGACACGACTTATACCGCTTTTGGGGGTCTGACGTTACCAGCCCTCTAGGCCCGATATGCGATGCTCATAGACGAACGGACAGGACTGTACGGATATTGTCATTAATAGGCTCAGTTAGGGTTCCAGGATGAGTTCGCTCATCGGCTTCCCTTTTGCTCAATACTTAGGGCAGCTGTTACGTACAGCTTGTACCACTGACGTTCTTATGGTTAAATCCACGGCCCGCGTATTGACAAGTCTTTAGAGTCCCCTACAGATAGTTTCCCACGTTCGGATGAAACGTTGTAGAGGCCGTATGGTTTTATGGCAGGGTTCGAACATGCACGTGCACTTGTGCACGTGTCATGGTTCGGACAGATAATACTGGTGGGCTTTGGTTTAAGACGGATCCAAGTATTATATTGAGTCAGAATATTTTTGTCTCATCGTATTCGTATTCGGTCGGAATACGGATACAGGTATGTATTTACAGGTGAGGGATATTCTCGTAATCCGTTACGAGATTACTTTAGAAGATGCATTTCTTTTTGGTTAATCATTTTAGTTTAAATGATTAATGGATTTGGAAAGTGTGACTCATTGTTATAACACATTTATTCTAGAATGTTCACTGATGACTCATGTAATAAGTCATCTAGTGAGTCATTAAAGAATTAATGGTGTTTGTTTTGGGTAGGATATTTTTAGGGTTTGTGGAGATATTTTGGTAAGATATTTTCCTTACTATTTCAACAAAAAACCTAATATATATCACACCCAAAATTAATGGACAGCCAAGGGTTGATTTTTGAGACTTGGTTTTTTACTCACTTGATTATCTTGAGCTCACACTTTTCATCCCTCTTGCATCTTCTTCAACCTCCACCCTAACCCTCTCATGTGATGAGAACCCTAGGGTGTTTGAGGCAAAGTATTCACACACATTCTCTACTTCATCTTGGACATGTCGGTTAGCATACTTCATGTCCGAGTTGCCTCGGTATAGAGGCGGGAGCCCGTATAAAGATTAGTTGACGTGGTGCCACCTCGACGAGGAGACCGGAGATCGATAGAGATCGGAGCAGCCGCAAGGAGATGGTGATGGTGGCTAAAGACCGAAGGACACGGATCGATCGGTATAGTTTTTCTATCATCTTCACAGTTTTCTATTTTAGTGTTAATGGCACGATCCGGGTTACAGTCTATGTTAGCGCCAGTTGTAAAAGTTTTTGTTCCGCGTTTGGCCTCAGATTATTGGCCGGAGCGCTACCGTAGACTTACACTTCGGGGTCTTCGCTATCTACCACGAGTCGAGCAGGGTCCTCGGCCACCTCCTCGTTAGGAATCTCTTCCCTCTACTCATCGGCGTCTGCGAGGGGGTATTCGGCCTGGAGCTCTTCATCAGCGAACTCCGGCATCCGGACCTTAACGGCGTCGAGGGCCTCGTACCAGATGCGGGTGGTGGCCACGGCTAAGTCATTGTAGAAGGCCTTCGACTTCTTATAGCCCTCCACCTCCTTCGCCGCCGAGAGGTCGGCCCGCTTCGCCGCTTCGACCGCCGCCCCCAGCTCCTTCCGGAGGGTCCTCACCGTCTTCTTCATGTTGCCGGCGAGCGCCTGAGCATCCTCAAGCTTGACCTCGGCAGACACGGCAGCCTCGCGGTGCCGGGCAACTTCCCATTTCCTGGCCTCCACCTCACCCTCCAGGACGGCAACCCTCGCTAGCGCCGCCTCCAGCTCCCGCTTGGAGCTCTCTTCCAGCGAGGTAAGCTGGTCCGCGGCCTTCATCACCGAGGCTATCACCTCGGCCTCCATGCATACGGCAAGGACGACGTGCTGGAGGACCTGAAAAAATAAAAAAGAGATCAGGAAGACGAAGGAAGCGCCAAATCTCACAAACAACCGAGCACTTACATGCACGGCCTCCTGGGCGATGGACATCATTTGGGCCCTGAAGGTCCCCCCGGGGACCCTACCCCCTGCCGACTTCTCTATTTCGTGCAGCAGGCTATCCGCGACAGATAGCCCTGAGGGCACCGCGAACTGGAGGCCCCCTCCTCCACCATGATCAGCGAGGGCGGGCCCTGAGGAGACCTCCAGGGACCCCTCTTGAGCCGCTCCTATAGAGAGCCGGTCTCCTCCTCCGAGACCGGGACCTCCAGAATTCGAGCCCGCTTTCGGCCCGGCGCTCTGCTAGGCCCCGGGGCGGGATCCACCCCCGAACGCTCAAGGGACGCGGCCACCGGAGGCACTGGGACGGAGGTCGAAGGAGTAGGGGCAGGCTTCGAATGGGAAAAGCTGGCGCCTCCAGCCCTCGTGACCTTCTTCGGCTGGCGCATGGAGGCTCGGAGCTCGTTCATGTCCATGGGCCCTGCACAAAACCAAATGCAAAGAAGTCAGCGACACATGCAATATAAAAGAAAAAAAGCAAGCCTAACTTACCGACGAACTCGACAGGGCTGAGCCCGGCCCAACTCAGGACCCTCTCAGACAGCGGCACGTCAAATCGGGGGACGGGCTCCCACTACACCACTCTCACCGCGGTGGGGGTCATTGGACTGGTTTCCAGCAAGCATTTTTCCCTCGACCACTTGGTGGGCACGGGCCAGTCCTCGTCCTCGGGCGGCGTGACGAAGAAAAATTTCTTCTTCCAGTCGTGAATGGAAGAAGGCAGGACTACAACTCCTGTCCCGGCGGTATCCTCCTGTCTCTTTCTAAAAGAGAGGTAGACCCATCTCGGGTCGCCCGCTCGACCCCCAGGATGATTTTTGAAAACAAGGGAAGAATCAAGAATGGAGAGGCTGAAGGAAACCGCCTGTAGGTTCAGGCAGATCAGGAACCCGAGGAGAATCCTCCATGAGTTCGGCACTAGCTGTCCAGGGGCTAACCCAAAGAAGTTCAGCGCTTCGACGACCTCGAGAGAGAAGGGAAGGCGCATTCCACCCCAAAAAGCTTCCAAGTACAGGGCGATCTCCCTACCCCGTACTTGGTCTGCTCTCTCTCCCTCCTTAGCCAGACGAAGCGTATAACGTGAGGGGATGTGGAAGCGAGCCCGAGTATTGGCAAGCTCGTCCTCATGCCTCACCCAACACGACACGCCGGGGGCAGCGTCTACCGCCTCCTCCCTGGGGGCTGCCCCCGCCGTACGATCCCGGGAAGAGGATCTGATCCCTGCTCCCCGGGAAGACTCAGGCTCAACTAGAGGGTCCCTAGAACCTACTCCTACAACATCTACAGATTCTACGAAAGGAGACATCTAATCTGGAGAAGAGGGATCCGCGGGAAACGAAAGCAGAAGAAAGAAGACGAGCGCCGAGCAACCAGAACTTAGAGCAAGGAAATATGAAGGAGTAGGGGCCCTGGAGTGGGCCCCACCCCTACTTATCATTGCAATCGCCCTCATCTAACGGCACCCTTCATCCTCCGCCAAAACGCCTCCTCGTGTCCAACGACTCCGATCGCTCCACTTGTCGTTCCCATACTGGGCCGCATCCCATCAGACGCCGCATGTCTGCACACGTCACGTCAACCAACCGACGCTTGACACGCGGACCATCGCTTCAGTGACAGGATGCACGAATCGGCGCACCTTCCTTAAATGCAGAGATCTCGCCCTGATTCACTGGCAGAAAAGACAGCTGACAACCCGGGGACGCGTCTCGACGAAATCTTAGAAGGGAGCTCACCCCGGACGGCCCGGCAGTCCACTCTTGATCCGACCCGCTAGCTGGTCGGGACAAGAGTGGGGGGCTAATGATGATGCTCTATATTGGAGATCTCCCAGATCGGGACACGTGGCAGATGACGTGTCCTAAAGCTCAGAAGAAAGGACCAACAGGGGCCGACCAAGCCACCCCTGTATCCGACCTGGATGCACAAGCTGGCTCTCCTCAGAGCCCCCTGCAAATTGGCCTCCTCAGCCTCTAAGCTCGCCCTGAGCTACCACAGGACTAAGATGCCTCGGCCCTCCCGCTCGTTCCCGAACTCTCCCGCCAAGACCAACTTCCTCGGTCCCTCCGACCGACCAACTCCACCACTCACAGGCATAACCGCCGCTCCGCAAATCTCGCCATGCGCGGATTCTCCGCCAGCAACATCCCACGTTCCACGCCATCACGATCCCCATTAAAGGGTGATCCGCTTATTACGCGGGCGTGACGTCGGGAGAGTAACTGCCGGCGAGATTCTCGCGCCTGCTACTGCGTGTCGCCACTATATAAACCCCCATCACAAAGGGGTCAAGTAAGCTTTCTTCACCCCACTTAGCCGTTACTCTGCTCGGATCCTGTGCTAACTTGATCGTCAGAGGGTCCTCGGTGGTACCAAACCACCCCGGGACTTCCTTGCAGGTACTCGGCGCAAACTCTTCAAAACCACTAATCTCCTCAAAACTCATTGAGACCCACACGCAATAGGAGATCACCTCCAAGATCCACCAGAAGATCGACGGAAGACAACATCTGACGGAGACCCGAAAAGGACCTCCATCAATCCAGAAGGATCTTTTCCTAAAGTTGACTTTCGAAATCACAATAGTGTCATTATTGTCGTCATCACCATACATTTATCACCTAAAATAAAATATACAACTATTCGTGGTAAAAATTTTCTACTATGAAATAACCTAATTAGAATAGTATCTGACAATAAATTGAGAAGGACTATTGTTTGTATACTTGTTTCTGTACTCCTTTTGGAAGATTTGGGTCTCCAGTAATCTCACAACTGAGTTTTTATGAAAACAAAAATAACAACAATGATAAAAAAAAATTCTTTTATGTATTATGCGCGGTTATTGCAAATAGCATTCGCATGTGCTAATGTGGTCAAACCAATGATTAAAATGTTCTTTTCTCATTATAGCTAGTTGGCAACTTGGCATAAGAGTTTTGGACATCTACTAATAAAATTTGTTAGAGTTATGATCCCTAGTTGAAAAATACAATAAAGAAGAAAAATATTTTAATTTATAAACAATGTTTTGGCATCTCGATTTTTTCCTAAGAACCACTTCTAAAGTACTTAATCCTGTCAACCTAGAATCTATATAAGCGACATTAATTCTAATTGAGTAAAAAATATGCATTATATCCACTATATAGAAATTATGGATGTGGTTCTGGTGAAATGTGTCCTTAAAGCTTTTCTGTCAGAAATGGATATCGACTGTTCATTATTTAAAGCAAATCAAACCATATCAACGGTTGATATTATTTATTCCATTTGCAAACTCTTTCTTAATTTTATATATCTCTTAAAAATAGAAAGTGAATAATATTAGCCCTTGATCTCTTAATTAGCTGTAGGTGTTGAACGGTGGATATCCATCTCTGACAAAAAGACTTTAAATATACCTTTCATCTGAACCGCATCCGAAAATTGTACCGTCTGCCCTATCTTTAGAAAAGCATCCATTACAAGTCTTAATTAGTTCTGATACATAGGCATTTAACTGCTATAGGTCATTTGGATTTAGGACCCCAACGTCAAATTTCCAAATTGATTCACGGGCACTTAAAAGTCCAATATTATTCTCCACCGCTGTTATGCTGCTCGTAATGACCAATGCACCCATTCATCAATTAGTGGCTTCGTAACTTAATGCATCCGCTAAACTATTTTGCTTAGATTTTACTTTCGCTATCATGAAATATAGGCATTTTTTTTCAAATGATACCATAAACTTATAAAATGATGGACTTAATCCATAAACTATAAAAGTATTTTAAAACAAACTTAATGGTGTTCACGGAAAATTACAAAAAGACCAAATAACCCTCCTGTCTTAAATACCTCTATTTGTAACTCAGTTTTTTTTATTATATGGGAGGGTATTTTGGTACTTTTGTAATTTTCTGTTAACGCCGCTAGTGGGATGTTTTAATACTATGAAATTTCATGATACAACTCATCATTTTAAAAGTTCATGGTATCATTTGGGAAAAATACTATAGTGTTGATAGTAACCATTAGAAATTTAACAATCTATTTATTTTGCTACTTTGGACATTTTTAAGAAAATAATTTATTTACCAATAAAGCAGATTTCACATATGACGTCGGATTTGTGATTGACCAAAAAGTGGGGTTTAGCATGTCTACACATACAAAATTACTTTGACTTCGTCAATGTGGTCTTTGGTGTATCTGTACCTATATAACCACAACTTGCTTATATGTAAAGGATGCTTGGTAAATAGAAAACGAGGATGGAAAACGGGGAAGGGGGGGGGGGGGGGGGGGAGGGGTTAAAGAAAATGACGGTTTCTTAGCCCATACGATGGTTTCTTAATTTAACTAAGTTAGAAACCGGAAAGAGAGTAAAGAAAGTGGATAAAATGAGAGTTTATACATTTTTAAAAAGAAATTGTTGAAGCATTTTTTATTAATGGCTAAATTTCATTGAACACCGCTGCATTTGGAATGGTATCACATAACTATGTTTAGAAATGGTTCAAGATACCATCCTAGAATTTAAAGATGTATCATATAATTACTTTGTGTTTCAATATGCCATTTTACCACAGGAAAAATATTTATTTATATATACAAATATAGACATTTCATTCTAGATAAAGACTATTTTGTCTTTATATTTAGAAAAACTAATATAACCAATAAAAAGCAATAAACTGTTATTATATGTCTAATACCAATATCTTCTTTACCCTTCATGATTATTAGCTCTCTATCTTCCTTACCCTCTTTCTTCCCACATAAATTTCAACCTATGGTATTTTTTGAGAGCAAACAAACAAGTTTTCACTACTCTTATGATTTCGTTTTTTTGCTACTTTCTTATTTTCTCATTTTCTTATCTAATTCTATTTGCCAAATATAACCTCTAAACATATAACAGTTTTTGTTGAAGATATTTTTGGCACGTGCAACTGATTGTCATAAATCATGTTTCCAATCAATTCTGTCTCATCCTTTAGTTAAAAAGAAAATATAAATTTTCTTCTATCCTGCAGTAAGCAAGAATTTGAAATATGAAAATTATAAAAGCATATAGTTTTTTTTCTCGTAGAAAAACGTCAACACAGGCTAAAGTTGAAGTAAAATGTTCAAAGAAATAAGAAGGGCATACAAGTAAACAAGAGAATTCTGTAATCTAGCATTCAGCATGTGTATATACAAAAGAGTAATGCAAAATTGACCAAAAGCCATAGCAGGAAGGATAAAAAGTAGAAAATGCAAAATTGATGGGGGCATCATCATTATTATATCATCATCATTCCATTATAAATAAAATGCAAACTGATACATTATTATTATTATTATTATTATTATTCCCTTACAAGGTCCATGTCATGACAGCTAGATCTCTTCACACACTCTCTCTCATCTTCTTCTCTCTTTAATTTCTATATATCTGAGCTCTCTCTCTCTCTCTCTCTGCCTCTTTGTCTCTCAGCACATTTCAAATTAAAGCCACCTCCTTTTTCTCCTCTCCGATTTCATCACTCCTCCTCCATTTGTTCTCCCCCACCACTATGATAAGATTCTTTATCCCACCATCTTCAACCTCCTCCTTAAAAATCCAATTTTTAGAATACCCATCACCAAGTTCATCTCTCTTTCCCCAAAATTTCATCCAAAACCCCAAAATTTAACAATTTTTATCAACCAAGCTCTCCCGTTGCCGACAATGGCATCGCCTTCCTCCTCAAATTCCAATCTAGGAGATACCCATCACCAAATTTAGCTATTTTTTCCTCAACCCCCCCCCCCCCCCCCGCCCCAAATCCAATTTTTATTCGAACCCTACGTCAAAATGTCAAGCTACAGCTCTCCCATTCTCAATGACGAGCTCTCAAAACGAACCATTATCTTTGGTCTCCACATGTGGGTTGTGGTTGGAATTTGTGTAGGAGCTGCCTTTGTTCTTCTCCTGTTTTTGATTTCTCTTTGGATTGCATCAAAACGCCCCAAAACAACCCATAGGAACAATTTGAACCACAACCCAATCGTTCCAAGCTTTTCCAAAGAAATCCAAGAGATCCCATCAGACCCAAAACCAATCCCTGAATCAAACCACTCAGCACTCTCCATTGAAAGGCAATCCCTTTTGGTTCCACAAGAAGAGGAGAGCACAATGGGGTTGAACAGGATTTGTATCGATATCGGGAAGGATCATAGGATTACTTACCCTGAGAGAGGAAGTGGTGGTAATAGTGGGGAGAGTAGAGTGAATGAGCAAGCTGTGGTGAATGTGCCTGAGGTTTCTCACTTGGGTTGGGGCCATTGGTACACATTGAGAGAGCTCGAGGCCGCGACGAATATGTTTGCTGATGAGAATGTGATTGGTGAAGGGGGTTATGGGATTGTGTATCATGGGGTTTTGGCTGACAACGCTCAGATTGCTGTTAAGAACTTGCTTAACAATAGGTACCCATTTGCGCGTTTTGATTGCTGTTTATGGTATTGGGCTCAAAATCTTGTCTTGGTTGCTATCGGATAATAGTAGGTTTCCAATTGAAATTTGCTTGTTGTTGATGATTTTAGTATCAATGTCTTGGATTGCATTGGTTTTGCTGTTTGGGATGTGAATGCATTAGTCTATTAGGGAATCAAGTTATGTTATTGTCTAATATATTCTCACATCGGACAATAAATAGTATAGTATTCAGTATTATTGGTGGAAGGTGGTACGAATTGTTTATCATGGGATTTTGGGAGATGCACTCAGATTGCTGTCGAAAGTTGCTTGATATTAGGTACTTCATTTGCCCGTTTTGGCTGTGGTTGGTTTTGGTCTCAAAACCTTATCTTGGTTGCTACTGCTTAGGATTTTGGCATCAAAATCTTATCTTGCTTGGTAAACTTTAGGATTTTGGTTTCAAAATTTGCTCAACACTCAAATTTCTTGCTTAACAATAGGTAATCCATTTTCCCATTTAGGTTGAAGTTTATGGTTTTGGTTTCAAAATCTAATCTTGATTGAACTTGGTAGGTCTCCATTAGCAATTTTGCTTATGGTTTATGATTCCTGTATCAAAATCTTATTTTTGTTGTGATTGCTGCTTGAGACGTGTATTTATTTGAGAATCAAGTTACATCTTTGTTATATACAGTCTCTCCTTGAACCATAAATAGAATTGTTTTCATCATCATTATTGTCCTCCAAATTATCCTAAACTAGGGAGTGTTAGTGAAACTGGTGTTTCTCGTTGACCAAGTTAGACTTGGGTACTTTGTGTCAACTTGTTAAACAATGCTTTTAGTCCCTTCTGCAGTGAATCTGAGTCATGTTTCATTTTGATGTATGGAGATATGCAACTATTTCTTCTGTAGTAGATATTGATATTATGTTATTTATATAATTCGTGTTTGGCTTGGGTTTATTTTAAGCATCCCTATGCACATCCTCAGATCATTGTGGCTTTATCACTATGATACGTACTCAATTTGGAACCACCATCAGAGCTTTCCATTTATAGTGGAGAAAAGGTCTTGTAGAAGAAAAATGTTGTATTTGCTATCGGTAATTATGCTCGTAAGGCACGAATAAAGCCAAGAGTGTAACATAACATATCCCACAAGTTGAATGGAAAAGCGATGAACATATATATAAAGTTTATATCAATTCGTATTAGTTTTAAGTTTTTTTTTTTGGTTCAAGATTGGTTCTTATGTGATATTTAAAAATTTACTCCCAGAGGGTTGCTTTAGTTATCCTTATTTCTGAATAGTTTTAGAATTGGAAGAAGAAAAGTAATTCAGGTGCATTTTTTATCATGTGCATTACTTTGCTCGTACTTTGTCGATTTATTGGACATGTGTTTTAAAGGGGCCAAGCGGAGAGGGAATTCAAAGTTGAGGTGGAAGCAATTGGGCGAGTTCGGCACAAGAACTTAGTGAGATTGCTGGGATATTGTGCAGAAGGTGCTCATAGGTACGAACTTGCCTCAATCTTTCAGTCAACTCCTTCCACATCATCTTATTACAATAATGGAACTAAGTAAAAACAAAACTAGTCCAGATTCCACTAATGTTATCTATAGATTTTTAGGCTACTTCCAGATATTGTTATTGTACAGGAACATTCCAATAGCTCGCATCTTCCTTTTCTATTACTTATTCATGTATATGCCGATATGATTCATGAAATGCATTAACATTCAAATCTGAAGGTTATTCATAGATATGGTACTTGTATTTGTGTTATTATTGCATTTTCAAGTACTTTTGTTTTTGCTATGCAACTATAGCTCGGTGTATCAGTTCTACACCTTTTGGATTTTACGCATTCTTCTATTTCACCAAATTCCTTCTGGTGTTTTGAGAATCCCCCCCCCCCCCCCAATGATATTTTCTTAAAACTTTGGACCGATTTCTCTTGAACCTTATTCTTGCAGGATGCTTGTATATGAATACGTAGACAACGGAAACCTAGAACAATGGCTTCATGGTGATGTCGGACCTATCAGCCCGCTTACCTGGGAAATCCGAATGAACGTTATTTTAGGGACTGCTAAAGGGTAATCTTTGGATTATTAGTTTATGAACCAAATTCATTTCTTTTTTTCTTTATTTTCCATCCTAGTGTAGTTCCGAAGAAACTAACTTATCATATTTCAGGTTGATGTACTTACACGAGGGGCTTGAGCCCAAGGTAGTCCATCGAGATGTGAAGTCTAGCAATATATTACTCGACAAGCAATGGAATGCTAAAGTTTCGGATTTCGGGCTGGCTAAGCTCTTGGGATCAGAACGGAGCTATGTTACAACACGAGTCATGGGGACATTTGGGTTAGTTTTAAATATCCCATTAAGATTAGGGTTGATTGCATATAAAACCCGACCTTTATGCTTTATTTGGCAGTTGTGACGCCTCAACTGGTTTATTAGTACTAGACAGTCAAAGCCGAGTGCTGATCGTCTCTAGACATCAAATTTGACATGGTTGATGACTAATTCATTAGAATTAGGGTTATTTTTGTATTACACCTTTCATTAATACTTTATCCAACAATTATAACTCTATAACGGGTATATCCCAAGCTAGTATCATATTTAAATTGGGTTAATTTATGAAATATTGTTGTGCAAAAGATCAGGTTTTGGCTATAGGAAGGGCGCTCAACCTCGGGAGCATGCTGCCATATAAAATTATATCCCTTGGCCCTCATCATAATTTTTGAGTTTTAATGAAGTGGCAGGGACATGTATAATTGATCATATCTAGAATTTCAAATTTGTCATGACACTTGACTAATCAAGTGTAGAAGTGCAGGATAAGGTTGAAATGAAGGGAGTCATATGCAAATAACCTTTAGATTATTGTGTCTTTTTCCATATCCAAGATAATTTTTACATAGGAAGATACTTATTGCTCATTGTTTCCTTTTTTTGTGTTTGGTAGTTATGTAGCTCCTGAATATGCGAGCACTGGCATGTTGAATGAAAGAAGTGACGTTTATAGCTTCGGAATCCTTATTATGGAGATAATTTCTGGTCGAAACCCTGTGGACTATAGTAGGCCACCAGGAGAGGTTAGTATTGTACACACTCTAAAATTCCACAACCATTCAGTGATTCCAGATAAATACTACATACTTTAATTTAGTACCATATGGTGTAAATGATGAACTAACGAAGAGGTGTATAAAAGTAAAATGGCCGGGGCAGCAAACAAATAAAAATTTGATTAGATGGAAAATTTCTGAAAGTTTAAACTACCTTTGAAGCACTATTTTACATAGTATATCGTAGTTAACTGAAAAGGCACTGGAAAACTCATAATGTTTTAGTGAAATTTAGCACACTTGATAAATTTGGCAATCAGCTAGAGAAAACTTAGTGCATACTAACAAAGTTTGTGCAAAAATTTCCAGGTTAATTTGGTGGAATGGCTTAAGACGATGGTTAGTAATCGAAATTCAGAGGGTGTTTTGGATCCAAAGATCCCAGAGAAGCCAACTTCAAGGGCATTGAAAAGAGCTCTATTGGTATCATTGCGATGCGTGGACCCCGATTCGCAGAAGAGGCCGAAAATGGGTCATGTGATCCATATGCTCGAAGTTGATGATTTTCCATACCGAGATGTAAGTTTACATAAGAATGTGTTAAGATATTATACCATTGAGTGCTTTTCTTTGATGGATGTCCTTTTTATAAAGTATCTTCTTTTTTGCTTATCTTTAAAATGAGCAATCTATTTCTTTCTTTTTATATATATATGCTAAAAATCAATAGATAATTTTTGTAACTCTGGGACTAATTGGGGTGTGTATATGTGTGTAAAATCTCAACGAACAATCTATGCCATTAGATGCATGCAAAAAAGAAATAAACTTATGCAACATTGATATCTCTAGAGTCTAAACCATGCATCAAGTACCTGTAAAATTAATGGTTTTCCGATGATAAAACAAATTTTATCACTTGAGTGATGATAACAAGTTTTTATCATGTGATATACAAAATAAATTTATGGCATGGAGATCATTATAACTGACAAGATCAGCCTGAACCAAGTAAATTTAAAGTTTCCCCTAGTTAACCAAATTACATGTTGCATCACTCCAATGGATGATCCGAATTAAACATTGATTTTGACTTGCACAAACATGAAACATGAAGCTCACAGTAAAATCCCTTTTCAACTTTTCTATGATGTCCATAATTCCAATCCTTTAGCTATTAGAAATGCAAAATTTTCTTGTCATGTACCTTTTATGGTGTGCATATCCTGGAAAAATCTTCTATGTACCGGTCATATGTGCCTGGTCATGAGAGAAAAAGATATCAGAGTGCCCACAAACTATCTGAGAGTGTCTGAAAATTCTCATCTCTTTTTTCTTCGCTCACGTGCATTGCACCCGCTATACCAATGATATCACGTATTTGTAATATAAACTTATGCCATGGGTATCATCCACCATGTAATTTTATATGTTTACCTATGAAGTTCATGATTGCATGTTCCACATGATCTAGTTAATGACAAAATGTACTTTCCTTTCTTGCCTCGGCTTCATTCCCCTAACTTCGCTAAAGAGCAAAAATGAGATGGTTTGGAATATACTAAGTTTACAAATTATGTGGAGGGCGAAATTGTAACAAAGCAACATTGACTAAAGATAGCCCTTAGCAAACATTAATGTTGGCGGTTGCGACTTAATTCATTATTGTGGAAGATCTTTAACACAGTTGAATAGGAATATGAAAGATTCACGTAGTAGACCTCAAAAGTTTGAGATAAATTCTTTTTGGTGGTGTGTAGACAACAATAGGAAATGGATGTAGACAATTCAAGGGATCTTCTTGTCCCGACAATTCACAAAATGTGCACACAAAACTTAAAGAGAGTTTGGTTGACATTTCTTTGTGTAATTGTAGTCACATAGCCATTCTACTGTGCTAAGGTAGAATTAAAACAAGCGTTTCTCAGTTTATCTTCTTACACATTTTGAATTTAGGGCTATTTTTCACTAAATTACCATGATCTTTCATTTTTTTAGCGAAGTACGATAAACAATTTGAAATTATAAATAAATACCATGAGCTTAGTAACTTGCAAAAAAAAGGAACCCGGTGTTCTTCAATCTAATATCACATGCTATTAGCAGAAAATTAAGAAAAAGGAGTACAAATGTAAAAGTTTCTAGCTGAAAACAAAGCATGCCATTAAACTTGAAAAAGAAAAAGTTGAATATTTGTAATATTTATCGACAGCTCACTAAATTCATGCTATTTATTTGCAATTTGAAAGTGAATGGCTTGTCTCAAAAAACACTACAGGTTCATAGTGTTCTAGTAAAATATACCCCTAGGATCGTGGCAAACCCCCTCCCTTGTTTATAGTTTCTTGCTCCAATGACGCACTTATTAAAAGGAGGCGACATCCTGGTCGTCAAACCGTCAAACCTTTCATGAAGCGTTGAGCGATTCATAAAGAACCTTCATTTACAGTATAATAATGTCGCAATGTATTTTTTGTAATATCAGGAACGTCGAGCCGGTAGAGACCAAGGGCGAACATACCATGACAGTCCTCAAGATAAACCGAGCTTGTCGGAAAAGTCGGCGGCCGAAGCAAGTGATACCAGTGCTAATGAGAGCAGTGACAATGCCAATATGCCTTCAAGATGGAGAAAGCGAGGAGTAGTAATGATAGCTCTTTGAGAGCATTTCAAGGCTTTAAATTGTTGTATATGATATTTTCCCCTTGTGTATATGTTTCAGGTTGTTTGATACAATATCAAATTTTGTAGAAATTGGAATATTTTTCTTTGTATTGTGTGTTGTTTAGATATCTTGATTGCTATTTTGCTTATATAAGATGTACAATAGATGATTTTTATCAGCATTGTTCTTCTCTCAGATTGATTTTTGAGGAATTTGTTTCTCTTGCTGTGGATAATTACACTTTGATCTTTTTCTTAAACTCGGTTTGAAATAAAGTTTTGGATTCATGCTCTCAATAGATCATATGTTATTATGAAATGTATGAATGAACTCCATAATTTTATTATAAGATCGATTACTTCAATTTATATAGCTTATAACAAAATTAATTGATAATCATAACCTTGATAACCAAACTGATAATCTCTTAGAATGCTAAGAGATTGAATCAGAACTAAACCTATCTAAACTATCCAGAACGTTCTATATAGTTACATCAACATATTTTATATTCCGTCAGAATCTCTCAAACTAAAGATGCGCCAAGATGGGTAACTGAGAGTTCGGATAATAATTGAATTGAATCGAAATAGACATCTTGCGAAATGATTATAGAGAACAACCTATCTTATGCATCAAGCAAGGCGAACTTATTTTATCATGCCTTCTTTGTAGAGATTGGCTACATTCGAATGGATGGCATCCACTTTAGATCAGCTTTTATTCTTTCTTTCGGAAGAAGGAGAAAATGAAAGTTGTGTGTGCAGACCTTCTTTGAATTTCATCTAGGCCAAGTCTGATATTCAAGGAAAGTTGGCCCATTGGAGGTTATTATGAAAGCTGGGTACCGCATAGCTTTAGTCTCTTTCTTTGTCTTTTCGCATTAGCAAAGTGGACCATAAAAATCTATAATCTATTTCATGGTAAGCTCGGCAGACCTGAGCCTAAAAGCCGCTTTTTTTTTTGAGAAAAAGATGAAAAATTAGCCACCTCATAGTACTAAAAAGATTTTAGTGGATACAAAGATACGCCATCAAGGCCAGAATAGACATACAAACATTCTCCAAAGCATTAAGCTTAGTTTTACATGCCAAAAGTCAAAGTAGACCAAGTGCCTCACATACGAGATACACTAAACCCAAAACACCGTATCCTTAGCAACTACATATCCCATGCTCCCACCTCAGGCTCCTCCACAGCCCTCATCCCCTGCTAGAGCCGAATCATCCTCCTCCTCACTTGCAACAGTCTCGAGCACCATCTTTCTGATTTTCAGTTTTGATTTATCTTCAAGCAAGTTTGACCAGTTGAGAAGCATAGAAGACATATGGTAGGCAACATATTTAAGTTCATCGAAAAATCAATTCTTTTTTCTCTTTTGTTAGGTCCGTACACGGCAGTCGCTGCTTCGTATCTCCCCCATGCACCGATTTAAATACTACGGAAACTGTGAATACACCTATCCACTCTTCTACAATCGAGAAGGCATACCGATTTACCCCTACCAATATCCCCGAATTCTTGTATCTCCATAAAAAAATCTCTATTGCCTCCCACTAAATCTAATACTGAGGTAAGTGGATCCGTCAGCTTAGTGTAAGACAGACAAATCACATTCGATTTATTATCTACTAAAACCTCCCTAATCATCTTATGTTTGTAGGTAACCTCATGCCCCTAACATTCTAGAATGTGTAATTCATTAACAACTCTTCTTATATTTTCTTCATGTATGTTCCTACACCGTACTTATTAATCATGAAAACTAATAATTAAAAACAATCTTCACCTTAAAACGTCATGTTATATAATTTAAACCTAGCTTTTACATGGAATACCATGAACTTCATATATTCATCTTTTAGTTCTTTTGATAACTATTAGCTCTAGAAAACTTCACGGGGTAATGACATACCCCCCACACACATATTGACATAGCACGATACTCTTGGAAACCTATTTTTGTGGCGATTACAATATTTCATCAAAATACCATGAACTATAAAAACCCGGTTTTCTTTGAATAGTATTATTAAACTCTTTGCGATTATACCTCTACAACCCATTTTGGGGAATCCGTTATTGGATGGTGCGGATTATCGCACATCCTCGGGCTAGTAGAGCGAGATACAGACCTCCTCACGTAGCATTCGATCTCGAAAGAATTTTAATACGATTTTTAAGAAAAATGAGATTTTCTATTTAATAATAAAAATTAATTTTTAATAATTATATAAATATTGTCAAACCACATATTTTCAAGTTATAATAAAATTCCATATTTTTCTAAAAATAAAAAGAATGACAAGCTTCACTAAAATACCATCAAGTATCAACACAAGACACGTCTTACACTAAAATATTTTGAACTATTCATGCTATGTAAATATTCACTAATATACCTCACTCTTTAAAATTCACATCTATGAAAACCCTTAAGAACATAAATAATTACTCGAGCTTTATTTTGAAAGTATATAAAATATTTTTTATAAAAACCCCTCGAGTTATGTAAAATTACATTTAAGGACTTTAGTAAATATAGGTTTAAGCGTGATCAATTCTTTTGAGCTTCATGGAGCCGGAGAAAGTGAGTGCTTGCCTATTTAAGGTAGAAAAACTTAACGGAGTTATCAATGGTAATTGTCTTGGAAAAAGACGCAAATCCTGTCGTCCATGTGCAGCAGTTACCGATAACACCCGAACTTAATTCAGGATCCAAATCTGTTTAAAGTGTCTGATTCAAGTCTGAGTCTAAATAAAATCTGAGTCTAACTCAATCTGAATCCAACCAGAATCCAATCCAAACATGAATCCAAATCAAACATGAATCCAATATACCAAACATAAAAACTTGAACTTGAACCTGAATACCAGAACAATATCAACATGCAAACATGACTTGACTTGACCGAACCATGGCTATATCTTGACTTGATTACCTGACTACTTGTTTACTGCCTGAACCTGTTTACATGAACAACTTGTACTCATGGTCTCGGCAAGTGTGATAACAACAATTTATACGATATACATTACGGGGTTTAACGGGGTAGACTGGTACGGAATGTATTAGAAGTGGAACGAGATGGTCAATAAAAGACACCTACCTGAACATCCTTGCCGTTGTCCCGTGGGTTTTGACGGGCCCTTGTACTACCGATTACCATATTCCACGGAGCAAGTTGGACTCCTTTCGTATACACTGATATATTCTGTACCAAGCTACAAACAACTACGTTAGCATAACAAACATATACTTGTACCAATTACCAGTTCTATTCCCTTTATTTGAACTATTCCTATCTCTCTTTTGGGACTTACCGAGCGCTAGTTCGCTGACGACATTCCTGTTTCTTTCTTTCTTTGGAATGTTCGTCAGGAGAACCTGACTCTCAGGAGACTGAGCCCAGCCAGGAGGACTTGGATCAGTGCACAGAGGAGCCAGACTTTTTAGCTTTTACTTGTACTTACCTTTTCATTTGTATGCCACTATTTAGGCATTTCTTTTATCATTGTACATTTCTTTTTCAAATCAGTTGTAATGTAAAGAAAGAATGTTGAAAAAAGTTTTTGTTTAATTATTACATCTCTTGTTATTCTTGGGTATTCATTTATATTGCTTATTTACGCTTAACGTATTTATTTCTGAGTAAATACGTTGCGGCCCGTCGCATCTACTTCCCCGAACACTGGGAAGCGGAGCGTGACAGGTTTTGTTGGCGGCCCATGCAGGTTAGTTCTGCATGTAATCCTAAGTAATATATCACAAGAATTATAAGAATGAGCAGCTATACATTCTTTACATTTCAAATTCCTTAAATATATCCTAACCCTTTCTTTTCTATCAAGGTTATGGATTCTCCCAACAACACAAGCACGAACGTTAATAGAAACACCCCATCTCCTACCCTACCACCACCACCTACCGTTACAGCTCCCATCAACGAGCAAATGGTATTGCTTGAGATGATCAAGAGCCTCTTGGAGGGTCAGCAGCAGCAGAATGCTATCCTGTTGCACTGCACTGAAGCTGAGGCATCCGGAGTCGAGCAATTCCGGGTTTTGCATCCAAAACATTTCTCTGGGAAAGAGAGCCCACTAGAGGCAGAGGAATGGGCTCAGTATTTAGAAGATGACCTGACAACAACACAAGTGCCAGAGGTTGCTTGGGTGAGAGTTGCAAAGCTACAACTAACCGATAACGCCAGAGTCTGGTGGAAGGCTGAAGAAAGCCGACTCGCTCAACCGATTGAATGGAGGACATTTCACGATATGTTCGACGCGAAATATTTCCCTGAGACTGCCTGTTTCGACATGGAATAGCAGTTCATCCACTTACAGCAAGTTTCAATGTGGAACAAATCTGTGGATGAATATGATACTGAGTTTACCATGTTTAGCAGGTTCGCGGCACACCTTATCCCCACTGCTGAGATCAGGGTAAGAAGATTTCAGAAAGGGTTAAACCCGGAGATCCAAGATGCACTAGCTATAAGGGATTTCCCAACTCATGATCTTGCTCTAAAGGCTGCCCGACGATATGAGATAGTGGTGAAGAAGAAGGGTAGACGTCAGACTGGCGGTGTGAAACGTCCTGCCACTCAAATGGCGGGAGGAGCCTCTTCCATGCCAACCTTTGCACCCAGGAGACCGAAAGTAATATTTAACCAGCCAAGTCTAGACTTTTTCTTCTACTTCAAGAGGAATAGACACCTGGTGAAGGACTGCAGACGTGCAAACGGTTTGTGCTTAGTTTGTGGCACATCCACTCACAACATTGGAGCATGTCCTCATAGACGCAACCCGGTTCCAGCACACATCACCTTTCCGCAGCGGCCAGCTGTTCAGGATCCTGCATCTCGTCTTGCCCTACTTGCTCCACCTCCTCGTGGACCTCCTGCATAGCCTCCTCGTCAGTTCCATCAGGCAATGAGGAACATGCCTCAAGGGCAGAGAAACATGCCCTAAGAACAGAGGAATACGCCTTCAGCTAGGAAGAATGTACCCCGACATCAGGCTTCACTTTAGCAGCCGTAGAAGCCGAAGCTATAAGTCAAGGTAACACTTGTAATCCTTCTTCTTTCAAAACCCTTGCATCCTTTCGTTCTTTCAAACATTTTTATGCACTTTCAGTAGTTCTTTCACTACCGATGTCATCAATTTTTCTTGAATCTGTTACAACTTTCTTCTATAAATTTCGAGGACAAAATTTTTATAAGGAGAGTAGAATGTAACGACTCTAAATTTTCTGTATAAAATTTTTCTTATTAAAGTACAGAAAGGAGTTTACACGGCTGAGCGCAATTTAAAAGTTATTTTTGTTTAAGAACAGCAAGAAAGCACTTGTAGCTCATTGATAAAGCTTTGCACTGCTGTGACATAGCCCCTATGTTTGAATCCCCTCAGGCACATATTATTTTTCTTGATTTTCCTTTTAAACTTTTTGGAAGCCCAAAAGTTTACACATGCACTGCACATAAAAATGAACAGTCAGGAAAATAAACATGTGTAAAATGATATTTATACTGAGGAGGACACGTGGCACCAATCCGACGACCCTCACCTCACATTGGACCGGCAAGATCCTTCACAGGGCCGGCGCCGATGGTCGTCCGTAGGGGAAAAGTCCCCATGTTTTGCCCACAAAACTCTTGGCCTACCCCCATTATCCCTGCACTGTTTGTTTACTCTGGATTTAAACAGAGAATTCAATTTCCCCAATTAATCCATTTTTAATCCATTTTAATTCATTTTTTCAATTCCAAAACCCTAATACCACACTATAAATATAGCCCCATAGCCTAGCCCCTCCTCATTCTGAAATCCCTAGCCAAAATTATCAAATTTTCTAAGTACAAATGGAGTAGAAGTAAAGTTAGCCTAATGACAACTTCCGGTGAGGATCTACGCAAGTTCCGGCGACGCCACGAAGGCTACCATCTTTACTTCTACCTCTCCTCAATCTTTCTATCTAGTAAGCCTCACTCTTCATCTTCTCTTTCTACATAAAAAGACTTTTTTTATAAAACATATCGGAAGTGGAGTTAACACCGACATTTTCTTTAAAAATCTTATAAATTCCACTCTTCTTATATTTTCTTCATGTATATTCCTACACCATACTTATTAATCATGAAAACTAATAATTAAAAACAATCTTCACCTTAAAACGTCATGTTATATAACTTAAACCTAGCTTTTACATGGAAATACCATGAACTTCATATATTCATCCTTTTGATAACCATTACCTCTAGAAAACTTCACGGGGTAATGACCTACCCCTCACATACATACATATTGATATAGCACGATACTCTTGGAAACCTATTTTTGTGGCGATTACAACATTTCATCAAAATACCATGAACTTTAAAAACCCGGTTTTCTTTGAATAGTATAATTAAACTCTTTGCGATTATACCTCTATAACCCATTTTGGGGAACCCGTTATTAGATGGTGTGGATTATCGCACATCCTCAGCCTAGTAGAGCGAGATGCAGACCACCTCACGGAGCATTCGGTCTCGAAAGAATTTTAATACGATTTTTAAGAAAAACGAAAATTTCTATTTAATAATAAAAATTAATTTTTAATAATTATATAAATATTTTCAAACCACATATTTTCAAGTTATAATAAAATTTCATGTTTTTCTAAAAATAAAAGGAATGACAAGTTTCACTAAAATACCATCAAGTATCAATACAAGACAAGTTTTACATTAAAATATCTAGAACTATTCAAGCTATGTAAATATTCACTAATATGCCCCACTCTTTAAAATTCACATCCATCAAAACCCTAAAGAACATAAATAATTACTCGAGATTTATTTTGAAAGTATATAAAATATTTTTCATAAAACCTTCTCCAGTTATATAAAATTATATTTAAGGACTTTAGTAAATATAGGTTTAAGAGGGATCAATTCTCTTGAGCCTCAGGGAGCCGGAGAAAGTGAGTGCTTGCCTATTTAAGATAGAAAAACTTAATAGAGTTATCAATGGTAATTGTCTTGGAAAAATACGCAAATGCTGCCGTCCATGTGCAGCAGTTACCGATAACACCCGAACCTAATTTAGGATCCAAATCTGTTTAAATTGTCTAACTCAAGTCTGAGTCTAAATAAAATCTGAGTCTAACTCAATCTGAATCCAACCAGAATCCAATCCAAACATTAATCCAAATCAAACATGAATCCAATATACCAAACATGAAATCTTGAACTTGAACCTGAATACCAGAACAATATCAATATGCAAACATGACTTGACTTGACCGAACCGTGGCTATATCTTGACTTGATTACCCGACTAATTTTTTACATTCTGAACCTGTTTACATGAACAACTTGTGTCACGCCCCGCTTCCCAAAATACGGAATACGAGTGGTGACAAGTTCAGCCATGCTTCTATGGTCAAGGAAATATCCTGCCGTAGTTACACTTCGGCTTCTAGCATTACGTGGTAATCAGTAATCATAGCACAAGTAATGAAAAATACAGTAACTAATTCTATCAAACAGATATAAAACTAACCAGATAGAGTCAAAGGGAATGATAGTGCTGCCGTCGCTAATCTAGATGTCTGCAATATCCTCGAAGTAAGAAAGGTCCTGATCCGAGCTAAGTCCACTTCTCACTCTGAGCTTGCGTACTCGGGTCGTCAGAGCGACACAATAGCAATATATACATATAGTAATGACGCGAGCATGAAATAACCATTACATGTAACGATAAAGCAGGTGCATCAGATCAGTAATCGATGCAATGTCCATGTCACCAAAATTATCAGTCTCTAAGTCTCAATATCCAAGTCACTAAATTTATTGTCAATCCAAGTGAGAGCATCAACCACCGCAGAAGTATCCCCAACCCAAGGGTAAGCCCTAGGGGCAAGGGAACACGGGCCCGAATCACTATCAGTAAAAATCAGAAACACCATCAGCATAACTCCCGAAATCACTAAATATGCCGGCAGTGGGACTCCTGAGATTCTGTTACTCAAACTACCCCACACCCCGCAGTCTACATCAAACACCGACCATGAATCTAAATACTAGTCGCTCCATGACAAGTCTACGCTAGAACTGGAGACAGGGTCTCCATCAAGCATGTCTCGACTGGTATCTGTTCACCGCCGGATGATGGACCGGGACGTTGGGACGTTTGGCCTGAATCCTGGGACATATGCTATTTGGATTTATCTGTCCACCTCTTCGAAGATACCAAGTTGATTTGTAGCAGACTTTATCAGATTCCCTCTCGTTTTTGAAGGCTTTTTGATTATGGGGACGCTCTTCCCTACAGGCGCAAGCCGCTGCAGTTAATTACGTTACCGCATCGCGATAACCATTTTCTCCTGCTCCGGAAATTCACTTCGTATCATTTTTGTTTTTGTTTGTTTAGGTTGCCCGTGGATTGTATATGGAGACTAGTTTCTATCATAGCCCGTAGGGCGTGGATTAGTCCAAATCCGTATATTTTTATATTTGGGTTTGGGTTGATTTAAGGATCGTTAATCTGGTTTGAGATTAAGATCAACTTAAACATATGAGCATTTGGGCTCGATTATTTTATTTTAAGGATATTGCGGTCCATTATCGTCATATTTGAGGCGAAATGTTAGTTTAAGGACGTTTCAGTCCTTTGTCACCGTATTTGGGGGCGAATATTAGTTTAAGGACATTCGGTTCATTATCACCGTATTTGGGGGCGAATATTAGTTTAAGGAGATTTCGGTCCATCATTCATCCTGTACGCATGTGTATTTGTTACGTGGCAGAGTGAACAATAGAGATATGGAATATACCCAATTTAGGGCACGATCCGATTTGAGGCGTGCACGTCAGTTTAGAAGTGCACCAACGAAAGAAGTTGTTGGTCGTCGGAACCCGCCACCTCTCTGAAAACGTTGAGGAATTACAACGACATATATCAAAGGTGTGAAGAGATGTACGCTTGAACCAAATCCCATATTTGAGGGAAAAAGGTTGTTATGGACCTAAGAATCATTAGTCGTATTTGAGACTAAAATTACTTTAGAAGACATAGGATGAATATCATTTTGGATATTATCAATGGTGATATGGAATATGCCCAATTTGGGGCATGATCCGATTTGAGGCATGCACGTCAATTTGGAAGTGCATCAGCGAAAGAAGTTGTTGGTCATCGGGACCTGCCACCTCTCTGAAGACGTTGAGGAATTACAACGACATGTATCAGAAGTGTGGAGAGATGTACCCTTGAACCAAATCCCGTATTTGAGGGAAAAGATCATGGTGGATCATCTAAGAATCATTAGCCTTATTTGAGACTAAAATTATCTTAGGAGATATGGGATGCATATTATTTTGGATATCATCAATGAGAGATCATTAGTCATGTTTGAGACTAAGATCAGTTTAGATTGGGTTACTGTAACACCCAACAGTGCTAAGCACTCAGCTGCATATAGCGCTCACGTATATATTACGTGAGGCGCTCCAATAGCGTTAAGCACTAACATTTGTGGATCTCATGTGTATTTCACGTGAGGCGTGAGATGCTCCAATAGTACTAAGCACTAACTTTTGTGGCGCTCACGTGTATTTCACGTGAGACGCTCCAATAGTGCTAAGCACTAATTTTTCCCGGCGCTCACATGTGTTTCACGTGAAGCGCTATGTATTTGGAGATTTAATCTCTGTTGATGTTTTTAGAGAACTTAAATCTCTGTTAATGGTATTTTGACTATTAACGATCACCAAGATCATTATTTTGAGGATCTGGGATCATGTTCTTTAAGAACTAAGTTCTTGATTTGAATGAACTAAGTTCCTGGAGTATTATGAACTCCATATTTTCCTTGTTCATGTTTTCAGATAGGTTAAATCTCTTTTAATAATGTTTTGACCATTAAGGATCACCAAGATCACTATTTTGAGGATCTGGGATCAGGTTCTTTTAAGAACTAAGTTCTTGATTTGAAGGAACTAGGTTCCCGGAGTATTATGAAATCCATCTTCTTCATGTTCTTGTATTAATGTTCTCCTCTGAATCTTTGATTCTTAAGAACAAGATCTTCCCGATAAGAATTAAATTCTCAACTTGTGGGAGACTTGTCTTGTGGATCTCAGATCCAGAGAAAGAACCAAGTTCTTTGAGAAGGGTTAAACCCTTTTAACAGGTAAAGGAGATATTTTTTGATCTCTTCTTTTCTCTTTACCTAGAGTTTTTTAGGAGGGAAATCTTCTTCTTTGAGAGAATTAAATTCTCTGTTGGTTTGAAAGCCTTCTTTATTTTTACAAAAGCTTATTAGGGGTCTCTGTTTCCTGATTAAAAATCAGGAAA
This sequence comes from Agapanthus africanus, assembly GCA_030015575.1. Classification (NCBI taxonomy): domain Eukaryota; kingdom Viridiplantae; phylum Streptophyta; class Magnoliopsida; order Asparagales; family Amaryllidaceae; genus Agapanthus; species Agapanthus africanus. The sequence continues at coordinate 428,633,863 of CM057347.1, read as the reverse complement.
GTTTACGGAGGAGGCATCACGTGCTACCACGTGACCAGCAGTCACGTGTTGGCACATGACAATTAAAAGCAGCGGCAAAGGGAAATTCGGTTAAATCAAAGAAAAGGCTTCAGAAAGGGTCAAGTGCTCACACGTGACCAGAGGTCATGTGTTGACACGTGACGGTCGAACAGCGGCTAGAAGATAGAGCGCAGAAGGGAGAAGAAAGTTCACTCCAGGAGGGTCACGTGCCCACACGTGACCAGGGGTCACGTGCCTACACGTGACCAAGGGTCACGTGGCCACACGTGACCAGCTTTCAAAGCCTATCTATTTAACAGAATTAAATTCTGAACAGCATTCAAATCTTTCCAAAAGAGAATGATTATTTGGAACCGATTGGATTAAAGATTTAAAGGTGATTAAATATCACTTATCTATGGAAAAATCTTGAACTTGGAAAGATTTCCCCTTAAAATCTAACCGAAATAATAAAGGAATATCTTTGGATTCAAAATCCAATGGTGAATAAAATTCACCTAATAATCCAAAGGTCCAAATGAATGATGAATGCAAATCAAATCTCTAATGAATACAAATCAGATCCCTCAATAAATGATTCACCGAAACTAATTGATTCTTCTCCTTCTCCTATAAATAGGAGCCAAGGGAAACAGAGAGAGAGGGACAGAGAGACATAGAGAGAGAGAGAAAAATAGAGCCTTTAGACTTTGGAGGAATTTGGATCTTCTGCAAAAGAAAACCTTATGTAAGAAAGGGGAGGCTTTCAAAAAAAAAGAGAATTTAATTCCCAAAAGAGTTTAACTCTGATATTAAAAAGAAAAACTTAGTTCTCTCTTTAGCAGAGGATCTGCAAAGTGCACATCTCCCCATGAATTGAGAATTTAATTCTCATTGGGTTGAGATCCTACCATGCAGATCCAAAGCATAGAGAGGGAATGGAAGTTTGAGAATTTAATTCTCATAGAATTATAGGAATTTAATTCCTTCGAATTAAAATTAGGGTTTAACCCTATGTTGAAGGAATTTAATTCCTTCAAAATGAACAGAACCAGGGTTTAACCCTAGTTAAAAACTTAATTCTGTCAAAATAACAGGAATTTAATTCGCTTAAGAAAGAAGAAATTAGGGTTTAACCCTATGATAGAACTCAGTTCTTCACATACATCAGGAATTTAATTCTTACAGAAGAAAAGCCGGGGTTTAACTCCATCTAAGAATATAATCCTTCAAAAAGAAAAGTGGGAATTTAATTCCTCTTAAGTTATAGCTAGGGTTTAACCCTATGAAGAATTTAATTCTTAAAAAGATAAACACATCTTCAAACAGGCAAAGAAGCAGGATCACGTGTTACCACGTGACCCCTGAAAAGTTCCACAGAGAAGGGCTTTGAGGCAATGCCTCACGTGCCCCACGTGACCTCTTGGCAGAAGCTCTAACAGACAAACATTTAAATGCCCGTCACGTGACAGCACGTGATGCTCCAAAGTATTCAATACTTTTGGCAGAATAAAATAAATTGAGGGCGCTTTCACGTGCTACCACGTGACCCCTCTTATTTTAGTGTTTAACACTAAAGTTGAAACCTCTATATCCAGTGTTCAACACTGATTTTCTTAGTGTTTAAATACTAATTTGGAAAACTCTATTTACAGTGTTTAACACTGACTTTCTTAGTGTTGAACACCAACCTGGAAAACCCTGTTTTCAGTATTTAACATTGATCTGCCTTAGTGTTAAACACTAATTTGAAATCTCCACTGCCAGTGTTTAACACTGATTTGTTTTAGTGTATAAACACTAATTTGAAAGTCCTGTTGCTGGTGTTTAACACTAACTATCTTTTAGTGTTAAACGCTAACTTGTCAATCTCATTCTCAGTGTTCAACACTGATTGATCTTTAGTGTTTAACACTAACTTTAGCTCTATTGGCTAAGTTTCTAGAGGCAAAGCCTCTCCTCTAATAGACCAACAGAGGGCCAATATCCTAAACATGATTGGACTTAGCCCAAGCTGGCCATAAGTCCTCAATTCAAATTCAACTGAGCCAATGGGCTCATAATATAATTAATTGGTCTTGGTTCCAAATTGGGCCAAAGATTATTTAATCTACCTCGGTTTAAGGGTACATCTCTTTACTCCTTTGATACTTGGCGTTGTAATTCCTCAACGTCTTCAAAGAGGTGATGGGCCCCGATGACCACATATTGAGACGGACTGTGGGGTCTTTAAACCCATGGACTATGAGGTCCTTAACCTTGACCGGGATGTCTTAAAACTAACGCCGGACTGTGGAGTCCTTAAATCCATGGACTATGACGTCCTTAACCTTGACCGTGATGTCTTAAAACTAACATTGGACTGTGGAGTCCTTAAACCCACGGACTATGAGGTCCTTAACCTTGACCGCAATGTCTTAAAACTAACATTGGACCGCAATGTCACTAAACTAAATAACAGGGCTCTCTTAATTGCTCACTTGTTGGATCTAAATGATCCCGTTAAGTCGATCTTAGTCTAAAAAAAAACTAGGCTAACGTATCCTTAACAAACGTTTAAGTTGATCTTAGTCCTCAATGAGGCTAACGTATCCTTAAACCCAAACCCCCAAACCCAAATCTAAGATAATACGGATTTGGACTAGTCCACGTCCTACGGGTGACGACATAACTCAGTCTCCGTATACAATCCACGGGCAACTAAACAGAAAATAATTCAGATTTCAATGACCTTTGAATTTCATTTTTGTTTCACACGACACGAAGTGACCATCTGGAGAAGGAGAAAGTGGTTACCGTGATGCGGTAGCGTAATTAACTGCAGAGGCTTGCGCCTGCAGGGAAGAACATCCTCACAATCAAAAACCCCTCAAGCGAGGGGGAATCTGACGAAGTCTGCTACATCGGACGCATCCGTTTAAACCTTCGATACACGGTGCCATAAATCAACTTGGCATCTTCGGAGAGGTGGACGGATAGCACTAATTAGCATCTGCCCCGAATCTCAGGCAAGACTTCCCTGTCGCGCCATCATTCGGAGGGGAACAGATTCTGGCACGCCCGGTGGGACCTTTTCCTCTTTCCACTCCACACTTCGTGTGTCGTCTTCGCGAAAGAATCGCGGTTTGTTAATGGTTGCCTTTGGGTTTCAAGTTACTAAGATTTGGTATTTTGCCTGGTGCAGAACTCAAGCATCAATGGCCTTTAACTGCACCAACTGCTCGAAGTGCCACTGCAATGGATGCTCCACCTCCCCCGGAGGTGTAGCATATGGGCCCCAAGCGGCTTCCTTGCTCGCTCTGCCGGTAGACCAGGCGACCCAGGCCACCACTGGCCTATTTTTCGGGACCATGCTCCTGCCAACGAGCTTCACCGCTCCTGTGCTGACACCGGAAGCTTCCAAGAAGTCGGTCTTTGATCGGCTTACACCTACCGCGGCCCCTCTCAACGGGTCGCCCAACACCAACGCCTCGGTCTTTTCCAGACTGGGCCAGAACTCCTGTGGACCCGCAATGGGGCCTACAATCCCGGAGAAGGCTGCTCCGAAGAGGATAACCATCACTGCTCCTGAAGTCGTCAAGGCGGCTTCTCCCGCCAAAAAGTCGGTCTTTACAAGATTGACTGTTCCAGCTCCCGCTTCTGCTACCCAAAGGACATCGGTCTTTAACAGGCTGACACCAGCAGCGGCCCCCCGCCTACACAGGGGGCAAGACGAAGCTATCGCCTTCACCGAACCGATTCCATCAGCACGACACGCTCGACGTCGCTACTGGCGCCGAGTAAGGAAGGTCGGAGGCAACTCCCCTTCTGGGCTAACTCCTCCAGCCCCGACGACAGAAGTTAATGCTGCTGTTCCAACTAAGAACAGCTTTGAGATGCTGAATAAGGTGCGTAGGAATTCTCCTATCGCGGCGCTAAAGAGGTCTCCCCCTCCGCTGAAAAAGGCCGCGGAAATAAATCCAGAACAACCCCAATCTCCTCAACGGCTGTCTTCCAAAATCTATAAAGTCTGGCGGCAGACCTAAGACTCGGTAATCGATCCAAATTTCTCCCGCCAGCACAAGAAGCTGGAAATTCAACAGGAAGTCAGTCATCACATTAAGCCACGAAAAGCTGTCTTGGTTCCCACCTCAACGGTCCCCTCAACTTCCACTGCTCATAAAAAGAGGAGGCCGGAGAAGATCCCCGGGACGGCGACGAGAGCTAAAGGCAATGAGCCCAGACACCCTAAGTCTGGGGGCATGATGGTCTATACTGTATACATGGCGTCGGGGAAGGAAGATAGCCGTGCATCTACAGGGCATAGACCGCTCACATGGTCAGTGACCAAAGCTCAGGGGCAACAGCAGAAGCTCCAAGAAATGATGACCGCGATGGCCGCACTTACTGGGCCGAAAGAAAGCCCCGAAGCGTCATCCGATCAACGATAGGAGGAAGAAACTGACGCTGAGTTCCTTCGTAGGATATTGGAGAAGAAGGATAAAGAGGCTGCTGAACAAGCAGCCAATATACAACGAATGGCCCTTCTGTTCCAGGACATGGTGGGTATGATGATCCAGCAAGAGCCTCCTGCTGAAGATCCTCCAATTGTTCTTGAAGACGACAGGAGAGAAACGTCAAATCCTCCCCTCGCTCTGTCCATAGCCAAGGAGGAGACAATCTCTAAGGCTGACCTGGACGAATACATAGCTCAACAGATACGTGTTCACCAGGCGACTGAGGCAGCTGGTCAAGTTGTCAGGACGGGAAGACCATATCCAAGCTGGTATGACCAGATCAAATACCCGCCGGGCTACACAATCCCGAAATTCCATGTATACAAGGGGACAGGCAATCCCCATCAATATGTCGCTCAATTCAGGGCTCTTTGTGGCAACACCGGCGACGATGATAAGCTCTTGCTTCGCCAATTCGTTGGCAGTTTATCAGAGACGGCGTTTGTGTGGTACTCTGAGCTTCCGAACGACTCCGTCAAAACTTTCGCTGAAATGGAGTTGCTGTTTACCCAGCGTTTCGCAAGCGCCAGCGAACGCACTCCGATAACAGCTTTGATTAATGCAAGGGTGAAGCCGGGTGAAACTTGGGTCCAATACACGATCCGATGGCGGAACTTATGGTCAAAGTGCGAACAACGCATCGAAGAAGTGCCCAGGGTGGGCATGTTCGTGGGTACCCTAGATCCTCATGCAACTATCTTCCAGTTTATGATGTTCTTTAAGCCAACTATATTCCAGGCTCTAATCGACAAGTTGGCCCAGATGGACCAGATGGGTCACAGACCGTCTCCCCCGAAGCCCGAGCCTCGGAGTGACAAGGGTAAAGGGAAGGCAACCTTCGTCGCGAATGCTCAGCAGCAACCTAGTGCCCCAAAGCTGGCGGATCAACTGGAAGAAAGACGCCGGTATTATAATGAGAAGATGAAGCGCCCCTACTCGTTCCCGCGGGATAAGACAAAACGGTTATTCGAGCTGACAGTACGCAACAGATTTATAAACCTGCCAAATCCAAGGCGACCGCCACAACCCACTGAGGTGAATAACCCCAACTATTGCCCTTACCATCAAACGGTAAGACATCCGATTGAGGATTGCTTCATTTTCAAAGGATGGATTGAAGATCAATACCTCCAGCGGAAGTTCGCACTATCCGAAAAATGGAAGGTGAACCCACCGCAGCCGCATACTCCTAAGAAAGCAGATACACCGGGGGCAACCTGTTCCTTTATTGAAGAAGCTCCATGGGAGGTCGTGCTGTCAACTAAAACCAAAAGAATGCTGAGGGACCTTCATGCGTGCCCGGCGGTCGAATGGAAGGGCCCGCTGGAACTCCAGATCATTGAAGGAATGCTGAAGCCGTGCCCAACTACAAAGAGCGGTGGTGATGGCCCAAGTACTCACGCCCAACCGTCAAAATCTTCGAAGAAAAAGAAGAAGAAATCTAAGAAGCCAGTGAAGCCTGGAGACAAGCGCACGGACTTGCAGAAGCAAATCGACGTGCTGGAAGAGTACAATCAAAAGGCGCGGACTCCCGTCACGCTGCAAGAGTTCTTCAACCACGTCTTTCAGGAAGAAGATGATGGAGAGAGCTCATCGGATGAATCCGAGGGATATGTGGCGAGTTGTCATGTGATTTCCCACTCGGAAGATGAGAAAGCTCCTGGCACTGAGGAACTGGGGGCACAGCCTGAGCCAGAACTTGTATGGCCAACAGATGAAATGATCGACGCCTTTCTAGACGAGATTTGTTTGAAGAGTAAAGCCGATCAGGAGCGTGAGATGACTGCATCGGAAGGAGCCAAGCGCAGGCGACTAAACGAAAGAGTCGAAGCACTCCCGCCAGATCGAAAGACATCCGATGCGAATAAAAACGTGTTCAAGACGAGGAAAAGGTTTGCCAAAGCCATGTCAATGGGAATGAAGCTACCACCCTCAGAAGAAAACACGCTCAATGGAGCGGAAAGGCACCTTAATTATTGCGCATATCATCGGAAGATTTCGCACCCTACGGAGGAGTGCAATGCCTTTAGGATATGGTGGCAAGGATATGTTGCTCACCGGCAACATTTTAAGCGCATGAAACGCAAGACTCGTCGGGAACGAAGAAGTACTACCGACGGGCACAACAGAACTGCTGGCAACTGTTACATGGTTAACGCCAGAGGGTCACAAGTTCTCACCTTTGGGAGCGACTCTGATGAAGAAATGGCTCTGGGCCCTTTCTTTAAAGAATCCGTTTTAGGGAAAGAGGAAGAACCAGAGGCCTGCGAAAATATTCAGCTGCGCAATCGCACGCTCCCGGAAAAGAATCTCGGACCCGTGAATAGAAAAGATAAGGGAAAGGAGAAGGTCGCTGAGGATATCACCTTAGATGACCATGTCACGAAAGAGTTGGCTGCCAAAGATCCTCCCAGGAAGAGTAAGGTGGATTACAACATCCTAGCGCACCTAAGGAAACTACCTTCTCAGCTCAGCATTCTTGATGCCCTCCTATTATCAAAAGGAGCGCGAGATTCATTAATCAAGGCGTTACAAGAACCCGAGCAATTCCAAGCCTTCCTCATCGAAGAAAGGATGAAGGATGAACTGGAAGAAGTGCACACGGCCGACATCACTTTCGGCGACGAAGACCTTCTCCTCGGGACGTGCGACCACAACCGTCCCCTATACGTCTCCGGATGCTGCCACGATATCAAGATAGGCAAAATCCTGGTCGATAATGGATCCTCCGTCAATCTCCTTAATGTTCGAGTGTTGAAGGAAATCTGCATGAGCGTGCAGCACCTCGCTCGTGACAAAATTACCATCTCCGGTTTCGACTCCCAGTCATCACGGACTCTCGGATCCGTGATATTAACATTACGCTTCGGACTACTCGTCACGGACATCAAGTTTCACGTCATTGATGCCAAGACCTGCTACAACGCCTTGCTCGGTCGTCCTTGGTTACACGAGTACAACATCATCCCTTCTACACAGCATCAGTGTATGAAGTACTTTAAGGATGGTTTCGAGTATACCGTAACGGGTGAGCTGAACCCATTCTCCATGAACGAAGTCCACAAGTACGAAAATGCAAAGTACTTTTTGCCAGACTTCGAGGATACAGAAAGGTGTCGCAAGCCGGAGAACAAAGCTGCCGCCACCATCCCTGTTTTCGGAAGCGATACCGAAGAAGAAGAAGAGATAGTTTACGCTGGGCCATCTCGACGCAACAACCCGGGAACGTCCGTCCCCATGTTGATCTTCGGAAGTGACTCGGAAGATGAGGTTAATGCCGTGTTCTCCAGTCGGCCGTCAATACAAGTATCCCCTAGCGATGATCAGAGTTTGCAAATCACCATGGTGCCGCGGAAACACTACAAGGATCTCGACGCACTTCAAGCTCACAATGTGCAGGACCTGCAGACGTTTTACGTCCCTCCCAGGTGAAAGGGTGAAAAGGTGATCCTATTCTACCAATCCACAGAAACGAGAGTGGAGAAAGAGATATGGCATAGCGCGGATGCTACACTCGACAGGCTCCAACCCATCCGTTTGCCCAGATATTACACAAATGGACTAAGGAGGCTATTGAAGCGCCAAGGAGTACCCTTAAAACAGGCTGTTCGACAAGCTCAGTTCTACAACAAGATTTGGAATGTCCCTGGGACTCAGCGCAAATTGCCCAACGGGAGAATGGAAACGCTTGGGCTTGGATATGTAAGATCCGGGAAACGTGAGCGAGTCCACGGCAGCTACGCCATATATAACTTCGATGAGGAGAAGGACACCCTGTCGGGGGATGCTAACCCCTCGTCAAAACTGGATCCCGCGAGCGAAGTGCCGAGTCCGTCATTTGAAGAACAAGTGGACAAGCTTATCAGGAAAGCAGGTAAAAAGGCTCGGGAAGACCACAACCGCGAGATGGCCATCTACGAGAAGGCCAGGACGCAACGTCTGTTTCAACAGGCTGCAAAAGACAAAGATGCTCCTCCCTGTCAACCCGTTGTACAAAAGGCCCGACGCAGAGGCAGAAGTAAGTCAAGAAGCGGAAAGAGGAGCCGACAACAATGACCCAGGATTAGAGAGTCATGTGATCGGGTATTGCACGGCCCGGATTTGTCCCTCATGAAGAAGATGAGTCGAGCGTTTTCCTTCCCCCGAGACAAGACGAAGAAGTTACTCGAGCTCGCTATAAAACATCAAATGATCGCACTTCCAGAGTCTAAGCACCCTGAGCAAGCTAACAAAGTTTCTCATCCGGGCTATTGCTCTTATCACCGAGCCATAGGACACCCTATCGAAGACTGCTTCACCTTCAAGAACTGGGTCGAAGACCAGTACCAGCAAGGCAGATTTGCTTTATCCAGCAGCTGGAGGGTAACGCCGCCACAAAAGCACGAACTCAAAGCCGCAAGAGCAGAACCAGACCCACATCGATCTTGGAAGCAGATTCGCATCTGTCACATGATTACAATATTAAAAGAAGAGCCCGAGGACATAGATGAGCTCCCTTGGTGCTTCGAAAACAATGCCAATGAGGTAATCTCAGAATTTCCACCAGCTCCGAAAGAACTAGAAGATGGCATACATACTACTGCAGATAACCTCAAGAAGATTGAGTTGGGATCGGCAGACGATCCGCGACCGACATTCGTCAGCGAGCTGCTATCTGAAGAAAGGGTGGCTGCGTTAAAGGACGTGCTTCTACAGCATAAAGATTGCTTCGCGTGGAACTATTCCGAGATGCCGGGATTAGATCCAGAGATTGCTGTGCATAAATTAGCAATATCCCCGGATATCAAGCCAGTCAAGCAGGCGCTGAGAAGGATGCGGCTCGAGCTTGAGATGAGCATCAACGCCGAAGTCAAGAAGCCGATCGATTCTGGATTTATCCAAGAAATCCAATATCCTGACTGGATCGCCAACATCGTCCCGGTAATGAAGAAAAATGGGACGGTGCGTATATGCGTGGATTTCAGGGATCTCAAGAAAGCCTGCCCGAAGGACGATTTCCCAGTACCGGTAACCGAGCTGATGATAGATAATACGTCCACTCACGAGATTTTCTCCTTTATGGATGGTTCATCAGAGTACAATCAGATAAAGATGCATCCCGAAGATCAGAAGCACACCGCTTTCCGGACTCCTTTGGGCATATTCTGCTACAAAGTCATGCCCTTCGGATTAAAAAATGCCGGTGCCACCTATCAGAGAGCCATGACAAAGATCTTTCATGATCTCATACATGAAATCGTCGAGTGCTATATCGACGACCTCGTAGTGAAGAGCACGTCATATGAAGAGCATTTAGAGCATTTGAAGACCGTATTTCAACACCTTCGGCAATATAATTTGAAGATGAACCCCCTCAAATGCGCGTTCGGAGTCTCCTCGGGTAAATTCCTAGGATTCATCGTCCGACATCGAGGTATCGAGATAGATCCGTCCAAGATCAAGGCGATCATGGAAATGCCACCGCCAAGGACTCTCAAACAGCTGTGATCTCTCCAAGGAAAGCTCGCGTATATCCGGCGGTTTATAGCCAACCTGTCAGGCAAGTGTCGTCCTTACAGCCACCTAATGAAGAAGGGAACTCCGTTCGTCTGGGACCACAAATGCCAAGGCGCACTGGACGAGATCAAGCAATACCTGCAGAACCCGCCGGTGTTAGCTGCTCCGGTCAAGGGAAAGCCTCTTATTCTTTATACAACAGCCCTCGAAGGTTCCTTAGACGCATTATAGGCACAAGAGAATGATCGAGGGAAGGAGAGAGCTTTTTATTACTTAAGTCGAGTTCTGCTAGGGGCAGAAAGCAATTACTCCCCTATCGAAAAACACTGCCTGGCGTTAATCTTTGCGATAACAAAACTCCAGCACTATGCATTGGCACATGAAGTCCGTCTTATATCAAAGGTGGACCCCCTAAAATATCTAATGTCAAAGGCCATATTGACAGGGAGACTCGCTAAATGGGCCCTGCTCTTGATGGAGTTTTCAATAACCTATCAGCCGCTTAAGGCAGTGAAAGGCCAAGCCATCGCCGACTTCCTTGCTGAGCATCCAGTACCTGCCGGTTCTCCTCTAAATTGCGATTTGCCGGACGAACATGCGTTTGACGCGATCGACGGTGGTGATACCCGATGGGAACTTTATTTCGATGGAGCGTCCTCCGTAAAGAAGCGCAAACAAAGTACCACAATGATCAAATCGGGGGTTGGCCTCATCTTCGTAACTCTACAAGGAGGGATAATGCGCTTCGCTTTCTCCTTAACAGAACCGAGGACGACCAATGAAGCCGAATACGAAGCTTTGATAGCAGGCCTCGAGATCGCCATTGACATGGGAATTGAAAACCTCCTCATATACGGGGATTCTCAACTGGTCGTTAGTCAAGTAAATGGCGACTACCAAACGTGCAAACCGGAGTTGGTGAAGTACGGTGAAAAGGTGCAACAACTGTTGACCCAAATTCCCTCCTATACTTTGGAAAGTATACCACGCGCGGAAAATAGCAAAGCAGACGCGTTAGCTAAGCTCGCTAAAGAACTGGCTGACGAGAACCTCGATGACGTCAGAATCGTGGTACAAAGCCATCGAGTGCTCGCCCCAGCAGAAATATCTCCGGAATCATACGAAGAAAAGGGAGCGACTGAGCAGATGACCCTACAAATAAAAGACCGTGAGAAGGCTGAGGACTGGAGGGAAATCTTCATAGACTACTTTAAGTCCCACCGAATGCTCGAAGAAGCGTCCTCAAGACATCAGCTCATGAAACGAGCTCTATCTTTCGCTTTCGTCAACGATACTCTATATAAGAGATCGTTTGATTCTCTGTGGCTGAGATGCTTAGGACCTGACGAAGCAGAAAGAGTCGTTCAGAAAGTTCATGACGGAATCTGTGGTTCTTATCAAGCAGGCCCGAAGATGAAGTTAAAAATTAAACGGATGGGTTACTACTAGCCCACGATGATCCAGGACTGCCTTGAATATGCGAAGTGATGCCACTCATGCCAAATCCATGGGGACTTTATCCACCAGCATCCAAATCCACTCCATCCAACAGTGGCTAGCTGGCCATTCGAAATGTGGGGAACTGACATAGTCGGCCCCATCGAACTAGCATCGTCCAAGGGACATCGTTTCATCTTGGCGACGACCGATTACTTCTCCAAATGGGCAGAGGCAGTGCTGTTGAGGGAAGTGAAGATGGAGAATATCCTCCATTTCTTCAAGACGCACGTCATTTATCGGTATGGAACTCCGCGACGGATCATTTCCGATAACGGGCCAGCTTACAGAAGCCACAAGATCAGTCGCTTTGCGCAACAACACAATATAGACTGGAGATATTCCTCGGTTTATAATCCGCGAGCTAACGGTCTAGTTGAGGCCTTCAATAAGACCTTGACAAAGATCATGAAAAAGACGGTGTCCCGAAATAAGAAGGACTGGCACGAGAGACTGCAAGAGGCTCTTTAGGCGTACCGAACTACGTTCAAGACGGCAACGAGCACAACGCCATACGCATTGGTATTCGGTATGGAAGCAGTACTCCCCCTTGAGATAGAGCTACCGTCTCTACGAGTGGCAGTCCACTGCGAGCTGACAGACGAAGAAAATGCCCACCTTCGGCTTGAGGAGCTTGACGCCCTTGATGAAACCCGGATCATAGGGCAACAAAATCTGGAGGCTTACATAGCAAAGATGACGCGCTCATATGAAAGATTGACCCGACCGAGGACATTCCGCCAAGGCGAACTCGTGCTAGTGGTCAAAAGGCCTATGATCCCCAATCGCGCCAAGCGGGGAAAATTCGAGCCAAACTATGAAGGCCCGTACATCATAAATAAGGTCTACCAGGATGGGGCCTATCTACTCATGGACATGCACGGTGAAAGGCCTTTCAGGCCAATAAACGGCCGCTTCCTAAAGAAATACTATGCTTAATGAGCCACAGCCTAGGTCAATGATAGATGACGACGACTATGTCCGCTCGCTATCTTCCTAAAGCTCAAAGCTCTATAAGTAGTAGCCGGCCCTCTCCTCAACGGACCGAAATGTCCTTAAACTAATGATGGACCGAAACGTCCTTAAACTAAAGACGGACCGAAACGTCCTTAAACTAACGACGGACCGAAAAGTCCTTAAAACTACTACCGCAGTATCTTTAGGCTGACGAGATAAAAAAAATATAATAAAAATAAATAAATAAATAAAAAATAATAAAAAATAAAAACGGTATGTCTATAAGTAAAAAGGACACGGATGAAAACCCGAAAGGGCTCCGTGAGTAAAAACAGCAGGGCTACCGGCGAGTGTTCGTGAAAACCCGAAAGGGCGCGACCTCGTAAAAAAAATATAATAAAAAAATATATATATAAATAAAAAAACGGTATGTCCATAAGCAAAATGGGCACGGATGAAAACCCGAAAGGGCTCCGTGAGTAAAAACAGCAGGACTACCGGCGAGTGTTTGTGAAAACCCGAAAGGGCGCAACCTCGTTAAAGGACACTTGCAGGGTCCTCACGACCTTATAAGGAGAAACCACCCGCGTGAGATCCTTACGACTCACAAGGGAGCAACACACTTAGGGATCCTCACGATTCCTAAGGAGAAAATACACTTGCGAGATCCTTACGACTCGCAAGGAGAACTCTTTTATGGGACCCTCACGGCTCATAAGACTTGAAAGTCTTAAGTTACAGAGACCTAAACCTGTGCTTAAGCAAAATCCCCCATAACCTTCGACAATGCCTTACAAGCGGCTCATACTGACCCTTGTATACAATCCATGGGAGCGAATAAGCATCTCCCCAAGAAAGTCCCACCCGTGACTAGGGGTATATCCCTATGGTGAACAACCCTTATGAATCCTCTCGACTTATAAGGAGAAAGCACTCTTGTAAGATCCTTACGAATTACAGAGGAACATACACTTAGGAATCCTCATGATTCCTAGGGAGAAAATACACCTACGAGATCCTCACGACTTGTAGGGAGAAATACCTTCGTGAGACCCTTACAGCTCATGAAGTCAAAAGCCTTAGTCGACGGGACCCTAACCCTGTTTGCTAAGCCACCTTTGTTCAACATCGACAGAGGCAGATGATGATTCGCTCCTGGCCATATCCCAGTTGTAGCGGTGCTGATATCAAAATCTGTGTCTAATTTTAGGTTTATGGCGAAAAGCCAGTAGGCCGCACGTGCATACGAGATAGCCGAAATGATGAGGCAACTTGCAATAAAAAGCAGCAGGTAAAAATGTATGCACACAAAATAGCCGAAATGATGGGGGCAACTCGCAATAAAAAACAGCGAGTAAAAATGAAATAAATAGCCGAAATGACTGGGCACCGCGAAAAATAGTCGAAATGATAGGGCAATCGCGACCTCCGCGATATAAAAGCTGAAATGATAGAGCATCGCGGAAAAAGAAATAAAATAAAAAAAAAGTTTTAATTTATGCCCTACAGGTGATGTTCCATCACACCCTGTATACAATCCAAGGGCGTAAACAAAAAAGGGATCATACTTCTCCCCCAGGTTTCATCATAAGAAGAAGAAAAATCTTGACGGGCCGCGAATGACTTAGAGATCATCTCAGCACTCGTCTCGTAACAACGAACACGACTTCAAGCGAAACGGAACAGCGGCAACTCCCAGTTCCATGGCTCGGCGATATCCTGATCACCGAAAAGTCAAATTCCAACTCCGTGAAATGCGAATACAATCAACGAAATTCCTGGTTACGTGGAACGCGGATAGAGTCACTCTTTGACCCCGTGGAAAATGTCCAGAGTGGATCCTGGTCCTCGCAGAGCACGGCAGTGAACCCGTGTGAAGCATCCAGAGCGGAGCCTAGTCCTCGCCGAACACGGCAGTGAACCCGTGTGAAGCATCTAGTGCAAAATTCCTGGTTACGTGGAATGCGGATAACGTCACTCTTTGACCCCGTGGAAAGCGTCCAGAGCGGATCCTGGTCCTCGCAGAGCACGGCAGTGAACCCGTGTGAAGCATCCAGAGCGGAGCCTAGTCCTCGCCGAGCACGGCAGTGAACCCGTGTGAAGCATCTAGTGCAAAATTCCTGGTTACGTGGAACGCGGATAACGTCACTCTTTGACCCCATGGAAAACGTCCAGAGCGGATCCTGGTCCTTGCAGAGCACGGCAGTGAACCCGTGTGAAGCATCCAGAGCGGATCCTAGTCCTCGCCAAGCACGGCAGTGAACCCGTGTGAAGCATCTAGTGCAAAATTCCTAGTTACGTGGAATGCGGATAACGTCACTCTTTGACCCGTGGAAAACGTCCAGAGCGGATCCTGGTCCTCGCAGAGCACGGCAGTGAACCCGTGTGAAGAATCCAGAGTGGAGCCTAGTCCTCGCCGAGCACGGCAGTGAACCCGTGTGAAGCATCTAGTGCAAAATTCCTGGTTACGTGGAATGCGGGTAACGTCACTCTTTGACCCCGTGGAAAACGTCCAGAGCGGATCCTGGTCCTCGCAGAGCACGACAGTGAACCCGTGTGAAGCATCCAGAGCAGAGCCTAGTCCTCGCCGAGCACGGCAGTGAACCCGTGTGAAGCATCTAGTGCAAAATTCCTGGTTACGTGGAACGCGGATAACGTCACTCTTTGACCCCGCAGAAAACGTCCAGAGCGGAGCCTGGTCCTCGCCATGCACGGCAGTGAACCCGTGTGAAGCATCCAGAGTAAACACCGGACTGTGGAGTCCTTAAAATCCATGGACTATGATGTCCTTAACCTCGACCGTAATGTCTTAAAACTAACGATCAACCACCCTGATTCTGTACTGATTCTACCTTGGTTTAAGGGTACATCTCTTCACTCCTTTGATACCTGGCGTTGTAATTCCTCAACGTCTTCAAAGAGGTGACGGGTCCCTGCAACCACACATTGGACTATGGAGTCCTTAAATCCACGGACTATGAGGTCCTTAACCTTGACCGTGATGTCTTAAAACTAATATCGGACTGTGGAGTCTTTAAACCCACGGACTATGACGTCCTTAACCTTGACCGTGATGTCTTAAAACTAACATCGGACTGTGGAGTCCTTAAATCCAATGACTATGAAGTCCTTAACCTTGACCGCGATGTCTTTAAACTAATATCGGACTGTGGAGTCCTTAAATCCACGGACTATGATGTCCTTAACCTTGACCGCGACGTCTTTAAACTACGATGCCTTGAGCAACCCCTGACCCCGTGAAACACGGACAAGGGTGACCACATCCAGCACTTGCAGGTCCTCACGACTTGTAAGGAAGAAAAATTCTCTTGTGAGATCCTTACGACTCTCAAGGGAAAACCCGCTTAAGAATCCTCACGATTCTTAAGAAGAACTCACACCTATGGGATCCTCTCGACCTGTAGGGAGAAAAACTCTTTATGAGACCCTCGTGGCTCATAAAGTGCAAAAGTCTTAGGAAGCAGATCTTAACCCTGAATCTTAAGCCATCGCTGCCCTGCAAGTAGGCCAAGATAAATTGTCCGCAGAATACATTCAATAAAAGAGACACATCATTGAGAAGAAAAATGTATCTTTTATTCATAAACCAAAATGGATACAAAGTACAATTCATGAAAGAACAAAAAGAAAATACTCTCATCTATGAGTATATACAAAAAAGAGAGAAGAAAAAGATACAAATGTTTCAAGCCGGTGGGCGATTTAGCAGCTTGGTCAGCTCATCCTGCTTTTGCTGGGCCACGGCCTCATGATTTAAGATCGCCAAAAGACGGACCTCCGCCTGAGCCTGCTGGGCCTGATATGAAGCAAGCCGAACTTCA
Source organism: Agapanthus africanus (assembly GCA_030015575.1). NCBI lineage: Eukaryota > Viridiplantae > Streptophyta > Magnoliopsida > Asparagales > Amaryllidaceae > Agapanthus > Agapanthus africanus. The sequence continues at coordinate 428,617,575 of CM057347.1, read as the reverse complement.
AGCTCTTTCTCGGTGGCCTTATGAGCCTCGACCCTCTCACGAGTGAACGTGGCAGCTTTATCGAGAGCCACCACCTCTTTAATGGACTCCTGAAACACCCGCCAGAGTTCATATGCTTCGTTGGCCTTGGCGGTATGATTAGCATGAAGCTCGCTCAACGCCTTGGAGGCTAGCTCCCTCTCCGAGAATTTACGGCCGGACCTTTTTTCGCACAACAATGTGTTCACCACGTGTCGCCCTGTCAGGCCATTTAAGCTCACTTTCATGACCGCAACCTTGGAAACAGGACATATACGCTCAAGACCGCATAAATAGGCTTCCAGTCGACAGTAATAATCGATCTAAAACGCGCTCACATCACCTGGTGTGAAAAGCAACGAGAAAGATTTCCGACATATTTCAAGCATGCATTCGCAATCATATGAGTATTCAAAAAAAATATATAATTTGCAATCATATGAATATTCATAATGCCCAAAAAGGTCTGATACGCATGAAAATGATAATAGCATTTGCAATTAAAGCAAGTTCTCATGGAAAGAACACAAAGTTCATTTATGCAAGCAAAAACGTACATGCGGATACCCAGCACACATGAAAGTTCAACATAAAGCAGGCGAAAACTTATTTAAAAATACTACACTAGCGGAAAAAGGTCGCCGAACAAAGGATCGGTAGCGTAAGGGTTGACAAAACAAAAGACAAAATTCTCCATCTCTCTCTCTGCTCTCTCCAACACGTCAAAGCGTCGGTTCTCGCGAGAAGTCGCTCCCCACCGATTGGCGTCATGTCAGTCCGCAAAAGCAGACATAACGGCCCAACGGGCTCTTATCTCGCTCAAAAGGTGAACCAAGCGATCTTTCAAAGCTTGAGTAATTATGCACGCTTCGTGAAAGCCCTCGAGCTTCTCTTCGGCCGCGTCAAGCATCGCCAGGGTCATCTCCGCCGGGTGAGGAGGGACGCCAGCAAGCACGGTAGCAAGAATCATCCGGAGCTAGAGGGAGCCCATCGGGAGGGGGGACCCCCTACGGATCGAGAGTTCATACATTGCCGAATCGCATTCGTCATCGGTAAGGAGTGGATCCACCAATCGGGCAGCAAAGCGGGGGATCATCTCCTCGATAGGAACTTCCCATAGCTGTCGACGAGCATGAGGGCGATTGCATGCCATGGTGCTCAGTTGTTTCTCAGGATAAATCACACCTAAATGAGAATAAATCTTTCTATGAAGAGAAAAGGAAGGCCATTGCCTCAGATATAAAGAGATGCATTAAGTGCTGTGCATGGAAAATCTTGCATGTAAAAGTTGTTTCCAAGGCCCAAAAAAGGAAAGGCATCGAAAATCAGGGAGATGGAACTATTTCCAAGGCTCCTTTTCTGCATCTGATATTGTGCACTAAAAATATGGTATGGAAAAATTTTGAACAGTCCCATCAAAGGACCCCACGTGCAGAACACGTGAGCCCCAGACTTGACGTGCACTAAAAAATGGAATAGCACCCTGCATATTAAAAGCACCACCACCAACAATAGCAAAAGGATAAAATCCCACAAAAAGGCATGCAAACGTATAAAGACATAATAAAACTTATTATTCATGCTTTAAGAAGTTCATACAAAATAAAGAGAACACATTTACAGCGGTAAGACCTCAGACGCAGGGCATGGATTGAGAAACTCGAATGTAGCTTTGTCCAAGATCTTCCAGGCATTTCGAACCATCCTGGTATGCTTCCTCTCGCGATCACAAGCGTCGGAGTCCTCGCGAATGTCCTCCACCCTCCGATAGGCGGCAAGTATGGCCGACTGCTGAAATGCCTGGTGCAAGAGATCAATGAGGTTGTCGCACCTTCTCTTCGAGATTAGACTCATCAGATACACCGAATGTATCTTATCCTCGGCAGCGTCCAATGCCCTGAGCGGTACACCGGTGCAGAAGAGAGGAAGCGCCTCCCAAATGCCAGCACGATGAGTCTCAGAAGAGAAGAGCGACGGGGGAGTAGCCGATGGTTGTACTCGTCAAAGCGGCTCATAATCTCAGCACACTGAGCGTTGGTGAACTCCTGGTTCTGACTACGGCCCAGTGCACGAATATTCCCATAGGAAATGATTTCGTCAAGACCATACATATGAGCATCCATGATACCTGAAATAAAGGTCATGAGAATTGTTACAAAGCTTCTGTTCCATTGATTACAGAATGACAACCTAGGGTAAAGAGACCCTAAGAAGCTTCCATGCGAAGAAACTGAGTTCTTCATAGGAATTAAATTCCTTATTGAGAAAAAGGGGATTAAATTCCCAGAAACATGTTTCCTATGAATGGAGTTAAACTCCATGGGTCATCATCTAAACCCTAAGAGATCTACTTTTGAAGGCTAAAATGGTTTCATACTTTGGTTAAAAAGCTTGAAGAAAAATGGGTTCTTTGTTAAAAAAGGGTAAAAACCCTTGTTTTGGATTTAAAATCCAGAGGAATGTGAAAATTCATCGTTTGTTCAAGAACATTACCTGAGGAAAAGAGTCTTTTTGAACAGAGTTAAACTCTGAAAAGGTTTCAAGGCAGAGAACTAAGCTCTGGAAGAAGAGAATTAAATTCTCAGAAAAGTTTGCAAGAGAAGAAGATGAGCAAAGTGGAGGCTCTTCTGAAAGGACATGGGTATTTATAGGATGTGATGGAGACGCTTCATCTCCCCAAATCCCTAGAGGAATCCAACGGTTACAAAAGTGACAGCATTGCACTCACGTGCAGACACGTGAGAACAACGCTGTGGGGGCATTTGTTTCATGATTTAAAATCAGGAAAGTTAACGGAGGAGGCATCACGTGCTACCACGTGACCAGCAGTCACGTGTTGGCACATGACAATTAAAAGTAGCGGCAAAGGGAAATTCGGTTAAATCAAAGAAAAGGCTTCAGAAAGGGTCACGTGCTCACACGTGACCAGAGGTCACATGTTGACACGTGACGGTCGAACAGCGGCTAGAAGATAGAGCGCAGAAGGGAGAAGAAAGTTCGCTCCAGGGGGGTCACGTGTCCACACGTGACCAGGTCACGTGCCCACACGTGACCGGCTTTCAAAGCCTATATATTTAACAGAATTAAATTCTGAACAACATTCAAATCTTTCCAAAGGAGAATGATTATTTGGAACCGATTGGATTAAAGATTTAAAGGTGATTAAATATCACCTATCTATGGAAAAATCTTGAACTTGGAAAGATTTCCCCTTAAAATCTAACCGAAATAACAAAGGAATATCTTTGGATTCAAAATCCAATGGTGAATAAAATTCACCTAATAATCCAAAGGTCCAAATGAATGATGAATACAAATCAAATCTCTAATGAATACAAATCAGATCCCTCAATGAATGATTCATCGAAACTAATTGATTCTTCTCCTTCTCCTATAAATAGGAGCCAAGGGAAACAGAGAGAGAGGGACAGAGAGACATAGAGAGAGAGAAAAATAGAGCCTTGAGACTTTGGAGGAATTTGGATCTTCTGCAAAAGAAAACCTTAGGTAAGAAAGAAGAGGCTTTCAAAAAAAAAAGAGAATTTAATTCTCAAAAGAGTTTAACTCTGATATTAAAAAGAAGAACTTAGTTCTCTCTTTAGCAGAGGATCTGCAAAGTGCACATCTCCCCATGAATTGAGAATTTAATTCTCATTGGGTTGAGATCCTGCCATGCAGATCCAAAGCATAGAGAGGAAATGGAAGTTTGAGAATTTAATTCTCATAGAATTATAGGAATTTAATTCCTTCGAATTAATATTAGGATTTAACCCTATGTTGAAGGAATTTAATTCCTTCAAAATGAACAGAACCAGGGTTTAACCCTAGTTAAGAACTTAATTCTGTCAAAATAACAGGAATTTAATTCCCTTAAGAAAGAAGAAATTAGGGTTTAACCCTATGATAGAACTCAGTTCTTCACATACATCAGGAATTTAATTCTTACAGAAGAAAAGCCGGGGTTTAACTCCATCTAAGAATATAATCCTTCAAAAAGAAAAGTGGGAATTTAATTCCTCTAAAGTTATAGCTAGGGTTTAACCCTATGAAGAATTTAATTCTTAAAAAGATAAACACATCTTCAAACATGCAAAGAAGCAGGATCACGTGTTACCACGTGACCCCTGAAAAGTTCCACAGAGAAGGGCTTTGAGGCAATGCCTCACGTGCCCCACGTGACCCCTTGGCAGAAGCTCTAACAGACAAACATTTAAACGCCCGTCACGTGACAGTACGTGATGCTCCAAAGTATTCAATACTTTTGGCAGAATAAAATAAATTGAGGGCGATCTCACGTGCTACCACGTGAACCCTCTTGCCTTAGTATTTAACACTAAAGTTGAAACCTCTATATCCAGTGTTCAACACTGATTTTCTTAGTGTTTAAACACTAATTTGGAAAACTCTATTTACAGTGTTTAACACTGACTTTCTTAGTGTTGAACACCAACCTGGAAAACCCTGTTTCCAGTATTTAACATTGATCTGCCTTAATGTTAAACACTAATTTGAAATCTCCACTGCCAGTGTTTAACACTGATTTGTTTTAGTGTATAAACACTAATTTGAAAGTCCTGTTGCTGGTGTTTAACACTAACTATCTTTTAGTGTTAAACGCTAACTTGTCAATCTCATTCTCAGTGTTCAACACTGATTGATCTTTAGTGTTTAACACTAACTTTAGCCCCATTGGCTAAGTGTCTAGAGGCAAAGCCTCTCCTCTAATGGACCAACAGAGGGCCAATATCCTAAACATGATTGGACTTAGCCCAAGCTGGCCATAAGTCCTCAATTCAAATTCAACTGAGCCAATGGGCTCATAATATAATTAATTGGTCTTGGTTCCAAATTGGGCCAAAGATTATTTAATCTACCTCAGTTTAAGGGTACATCTCTTCACTCCTTTGATACTTGGCGTTGTAATTCCTCAACGTCTTCAAAGAGGTGACGGGTCCCGATGACCACATATTGAGACAGACTGTGGGGTCTTTAAACCTATGGACTATGAGGTCCTTAACCTTGACCGGGATGTCTTAAAACTAACGCCGGACTGTGGAGTCCTTAAATCCATGGACTATGACGTCCTTAACCTTGACCGTGATGTCTTAAAACTAACATTGGACTGTGGAGTCTTTAAACCCACGGACTATGAGGTCCTTAACCTTGACCGCAATGTCTTAAAACTAACATTGGACCGCAATGTCCTTAAACTACCTATTGACCGTAATGTCACTAAACTAAACAACATGGCTCTCTTAATTGCTCTCTTGTTGGATCTAAACGATCCCGTTAAGTCGATCTTAGTCTAAAAAAAAAACTAGGCTAACGTATCCTTAACAAACGTTTAAGTTGATCTTAGTCCTCAATGAGGCTAATGTATCCTTAAACCCAAACCCCCAAACCCAAATCTAAGATAATACGGATTTGGACTAGTCCACGTCCTACGGACGACGACATAACTCGGTCTCCGTATACAATCCACGAGCAACTAAACACAAAATAAACACACATGACACGAAGTGACCATCTGGAGAAAGAGAAAGTGGTTACCGCGATGCGGTAGCGTAATTAACTGCAGGGGCTTGCGCCTGCAGGGAAGAGCGTCCTCACAATAAAAAACCCCTCAAGCGAGGGGGAATCTGACGAAGTCTGCTACATCAGACGCATCCGTTTAAACCTTCGATACACGGTGCCATAAATCAACTTGGCATCTTCGGAGAGGTGGACGGATAGCACTAATTAGTATCTTCCCCGAATCTCAGGCAAGACGTCCCTGTCGCGCCGTCATTCGGAGGAGAACAGTCTCCTCTTTTCTTTTCCTCTCCTCCTCTTGTTCCCCCATTTTTGATTAATCTCTTTGCTCCTATTTCAAGGAGAAGAGAAAAATCAATTTTTTGCAAAAATCCCACATTGAGAGACCATGAGAAATCAAAATGATCTCGTAGAGCAATCGGTGAATTTTATTCACGTTGGATTTTTAATCCAAAGGCTTTCTGTTTAATAGAGAAGATTTCTTATTTGTTTAACAAGATTAGGAAATATTTTCCTAAGATAGAATTTTATTCTATCATATAAATATCTTATTAGTTTAACAAGATTAGAATTTTATTCCAACATAGTATTTAATTCTATCATATAGAATTTTATTCTATCATATGAATATCTTGTTAGTTTAACAAGTTTAGGAATATATTTCCTTAACATAGAATTTAATTCTGTTATATGAATATCTTGCTAGTTTAATAAGATTAGGAAAATATTTTCCTAAGATAGGTTTTATTCTATCACATGAACACCGTTGAATCTTTGATCCAATGATCCTCTGTTTAACAGAGAAGATCTTTCTAGTTTGAGAAAGATCAGGAAAATATTTCCCATATAGAATTTAATTTTATCAGATTGTTTAATTGGTGATATTCTATCATCATTGAATTTTAAATCCAAGATTCTCTGTTAGAAAAAGATCTTTCCATATTAGAAAGATCAGGGAAAATATTTTCCAAATAGAATTTAATTCTATCACGTAGAATTTAATTCTATCAGATAGGATCATTTTAAATTGGGATGCACATATGCTTTGCATATGAGCGCTGCCAAAAAATGCGGCAAGAGAAATCACATGTTTAACATGTGACCCTTAGTATGGGTTTTAACCTGTTTATTTTCAGTGCTCATATGTTTTGCATATGAGCGCTTACGTGTTTAACACGTGAGGCCTGTTTGGCCATTGGTTATTTATTTTCAGCGCTCATATATTTTACATATGAGCGCTTACGTGTTTAACACGTGAGGCTAGTTTGACCCTTAGTTATTTGTTTTCAGCGTTTATATACTTTGCATATGAGCGGTCACGTGTTTAAGACAGTTTTGCCTTTAAGTTTATTTTATTCAGCGCTCATATGCTTTGAATATGAGCGCTCACGTGTTTAACACATGAGGCTAATTTGACCCTTATGTTTCCCACCGAAACACGGAGACGCGACCGCATAGGTCCGTCTTGCCTGAATTTCGGGGCAGATGCTAATTGGTGCTATCCGTCCACCTCTCCGAAGATACCAAGTTGATTTATGGCACTATGTATCGAAGGTTTAAACGGATGCGGCCGGTGTAGCAGACTTCGTCAGATTCCCCCTCGTCGAGGGGTTTTTGATTGTAGGGACGCTCTTCCCTGCAGGCGCAATACGGTAACCACTTTCTCCTTCTCCAGATGGTCACTTCGTGTCGTGAGTGTTTATTTTGTTTTTGGTTGCCCGTGGATTTTATACGGAGACTAATTTATGTTGTCACCCGTAGGGCATGGATTAGTCCAAATCTGTATCTTCTTAGATTTTGGTTTAGGGGTTGGGCTTAAGGATAGATTAGCCTCATTTGAGACTAAGATCAACTCAAACGTTAGTTAAGGATACGTTAGTCTAATTTTAGACTAAGATCAACTTAACCGGATCGTTTAGATCCAACAAAAGAGCATTTGGGCCCTCTTGTTTAGTTTAGGAATATTGCGGTCGATAATTAGTTTAAGGACATTACGGTCCAATATTAGTTTAAGGACATCTCGGTCCAATGTTAGTTTAAGGACATCTCGGTCCAAGGTTAAGGACATCATAGTCTATGGGTTTTAAAGGACCCCACAGTCCAAGGTTAAGGACATCATAGTCCATGGGTTTTAAAGGACCCCACAGTCCAGTTTAAAGACGTCACAGTCTGTGAAATGTATGGTTGCCGGGACCCGTCACCTCTCTGAAGACGTTAAAGGATTACAACGACAAATATCAGAGGAGTAAAGAGATATACCCTTGAACCGATATTGGTTGGGAGATCTGTAGTCCAATTTGGAACTAAGATTAGTTAAAAGATTTATGAGTATGTGGGCTCAATTAATCTGAATTGAGGACTTATGGCCAGTCTTGGGCTAAGTCCAATTGAGTTAACATGTTTATCATTTATTTTGGGCTACTGAGCATTTTCTTGGGCTTGGTCCTGTTAACAATGCTGAGCATTGACTTGAATTTTGACAGTGTTTTTGTCTTTACTGAATGCTAAGCATTCCTCATAGCCTTAGGCTTATTATAGAACAATTTATGTTCTATTAGAGCGACACGTGGCGCACTTGGCGCTTTGCGCCAGTCAAAGAGCGCAGTGCGCTTCTGCCGAGTAGCGCACACGTGAGGGACACGTGTCGCGCTTGGCGCTAAGCGCCAGATGATGGGCGCATTACGCCAGTCTATGAGCGCATTGCGCTAGTAGTTTAGTGGCGCACACGTAATTGACACGTGGTGCGCCTGGCGCTGAGCGCCAGCCCATGAGCGCAGTGCGCTATTTCAAGAGCGCAAAGCGACACGTGTCGCGCTCGGCGCTGAGCGCCAGTCTAAGAGCGCAGAAGCGCAGTTCAAGAGCGCAAAGCGCAGCTCCAGAGCGCAAAGCGCATATGATCAATTTCGTGATCCGAAAAGAGACTTTGTTTCAAGATTCTAAGAGCAAAAGTTCTTCAATCTCTTATGCTGATTAAAGGCTTTGCCTTTATGGATCTATGATCTGTGAGAAAAAAGTAAATTCTTCTTTTATTCTATGATGGGATCTTTTGATCTCTTTTTGAAAAGACTTTGGTCTTTGTAGATCCATGATCTTTAAAGAAGTGGGTTCTTCTTTTTTAATTATGAGATGATTTCATCTTTGTGCTTATCATCATTCATTTCTTTACCTTGAAGAAAGTTTTCTTCTTCTGAGGGCTTGCTCTCTTTCTTTGAATTTCTCAAAGTTTTTGAGGAGGTTTCTCTCTATGCTTCTGTATATGAGACTTGAAGTCTAAAGGCCTTTATATAGGGCAAGCTGATCAGTTCAGTCAGTTAAGAAGATCTTTTTTCCAATTGATTTGGGGAATTTCCCATCGTTGGATCTTTAATCCTAGGGCTTCTGATTTACAGAAGGCAATTTTCTTATTTTTAACAAAGATTGGGAAATATTCTAAACAAAATTTATTCTGTATTTTTAGTGATTTTTTAATCACCATTGGATTATTGATCCAACGGTGCTCTGATTTACAGAGCACAATTTATTGTTTGGAAAGATTTTGAGAAATCTTTCCTTAACAGAATTTAATTCTGGTTAATTAATGATTCATCATTATTATTAGATGTTTGATCTAACGGTGGGGAGCTTTTAGTTCCAGCGCTAGCGTACCCGTGCTTTGCACGTGGTGCGCTGCTTAGAGCGCAGCGCACCTAGCGCTAGCGCATCCGTGCTTTGCACGTGGTGCGCTGCTTAGTGCGCAGCGTACTTGGCGCTGCATCTGAAGCATTGCTTCATTTTGAAATTCAAATTTCAAACAGAGTTTTGCTCTGATTGGGGGAAACAAATGCCCCCTACCGTTTCGCTCACGTGGCCCACATGTGAATGCAACGGTGGCAGCATCCGCGCCCTTGTATCAACTCAGAAGTTGAAAAGGCATTTCAATGCCTATAAATAGAACCCTTGGCCCTCTGAGATGACCATTGTTCATCTTCTTCCTTCTGAGAATTATTATCTTGCAGAGCATAGCTCTTTGGCTTAAGAACTTTCTTAAGGACAGAACTCTGTCAAAATTTAGGTAAAGATTAAAACTTTCAATAATCTTGGGTTTCACCCATTAACAGAGCTTTTCTCTTCATAGATCTTAGATCTAAAAAATATTATTAGGGTTTTACCCATAACAGAGTTTTGCTCTTCATAGATCTTAGATCTAAAGAAAACCTTTCGAGGGTTTCTTGACCCATTAACGGAGATTTGTTAATCTCTTATGAAGAACTCACAGAGTTTGTTCATAGATCTTGAAGATCTCAAAATTTTAATTCATATAAAAAATTGATTTCAATTTTTTTTTCTGATGGGTTTTTTCCATCATTTTTACAGAGCCAGGCTCTTGAGGAAATTTTATTCCTTCATCATTAGAACTTGACAGGTGTCATTCTGTCACAGAGCACTGCTCTCAAGGGGAGATTTACTCCTTAGCCCGAGGGATTTCTCATTAAATGAGAATAAATTGAGAATTTCCTCATTTAATTGACAGTCTTATCAAATGATGAGGCTGTCTTATTAATGATGAACTGTCATCTAGATTTTGTGGGTCCCCTTTAGTCCCCTTTTTACTGCATTGCAGTGCGGTACGAATTTTAAAGTACCAAGTGTCAGAGTTTAAATTATAGCACCAAGGGTAGGCTTTTGTTTTTTTTCGCGCAGGTGACATGTCTTTCAACACTTCTTTTCTGTTCATCCGCTCAGAAGGAGGATTTTCTGAGGCGCCCGTAGACCGAGAGGTTCTTGCGCTGATCAAAGACCATGACCCGGAATACAAGAATCTTCACTTACAGGGTAGATGGTATGATCAAATTATCAGAGGCTGCCGGAGCTTTTCTTGTGCGACACCCTCGGAGCCTATCTCTGCGATCCCTTATGCAGATGCACCCCGATCAATTATACTGTAGATGAGGTATATTGGACTTCAGAAGGTCTCCTTCGGCCTTCTATTTCCGCAGTACCCTGTTCATATCATAAATTTGCATTATTATATTCCTCATTCTTATTCATTTTACAAATAAACAGGTGCTTTTGATCCATGTATGCTACATAGTTGCAGGTTATAGGTTCTCGGAACAAAACATTGAAAATGATGAAAAGACGATACAAAAGTGAGACTACGACCAACAAATGGAAGAATCTTGATCATGCCTACAGTTTGAAAAACAAATGAAGATCAATGGACAAGTTCACAAAGCACAAAGGCAGCGATGTTCCCCTCCGAATACAGAGACGCGGCCGCGTAGGTCCGTTTTGCCTGAAATTCGGGGTAGATGCTAATTGGTGCTATTCGTCCACCTCTCCGAAGATGCCAAATTGATTTATGGCACCATATATCGAAGGTTTAAACGGATGCGACCGATGTAGCAGACTTCGTCAGATTCCCCCTCTTCTGAGGGGTTTTTGATTGTGGGGACGCTCTTCCCAGCAGGCGTAAGCCCCTGCAGTTAATTACGCTACCGCGTCGCGGTAACCACTTTCTTCTTCTCCAGATGGTCACTTCGTGGCGTGGGTGTTTGTTTTGTGTTTGGTTGCCCGTAGATTGTATATGGAGACTGAGTTATGTTGTCGCCCGCAGGGCGTGGACTAGTCCAAATCCGTATCTTTCTTAGATTTGGGTTTGGGGTTGGGTTTAAGGATACGTTAGCCTCATTTGAGACTAAAATCAACTTAAACGTTTGTTAAGGATACGTTAGTCTAATTTTAGACTAAGATCAACTTAACGGAATCGTTTGGATCCAACAAGAGAGCAATTGGGCTCTGTTGTTTAGTTTAGTGACATTGCGGTTGATAATTAGTTTAAGGACATTATGGTCCATCGTTAGTTTAAGGACATCTGGTCCAATGTTAGTTTAAAGACATCGCGGTCGAGGATAATGACATCATAGTCTGTGGATTTAAGGACTCCACAGTCCATTGTTAGTTTTAAGACATCACGGTCGAGATTAAGGACATCATAGTCCATGAGTTTAGAGACCTCACAGTCTAATGTTAGTTTTAAGACATCACGGTCGAGGTTAAGGACATCATAGTCCATAAGTTTAAGAACCCCACAGTCCATTGTTAGTTTTAAGACATCACGGTCGAGGTTAAGGACATTATAGTCCATGAGTTTAAGGACCCTACAGTCTAATGTTAGTTTAAAGAAATCACGGTCGAGGTTAAAGACATCATAGTCCATGAGTTTAAGGACCCCACAATCCATAGAAATGTATGGTTGTCGGGACCCGTCACCTCTCTGAAGACGTTGAAGGATTACAACGACAAATATCAGAGGAGTGAAGAGATGTACCCTTGAACCAAAGTGGATTAAATGATCTGTAGTCCAATTAAATTTGGAACTGAGATCAATTAATTAAATTATGAGCACATTGGCTCAGTTGAGTCTGATTGAGGACTTATGGCCAACTTGGGCTAAGTCCAATTAAGTTTGAAGTATTGGCCCTTTGTAGGGCCATTAACACTTGTCTGGGTTCAAGCCTACATTATTTAGCAATGCTAAACATTTTCATCTTTGATTTCCTCAATTTTGAGATTCATTTGGAGGAGAGACTTTTGCTTCCGGAAAATTAGCTAATTTGGCTAAAAGTAGTGTTAAACACTAGTGTTAAACTTTGGAGACAGAACTCTTAAATTAGTGTTAAACACTAAAAGACCAGCAGTGTTAAACACTGGAAATATAGAACCCCAAATTAGTGTTAAACACTAGAAAATAACAGTGTTCAACACTGGAAATTAGTATTAAACACTAAAAGATAATCAGTGTTAAATACTGGGAATAAAACTCTCGAATTAGTGTTAAACACTAAAGGAAAAGGGGTCACGTGTGGATACGTGAGGGCACCCAAAGGTGGGACCAGATTCCTTTTACTTTGCTTTGCAGATAAGTATTGAACACTTCTTTTATATTTTGTTTTGATCATCACGTGTTGCCACGTGATGGACGTCTGTGCGCCGATCGTTAAAGCGTTTGCTGAGGGGTTACGTGATAACACGTGAGAGCGCCCAAAGCTTCTATTTCCTTTGCTTTTTCTCTCTGTGTTTTGGAGGTCACGTGGGTGCACGTGAGGCATTACCTCAGAACTTTTTTCTCCTTGTTTTTTTTGGGGATCTTTTCAAGGGGTCACGTGGGGCCACGTGACCTTAGTTCTTTTCATGCACAGAGATCTTTTAAGTCTTCTTATTTTATTTTGAGAATTAAGTTCTCTGTAGGGTTAAACCCTGATCATGATTTGGAGGAATTAAATTCCTGTTATGAAAGAATTAAATTCTTATATAGGTTAAACCCTAATTTCATTTTAAGAGGAATTAAATTCCTATGAATTTGAGAGAATTAAATTCTTAATTAGGGTTAAACCCTAGTTCTATCCATCTTGAAGGAATTAAATTCCTGTAATTTTTTTGGAGAATTGAATTCTCATATAGGGTTAAACCCTAGTTTTTGTTTTGAAGGAATTAAATTCCTGTAAGTTTGGGAGAATTAAATTCTCAGATAGGGTTAAACTCTAATTTTGTTTTGGGAGAATTAAATTCTCTAAACTCAATTCCCCCTCTAAGTTTTGGATCTGCATGGCAGGATCTCAACCCGATGAGAATTAAATTCTCAACTTATGGGGAGATGTGCTCTTTGCAGATCTTCAACCAGAAGAAGAACTAAGTTCTTTTGTCTAGAAGAGTTAAACTCTTAGATTTGAGAATTAAATTCTCTGTTTGAAGTCTTGATCCCCTTTCTTTTCTCACCTAGGGTTTTCTTTGTTGAGAATTAAATTCTCCTTTCTTTTCTCTCTGAAATTTCAAGATTCCAAAATTCTATATCAAAAACTCTATATCCTTCCCTTCTCTTGGCTCCTATTTATAGGAGAAGGAAAACAATCAATTTGTTTAGTAAATTTTTCATTGAAAGATTTTGTTTGTTTTCATAATTAATATGAGCCTTTAGATCATACAGTGAATTTTATTCACCGTCGATTTTAAATCAAAAAATATTCTGTTTGTTATTCTGGTGAGATTTTTAGGGAAATCTTTCCTTGTCTAAAATCTTTCTATAAATTAGTGATTTTTAATCACCCTTGGTTCTTAATCTAACGGTCCCCATAATCCTTTTCCATTTGAAAAGATTTAGAAGCTTTTAGAATTTAATTCTATTAACTGCAAGGCTTTCGAAGCCAGGCACGTGCTGACACGTGACCCCCAATTGAGTCTTTTTCTCAGCGTTTACTTACGCTTCAGTTTTAACCATCACGTGTCAACACGTGACCATTGGTCACGTGTGAGCATGTGACACCTCATTGAGGTATTTCCTTCAGCCGTTTGTTATTTTATTTCTGTTTTAATTGTCACATGTCAACACGTGACCGTTGGTCACGTCTGAGCACGTGATACCTCATTGAGGTAATTCCCGATTTTTAGAATTAAATTCTATTAAGCTGCAAGGCTTTCAAAGCCTGTCACGTGCTGGCACGTGACCCTTGATCACGTGTGAGCACGTGACCTCCAATTGAGTCATCTTTCAGCCGTTTGTTTTCATTTCTGCTTGATGGGGTTTTATCCATCACGTGTCATCACGTGACCATTGGTCACGTGTGCACACGTGATACCTTATTGAGGTAATTCCTGATTTTTTAATCAGGAAACAAATGCCCCCAAAGCGTTGCTCTCACGTGTATGCACGTGAGTGCAACGCTGTCACTTTTGTGACCGTTGGATCTTTCTAGGCAGTAGGGTAGATGAAGCGTTTCCCATCACATCCTATAAATGCAGGGGTCTCTTCAGAAGCGCCTCCACTTTTTCATCTTCCTCCTTCACTAACTTTTTCCCTTTTGAGAATTTAATTCTCTTTTCTCAGAGCTTAGTTCTCTGTCTCGCAAAATTTCCAGAGTTTAACTTTGTTGAAGGATTCCTTTTCCTCAGGTAATAATCTTGGACGAATGAAGAACTTTTGTAGAAATCTCTATTGGATTTTAAATCCAGACCAAGGGTTTTTCCCTTTAACAAGAACACACATTTTTTATTTTAAGTTCTTTAAAAAGAAAACCCTTCAATCCTTAAACAACAGACCTTGCTAAGGTTTCTCTAGTCTTCAGGGGTCACTGGTGATGTTTTCCTTTTTCCATGGAATTTAATTCCATCTCAAAAATGTTTTTGGGAATTTAATTCCCCTTTTTCAAAAGGAATTTAATTCCTATGAAGAACTTAGTTCTTCCCAGAGAGCTTCTTGGGGTTTTCTCGTCCTGAGTTGTCTCTTTGCAACCAAGAAGAAAAATCTTGTATTGGTGCTCTCTGGTAATTTAATTCCCTTGATTCTGTTTGATTTGTTACAGAGTCCAAGATGAATTTCTCTTAGGGGAATGTGTAGGGCCATTTGAAATCTACTGTTTATTTAATGAGAATTTTCCTTTTGTCTCATTATGATTGCTTGGCCTCATTATTAGCAAGCCGTCATCTTGATTTTGTGGGACCCATATGTTTTGTAACCAATAGTCCCATAAAATGAGTCCGCTGTCGCTGTCTTTATATATATATATAATCACTGTTGGCTTCGCTTTAACAGTTTCCTTTTATTTTATTTCAGGTACAATGACGTATGTTCCGTATTTTCCTTTCATTCGCTCGGAGGCCGCTTTTCCTCAGTCGCCATTTGACGAGGAAGTGATGGCAATGATCAGGGCTCATGACCCGAATCGCACTAATCTACTTCTGTGGGGGACTTGGTACAGTCATATCATCCGGGGTCGCCGGAGTTTTCTTTGCGAAATACCGACGGAGACTACCTTTCCGTTCCTGCCGATGGATCCTCCAGGGACTGTCTTCGCCGTGGAGATGTTGTAGGGTTTCCTTAACACCTCTTTTAGGATTTGGAAGTATCACACATGCCATAACTTTAAATTTATGAGGTGCTAAGTAAACTAAACTAGGAATCGAACTAGAATTATGAAGTAACAATTAAAAGTATCATATCTAAAAGATAATTTATACTAAGTGATGAGACTACAACCTTTGTAGACCTCTTTGGAAGACTCCTTCGGTTTGGAAAGGTTCGCTTGATCACCTCCAAGTCCACGACGATCCACCCGAAGTCCTTTGCCCTAAGCTTGTTGCTTCCCTCGATCTTTGAAAATCTTGAAGCAAAACACCCTACACAAGGTAGCAAGGGTTGTGTAGGATGATGAAGTGGCTTCTAATCTCATTAATACCTTTTCTTTTATTTATCTAGCTCAATTTAACATTTAAGAGAAAGTCAGAGAGAGGAAGAAGAAGATGGCTCTTTCTTTTTTCTTTTGGAATGAATAATTGAAAAAGAAAGAGAGAGAGAGAGATAATATCATAATAATAACCATAGTTAAATAAAATATCTAGATATTTTCTTCTTGAGTTAAAGGCAAAGGAAAAATAAACCATGGTTGAGTCAAAGTCAACCATGGAAGAGTGTGGAAGAAATGAGTCATGGAAAAAGAAATGAGTCATTTTTATTTTTCCTTTATCTTTAACTTTATCAAAAAATATCCATATATCTACAATGTGATTCTTATATTGACATCTATCTTGTATCATCAACCATGATACAATTTCATGTATGTATGTGTGTATGCACATCATCATGTACATATACATGCATGCATCCATTAAAAGAAAAGGGTTTAAATAAATGATATAAAAGTCAATATTAAATCAACACTTAATTTAATAAACCGGTCATATCTCATACGACCCGACTAGTATAAAATGCCCGATTAAAATACAGTATCATATACTCGTATTTAATCGAGCTTCTGCATATATCTCATATGCGCACCATTTCGTTTCGCCTGAGCTGAGAAACTTCTATGTGGGACTCTAAGACTCGTCAATACGCCAGCAGT
Organism: Agapanthus africanus; assembly: GCA_030015575.1. NCBI lineage: Eukaryota > Viridiplantae > Streptophyta > Magnoliopsida > Asparagales > Amaryllidaceae > Agapanthus > Agapanthus africanus. The sequence goes on along the minus strand of CM057347.1, from coordinate 428,601,148 downwards.
AGGTGATGATCATATCAAACACCCACAAGCCGCAAGCGGTCAGCAAAACGTAACGGCCACCCGGGTATTGAGCGATCAGAATAAGAACAAGCGAACCTGTCAAGACTCCTGTCAATCCATCTGGCAACACTTACCGTACAGTCTGGTCTCTTCGTCAGATATGCTGCATATCGAGTCTAGGGATGGAATCGTCGACCCCAATAACTCAATAAATCATGCCGGTATATGGTCTATAACAGATCGAGAAACTTACTGATAACACTTATCGGTAATATCTCAGCAGCCCTAGCCAGGGACTTCCCGTTATAGCCAATCGTGCACAGCACAGCATCAACCCCCAATACCGGGAGAGACGAAACCCCTCCTATCGCTCACTGCCTCCATATATCTCGGGACTATACCCAAAATCCACCTGTTTGTACGACTCAGTAGAGCCGTAGTAGGGTGGAGATCAAAGTACAGTGGGAGGACACATAAGACTCTATGACGATCTCAGGTCTACAGACTAACCTGTACCAGTGTCACCTGAGAACTGCTATCCGACGTATGATATAATACCATATAGGAGTTCTCGGTGAGTCCGTTCAGTGTACCCAGTCTCACTGAGCACCCGTATACTATCTTCGGTGTCATCACACCAGACGGATATGGAATCATCCATCGCCCATCATATGGAACAAGAATGGTATACGCTAGTCTATACTGGAATATCGATGCCCTGTCTCGATATACCTACGACTAGGAACATTTCAAAGATATGCTTATAAACTACAGATGTCCCACTAGTATGATCCGCATCATAATCCCAGTAGTCAAGCCAATATCCTTAGGGCTTTATCAACATGTACCAAATGAATATAAACATGATCAAGTGAACATATGATAAAGTGAAACCAGATAGCATACTATCATGTCAAGCAAGACTGTCCTCTGAATATACATATATATACACATCAGTACACACACTATCTCATAATGGCCTCTAGGGCATACATATATCCAACAATCTCCCACTTGCACTAAGGCCAGTTATTGGCGTATCTCATACCCAACATCTCAAAAAGTCGCTCATGCTGCGGCTGAGGGAGGGCCTTGGTAAATGGATCCGCGGCGTTGTTCTTTGTGTCTGCTCTCTTAATCTCGATCTCGCGGCGATCAACTATCTCCCGGATCACATGATTTCGCCTCAGGATGTGTCTGGACTTCTGATGGGACCTGGGCTCTTTGGCCAATGCCATAGCCCCATTATTGTCACAATACAAAGGTATTGGATCAATAATGGTTGGAACTACTCCTAGCTCCGCGATGAACTTCCTCATCCAGACGGCTTCCTTGGCAGCATCATTTGCAGCAATATATTCAGCTTCCATCGTTGAGTTTGCAACGGTATCCTGTTTGGAACTCTTCCAACTCACCGTCCCTCCATTGAGGGTAAATGCAAACCCTGAGATAGACTTGCTGTTATCTTTGTCACTCTGGAAGCTCGAATTGGTAAAGGCCTCCATTTGGAGATCCCCGTTACCATACACCAAGAACAATTCTTTAGTCCTTCGCAAGTACTTAAGAATGTTCTTCACAGCAATCCAGTGATTCTTCCCTGGGTTTGACTGATACCTGCTTACTACACTAAGTGCATAAGCAACATCAGGGCGTGTACATAACATGGCATACATTATCGATCCTACTGCCGAAGCATAGGGAATAATGCTCATGCGAGCTCTCTCTATATCAGACTTTGGGCAATCGTCTTTTGAGAGAGTGACTCCGTGGCAAGCGGGTAAGGTACCCCGCTTGGAGTCTTCCATACTAAACTTCTTTAGGATGGTGTTAATGTACTTGGTTTGGGACAATCCCAATAACCGTTTGGATCTATCCCTATAGATCCGTATACCTAATATGTATGTGGCATCACCCAGGTCCTTCATGGAGAACCTTTGTGATAAGAATGATTTGACCGACTGTAGCATAGGAATATCATTTTCTATCAGAAGTATGTCATCCACGTACAATACGAGGAATGCGACATTTCTCCCTACTGTCTTCTTATAAACACAAGGTTCATCTGGATTTTTGAGGAAATCAAACTCTTTGATAACATCATCAAAACAGATGTTCCAACTCTGTGATGCATGCTTTAATCCATAAATGGATTTAAGCAACTTACATGCTTTTCCGCTGCTCCCACTGTCAATGAAGCCCTCTGGTTGATCCATATAAACGCATTCATCTAAATCACCATTTAGGAATGCAGTTTTAACGTCCATCTGCCAGATTTCATAGTCGTAGTGAGCAGCAATAGCAAGTAGGATTCGAATGGATTAAGCATGGCTACTGGAGAGAAAGTCTCGTCATAGTCCAAACCTGGTCTTTGACGAAAACCTTTCGCTACCAACCTTGCTTTATAGGTCTCTACCTGTCCATCTACACCGATCTTTCTTTTAAAGATCCATTTGCAACTCACAGGTTTTATTCCGGAGGGTACAACTTCCAAAGTCCATACTTTGTTGGTGTACATGGACTCCATTTCTGATCTCATGGCATCCAGCCATTTCACAGAGTCACCACTCGTGATAGCCTGATGAAAACTGGCAGGATCATCATCATCCATGATGCAATCTTCTCTATCACCATCAATGAGAAAACCGTAGTATCTCTCTGGTGGGCGAGAAGTCCTACCAGATCTACGGAGTGGCTGAGGTTCATTAGATTCTGTTATAACTTCAGGTTCAGCCAAGTCGTCATTTGTAACTTGTGTCTCTAGAATCTCTTCTAGATCTACCACATTGCCATCAGCATCATTTGAAAAAATCTCATTTTCTAAAAAAGTGGCATACTAAGAAACAAACACCTTTTGTTCCTCCTTGTGGTAGAAAAGATACCCAAACGAATGTTTAGGATATCCTACAAATATACATTTGACTGATCGTGTCTCGAGTTTGTCTGGATTCTGCTTTTTGAAAAAAGCCGGACAACCCCAAATCTTAACTCTTTTAAGAGATGGTTTCTTCCCATGCCATATCTCATATGGAGTGGTAGACACGGTCTTGGTTGGAACTTTATTTAACAGAAAAGTTGCTGTTTCCAATGCATGCCACCAAAACGAGATAGGTAACTCAGAATCACTCATCATGGATCGTACCATATCTAATAGGGTACGGTTCCTTCGTTCTGACACACCGTTGTGCTGTGGTGTGTAAGGTGGAGTGAGCCGAGAGAGAATCCCATTCTCTTTTAGGAAGTCCAAAAACTCAGTACTTAAGTACTCTCCACCTCGATCTGATCAAAGTATCTTGATACTCTTTCCTGTTTGGTTTTCTACTTCATGTTTATACTCCTTGAATTTCTCGAAAGCTTCAGACTTATGCTTTATCAATTACACATGACCGAATCTTGAGAAATCATCAGTAAAAGTTATGAAGTAAGAAAAACCGCCTCTTGCATGTGTAGACATTGGTCCGCATACATCACTATGTATGAGGCCTAAGAGCTCAGTAGCTTTTTCTCCGTGTCCTGTAAACGGAGTTTTGGTCATTTTACCTTTGATACAAGACTGGCAAGTTGCATAAGATTTATACTCAAATGAATTTAAATAGCCATCTTTATGAAGCTTGTTTAGTCTTGTTTCATTAATATGACCAAGTCTACAATGCCAAAGAAAAGCTTCATTTATATCTGAAAATTTTATTTTATTTGTGTGTTGTACGTTGAAAACTGTGTGTTGATTAAGGACGTATATCCTGTTATTTAATGTACCACAACCAATCAACTCTTGATTAAGTCTAATGTTCATAACATTGTGTTGCACAGCAAAATGATACCCTTCATTGTCTAACAAGGAAACGGATATAATATTACAAAGCATACTTGGCACAAAATAACACGGGTTCAAAACCAATATACAACCCGAAAGCAACCCTAGGTGATACTCTCCTACTGAAACTGCATTTACATTGGAACCATTTCCAACTTGGAGAGTATGATCACCTGTCTTCAGAACTCTGCCATTTCTCAACGCCTGCACAGAATTGCAAATATGAGAACCCGAACCGGTATTCAATACCCAGGAAGCAGAGTTAATAGAAAAACAGTTTTCAATTACGAACACACCTGAAACTGAAGCATCACCATGCTTCTTCTTGAGTTCTAGGTACTCAAAACAGTTTCTCTTCCAGTGTCCCGTCTTTTTGCAGTGGAAACATTCTCCTTTCCCCGATTCCCCAACCTTGGACTTGCCTTTTCCCTTCACCTTTTTGACTCCACCCTTAGGTTTGGTGGGTTTCTTCTTCATCTTTTCCTTGGCCTTAGCCTTCGGGAAAGAGGAGGAGGATTGCCCAACACTAATAACGGGAGTCTTCACTGACTTCAGTGTGCTCTCTGCACTCCTTAACATATTAAGGAGTTCAGGCAGTTCCTTCTCCATGTTGTGCATGTTGAAGTTAATAATGAACTGAGCAAAGGTGGAGGGGAGAGACTGCAGAATAATATCCGTATATTCTTCATTATCCATTGTCCACCCAAGGTCCTCAAGCTCTTCTATGAGAGCTATCATTTTCAGAACATGGTCTCCTACTGCTGTGCCAGTGGTCATTCGCATCTGAAACAGTTTCTCAGATGCTTCGTATCGTAATACGCGAGATTGCTCTCCATACAACTCTTTTGTATGGAGGAATATGGCTTGTACGTCCATATTCTCGTGCTGCTTCTGATGTGTGTTATCTATCGATGCAAGCGCGAGGCATTTTGCCGTGGCACAGTCAGCGTCCCATGTCTTACGGATTTCCCTATTCGCAACTGAAGATTTAGGACCTAGGGTGGGCAGGGCTGGAGCCGTGAGGACATATGATACTTTATCATAAGTCAAGGCAATGTTTAAATTCCTCAGCCAGTCTTTATAGTTGGTCCCATTCAGCTTGTTTTTATCTAATAGAAGCTTAAGTCCTGTCATAGGTATCTGCCATTAAGAAAGAGAAAAGAATACACTTAGCGAAAGCTCTTGCAAACATCAGATTGGTTATTATCTTGTCTAATCGATATCTCCCATTGTTTTTATCAAATTTTCTTTAAAACCTTTAAAAAGAAAACTAGCCGGGATTAATTACATTCTACAACTTCGCTAACCTCTCAGCCAGGCCAGTGCCGGTACTTGAGGGAGGTTCCCCGTGCTTTCGCACGGACCTAATTAAAGTAAAACTCATCTTCCCAGAGGCGTAGCCCCATTTGGCACCTTTCTAGACACCTACCGAGTTAGCTAATTGTAAAGTGCAAAATTCTCCCGGGAGCAACATTTGCTCGCAGTGGGATCGGGATCCTACTATCATATAGAAGGTATACAATCTCATTGTAATTTTCAACTCTTGAAATTCCCGATATTATTTTTACCCCTAGTACTCATGACCTTAACTAAAATCAACATATCATAAGTACTAGTCAAGTTCTTCCCGTCATTTCGTGATTAACTAGACTCACCCATATGACCCTTAACTAAAGTCAACATAATCATATGAATGTCCTAACTAATCTGCATCATATACAGTGTAGGAAGACATCACTTAGCTACCGTTCACTGTGCCTTAACTAAAGTCAAAATGTGCAGCACGAATACTAAGTACTCTACTTCCTAAAATGACGGAGGGCTGCAGATAGTTTTTTAATAAAACTTTTAACACTTTGAACTTGATATCGTTGTAGAATCTAATAGGTTTAAAAGGAGTGGCTTAAGCTCCGCATTTTGAAACTTGCTTTTTCATAAAAGGCCGAGTGTGTTTCAAATCTGATTCTACAACATCTTTTTAGGTTCATTTATCTTTTACATTAATCTCATTAATGTAGTCCCATCATTTAAATCCTAAGCCATTACAGAAAGAAACAAAAAATATAACGTACACTTATGCCACTCGCATTCGCCACAGTGTCCTGATATGCACCGTTAGGTTACTTAACTAACGGCATACCGGGACGGGGCTAGTGCAGATGCAAAACATAAGTAACGTCTATTATATATCATATATATAATATTGCATTCGTCTCAGATATATATTAAATGATCACATCAGATAATAAAAGCAGCAGAAGCACATATAGGATATTTAGGAGGTCCGTATTTTGTATTTAGCCAGCAATAAAAATACGGATTCCACGGTCGCGATGAATAGCCAAGCCCACACCCCTAGACCCCTATGAGAGCGGCAAGCGACCCTACCAATTCTGGAGTTTATGAGACCCGGTCTCGACTCCTCGAGGTGGCTTCCCACTGAACCCTAGAACCCGGTCACTTGAGCCCTCCTCCTTGGGTCTATCCTAATGCGGAAAAGTAAATAATATACAACACTGATGACAGCAACCTCAACCCGGAAGTGCCCCAAATAAAAGAATATTACATACAATTTAATTTTTATATGAATGAAAAGAAAAATCTCATCTCACATAAAACCCCCCGGCTATTCATTACGACAATCCTGCATATCAAATCTCATCGACACATAATATCAAATATCATCAACGTAAGTAAGTATGCATACACCGATCGTCGTTGATGTATAGCAATGAAAACCTGCAATACAACTACATACTACACTTACGGTCACAGAGAAATAAAATGAAAAACTACAACAATTGGAATCTTAACTGCCTTTAGACAACACAAACCCGGAATATCACATATACAAGATTTCATGCCTAATAATGTAAAGCTCGCATTTGGGTCTCATTCAAGAAAACACCTTTTCAAAACAAACCGGATAATTCAACAAGATTTCCGTTTATCCCGAGACCGAACTGCTAGATTTACACGCAACAAATTTACAGATTCCAATTATTGTATCACATACTAATAAACTAGGCGCAGTTATAACATTCGATCGAACGATTAAACAACCACAGACTGCTCAGAAAGCTCAACACTTGAGCAGTTTTAAAAAATACCAGTAACTGCAAAAAATACATACGGGCCAGCACAAGAAATTACGGCCCATGAATCACCTACGGCGCCGCGGAACCTCCGCAACAAAGCCACTAAGGCCGCGGTTCCGCGGTCGTACGGTCGATTCAGGGCAGCGTATTTCTGGTGGGCCCATATAATTCCCTGCTTAATTTTTAACGTATTTTTAATTTGAAAAAATCCAGGTTTTTGAAAAATTTCCAGAGCACACCCCCCGGACGTCGTTTTTCGTTCGTTCGAGGTTTTTAACGTCGTCTAGGTTACTCCAAAGCTCTAACCTGTCTCTGATACCACTGTAGGGTTTCCTTAACACCTCTTTTAGGGTTTGGAAGTATCACACATGCCATAACTTTAAATTTATGAGGTGCTAAGTAAACTAAACTAGGAATCTAACTAGAATTATGAAGTAACAATTAAAAGTATCATATCTAAAAGATAATTTATACTAAGTGATGAGACTACAACTTTTGTAGACCTCTTTGGAAGACTCCTTTGGTTTGGAAAGGTTCTCTTGATCACCTCCAAGTCCACGACGATCCACCCGAAGTCCTTTGCCCTAAGCTTGTTGCTTCCCTCGATCTTTGAAAATCTTGAAGCAAAACACCCTACACAAGGTAGCAAGGGTTGTGTAGGATGATGAAGTGGCTTCTAATCTCACTTAATACCTTTTCTTTTATTTATCTAGCTCAATTTAACATTTAAGAGAGAGCTAGAGAGAGGAAGAAGAAGATGGCTCTTTCTTTTTTCTTTTGGAATGAATAATTGAAAAAGAAAAAGAGAGAGAGAGAGAGAGATAATATCATAATAATAACCATAGTTAAATAAAATATCTAGATATTTTCTTCTTGAGTTAAAAGCAAAGGAAAAATAAACCATGTTTGAGTCAAAGTCTACCATAGAAGAGTGTGGAAGAAATGAGTCATGGAAAAAGAAATGAGTCATTTTTATTTTTCCTTTATCTTTAACTTTATCAAAAAATATCCATATATCTATTTATCTACTATGTGATTCTTATATTGCCATCTATCTTGTATCATCAACCATGATACATTTTTATGTATGTATGTGTGTATGCACATCATCATGTACATATACATGCATGCATCCATTAAAAGAAAAGGGTTTAAATAAATGATATAAAAGTCAATATTAAATCAACACTTGATTTAGTAAACCGGTCATATCTCATACGACCCGACTAGTATAAAATGCCCGATTAAAATGCAGTATCATATACTCGTATTTAATCGAGCTACCACACATATCTTATATGCGCACCACTTCGTTTCGCCTGAGCCGAGAAACTTCTATGTGGGACTCTAAGACTCGTCAATACGCCAGCAGTAGGTGATGATCATATCAAACACCCACAAGCCACAAGCGGTTAGCTAAACGTAACGGCCACCCGGGTATTGAGTGATCAGAATAAGAACAAACGAACCTGTCAAAACTCCTGTCAATCCATCTGGCAACACTTACCGTACAGTCCGGTCTCTTCGTCAGATATGCTGCATATTGAGTCTAGGGATGGAATCGTCGACCCCAATAACTCAATAAGTCATGCCGGTATATGGTCTATAACAGATTGAGAAACTTACTGATAACACTTATCAGTAATATCTCAGCAGCCCTGGCCAGGGACTTCCCGTTATAGCCAATCGTACACAGCACAGCATCAACCCCCAATTTCGGGAGAGACGAAACCCCTCCTATCGCTCACTGCCTCCATATGTCTCGGGACTATACCCAAAATCCACCTGTTTGTACGACTCAGTAGAGCCATAGTAGGATGGAGATCAAAGTACAGTGGGAGGACACATAAGACTCTATGACGATCTCGGGTCTACAGACTAACCTGTACCAGTGTCACCTGAGAACTGCTATCCGACGTATGATATAATACCATATAGGAGTTCTCGGTGAGTCCGTTCAGTGTACCCAGTCTCACTGAGCACCCGTATACTATCTTTGGTGTCATCACACCAGACGGATATGGGATCATCCATCGCCCATCATATGGAACAAGAATGGTATACGCTAGTCTACACTGGAATATCGATGCCCTGTCTTGATATACCTATGATTAGGAACATTTCAAGGATATGCTTATAAACTACAGATGTCCCACTAGTATGATCCGCATCATAATCCCAGTAGTCAAGCCAATATCCTTAGGGCTTTATCAACATGTACCAAATGAATATAAACATGATCAAGTGAACATATGATAAAGTGAAACCATATAGCATACTATCATGTCAAGCAAGTCTGTCCTCTGAATATACATATATATACATATCAGTATATACACTATCTCATAATGGCCTCTAGGGCATACATATATCCAACAGATGCCTAATTGGACTCCGATGGGATGACTTGAGCCTTCGACGATAGGCATCCCGAATCATCCTATCCCGGCCATAGATATTCTGGGACGCCGTATTTGCTAGGGCGAGGCCCAACCGTGGGGGTAGATCTACAAAATAGGGCTTACCCCTCGACACCCCACGGGATACCTTCTTTGGGCTCGCTACATCCTGTCTGCCCATCGCGCGCGACTGCAAAAGGTTGGGCTTTATCAGGCGATCTACGCATCCCTCTTCCACTACCCGTCTCCTCACGTCTGGTAGGTTAAGGCCTTCCTGAACCAGTGGAATCTCCCCACCAACACTTTCCTCCTGGGGGATCGTGAAGTTTCGATTTCTTTGGAAGAATTTCGTGAGATCTCGGGGCTGCCAATCAGAGGGACACTTTACGAGGAATTGCTGCCTTCTGACGAGTATGTCTTTGAGACTGAGCCCGCGATGCTCGACGGCTTGTCTACCGAGAATGCCGTCCGCCACAAGTGTCCGAGTTTGATCAAGGCGCTGGGCATCTTCGACAAAATGTTCACAGAATCTGAGGAGCAGGACGTCACTTTCAAGAGCTTCATCGCTTGCTTCCTTCACGAGGATGTCCTGTCGAAGACGACTCCAAAGTTTGCAAACATCAATGACCCTTTTGGGTTTGGTTTGAACAGGCGGCCGACTAAGGAATCGGATTTACCGCAGTATTATATTCCCATTATATCGCCGGTATCTTTCGAATCGATTGCAGCTCCCGGCATGGACGAGGAGATATTCTTTGTGGGTTTTATCAGTGTCTGGCTTAGCTGGTTCGTCATCCCCATGTATCGCCGCTTCATGAGAGTCTCGGTTATCTATCCGGCTCATCGTATCGCTGAGAGGACACGGCTGGCCGTAGGCATCCCGGCACTAGCATATCTCTATCATGGATTAGGCGCCGCGGCCAATACCTCAACTCCCGGTGTGGATGTAGTAAACTTCTCCCTTCACTACTTCACATCTTGGATTGAGATGCACGTGTTGGGGGCTTTTGCTGCGCATCAGAGACCCGCATTTTATGATGCTTACACTTTACCACGACTCATGCTGCTGGTGGACGATTCTGCTCCCGACCCTACTCAGTTCGGGGCTATTCGCGTGTTGATTGCTCCCTATACTAGCGCGGGCGGACTGGTATATGTTGATCGGGTTCTATCTGCTCCTTCAGGTCCAATTCAATAACTCCACGACCAGTCGAAAGGTGAGGTGCCTTCTCTGAAGCCCCGGGAGGCCACGCACTTGTACACGATCAGACCAGGCTATCTGGTATTCCGTCAGAACAGTGCGGCTCTTTTTATGCGGTACAATCCGCATCGCTTCGCCCGGCAGCTTGGATATGATCAGGGCGTTCCCTTTGAGGCTTTTACAGCTGCGCCGGTCCCTTCACCCGAAGCTGTTCGTGATGCTGCTCATCACTTCGTAAGGCTGAACACTGGTTCTTACTTCATGATCCCTGAAGCCGATCATATTCCCCGATGCGTGGGGTCCTTTACGGGCTGGTATCTTCATCGAGTCAGCCCAATTATTGCTAAGGAGAAGAGATTGCTTCTAGGCTATGGCGCTCCTACTCCGGTTCAGGCCGCGGGAGTTCCGCTGCGGCCGCGCGCACCGGGCTGCTTCCCGTTGAGGGACACCAGTGTTGCGCTCATTCCGGGGGAATCAGAGGTGGACCTTACTCCCACAGTTGGTATGCCATTGGATGCCCGGGCTCAGTCAAGGGGTAAAAGGGCGCCAGTAGCAGAACCACCGCCGGCGGTGTCGACAATGGCCGTGTCGTCCTCGGCAGCACCGCTAAGCGAAAGTGCCTGTAACGAGGGTGTTGAAGGTGAGGTCGGTCGGCGTCGTTCCAAGGATCCACGGGGGAGGAAACAGTCATCTCCGGTGGTTGGTTCTGGATCCAAACGGCGGAGGAAGGTGGCTACCAACCTGCTCGACTCTTTAGTAGAGTCTGATCCCATTCTTCAAGATGAGCCGTTGGCCATGCAAGAGTCGGACGGTGGCTTACTTTTTCCGAGTTCAACTGCCGAGGAAGCTGCACAATTGGCTGAGGCTATAAGACGTTCTAAGGACGAGTCTCAGAACGTGAGGGTTCCGAAGAAGCCCTATCCCGCCGTAATCTTTTATGAAGACCCTTCGTGGATCCGGCGGCGATTCATCGGCCCTTTGGAGGAATGGGGCGAATGGGCCCTCAAACAGGCTGCTTCGGAGGATGTTGCGGACGTGCTTTCATTGTGGACTGGCGGCCAGGAGTCCACCCTTGAACCTCGGCGAGCACACCTCCTTGAGAAAGTGCATCGGCTTGAGCAAGCCATACTGAGAGCATCCTTGCGCATCGGTATGTTCTTGTATTTCTTTGTAATATTTTATATTGTCTGCAATTGTATATATGTTTTCTTATTCTTGTGTGATCTGTGCAAAGACTTCGGCGATGGGGGAGGTTCCCACGGGTTTGTTGACCATAGAGCCTGCTGATACCCCTTATGAAACACTGCTCAATATGGAGGGGGTTGATGAAACTCTCCCTCTTGCGATAGAGCCTCCTGCGGTGGTTCTTGCTCCCGAAGCACTCGCTCCTTCAGGAGAGGCACCTTTGGTGGTCGCCGTCCCAACGGATCTCCTTAGGGGCGGCCCGGAGGCTAGGATGGAGGTAGTCGAGGCTACCCCCCCTTTGTTGGAGCCCGAGGTCACGGCGGAGGCCGTTGAAGCTGCTATCCCTCCTATTCAGAATGGGAGAAGTATCGAAGGTAACCTTCTACATTTTGAATTAGTATTCTTTCCATTATCTGAACTTTTCTGTCTTTTAAGAGTGTCGCAGATTGGCGGCTTCGATTGCCGACTTGTCTCCCAGGCAGTCTTTTCAGCGCCTGTTGGAGATGGCTGCTCCACAAGCGATATCTCCTCAACGCATCGTCCTCTCGTCTGGGCAAGGTTAGTGTTGTCCACCATCTTTTCATAGCATTGTTGTTATTTCGCAAAATGACATTGATGTCCTTTACAGTTCTGGAGGCCGACGATGAGGTTGAGGTTCTCGAAGGGCCAGGGGAGTCTTCAGCTCCTTCTTGCATGACTGTGGGTAAGTGAAGTCTCGATATTGTCCCACTTGTTCTTTTACTTAAAAGTTTCACTGATTTTTTATAAATCTGAATAGCCCTGCCATTTCTCACAGCGCTGGAGTTGCGCATCACCATGCCGCCCGGCCCTTATGCTTTGCGAGCCTCAGACCGTCTGGCAAAATTAAGCCTCGACTCCCTGTCATCCCTGATCGAGGAGCTTCGTGCGGGCAGTGTAATCACGGCCAAGGCATTTGCTGCTGAAGCTAACGGCTCTCTTCCCTTTCTTGCCACCTATCATAGCGGGGCAGTGGTGGGAGTCTGGGTTGAGTTTTGCCGGTGGGTGGAGGCTTGTCTGCACGTGCTCGAGTGTACCCGCCTTTCTTCAGAGGCTGTGGCTACAAAAGCGGGCTTGCGGGGTCTGATTGAGCGGTGCGCGGCGAACATGGTGTCGTGCGAGAAGAGGCTCGGCCGCAAATTCTCGGAGAGGGAGCTGGCTTCGAAAGCGCTGAATGAGCTCCAAGCCAACCTTACAGCCAAGGCCAACAAAGCGTATGAACTATGGAGAGTGCTTCAAGAGGCCATCAAGGAGGTGGTGGCCATCGACAATGCCGCCGTGTTTACTCGCGAAAGGGTTGAAGCTGATAAAGCTACCGAGAAAGAGATCGAAGGCCGGCTTGCCTCATATCAGGCCCAACAGGCTCAGGCGGAGGCCCGCCTTCTGGCGATACTGAATCATGAAGGTGTGGCCCAGCGAAAGAGGGATGAGCTGACCAAGCTGCTAAATCGCCCGCCGACCTGCAGACTTGTATATCTTCTCTTTTCTTTTTTTCTTCTTTTGTACATACTCCTGAATAAGAGTATATTTTTGTTCTTTCACGAATTGTACTTTGTATCCATTTTGATTCATGAATAAAAGACATATTTTTCTTCATAATGGTGTGTCCCTTTTTATTGAATGTATTCTGTGGATAGTCTATCTTGATCTCTTTGCAGGACAACGATGGCTTAGGATTCAGGGTCAAGATCTGCCTCCTAAGACTTTTCAACTTTATGAGCCGTGAGGGTCTCATAAAGAGTTTTTCTCCCTACAGGTCGAGGGGATCCCGTAACTGTAATTTCTCCTTATGAATCATGAGGATTCCTAAGCGTGCTTTCTCTTGAAAGTCGTAAGGATCTCACAAGAGAATTTGCTCCCTTGCGAGTCGTGAGGACCCGCAAGTGATGGGTGAAGTTGCCCTTATCCGTATTTCACGGGGTCAGGGGTTGCTCTGGATGCTTCCCACGGGTTCACTGCTGTGTTTGGGGAGGACCAAGCTCCACTCTGGATGTTTTTCAGGGTACCGTAGTTTAAAGATATCGTGGTCGAGGTTAAGGACATCATAGTCCGTGGATTTAAGGACTCCATAGTCTGTTGCTAGTTTTAAGACATTACGGTCGAGGTTAAGGATATCATAGTCCGTGGATTTAAGGACTCCACAGTCCGTTGTTAGTTTTAAGACATCATGGTTGAGGTTAAGGACATCATAGTCCGTGGATTTAAGGACTCCACAGTTCAATTTTTGCTCTGGATGCTTCCCACGGGTTCACTGCCATGTTCGGCGAGGACCATACTCCGCTCTGGATACTTCACACGGGTTCATTGTCGTGCTCTGCGAGGACCAGGATCTGCTCTGGACATTTCCTATGGGGTCATTGCCGCATTCCACGTAACCAGGAATTTTGCTCTAGATGCTTCCCATAGGTTCACTGCCGTGTTTGGCGAGGACTAGGCTCCGCTCTGGATGCTTCACACGGGTTCACTGCCATGGTCTGCGAGGACCAGGATCCGCTCTGGATGCTTCACACGGGTTCACTGCCGTGCTCTGCGTAACCAGGAATTTTGCTCTAGATGCTTCCCACGGGTTCACTGCCGTGTTCGGCGAGGACTAGGCTCCGCTCTGGATGCTTCATACGGGTTCACTGCCGTGCTCTGCGAGAACCAGGATCCGCTCTGGATGCTTCACACGGGTTCACTGCCATGCTCTGCGAGGACCAGGATCCGCTCTGGACGTCTTTCACGGGGTCATTGCCGCGTTCCATGTAACCAGGAATTTTGCTCTAGATGCTTCCCACGGGTTCACTGCCGTGTTCAGCGAGGACTAGGCTCCGCTCTGGATGCTTCACACGGGTTCACTGCCGTGCTCTGCGAGGACCAGGATCCACTCTGGATGCTTCACACGGGTTCACTGCCGTGCTCTGCGAGGACCAGGATCCGCTCTGGACGTCTTTCACGGGGTCATTGTCGCGTTCCACGTAACCAGGAATTTTGCTCTAGATGCTTCCCACGGGTTCACTGCCGTGTTCGGCGAGGACTAGGCTCCGCTCTGGATGCTTCACACGGGTTCACTGCCGTGCTCTGCGAGGACCAGGATCCGCTCTGGACGTTTCCCGCGGGGTCAGAGTTGACGTTATCCGCGTTCTACATAGCCAGGAATTTTGACTTTATCCGCATTTCACGGAGTCGGAGTTTGACTCTCGGTCATCTGTACACCGCCGAGTTATGGAACTGGGAGTTGCCGCTGTTCTGCTTTGCTTGATATTGTGTCCGTTGTAATAAGACGAATGTTAAGATGATCTCTAGGCTGTTTATGAACCATTGAGATTTGGCCTCTCCTTCTGATGAAGTTTGGAGAGAAAGGGTGTGATTCCCTCTTTGTTTGCGTCCCTGGATTGCATACAGGGATTGACATGATAACACCTATAGGGCATAAGTTTCATTCATTTTTTTTTATTTCTTTCCGCGATACTCTATCATTTCAGCTTTTATATCGCGAAGGTCGCGACTGCCCAATCATTTCGGCTATTTTTCGTGGTGCCCAATCATTTCGTTTATTTATTTTATTTTTACTCGCTATTTTTTATTGCGAGTTGTCCAATCATTTCGGCTATTTTGCATGCATACATTTTTACTTGCTGATTTTGTTGCAAGTTGCCCCATTATTTCGGCTATTTCGTATGCATGTGTGGCCCGCAAGCTTTTTACTGCAAGTTTGGGATTAGACACCGATTTCGGCATCAGCACCGTTACAACTGGGATATTGACAGGAGCGAATCATCATTTGCCTCTGTCGATATCGAACAAAGGTAGCTTAGCGAACAGGGTTAGGATCCTGTCGACTAAGGCTTTTAACTTCATGAGCCGTAAGGGTCTCATAAAGGTATTTTTCCCTGCGAGTCGTGAGGATCTCGTAGGTGCGTTTTCTTCTTAGGAGTCGTGAGGACTCCCAAGTGTATGATCTCTTGTAAGTCATAAGGATCTTGCAAGAGTGTTTTCTTCTTACAAGTCGAGAGGACTTACAAGGGCTGTTCACCGTGCGAACATATCCCTAGTCACGGGTGGGACTTTGTTAGGGAAATGTTTATTCGCGCCCGTGGATTGTATACAAGGGTCAGCATTGAGCCGCTTGTAGGACAGTATTGAAGGTTGTGGGGGCTGCTTAAGGACAGGTTCAGATCCCTATAGCTTAAGACTTTCAAATCTTATGAGCCGTGAGGGTCCCATAAGAGGGTTCTCCTTACGAGTCGTGAGGATCTCGCAAGTGTAATTTCTCCTTAGGAATCATGGGGATCCCTAAGTGTGTTGCTCCCTTGTGAGTCGTAAGGATCTCACGCAGGTGGTTTTTCCTTACAAAGTCAAGAGGAGCTTGCAAGTGTCTCTTAAGGAGGTTGCGCCCTTTCGGGTTTTCACAAACACTCGCCGGTAGACCTGCTGTTTTTACTCATGGAGCCCTTTCGGGTTTTCATCCGTGCCCATTTTTCTTATGGACATACCGTTTTTCCTTTTTTTTTTGTTTTTTTCTTTTTTTTTATTCAAACGAGGTTGCGTCCTTTCGGATTTTCACAAGACTCGCCGGTAGCCCTGCTTTGTTTTACTCACGGAGCCCTTTTGGGTTTTCATCCATACCCATTTTGCTTATGGACATACCGTTTTCTTTTTTTTTTTCTTTTTTGTATCAGCTTTGGGATGCTGCAATCCACCGTAGTTTATCGATATCTCGGTCAATAGCTAGTTTTAGGACATAGTGGTCCGCTGTTAGTTTAAGGACGTTTCGGTCCGTTGTTAGTTTAAGGACGTTTCGGTCCGTTATTAGTTTAAGGACGTTTCGGTCCGTTGTTGAAAAAGGCCTATTACTACTTACAGAGTTTAGGCTTAGGAAGATAGCGAGCGGACATAGTCGTCGTCATCTATCATTGACCTAGGCCATGACTCGTCAAGCGTAGTACTTTTTTAAGAAGCGACCGTTTATTGGCCTGAAAGGTCTTTCACCATGCATGTCTATGAGTAGATAGGCTCCACCCTGGTAGACCTTGTCTATGATGTACGGGCCTTCATAGTTCGGCTCGAATTTTCCCCGCTTGGCGCGATTGGGGATCATAGGTCTTTTGACCACTAGCATGAGTTCGCCTTGGCGGAATGTTCTCTCCTGGTCAATCTTTCATATGAGCGCGTCATCTTTGCTTTATAAGCTTCCAGATTTTGCTGCGCCAGGAGCCGGGTTTCATCAAGGGCATCGAGCTCCTCAAGCCGAAGGTGAGCATTCTCTTCTTCCGTTAGCTCATAATGAACTGCCACTCGTAAAGAGGGTAGCTCTATCTCGAGGGGGAGTTCCGCCTCTGTGCCGAACACCAATGCGTACGGCGTTGTGTTCGTGGCCGTTTTGAACGTAGTTCGATATGCCCAGAGAGCTTCTTGCAGTCTCTCGTGCCAGTCTTTCTTATTTCGAGACACCGTCTTTTTCACGATCTTCGTCAAGGTTTTGTTAAAAGACTCAGCTAGACCGTTAGCTCGGAGATTATAAACTGATGAATATCTCCAGTCTATGTTATGTTGTTGTGCGAAGCGGCTGATTTTATGGCTTCTGTAGGCTGGCCCGTTATCGGATATGATCCATCTCAGAGTTCCAAACCGATAAATGACTTGTGTCTTGAAGAAATGGATGATATTCTCCATCTTCACTTCTCTTAGCGGTACTGCTTCTGCCCATTTGGAGAAGTAATCAGTTGTCGCCAAAATGAATCGATGTCCCCTGGACGATGTTGGTTCGATGGGGCCGATTATATCAGTCCCCCACATCTCGAACGACCAGCTATCCATCGTTGGGTGTAGTGGATTTAGATGCTGATGGATAAAGTCCCCATGTATCTGGCACGAGTGGCATTGCTTCGCATACTCGAGACAGTCCTGGATCATCATGGGCCAGTAGTAGCCCATCCGTTTAATCTTCAACTTCATCTTCGGGCCTGCTTGGTGAGAACCGCAGAGCCCTTCATGAACTTCTTGGACGAATTTTTTTTGCTTCTTCAGGTCCCAGGCATCTTAACCACATAGAATCAAATGACCTCTTGTACAGAGTGTCATTGACGAAGGCAAAAGATAGGGCTCGCTTCATGAGCTGATGTTTTGAGGACGCATCTTCAGGCGTTCGACGGGAGTTGAAGTAGTATATAAAGACTTCTCTCCAGTCCTCAACCGTTTCTTGGTCTTTTATTTGCAGGGCCATCTGCTCGGTCGCTTCCTTTTCCTCGGATGATTCCGGAGATATTTCTGCCGGTGCGAGGACCCGATGACTTTGTACCACGATTCTTACGTCATCGAGGTTCTCATCAGCCAATTCTTTAGCAAGCTTGGTTAACGCATCCGCTTTTCTATTTTCTGCACGCGGTATGCTTTCCAAGGTATAGGAATGTATTTGGGTCAGCAACTGCTGTACTTTCTCGCCGTACTTCACCAGTTCCGGTTTGCACGTTTGATAGCCGCCGTTTACTTGACTAACAACCAGCTGGGACTCTCCGTATATGAGAAGGTTCTCAATCCCCATTTCGATGGTGATCTCGAGACCTGCTATCAAAGCTTCATACTTGGCTTCATTGTTTGTCCTTGGCTCTGTTAAGGAGAAAGCAAAGCGCATTATCCCTCCTTGTGGAGTCACGAAGATGAGGCCTACCCCTGATTTGATTATGAGCATGTTTTGTTTGCGCTTCTTCATGGTGGATGCCCCATAGAAATAAAGTTCCCACTGGGTACCACTTCTGTCGATCTTGTCAAACGCATGTTCGTCTGGCAGTTTGCAATTCAAGGGAGAATCGGCCGATATCGGATGTTCAGCGAGGAAGTCAGCGATGGCCTGGCCTTTCACCGCCTTAAGAGGCTGATAAGTTATTGCGAACTCCATTAAGAGTAAGGCCCACTTAGCGAGTCGCCCTATCAATATGGCCTTTGACATCAAATACTTGAGAGGATCCATCTTTGATACGTGACGGACTTCATGCGCCAGTGCATAGTGTCGGAGTTTCGTTATCGCGAAGATCAACGCCAGGCAGTGTTTTTCGATGGGAGAGTAATTGCTTTCTACCCCTAGTAGAACTCGACTCAAATAGTAGAGGGCTCTCTCCTTCCCTTGGTCGTTCTCTTGTGCCCACAATGCGCCTAAGGAACCTTCAAGGGTGGTTGTATACAGAATGAGGGGTTTTCCCTTGACCGGAGCAGCTAGCACCGGCAGATTCTGCAGGTATTGTTTGATCTCGTACAACACGCTTTGGCATTTGCGATCCCAGACGAAAGGGGTTCCCTTCTTCATCAGGTGGCTGTAAGGATGACACTTGCCTGAGAGATTGGCTATAAATCGCCGGATATACGCGAGTTTCCCTTGGAGTGACCGCAGTTGTTTGAGAGTCCTTGGCGGAGGCATTTCCAAAATCGCCTTGATCTTCGACGGATCTATCTCGATACCTCGGTGTTGGACGATGAATCCTAGGAACTTGCCCGAGGAAACTCCGAACGCGCATTTGAGAGGGTTCATCTTCAAGTTGTATTGCTGGAGGCATTGAAACACGATCTTCAGGTGCTCTAAATGCTCCTCGTATGATTTGCTTTTCACCACGAGGTCGTCGATATAGCATTCGACGATTTCATGTATGAGGTCATCGAAGATCCTCGTCATGGCCCTCTGATAGGTGGCATCGGCATTCTTTAGACCGAAAGGCATCACCTTGTAGCAAAATATACCCAAAGGGGTCCAGAAAGCAGTGTGCTTCTGGTCCTCAGGATGCATCTTTATCTGATTATATCCCAATGAGCCGTCTATGAAGGAGAAGACTTCGTGAGTGGATGTATTGTCTATCATCAGCTCGGTGACCGGTACTGGGAAGTCGCAAGCTTTATTGAGATCGCGAAAGTCCACACATATGCGCACTGTCCCATTTTTCTTCATCACCGGGACGATGTTGGCGATCCAATCAGGATACTGAACTTCTTGGATGAAGCCGGAGTCGATTAACTTCTTGACCTCGGCGTTGATACTCATCTTAAGCTCAAGCTGCATTCTTCTCGGTGCTTGTTTGATTGGCTTGACGTTCGGGGATATGGCCAGTTTGTGGACAGCAATCTCTGGATCTAATCCTGGCATTTCGGAATAGTTCCATGTGAAGCAATCTTTATGTTGCATAAGTACGTCTTTTAGTGTAGCCACCTTTTCTTCAGACAATAGCTCACTGACGAACGTCGGCCGCGGGTCATTTGCCGTCCCCAAATCAATTTTCTTGAGGTTATCTGCATTGGTATGTATTCCATCTTCTAGCTCTTTCGGCGCCGGTGGAAACTCTGAGATCACCTTGTCATCATTGCTTTCGAAGCACCACGGGAGATCATCCGTATTCTCGGGCTCTTCTTTTGATAGCGTTATCATATGACAAGTACGAGCTCGCTTCAAAGACCGATGTTGATCTGGTTTTGCTGTATGCGCGGCTTTTGGTTCGTGTTTCTGTGGCGGATTTATCCTCCAACTACTGGATAGAGCGAACCTGCCATGTTGATATTGGTCTTCAACCCAATTTTTGAAGGTGAAGCAGTCTTCAATAGGATGTCCTATTGCCCTATGATAGGAGCAATAGTCCGGGTGAAAGACTTTGCCTGCTTGCTCGGGGTGTTTAGACTCCGGAAGTGTAATCATTTGATATCTTATGGCGAGATCAAGTATCTTCCGTGTTTTGTTCTGAGGAAAAGAGTATGCTCGACTCATCTTCTTTATAAGAGACGGGTCCGGATTGCTCGATTCCCGATCGTGTGGCTTCTTGGTCCCGCTTTGTTGCTGTCGAACGCCTTTCCCGCTCTTTGATTTATTTTTGCCTCTGCGTCGGGCTTTTTGTACGACGGGTTGACAAGAAAGAGCATTGTCATTCTCCGTGATCTGCTGAAGGAGGCGCTGCGTCCTGGCTTTCTCGTAAATGGCCATTTCACGGTTATGGTCATCCCGTATCTTTTGACCCGCTTCCCTAATAAGCTTGTCCATTCGTTCTTCAAATGCCGGACTCGGCATTTTGATGGACGGATCTCGTTTTGGTTCAGGGTCAGCGTTTTCTGACAGGGAGTCCTCTTCTTCATCGAAGTCATATATGACATAGCTACCATGGATTCGTTCCCGTTTCCCGGATTTCACATATCCAAGCCCGAGCGTTTCCATTCTCCCATTGGGCAACTTGCGCTGAGTTCCAGGGACATCCCAAATCCTGTTGTAGAACCGAGCTTGTCGAATGGTCTGTTTGAAAAGTACTCCTTGGCGCTTCAAGAGCCTTTTCAAGCCTTCCGAGTAATATCTTGGCAGACGGATGGGCTGGAGTCTGTCGAGCGTAGAATCGGCGCCATGCCAGATTTCTTTCTCCACTTTGGTTTCCCCAGATCGGTAGAATAGGATCGCCTTTTCATCCTTTCTCCTGGGAGGGACGTAAAATGTCTGCAGTTCTCGCACACTATAAGCTTTAAGTGCATCAAGCTCTTTGTGATGCTCCCGCGGAACCATGATAATTTGCAAACTCTGATTGTTGCCAGCGAAAACTTGTATTGACGGCCGAGCGAAGAATACAGCATTAACCTCATCTTCTGAGTCGCTGCCGAAGATCAACATGGGGGTGGACGGTCCGGGGTTGTTGTATTGAGGCGGCCCTGAATAAACTATCTCTTCTTCTTCCTCGATATCACTCCCGAAGACCGGAATAGTGGCGATAGATTTGTTCTTCGGTCGGTGACATCTTTCTGTATCCTCAAAATCCGGCAAGAAGTATTTTGCATCTTCGTATTTTCGGACTTCGTTCACGGAGAAAGGGTTCAACTCCCTTGTCACAGTATACTCGAGACCATCCTTGAAGTACTTCATACACTGGTGTTGTGTAGAAGGGATGATATTGTACTCATGTAACCAAGGCCGAGCATTGTAGCATGTCTTGGCGTCAATGACGTGAAATTTAATATCTGTGACAAGCAGCCCGAAGCGCAGCGTCAGTATTACAGACCCGAGGGTCCGTGATGACTGGGAGTCGAACCCGGAGATGGTGATCTTATCACGAGCGAGGTGTTGAACGCTCATGCAGATTTCCTTCAACACTCGCACGTTGAGGAGATTGACGGAAGAGCCATTGTCGAACAGGATTTTGCCTATATTTATATCGTGGCAGTATCCCGAGACATATAGGGGACGGTTGTGCTCGCACGTCCCAAGGAGGAGATCTTCGTCGTCAAAGGTGATATCGGCTGTATGCACTTCTTCTAGCTCGTCCTTCATCCTCTCTTCGGCGAGGAAAGCCTGGAATTGCTCTGGCTCTTGTAGCGCCTTGATCAATGAATCTCTTGCTTCTTTTGATAGTAAAAGGGAATGCTGAGCTGCGAGGGTAACTTCCTCAAGTGCGCTAGAACGTTGTAGTCCACCTTACTTTTTTTTGGCGGGTCCTTGGCGGTCAGCTCTTTCATGACTTGGTCATCTAGGACGATATCTTCAGAGACCTTCTCTTTTCCCTTATCTTTTCTGTTCACGGGTCCGAGATTCTTTTCGGGCAGCGTACGATTGCGCAGCTGGATATTTTCGCAGGTCTTCGGTTCTTCCTCTTTCCCCGAGGTAGATTCTTTGAAAAGAGGGCAAAGATTCATCTCTTCGTCGGAGTCACTTCCGAAGGTGAGGACTTGTGCTCCCCCAGCGTTGACCATGTGACAGTAGCCGGTAGTTCTTTTATGCTCCTCGGCTGTATTTCTTTGCTCTCGACGAGTTTTGCGTTTCATCCGCTTAAAATGTTGCCGATGAGAAACATATCTTTACCACCATCTTTTAAAAGCGTTGCACTCCTCGGTGGGGTGCGCAATCTTTCGGTGATATAAGCGGTAGATGGGATGTATTTCCGCTTCATTAGTAGTGTTTCCTTCGGAGGGTGGTAGCTTCATCCCTATTGATATGGCTTTAGCAAACCTCTTCCTCGTCTTAAGCCTGTTTTTATCTGCGACAGATGTCCTTTAATTTTTTGGGAATGTCTCGACTCTTTCGTCCAGTTGCCGATTTTTGGCTTTTTCAAATATGGCCATCTCACACTCCCGATCAGCTTTACTTTTCAGATGGATTTCATTCAGGAAGGCGTCGATCATTTTGTCTGACGGCCATAGAAGTTCCGGCTCGGGACCTGCCCCCAGTCTCTTGGTGCAAAGGGCTTCTTCGTCGTTTATTGATGAATGAGAGATCACATGGCAACTTGCTACGCAATCCTTAGATTCATCCGACGAGTCTTCTCCATCATCTCCATCTTCAAGGACGTGACTGAAGAACTCTTGGAGCGTGATTGGAGTCCGTACCTTCTGGTTATACTCTTCCAGCGCGTCAATCTGCTTTTGTAGGTCCGTGCGCTTGTCGCCAGGCTTCACGGGCTTCTTGGATTTCTTCTTCTTTTTCGAAGATTTTGACGGCTGGATGTGAACACTTTGGCTATCACCACCAATCTTTGGAGTTGGGCGCGGCTTCAGCATTCCTTCGATGATCTGAGGTTCTAGCGGATTCTTCCACCTGATCGCCGGGCATGTCTGGAGATCATTCAGCATCCTTTTGGTTTTTGCTGAAAGAGCCACCTCCCATGGAGCTTCCTTAACAAAAGAGCATGTTTCCCCCGGTGTGTCCGTCTTCCTAGGAGTGTGCGGTTATGGTGGGCTTACTTTCCACTTCTCAGACAGCGCAAACTTGCCTTGTTGGTACTGATCCTCGATCCATCCCTTAAAGACGAAGCAATCTTCGATTGGATGGCTTACCATTTGGTGGTAAGGGCAATAATTGGGATTATTCGCTTCGCCGGGTTGTAATGGTCGCTTTGGATTCGGCAAATTGATAAGCCTGTTGCGTGTTGCCAGCTCGAAGAGTCTCTTCGTTTTGTCCTGTGGGAACGAGTAAGGACGCTTCATTTTCTCGTTATAATAGCGCCGTCTCTCTTCCAGTTGATCCGTTAGGTTTGGAGCACTGGGCTGTTGTTGGGTATTTGCAACGAAGGTCGCCTTCCCTTTACCCTTTTCGTTCCGCGGCTCCGGCTTCGGAGGAGACGGTCTGTGACCCATCTGATCCATCTGGGCTAGCTTGTCAATTAAAGCCTGAAACGTGGTCAGTTTGAAGAACATCATGCACTGCGAAATAGTTGCATGAGGGTCTAGAGTGCCCACGAACATGCCCACCGCTGGTGCTTCTTCGATGCGCTGTTCGCACTTCGACCACAGATTTCGCCATCGGATTGCGTATTGAACCCAAGTTTCGCCCGGCTTCACCCTTGCATTGATCAACGCCGTTATTGGGGTGCGTTCGCTGGCACTTGTGAATCGCTGGGAGAATAACAAATCCATTTCTGCGAAAGTTTTGACGGAGTCGTTTGGAAGCTCGGAGTACCACTCAAATGCAGTCTCCGACAAGCTGCCGACGAATTGATGGAGCAAAAGATTATCATCGCCCCCGGTGTTGCCGCACAGATGAACTGGGCGACGTGCTGGTGGGGATTGCCTGTCCCCTTGTATACATGGAATTTGTGGATCGTGTAGCCTGGTGGGTACTTTATCTGATCATACCGGCCTAGATACGGTTGCCCAGTTTTGACAACTTGGCCGGCTACTTCATTTTCCTGGTGAACTCTTATTTGCTGAGCAATATAGTCATCCAGGATGGCCTTAGAGATAGTTTCCTCTTTGGCTGCTGAAAGAGATGGAGGAGGATTCGACGTTTCCCCTTTGTCGTCTTCAATAATGATCGGAGGGTCTTCGGCTGGAGGATCCGGCTGTAACATCATCCCGACCATGTCTTGGAAGAGAAGTGCCATTCGCTTTATGTTAGCCGCTTGCTCTGCGGCTTCTTTGTCCTTCTTTTCGAGGACTCTGCGAAGGAATTCAGCATCAATCTCGTGCTCGTGATGTTGTTCCAATGACGACTTTAGGCTTTCTTTTGGCCCGGTAAGTGCGGCCATTGCAGTCAGCATCTCTTGAAGCTTCTGCTGCTGCTGTTCCTGAGCACTCGTGATGGATCGGGTGAGTGGTCGGTGGCCTGTAGAAGCGCGCTATCCTCTTTCCCGGATGCCATGTAGACGGTATGCACCACCATGCCCCCAGACTTAGGGCGTTTGGGGTCAGTGCCTTTGACATTTGTCGCAGGCATGGGGATTTTCTCTGGCCTTCTCCTCTTATGAGCGGTCGAAGTTGAGGGGGCCGTTGCAGCGGGCACCCAAGTAGCTGTCGTCTTCCGTGGCTTAACAGGGCGGTTTTCTTCCTGTCGGACCTTCAGCTTCTTCTGCCTGCGGGGGTAGTCTTGATCAACCAACGACTCTCGGATTTGTCGCCAAAATTTGTAAACTTTAGAAGACAGTCGTTGGGGGGACTGTTCTGGTTTCATTTCTGTGACAGTCTCCATCGGCGGCGGAGATCTTTTTAGTACGGTAGTAGGCGAATTCCTGCGTACTTTGTTCAGCAGCTCAAAACTGTTCCCGGTTGGGACAACAGCATTAATTTCCACCGTTAGAGCCGGTGGGTTAGCCCAGAGGGGGTGTTGCCCCTGACCTTCCTTACCCGGCGCCAGTGACGACGTCGAGCGTGTCGAGCTGATAGAGTTGGTTCGGTGGTGGGGATGATTTTTTCTTGCCCCCTATTCAGGTGAGGGGCTGTTGCTGGCGTCAGCCTCTTATAGTATGATGTTCGTTGAGAAGCCGTATCCAACCAGTCAAAAACAGACTTCTTAGCGGGGACAGGAACCGTAGCGGGAGCCGGAACAGTCAGTTTTGTAAAGACCGACCCTTTGGTAGGAGAAGCCGCCTTGTCGACTTCAGGAGCAGGGATGGCTATCCTCTTCGGAACAACCTTCTCTGGGATTGCAAGCTTCATTGTGGGCCCACAGGAATTTTGGCCCAGTGTGGCGAAGACCGAAGAGCTGGAGTTGGACGACCTGTTGAGAGGGGCCGCAGTAGCTGTAAGCCGATCGAAGACCGACTTCTTAGGAGCTTCCGGTGTTGGCACAGGAGCGGTGAAGCTCATTGGCGGGAGCATGGTCCCGAAAAACAATCCTGTGGTGGCTTGAGTGACCTGTTCCACCGGCATTGTGAACATGGAAGCCGCTTGGGGCCCATAGGCTATGCCTCCAGACGAGGCAAAGCACGAATTACAGTTGCAGTTGGAGCACTTTGCACAAGTAAACGCCATTGATCCTTCGCTTTCTGCACAAAGCAAACGCCAAATCTTAGTACCTCGAAACCCAAGGGCAACCATTAGCAAACCGTGATTCCTTCGCGAACACGACACACGAAGTGTGGAGTGGAAAGAGGGAAAGGTTCCACCGGGCGTGCCAGAATCTGTTCCCCTCCGAATATAGAGACGTGGCCGCGTAGGTCCGTCTTGCCTGAAATTCGGGATAGATGCTAATTGGTGTTATCCGTCTACCTCTCCGAAGATGCCAAATTGATTTATGGCACCATATATCGAAGGTTTAAACGGATGCGGCCGATGTAGCAGACTTCGTCAGATTCCCCCTCGTCTGAAGGGTTTTTGATTGTGGGGACGCTCTTCCCTACAAGCGCAAGCCCCTGCAGTTAATTACGCTACCGCGTCGCGGTAACCACTTTCTCCTTCTCCAGATGGTCACTTCGTGGCATAGGTGTTTGTTTTGTGTTTGGTTGCCCGTGGATTGTATACGGAGACTGAGTTATGTTGTCGCCCGTAGGGTGTGGACTAGTCCAAATCCATATCTTTCTTAGATTTGGGTTTGGGGGTTGGGTTTAAGGATACGTTAGCCTCATTTGAGACTAAGATCAACTTAAACATTTGTTAAGGATATGTTAGTCTAATTTTAGACTAAGATCAACTTAACGGGATCGTTTGGATCCAACAAGAGAGCAATTGGGCTCTGTTGTTTAGTTTAGTGACATTGCGGTCGATAATTAGTTTAAGGACATTACGGTCCATCGTTAGTTTAAGGACATCTCGGTCCAATGTTAGTTTAAAGACATCGCGGTCGAGGTTAAGGACATCATAGTCCATGGATTTAAGGACTCCACAGTCCATTGTTAGTTTTAAGACATCACGGTCGAGGTTAAGGACATCATAGTCCATGAGTTTAGAGACCTCGCAGTCCAATGTTAGTTTTAAGACATCACGGTCGAGATTAAGGACATCATAGTCCATGAGTTTAAGGACCCCACAGTCCATTGTTAGTTTTAAGACATCACGGTCGAGGTTAAGGACATCATAGTCCATGAGTTTAAGGACCCCACAGTCCAATGTTAGTTTAAAGACATCACGGTCGAGGTTAAGGACATCATAGTCCATGAGTTTAAGGACCCCACAGTCCGTAGAAATGTATGGTTGTCGGGACCCGTCACCTCTCTGAAGACGTCGAAGGATTACAACGACAAATATCAGAGGAGTGAAGAGATGTACCCTTGAACCAAAGTGGATTAAATGATCTGTAGTCCAATTAAATTTGGAACTGAGACCAATTAACTAAATTATGAGCACATTGGCTCAGTTGAGTCTGAGTTGAGGACTTATGGCTAACTTGGGCTAAGTCCAACTAAGTTTGAAGTATTGGCCCTTTGTTGGGCCATTAACACTTGTCTGGGTTCAAGCCCACATTATTTAGCAACGCTAAACATTTTCATCTTTGATTTCCTCATTTTTGAGATTCATTTGGAGGAGGGACTTTTGCTTCCGGAAAATTAGCCAATTTAGCTAAAAGTAGTGTTAAACACTAGTATTAAACTTTGGAGATAGAACTCTTAAATTAGTGTTAAACACTAAAAGACCAGCAGTGTTAAACACTGGAAATATAGAATCCAAAATTAGTGTTAAACACCAGAAAATAACAGTGTTCAACACTGCAAATTAGTGTTAAACACTAAAAGATAATCAGTGTTAAACACTGGGAATAAAGCTCTCGAATTAGTGTTAAACACTAAAGGAAAAGGGGTCACGTGTGGACACGTGAGGGCGCCCAAAGGTGGGACCAGATTCCTTTTACTTTGCTTTGCAGATAAGTATTGAACACTTCTTTTATATCTTTTTTGATCATCACGTGTTTCCACGTGATGGACGTCTGTGCGCTGATCGTTAAAGCGTTTGCTGAGAGGTCACGTGATAACACGTGAGAGCGCCCAAAGCTTCTATTTCCTTTGCTTTTTCTCTCTGTGTTTTGGAGGTCACGTGGGTGCACGTGAGACATTACCTCAGAACTTTTTCCACCTTGTTTTTTTTGGGGATCTTTTCAGGGGTCACGTAGGGCCACGTGACCTTAGTTTTTTTCATGCACAGAGATCTTTTAAGTCTCTTTATTTTATTTTGAGAATTAAATTCTCTGTAGGGTTAAACCCTGATCATGATTTGGAGGAATTAAATTCCTGTTATGAAACAATTAAATTCTTATATAGGGTTAAACCCTAATTTCATTTTAAGAGGAATTAAATTCCTATGAATTTGAGAGAATTAAATTCTCAATTAGGGTTAAACCCTAGTTCTATCCATCTTGAAGGAATTAAATTCCTGTAATTTTTTTGGAGAATTGAATTCTCATATAGGGTTAAACCCTAGTTTTTGTTTTGAAGGAATTAAATTCCTGTGAGTTTGGGAGAATTAAATTCTCAGATAGGGTTAAACCCTAATTTTGTTTTGGGAGAATTAAATTCTCTAAACTCAATTCCCCCTCTAAGTTTTGGATCTGCATGGCAGGATCTCAACCCGATGAGAATTAAATTCTCAACTTATGGGGAGATGTGCTCTTTACAGATCTTCAACCAGAAGAAAAACTAAGTTCTTTTGTGTAGAAGAGTTAAACTCTTAAATTTGAGAATTAAATTCTCTGTTTGAAGTCTTGATCCCCTTTCTTTTCTCATCAAGGGTTTTTTTTGTTGAGAATTAAATTTTCCTTTCTTTTCTCTATGAAATTTCAAGATTCCAAAACTCTATATCAAAAACTCTATATCCCTCCCTTCTCTTGGCTCCTATTTATAGGAGAAGGAAAAGAATCAATTTGTTTAGTAAATCTTTCATTGAAAGATTTTGTTTGTTTTCATAATTAATATGAGCCTTTAGATTATACAGTGAATTTTATTCACCGTTGGATTTTAAATCCAAGGATATTCTGTTTGTTATTTCTGGTGAGATTTTTAGGGAAATCTTTTCTTGTCTAAAATCTTTCTATAAATTGGTGATTTTTAATCACCCTTGGTTCTTTAATCCAATGGTCCCCATAATCCTTTTCCATTTAGAAAGATTTAGAAGCTTTTAGAATTTAATTCTATTAACTGTAAGGCTTTCGAAGCCAGTCACATGCTGACACGTGACCCTTAGTCACGTGTGAGCACGTGACCCCCAATTGAGTCTTTTTCTCAGCGTTTACTTACGCTTCAGTTTTAACCATCACGTGTCAACACGTGACCATTGATCACGTGTGAGCACGTGACACCTCATTGAGATATTTCCTTCAGCCGTTTGTTATTTTATTTCTGTTTTAATTGTCACATGTCAACATGTGACCGTTGGTCATGTGTGAGCATGTGATACCTCATTGAGGTAATTCCCGATTTTTAGAATTAAATTCTATTAAGCTACAAGGCATTCAAATCCTGTCACGTGCTGGCACGTGACCCTTGGTCACGTATGAGCACGTGACCCCCAATTGAGTCATCTTTCATCCATTTGTTTTCATTTCTGCTTGATGGGGTTTTATCCATCATGTGTCATCACGTGACCATTGGTCACGTGTGAACACATGATACCTTATTGAGGTAATTCCCTATTTTTTAATCAGGAAACAAGCGCAAGGTTCAAGACTTCGACACGAAGCAAAGGGAAAAGTCCACGACCTTATGCACTGTGGAAATCTGGAAGAGAACTAGAAGACAATCTGAGAAACCAAGTGAAGAAATAAGGAGCCAAATGCAACCAGAAGAATACCTGAAGAAATCAGCCAACAAGCCCTCAATATGGCCGCGGAACCGCGGCCAAACATGCCTTCTGGCCCTGGATCCGCGGCCATATGGAGCACGTGTCGGTGCATATTGTGACGGTGTGGCAGTGCGTTGACTAGGTTTCTTAGGGGTAAATTTGTAAATACAGATCTGTATCGAATGTAACCCTAGGGTTTCTATGATCTATAAATAGAAGCCCTAAACCTCTTTTTGAGGTATGTCTCTTTTCATTGATCAAAATTTAGAATTCTATTGTAATGTCTTGAGAGCATCGAATAAAGTAAATAGTTTTTTTTTTGTTTGCCCTAGTTAAATTCCTTTCTGCCCTAATATAACTTTTATTATCTGCCTTAGTTAATTAGTTTAGCACTTTTATTAATCTGCCATAATTTAGATAGTTAGTCTTTTAAAAACAAATCATAAAAAATGTTTTTTATCAATCCCCTAATGAGTGAGTAGTTCCTCACTTGTTAGGGTTAGGAATAAGAAAGGTTTGAGAGATTAAAATCTCCCACCCTTTTCTTGCCCATCACATATTATTCATAGGACTCCATGCATACATACACACACCGCTCTCTATGGCACCCTACCCCATGAGGTAACGGTGATACCGTAGTTTAAAAGACCGGTTGTGCATGTTTTCCATGGAGGTTAGGGTAAGAATTAAGAAAGGACGGACAAGGACCTAGAGGAAGAAATATCGTTTTTTCCCGATCGTCTTAACCCCCTTTATTAATTATTACCATAACACCTAAATAGATCTAAATTAGGGCATTGAAAGTGGTGTGAAATCTTAACTTTCCAAATTTAACCTAAATCTAACCCTAGCAAGGTTTTAATCCTAGTTTAAATCAACTTTAGTTTTTAGTGATAATCAATCCAACACCATTTGGAATTAACTCGTTAGAACAAATTGAGAACACACAAAATCCCTGTGGACCAACCCGTACTCACCGGCTCGCTACCAAGTGACGCCGTTCTTGATTGTGGTAATTAATTCTTTGATCACAAAACATCGTACAAAATCAAATGGCACCGTTGCCGGGGATTGCGTAGTATTTTCTTTTTGCAATTTCGGGTTAATATAAAATCATAAAAATCATAAAAACTGAAAAATTTGAAAATATAATTGTTTTTATCATCTTGTTATTTTTTGAAGGGTGTTTCGTTTGAATTGTGCAGGATTGATGAACGGATTCCAGAGATCGAAATAGAATACAGAAGATCTGAACAACAGAGGAATACCATAACAGAGCAACAGAAAATATTTGGAGATCTGAACAGACTGACTGACCGTGCTTCTACCGCATTGACCCATCTTTGACCGCGGATCCGCCGCGGTCTGCTGACGTCAGCAGACCAGAAAACCTTCTGTAAGCTTCTTTTCTTCTTCTCTGCAACCCCATTATCTCCTCTGTGAAAATTTTCCTGCAGGATTTTTTGTGCAAAAACTTCTCCCCTTCTCCAATAACTTGATCTTGTGCAGGATTCTTTGCGCCGCGCTAAAAAAAAAAATTTGTTTGCAAGTGATTGTGTTTACTGCTTTGCATATTTAAATTGACTTTAAGGGGCTTGAACATCAATCCATATTGGGTGGGGATTTCATTACCCTTCCCAGGACCCCAAAAATCACATAAAGCATATTGCATTGACCATCAAGTTAATTAAAAAAAAAGATTAGACTCAGCCCTAAGGACTTCGCGCTCAATAGGACAAAAGAATAGTTGTAGGAATCGACCGTTGATCCTAACCTGACTTTGTGTTGCCTAGGCTAGACAGGTAGGGAAAGGTAACTTTAAAAGGCCCGTCTCACGGTGATTCGTGAGCAGATCCCTCCTTTCTCTACTTGTGCTTACCTGGCCACAATTGGCGGTGAAGAGGCGGTTTGAAGTCCTCACATCTTGCCCTTTGGAACACTTAGGAGCAGTCTATCTAACCTAGGTGACCCTAGATCTAGGCTTGATGGTGCATTTGTGATTGATTGAATGCGTGTCTAAGCCTTTTATTGAAAATATTTTTGCAAAAAGCTCCTTATATAAAAAAAACACAAAAAGGAAAAAAAATTTACAAAAACTTGCAACTAGTCACTAAAAAATCTGTGCACCCCACTTACACCCCACTTACACCCACTTTCTTCTCATTGACGTTTTCTTTACCCCACCTTCTATTTTTCACTTTTTGACTACACTACCTCTTTAGTGTATGTCCGGTTGGACTAGGGACACTAGTGCCCGATTAGTCCGTGTCTCGTTGGTACCGACTGACGACGCTTTCGACTACGAAGTCGAAATTCCTTCCACTTCCATACCTTCACCTTCACATTCTTCGTCTTCTAAGGAGATGTCGGGATTCAATTCTAACAATACCTTACCCGCGGGACTGATTCCACCTCCGCTAGGTGCGAATAACCCACAACACCGACCTGTTGAAGCGCCCCAACGAATCGCGCTCCAGGATCTTTTCTACCCTATCCGCACCGCCTTGCCTACTTGTCTTTCACTTCCACCGGCAAATGGGGATAACTTTGAGATCAAACCCCATTTCATCAACATGTTGCCAAAATTTCACGGACTGGAATCCGAAGATGCCTATATCTTGATAAACAAATTCCAGAATGTTTGTGCAATGATGAAAACAACACAACTTTCTGATGATGCTATTAGGCTACGTGTCATTCCATTCACTTTATATGACCTAGCCGAGAAATGGTTTTATAGCACAGCATCACACTCGATTAAAAATTGGGAAGAGTTTGTCAAAGCTTTTCTTAAAAAGTTTTACCCACATCACAAGACCGCGAGAATTCGCAATGAGATTATTCAATTTTCCCAACTTCCTTCCGAACTCTTTTGGAAGTGTTTTGAAAGATTTAAAGACCTACTTGTTCAATGCCCTCACCACGGTATCGAAAATTGGCAACTTTGCCAAACTTTATACGAAGGATTGAACCCAACAACGAAGCAGTTGTTGGAAACCATTTGTCAAGGTCACTTTCTAACAAAATCTAGCGAGGAAGCTTGGCAGTTTCTCGACGATCTTGCTGAACAAACACTTCAGTGGGAGAGCACTAAAACCACCTTATCTTCTTCAACAGGTCAGTCTAGGGCAGGCATACATCAATTAGATATGTCGATTGCAATGAAGGCCGAAAAGGCCTCACTTATGAAAAAACTAGAAGCAATTGAGACCAAAATCTCATCATCTTCTCCTGCCCCTACTTTATCCCCACGAACTGTTTGTGCTTGTTGTTCGGATCCATCTCATCTTACCGAAGAGTGTCCTTACAATCCACCTATTCAAGGACAAGATCAAGTCAATACTGCATTTCAACAAAGACAAAGAAATGATCCATACTCTTCGACTTATAATCCAGGTTGGAGGAGCCACCCAAATTTTGCTTGGAATCAAAATCAACAATTCCAAGGAAACAACAACTTTCAAATGCCCCCTCCTCCACAACAACAAGCACTTCAACAAACTCAATACCAACAACCTTTCCAACAACAACCTTACCCAAACAAATGAACAATTTTATGCCAAACAACTCTTATCCTCAAAACAATTTTGTTCAACCGAATAATGATAAGGTTACCTCGCTAGAAAGAAGTCTAGATGCGTTTCTAAATCAATCTACACAATCTGCAGTAAGGGTGGAGACTTCCATTCAATCTTTGGTGCAAAACAGTGCTTCACATGATCAAAGCATAAAATCAATTGAGGCCCAAATTGCATAACTAAATGCTGCGTTGAGCGAGCGAGAAAAAGGAAAGCTTCCATCTCAACCATTGCCAAATCCCAGTCACGCACACAACGCACATGTTGCATATGAACAACAAAATCATAATGTAAATGCTGTGACCACGTTGAGATCTGGAAGAGTGTTGCACAATAACGTGGGTAATAGTGATGACACCCCTGCCGGTACTTCTGCTTCTTCTTCTTCTTCTTCTTCTTCTTCATCTTCATCTTCTTCGTTAGAGCCTATTCTTCATTCTTCATAAGGCTCTACTTCTTCTAGTTCGAATGGACCCACTTCTCACTTCACAAACACACCAACACGGGGATCTGTTCCAACTCCGCAATCTACTCCACAAACATTGGACTCAACAAATTTTCAAAATATTCCATTTCCAAATAGGTTGAGATCCAATAAACCAACTCCACAAATGGAGAAGATTGTAGAGTTGTTCAAACAGATTAGCATAAACATACCTCTCTTGGATGTAATCCAACAAGTCCCTTCTTACGCAAAAATCTTAAAGGACTTATGCACCAAGAAGAGGAAGTCACAAGTACCAAAGAAAGTTTTCGTGGCTAGTGCTGTTAGTGATGCTCTTGTCCAATATTTACCCCAAAAACATAAGGACCCCGGCTGTCCTACAATTTTGATAACAATCGGGGATAAGAAAATCAATAGAGCACTTTTAGATCTTGGTGCTAGTGTCAATTTGCTACCCTATTCAGTATACGAACAATTAGGCGTTGGAGAGCTTAAACCCACTCATTGTACTCTCCAAATGGCCGACCGATTCATCACCTATCCTAGGGGTGAGTTAGAGGATGTGTTAATTAAAGTAGGGGACTTCATTTTCCCCGTTGACTTCATTGTTATGGATACACAACCTGTAGCAAACCCCCAGAGTCAAATTCCGGTGATACTCGGTCGACCATTCCTTGCGACTTCTAATGCGGTGATCAATTGTCGTAATGGTTCAATGAACCTATCTTTTGGAAATATGACGATTGAACTCAACATTTTTAAGTTGGGGAATCAGCCCTCCGAGCCTAATGCTAGTATACTTGATGTTTGCTCGATCCATGAGATCACACAGGAGGACTATGAGCTCGAAAAATTTCTGTTCGATCACAGCAATTTTGACGCCTCTAGTGCGTTCCTCCTAGAATCTGACACAGCTTTCACGCCGAAAAACAATTACGAGTGTTTCACTTTTTTGGATGATTTTGAAGAATCATCACCCGAGTTTGAGTCTTTTAATTTTTCAGATGAGTTAGTTGAACCATCCGACTCGGTTGCTTACACTCGATTTGAACCATTGTTGGAATCCTTCAAGTTCGAGGCAGTTTCACCAATGTTACCTTCAATTGTTTCACCTCCAAAACTCGACCTCAAGCTTTTGCCGTCTCACCTTAAATATGCTTACCTAGGTGAGAATGAGACCTTTCCCGTTATCATATCGGCCTCTCTAGCTCTCCGGCAAGAGAAAGCCCTTTTAATGGTCTTACAAAATAACCGGCAAGCTTTTGGATGGACTATGGTGGACATCAAGGAGATTAGTCCCCTCATAGTTGAACATCATATACACATGATGGATGATGCCAAGCCAGTAAGGGATCCACAAAGACGCCTCAACCCCATAATGAAGGAGGCGGTCAAGAAGGAGATTGTCAAATGTCTTGATAGTGGTATCATTTACCCTATCTCGGATAGCCAGTGGGTTAGCCTCATTCATGTTTTCCCAAAGAAATCGGGCATAACGGTCATAACCAATGAGGCGAATGATTTAAACCTACTCGCACCCAAACTGGGTGGAGAGTTTGCATCGACTATAGAAAACTCAATGCCGCCACAAGGAAGGACCACTTTCCTTTACCTTTTATTGACCAAATACTAGAACGATTGGCTGGGCACGAATTTTACTGCTTTTTGGATGGCTATTCAGGCTATAATCAAGTCCCCATCACCGAAAAGGATCAAGACAAGACCACATTTACTTGTCCTTTCGGTACTTTTGCTTACCGTCGCATGCCCTTTGGGTTATGCAATGTACCCGCTACATTTCAGCGGTGTATGATGGGGATCTTTTCTGACACGGTGGAGAAATTTTTAGAGATTTTTATGGATGATTTCTCCATTTTCGGTGACTCCTTCGATGAGTGTTTGCTGCACGTAGACGTAGTTCTTACCCGCTATAGAGATAAAAACCTCACTTTAAATTGGGAGAAGTGCCACTTTATGGTATGAGAAGGTATTGTCTTAGGACATGTCATCTCGCAAAATGGCATAGAGGTTGATAAACCCAAGATTGAAGTCATTTCCAATCTTCCTCCTCCTAAATGCGTCAAAGATATCCGAGCCTTCCTTGGTCATGCCGGTTTTTATAGACGGTTCATCAAGGATTTTAGCAAGATAGCTAGACCCTTGACTCTTTTATTAGCTAATGACACAACCTTTGATTTTGACTCAACTTGTATGGAAGCGTTCGAGTCATTGAAACACTCACTCATTTCTGCGCTCATTCTTTCATCTCCCGACTGGACGCATCCATTTGAAATTATGTGCGACGCATCGGATTTCGCCATTGGTGTTGTTCTTGGACAACACATTAATAAGACGCCGCACGTAATTTATTACGCTAGCCAAACATTAAATGAGGCCTAATTGAATTACACAACAACAGAAAAAGAATTTTTAGCCGTTGTGTTTGCACTTGAAAAATTCCGGCCTATTTAATCGGCTCTCCAGTTATTGTTTACATGGATCACTCCGCTCTTCTCCACCTTTTTGCGAAGAAGGATGCTAAATCATGGCTAATACGTTGGATCCTCTTGCTACAAGAGTTTGACCTTGTCATAAGGGACAAAAAAGGATGTGAAAACATAGTTGCCGACCACCTTTCACGACTTCCTTCTTCGCCTACACTTGAAATTCCAATTAAAGATATTTTTCCCGATGAGCAGCTCTTAACCGTGTCATGCGAATCTTGGTTCGCTGATATAGTAAACTATTTGGCCACCGGACTAATACCTAAAGATTGGTCGAAACAGGACAAACCCCGATTCCTGTCCCAAGTAAAACATTTTTACTGGGATGAACCACTGTAACACCTGAGGTTAGGGTTACTAGTAATTAAGTGTTAATTTGGGGTTTTTGGTAAAAAGTTTACCAAAACGGGATTCTAGTAAATTATCTGGTTTTGTGGTTATTTTTGTGGAATTTTATCTCAACCGCACACACTTATGCACGTTAGCCAGGGTTAAGGTTAGGGTTTGCCACATATTTGAGTTGTGGGTTAGTCATGTTTAAGTTAACCTTGGAGGGTTAGGTCCTTAGTTAAGTTAATAGTGTTGTTTAGAGTTAATTAGCTTTAGTTGAAGATGGTTGGCTTTGACCATGGGTTTTTGGAGAGTTTAAGGTTGACTTGAGAGAGAGAGAGAGGGGAGATGTGATGTGTCATGATGGTTAAAGATTTGTCACCCTCTTTCACCTCAAACTTGGCAAGTCTTCTCACACTCAATCCCTCTCTCACTCACACTTCAGATCAGCCAAAAAAGCTGCACCAATTCAGCCCCCAAACCATCACATTTGTGCTGCTACAGCAGCTGGTGATGCACTTCAGCCATTCTCAGCCCCTCCCCTTCACACTCCAACCCTTTAACTGCTGCACAAAACAACCCTTCAGCACCAACCATCATTACAAGCAGCCACCCTCAAATCTCTCTCTCACACACTCACATCAGCCTACAAACCAGCATCAGCTAATGTATCAAAACATCAGCAGCAGCAGCTGCTACATCAGTCCCAACTTCTTACAAAACACCCCCTCCAAACACTCAAGCCTTCCCTCAACTTCACCCCAGCCCCTGCTGCTGCTACCACTTCAAAACAACACCAGCAACACCACCGCAAACTTTCAGCATCAGCAGTTGCAGCATCAGCCAGAATCTAAACTGCAGCACCAGCATCAGCCCACACACCATACCACGCACCATACCGCACCAGCATCAGCCCACACCACACCATACCACACACCATACCACACCACATCAGCCCATACCACCTCAGCTCAGCCCCACCTCATAGCAATAGCCCCACCATCACCAGTAACAGCAACAACAACATTTCAGCATCAGCTCCGGTGAAGCTCAGCTCATTCCAGCCACGTTTTGCAGCATCTACTCCTTCCTCTTCTCCATCCTAGGTTCCTAGAGGGTATAACTCCTAAACTCCTCCCAATTTATGTAGCTTATGTGCTCGATTAGCTAGTATAGTGTCTTATCGCAATTTTAGTGCTAAAATGGTGTAGTGATACTAGATTTAGTCATTTTAGAGTGCTTGTAGTTTTATGAACCCTTTTTGGTGTTAACTAATCTGTTTAAGCCTAGTAGTGTCATTAAAATTAGATGGTTAGCCTTAAATCGCAAAAATTATGGTAATCTAGCTCGATTAGTGATTATTTCTTGCTTAGTTGTGGATTTTGGGTGATTTAAGGGAATTTTGACAAAGTGAGAGTTGCGTTAGTTAGAATAACCCTCTTAGGTGCTAGTGAGGCCAGTCAACCAAAAAAATTCCCCAGACTCCATAAAGACACCCGATTTACCCGACTTGGCATATTTTGGCAGTTTTAGTGACTTTTTAACCTCTATAGGATCTGCTGTTGACCCGAACCCTTCAGAATAAAATTGGAAAGACTGTAGCATGGTGAGACTAGTAGACACACACACACAGAGCACGGGGACCCAACTCCCCCTCGAGGCCGCCGGTTTATTTATTCTGGCCGCAATTTGGGGCCAGAGTAGGGAGTGGGGTGTGGAGATTTTGGAGGTAGGGTACTTCTGGGTAGGATAGTGTGTTGGTATCTGTAACTTTTCATTTTGGGTCCAGAGGCAAAATCTGGAGCTAGTTGTGTGTTTTCGACGTTTTAAGTCTTGTGCGACACGCGCGTGATACGCGTGGTTCTGTGGCGTACTGCGCGACACAGCGTGTCAGCTTAGGTTCTGGTGGGTTCGTGCGCGTCGCGTCGTGTCTTGTGCACACGCGTTTAGTTTCACGCACGCGTTTCCTTTTATCGATATATCGCGTTTTGCAGGATTTTTCCTTATATGGTGACCCTTGTAAATTCTAGGTTCGCCGGCGGGGACTTCGAGCGCAGCAGAGAAAGGCAAGCAGGTGGTCGGACACACTTAGCACGGGATCACGGGTGAATAGATTTAACATCAACGGGGGACGATCGTTTGGATGGAGCGAGTCGCCCGTTAGATTAATAAACTTATAGTTGGTAAACTTGATAGTACTTGTGACAATAAAATGATAATAATAAAACTGGCATAATATTACCGCAGTCATATCTACATGTCATACCCTTATACGCAAATTCATTTGTAGGACACATGCACCATTACCAGGTTTTATATGCAGCACGAGCACTATTCATGTGGACACACACCCTGGTAATTGCCATGTCACGACACTAGATAACCTTAACCTGAAACATGTTAACTGCCTGGAAATATGATATTGCATTAAATATTTAAAATGAAACCATAAGAATTACCATACTCGTGCATATGTATTATCATATCATCTGCTCAAGCCTAGTAGAAATCATACATTGCAAATTGATACCATAAGCATTCATAATCATCGACATATGCATTTATGATGATTTCATGAGATTTATGATATTTCTGGATTTCGGGGAAAACCGCAAGATTTCAAGCTTATAACCTTTTAAAATGTAAAAGTTGCGGTTTTCTAGTGATGTAAAGTGTCGTCCACCATGAGTTTGCTGTGGTTTTCGAGATCCGTGCCGAGGAGTGGAGGAACCGTCACGGGTACATGGTGGGCCCGGTAAGGTACCCCGGGGCAAGAGGATCGCAGATGATGGCGTTGAGCCTGGCAGGGGACGGACTACCTACCGGTGACTTCATTTGGCACGGCGGATATCCAGAGGATACCGACCGTGGCCGCTGGATTGGGATATTGATATTTGATATGGATCAGCCGGATGGCTGAGGCCAGAGATACTGGACATGGATATATGAGATTTGGACAGTTTTGAGGTGTCGTTGCTGGACACGGATTTTATTGATTTCTGGGATATTATGCTGATGTTTAACAAAAAAAAGTTTCAAAACAAAGGAAGGAACAATTCTTATACCCGCATGATGAGATCTTGAGTTGACTCATATAGCATACATACACGATAGTACATTCATGTGGCATACATACCTGTTATTACATCCATGTGACATACATACTTGTTAGTATACTATT
Source organism: Agapanthus africanus (assembly GCA_030015575.1). Taxonomy (NCBI): domain Eukaryota; kingdom Viridiplantae; phylum Streptophyta; class Magnoliopsida; order Asparagales; family Amaryllidaceae; genus Agapanthus; species Agapanthus africanus. The sequence goes on along the minus strand of CM057347.1, from coordinate 428,561,494 downwards.
GTTGCATATATACCTGCTAGTACATGTAGCTATACCTGTTTTAGGGATACTAGGATACTTGTGTACATACATACGATAGCCTCAGTAGATGTTATTTATTACTCACGAGCTGGCAACTCACCCCCGTTGTGCCACAGCTTTTCTGCAGGCCCGTTCCGTCAGCACTGTAGCGGCGGACACTTTTGCTCATTTTGCCCTTTTTTCCTGGACTCGAGGCTTTTGCTCTTAGGTGGGTTATTATCATTTTGTACCACCTTATATCTCTATTGTATCTAGAACACTCCATCTACTGCTACTATCATTTCAGTTGTACTTGTTTTATTTGGATTACTGTATATTGACCTAGATGTGAGATTGTGAGACTTGGGGATTTATTTTATGATATATCGGGGTCGAGCTCACTTGAGTCGACATGCTATTTCTTATGCGCTGTTATTCATTTATATTCTGCTTGTACCGTTGGGGCTGATTTTACAAGTGAAATTCTGCTGGAATTTTGTGAAAAAGAAAAGTTATTTTAAAAAGGCAATTTGATTAGGTAATAAAGTAAATGCTTAAATAATGTGGGTTTTCCTTCACTCTAAAAATCTTAATTGGGTTTTGTGTTCTGGGCTTCGGCTTACTTATTTTACGGACGCCTTGAGACGTTCGTAATCTAAGTGCCGGTCACGTTCCGTACCTTGCGGGTCATGACAACCATATCTCTTTAAATACTGTTTCGACCAAATCATTCGTCGATGCGTCCCAGAAAACAAGTTTAAGAGTGTGCTGTCTTTTTGCCACGATCAAGCGTGTGGCGGGTATTTTGGCCCTAAGAAGACAGCAGAAAAGATCTTGCAGTGTGGCTTCTACTGGCCACGAATTTTTAAAGATGCATACGAATACTGCAAGACATGCTCCCGGTGCCAACACTTGGGCCGGATATCGCGGAGGAATGAAATGCCGCTCCAACCAATTTTGGTTGTGGATATTTTTGATATTTGGGGAATAGACTTCATGGGACCATTTCCCAATTCCTTTGGGAATATGTATATTCTTTTGGCTGTTGACTATATGTCAAAATGGGATGAGGCTGTGCCTAGCTGAACGAATGACAACAAGGTTGTCGTTCGATTTCTTAAAGAAAATAGCTTTTCTCGGTTTGGGCACCCTCGAGCAATTATAAGTGATATGGATCTCACTTATGTAATAGGACTTTTGAGTCCTTAATGCGCAAATATTCCATTACTCACAAATTGTCAACACCATATCATCCCTAAACTTGTGGGCAAGCCGAGGTGTCGAATCGGCAAATTAAACAAATCTTGGAGAAAACGGTTTCTAAAAACTGTAAAGATTGGTCACACAAACTGATTGATGCATTATGGGCATTCCGTACTGCATACAAGACCGATCTTGGTATGTCTCCATACCGGCTTGTTTATGGGAAGGCTTGCCACCTCCCAGTTGAAATTGAGCACAAGGCATTTTGGGCGATTAAAGAGTTGAATTTATCGATGGGAGATGCGGGAAGCAACCGAAAGCTGCAATTGAATGAACTAGATGAGTTGCGGGATGAGGCTTACGAAAATACGGTAATTGTTAAAATCCGAACGAAGGTGTTCCATGACAAACACCTTATGCGCAAAACGTTCAAACCTGGCCAACAGGTTTTGCTTTATGACACTCGGTTACACTTCCACCCCGACAAGCTCAAATCTAGATGGAAAGGGCCGTTTTTTGTATGCACCGTATATCCGCACGGTGCGGTAAACCTAGAAAACCCGGAGGACGGTACTTTATTTAAAGTAAGCGGATATCGACTCAAACTGTTCCTCACTGCGGACACATCGGAGGAGCTCCTGTTTTTGCAGGAGCGTACTTGCACTGATTGATTTTCCTCCATTTACCCCTAAATTCTCGATCATCTAGCCAAAACTTTATTTCACACAAGTTTGGGGGTATGTATCATTTTTAAATATATAAATACAAAATAAAATAAAAATAAAAAAATTATTTTGAAAATAAAAAAAAATTTGGGCTATTTTTGTAAATTTACAGATTAAATAAATAAAATAAAAATTTTATTTGCAAATAAATCTATCCTTTTAGAGGGGTCTATTTGCAAAAGAGCCAACACTTTTCCCCTATATAAAGACCCCGACCCTCTGTTCTCAACCCTAAAAAACATATCCTCTCAGAAACCCTAGCGCCGCCGCCGAGGTTTTTTTCTGCGAGATCTCATTATGCCGCCGCGATTCCGCCGCACGAAGCACCTTCTGGCCGCTGATCCGCCGCCTGTCAGCCGCGTCGCCCACTGAATTTTTCACGGGAGGTTTGTCTTTCAAAACCCATCTCTGTTTTTCAATTTCTAGATCTGCAGATCACCTCATGGCACACAACATGCAACTTGAACGCGATTTTTCGCAAGTATTTTCACACGAGATGTACGGTAGTTATTTTGCGAACGAAATAGCGCGTAGGGGTTGGAACTTTCTGATTTATAATCACCCTAACGCTTATGCACTACCGGAATTAGTCACTCGTTTTTACGAGTGTATGGAAGATGGGTGTCTCACCCAATTCGGGTTTATTAAATTGCTATAGGGTGACAGGGAAATTATCATTGATAGGGACATTATACACGAGGTCACATTAATCCCTCGCATACCCGCACATGACCAACCTTTACAATTTGAGGATTACATGTTCTTGATGGGTAACGATTGCTCAAGGGAGCCGCGGAAGGGTATCCAAGCGAGAACCCTTTTTGCAAATGTCTTAACTGTGTGACGATGGGCACAAAATAATATTTTCGGTAGCTCCCATAACACTACATTATTTACACCCATATTGTGAATTCCCTCATGACAAGAAACCCACATTTCGACATGTGCACAGTTTTGCTAAACTCTATAGGTGTGGGCAAACGAGCCCAAAATTACCCTTACCCCATGCTTGTTACATAACTCTGTCGATATTTCCTCTCAGTGGAGGAGTTCGAATTTTACATGCATGGAGGCATACCTGTCAGGCCTCTTATTGAGGGCGTTTCTACATCCTATTCACGATTGACAGATGTATGGTCGAGGACTGAACCGACGGAGCACGTGCCCGCCCGTACACCTAGCTCTAGCTCGGCTGCGAGCGAAAGAGAAATGACCCCTCTAGAACATGCACAGTTGATGCGGAGAGCTGTTAGGGGCATAGAAGAGTTGAGGGAGACATCGAGGGCGCACGACCGGCGGTTGACGGAAGTTGAGCAGGGGATTCGCACCCTGCTGGGTAGGGCTGAGCGTTCACGCTCACGCTCAAGAGCGCGGCCTGGGGCCGAGCAGTGAGGGTACTGCTTTGGTTAAGTTTGGGGGAGTTGGTGGTTGTATATAGTTATCTTTTGCATTGCATACTTTTTTTAAATTTTTGTATATATTTTTTTTCTTTTTCTTTTGCATGTTTAAATTCCGCATTGCATCCTTATATAAAAATCATAAAAATTGAAAAAAAAAATGAAAATAAAAAAATTAGAAAAATATAAAAATCTTATAAAAACTGAAAAATTTGAAAAATTATAAAAATTAAAACATTCAATTTTGGCCATAATTGACTTAAGTTAGACAAAAAGTTTAACTAGCTAGGAACAACTAGATCTTAGACTTAGTAAATTAAAAACCCTAAAAATAACCTTTCTAAATATTTAACGGTAGAAAGTATATGTCTTTACAGTTTATTTAGAAATAGGCAAATTTCGAGTTCACTTCTTGGGCTAAGTTAAAACAAGGGAAAAATATTGATATTTTTATTAAAGTATGAGTCTGAAAAATAATTCCTAAGCTTAAGTCTAAATTCTGAAAATATATACCCTATAAATTGCACAAACACGAACCTTGAAACTTGGAATAGTAGAAGAGACCTTGAAATGCTTTTGTCTAAAGTCCTTAGTATGAAGGAAAATAAAATAAAAAAATACAAGTGTGAATAAAGAGGAAAAAAAAATGAACACGGGTTCTTGTAATTACTTAAGGCTGCATAAATAGAAAAAAAAATATTTAGTGAGGGTGCTTTATCACCTAGTGCCTTAGACCAACCGGTTTGGGAGTCACTGCTAAAGCCTTAGGGGTTACAAGACTAGGAATTACGCCTTAATGTGCAAACACGTTTTGTAATCGGTCGTTGGTACCTCAAGAAGTATTAACGGTCGCATGAAGAATGTGTGAGCAATTTCATCTAAAAATTCACCAATTAAAAGTACTTTGGACAATGGACAAGAGTATAATAGCTTGATTTGAATTTCCAAGTGTAGGGGTGATATATACACACGCGTAGGGGTATGTAATTGGGGTTTAGATAAGAGATGAGAATGAAAAATAGGACTTATATCTTTAGTAGAGATGATAAAAATTCCTAAGTTGAGATGGAACCCTAGAAGGAAAACTCAAAAGATACTAAAAGCTAAGTAAATCTACAAAACATATATAATCTTAAATTAAATGATAAGGAAGCATGAAAAATACGGGTTGATAATTTCTGAGTTGAAGATAATAGAGTTTCTTGTTAGAAAACCTAATGGGAGAATAAAAGTCAATAGACCGAATTGATAGGATTTTGTGGGTAGAATCCGCTGAAAACCCTCAGGAGACAACACTCCTCCTACTAGGGACACTTAGAGGTTTAACGGCTTGTTGCACGAGCTCAGTGCAATCCCGTTTCCCTGCGAAAGTGAGGTTAGGTCTTTTTCGAAAAATAAAACTAGTTTTGGTCGAGGACGAGCAAAAGATAAGTTTGGGGGTATTTGTTCATATCATAAATTTGCATTATTATATTTCCCATTCTTATTCATTTTACAAATAAACAGGTGCTTTTGATCCATGTCTGCTACATAGTTGCAGGTTACAGGTTCTCGGAACAAAACAGTGAAAATAATGAAAATACGATACAAAAGTGAGACTACGACCGACAAATGGAAGAATCTTGATCATGCCTACAGTTTGAAGAACAAATGAAGATCAATGGACAAGTTCACAAAGCACAAAGGTAGCGCAAGGTTCAAGACTTTGACACGAAGTAAAGGGTAAAAGTCCACGACATTATACACTGTGGAAATCTGGAAGAGAACTAGAAGACAATATAAGAAACCAAGTGAAGAAACAAGGAGCCAAATGCATCCAGAAGAATACCTGAAGAAATCAGCCAACAAGCCCTCAATATGGCCGAGGAACCGCGGCCAAACATGCGTTCTGGCCGCGGATCCGCGGCCATATGGAGCACGTGTCGGTGCATATTGTGACGGTGTGGCGGTGCGTTGACTAGGTTTCTTAGGGGTAAATTTGTAAATGTAGATCTGTATCGAATATAACCCTAGGGTTTTTATGATCTATAAATAGAAGCCCTAAACCTCTTTTTGAGGTATGTCTCTTTTCATTGATCAAAATTCAGAATTCTATTGTAATGTTTTGAAAGCATCGAATAAAGTAAGTAGTTTTTTTCATTGCCCTGGTTCTTAAATTCCTTTCTGCCCTAGTATAGATTTTATTATCTGCCCTAGTTAATTAGTTTAGCACTTTTATTAATCTGCCATAGTTTAGATTGTTAGTATTTTAAAAACAAATCATAAAAAATGTTTTTTATCAATCCCCTAATGAGTGAGTAGTTCCTTACTTGTTAGGGTTAGGAATAGGAAAGGTTTGAGAGATTAAAATCTCTCACCCTTTTCTTGCCCATCACATATTATTCATAGGACTCCATGCATACATACACACACCGCTCTCTACGACACCCTACCCCATGAGGTAACGGTGATACCGTAGTTTAAAAGACTGATTGTGCTTGTTTTCCATGGAGGTTAGGGTAAGAATTAAGAAAGGACGGACAAGGACCTAGAGGAAGAAACATCGTTTCTTCCCGATTGTCCTAATCCCCTTTATTAATTATTACCATAACACCTAAATAGATCTAAATTAGGGCATTGAAAGCGGTGAAAAATCTTAACTTTCCAAAATTAACCTAAACCTAACCCTAGCAAGGTTTTAATCCTAGTTTAAATCAACTTTAGTTTTTAGTGATAATCAATCCAACACCATTTAGAATTAACTCGTTAGAATAAATTGAGAATACACCAAATCCCTGTGGACCGATCCGTACTCACCGGCTAGCTACCAAGCGACGCCGTTCTTGATTGCGGTAATTAATTCTTTGATCACAAAACATCGTACAAAATCATACCCGTGCAGCCGCCGGTGGCTTTGGACACCCTAGGGCGGCACATATGGCAGGGTGAGTCGCGCCCTTGGGGACAACCCTACAACATCGGACTAACTCCCTGTCATCCGGCCGAATACTTGCAGTGGGCCCGATATATCTTATCGGCAAAGAAATCACAGCTGCTGAAGCTTGGCTTATACCCTGCGATCTACGCTTCCTTGTTCTAGTATTCTACACCTCCCACATGGTGGATCAAGGCATTTTTAGAGCAGTGGAACATTCCGACCCACACCTTCCTCCTATTGGATAGAGAGGTCTCCATTTCCTTGGAGGAGTTTGCCAAGGTTTCTGGTTTACCAGTTAGGGGGGAGCACTACGAGGAGCTGCTTCCTCCGGATGAGTATGTTTTTGCCACCAAATCAGTGGTAATGGGACTTACCTCAGAGAACGCCATTCAGCACCAGTTTCCAAGTCTGATAAAGGTGTTGAACATGTATGAGATCCTCTTTCTTGAATACGGAGGCCGGGGGGTCAGCTTTGCGGTCTTCATTGCCCGTTTTCTTCGCCCAGAAATTATGTCGCGACAAGGTGAAAAGTTTGCTAAACTTGATGATCTTTTCGGTTTTAGCTTGGATCGTCGGCCAATATTGGAAGCCGATCAAAAGGATATCTTTATTCCCGACGTCGCGATCGTCCCCCTGTCAGAAATCACCGCTCCGGGCATTGATAAGGAAGCGTTCTTTCTCGGGTTCCTCGGTTTATGGTTAAGCTGGTTCGCGCTTCCTATGCACCCTCGTTAAATGAGGCATTATGTCTTCTACCCTGCGCATCGAATGGTTGCCGGAATAAATTGGCTATCGGGATCGCCGGGTTAGCCCACCTATATCACGGCCTCAGCTTGGCAGCGGATACCACTGAACCAGGGGTGCATCCCGCCAACTTCTCAATGCATTACTTCACCTCATCGCTAGAGTTGCACGTGCTTGGGGTCTTCGGTATCCACAAAAGACCTTCTTTTTATGACAGATGCAAGTTCTCTCGGACAATGCGGCTAGTTGACGCCTCCATCGTAAGTCCGTCACCGCGGGAAGCTAGGGGTTTGCTCCTTCGTTTGCGCACGGTTGGAGATGGTATGTCTTTCACCGACAAAGTCTTGACCGTCGGTCAGGAAACTTCAGAAGCGGTGCTGTCATTGCAAGACATTTTTACTGACGGGGCCTCTATGTTGAAAGCTCAGGAGATTCTTCATCTGTACTCCATCAGGACGGGCTTTCTCGTATTCAGGCAAAATGATGCGGCATTATTTATGAAATACAACCCGCATCGTTTTTCCCAGTAGTTGAGTTACAATCAGGGCGTCCCACTTGAGGCTTTCTTGGCAGAACCTGCTGCTACCGAAGAGGGAATGCGGAGCGCGCTGCATCATTTTATGCGCCTGAACACAGGATCCCACTTCTTTATCAGCGAATCGAGCTGTATTCCGAAGGCCCTGAATGTGCATGTGGCCTGGTATCAGCATTCAATATGTGCCGTCATCAGGGAGGCGAAGCGATTGCTTCTTGATCGGAAGGGTACCGCTCCGGCCAGTAATCCAAGTGTTCCTCTGAAGCGACGGACCATTGTCCGTCCTCCCTTAAGAGAAGTTGCTGCGGTCGAGGTCCCGCATGATAGGCCTGAGCTACCGATGCCCCATGCTCGCATGGAAACGGTGACTGTAGCTTCCCCTGAGTCTGGCGTGGGTTCAGATATCAGGACTCGTCATCCCAAAATGCCCACCAAGCGTAAGCTTGTGCTAGCCGTGACCGGAGTATGCTCGCAGAAGAGGAAGAAGAAGTCGATCCTCTCTGCCGACGTTGTATTTGGTCAGGAGCCTCATGCTCTTTATAGTGAGGGCTTGGGTGAATATGGGACCAACGAGAGTCTATTTATAGCGCCGGACGATACCGACCTCGAGGCTGCTATTGCAGCTTCCGAGCGACTAGCAAGCTACAAAGCGGGACTGTCCATCCTCGCATAATCAAGTAAACATCAGCCGTACCTTTTGTCATTGCACCATATTTCTATCATCATCTTTTGACAGACACTTTTCCTTCTTTAACAGGCATTTACACCAAAGAAGCTCTCGCAGCTTCTCTCAAAACTTTTGAGGAGGAGGAAAGACTTCGAGCGTCCTTAGGCATCGGTACATTTCGGTTCACCGCGTATCCACACCCGTTTCTATTGGGTAATCTGACCCTTCCTTTTTATCTTATTACAGGAACTACCTCTACCCAGGTTATTCCAGGTGTGGTACCGACTTCACAGGGCGATGCGGAGACATTTCCAGGGTCAGCTATCGAATTCTCAGTTCCACTGGTATTGCCGAAAGAAGCTTCACTTAAGCAACCGATGACGGATGCTATAACGGCTCCAGAGGTAACCCTTGGCGCAGATGATGACGTCCCATTGGCGGAGGTCTTGAGAAGATCCGCTCTCACGGCTCGAGCGGAGAGGAACCGTAGAATGTGCGCAGCAAGGGAGCGTAACGCTGCCTTGGCCGCGGGTGCAGGTTCGAGCACTGCTACCCCTACCCCTACTCCTTTAGAGGATGCTTCGGCTGCCTCGTTTACCGCCCACAGACAGGCAGCACGTTCATCTTGGGAAGAAGTCGAAAGACCGACCTAAGGTAACGTGACATTGAGTTCTTTTTGTCAAAGTTTTAATTTTTAGATTCTCATATATCCTATCCTGCAGGGCCGAGTCTTGATGAGGTAGTGGTAGGTGAGATGGCTGCAATCGCTGAGCCTGAGATAGCGGTAGGTGAGATGGCTGCAATTGTCGAGCCTGAGGTAACCACTCTTTCTCAAGAGTTTGGCACTGCCCCAATCGCCACTCTTTCCCCCTGCGGTTCTCTGTCATCTTTTGGCGTCGCGAGCGTTACGACGGCTCTCGTAGAGTCAGGGGATGAGGCTACGGGTGGCGAGACCATTCCGTTGGAGGAGGGTGAGGCAGTCGCTGCATCCAGTGATGCCCTTGTTGCGGTCTCGACCGGCGACTTACCAGGTAGGTTTTGGGTCATTGCTTTCCTTTTCGTTCTGCAATCCCTTTCAATCTCTCCTGACAGTATTTCTTTCGCTTCTAATGTAGGCGTGGCGAGCGTTGAGATTGTGCCACCCGAGGAAGTATCGCCAGTTGCTATTTTGACGGCGGCCGTCCCTTTGCCTTCTCTCGTATCCTCTCAAATGCTGAAACGTACGGACTTGTGACTCATCGGTTTCATTGTGGGCAATATACTTTATACACTGACATCGCATTACTACATCCTTGCAGGAGTCCTTTTTGATAACTTGTATCAGGTGCTGCATCCCCATTTCTCCTTCCAGTCGGAGATTGCCTCATCCAGTGGCGCTGGTGAGTACAACCTTTAGCTAACGTCTTTTCTTTTCTTTTACGGGCCATCAAGTCATTGCTAACCCTTCTTCGTTTTGACTGCAGCACTCCATATTGAAGGAGGAGACGAAAGATCCATTGCATTACCGGTACTTCCGGCCTTGCCACCTGACGCAGCCGGTATAGTAAACTGCATTGTTCATGTAGCTTCTCTATTTTTTTTGAACTTTTGTTTGACTATGATTTGTTTTGCAGCAGTGACACTGGCACCAGCCCCTTTCTAGTCTCAAGTCGTAATGCCAGCAGGCCCCTTTTCTCGACGTCCCTCTTCAAAAGGCGATGTGAATAGCCTGCGCATGTTGATCGATCACCTCGAGGAGCTTGACGCGGAGACTTCTGCCCTTGCTGCAGATTTTGCTGCTGAGGTTAATCCCATGCTGGCGACGCTCGTGCACTTTCACAGCGAGGGCGTCGTTGAGTCTTGGGTTAATCACAGTAGAAAAATTGAAGCTTGTCTGCATGAGCTCGAGGTCGGACGTCCTGCTCCCGAGGTCCTGGCTGTGAACTCCCAGCGGGCTGCATGGGTCGAGCAGAACACCCTTTACTTCCACCATCTTGAACAAGAAGCGGCTTTGAGGCGTAAGGAGCGCGAGGAGACTTTAAGCGAATCTGCTCGATTGCATGCTCAAGTTGATGCAAACGCTGCACAGCTGAAAGCTATCTTCGAAAGCCTTCTACGATGTATTTTTGATGGGCTCACGCTGAGGCAAAAGCTCGACCTCATCGAGCGAGATGCACAGAATCGTAGGGCTGCTCAGTGGGTCGTCGAAGAGCAACTTTCATCCTATTTGCAGCAACGAGCTCAGGTTGAAGCAGAGCTGGCCACGACAGCTGACAATGAAAAGGGGCTGAGGGAAGTGCGCGAGCGGCTGATTGGTCTATTGAAAACGCTTCCCTCCCAATAATTTTTTTTGCACCACTTGTAATTTTTGAATAAAATGTAAGTGCACGGCGGCGCCCCGGCCGTCAATCCGACGCCGGAAATGCGGAAACGAAAACTTTTGCGAAACTTGCAAATCGGCACCACCGCGCACTAAAAATCCTGGATCGGACCATTAACCTAACTACTAGCAAAATAAAAGATGGGTAGAGAGATATACCGAGCGATCTGTGTCCTTCGGTCTTCGCCTCCACTCCGATCTCCTCGCGGAATCTCTGATCGTCGCCTCCTCGTCGAAAAGGGCACCACGTTGCCGGATTCTTCTACGGGCTCCCACCTCTGGACCGAGGCAACTCGGGTGCGAAGTTGGCAAGCCGACGCGTCCAAGGGTACTGTAGGTGTAGTGTAGAATCTTTGCCTCAATGGGGTGATTGAAGTTGCCATAGAGGAATGAGGAGGAGAATGAAAAGAAGCAATGAGAAATGGAGCTAGTCCTTTTTGCAAACATATTATGAGATGATGATAATTTTTCCCACATCCCAAATGAACATTTTTCCCCCTCTAGTAATGTGGCCGGCCCCTCTCTCAAAATGGGAGTGTCATGGAATCAACAAGAAGGGAGGTGAGTGTAGGAAAAGTAGAATGGTGATCACACCCCCAAAAGTAAGCCTCACATCCATAAACAAATCAATCTCTTCTCATTAATGCATGTAATGATGCATGAAAAGAAAAGATGCCATCATGAAGCCATAAATGCAAACAACACCCTCCACAAAGATAATTTGCACAACTGCAAATAAACCCCCTCCATCGGAAAAGTCCGGCCGGGAAGGAACAAAGGAAAACTGGCCGGAACGGAATGCAAACTGGCAACTTCAGAAAACTGATCCCGTAATAAATTACAGGAAAACCCCGCAACTGCATATACATGCCCACATTTGTATTTCCACTGAATACAAATGCAAAGAGACAAAATCTACACTGTCTAATACTAGGATCCGGCTTAAACCAAAGCCCGCTAGTAAAATCCGTTCGATCACGATCCGTGCAATACCGCACGTATCTGATCGAACCCTGCCATATCTCCATACGGCCTCTACAGCGTTTCGCCCGAAACTTGAGTAACTGTGTGTGGGGGACTCTAAAGACTCGCTAATACTATGGCTGTGGATTTAACCACTAGCACGTCAGAGGTATTAGCCATACGTGACGGGCCACCAGCTATTGACCAAAAGGGACGTCTGTGAGCGAACTCATACTGACACCCTACTGAGCCTGTCAGTGACAATATCCGTACAGTCCGGTCCGTTCGTCTATGAGCATCGCATGGCGGGCCTAGGGGGTTGGTAAAAGTCAGACCCCCAATAGCGGTACAAGTCGTGTCGGAGTGAAGCCCAGAACACCCTGAGACATTACTGGAATACCTACCAGTAAATCTCCTGCCTCGGCCGAGGGCTTTGTGTAATGGCTCTCCTAGACACAGCGCGACCTCACCCCCAATACCGGGACAGACGAACCCTTGCAGATCCGCTTACTGCCTCCATGTGGCTCGGGACTGTACCCAACTAAAACCTGTTTGCACGTCTCCTTTGAGCGTGGTAGGGTAGTAATCTAAGTACAGTGGGAACTTACACGAGACAAATGATGATCTCAGGTCGATGAACTAACCTGTACACATGTCACCAGGGAACTGCTATCTGATATCTGGTATAAGACCAACTAGCATGTTCCCGGCGAGTCATGTCCGGTGTACTCATAACCCAATGAGCACCTGTATACATCTTAGGTGAACCAACTGACACCAGTGGCTTGTGAGACTGGCCACCACCCCTCGTCGGGGTCTCGACTGTATACACTAGTCTACTCTGGAGAATCGATGCCTTGTCTCGAAACTCCCACGACTAGGGACCTTTTAAGGATGTGCTTATAGCCTCCAGCTCCCACGTATATGATCGCCCTCATACTGCTGGTAGTCAAGCAAGAATCCTAGGGGCTCTATCAACATGCAATAGTGACCTGTAAGGTCACCTAAAGCAGTACACGATGATAAAGGTAAACCAGATAGCATACTATCATCTCGAGTAAGACTGTCCTACCGGCATAGGTCCTCCCTCAATCATTGCAATCACGTGCCTGTGATCCAATAATTGACTGTGAGGGCACTATATCCAACATAAAATGTATCCCCCTTTTTTTACTCTTTCATATGATGTAAACTGTACTCAATTGAATGAATAAAAAATACATTTCTTTCGTGATATCTTGTGTCATCTCTTACTTTCTTCTTTTCTTTGTTACCGGCATGTCACTTTAGTAAGCGTAGCCTGCAGATGATAGAGAGAGCATTCCGTTTTGAATTCTTCGAGAGGTAGCGATGGCTTAGAAAGCAGGTTTAGATCTGCTGCCTAAGACTTTTCAACTTCATGAGCCGTGAGGGTCTCATAAAGACTCTTCTCCCTATGAGTCGAGAGGATCACATAGGTGTATTTTCTCCTTAGGAATCGTGAGGATTCCTAAGTGGGTTTTCTTTTGAGAGTTATAAGGATCTCACAAGAGAGTTTTCTTCCTTACGGGTTGAGAGGACCCGTAAGTGATTGATAGGGTTGACATTATCCGCATTTCACGGAGTCAGAGGTTGCTCTGGGCGTTTCCCATGGGGTCGAGATTGACTCTAGCCGTGTTCCACGGAACCAGGATTTGCTCTGGATGCTTCCCACGGGGTCAGGATTGACATAGTCGTGTTATGCGAGGACCAGGATCCGCTCTGGACGTTTCCCACGGGGTCAGGATTGACATAGGCCGTGTTCTACGAAACCAGAAATTTGCTATGGATGCTTCCCACGGGGTCAGGATTGACATAGCCATGTTCTGCGAGAACCAGGATCTGCTCTGGATGTTTCCCACGGGCTCAGGATTGACATAGGCCGTGTTCCATGTGACTAGAAATTTGCTCTGGATGCTTCCCACGGGGTCAGGATTGACATAGCCGTGTTCTGCGAGGACCAGGCTCCGCTCTGGACATTTCCCACGGGGTCAGGATTGACATAGGCCGTGTTCCACGTGACCAGGAATTTGCTCTGGATGCTTCCTACAGGGTCAGAATTGACATAGCCGTGTTCTGCGAGGACCAGGCTCCGCTCTGGACGTTTCCTACGGGGTCAGGATTGACATAGGCCGTGTTCTACGTGACTAGGAATTTGCTCTGGATGCTTCCCACGAGATCAGGATTGACATAGCCGTATTCTGCGAGGACCAGGCTCCGCTCTGGATGTTTCCCACGGGGTCAGGATTGACATAGGCCGTCTTCACGTGACCAGAAAAGGTTGACTCTCGGTTGTTTGTGCATCGTCGAGTCATGATACTGGGAATTTTGCCGCAGCTCCGATTTGTTGATGTTGTGTCTGTTGAAATGAGACGGATGTTGAGATGATCTCCAGGCTGTCTGCAAACCTTTGAGGCTTGACTTTCTTTCGGATGGAGTCTGGTGGGGAGGTATGGTTCCCTCTTAATTTGCGCCCCTGGATTGTATACAGGGATCGATGTGATCTCACCTGTAGGGCAAAAGTTTCATTCTTTCAGAATTTTTTTTATTTCTTTCTTTCCGCGATGCTCTATCATTTCAGCTTTTTATATCACGAAAGTCGCGATTGCCCAATCATTTCGGCTATTTTTCGCGGTGCCCAATCATTTCGGCTATTTGTTTTATTTTTACTCGCTGTTTTTTATTGCAAGTTGCCCAATCATTTCGGCTATTTCGTATGCATACATTTTTACTTGCTGATTTGCAAGTTGCCCCATCATTTCGGCTATTTCGTATGCATTTGTAATTCGCTGGTTTTTCGCTTCGAGTTTTGGGATTTGACACCGATTTCAGCATCAGTATCGCTACAACTGGGATATTTCCAGAAGCGAATTATCATTTGCCTCTGTCGATGTCGAACAAAGGTGGCTTACCAAACATGGTTAGGATCCTGTCGACTAAGGCTTTTGACTTCATGAGCCGTAAGGGTCTCATAAAGGTATTTCTCCCTACGAGTCGTGAGGATCTCGTAGGTGCGTTTTCTCCTTAGGAATCGTGAGGATTCCTAAGTGTATAGTCTCTTATAAGTCGTAAGAATTTTACAAGAGTGCTTTCTCCTTATAAGTCGAGAGGACTTACAAAGGCTATTCACTGTGCAAACATATCCCTAGTCACGGATGGGACTTTGTTAGGGAAATGTTTATTCATGCCCGTAGATTGTATATAAGGGTCGAGACGCTTGTAGGGAAAAATCAGGGTGTATGACTGCTTAAGAACAGGTTCAGATCCCTGTAGCTTAAGGCTTTTGAATCCTATGAGCCGTGAGGGTCTCAAAGGGGAATTCTCCTTACGAGTCGTTAGGATCTCGCAAGTGTAATTTCTCCTTAGGAATCGTGGGGATCCCTAAGTGTGTTGCTCCCTTGTGAGTCGTAAGGATCTTACGCAGGTGGTTTTCTCCTCACAAGGTCGAGAGGACCTTGCAAGTGTCTTTTAACGAGAATGCGCCCTTTCGGGTTTTCACAAAACTCGCTGATAGCCCTGCTGTTTTTACTCACGGAGCCCTTTCAGGTTTTCATCCGTGCCCACTTTGCTTATGTACATACCGTTTTCTTTTTCTTTCTTTCTTTTTTTATTTTATTTTATTTTTTTTGTGTCAGCCTTGGGATGCTGCAGTCCGTAGTAGTTTATTGACGTCTCGGTCAACAGCCAGTTTTAGGACATAGTGGTCCATTGTTAGTTTAAGGACGTTTCGGTCCATTGTTAGTTATAGGACATTACGGTCCGTCGTTAGTTTAAGGACGTTTCGGTCCATCGTTAGTTTAAGGACGTTTCGGTCCGTGAAAAGGAAGCCGGCTACTACTTACAGAGTTTAGGCTTAGGAAGATAGCGAGCGGACATAGGCGTCGTCATCTATCATTGACCTAGACCGAGACTCGTCAGGCGTAGTATTCTGTCATGCCCCGCTTCCCAGTATACGGACAGAAGACGAGACGAGGTCGCTACGTATTTACTGTGAAGTAAATACGCTAAGCGTATCTAAGCAATATAAAAATAAGCACAAGAGACAAGAGATATAAACTGAACAACAACTTTATTTATTAACATTCTTTTGTACAATGCATGG
Organism: Agapanthus africanus; assembly: GCA_030015575.1. NCBI lineage: Eukaryota > Viridiplantae > Streptophyta > Magnoliopsida > Asparagales > Amaryllidaceae > Agapanthus > Agapanthus africanus. Next base: position 428,545,864 of record CM057347.1, on the reverse strand, counting down.
AAAGTAAATACAACTGAAATAAAAAGCAATGCCTAAACAATGGCATAACAGAAAAGAAAAGTACTGAAATGGAAAAGTGTACAATGACTAGAGCTTGGGGTCTTCACTGAACTGGTCCAAGTCTTAAGTAGTGGGCTCGATCTCTGACGGGTCCAAATCACCTGACGACATTCAAAGAAGAAAGAAATAGAATATCGTCAGCGAACAGATCGCTCGGTAAGTCCCAAAGATAAGAGGAAAGTAGAATAGACAGAATAAGAAGGTATCTTTTAAAGTTGTATTATATTGTTATAATGTTGTATTTAGTGTTAACGCTGTTATTTGTAGCTTGGTACAGAAGGATGCCAGTGTATACGAGAGGAGCCTCACTTGCCCCGGAGACTAAGGTGTCAGAAACTCAAGAAACCGTTGGGCCACGGTACAACACCAACGGAATATAGGTTAGGTGTCTTAATCTTACCGTCTCGTGCCACTTTTAACACCTACCGTACCAATCTACCCCTTAAACCCCGTAGTGTTTTGATTGTATTGTTTGTCTTGTAATTGTATTGATTGTATAATTGGTTAACTGACCGAAACCATGATATCAGTAAACGGATGTAACCGTAGAATCATGTAAATGGAATAACTGGAGAACCATGTAAATGAAATGTATATCCATGGTTCAGTTTAGTCAAGTTGTATAGATTGATAATTGGATTCATGGATTCATATTGAATTGTAATATTGTAAATTGTAGATTGTAGATTGTAAATTGTAGATTGTAGATTGTAGATTGTACTTGAATCATATTCAAGTCAGATTATACTGAGACTCAAACTGAGTCAGATAATTAACAAAGTAAATTGAAGTCCTGATTGTTTTTATTAATTTGTCTACCTTAGATAGGCAAGCACCCACTTCTCCGGCTCCCTGAGGCTCAAGAGATTGGTCTGGCTTAAACCTATATTTACTAGGGTCCTTAGGGTAATTTATAGAACTTGAGAGGGTTTTTATCTAAAAATACTTTTATATACTTTTCAAAATACACCCCAAGTATTTATTATTCGTCTTTAGAGTTGTAATGAATGTAGATTTTATATTGTGATATTTCTAATGGAAATATCCTAATTTCAGAAATAAGGTATTTATTTGTAATATTGATTTGTATGGAATTCATGGTATTTTAGTGTAAAATTGATTCTTGTGATTTTTAGAAAAAAAGGTTGAATATTTATATCATAACAAAATAGGTATTTTAATGATAAATATACATATATTTATACAAAAATAATTTTAATATATTTTTTTATATTCTAAAAATCTCATTTTCTTAAGATGTCGTATTTTAAATATTTCGAGACCGAATGCTCCTTGCAAAGGTCTGAATCTCGCACTACTAAGCCTAAGGATGTGCGATAATCCGCACCATCCCGAACGGGTTCCCCAAAATGGGTTGTAGCGGCACTTTGCAAAGATTTGTATAAATACTAAATCTTTTAGAAAACGGTTTTATTAAGTAAATGGTATTTATTTGTAAAGATATCAATTTTCCATATTCTATGTTATAGGGTCTCCTAAGTCAACTAGACTATTCCTAACTGGTCCAAAGCGACAAGTTGTGAGATATCTCAAATCGCCTCTTCACCGCCAATTGTGGCCAGGTAAGTACAAGTGAAGAAAGGAGGGATCCGCTCACGAATCACCGTGAGACGGGCCATTTAAAGTTACCTTTCTTACTTGTCTAGCCTAGACACCATAAAGTCAGGTTTAGATAAACGACTGATGTCCACAATCTTATCCTATTTTCCTAATAAGTGGTATTTATTTATAAAGATGTATCAATACTAAATCTTTTAGAAATGGGTTTATTAAGTAAATAGTATTTAAATGAAAATGTTTGTTTTCCCGTATTCTGAGTTCTCGAGGGTATCGTGTCAGGTTGTATATAAGTGTGTCTGGAGGTAGGTCGTTACCTCGTGATCTACTTAAAGGTATAGCAAGTTTAATGGAGTTAAATGTATAATTGAAACAATGTGGTATTTAAGTGAAAATACGATAAATTGAAATAGCCATCATTTTATGAAATAAAACTTGATCAATTTGGTTGATTAGTGTTTAATAGTCAACATGAGAGAGTTTAAGTATAATTATATTAACGAGAAGTGGAGTTTTATGAAGAAACCGAATCGGAAATCGGATTTGTTCCGATTCCGTCAGGTTTTGTAAATCTGTATTTTTTAGATAGAAGAGATAGATAAAAAATGGGACTTACGGGTTTTAGGACACACAAGAGGGTGAGAAGGAAGTAGTGGAATCACCGATGTGTTGCGTCGTCGCCGGGAGTTCCTAGAACGATCGCCGGAAGTTCCGCCGGGAATTCATCGGAGCTTCGCCTCGAGCTCGTTTTCAAAGTGCACAAGTTTCTTGGAAATTTTGAGAGAGTTGGCTCAGAGTTTTAGGGTGAGAGAGTAGAGGGTAGGGTGGTATTTATAGGGTTAGGGTAAATGAAGAGTTTAAATTAAAAAATTGTAAAAATATATTAAAATGTATTAAAAATTGTAGTAAATGAGGCTTTATGGATTCTCTAGAAATGGTCTAAACATTTAAAGTATACAGGGAGGTAGGGTAGATGAAGAGACACCTTTTTGGTGTTGACAACTCGGCCGACCGGCCAAGTCCGACCGGCGGTGCCGGCCCGAGTCGGCCAGTCCGCCGGCCGACTTAGCCGAGTCAGGCCGAGTCGGGGTCTCGGGAGGTGGGGGTCTTATGGGGTAGGCACTGGTACTTTCAGTTTTTCAAGTTCAGTTCAAAATTTAGGAGTTATCTCAGGTGAACTGTTGGGCTTCTATAAAATTTAAAACAGATAAATATAAAAAATAATGTGGGGTATGGGATTTGAACTCTGGTGGTTTGGTTCAGCAATGCAAGGTATTACCAATGAGCTACAAGCTCCTTCTTGTAATTAAATTGCTAATTAATTACTTAAGTCTTGTGCTCAGGCAATAAATACCCCTTTATGGATTTTTTGAAATTTTTTTCTAAAAACTTGTATAGGAAATTTAGGGTTGTTACATTCTACCCTCCTTAAAAAAATTTCGTCCTCGAAATTTGTAAAAGAAAAGTGCAACAATTTCAAGGAAAGTTTGGTGTCTGGAGTACTTGATAGTGTATAAAAATAACAAAGTGATACAAGGGTGAAAAAGGCTTACCGGTGTTACCTTGACCTACAGTCTCGGCTTCTACGGCTTCTAATGTGAATGTCTGTCGCCGTGGTACATTCCTTCTAGCTGGAGGCACATTCTGCCTTTGGGGCATGTTTCTCTGCCCTCTAGGCATGTCCCTCATTGCTTGTTGGAATTGGCGAGTAGGCTGTTCAGGTGGTGGAGCAGGTAGTGCAGGACGAGTTGCAGGTGCCTGGATAGCTGGCCGCTGTGGGTAATTGGTGGGTATGTTGTATCTATATGGACAGGTCTCAATTCTGTGATTGGACGCGCCACAAACTAGGCACAGGCGTTTTGCGCGCCTACAGTTTTTTATCAAATGTCCATCTCTATTGCAATGAAAACAGAAAACTGGACTTGGCTGGTTATTGGGTTCCTTGATTCTCCTGGGTTCAAACGATGGCCTGGAAGAGACTCCTCCTGCCATTTGAGTGGCAGGGCGTTTAAATCCAGCAGATTGAGGTCTTCCCCTCGCCTTTACCACTGCCTCATAACGACGGACAGCTTGCAAAGTATTTTCATGAGTCGGAAATTTCCCTGTGGCTAGTGCAGCCTGAATTTCCGTGTCCAAATCTTGTTGAAAGTGACGGGCTTTGATATCATCCATCGGTATCAAGTGTACCGCGTATCGACTTAGCATGGTGAATTCAGCGTCATACTCATCTACCGACTTGTCCCATATCGAACCTTGTTTTAGATGAATGAACTGCTGTTCCATGGCAAACCTGGCAGTCATAGGGAAGTACTTCACGTCGAACTTATCGCGAAAAGTCTTCCATTCAATAGGCTGTACAAGACGGCTTTCTTCTGGCTTCCACCAGTTTCGTGCATTGTCTGTGAGCTGCAGCTTTGTAACTCGGACCCAAACTATTTCTGGCAGTTGTGCTGCTGCCAGATCATCCTCGATACTTTGTGCCCATTCCGCAGCTTCCAGTAGGCGTCAGTCTCGGGACGGTTCAGGAGTTGTTGCTGTCCTTCAAGGAGGCTGCGGATCGCCTCATGTAGAACCGTTTGCTCGGTGGGTGGAGAAGGAACGGCAGGTGTGAGTGGTAGTGGTGGAGGTGTATTGTTGACATTAGTGCTGGTGTTATTCGGGGAATCCATAACCTTGAAGAAAATTTGAGTTAGGACAGATTCAAGTACATGAAATGATAAGATTCAAAGAATATGAAATTGTAAGATTCAAGGAACATGAATTATAAAGAATGTTTTAGTTGCTGGTTCTTGTGTTATATTGCTTAGGTTGTCACACAAAACAGAATTGTATGGTAGTGTTCCATACAACTCTGACCTGCATGGGCCACCAACAAAACCTGTTACGCCCCGCTTCCCAGTATACGGGCAGAGGCCGCGACGAGGCCGCTATATATTTACTGTGAAGTAAATACGCTAAGCGTATCTAAACAATATAAAAATAAGCACAAGAGACAAGAGATATAAACTAAACAACAACTTTATTTATTAACATTCTTTTGTACAATGCATGGAAAGTAAATACAACTGAAATAAAAATCAATGCCTAAACAATGGCATAACAGAAAAGAAAAGTACTGAAATGGAAAAGTGTACAATGACTAGAGCTCGGGGTCTTCACTGAACTGGTCCAAGTCTTCAGTAGTGGGCTCGATCTCTGACGGGTCCAAATCACCTGACGACATTCAAAGAAGAAAGAAACAGAATGTCGTCAGTGAACAGGTCGTTCGGTAAGTCCCAAAGAAAAGAGGAAAGTAGAATAGAAAGAATAAGAAGGTATCTTTGAAGTTGTATTATATTGTTATAATTTTGTATTTAGTGTTAACGCTGTTATTTGTAGCTTGGTACAGAAGGATGCCAGTGTATACGAGAGGAGCCTCACTTGCCCCGGAGACTAAGGTATCAGAAACTCAAGAAACCGTTGGGCCACGGTACAATAACAACGGAATATAGGTTAGGTGTCTTAATCTTACCTTCTCGTGCCACTTTTAACACCTTCCGTACCAATCTACCCCTTAAACCCCGTAGTGTTTTGATTGTATTGTTTGTGTTGTAAATTGTATTGATTGTATAATTCGTTGACTGACCGAAACCATGATATCAGTAAACGGATGTAACCGTAGAATCATGTAAATGGAATAACTGGAGAACCATGTAAATGGAATGTATATCCATGGTTCGGTTCAGTCAAGTTGTATAGATTGATAATTGGATTCATGGATTCATGTTGAATTGTAATATTGTAGATTGTAGATTGTAGATTGTAAATTGTAGATTGTAGATTGTACATTGTACTTGAATCATATTCAAGTCAGATTATACTGAGACTCAAACTGAGTCAGACAATTAGCAAAGTAAATTGAAGTCCTGGTTGTTTTCATTAATTTGTCTACCTTAGATAGGCAAGCACCCACTTCTCCGGCTCCCTGAGGCTCAAGAGATTGGTTCCGCTTAAACCTATATTTACTAGGGTCCTTAGGCTAATTTATAGAACTTGAGGGGGTTTATGTAAAAATACTTTTATATACTTTTCAAAATACACCCCAAGTATTTATTATTCGTCTTTAGAGTTGTAATGAATGTAGATTTTATATTGTGATATTTCTAGTGGAAATATCCTAATTTCAGAAATAAGGTATTTATTTGTAATATTGATTTGTATGGAATTCGTGGTATTTAAGTGTAAAATTGATTCTTGTGATTTTTAGAAAAAAGGTTGAATATTTATATCATAACAAAATAGGTATTTTAATGATAAATATATATATATATATATATTTATACAAAAATAATTTTAATATATTTTTTTATATTCTAAAAATCTCATTTTCTTAAGATGTCGTATTTTAAATCTTTCGAGACCGAATGCTCCTTACGGAGGTCTGAATCTCGCAATACTAAGCCCGAGGATGTGCGATAATCCGCACCATCCTGAACGGGTTCCTCAAAATGGGTTGTAGCGGCGCTTTGCAAAGATTTGTATAAATACTAAATCGTTTAGAAAATGGTTTTATTAAGTAAATGGTATTTATTTGTAAAGATATCAATTTTCCGTATTCTATGTTCTAGGGTCTCCTAAGTCAACTAGACTATTCCTAACTAGTCCAAAGCGACAAGTTGTGAGATACCACAAATCGCCTCTTCTCCGCCAATTGTGGCCAGGTAAGTACAAGTGAAGAAAGGAGGGATCCGCTCACGAATCACCGTGAAACGGACCTTTTAAAGTTACCTTTCTCACTTGTCTAGCCTAAACACCATAAATTCAGGTTTAGATAAACGACTGATGTCCACAATCTTGTCCTATTTTCCTAATAAGTGGTATTTATTTATAAAGATGTATCAATACTAAATCTTTTAGAAATGGGTTTATTAAGTAAATGGTATTTAAATGAAAATGTTTGTTTTCCCGTATTCTGAGTTCTCGAGGGTATCGTGTGAGGTTGTATATGAGTGTGTGAGGAGGTAGGTCGTTACCTCGTGATCTAGTTAAAGGTATAGCAAGTTTAATGGAGTTAAATGTATAATTGAAACAATGTGGTATTTAAGTGAAAATACGTTAAATTGAAATAGCCATCATTTTATGAAATAAAACTTGATCAATTTGGTTGATTAGTGTTTAATAGTCAACATGAGAGAGTTTAAGCATAATTGTATTAACGAGAAGTGGAGTTTTATGAAGAAACCGAATTGGAAATCGGATTTGTTCTGATTCCGTCGGGTTTTGTAAATCCGTATTTTTTAGATAGAAGAGATAGATAGAAAATGGGACTTACGGGTTTTAGGACACACAAGAGGGTGAGAGGGAATTAGTGGAATCACCGATGTGTTGCGTCGTCGCCGGGAGTTCCTAGAACGATCGCCGGAAGTTCCGCCGGGGATTCGTCGGAGCTTCGCCTCGAGCTCGTTTTCAAAGTGCACAAGTTTCTTGGAAATTTTTAGAGAGTTGGCTCAGAGTTTTAAGATGAGAGAGTAGAGGGTAGGGTGGTATTTATAGGGTTATGCTAGGGTTAGGGTAGATGAAGAGTTTAAATTAAAAAAATGTAAAAATATATTAAAATGTATTAAAAAATTATAGTAAATGAGGCTTTATGGATTCTCTGGAAATGGTCTAAACATTTAAAGTATACAGGGAGGTAGGGTAGATGAAGAGACACCTTTTTGGTGTTGACAACTCGGCCGGCCAGCCAAGTCTGGCCGGCGGCGCCGGCCCGAGCGGCCGGTCCGCCGGCCGACTCGGCCGAGTCGAGGTCTCGGGAGGTAGGGGTCTCATGGGGTAGGCACTGGTACTTTCAGTTTTTCAGGTTTAGTTCAAAGTTTGGGAGTTATCTCAGGTGGACTGTTGGGCTTCTATAAAATTTTAAAAAATAAATATAAAAAATAATGTGGGGCATGGGATTTGAACTCTGGTGGTTTGGTTCAGTAATGCAAGGTATTACCAATGAGCTACAAGCTCCTTCTTGTAATTAAGTTGCTAATTAATTACTTAAGTCTTGTGCTCAGGCAATAAATACCCCTTTATTGATTTTTTGAAAATTTTTTGTAAAAACTTGTATAGGAAATTTAGGGTTGTTACAATTTTTTCAGGAAGCGACCGTTTATTGGCCTGAAAGGTCTTTCACCATGCATGTCTATGAGTAGATAGGCTCCACCTTGGTAGACTTTGTCTATGATATACGGGCCTTCATAGTTCGGCTCGAATTTCCCCCGCTTGGCGCGATTGGGGATCATAGGTCTTTTAACCACTAGCACGAGTTCGCCTTGACGGAATGTTCTCGGCCTAGTCAACCTTTCATATGAGCGCGTCATCTTTGCTTTATAAGCCTCCAGACTCTGTTGCACCACGAGCCGGTCTTCATCAAGGGCATCAAGCTCCTCAAGCCGAAGGTGAGCATTCTCTTCATCTGTTAGCTCGTAATGAACCGCCACTCGTAGAGAGGGTAACTCTATCTCGAGGGGGAGTACCGCGTCTGTGCCGAATACCAATGCACACGACGTTGTGTTTGTGGCTGTTTTGAATGTAGTTCGATACGCACAAAGAGCTTTAGGCAGTATCTCATGCCAGTCCTTCTTATTTCGAGACGCCATCTTTTTCACGATCTTCGTCAAGGTCTTGTTGAAAGCCTCAGCTAGACCCTTAACTCGGGGATTATAGACTGAAGAGTATCTCCAGTCTATGTTATACTGTTGTGCGAAGCGGCTGATTTTGTGGCTTCTATAGGCTAGCCCGTTATTGAAGATAGTCCGTCGCGGAGTGCCAAACCGATAAATAACGTGTGTCTTGAAGAAATGGAGGATATTCTCCGTCTTCACTTCTCTTAGCGGTACTGCTTCTGCCCATTTGGAGAAATAATCAGTTGTCGCCAAAATGAATCGATGTCCTCGGGACGATGTCGGTTCGATGGGGCCGATTATGTCAGTCCCCCACATTTCGAATGGCTAGCCAGCCACTGTCGGATGTAGCGGATTTGGATGCTGAAGAATGAAGTCCCCGTGAATCTGGCACGAGTAGCACTGCTTCGCGTATTCAAGGCAGTCTTGGATCATCATGGGCCAATAGTAGCCCATCCTTTTGATCTTCGGCCTTATCTTCGGCCCGGCCTGGTGAGAACCTCAGAGTCCGTCATGAGTTTCTTGGACGGCTCTCTTTGCTTTTTCAGGTCCTAAACATCTTAGCCACAGGGAGTCAAATGATCTCTTATACAGAGTATCATTGACAAAGGAAAAATATAGAGCTCGTTTCATGAGCTGATGCCTTGAGGATGCGTCTTCAGGTGTTCGAAGGGATTTGAAGTAGTCTATAAAGACTTCTCTCTAATCCTTAGTCTTTTCCTGATCTTTTATTTGTAGAGTCGTTTGTTCGGTCGCTCCTTTTCTTCGGAAGATTCCAGAGATATTTCTGCCGGTGCAAGAACCCGACGGCTTTGCCCAACGATTCTCACGTCATCAAGGTTCTCGTCGGCCAGTTCTTTAGCGAGCTTAGCTAATGCATCCTCTTTGCTATTTTTCGCACGCGGTATATTTTCCAGTATGTAGGTAGTAATTTGAGTCAGCAGTTGTTGCACTCTCTCGCCGTACTTTACCAACTCCGGCTTGCACGTTTGATAATCGCCGTTTACTTGACTAATGACCAGTTGGGAGTCTCCGTATATGAGGAGGTACTCAATTCCCATGTCGACGGCGATCTCAAGACCTGCTATCAAAGCTTCGTATTCGGCTTCATTATTCGTCCTCGGCTTTGTTAAGGAGAAGGCAAAGCGTATTATCCCTCCTTGTGGAGTCACGAAGATGAGGCCTAGCCCTGATTTGATTATGGGGGTGCTTTATTTGCGCTTCATCATGGAAGATGCTCCATCGAAGTAAAGTTCCCACTGGGTATCATTATCTCTTCTCTCTCCGTCGATCGTGTCAAACGCATGTTCTTCTGGCAATTCGTAGTTCAAAGGAGAATCGACGGGTATCGGATGCTCAGCGAGAAAGTCGGCGATGGCCTGGCCTTTCACTGCCTTAAGAGGACGATAAGTTATCGAGAACTCCATCAATAGCAGGGCCTATTTAGCGAGTCATCCCATTAATATGGCCTTCGACATCAAATATTTGAGAGGATCCACCTCCGATATGAGATGGACCTCATGTGCCAACGCGTAGTGTCTGAGCTTCGTTATTGCAAAGATCAACGCTAGGCAATGTTTTTCGATGGGAGAATAATTATTTTCTGCCCCCAGGAGAACTCGACCCATATAGTAGAGAGCTCTTTCTTTCCCTTAGTCGTTTTCTTGTGCCCATAATGCGCCTAGAGAACCCTCAAGGGCGGTCGTATACAAGACGAGAGATTTTCCTTTAATGGGAGCAGCCAATACAGGCGGATTCTGCAGATATTGCTTGATTTCGTCTATTGCGCTTTGGCATTTGCGATCCCAGACGAACGGGGTTCCCTTCTTCATTAGGTGACTGTAAGGGCGGCACTTTCCAGAGAGGTTAGCTATGAACCGCCGGATATACGCGAGCTTTCCTTGGAGGGACCGCAGTTGCTTGAGAGTCCTTGGCGGAGGCATTTCCATGATCGCCTTGATCTTCGACGGGTCTATTTCGATGCCTCGGTGTCGAACGATGAATCCCAGAAACTTGCCCGAGGAAACTCCGAACGCGCATTTGAGAGGGTTCATCTTCAAGTTGTATTTCCGAAGGCACTGAAACACGATCCTCAGATGCTCTAAATGTTCCTCGTATGATTTATTTTAATTACGAGGTCGTCGATATAGCATTCGACGATTTCATGTATGAGCTCATCGAAGATCTTCGTCATGGCCCTCTGATAGGTGGCACCGACGTTCTTTAGACCGAACGACATTACCTTGTAACAAAATATGCCCAAAGAGGTCCAGAAAGCGGTGTGCTTTTGGTCCTCGGGATGCATCTTTATCTGATTGTATCCTGATGAGCCGTCCATGAAGGATAAAACTTCATGAGTGGACGTATTATCTATCATAAGCTCAGTGACCGGTACTGGAAATTCGTCCTTCGGGCAAGCTTTATTGAGATCCCGAAAGTTCACACATATACGCACCGTCCTATTTTTCTTCATCACTGGGACGATATTGGCGATCCAGTTAGGATACTGAACTTCCTGGATAAAGCCGGAATCGATTAGCTTCTTGACCTCGGCGTTGATGCTCATCTCAAGCTCGAACCGCATTCTTCTTGGTGCTTGTTTGATCGGCTTGACGTCCGGGGATATTGCCAATTTGTGGACAACAATCTCTGGATCTAGTCCTGGCATCTCGGAATAGTTCCATGCGAAGCAATCTTTATGCTGCATGAGCACGTCCTTTAGCGTAGCCACCCTTTCTTCAGACAACAGCTCACTGACGAATGTCGGACGCGGGTCGTTCGCCGTTCCCAAGTCGATTTTCCTGAGGTCATCTGCAGTAGTATGTATCCCATCTTCCAGCTCTTTTGGCGCCGGTGGAAATTCTGAGATCACCTCGTCATCATTGTTTTCGAAGCACCAAGGGAAGTTATCCACATTCTCGGGTTCTTCTTCTGATAGCGTTATCATATGACAAGTACGAGATCGCTTCCAAGATCGATGTTGATCCGGTTCTGCTCTCGTGGTTTTCGGTTCGTGCTTCTGCGGCGGGGTTACGTTCCAGCTGCTGGATAGAGCGAACCTGCCTTGCTGATACTGGTCTTCTACCCAGTCTTTGAATGTGAAGCAGTTTTCGAGAGGATGTCCTATTGCCCTGTGATAGGAGCAATATTCCGGGTGATAGATTTCACCTGCTTGCTCGGGGTGCTTGGACTCCGGGAGGGTATTCAATTGATGTTTTATAGCAAGATCAAGTACCTTCCATGAAAAAGAGTATGCTCGACCCATCTTCTTTACAAGAGACGAATCCTGGTTGCTCGATTCTCAATTGCGTGGCTTCTTGGTCTCGCTTTGTCGCCGTCGAACGCTTTTTCATTCTTGGGTTTATTTCTGCATCTGCGTCGGGTTTTTTGTATGACGGGTTGGCGACGAGGAGCATTGTCATTCTCAGCGGCCTGTTGAAGGAAGCGCTGCGTTCAGGCTTTCTCGTAAATGGCCATTTCGCGGCTATGGTCGTTCCGGACCTTTTGACCCGCTTCCCTTATTAGCTTGTCCATCCGTTCTTCAAATGATGGACTCGGCATTTTGATAGCAGGACCTTGTTTTGGTTCAGGGTTAGTGTCTTTTAACAGAACATCTCCTTCTTCGTCAAAGTCATGTATGACGTAGCAGCCGCGGAATCGCTGCCGTTTCTTGGATTAAACTTATCCAAGTCCGATCGTTTCCATTCTCCCGTTGGGCAAATTTCGTTGAGTTCCGGGTACGTTCCAGATTCTGTTATAGAACTGGGCTTGTCGAGCAGTCTGTTTGAGGGGTACGCCTTGGCGCCTCAACAGTCTTTTTAACCCGTCTGTGTAGTATCTGGGCAGACGGATGGGCTGGAGCTTGTCAAGCGTAGAATCAGCGCCATGCCAGATTTCTTTCTCCAGGCGCGTCTTCGAGATTTGCCTTAGACAATGGATTAGCGAGTGGTGCCGCCTGAGCAAGCATCTCCTACAGCTTTTCACGTTGCAGTTGAACTTTTGTTAAGGACCGAGATTAAGGTCGGTGACTAGTAGAAGCTCGAACTTTGTCTTTGGAATTCACCACATAGACTATGTAAACTACCATGCCCCAGGCTTGGGGTGTTTGGAGATTTTGGCCTTTAGAGTTTGCTTCGGACACTTGAGCTTTATCGGGCCTTCTTCTTTCTATGAAAAGCCGCTTTGATTTTAGGAGGAGCCGCTGTATCAGGATCCGTCTTAGGGTCAGGCCCTTTCACCTCCTTCAACACCTTATATATAGATGAGGAAAGTTGTCTCAGGAGGCGAACTTGTTTCTGCTCTCGTGGGATCTCCATGGGCTGCGGAGACTTCTTCAATATTGCGGTAGGAGAATTTCGTCTGACCCTTCGCAACAATTTGAAACTATTCCCAGTAGGAACAACAACATTCACCACCGGGGTTGAAACTGGACCATGCGGAGAACTGCCCCCACAGCTCATTTTGTATGATGCCGATATTGACATTGACCATTTCTTACGGCCGGGATTTGATTAGCCTCAGGATTTTGCCGAGCCTTCCACATGTTTTCTTTGAGAGCTTAAATATTCTTCCCCTTGCGTCGACCTTGGTCCTTGGCAGGTGCCAGTGGTTTGAGAACTGATTCTATTGGCAAACCTAAAGCTTGGGGAAGACAGACTTCCACTGGGCTTCTTCCATCGGCATTGAGGCACCGAGGGTGCGAGGTGGGAGTGTCGACCTAAAGAGAAGCCCGTTGATTTCTTGAAGATCTACATTGCATAAATTTGAGTTGCTAAGGTGGGAGAAAACGCCATTCTTCATAGAGACGAAACGCCGACTTCAGTATCCACTCCCCTAAGGGAAACCAAAAACATACACACCGTGATTATCTGATCACGGGAAAAACATGACATATGAAGTGTGGAATGGAAAGAGGAAAAGGTCCCACCGGGCGTACCAGAATCCGTTCCCCGCCGAAACACGGAGACGCGACCGCGTAGGTCTGTCTTGCCTGAATTTCGGGGCAGATGCTAATTGGTGCTATCTGTCCACCTCTCCAAAGATACCAAGTTCATTTATGGCACCATGTATCGAAGGTTTAAACGGATGCGGCCGGTGTAGCAGGCTTCGTCAGATTCCCCCTCGTCGAGAGGTTTTTGATTGTGGGGACGCTCTACCCTGCAGGCGCAAGCCCTTGCAGTTAATTACGCTACCGCATTGCGGTAACCACTTTCTCCTTCTCTAGATGGTCACTTCGTGTCGTGGGTGTTTGTTTTGTTTTTTGGTTGCCCGTGGATTGTATACGAAGACTAATTTATGTTGTCGCCCGTAGGGCGTGGATTAGTCCAAATCCGTATCTTCTTAGATTTGGGTTTGGGGGTTGGGTTTAAAGATACGTTAGCCTCATTTGAAACTAAGATCAACTCAAACGTTAGTTAAGGATACGTTAGTCTAATTTTAGACTAAGATCAACTTAACGGGATAGTTTAGATCCAACAAAAGAGCATTTGGGCCCTGTTGTTTAGTTTAGGGACATTGCGGTCCATAATTAGTTTAAGGACATTACGGTCCAATGTTAGTTTAAGGACATCTCGGTCCAAGGTTAAGGACATCATAGTCCATGGGTTTTAAAGGACCCCACAGTCCAACGTTAAGGATATCATAGTCCATGGGTTTTAAAGGACCCTACAGTCCAGTTTAAAGACGTCATAGTCTGTGAAATGTATGGTTGCCGGGACCTGTCACCTCTCTGAAGACGGTGAAGGATTACAACGACAAATATCAGAGGAGTAAAGTGATGTACCCTTGAACCGATATTGGTTGGGAGATCTGTAGTCCAATTTGGAACTAAGATCTGTTAAAAGATTTATGAGTATGTGGGCTCAATTAATCTGAATTGATGACTTATGGCCAATCTTGGGCTAAGTCCAATCGAGTTAACATGTTTATCATTTATTTTGGGCTTCTGAGCATTTGCTTGGGCTTGGCCCTGTTAACAATGCTGAGCATTGACTTGAATTCTGACAGTGTTTTTGTCTTTACTGAATGTTGAGCATTCCTCATAGCCTTAGGCTTATTACAGAACAATTTATGTTCTATTAGCGCGACACGTGGCGCGCTTGGCGTTTTGCGCCAATCAAAGAGCGCAGTGCGCTTCTGCCGAGTAGCGCACACATGAGGGACACGTGTCGCACTTGGCGCTAAGCGCCAGATGATGGGCGCATTGCGCCAGTCTATGAGCGCATTGGATAGTAGTTTAGTGGCGCACACGTAATTGACACGTGGTGCGCCTGGCGCTGAGCGCCAGCCCATGAGCGCAATGCGCTATTTCAAGAGCGCAAAGCGACACGTGTCGCACTCGGCGCTGAGCGCCAGTCTAAGAGCGCAGAAGCGCAGTTCAAGAGCGCAAAGCGCAGCTCCAGAGCGCAAAGTGCATATGATCAATTTTGTGATCCGAAAAGAGACTTTGTCTCAAGATTCTAAGAGTAAAAGTTCTTCAATCTCTTATGCTGATGAAAGGCTTTGCCTTTATGGATCTATAATCTGTGAGAAAGAAGTAAATTCTTCTTTTATTCTATGATGAGATCTTTTGATCTCTTTTTGAAAAGAATTTGGTCCTTGTAGATCTATGATCTTTAAAGAAGTGGGTTCTTCTTTTCTAATTATGAGATGATTTCATCTCTGTGCTTATCATTATTCATTTCTTTACCTTGAAGAAAGTTTTCTTCTTCTAAGAGCTTGCTCTCTTTCTTTGAATTTCTCAAAGTTTTTGAGGAGGTTTCTCTCTATGCTTCTGTATATGAGACTTGAAGTCTAGGGGCCTTTATATAGGGCAAGCTGATCAGTTCAATCAGTTAAGGAGATCTTTTCTCCAATTGATTTGGGGAATTTTCCATCGTTGGATCTTTGATCCAAGGGCTTCTGATTTACAGAAGGCAATCTTCTTGTTTTTAACAAAGATTGAGAAATCTTCTAAACAGAATTTATTCTGTATTTTTAGTGATTTTTTAATCACCATTGGATCATTGATCCAACAGTGCTCTGATTTACAGAGCACAATTTTGTTGTTTAGAAAGATTTTGAGAAATCTTTCCTTAACAAAATTTAATTCTGGTTAATTAATGATTCATCATTATTATTAGATCTTTGATCTAACGGTGGGGAGCTTTTAGTTCCAGCGCTAGCGCACCCGTGCTTTGCACGTGGTGCGCTGCTTAGAGCGCAGCACACCTAGCGCTAGCGCATTCGTGCTTTGCACGTGGTGCGCTGTGCGCTGCTTAGAACGCAGCGCACCTAGCGCTAGCGCACGCGTGCTTTGTACATGGTGCGCTGCTTAGTACGCAGCGCACTTGGCGCTGCATCTGAAGCGTTGCTTTATTTTGAAATTTAAATTTCAAACAGAGCTTTGCTCTGTTGGGGGAACACCTTAGTTATTTGTTTTCAGCACTTATATACTTTGCATATAAGCGCCCACGTGTTGAACACGTGATGCCAAATTATGAGAATTCTTTTCCTCTTCTCTTTTTTTATAAGGGAACAAATAACTCTTTGCGAAAAATTTGGCGGGAACAAATGCCCCCCATTACTTTGCCCACGTAAATATGTACGTGGGTGAAGTAGTGCAGAGTTATGCATGGCCATACAATTGATGGCTTATGAGACAAGCTTAGGATCCTTGTAGTCTAAGGCTTGCTTTTTTTTTTTTATCTTCATGAGCCATAAAGGTCTCAAGAAGGTTTTTTTTCCTTTTGAGTTTTAAGGATCTCATAGATGTGTATTCTCCCTAGAAATCGTGAAGATTTCTAAGTGTTCATCGCCTCCGTGTGTCATAAGGATCTCACTCGGGTATTCTTTTTTTCCTTACGAGTCGTGAGGTCCCGTAAGTAGCTTCTTCATTTTATTAGCGAATGTGGCCCATGGATAATATACAAGAGTCAGTTTGGACCTACTTGTAGGGCGGCAATGGCTTAGGAAATAGGTTTAGATCTGTCGCCTAAGACTTTTCAACTTTATGAGCCGTGAGGGTCTCATAAAGACTTTTCTTCCTACGAGTCGAGAGGATCTCGTAGGTGTATTTTCTCCTTAGAAGTCGTGAGGACTCCTAAGCTTGTTTTCCCTTGAGAGTCGTAAGGATCTCACAAGAGAATTTTCTCCTTACGAGCCGAGAGGACTCGTAAGTGGTTTTTCCTCCTCATCGGTATGCGACTTTGGAGAATGTGGCCCGTGGATAGTATACAAGAGTTAGTTTGGACCTTCTTGTAGGGCAGCGATGTCTTAGGAAACATGTAACGTTTTGAAAATCGTTTCGGTGAAATTTCGAAAAATCGGTAAAATAAGGGGGTTTTATGTAAAAAGTCAAAATACAAATATCTTATTATAAAAATTAAATATACATATTCTAGCTATGTAATTGCTAGTATTTGGTGTTTATTGAGCCACTGGTGAAATTTCAAATTTTCTGAAAAAAAATTATTTTATTATTATTTTAAGCCGTCACTAATACATTTAATTAGGGAAAATTACAAATTGGAATAAGTTGAAACAAATTTTGTGCATCATAAAACATTAAATAAAATTTTATCATGTGGTTTTTGAAACGAAATCGTTTGCCAAAACGGTTTAGAAAATATCGAAGAAAAAGGCTTTTTTCGGTGAAATTAGTGTTAATGGGAATTGGGGTTTAGCATTTATCTTTTTCCTAACCCACACACCCACACCTCACCCTCTCTCCCCCCTCCACATATGGCCGGCCCCACCTTGACAGCCCTCCCTCTCCCTCTCTCTCCAATCACCTTACTTTCTTAAGAAAAGAAAAGAAAATGATAAAAGAAAAATGGTGGACTTTGACTTTCCCTCACTTTCTCCACCTCACTCTCTCTCCTCCTCACCCATCCCCTCCAAGTTCTGAACGAGATTTCCCTTCCCCCTCAACAGCAACAGCCCTCCCCAAATTCCCTCCTTTTTCCTTCAAAAAAATCAACAAAAATCACACATAAAGCCCACAAAATCAAAATCTAAATCCTACCCATTTTTACTTGACCTTTCTAGCATGGATCTAGGGATCAAAATGGAATTTTGGGAGGCTAGATCTTGAGCTTGATCTCATCATGGGAGGTATAATCTCATGCTTTTGTTAAAATTTGTTATCTAGTTGCTTTAATCTAAGTTAACTAAGTGCTTAATTAGGTTTTTGATGAGTTTAATTGCATGATTAAAGATTTCAAGTTAGGGTTTTGTTGTGGAAATGGGTTGTGATAAATTGTTCCTGGTTTTGTGATATGGATTAACATCTTAAGTTTTATAGAAAGCTAATTTAGTTGTTAATTCCAAACCATTACTTGTAAAATGCCCTAATTAAGTTATTTTGCTAACTAGAGTTTTGGAAAATTATTAAATGCTTTAGATTAAATTATAATTATGGTTTCATGTCATTATAGATAATATATTAAGTAGTTTAATGCCTTTAGTTCATGAAAATCCTAGCTAAATTGTTGTTTGTGCATTTTTGCTATAAATTGTTAAAAATTGGGTATTTTGTAAATTAGAATTTTGGGGTTAATGGAATTTAATGAGATTAAATTATGGAAATTGTTTTTATGACTTATTTAAGATATTTAGTGAATATTGTGGCCGCTAGATTCGTTCATACATCGAGTTTTGTACTAAAACGGTGATTTGTGCTTGCTAGATTTTCGGAAAAATGACTTTTTAAGTGAAATTGGGGTTTTTGTGAGTTTTAACCTATTTTATATTAAAATTAGTGTTCGTGAATGTGAAAATGAGTGTATTTGGGTTTTTCTCGATGGTCTGGCATTTGTACACCGACGTCGAGAGTTTTTGGGTTGATTTGTGAAAGCAACCATAGGTTTTGACCTATGTGGGATTCGTGTGTCGTTTTGGTCATGAGTCGGATTTTAATACGATACGATGCGTTGTGATATGTAGGTACCCCCATGTGGACTTCGAGAAGACAAGCAAGCGCATGGCGACGTCGGCACCGGCGAGCGAGGACCAGGTGAGTAGATTTATATCTACGGGGAGAAGTCGGGTGGATGGCGTATAGCACCCCCGCAGTCCGTAATGTAGCTCATATATATATGTTTATATAGGTGTTTTATGATACGAGAATGTTCATTCATGTTATGTTTATGTGTTCATGGAGTACCTTTGGGTTAGTTGCGAAACCCTAGAGTAGTTGTTATACCCACATACGCACACACAGACTTGCATACTTTACTTTCTTGTGGGCAGATTGGGATGTGTATATGTGTATATATGCGTGGGTATGGGACTATGCATATGTACATTCATATACGCATGCATGGATAATGAGGATAGTACTTGGGATTTAAGATGAGTCGGTGAGATTTGATTTGAGGCCGTGAGATCGGTGATATAACAGGGTTCGTATTTGAGATACGACATGACGTTGTAACGGGTCCTTGACTTAGTGTTTCACACACGTGCATGCATACTTAGGCGGTATCAGTATTGTACTTGACGTAGATCAGTACCCCGATCATGATATTTGATAAAGAGGATACCAGGTGAATAGTATGATGAATGTGATATTGACCCGTACCCAGATTTGGGGATGCCGTACGACGGATTTACGTACGAGCTATATTTTGATGATTGATCCGCACTCTTGACGTGGGATGTCTGGTTATAGATATGGTATCGGATATGATATTATTGAGGCGGGATCACCGACTAATATATATACAGGTATGTATATGTATCGACTCAGATGTTAGGCGGTTTCCTTACCTGTAGTCTAGCTTGTAACATAGCCCTTTAGTTTAGTTAGTTATTAGATTAGATTCGGTTCCTACCTATTTCAAAGCTTACGAATCATGCGTATCTTAAAAGACAAGTCAAGGGATTCTACGGATATTTCAAAAAACGTATCTTTTCTTAAAAACACCGTAGCCCCTATTTTCAAAACCCCACGATTCGTGTTATTTCAAAAGGCACCATTGTAGGACTTATATTAGGTTAATGCAGATTAGTTATCGTCGTGTCTAGTATTCAGCTCCCGCTCATTATTGTTGTTCGCTCCGCATCACATGCTTATATTATGCTTCATATTCTACTGTTGATATCTTGTGGTTAGGACACCAGCACCATTACCGATGATGCGTATGTATCACGTACACTTACTTGCCGGCTCACACACATCTTCATCGGTAATTGCCATGTCACGTACACCTTAGAAAATATTATTGCTTGACATAGCCTGTTAGCTAATAGTTTAGACATGATATTAGTGTACTTGCCTTATATGTTAGTTTAGACATTGTAGTTATTACCTGCTACTTCATGCATATTGTTATTCATTGTTATGCCGCATTCATGGATTCTCATGCATATATTCACTTTTTACGTGCTATTGAGGTTTTGGATTTGGATTTCCATGAGCTTTTCTGGATTTGGGGAAAACCGCAAAACATATACAAACTTCTTCTTTCTCTTTTTAAATGAAAAGCGCGGTTTTTCCCATGATGTATGAGTCTTCCACCATGAGTTTGCTGATGGATTTCGAGACCCGATTCGAGGAGTTGGATTTCGGGTACATGGTGGACCCGGTAAGGTATCCCGGGGCAAGAAGCTCATGGTGATGACGATGAGCCTGGCAGGGGGAGACTACCTACCGGTAATTTTACCCGACGCGTCGGATATCCGGAGGATACCGTCGTGGTCTTGAGATGGATGGTAGGGGCCGGTCTGGACTGACGGCACCCTAGATATTGAAATTGAGACATTGAGATTTCGAGATATTGAGATACTGAGATTTGATGATACAGGCCAGTCCGGATAGCCGGAGCCTGAGGCTTTGAGACATTGAGATTTAAGTTTTGTGTCGATGCTATACACTGTTGATGCTGATTTCATTTATGATACCTCATTTTAAAAATACAAAGTAAATCTCACTAATTTATGAAAACAGTTTCTTCATTTACATGTATTCTGTTTTCATGTATTCACACCTCATTCATATGATATATTGCTACCTGAGGCACTGACACGGGCACATGAGATCACACTCGGGTTAGATATTACCCTAGCCATTGTTATAGGCTGCATGTTATTCAGATATTTGAGGATATATTATGATCATTGACCTAGGTTGCGTTATTTATGCGATTTCTGTGCGTAGATGTTTTTCTATTCACGAGTTGGCAACTCACCCCTGTTGTGCCCCAGTTTCTTGCAGGTTTTGCCGTACAGGTTTCATTACAGCTTTGCTGGCACTACTTCCTTTTCCGGGTGATTTGCTATTAGGTGAGTTTATTTGTATCGTACCCCCCCATTATATCTTGTATATCATTATTCTGTTGTATCTAGAAGTTCCATCAACCAAACATGTATTTATTTTGAGATAGAGACCAGTGATGTTATTCCTTCGACCTTAGAATCGCGTGTTATATTTCTGTGGTTTTCTTGTGGTTTTGAGTTTCCTTTTGAATTTTGATCCTCGCCGTTGGCGTTGTATATTATATTGCTTGTGTGGTTGTGACCGTAGATTGACGAAGAGCTAGCTCCCGCTTGGGGATGCCTTTTTATTGATTTCGTATACTATTCATGTTGTATCCCGTTTGGGGGCCAGTATTTACAAAGGAGACTCTGCCGAAATTTTCAGGAAATACTTGATGTTTTTAAAACTGCATAACTCGGCTTATGCTATTAAAACTACTTGATTTTAAATTGGTTTTCCTTCACTCTACTACTTTTCTTGGTTTTGGATTTCTGGGTTTTCGGCTTACTTAGATTACGTACGCCTCGAGACGTTTCGTAGTTTAAGTGCCGGTCATATTCCGTACTTTCGGGGCGTGACAAAACAGGTTTAGATCTGTAGCCTAAGGCTTTTCAACTTTATGAACCATGAGGGTCTCATAAAAATGTTTTTCCCTACGAGTTGAGAGGATCTCGTAGGTGTATTTTCTTCTTAGGAGTCATGAGGGCTCCTAAGTGTGCTTTTTCTTGAGAGTCGTAAGGATCTCACAAGAGAATTTTCTCTTTACAAGTCGAGAGGACTCATGAGTGGCTTCTTCTCCTCATCGATATGCGAATTTAGAGAATGTGGCCTATGGATAGTATACAAGAGTCAGTTTGGACCTTCTTGTAGGGCCACAGTGCTTAGGAAACAGGTTGATATCCCATCACCTAAGGCTTTTCACCTTTATGAGCCGTGAGGGTTTCATAAAGATGTTTTTTCCTACGAGTCGAGATGAGTCGAGAGGATCTCACAGGTGTATCCTAACGTCAAATATAGATAACCCCTATTTTTTACGACAGGGGTCCGTTAAGTTTGTGGTACTAGGGTTTTAGTCCGTGGTACCGTCGCATTGACTGATGTATTCCTCGATATGCAGTCTTTAAGCTGGTATTCGAGTAACCCCGCGACTGTCGTGTCTCTGATCCTTTCGGGGGTTGGACAAGACGTCTTCAAGTAATCTCCTTAGGTTATATTACCGTCGTAAGAGCAAGCGTTAGGAATTTGCCAGGTCGCTTTTTACTTGAGGTTAGGCTCAGTTTGGAGCCCCGATGAATCATAACCACTCCGCACTGGTGTGGGATGATCCCCGATAGTCTTTTAGGCTTTATATGAGTTGCCGTCGAGACCCGAAGCTGGGAATATGCCGTTGGTTCATTTTTTTGTTTTGACGATATCGCGCCGATTCTTTGCTGAAGTAGGGTGGACATCTGTAAGACTTCTATGCTGTATGTATTGTTGTTGAAGTCCAAACCTAAGAATATGCAATTGCCCCAATTTCGTTTGGTAGTTACGTCCGCATCCTGCTGAAATGAGGGGGAACGTCGAGATAGTCTTTAGGTTGTATATGAACCGTCGAGACTTGGAGCTAGGATTTTGTCTTGACTCTACTTTTGCTTTGACCCTTGGGTCTTTATAGACGTCGTGTCTGCATCCTGTCGGAATAAGAAGATACGTCGGGGTAGTCTATAGGTTGTGTCTGGATCGTCAAGACTTGGAGTTAGGGTTTTGCCGTGACTCCACTTTTGGTTTGACCCTTGGATCTTTGTTAATGTCGTGTCTGCATCCTGTCGGAATGAGAAGGTACATCAGGGTGATCTCTAGGCTGTAAATGTTGCCATCGAGGTTTGGCTCTCCCTTTGACGGAGCCTGGTGGGAAAATATGGTTCCCTTTTTTATTTGTGCCCATGGATTGTATACAGGGGTCAGTGTAGACTCACCTGCAGGGCAAAGAAATTTTCCTTTTATTTTATTTTTTATTTCCGCATGCTCTATCTTTTTAGCTTTTCTTATCGCGAAAGTCGCGATTGCCCAATCATTTCGGCTTTTTTATGCACGGTGCCCAATCATTTCGGCTATTTTTTATATTTTTACTTACTGCTTTTTATTGCGAGCTGTCCAAACATTTTTTCTATTTTTTTATTCATATTTTTTTGCTCGCTGCTGTTTTTATCATGAGTTTAGAATCTGAAACCAACCTTGGCATCAACATCGCTACGACTGGAATATTGCCAGGAGCGAATCATCATTTGCCATGAAAAGACTTGAAGTTTGATACCTGTTTAGGCATCAGTATCGTTGCAACTGGAATATTATCAGGAGCGACTCATCATATTCCTTTGCCGATTCGAACAAAGGTGGATTAGCAAATAGGGTTAGGATCCTGTCGACTAAGGCTTTTTGATTTTATGAGCCGTAAAGGACTCATAAAGGTATTTCTCCCTATGTGTCATGAGGATCTCCTAGGCATATTTTCTCCTTAGGAATCGTGGGAATTCCTAAGTGTGTTTTCTCTTATAAGTCGTAAGGATCTTATAAGAGTATTTTCTCTTTATAAGTCGAGAGGACTTACAAGTGGCGTTCACCATATGTAGACATTTCTCGTCATTGGTGGAACTTGGCGGGGAAATCGTTTATTTATGCTCGTGGATTGTATATAAGGGCCAATATTGGACCGCATGTAGGGCAAGTAGGGGATACGATGGCTTAAGAACGGGTTCAAATCCCTGTAGCTTAAGGCTTTTGAATCCTATGAGTCGTGAGGGTCTCATAGGGGGAGTTCTCTTTACGAGTCAAGAGGATCTCGTAAAAAAAATTTACGAGATTGCGCCCTTCCGGGTTTTCACAAGCTCGCCGGTAATCCTGCTGTTTTTACTCGCGGCGCCCTTTCAGGTTTTCATCCGTACTCATTTTGATTGTGGGCATACCGTTTTTTAATGAAATTGCGCCCTTCCGGGTTTTCACAAGCTCACTGGTAATCCTACCGTTTTTATTCACGACGCCCTTTCGGGTTTTCATCCGTACCCATTTTTCTTGTGGACATACCTTTTTTTTAAATGACCCATCTGTTTGCCAGTGGGACTTGGGGGTGACTTCACCGCTGGAGTAGGTGTGTAGCCAGTGGAACTTGAGTTGTAGCCTTCACCGTTGGGGATTCGATTGCAATATAGATCTTAAGGGAGCATATTACCGTTTTGGAGGAGACGTGCTAGTTTAGGGACATCTCGATCCGTTATCACCATTTTTGAGACGAAGTTTTAGTTTAAGGACATCTCGGTCCGATGTCGCCATATTTGAGGCAAAGTTTTAGTTTAAGGACATCTCGGTCCGTAATTGCCATGTTTGAGGCAAAGTTTTAGTTTAAGGACATCTTGGTTCGTAATCGCCATGTTTGAGGCGAAATTTTTAGTTTAAGGACATCTCAGTCCGGTGTTGCCATGTTTGAGGCAAATTTTTAGTTTAAGGACATTTCGGTCCGGTGTTGCCATGTTTGAGGCAAATTTTTAGTTTAAGGACATTTCGGTCTTTTGTCGCCATGTTTGAGGCAACGGAGCTTCTTTGTATACTACTCTCAGAGTTTTTGACTCGGGAAGATAACGAGCGGACACGAGTGTCGTCATCTATTATTGACCTAGGTCATGACTCGTTAGGCGTAGTATTTTTTGAGGAATCGGCCGTTTATTGGCCGGAAGGGTCTTTCGTCATGCATATCCATAAGCAGGTAGGCTCCACCTTGGTAGACTTTGTTTATGATGTACGGGCCTTCATACTTTGGCTCGAGTTTCCTCTGTTTTGCACGATTAGGGATCATCGGTCTTTTGACGACTAGAACAAGCTCGCCTTGGCGGAATGTTCTCGGCCTAGTCAGTCTTACGTATGACTGTTTCATCCTTGCCTTATAAGTCTTCAGGTTTTGCTGTGCTATAACGCGAGTTTCGCCGAGGGCAATTTCCTCAGGGATTTTTTCTTTCCCTTTGTCTTTTTTGCTCGAACCCTTGTTTATAGGTCCGAGGTTCTTTTCAGGAAGCGTGCGGTCACGCAGCTGAATGTTCTCACAGTTCTTCTCCCTCTCTTCTTTTACGGAGGTAGAGTCTTTGAAGAGAGGGTTGATGGTCATTTTGTACTCAGAATCGCTCCCAAAGGTAAGAACTTGGGGCTTTTTCCTTTCCGGACTGGTATCAACCATATGACAGTTGCCAGTCGTTTTTTCACGCGTACTTGTCGCACCTTTTTGCTGTCGACGAGCTTCGCACTTCATCCTCTTGAAGTGTTTTTGATAGGCAACATATCCCTGCCACCACTTCTCGAAGGCACTGCACTCTTCGGTGGGATGGATAACCCTCCGATGAAATAGACAGTAGTTTGTATGTGAAACCTCTCCGTCGAGGCATATGACCCTGGGAGTGTTTCCTACCACAGGTGGCAGCTTCATTCCCTTTGACAGGGTTTCGGCGAACCGCTTCTCTGCCTTGATCCTGCTCTTATTTGTCTCAGGTATGCCTTGGTTTTGTTGGAATACTTTACGACTCTACCTTGCCGCAGGTTCTTCATCCTGACGATGACGCTTAGCATTTTCGTATATGGTTGTTTCGCATTCTCGGTCAGTTTTGCTTTTTTGAAAGGTTTCGTTTAACAGCCTATCGATCGGGTCTTCTGGCAGTTCCGGGGATTTTAGCGCCGATTCTGTCCCCAGTTTCTCTGCGTTGTTTTTTGATGCTGAGGGAGTTTCTTCGTCATTTAACAACGAATGAGAGACCATTTGGCAACTCGCTACATAGTCTTCGGTTTCTTTTGATGAGTCATTTTCCTCATCGTTGTCACTATCTTCGTTCTCAAGGGTGACTAGTGTCCGCGACTTCTGGTTGTACTCCTCCAACGCGTCGATGTACTTTTGTATGTTTGTGAGCTTGTCATCATACTCGACAGGTTGCACAGGCTTCTTGGTCTTCTTTTTTTTCTTCGAAGACTTTGAAGGCTTGACTTAGGATTTTGCCCATTGTCAATAATTTTCGGTACGGGACGCGGTTTCAGCATCCCTTTGAAGATTTCTAGTTCAAGTAGGCTTTTCCACCCGACTGCCGGACATGCCTGTAGATTCTTCAGCATTCTTTTGGTTTTAGCTAAAAGAACGAATTCCCATGGAGTTTCTTCCACGAGCGAGGATGATGCCCCCGGTGCGTCCACCTTTTTAGGAATGTGCTTCTAGGGTGGGTTCACCCTTCAGTTCTCAGAAAACGTGAACTTCCCCTATTGATACCGATCCTCGACCCAGTTCTTGAAGACGTAGCAATCCTCAATTGAGTGGCTCGCCATTCTGTGATAGGAGCAGTAGTTGGGGTTGTTGACGTCGCCGAGTTGCGGTGGACGTCGTGGGTCTGGCAATGTGATGAGTTTGTTACGCATTGCCAACTCAAATAGTCTCCTCGTCTTATCGTGGGAAAACGAATAAGCGCGTCCTAGCCTTTCTTCGAGGGATAGGCGTGGACGCGCATTGTTTTGTCGAACCGCCGGTTTTGGATCGCTCGGTTGTTGTTGAGTGTTGGTGATTGATCATGAAAAAGTGTTTGTAGAATAACCGCAATCAATAACGGTGTCGCTTGTAGCTAGCCGAGATGAGTATGGGTCGTCCGCAGGGAAATGTGGAATATTTTTATCTTACTTTAGACGTGTTGAATAAAATAAACGAAGAGAAGATGATAGTTTATTTAAGATCTAAATTAATTACTGATGCAAATTATATAAGAAAAAGGCTTGTAGGGTTCGTTAAGATTTATTAGTCATGTATGACTAATTAAGATTACTCATTTTATCTATTGATAGATTTAAAACTAGATTGATAGTGATGAATGAGAATTAGAGTTCTTGGAAGAAACTAGGGTTTACCCACTTTTGACCCTTGTCCCTTCATTGATCTCTATTCATGTCTAGCCCTTAACAAAAAAATTGTTAATCAAATCTTAAATCACGGTCGAGACTAGCAATAAATTGGTAGCGCGCCCGATTAGGATGTTTACAATTCTTTTGCTAAAGTTTATAAACTTCATAAGACTTAAAAGAAGTTAAAATATTTTCTCATCCATTATTCTACCTCAATCCTACGAACCCTAGTAAGCTAGGAATTACTCACGCATGTTTTGAGAAGAAGAAGAAAGGATAGAGAATGAGATCATAATTAAAATGCAGAAAGTAAAAATAAATGATTAAACAAAATGATCTACCTTTATTAATCAACTTCATAAATACAAATCCTACGAATTTAGATTACAAGAGGAAAAAGTTGCTCTCAATCTCTGCCCCGTAGGAAGTAGATACTCCGTCGATTTTCACGTCGCCCTATTACGTCGATCGTGGACCTGTCGTGGATCACTTGTTCTTTGACGGTGATTTGCTTTGTGGTAAAGGTGATGCTCTCTAACTTTAGCCATCGGTCCTTTATATAGCTCTCAAATCAGAAAACCAAGTTACCTAATATTGTGATTTCCATGCCTGGATTCTGAGTCCCTGTCAGTATTGATTTTATGATTTTGGCAGATTTTTAATCCCGACATCTTGAACAACTTGATCTCTTGATCTGAGCTAAATCTTGCACAATATCTCTATGAATAATGTCAGTACTAGTTATTAAATTAGAGGGAGTATCTTAATCACTATATATGGCAATAAATCTTTAAGAAAATTGATTAAGAATATTTAATATGCTATGCATCTTTTAATTACTAAAATATTATGCATATATTTTGAAACATTATTCTAACCATTTGTATGATATTATTTCTTTTAAGAATCTTAATTAGAATATTTGATATGATATACATATTTTCAATTACCAAAATATTATATAAATATAAAATG
Source organism: Agapanthus africanus (assembly GCA_030015575.1). Taxonomy (NCBI): domain Eukaryota; kingdom Viridiplantae; phylum Streptophyta; class Magnoliopsida; order Asparagales; family Amaryllidaceae; genus Agapanthus; species Agapanthus africanus. The sequence continues at coordinate 428,518,471 of CM057347.1, read as the reverse complement.
CATATATTTTCCTTCATAATGTTAATTATAATAAATAAACATATGGTAAATAGTATTTTGCAGATAAACCTAAATATGTTTTACTTTTATAATAAACACCTTTTATTATTTAAGAAATGTATGAAAAATAATCATACCAAAGTGCAATATTTTCAACTGAACAAATACCCCCAAACTTAACTTTGATCGTCCCGAGCAAACTGGTTATTCAAGAGAAGGAGAAAAAGAAAAAGAAAAACCTAAGTAGCACACTTTCATATGCAACACAATTGCACTAAGCACGTGGAACAAGCCGTTAAATCTTTAGGTATCCCTAGTAGTAGGAGTGCTGTCTTCTGAGGGTTTTCAGCGGATTACACCCACAAAATCCTATAATAAAAGAAAGATTGTGAAACTTACATATAAAGATAAGAATTATAAAAGAAAGAACTTGAAAATAAGAGTTTCCAACTATACCAGGTTTTCAGTTGCTTTGAGCCCTATCTTAATGATCGTGAAAAAATGTTAGAAATCACATCATCCCTCAATAAAACATCGCCTTTAGTCTTCCTCCCTATCTTTCTTCCAAACATTGATCATATATCCCTACATGTGTATAAAAGACATCCCTATACTTAGAGAATTCAATTCAACCTGCCATACTCTTGTCCATTTTCTAAAGTACTTTATAGTTGATGAATATTTTGATGAAATTGCTCACGCATCCTTCATGCGACCGTTAATACTTCTTGAGGTACTAACCGACCGATTACCAAATGTGCTTGCGCATTTAGGCGTAATTCCTCATTTCGCAACACCTAAGGCTTAGCAGTGGCTCCCAAACTAGTTGGTCTAAGGCACTAGGTGATAAAGCACCCTCGCTATATTTTTTTATGCTGCCTTGGTAATTACAAAACCAGTGTTCATTTTTTTCTTCACCTCTTATATTTTATTTTATTCTTCTTCATACTAAGGCTTTTAGACAAGAGCATTTCAAGGTATTCTCTACCACCCCAAGTTTCAAGATGTGTGTAAGTGCGTATAGTAGGGTATCAACGTTCAAATATTTGGCCTCAATAATAGGGACTATTTTTCAGACTTATTTTTATCCTCAGATTAGCAATTTTCTTCATCTTACTAACCCTTGGGACAACAGCTCATAACTACTTATTACTAATTTCGTTTAAGAAAATATCTAACTTTCTTGCTTTTCTCAAACTATTCATATCTTTCATATCTAAATTTTCACTTTCAAACTTTTATCGTATAAAAAAAATATTTTGTGCTTATATATAGTATAATGCAAAGTAATGCGTAAACAAGCACAAATCTCTCCCAAACCTGTTTGCAGCAGTGTCCTCACTGATATCATCTGCCAAAAAAACTGTAGACTTGGGAGGAAAAGTAACGGGGACAAGAAATAATGAAAGCGAAATCCTCCCCCAAATTTATTTTTTGCTCACAATTTTGTAAAAATCATTTTCTTTCAAGAGCCAAAATATTCCCCCCCCCAAACTAAAGTAAAATAGTATTAAGGAATTAAAATCATTTGGGGGGAGGGTTAAAGTTATTGGTCAAAGTAGAGCCTTACAAAGACTAAAAGTCAACATCAACCATTCAAAAAATTTATCGATGAAGCACCAAGGTTGGTGGAAGAACATGTCGCCTATTGACGTGAAAAAATGGGGAGGAGATAAGAGGTGTAATGGAAAAGGTTTACGTCTCGGTTTGTAGAGACGAAACAATGATGATGGATTACTCGAATTCTCATTCTTGATTAGAAAAAGATGTGGCTGTTCAACTTCTTTGGGTTGGGGTTGATCCATCACAACGCCCATGTCTTCTAAGAAAGCGAGATCTTCAGCGAAGATTTCTTCAAAACTTTCATCGATATCCCGAATAATAATCTCATCGAAAAGAACGGGATGATACTCTGACTCCATAAAAGGTTCACATTTAGCGTTAGATGTTGACCCGGACAACAACGAAATAGCGGAGTCGATATCAGTATCGTAAAGCTGTTCAAATTCGCTGCTGTCGGCATTCATCGCATCGACAGAAAATACTCGAGCATAGGGTTCGGAGGGTTCACTTCCCAACTTGTAAATGTTAAGCTCAATTGATATCTTCCCGAAGGATAGGGTCATAGATCGTTTCGAAAATTGATTATTGCGTTGGAAGTCGCAAGAAAAGGTCGACCTAAAATCACCGAAATTTGGTTTCGTGGGTTCGCTACAGGTTGTGTATCTATAACAATAAAGTACACAAGAAATATAAATTTCCCGACTTTGATTAGCACATCCTCTAACTCACTCTTAGGTTGGGTGATAGATCGATCGGCCATCTGAAGAGTGCAATGCGCCGGTTTTAACTCTCCGATCCCTAATTGCTCATAAACAGAATACGGAAGCAAGTTAACACTAGCACCTAAATCGAGTAGGGCACGATTGATATTTTTATCCCCAATAGAAATAGAAATTGTAGGACTTCCGGGGTCCTTTCGTTTCTTATGTAGTTGTTGGGTAAAAGCTGTGCTAACATTACTCGTCATGAAAACTTTTTTCGGCACTTGAGTTTTTCTCTTCCTAGTGCACAAGTCTATAAGGATTTTTGCATAAGATGGGACTTGTTGAATAGCATCTAGGAGAGGAATATTTACGTTAACTTGCTTAAACATTTCCACAATCTTCTCCATTTGTGGGTTAAGTTTGTTGGCCCTCAATCTGTTTGGAAACAAAGCTTTATCAATAAGTTTTGGGTCCAATATTTATGGAGAAGTTTGTGGGGAAGTATTCGATCACAGAATTGGAGTGGGAATCGTTTTAGGGAGACTCGGCGGATGGTTCGAACCTAGTGGGAAACGTAGAATAGGCTTGGAAGTAGGTGGGAGACTAGACGAATTAGGGGAAGAAGTAGAAGCCGGGGTATCATTGGTATCACTAACGTCATCAACTTGTTCACCCACTCGGTTATCCAGCACTCTTCCCGATCTCAACGTAGTAATGGAACTCACATTATGATTTTGTAAGTGGCCAGGATTCGGTAGGGATTGAGATGGGAGTTTCCCTTTTTCTCTCGCACTCATCGCGGCATTCAACTGTGCAATTTGGGCTTCTATTGATTTAATACTCTCACCGTGGGAGGCGGAGTCTTTCTTTATGGTATCAATAGAAGACCTCATATCAGCCGACATTTAGATGGAATGTTTCATAAACAAATCCAAAGTTTGTGCGAGTGAAGAGGAGTTATCGGCACTGGTCGTTTGGAAAGAATTATTAGAAGGTACAGAATTGTTGACCGGATTTTGAAAATTTTGTGATTGAAAGGGATGCTGACTCTGTTGTGAAGGTTGCTGTTGCTGTGGAGGAGGTCTTTGGTAATTGCTTTGGAACTGGTTTTGGTTTTGAGTTTGGTTTTGGTTCCATACAAAGTTAGGATGATTCCTCCATCCCTGATTGTATGTGGAAGAATAAGGATCGTTTCTAGGTCGCTGCTGAAAAGTAGCATTGGTGTGTTCTTGACCTTGAAACGGTGCATTAACAGGACATTCTTCCATCAAATGTGATGGGTCGGAACAGCAACCACATATGGTTTTGGGAAGCGTAACCTGGTTTAGGGAGACTGATGAGAATTTGCTCTCTATAGCGTCGAGTTTCTTTTGTATCGCTGCCATTTCGGCTTTTACTGTGATAGAAATATCGAGCTGATGGACACCTCCTTTAGATGGTTGTGGTCTAATGCTTTCCCACTGCAAAGTGTGTTCAGCGAGATCTTCCAGGTATTGCCAAGCTTCACCATCGTCTTTGGACATGAAATGACATTAACATATGGTTTCAAGCATTTGCTTTGTTGCAGGATTAATGCCCTCATATATAATTCGGCACAAATCCCATCTCTTTATTCCGTGATGAGGACATTGGACAAGCAGATTCTTGAACCGTTCAAAGCATTTCCAAAATGGTTCATTGGGAAGCTCGGTAAACTGGTTGATTTCGCTCCGAACACGGGCGGTCTTATGGTTGGGGTAAAATTTCTTAAGGAATGCTATCACGAATTCGTCCCAATTGGTAATAGAATGTGTGACAGTGTTATAAAGCCATTTTCTACTAAGTCGCACAAGGTGAAAAGGAGAAGACGCAAGCGCATAGCATCCACAGAAAGTTATGATGTACCCATCATTGCGCATACGTTTTCGAATTTGGTGATAAAAACGTACGCGTCTTCAGACTCTAGCCTATGAAATTTGGGTAACAGGTTGATGAAGTGGGGTTTAATTTCAAAATTATCCCCATTGGCTGGTGGAATGGATAAACAAGTAGAAAGGGGACCACGTATATGATAACATCTTTCTTGGAGAGAGACGCGCGGTGGGTTCTGCACACCTGCGGGTGGTGGCAGAGTGGTATCGTTCAATCCCGATGGAAATCCGTCCATTTCGGGAGATGTCATGGGTGGAGGGGGAAAAGAAGATGAAGAAGCACCGACTTCGGAGTCGATAGCCAAAAGCGGACAAAACGGGCACGAGAATCCCGTGTCCAGCCGAGCATGCACTAAGCTGATTTAATGCAAGTGGCAGCGTGTGTGTTATTTAAAAATTGATTTGTTTTAAAAAGTGTCGGACTTAAGAAAAATCACACAAAAATGCAAAATCAACTCTATAACTAAGGTCACCTAGGTCAAGTCACTAGACCGCTCCTAGACTTCCAAAGAACAAGCCGCAGGATCAATCCTCTACCACCTCTTTACTACTCTTGTGGCTATGTAAGTACCAGGTAAGTGGGAGGTATCCGCTATACGAATCACTGAAAATAGCGGACCTAATTAAGTAACCACTTGCCTTAGTCACACTTTCCTAGACACCACAAAAGTAATGCGGATAAGCGATAGATTATCCACGACCTTCCTCTGTCATATTTGAGTGCGACGGTCATTAGAGTCTTATCTAGATATTTTTTAATTAATGTAGGGTTGATGCGGATGCTCGTTTTGTGATTTGTGGGGCTTAGGAAGGGTGATTAAATTCCACCTAATCTGAATTTTGGTCTTGCCCCTTAAAGTCCGTATTAAAACATGCAAAAACAACCCAATTACAAAACTTGCAAAAAGATTTTTGAGTGGCGATATTTTGCAAAGAATCCTGCAAAAAAATATTTTATTGGATTTCAGAGGAGAGATAAAGATGTAAAGAAGATACCAGAGAAATTGGAAACCCTAAATCCCTTAATGCGCCGCGGTTCCGCCGCCAATAGGCTCTTTATGCCGCGGTTCCGCTGCCGATTAGAAAGATCTGATGAAGATTTTTGCTACGTGGCTTCCCTTCCTCCTCTGGGTCTTGATGAATGTCTCTGAATTTTTATCTCCTCACTCAAATGACTCCAGATTCCATCGCAAAATTCACACGGTAATCGTTAAATATACAATTTGCAGTTTATTTATTTATGATATGGATTGAATAAGAATTCAACACGAATAGTAAGAAAAATAAATTACGCACGTATCCCCGGCAACGGCGCCATTTGATTGATTATGAAAAAGTGTTTGTAGAATAACGACAATCAATAACGGCGTCGCTTGTAGCTAGTCGAGATGAGTACGAGTCGTCCGCAGGGAAACGTGGAATCTTTTTATCTTACTTTAGACGTGTTGAATAAAATAAACGAAGAGAAGATGATAGTTTATTTAAGATCTAAATTAATTACTGATGCAAATTATATAAGAAAAAGGCTTGTAGGGTTCGTTAAGATTTAGTAGTCATGGATGATTAATTAAGATTACTCCTTTTATCTATTGATAGATTTAAAAATAGATTGATAGTGATGAATGAGGATTAGGGTTCTTGGAAGAAACTAGGGTTTCCCCACTATTGACCCTTGTCCGTTTATTGATCTCTATTCATGTCTAGCCCTTAACAAGAAAATTGTTAATCAAATCTCAAATCGCGGTCGAGACTAGCAATAAATTGGTAGCGCGCCCGATTAGGATGTTAACGATTCTTTTGCTAAAGTTTATAAACTTCATAAGACTTATAAGAAGTTAAAATATTTTCTCATCCATTGTTCTACCCTAATCCTATGAACCCTAGTAAGCTAGGAATTACTCACGCATATTTTGAGAAAAAAAGAAAGGATAGAGAATGAGATCATAATTAAAATGCAGAAAGTAAAAATAAATAATTAAACAAAATGATCTACCTTTATTAATCAACTTCAAGAATACAAATCCTACGAATTTAGATTACAAGAGGAAGAAGTTGCCCTCGATCTCTGCCTAGTAGGAAGTAGATACTCCGTCGATTTTCACGTCGCCCTATCACGTCGAATCGTGGACCTGTTGTGGATCACTTGTTCTTTAACGGTGATTTGCTTTGTTGTAAAGGTGATGCTCTCTAACTTTAGCTATCGGTCCTTTATATAGCTCTCAAATCAGAAAACTAAGTTACCTAATATGGTGATTGCCTAATATGGTGATTTTCATGCCTGGATTCTGAGTCCCTGTCAGTATTGATTTTATGATTTTGGCAGATTTTTGATCCTGATATCTTGAACATCTTAGTCTCTTGACCTGAGCTAAATCTTGCACAATATCTCTATGAATAATGTTGGTACTATTTATTAAATTAGAGATGGTATCTTAATCACTATATATGGTAATAAATCTTTAAGAAACTTGATTAAGAATATTTAATATGCTATGCATCTTTTAATTACTAAAATATTATGCATATATTTTGAAACATTATTCTAACCATTTGTATGATATTATTTCTTTTAAGAATCTTAATTAGAATATTTGATATGATATGCATATTTTCAATTACCAAAATATTATATAAATATAAAATGCATATATTTTCCTTCATAATGTTAATTATAATATATAAACATATGGTAAATTGTATTTTGCAGATAAACCCAAATATATTTTATTTTTATAATAAACACCTTTTATTATTTAAGAAATGTAAGAAAAATAATCATACCAAAGTGCAATATTTTCAACTGAACAGTTGGCGACGAAGGTCGCTTTCCCTTTGCCTTTGGCATTTCGAAGGTCCTTACTTGAGGAGAAAGGCCTGTGGCCCATCTGGTCCATTTGGGCCAGTTTATCAATCAGATCCTGGAAGGTCGTCGACTTGAAGAACGTCATAAACCGGGACACGGTCGTTTGCGGATCTAGGGTCCTGATGAACATGCCGACGGCGGGGGATTCTTCGATGCGTTGTTCGCACTTTGACCACAGGTTTCGCCACCGGATCGCGTATTGGACCCAGGTTCCTTCCGACTTTACCTTAGCATTGATTGAAGCCGTGATCGGGGCGCTTGCGCTGGCGAATCGCTGTGTGAACAGCAGTTCCATTTCTATGAATGTTCTCACAGAGTCATTTGGGAGCTCCGAATACCATTCAAAGGTCATCTCGGACAGGCTACCAACGAACTGGCTAAGCAGCAGTTTGTCGTCGTCTCCAGTATTGCCGCACAGAGCTCTGAACTTCGCGACGTGTTGGTGTGGGTTGCCTGTCCCCTTGTACACATAGAATTTGGGGATCGTATATCCCGGCGGGTACTTGATTTGGTCATACCAGCCTGGATACGGTCGCCCAGTTCTGACGATTTGGCCAGCCGCTTCATTTGCTTTATGGGCTCATATTTGTTGATCTATATAATCATCAAGAGCAGTCTTGGAGATCGTTTCCTCCTTGGCTGCCGATAAAGCCGGAAGAGAGTTTGATATTTCCCCTCTGTCATTCTCGATGATTATCGGCGGATTCTCGGCTGGAGATTCTGGCTAGATCATCATTCCAACCATATCTTGGAACAAGAGCGCCATCTAATTTATGTTAGCGGCTTACTCAGCAGCTTCTTAGTCCTTTCTTTCAAGCACCCTTCGCAGGAACTCTGTATCGGTCTCCTGCTCTTGGCGTTGTTCAGATGCTTGTTCCGGACTTTCTTTCTATCCGGTGAGTGCTGTCATTTTGGTTAGCATCTCTTGTTGTTGCTTTTGAGCTTTTGTTAGTGATCGAGTTTGCGGTTGATGAGCCACGGAAGCACGGCTTTCCTCTTTCCCGAAAGCCATGTAGACCGTATGCACAATCATGCCCCTAGACTTGGGGCGTTTGGGTTCATCTGTTGGCTATAGTGGCCTCAAGGCAATTATTATAATCACAGGCCGATAATTATGATGATTGAGGGAGGACCTATATGGATAGAACAGTCTTACTCAAGATGATAGTATGCTATCTGGTTTGTATCTATCATCATGTACATGCTTTATGTGGTATTACATATCACTATTACATATTGATAGAGCCCATAGGACTCTTGCTTGACTACCAGCATTATGATGGCGATCATATACGTGGGAGCTGGGTGGTCTATAAGCACATCTTTAAATGTCCCTAGTCGAGAGAGTATCGAGACTGAGCATCGATACTCAAGAGTAGACTATTGTGTTCTTATCGAGACCCTGACGAGAGGCGATGGCCAGTTCTCATAAGCCATTGGTGTCAGTTAGGCACCTAAGATAGTATACAGGTGCTCATTGGGTTATGAGTACACTGGACGGACTCGCCGGGAACATGCTAGTTGGTATTATACCTATTTTCATATAGCAGTTTCCAGGTGACATGTGTACAGGTTAGTCTGTCGACCTGAGATCATCATTTGTCTAGTGTGAGTTCCTACTGTACTTTGATTACTACCATACTATGGCTCAAAGGAGTCATGCAAACAGGTTTTAGTTGGGTACAGTCCCGAACCATATAGAGGCAGTGAGCGAATCGTCGGGGATTCGTCTCTCCCGTTATTGAGGATTGATGTCGCATTGTGCATGGGTGGCCATCACCAGAAATCCTTAGCCAAGGTAGTCGAGAATTACTGATCAGAGATCAGTAGTTTCTCAGGTGGTGATGGGTTTCATACCAACACGAAATGTCGCGTTATTATGGGTCTGACATTATTCACTCCCTAGACTTGATATGCGATACTCTTATAAGAACGGACCGGACTGTACGGAGATTGTCACGGACATGCTCAGTAGGGGTTTGGATGAGTTTGCTCGTCGGCCTTCCTTTCGCCCAATACCTGGGTAGCCGTTACGTACAACTAGTGTCGCTAACGTGCTTGTATTTAAACCCACTGCCAGCGTATTGAGAAGTCTTTAAAGACCCACACAAAGGGTTTCCCTGCTTCGGGCGAAACGATATAGAGGCCGTATGGTTTTACGGCAGGGTTCGATCATATATGTGCACTTGTGCACGTATCATGATTCGGACGGATAATACTAGTGGGCTTTGGTTTAAGCCGGAACTAGTATTATATTGTTGGATTATTTTCGTCTCTTTGTAGTTGTATTTTTCAGAATACGGATACGGATATGTATATACGGATAAGGGGTATTCTTGTAATTTATTACAAGATAGATTCTAGAAGATGCCACCTTATTTAGCTTTAACCATTTAGGATTAAATGGCTAATGAGGTGCAGGATGAGCTGTTGTGGCATTAATTCAAGCATGGCTTTATGGCTTTGTGGTGACTCATGTAGTGACTCATGGTGGCTCTACTGAGGCATGCTTGATATTTGTGGGGTTGTGAGATATTTTCTTAAGTTGATTCATTCATTCTAGTTCACAACACTTGGCCTTTTTTTTCTTGAGTTGCTTCATGCTTCACACTCTCATCTCCTCATGCTTCTTCTTCTTCTCCCTCCACCCTAAATGTTTCATGTGTTGAGAAACTTAGGGTGTTTAGAAACAAATCAATCCATCACTAGATTCTACATCCTCTAGGCTATCTAGTTTAGCGAACTAGGTATCCTAGTTACCTCGGCTATGAAGTTGGAGCTCGATTCATAATTCCTCAGGTGGATTATCTTCGATGGAGGAAGACCGAAGATCAAGCTTGATCATGAAGCCCTCTAGGAGGTTGGGATGATGGTTAAAGACCGAAGGACACGGATCATTCGGTATAGCCTTTCTAAACTCCTCTTTATATTACCTAGCTTTGGGTTAATGGTAGATCTGTAGTATCGGGTTGTTCTGGCGCCGGTTTTATAAAAAAATTTATTCCGCATTCGTCCACGGATTAATGGCCAGGGTGCTGGCATAACCCAACATGGTATCAGAGCCACCCATAAACCATTACTAGCTAGTCTGCACAAACTTAAAATCTCAATCGACAATTTTTTCCGAATAGTATTTCCATATTAGCATGCTTGCTGTCGAATATCAAAGTTGTTCAAAAACAAATTTTGGGTATCTTAAAAATATGTGCATGCAAAACTAGAGCTAAGAAAAAAATTGGGCACCTAACTCTAAAATTCCCCCGCGGAACCCAAGCCAAATGGCACATTTTGCCGAGGAACCGCGGCGCTTTTTTTGCTACAGTGCCCCAATTTTTTTCTGGCGTTCTAGTTCATGGAAATATGATTTTTGGAATATTTGGTTTTGATCCAGATTTGTTTGTGTGCTGGTTTTGCATTTGGGGGCCAATTTGGAAAAGTTTAGTCGATCGAAATTTTAATTGTGTTTTTTCAGTGCATACATTCCTATCTGTGACCGTGAATGTCATTAAAGCGGTATAACTCATCTAACTGCTATATGTTCTTTTAGACAGGTTTGCGAACATGACATTCACGTTGATGTTTTGTATTGTGCTGAGGTTGTGGCTGGATCGTCGCTGTAGATAGCCAGTGGTGCAATGATAGTTGTACAGTTCAGATTCATTTGTACATTTGATATTGCGGGGCGAGCGTCCGACATGTGGGCTGTCATCTCTGCCAGTTTGTATAATATTTGTTTGAGGCACGACCGGGTTGAGGTCGATATCACCCTTGTACATATTATTTTCTTTTCTGTACTAGGATTATCTCGCGGTGGAGTGCTCGAATAGCCGGGTTCTAGAGGGCAATGGGCCCGCATCTCATGGCGTTGAGACGGAAGGGACTTAGCTCTAGAATTGGTGGGCTATTCGCCGCACTCGTAAGGGGTATAGTTTGACCTACGGAGGGGTGCTCAAGTTATCAGATTTCGTGAAGTGCTGGGTGGCCCATTCACTTTGTTGATTGGGGTTGCCTCACTTCTGAGATTGGCGGGTAACTTGCCGCACTCATAGGGGTCCAAGTTTTCATTGCACAGGCTATCCACACGACAGGGAACGTCAGGTCTCATTTGCGGCTCAAATAAAACCTGAGGCTCCAGGCTTATCTACCATTCTGTGTTGCTTGCTGAGATTCTGCGATGTTGCTTATATATCATTCCTGGGACGAATGTTATATATATTTATATATATACATGTAGACGTTGTATATGTTTTGCACCCGCTCTAGTCCAGCCCCTGCTCTGCCGTTAGTTAAGTAACCTAACGGGTGATGACAGGGCCCAGTGGCGAATGCGGATGGCATATACATACATTATAATTTTGTTCCTTTATCTAGTGTGATATGTTTAATTGATGGGACTGCGTTGATTTTGATCAATGCAAGGAAAAATAAGCATGTATGATGTTGTTGGAACCAAGTTTTTTGAAAACAGACATTACACACGTTTTCTTTTGGTTTGCACAGTGGTATTCAGTTATGAATATCCAGCACCTCATTCGACGAGGAAAGAGCCGAGATCCCTTCACAGGGAGTGGCTTCTTGAGCAAAAGTTTGCGTCATCGTAATAATTTCACTATAGTCGATTCTTTTGCTTTGCATCGTAGTATTCATTTTGGAATATCCTGCACCTCATTCGATGAGGAAAGAGCCGAGATCTCTTCACCGGGAGTGACCTCTTTAGCAAAAGTTTGCGCCACTATATATTTGTAAAACTACTCGGTTCCTTTAACGATATCAAGTTCATTACCTTAAAGGTTTTTCGCCAAAAACCAGCCGTAGCCCTCCATCATTTCCTACGAGTAGTACTTAGTATTCGTACTACGTTTGTTGACTCCGTCAAGGCGTAGTGTACGGTAGCTGAGTGGTGCTTGTTTGTAGCATGGATATGCGATTGGGTAGAACAGCCGTATGGCCTTGTTGACTCCGTCAAGGTCTCGTGTGTGTGGGTTTAATGCAATCAAGATAATGACGGGTTGAACTTGACTAGGACTCTTTGATTTGTTGACTTCGTCAAGGTCACTTGGGTTCTAGGGTAAAAACCACATCGGGAGTTTCAAACATACAGAAAACTTGCCAGGCATGCACATACCTTCTAGAGTGTGGTGACTTGAGTGGCTTCCATCAAGTTATCATGCGATGATAGTTGGATCCCGATTCCCACTGATGAGTAGAATTACTCCTCGGGTGATTTTAAATGATCCCGACTAATTCTCCTTTTAGGGTTTGAAGGAGAAATCGAGAAAATAGTGGAATACATCCTGATTAGATAAAGTGATAACCATTCTCATCTAGGTTAGAGTGTACGCCGAGTGTTTATTTTCTCTCTCTCTTTGGTAGCGACCATGGCCTGACTATAGACTAAAACTTATGAACTAAGTTAACCGAACCTTCTTAAAACACTTTGGCTTTTGGATTGTCATTTAGCCGCATATATCCTTGCCACTTCTACATCACCTTTACATTTCTCCAGAACATCCTGTATCACTACGAAGATCCATATTTATTGGATATTCCATCGTATAGTTACATACGAACTTGAAGGAACTTGTTCCGGTTCGAGGATGGATTCTGGTTCTGGAGAAATTGAATAGGATTATTTGGTTGTCTTTTCCCTTTACCTTCTCTCAGGTTGCGAGAGCTCCTGGTATTAGGAGAGTACACCTATTGTGCTTATTGGACAGTCTTCTTCCAAACCTTAGACTAGTGTCAAAGGGTAGGGAAGGAAGAAAACTAATTAGCCTAAGTGTGGTATACAGAAGGTAATAAGTAAAGACATATAAAGGGATTAGATTAAGGGTAAAGAAAATTGCGACTGCTATCATTCACGACGAAACCGCGTATACCCCTGCCACTCCTATATCACCTTTGCATTTCTTCAGAACACTCCGTATCGCTATGAAGATCCATATTTCTTGGATATTCCATCGTATAGTTACATACGAACTCGGAGGAACTTGTTCCAGTTCGAGGATGGTTTCTGGTTCTGGAGAAATAGAATAAGGATTATTCAGTTGTCTTTTCTCTTTACCTTCTCTCAGGTTGTGAGGACTCCTGGTATTCTAAGAGTACACCTATTACGCTTATTGGATAGTCTTCTTCCAAACCTTAGGCTGGTGCCGAAAGGTAGGGAAGGAAGAAAATCAATTAGCCTAAGTGTAGTGTACAGAAGGTAATAAGTAAAGACATATAAAGGGATTGGAGTGAGGGCAAGGAAATATACGGTTACTGTCATGAATCTGGATAGTGGAAGTGACATTACTAGGAATACCCGGATACCCCTTCGAAAAATTTTCATGTTTCAGTTATGATGTGCAATGTTAATTGAAAACTGTTTTCTCAATTAGATTCTGACTCTAGGGTATGTATTTACCAGATTTGATTCTCACATCTGTATGGCGTTACAGATACTGAGTGGGAGTAAGGTATTAGGAATTGGGTGAATAAATCCTCAATGTATCGGAATTCTTTGTAATTGGTGATATTTAAGGAAATCACCTAGGTTTTGCCTGACAACAAATATTTGGTTTTGAATATCCGTTGTTATGCACCAATTTCAAACTGATATATCTGTACGTTTATTTTATAAAGTGAGATATAACTTTTTGAAATTATGTCTATGACATTTACCTATATCAGTTGATGGTTAGGTAAGGAGCATTAAACAACGGTGTAATTCTTCTTAACCATAGTACAGTTTTTCAACTTACGACGCACAGGGTTTGAGTTATTAAACTTAGTGGACTTATACAAAGTATTGTATGTTGTCCAATGTCCGTTAGGACAAAGGGGTTGGTACTCATACTATATTCTGTTTACTCATGACTTCTCCAGTTCTAGACAAGTATTTCATTAAAATACAAGGTCCAGATATTGAGAAAATATAGGTATAAGAATAAAGTAGAGAACCATATGTTACAAGTATCAGGATTCTTCAAGGTGATCGAAAATGTAGATACTTGTGTTAAGTATTCCGTTGTAAATAATAGTTTTTAGAACTTGTTTCTCTTTCAAGTTACTCATGCGTGGATGCATTCCTTGATGAGTAATGCTGCTTGGCCTTTTTCCATTTGGTTGATATGCATTGCAAACAACCGCATGATTTTTGAATCTGGTTCCAATAAAATTAGTGCATCTGTTTCTATATATTGGATATAGAATAGATTCATATCTTAACGATGTTAAGGTATATGAAGTAGTCCGGCTGATGCTTCAAACCAGAATCTGAACAAACTCAAGGCACGTTTCAGTAATGGCAGTTTGTGGGTTATCCCGGGCTTCGACGAGGGTTAACTTTCTACCGTTAGGAAGATCAATAGTTATATTGTTCTTGACTCACCACCGTTTTAGTAAAATGGATTCTTTTCAGAAAACATTAGTGGGGGTATGGTAAAACTGGAAGTGATTCCAGAACCATAAACGATTGCTGAAAATTTAGAAGAACCTAGGGATTCAAATAGTTTCGACGATCCATTAGCCACTCCGCAGATTTGGTGGGTAACCTCAGGCACCCGAGAGGTACTTCGGTCTGCTCAAAGACGGTAACAGGGAGGTTTTTTGATTCCCAAACTTGATACTACTGATGTCCTAGACTATGAGTTCTGGTAGGAAGATGAGTATAACGTCGTTCTAAATTAGCCTTAGAATTGCACGTGTATATGACTCTACCAGAGGGTTGTTGTAATCAGTGGGAGCAGCGGAAGCATAGTGGGCAAATTGCTTATGTCTATTTATAGACTAAAGCAGGTATAGCGGAGATAGCTCATCTAGTTTTGATGTGACAGTCATAGAGTTTGACTTCATCAGAACAAGAGATGGACCTGGTAAGAAGGCAGTAGGGAGAGATGTCCTGGTATTTGGATTACATGCTCTTGATAGGAAGTGATATTCCTATATTACGATCGGTTATACCGTGGTTGTCACAATGTGATTTCTCCACATAGGCTCTGAATAAAATATCAGGGATTCTGGTGACTAGATCTATGGTTTTAGATCTAGATTTGGGAAGTGTCCCAATTCGGATACTTGACAATATTCTAAAGTGTTTTAGAATGGACGACTCCTGGCGTGATGGTGTACCCATAGATGATGGAGTCACCCTCTCTAAAGAGATAACTTCTAGACTAATGAGAATAGAGATTTGCATGATTGGCATATCACTTGCTTAGGCAATTGAGTCAATCTTGAGATGTCAAGTACCACACCATATTTTGCTTTTGCACTAGTTGCAATAAGTATATATATTAATCCAATTCTGGAGAAACGTTGGGAAGCAGTTATGAATATAAGTGGATGTTCATGGTATAGGGTAACGGCAGCGTCCTTTGGGAGGCAGTTATCATTTTAGGCTTCCAAGGTGACCTGAATGACAGAGTGACGGTCAGAGTTATAGTTTCCCTCTTTTAAGGGACAGTATGTTGGACAAGTGGTCAAGCAGATAATGTGGAAGGCATGATGCATGATACTGATTAAATTCAGTAAATGATACAGTCTAAGAAAAACTGGGTCCCATCAGATATCCAAACAAATTCTAAGACAGGTATTGCTCATTTCGGGAGATAGTCTTTCTCCGCGAAATTGAGATATAGAGAGATAAAGAAAGAAGCATTGTAGCGGATTCACTCACTGAGGCTATTTCTCGAACGCAATAGTTTCATAAACGAGCTTTGTGAGACTGATTAGTAGAGAAGTTGGGCGTTCGATATCAAACGGGCTGTGAGTATGCGACATCGCAATAATTAGCCTTAAGTGCAAGAGGGAGATTGTTGGCTATTGTGCCCTCAAGGCAATTATTGTAATCACAGGCAGGTGATTATGATGATTGAGGGAGGACCTATACGGATAGAATAGTCTTAATCAATATGATATTATTGCTGGCTATAGTGCCCTCAAGGCAATTATCATAGTCACGGACTTGTGATTATGATGATTGAGTGAGGACCTATACCGATAAAACAGTCTTACTCAAGATGATAGTATGCTATCTGGTTTGTCTTTATCATCATGTACGTGTTGATAGAGCCCATAGGATTTTTGCTTGACTGCCATCATTGTGATGGCGATCACATACGTGGGAGCTGGGGGTATATAAGCACATCCTTAAATGTCCCTAGTCGTGGGAGTATCGAGACCGAGCATCGATACTCCAGAGTAGACTAGTGTATACTGATCGAGACCCCGACGAGGGGCGGTGGCCAGGTCTCACAAGCCATTGGTGTTAGTTTGTTCATCTAAGATAGTATACAGGTGCTCATTGGGTTATGAGTACACTGGACGGACTCGCCGGGAACTTGCTAGGTTGTATTATACCTATTGTCAGATAGCAGTTCCCAGGTGACATGTGTACAGGTTAGTCTGTCGACCTGAGATTGTCATTTGTCTCGTGTGAGTTCCCACTGTGCTTTAATTACTACCCTTCCACGGCTCAAAGGAGTCGTGCAAACAGGTTTTAGTTGTATACAGTCCCGAGCCACATGGAGGCAGTGATCGGATCGTCGGGGATTCGTCTCTCCCGGTATTGGGGGTTGATGTCGCGTTGTGTACGGATGGCCATCACCATAAATCCGTGGCCACGGTGGACGAGAATTATCGATCCAGGATCGATAGTTTCTCATGTGGTGATGGGTTTCATACTGACACTAAATGTCGCGTTGTTAGGGGTCTGACTTTATCCACCCCCTTAGACTCGATATGCGATACTCTTAGACGAACAGACCGGACTGTACGGATATTGTCACTGACAGGCTCAGTAGGGGTTCAGGATGAGTTTGCTCGTCGGCCTCCCTTTCGCTCAATACCTGGGTAGCCATTACGTACAGCTAGTGCCGCTGACGTGCTTGTGGTTAAACCCACTGCCAGGCGATATGGTGTACATGAGGTATGTTGATACATACAGGTGTCCGATTAAATATGTGCACATGTTGCGCAGACTTTAATCGGACGGTTGATAATACTAGCGGCTTAGAATTAAGCCGGATTATTAAATCGGGTTTTTGATTTGACAATTTACATATGTATTTATATATATGTATTCTAGTATTATTGTTCACTATTCATTTTCTCTCTTGTCTATTCGTATTTTTGTACGAATACGCGTATATGTATTTCGATACATGTACTGGGAAGCATTCCATATTTTATACGGAATAGCTTCTAGAAGTTTTGCCACCTCATTATTGATTTTCCAATTTATGGAAATTCATTTGTTTCATAATGAGGTGGAGGGTGTGATGTGGCATGAGCATAGTTCATGGCATGGTTTTGTGCATGTAGCAAAGTATGGTTGATTTGTTCATTGAAAAATGGTGGAGACTTTTTTTTTGAGAGAGAGAAGGGGCCGACCAATAATTTGGAAGAGGGGGCTCATTCTTTTGGTGATTGATTTTTTACATTAGCCCTCTCTCTCACTCTCTCAAGTTCACCAAAAGCACTTAACCATTTTTGTTCTTGCAAAAGCTTCATCACCTCCATTCTTCTTCTATGGTTGATCTCATGAGCTCATGGGTGGAGAGAAAATTGTAGTGACACTTTCATGCACCCCCACTCTCTATCGCTAACGACTTTGGGGCATCGGTTACCTTGTTCGACGAGGTTGGAGCTTGCGCCATTTCCCTCGGGTGGATCATCGGAGATGGAGGAAGACCGGCAACCAAACATCATCAAAGAATCACTAGGAGCTTGGAATGAAGACTGAAGGACACGGATCAACTCGGTATAACGATTCTAACCTCTTCTTAGTTTGCTAGTTTAGGGTTTAAGGTCGATCCGTAAATCGGGTAACGGTAGCGCCGGTTTTAGAAATTTTGTTCCGCATTTTGGCCGCGTTTAGGTGGCCGGGCGCTGCCGGAACCCTTCATGGTATCAGAGCCACCCTTTAAACCCATTAATAGCTTGTTTAAACGTGCTTAAAAGATCGATCAACAGAATTTACCGAAATCACGATTTCATTTATGGGTTTGTTGTCGATTTTCAAAAGTGGTCAAAAATATTATTTCAGGTATCTTAAAAATAAGTGCAGGAAATTGTAAGGGTACAAAAAACATTTGAGCTCCTGATGCCTCCAAAGAGCTGCGGAACCGCCGCACTTACCCCCCATTGGCGGCGGTTCCGCGGCCATTTAGTGGCGACGGGCTTCAACATTTTTTCTGTAGCCCCTTGATGTGAAATTGTGATTTTTGTGATATTCTGTTTTGGCCCAGGTTTCAGTGCTGGTTTTGCTATTGGGGCCAAATTGGAATTTAGTCGATCGATATTTTAAGTGTGCGTTTAACAGTACATACATTTCTATCTGTGACCGTGAATGTCATTTGATCGGTAAACCCGTCTAGCTGCTATATGTTCTTTTAGACGAGTTTGCGAACGTGACATTCACGTTGATGTTCTGTGATGTGCTGTGATGTTGGTTGGATCGTCGTGGTGGATAGCAATGGTGCAATGTTAGTACAGCTTTATTTCATTTGTACATTTGATACTGCGGGGAGAGCATCCGATATGTGAACTGCCGTCACTGCCAGTTTGTATATTATTCTTTTGGGGTACGACCAGGCTAAGGTCGATGTCACCCTTATATATTATTTTCCTTTCTGTACTAGGATTACCTCGCCGTGGGGTGCACGAATAGCCGGATTCTAGAGGGCAACGGGTCTGCATCTCATGGCGTTGGGATGGAGGGGACCTTACTCTAGAATTGGCGGGTTGTTCGCCGCACTCGTAGGGGGTATAGGTGACCCAGGAGGGGTGCTCAAGTTACCGGATTCCGTGAAGTGCTGGGTGGTCCATTCACGTTGCTGAAGGGGGCTGCCTCACTTCTGGTTTTGGCGGGTAACTTGCCACGCTCGTAGGGGTCTAGGTTTCATTGCACATGCTATCCACACGACAGGGAACGTCGGGTCTCACTTGCGGCTCAAGTGAAACACGGGGCTCCAAATTATCCACCATTCTGTGTTGCTTCTGTGATGTTTTCTGTGATGTTGCTTTATATCAGGTCTGGGATGAATGTTATATATATATTTATATATACTAGTAGATGTTGTATATGTTTTGCACCCGCGCTAGCCCAGTCCCCGCTCTGTCGTTAGTTAAGTAACCTAACGGGTGATGAGGGGACCCGGTGGCGAATGCGGATGGCATATACGTACATTTTATTTTCGTTCTTTTCTGGTGTGATTAATTGATGGGACTGCATAGATTCTTATCAATGCATGGATAAAATAAACATATATTTATGATGTTGTTGGAACCAAGTTTTTTTTAAAAACTGACATTATAGACGTTCTCTTTTACTTTGCACAGTGGTATTCGGTTATGAATATCCAGCACCTCATTCGACTAGGCAAGGGCCGAGATCTCTTCATCGGGAGTGACCCCTTAGGTAAAAGTTTGCGTCAACGTAATAATTTTACTATAGTTGATTATTTTTTCTTTGCATCGTGGTATTCAGTTTGGGACATCCTGCACCCCATTCGACGGGGAAAGAGCCGAGATCCCTTCACCGGGAGTGACCTCTTTAGCAAAAATTTTCGCCACTATATATTTATAAAACCACTTGGATTCCTTCAACGATATCAAGTTCATTACGTTAAAGGTTTTTCGCCAAAAACCAGTCGTAGCCCTCCTTCATTTCAGACTAGTATTGCTTAGTATTCGTGCTACGTATGTTGACTGTGTCAAGGCGTAGTGTGCGGTAGCTCTGTAATGCTTTTCTGTCGCATGGATATGTGGATTGGTTAGGACAGCCGTACGGTCATGTTGACTGTGTCAAGGACTCGTACGGGTGAGTCTAATACAATCAAGATAACGACGGGTTGAACTTGACTAGGACCCTTTGACATGTTGACTGTGTCAAAGTCACTTGGGTCCTACGGGTAAAAACTAATATCGGGAGTTTCAAACATACAGGAAACTTGCCAGGCTTGCGCATACCTTCTAGAGTGTGGTGACTTGAGTGGCTTCCATTAAGTTATCATACGATGATAGTTGGATCCCGATTCCCACTGATGAGTAGGATTACTCCTCGGGTGATTCGGACTAATTCTCCTTTTGGGTTTGGAGAAGAATTCGAGGAAACAGTGGGAGCCATCCAGATTAGATAAAATGATTAACAATTCTGATCTAGGTTAGAGTGCACGCTGAGTGTTTCTTCTCTCTCTCTCTCTCTCTCTGGCTGAGACTATGACCCGACCCTAAGCTAAAACTCATGAATCAAGTTAACCGAACTTTCTTTAAACACTTTGGTTTTTTGGAATGTCACGGTGTCGCATACATCATTGCCACTTCTATATCACCTTTGCTTTTCTCGAAATCCACTTCCATTGGATAAATCCATCGTATAGTTACATACGAACTCGAAGGAACTTTTTCGAGGATGGATTCTGATTTGGAGAGATTGAATAGGATTATTTGGTTGTCTTTTCTCTTTACCTTCTCTCAGGTTGTGAGGGCTCCTAGGATTAGGAGTGTGTACACCTATTGAGCTTATTGGATAGTCTTCCTCCAGACCATAGGCAGGTGCCGAACGGTAGGGAAGGAAGAAAACTAACAAGCATAACGGTGGTGTACAGAAGGTAATAAGTAAAGACATATAAAGAGATTAGAATAATGGCAAAGGAAAATGCAATCACCATCATTCACGACAAAGACCGTGTAAACCCCTGCCACTCCTACATCCTCTTTGATTTTCTCTAGAACACTCCATATCACTACGGATATCCACTTCCATTGGATAAATCCATCGTATAGTTACATACGAACTCGAAGGAAGTTTTTCGAGGATAGATTCCGGTTCAAGAGAAATTGGATAAGATTATTCAGATGTCTTTTCTCTTTACCTTCTCTCAGGTTGCGAGGGCTCCTAGGATTAGGAGAGTACACCTATTACGCTTATTGGATAGTCTTCTTCCAAACCTTAGGCTGATGCCGAAGGGTAGGGAATGAAGAAAACCAATTAGCGTAAAGGAGGTGTACAGAAGGTAATAAGTAAAAACATAATAAAGGGATTGCAGTGAGGGCAGGTAAGTATATGGTTATTGTCATGATTCAGGATAATGGAAGAGGCGTTACTAGGAATACTAGTTAACCCTTTTGAAACATTTTCATGTTTCAGTTTTACTGTGCGATGTTAATTGATAACTGTTTTCCCAATTGGAATCTAACTCCAGGGTATGTATTTACCAGATCAGTTTCTCACATCTGTATATTATTACGGATGGTGAGTAGAAGTAAGATATTGGGAATTGGGTGATTAGATCCTCATTATATCGGAATTCATTGTAATTGGTGATATTTGAGGAAATCATCTGGTTTTTGCCGGATGGCAAATATTTGGTTTTGAATATCCGTTGTTATGCACCAATTTCAAACTGATATATCTGTACATTTATTTTATAAAGTGAGATATAACTTTTTGATATTATGTCTGTGACATTTACCTATATCAGCTGGTGATTAGGTAAGGTGCATTCAACAGCGGTGTAATTCTTCTTAACCATACTACAGTTTTTCAACCTACGATGCACAGAGTTTGAGTTGTTGAACTCAGGGGACTTATACAAAGTATTGTATGTTGTACAGTGTCTATTAGGACAATGGGGTTGGTACTCGCACTGTATTCTGTTTACTCATAACTTCTCTGATTCTAGACATGTATTTCGTTGAAATGCAAGGTTCGAATTTTGAGAAGTTATAGGTATAAGAATAAAGTAGAGAACCATTTATTGTAAGTATCAGGATTCTTCGAGGAAGTCGAAAATGTAGATACTTGTGTTTGGTATTCCATTGATATTAATGGTTTTGAGAACTTGCTTCTCTTTCGGGTTACTCATATATGGATGCACTCCTAGATGAGTAATGATGATTGTCCTCTTTCCATTTGGTTGATATGCACTGGAGACAGCTGCATGATTTTGAATCTTGTTCCAAATTAGATTAGTGCTTTTGTTTCTATATTAGATATATATAGGATCAATTTATATTTTAACGATGTTAAGGTATAGGGAGTTGTCTGGCTGATGCTTAAAACCAGAATCCGGATGAACTCAAGGCACGTTTCAATAATGGCTGTTTGTGGGTTATCCCGGGCTTTGACAAGGGTTAACTTTCTACCATCAGGAAGATCAGTATTTATATTGTTCTTGACTCGCCACGGTTTTAGTAAAATGGACTTTTTCAGAAAACACAATTGGGAGTATGGTAGAACTGGAAGTGATTCCAGAGCCACAAACGATTACTAAAGATTTAATAGGACCTAAGGATTCAATTGTTTTCAACGTTCCATTACCCACTCCGCATATTTGGTGGGTAATCTTAGGCACCCGAGTGGTACTTCGGTCTTCTCAGAGACGGTGACAGAGAGGTCCTTATTTACCCAGACTTGTCATTGCTGCTGTTCTAAACTATAAGACCCGACAGGAGGATGAGTATAGCGTCATTTTAAACTAGCTTTAGAAGTGCACGAGTATATGACTCTGCCAGAGGGTTTTTGTAGTCAGTGGGAGCAGCGGAAGCATAATGGGCAAGTAGCTTATGTCTATTTATAGACTAAACCAGGTATAGCGGAAATAGATCATCTATTTTTGATGTGACAGTCATAGGTCTTGACCTCATCAGAATAGGAGATGGATCTGGTAAGAAGGTAGTAGAGAGTGATGTCCAGGTATTGGGATGACATGCACTTGATAGGAAGAGATATTCCTATACTACGATCGGTTGTACTATGGTTGTCACAAAGTTGTTTCTCCACACAGGATATGGATGTAATATCAGGGTGTCTGGTTACTAGATCTATGGTTTTAGATCTAGATTTGGGAAGTATCCTAATCTGGGTATTTTGACATTAAATGGACGACTCCTGGCATGGTGGTGAACCTGCAGGTGATGGAGTCAACCTCTCTAAAGGTGTCTTACAGACTAAAGGGGAGAGGGATCTACATGATTAACATATCACTTGCTTAGACAATTGAGTTAATCATGAAATGTCAAGTACCACACCAGATGTTGTTTTTGCACTAGCTGCAATAAACATATCCAATCCTGGAGAAACATTGGGAAGCAGTTATTGAACATAAGTGAATATTCTACGGAAATGATTAAGGCAGCCTCCTTCGGGAGACGATTATCATTTCAGGCTTCCAAAGTGACCTGGATAACAGAATGACTGTCAGAGTTATAGTTTTCCCTCTTTTGAGGGACAGTATGTTGGACAGGTAGTCCAAGCGGATACTGAGGCAAGGCATGGCGCAGGATACTGATTAAATTCAGTAGACGATACAGTCTAAGTAGTTTGCTGGATTTGGAGTTCATTTGAGAACTGGGTCCCATAAGATATCCAAACAAATTCTAAGACAGGTATTGCTCATTTCGGGAGATAGCTTTCTCCGCGAAATTGAGATATTGAGAGATAAAGAAAGAAACATTGGAGCGGATCCACTCACTGAGGCTATTTCACGAACGCAATCATTTTCGCAAACGGGCTTTGCGAAACTGATTAGTAGAGGAGTTGGGTGTTCGGTATCACACGGGCTGTGAGTATGCGACATCGCAATAATTGGCCTTAAGTGCAAGTGGGAGATTGTTGGCTACAGTGCGCTCAAGGCAATTATCATAGTCACGGACTTGTGATTATGATGATTGAGTGAGGACCTATACCAATAAAACAGTCTTACTCAAGATGATAGTATGCTATCTGGTTTGTCTTTATTATCATGTACGTGTTGATAGAGCCCATAGGATTCTTGCTTGACTGCCAGGATTGTGATAGCGATCACATACGTGGGAGCTGGGGGTCTATAAGCACATCCTTAAATGTCCCAAGTCGTGGGAGTATCGAGACCGGGCATCGATACTCCAGTTTAGACCAGTGTATACTGATCGAAACCCCGACGAGGGGCGGTGGCCAGGTCTCACAAGCCATTGGTGTTAGTTTGTTCACCTAAGATAGTATACAGGTGCTCATTGGGTTATGTGTACACTGGACGGACTCGCCGGGAACCTGCTAGTTGGTATTATACCTATTGTCAGATAGCAGTTCCCAGGTGACATGTGTACAGGTTGGTCTGTCGACCTGAGATCGTCATTTGTCTCGTGTGAGTTCCCGTTGTGCTTTGATTACTACCCTACCACGGCTCAAAGGAGTCGTGCAAACAGATTTTAGTTGGGTACAGTCCCGAGCCACATGGAGGCAGTGATCAGATCGTCGGGGATTCGTCTCTCCCGGTATTGAGGGTTGATGTCGCGTTGTGTACGGATGGCCATCACCATAAATCCGTAGCCACGGTGGACGAGAACTATCGATCCAGGATCGATAGTTTCTCATGTGGTGATGAGTTTCATACTGACACTAAATGTCGTGTTGTTAGGGGTCTGACTTTATCCACCCCTCAGACTCGATTTGCAATACTCTTAGACGAACAGACCAGACTGTACGGATATTGTCACTGACAGGCTCAGTAGGGGTTCAGGATGAGTTTGCTCGTCGGCCTCCCTTTCGCTCAATATCTGGGTAGCCGTTACGTACAGCTAGTGCTGCTGACGTGCTTGTGGTTAAACCCACTGCCAGCGTATTGACGAGTCTTTAGAGTCCCACACAGAGGGTTTTCACGGTTCAGGCGATATGGTGTACATGAGGTATGTTGATACATATAGGTGCCCGATTAAATATGTGCACATGCTGCGCGGACTTTAATCGGACGGTTGATAATACTAGCGGCTTAGGATTAAGCCAGATTATTAAATCGGGTTTCTGATTTAATAATTTACATATGTATTTATATATATGCATTCTAGTATTATTGTTCACTATTCATTTTCTCTCTTGGCTATTCGTATTTTTGTACGAATACGCGTATATGTATTTCGATACATGTTCCGGGAAGCATTCCGTATTTTATACAGAATAGCTTCTAGAAGTTTTGCCACCTCATTATTGATTTTCCAATTTATGGAAATTCATTTGTTTCATAATGAGGTGGAGGGTGTGATGTGGCATGAGCATAGTTCATGGCATGGTTTTATACATGTAGCAAAGTATGGTTGATTTGTTTAATGAAAAATGGTGGAGAC
Source organism: Agapanthus africanus (assembly GCA_030015575.1). NCBI lineage: Eukaryota > Viridiplantae > Streptophyta > Magnoliopsida > Asparagales > Amaryllidaceae > Agapanthus > Agapanthus africanus. Next base: position 428,493,344 of record CM057347.1, on the reverse strand, counting down.
TTTTTTTTTAAAGAGAGAGAGAAGGTGCCAGCCAATATTTTGGAAGAGGGGGCTCATTCTTTTGGTGATTGATTTTTTACATTAGCCCTCTCTCTCACTCTCTCAAGTTCACCAAAAACACTTAACCATTTTTGTTCATGCAAAAGCTTCATCACCTCCATTCTTCTTCTATGGTTGATCTCATGAGCTCATGGGTGGAGAGAAAATTGTAGTGACACTTTCATGCACCCCCACTCTCCATCTCTAGCGACTTTGGAGCGTCGGTTACTTTGTTCGACGAGGTTGGAGCTTGCGCCGTTTCCCTCGGGTGGATCATCGGAGATGGAGGAAGACCGGCAACCAAATATTATCAAAGGATCACTAGGATCTTGGAATGAAGACCGAAGGACATGGATCAACCCGGTATAACGATTCTAACCTCTTCTTAGTTTGCTAGTTTAGGGTTTAAGGTCGATCCTTAAATCGGGTAACGGTAGCGCCGATTTTAGAAATTTTTGTTCCGCATTTTGGCCGCGTTTAGGTGGCCGGGGCGCTACCGGAACCCTTCATGGTATCAGAGCCACCCTTTAAACCCCTTACTAGCTTGTTTAAACGTGCTTAAAAGATCGATCAACGGAATTTACCGAAATCACGATTTCATTTATGGGTTTGCTGTCGATTTTCAAAAGTGGTCAAAAAATTATTTCAGGTATCTTAAAAATCCGTGCAGGCAATTGTAAAGGTACAGAAAAAATTTGAGCTCCTAAAGCCTCCAAAGCGCCGCGGAACCGCCGCACTTACCCCACATTGGCGGCGGTTCCGCGGCCATTTAGTGGCGACAAGCTTCATCATTTTTTCTGTAGCCCCCTAATCTGAAATTGTGATTTTTATGATATTCTGTTTTGGCCCAGGTTTCAGTGCTGGTTTTGCTATAAGCGCCAAATTGGAATTTAGTCGATCGATATTTTAAGTGTGCGTTTAACAGTACATACATTTCTATCTGTGACCGTGAATGTCATTTGATCGGTAAACCCGTCAAACTGCTATATGTTTTTTTAGACGAGTTTGCGAACGTGACATTCATGTTGATGTTCTGTGATGTGCTGTGATGTTGGTTGGATCGTCGTGGTGGATAGCAATGGTGCAATGTTAGTACAGCTTTATTTCATTTGTACATTTGATATTGAGGGACGAGCGTCCGACATGTGGACTGCCGTAACTGCCAGTTTGTATATTATTCTTTTAGGGCACGACCGGGCTGAGGTCGATGTCACCCTTGTATATTATTTTCTTTTCTGTACTACGATTACCCCGCGGTGGGGTGCATGAATAGCCGGATTCTAGAGGGCAACGGGTCTGCATCTCATGGCGTTGGGACGGAGGGGACCTTACTCTAGAATTGACGGGTTGTTCGCCGCACACGTAGGGGGTATAGGTGACCCAGGAGGGGTGCTCAAGTTACCAGATTCCGTGAAGTGGTGGGTGGTCCATTCACGTTGCTGAAGGGGGCTGCCTCACTTCTGGTTTTGGTGGGTAACTTGCCGCACTCGTAGGGGTCTAGGTTTCATTGCACATGCTATCAAATGACAGGGAACGTCGGGTCTCACTTGTAGCTCAAGTGAAACCCGGGGCTCCAGATTATCTACCATTCTGTGTTGCTTCTGTGATGTTTTCTGTGATGTTGCTTTATATCATGCCTGGGACGAATGTTATATATATATTTATATATACTAGTAGATGTTGTATATGTTTTGCACCCGCGCTAGCCCAGTCCCCTCTCTGTCGTTAGTTAAGTAACCTAACGGGTGATGAGGGGACCCGGTGGCGAATGCGGATGGCATATACGTACATTTTATTTTCGTTCTTTTCTGGTGTGATTAATTGATGGGACTGCATAGATTCTTATCAATGCAAGGATAAAACAAACCTATATATATGATATTGTTGGAACCAAGTTTTTTTTAAAAACTGACATTATAGACATTCTCTTTTGCTTTGCACGGTGGTATTCGGTTATGAATATCCAGCACCTCATTCGACGAGAAAAGGGCCGAGATCCCTTCATCCGGAGTGACCCCTTGTGTAAAAATTTGCATCAACGTAATAACTTTACTATAGTCGATTATTTTTGCTTTGCATCGTGGTATTCAGTTTGGGATATCCTGCACCCACGGGGAAAGAGCCGAGATCCCTTCACCGGGAGTGACCTCTTTAGCAAAAGTTTTCGCCACTATATATTTATAAAACCACTTGGATTCCTTCAACGATATCAAGTTCATTACGTTAAAGGTTTTTCGCCAAATACCAGTCGTAGCCCTCCGTCATTTCAGACTAGTATTGCTTAGTATTCATGTTACGTATGTTGACTGTGTCAAGGCGTAGTGTGCGGTAACTCTGTAATGTTTTTCTTTCGCATGGATATGTGGATTGGTTAGGACAGTCGTACAGTCATGTTGACTATGTCAAGGACTCGTACGGGTGGGTCTAATGCAATCAAGATAACGACGGGTTGAACGTGACTAGGACCCTTTGATATGTTGACTGTGTCAAGGTCACTTGGGTCCTAGGGGTAAAAACTAATATCGGGAGTTTCAAACATACATAAAACTTGCCAGGCTTACGCATACCTTCTAAAGTGTGGTGACTTGAGTGGCTTCCATCAAGTTATCATGCGATGATAGTTGGATCCCGATTCCCACTGATGAGTAGGATTACTCCTCGGGTGATTCCGGCTAATTCTCCTTTTGGGCTTGGAGGAGAATTCAAGGAAACAGTGGGAGCCATCCAGATTAGATAAAATGATTAACCATTCTGATCTAAGTTAGAGTGCACACTGAGTGTTTCTTCTTTCTCTCTCTCTCTCTGGCTGCGACTATGACCCGACCCTAAGCTAAAACTCATGAACCAAGTTAACCGAACCTTCTTAAACACTTTGGCTTTTTGGAATGTCACGGTGTCGCAAACATCATTGCCACTTCTATATCACCTTTGCTTTTCTCCAGAACACCTCGTATCACTACGAAATCCACTTCCATTGGATAAATCCATCGTATAGTTACATACGAACTCGAAGGAACTTTTTCGAGGATGGATTTTGTTTCTAAAGAGATTAAATAGGATTATTCGGTTGTCTTTTCTCTTTACCTTCTCTCAGGTTGTGAAGGCTCCTAGGATTAGGAGTGTGTACACCTATTGAGCTTATTGGATAGTCTTCCTCCAGACCATAAGCAGATGCCAAACGGTAGGGAAGGAAGAAAACCAACAAGCTTAACGGTGGTGTACAGAAGGTAATAAGTAAAGACATATAAAGGGATTAGAATAATGGCAAAAGAAAATGCGATCACCATCATTCACGACAAAGACCGTGTATACCCCTGCCACTCCTACATCCTCTTTGATTTTCTCTAGAACACTCCGTATCAATACGGATATCCACTTCCATTGGATAAATCCATCGTATAATTACATACGAACTCGAAGGAACTTTTTTGAGGATGGATTCCGGTTCAAGAGAAATTGGATAGGATTATTCAGATGTCTTTTCTCTTTACCATCTTTCAGGTTGCGAGGGCTCCTTGAATTAGGAGAGTACACCTATTACGCTTATTGGATAGTCTTCTTCCAAACCTTAGGCTGGTGCCGAAGGGTAGGGAATGAAGAAAACCAATTAACGTAAAAGAGGTGTACAGAAAGTAATAAGTAAAGACATAATAAAGGGATTGCAGTGAGGGCATGTAAGTATATGGTTACTGCCATGATTCAGGATAATGGAAGAGGTATTACTAGGAATACCAGTTAACCCTTTTGAAACATTTTCATGTTTCAGTTTTACCGTGCGATGTTAATTGATAACTGTTTTCCCAATTGGAATCTAACTCCAGGGTATGTATTTACCAGATCAGTTTCTCACATCTGTATGTTATTACGGATGGTGAGTAGGAGTAAAATATTGGGAATTGGGTGATTAGATCCTCATTATATCGGAATTCATTGTAATTGGTGATATTTCAGGAAATCATCTGGTTTTTGCCGGATGGCAAATATTTGGTTTTGAATATCCGTTGTTATGCACCAATTTCAAACTGATATATCTGTACATTTATTTTATAAAGTGAGATATAACTTTTTGATATTATGTCTGTGACATTTACCTATATCAGCTGGTGATTAGGTAAGGTGCATTCAACAGCGGTGTAATTCTTCTTAACCATATTACAGTTTTTCAACCTACGACGCACAGGATTTGAGTTGTTGAACTCAGGGGACTTATACAAAGTATTGTTTGTTGTCCAGTGTCCATTGGGACAATGGGGTTGGTACTCGTACTGTATTCTGTTTACTCATAACTTCTCTGATTCTAGACATGTATTTCTTTGAAATGCAAGGTTCGGATTTTGAGAAGTTATAGGTATAAGAATAAAGTAGAGAACCATTTATTGTAAGTATCAGGATTCTTCGAGGAAGTCGAAGATGTAGATACTTGTCTTTGGTATTCCATTGATAGTAATAGTTTTGAGAACTTGCTTCTGTTTCGGGTTACTCATATATGGATGCACTCCTAGATGAGTAATGCTGATTGTCCTCTTTCCATTTGGTTGATATGCACTGGAGACAGCTGCATGATTTTGAATCTAGTTCCAAATTATATTAGTGCTTTTGTTTCTATATTAGATATATTTAGAATCAATTTATATCTTAACGATGTTAAGGTATAGGGAGTTGTTCGGATGATGCTTAAAACCAGAATTCGGATAAACTCAAGGCACATTTCAGTAATGGTTGTTTGTGGGTTATCCCGGGCTTTGACAAGGGTTAACTTTCTACCATCAGGAAGATCAGTATTTATATTATTCTTGACTCGCCACGGTTTTAATAAAATGGACTTTTTCAGAAAACACAAGTGGGAGTATGGTAGAACTGGAAGTGATTCCAGAACCACAAACGATTACTGAAGATTTAATAGGACCTAAGGATTCAATTGTTTTCAACGTTCCATTAGCCACTCCGCATATTTGGTGGGTAACCTCAGGCACCCGAGAGGTACTTCGGTTTTCTCAGAGACGGTGACAGAGATGTTCTTGTTTACCCAGACTTGTCATTGCTGCTGCTCTAAACTATAAGACCCGGCAGGAGGATGAGTATAGCGTTGTAACACCTTAGAATGTGTTTTGTAGCTAATTATATTTTATATATATGGTTTTTAATAAAAAGTTTACCAAATTGGTTTTTAATTATTTTATCCTATTTATTGAGTATTTTATTAGATTTTTCCTAGGCTTGCACACACTTATGCATGATAACTTGGGTGTGATTTGGGGTTTAGCCATGATTTACAACATGATAAAGTAACCATTTTTCCCTAATCTAGTTTTAATTATTATTAAGTGTTTTGGGTTTTATTTGAATATGGTTGTTTTAAAATAAAATGGATTTAAATATTGTTTTAAATGGTTGACCTTGGTGAGAGAGAGAGAGAGAGAGTGCATGATAGGGCATCATGGCTTTGCCCATGCCTTCATTAATGAAGAGAGAGAGAGAGAGAGGAGGAGGTTGACTTGTTTTGTTCTCTCATTCTCTCACTCTCATTCTCTCACTCCCATTCTCTTTCTCAACACACACACACACACTCACCAGAGAGATGCAGCAGCAGCAGCAGCAGCAACTCCAGCAGCAACAATAACAGAACAACAGCATCAGCAGCAGGCAGTAGCAGCAGCTTCTGCAGCAGCAGCAGCAACAGGAACTCTAGCACCCGTAGCCACCCCTTATCACCTCCATACACTTCTTCTTCTGCTCTCTGGGTTTCCTTAGGGTATAATTCTGAAAACCCAACTCCTAGTTTGCTTAGTTGTGTGTTAGTTTAGTTTCGGTTTGCGATTAATGTGAGTTTAGTGCTAGTTATGGTGTTTTATGTGGGAATTTGGTTAGAATGAGTTTGAGTTGGTTAACCTAGCTCATTTTAGTGTTGTTAGGTCACCTCAACTGAGATTCAACCCAGGTTTCACAAAAATACCATAGGTTTTCCATATTGCGCAAAATTAGTGATTTTAAAGCGATATATTAGCATTTTGTGATCTGCTATTTACCCGGGGCCTTCAGGTAAAAATTAAGAAGACTGGAACATGCTCACTAGGTATGGACAACACCACCAGAACACGAGCCCCTACCCCCATATTCTGTCCGCCGATTTAATCTTATTGTCCGCAAATTGCGGCCAGGGTAAGGTGTTAAGTCTTGAGGTTTTGGGTAGGGTTGTCTGCAGTGTTTTGTAGTGTTTTGGCATGTGTAGTTTTGTAAGTTTTTACCTGTAGGAAAATCTGGGACTATATATCGTTTTGCATGTCCGTTTGATAGCGCGATACGCGCGATACGTGAGTGGGTTCTGTGATCCAGCGTATCGCGGCGTGTCGCGATGGTTTTAGACGCGTATACACACGTTTTAGCGTATCGTGCACACGCGCGTTTAGTTCGCGACGCGAGTTTCTCGTTTTGGTTCGATATTGCGTTTCACGGAATATTTGGCTTATATATGATTTCCATATCTTATTTGCAGGTTTGCAGGCAGGGACTACGGACACGGCTACAGGGGGAGCAGATGGTAGGATTCACCTAGTGTGGGGCGTAGGTGAGTAGATTTAACATCTACAAGGGAATCGCCCGCATGGCGTTATGTGTCTGGGCTAGGATTCAAATATCTGTCGCATATTCTACGTCATTGTTAGAATTGCACCTTTACTGTATTTCCGGGATATAGTTGTACTGTGACTAGCAACCGTAGGACACTGCACATATTATTGACGGTTCATGTTGCACGAGCACGGATTGTATGCTACACACACACCGTCAATAATTGCCAAGTCACACACAACCCTTTATTGATACTATATTGCTTATCCTACTTGACATCTATCTTATCGGTATACCTGTAGTGTATCTTACCATCAGTGATAGGTACATATACACCTTGCGATACAACTACAGGTATACCATGCACTTATTTTACTCATACCCAGGGGGGCATCCGTCATATTTTACTTATACCCAGGGGGTATACGACATCTTTTACTTATAGGTAGATACCTATACTTAGCTGTACCTTATTGATTTCGCATACATCTGGTTTCAGCCACCTGTTCTCATTTATATGCTCACATTCAGATATATCGCATTTATTTGTTTCTGGATTTGCTCATTGTTTATTTGGATTTTACATGGTGTTTTCTGGATTTGGGAACCGTGGGAGTTCATGAAATTATGCATACATTGAAAAACCCGGTTTCCTTGAGATGATATTTGTGCGTCCACCATGAGTTTTATCGGTGGTGATTATATACTCCATACGAGGTGTGGTTGCCGTATGAGAGTACATGGTGGGGCCCGGTATGGTTCCCCTCGGCAAGAAGATCGATGGATTTTGCCGATTGAGCTTGTAGGCGGGCGAGTACCTACCGGTGACAGTACCCATGACTCGGCGGGGGATTACGGAGACACCGCTGGGAGTCATGTACGTATGCATACGTCGAAAGGCGAGGGTCAGAGCTAGGCACTCGTGCTTTCAGGATAGCGTATGATACGTGATCAGGATTTCTGTGTCGATGCTTGGCACATTGGTTTTCATGATATTTCTTTTAATACCTTTGTATATATAACAGGGGATTTAGCCGTTGTTATATATACCCTTACACCAATATTAGTGGAATGGGACGCTAATATATGTGTATTGCCCCCATCATATTTATTTCTGTATATATACCTTCAGGATGTTAGATTCTTACTGAAGATTTGACTTGGGTTATTAGGTGATTCATTGAGATTGGGTATTGGACATACCTATGTGATTGTTGATTTGTACATTCGGGATATAGGAGATTACTCAATATTGTACATTGAGGAGATGTGAGACTTATATGACGTGAGAGCCCAGTTTGGGGGCTGATTTGAGGATTTGTGGATTGGAGTGTCTTGATGGACTGTGATCCTGCCACGATGTCAGGTTTCCATGGAAATGACATATTCCACCCTATACCTCACACTTATCTCTTTTATGCACAGTTTCATATATTGGTAGTACCTGTTAGCGTACCCTTATGATAGTTGCATATTAGCTTTCTCATATCCCTATTGCATAGTATTGCATACTATTATCATGTCATCATTGCTTCATATATTGATTGTACCTGCTAATGTACATCTCCATTACATTGCTTTCATATGACCTGTTATGACTGTAAATTGTTTATCTTAGATTCATACTGTACGTACATTCCTGCGATTACCTGCATATGTTATCTACTATTCACGAGTTGGCAACTCACCCCCGTTGTGCCACAGGTGTTTCAGGTTGTTCCCCAGAGTAGTCCAGGCAGGCTATTCAGCTATCCATCTTTTGCTACAGATACCGCATCAGCTCACAGTGCTATTTTGCTTAGTTGGGTTGGATGATTATCTGTATTTCATATTGTACATTCGTTGTATTTTGTACTTTCCATCTACTAGTATGTTGTTGACTTAGAGACTTGGTGAGGACGATATTGTATATTAATTATGGATTTGTTGCTTTTTTTTATATACAGTTTCCTTTCTATTGTCTCTTATTTCTTCGCTACGGCGTCGTATACTTGTGATGAGATTGTTTTCTGCATTTGGGCCACTTTTTACAAAAAGGGGTGTTGCTAAAATTTTAAAGAAAGAAAGTAAGACTTTTAAAGAATTTGGATTGCGATTTCAAATGTTTCAAAAACATATATTATCTTTTCCGTATTTTCTTGGTTTAGATTTCTGGGTTTTGGCTTTCTTTTACCACGTTACGTCTTTAGGCGTTGCGTAGTATTAGGGCCGTCACGGGCCAATTTTGGGTCGTAACAAGCGTCATTCTAAACTAGCTTTAGAAGTGCACGAGTATTTGACTCTGCCAGACGGTTGTTATAGTCAGTGGGAGCAGCGAAAACATAATGGGCAATTAGCTTATGTCTATTTATAGACTAAAGCAGGTATAGCGGAAATAGATCATCTATTTTTGATGTGACAGTCATAGGTCTTGACCTCATCAGAATAGGAGATGGATCTGGTAAGAAGGTAGTAGAGAGTGATGTTCAGGTATTGGGATGACATGCACTTGATAGGAAAAGATATTCCTATACTACGATTGGTTGTACTATGGTCGTCACAAAGTTGTTTCTCCACACAGGATATGGATGTAATATCAGGGTTTCTGGTTACTAGATCTATGGTTTTAGATCTAGATTTGGGAAGTATCCTAATCTGGGTACTTTGACATTAAATGGACGACTCCTGGTATGGTGGTGAACCTGCAGGTGATGGAGTCAACCACTTTAAAGGTGTCTTACAGACTAAAGGGAAGAGAGATCTACATGATTAACATATCACTTGCTTAGGCAATTGAGTTAATCATAAAATGTCAAGTACCATACCAGATGTTGTTTTTGCACTAGCTGCAATAAACATATCTAATCCTAGAGAAACATTGGGAAGCAGTTATTGAACATAAGTGAATGTTCTAAGGAAATGATTAAGGCAGCCTCCTTCGGGAGACGATTATCATTTCAGACTTCCAAGGTGACCTGGATAACAGAGTGACTGTCAGAGTTATAGTTTTCTCTCTTTTGAGGGACAGTATGTTGGACAGGTGGTCCAAGTGGATACTGAGGAAAGGCATGGCGCAGGATACTGATTAAATTCAGTGGACGATAAAGTCTAAGTAGTTTGCTGGATTTGGAGTTCATTTGAGAACTAGGTCCCATCATATATCCAGAAAAATTCTAAGACCGGTATTGCTTATTTCGGAAGATAGCTTTCTCCGTGAAGTTGAGATATTGAGAGATACAGAAAGAAACATTGGAGCGGATACACTCACTGAGGCTATTTCACGAACGCAATCATTTTCGCAAACGGGCTTTGCGAAACTGATTAGTAGAGTAGTTGGGTGTTCGGTATCACACGGTCTGTGAGTATGCGACATCGCAATAATTGGCCTTAAGTGCAAGTGGGAGATTGTTGGCTATAGTTCCCTCAAGGCAATTATTATAGTCGCGGACTTGTGATTATGATGATTGAGTGAGGACCTATACCGATAAAACAGTCTTACTAAAGATGATAGTATGCTATCTGGTTTATCTTTATCATCATGTACGTGTTTATAGAGCCCATAGGATTCTTGCTTGACTGCCAGCATTGTGATGGCGATCACATATGTGGGAGCTGGGGGTCTATAAGCACATCCTTAAATGTCCCTAGTCGTGGGAGTATCGAGACCGGGTATCGATACTCCAGTGTAGACTAGTGTATACTGATCGAGACCCCGACGAGGGGCGGTGGCCAGGTCTCATAAAGCCATTGGTGTTAGTTTGTTCACCTAAGATAGTATACAGGTGCTCATTGGGTTATGGGTATACTGGATGGACTCGCCGGGAACCTGCTAGTTGGTATTATACCTATTGTCAGATAGCAGTTCCCAGGTGACATGTGTACAGGTTAGTCTATCGACCTGAGATCGTCATTTGTCTCATGTGAGTTCCCACTGTGCTTTGATTACTACCCTACCACGGCTCAAAGGAGTCGTGCAAATAGGTTTTAATTGGGTACATTCTCGAGCCACATGGAGACAGTGATCGGATCATCGTGGATTCGTCTCTCCCGGTATTGGTGGTTGATTTCACGTTGTGTATGGATGGCCATTACCATAAATCCGTGGCCACGGTGGACGAAAATTATCGATCCAGGATCGATAGTTTCTCAGGTGGTGACGGGTTTCATACCGACACTAAATGTCGCGTTGTTAGGGGTCTGACTTTATCCACCCCTTTAGACTCGATATGCAATACTCTTAGATGAACAGACCGGACTGTACGGATATTGTCACTGACAGGCTCAGTAGGGGTTCAGGATGAGTTTACTCGTCGGCCTCCCTTTTGCTCAATACCTGGGTAGCCGTTACGTACAGCTAGTGCCGCTGACGTGCTTGTGGTTAAACCCACTGCCAACGTATTGACGAGTCTTTAGAATCCCACACAGAGAGTTTTCACCGTTCAGGCGATATGGTGTACATGAGGTATGTTGATACATACAGGTGTCCGATTAAATATGTGCACATACTGCGCAGACTTTAATCGGACGGTTGATAATACTAGTGGCTTAGGATTAAGCCGGATTATTAAATCGGGTTTTTGATTTAATAATTTACATATGTATTTATATATATGCATTCTAGTATTATTGTTCACTATTCATTTTCTCTCTTGTATATTCGTATTTTTATACGAATACGCGTATATGTATTTCGATACATGTACCGAGAAGCATTCTGTATTTTATACGGAATAGCTTCTAGAAGTTTTGCCACCTCATTATTAATTTTCCAATTTATGGAAATTCATTTGTTTCATAATGAGGTGGAGGGTGTCATGTGGCATGAGCATAGTTCATGGCATGGTTTTGTGCATGTAGCAAAGCATGGTTGATTTGTTTAATGAAAAATGGTGGAGACTTTTTTTTGAGAGTGAGAAAGAAGGGGCCGGCCAATATTTTGGAAGAGGGGGCTCATTCTTTTGGTGATTGATTTTTTACATTAGCCCTCTCTCTCACTCTCTCAAGTTCACCAAAAACACTTAACCATTTTTGTTCATGCAAAAGCTTCATCACCTCCATTCTTCTTCTATGGTTGATCTCATGAGCTCATGGATGGAGAGAAAATTGTAGTGACATTTTCATGCACCCCCACTCTCCATCGCTAGCGACTTTGGAGCGTCGGTTACCTTGTTCGACGAGGTTGGAGCTTGCGCCGTTTCCCTCGGGTGGATCATCAGAGATGAAGGAATACCGGCAACCAAACTTTATCAAAGGATCACTAGGAGCTTGGAATGAAGACCGAAGGATACGGATCAACTCGGTATAATGATTCTAACCTCTTCTTAGTTTGCTAGTTTAGGGTTTAAGGTCGATCCGTAAATCGGGTAACGGTAGCGCCGGTTTTAGAAATTTTTGTTCCGCATTTTTGCCGCGTTTAGGTGGCCGGGGCGCTGCCGGAACCCTTCAATTATGCTATCTGGTTTGTCTCTATCATCATGTATATACTTTATGTGGTATTACAGATCACTATTACATGTTGATAGAGCTTCAATGATTCTTTCTTGACTACCATATTATGATGGCGATCATATACGTGGGAGTTGGGTGGTCTATAAGCACTTCCTTAAATATCCCTAGTCGAGGGAGTATCGAGACTGGGCATCGATACTCCAGAGTAGACTAGTGTGTACTTATCGAGACCCCGACGAGGGGTGGTGGCCAGGTCTCACAAGCCATTGGTGTCAGTTACTCACCTTAGATAGTATACAGGTGCTCATTGGGTTATGAGTACACTGGACGGACTTGCCGGGAATATGCTAGTTGGTATTATATTTATTGTCAGATAGCAGTTCTCAGGTGACATGTGTACAGGTTAGTCTGTCGACCTGATATCGTCATTTTTCTCGTGTGAGTTCCCACTGTGCTTTGATTACTACCCTACCACGGCTCAAAGGAGTCGTGTAAACAGGTTTTAGTTGGGTACAGTCCCGAGCCACATAGAGGCAGTGAGCGGATCGTCAGGAATTCATCTCTCCCAGTATTGGGGGTTGATGTCGCATTGTGCATGGGTGGCCATCACTAGAAATCCTTGGCCAAGGTAGTCGAGAATTACTGATCAGGGATCAGTAGTTCCTCAGGTGGTGATGGGTTTCATACTGACACGAAATGTCGCGTTATTACTGTTGGGGTAAAAATTTACACCCCGGTTGACCGAGTCAAAGTCAAGGTCAACCCCCAAGCTAGGTGGGCCTAAGCCTAGGTCAAGCGGGCCCATGCCCAAGTCGAGCCCGCGGCCAGCATCCCCATGCCAACAACGAAATCATGTCATAAATAATTTTTATGTAATTTTTTATGCATGAATGTAAACAAAATGGGCATAAAGCCAAATTCTTGTAAGCCCATGGCTTATGTGCAAAAAGAAATGGCACATGAGCCATGGGATGGGCAAAACGCCATTTTGTAAAGCCCAAGGGGCTATATGTAAATATGTAAGCCTATATAAGGCAAAATGATGATGAATAAAAAAAAGATACTTTTCATTCTCTCCAAAAAAATTAGATCTGAGATCTTTTCTCCTTCCTCAAGGTTCCAAAACCTTCTTCTTTCTCTTGAATTAAATCAAGAGTTTTACTCTTCCTTTTCAAAAACAAAATAGTTTTCCACCAACAAACCCACAAAGGGGAACTTGGATCTGTCTTTAGATCCCAAAAAGGAGAGATTTTGAGATCTCACATCTCTTGATCTTCAAGATCCAGCTAACAGAGGAGGAAGAAGAAGAACCCCTTCCATTAACCCCAAAAACACATTTAGGAGTCCAACTCCACTCTGATTTCTCTTCCGAGAATCTTTTTTTAGCTAAAAGCCTCTTTTCCTCGCCGGCGCTCAAACCCAGAGCGCCCACGTGCCGACACGTGGCGTGCTTGCGCTCAAGCGCTCAGCGCTCAAGCGCAAAGCGCCCACGTGCCGACACGTGGCGCGCTTGCACAACAGCGCCCTGCGCTCGAGCGCAAAGCGCCCATATGCCGACACGTAGTGTGCTTGCGCTCCAGCGCAAGCGCTCGAGCGCAAGTCGCCCCAGTGCCGACACGTGGCGCGCTTGCGCTCAAGCGCACAGCGCTCTGGCGCACAGCGCTCTGGCGCAAATCGTCCCCGTGCCGACACGTGGCACACTTGCTCTCAAGCGTCCAGCGCTCAAGTGCAAGTCGCTCCCGTACCGACACATGGCCCACTTGCGCTCGAGCGTCAGGCGCTGAAGCGCAAAGAGCCCACGTGCCGACACATGGCGCGCTTGCGCTACAGCGCCCTGCGCTCAAGCGTAGAGCGCCCACGTGCCGACACGTGGCACGCTAGCGCCTGAGCGCACAGGCGCTGGCCCCACGCATCCTTTAGATGCCTTTCCCCCTCTTTTTATGTACATACATATACATATACATATGTATACATATTTTCACACACACGTGCTCCACGACACTGTCCCTGTTAGAAAAAAATTTCTAACGGGGGGCTGTCCCGCACCCCGCAAGGGGGCTGCTAGCCCCCTTGACCCCCAGCCCGCTATCCGGGTAGCGGGACCCCCGTAAAAACTCTGCGTGTCTCCCGATATATCCAAAACCCCCTTTTAAAACACAACACACGTACACTGCACATTGAGTTCGCATGACCGGTTTAACCCGTCAATCGGAGGTTCTCTCGCTCCAAAGGCGAGGGGTAATTAACGGCAGCTTAGTCCGCGGCTGCTGGAGATTCGGATCCCCACAATCATTAAACCCCGGCCTATCCTAGGCAGGGGGAATCTGTAGTACGCCTGACAAGCACACGCGTATTCCCATCTCAATGGGGTGACGAAAAACACCCTACAGATTCTGGCACGCCCGGTAGGACCAATCTCTCCTCCCATATTTCGGGTTAAGCTTTCATGCGAACTCAATTAATATGCATATCAATTGCCTGTACTAAAATCATGTTTTTTTGTGTGCAGGTTAACGTTCTCCAATTGCAATCTTCGGACGCAGCAAAGATGTCTCCAAAGATGAACTCAGCTCCCATCTTCTACACGATGAAAATGGACGCCAGGACGGTCCTCCCGGCCAGTCTCGGGCGACAATGGGAGGAGCCGCCACTACCATTCGGCTCCATCCTGTTCGTGTCAGCTAATGCCATCCCAGCTCCTCAAGCCCCGGTGACAGACAAACCGGTCTCGAAAGGCAAGAGGCCAAATGTGGTAGTCTCGAAGGCGCCCCAACCCTAACGTAAGTCGGTGTCTGAACGACTTTCCTTGGCCCCAGCTGGGGGCAAGGCCATCAACACCAGGAAAGCAACAAGGCATCTCGGGCAAGCTCCAGCGGCGCCCTGACAATTGCTCGATTGGGTGTCTTCTCAAGCCACTCCATCACTCAGCCTATGGCGGCTTCTCGAAGAGCAGAAGCCTGCTAAGCGCTCAAGGCAGAGAAGCTGAGGAAGAAGCGGCTCAGATATGGAGCCAACAAAAGGGCTAAGGCTTTGGCCATGTTAAAATTTATGAATTTCCAAAGCCCGGACCGCTCCGCGAAATCAGCCGCCAAAGATAAAGAGATGGCTGGGTATGTGGTTCACACTGTCTACATGGTCGGACATGAAGAAACGAATCCTCCTCTTCTTCACAGCCATGGTGATGATATGATTGAAGCTACCCAGCATCGGCTCGATCTAAATGATGAAGAGCCTGCTCAGGCCGATAAGCCAGAGGAGCCCGTGGTTCCTGCGGAATTGAGCTCAGGCGATAAAGATTACCCGGTTGTCATAGCCGGAATTGCAGAACAAGCATTATTCCAATGGCTTCAAAGGCAATTTCAGGACAGGGATGAGAAGATTGCCGAGGTCTATTCCAAAGTCGACGAGCTGGCAAACGTCGTGGCAGATCTCGTGACCCAAGTCGTCCGATTGCAATTACCGCAGAATCAAATTTTGGCTCATGAGCCAGGGATTGATACCCGGGGGCAGCCAACTGATATCCCCTTCAACCTAACAGCGGAGCGCCTTCGTGAAAAACGGCCGCAATCAGCCTCCATTCCCTCCGATACATAAGCCGGGGGGGATCGCCTCTGAAAGAGAAGCTGGAAAAGGTCTATTCCTTCAAGAGGGAAAAAGTCCACAAGATATTCAGGGACGCCCTAAGAAACGGTCTACAACTGCCAGAATAAAAGAGACCGCAAGAAGCGAATATGACCGATGACCCAGAATATTGCCCCTATCACAGGGTGATAGGTCATGCCATTGAGGACTGCTTCGTCTTCAAAGATTGGGTCGAAAGGCAATACAAGATGGAAGAGATAGAACTGTGTAAAGGCGTGTTAGCAAACAGTCAAGCTACGATCGCCGATTTCATGCAAATGGAGACCGAAACCTTTCGGGAATCTAATCCTCCCAGACATGTGCCTTGAGGACCAGCATCAGTAAAGGCACCTAATCCAATGGAGGGAAAGAAGAAGGTATACTCCTTCAGGAGGGATGAAGTCCACAAAATATTCATGGACGTCCTGAACAGCGGTCTGCAACTGCCTGTTCCAAAGAGGCCACAGGAAATGAACATGACCGGCAATCCCATATACTGCCCATATCATAGAGTGGTGGGTCATACCATCGAAGACTGCTATATTTTCAAAGATTGGGCAGAGGACCAATATAAGCTTGGAAAAACCTCACAATTCTCGGATGTATCGGCAAGCCACAAAGCTAGGTCATCAACACAGCTCCGCCAAGATCAAAGTTCAAGGAGCTGGGATAAGCAAAAAAGACCACCACGTCGTTAAACTGGGAACAGTCGACCACCACGTCATTAAACTGGGAACAGTCGATCTCTAAGTCGTTAAACTGGGAATGTAAAAATATACATATATATATATATATATGTAAATAAACCAAAAAAATGTGTAAATAAAAGAAAAATAGATAAAAGCCGAAATGATGGGGCAACCGCGAATAAAAGTCGAAATGATAGGGCAATCACGATCTTCGCGATAAGAAAAGCTGAAAGGATAGAACAATCGCGGTAAAACAAAAACAAAAAAAACACAAACAAAAATCCAATTTTTTCAAAATTCTTCCGGCCCTACGGTCAGTCCCCAAATTGACTGCCGTATACAATCCACGGGCTCAAATAATTCTCATCATACCCATGCCCCACCATAATCACCAGTTACACGGCTGGTCTCCGCCTTTGGAGTTATGCTCCATTGAGAAGACCCACTCATGTGTCCTCATGATACATGAGGAGAGCAAACCTTTGTGGGATCCTTACGACTCACAAAGGAAAAACACACTTAGGAGTCCTCACGACTCCTAAGGAGAAAATACACCTGCGGGATCCTCACGACTCGCAGGGAGAAAATGCTTTTATGGGACCCTCACGGCCCATAAAATTGAAAAGCCTTAGGCGATAGGGACCTAAACCCGTCTCCTAAGCCATCGCTCCGCCAACAACAGTAGGCAAATGATGAATTGCCCCTGGCACCTCTGCTTCAGTGTTAGCAACGCTGATGCCGGACCCTATCCCAAAATTCCAAATCAATCCAATAGACCACCACGTCTTTAAAACTGGAAACAGATGACCTCTAAGTCGTTAAACTGGAAACAGATGACCTCTAAGTCGTTAAACTGGAAACAGATGGCCTCTAAGTCTCTAAACTGGAAACAGATGACCACCAAGTCGTTAAACTGGAAACAGATGACCACCAAGTCGTTAAACTGGAAACAGATGACCTCCAAGACGTTAAACTGGAAACAGATGACCACCAAGTCGTTATACTGGAAACAGATGACCTCTAAGTCGTTAAACTGGAAACATTAGACCTCTAAGTCTTTAAACTAGAAATAGAAGACCTCTAAGTCTTTAAACTGGAAACAGATGACCGCTAAGTCGTTAAACTGGACACAATAGACCCCTAAGTCTTTAAACTGGAAACAGATGACTTCTATGTCGTTAAACTGGAAACAGATGACCTCTATGTCGTTAAACTGGAAACAGTAGACCTCTAAGTCTCTAAACTGGAAACAGATGACCACCATGTCGTTAAACTGGAAACAGATGACCTCTAAGTCGTTAAACTGGAAACAGTCGTTAAACTGGGAACAAGGGAAATCCACTCATGTGTCCTCACGATACATGAGGAAGAACAAACCTTCGTGGGATCCTTACGACTCACGAAAAAAAACACTTGGGAGTCCTCACGACTCCTAAATAGAACATACACCTACGAGATCCTTACGACTCGTAGGGAGAAAATGCTTTTATAGGGCCTTCATGGCCCATAAAATTGAAAAGTCTTAGGTGACAGGGATCTAAACCTGTCTCCTAAGCCATCGCTCCCCAACCCCCAAGTGGTGAATGATGAGTCGCTCCTGGTACCATATTCCAGTGCAGCGATGCAGACGCCAACCAAATTCCAAATCCCATACCCCAATGGCGAATGATGAGTCGCTCCTGGTGCCATATTCCAATGCAGCGATGCGGACGCCAACAAGGTCCTGAAATTTTTCCGGCCCTACGGTCTGGATCATACATCCTGTAAAACCGTATACAATCCACGGGCGTAAAACAATCCCGATCGCTCCACAAAAAAAAGAGAACGGCATGTCCACAAGCAAAATGGGCACGGATGAAAACCCGAAAGGGCTCCGTGAGTAAAAACAGCAGGACTGCCGGCGAGTTTGTGAAAGCCCGAAAGGGCGCAAACTCGTAAAAGAAAAAAGAAATGAAATGCACTCGCAAAATCCTCTCGACTTTGTGAGGAGAAAATTCCCGCGTGAGATCCCTACGACTCACAAAGGAGCAACACACTTAGGAGTCCCCACGACTCCTAAGGAGAAAATACACCTATGGGATCCTTACGACCCGTAGGGAGAAAATGCTTTGTGAGACCCTTACGGCTCACAAAATGGAAAAGCCTTAGGTGACAGGGATCTAAACCTGTCTCCTAAGCCACCAATTCCCAAATCCTCTCGGGGCACATGATGAGTTGCTCCTGGCATTATTCCAGTGCAGCAATGCAGATGCCAAACAAACCAAATCCAAATCCTCCCGGGGCAAATGATGAGTTGCTCCTAGCATTATTCCAGTGCAGCAATGCAGATGCCAAACAAAAAAAACAATTCCCAAATCCTCTCAAGACAGATGATGATTCGCTCCTGGTACCATATTCCAGTGTAGCGATGCTGATGTCAACCCAAATCAAATCAAACCAACAACCTCTATGGCGGAATCATGCTCCGTCCCAGAATTTACCCCGTGTCGAAATCATGCTTCGCCTCGGGATATCTACCTTCCCTGCCGGAATTATGCTCCGCCTTGGAATTAAATCAACCCGACACTCCGTGCCGGGGAAAATCCGATCAGCGACACTCCGCGCCGGGGAAAAGTCCATCAGCGACACTCCGTGACGGTGAAAAGTCAACCCGCGACACTCCGTGCCGGGGAAAAGTCGATCGGCGCCACTCCGTGCCGGGGAAAAGTCAACCCGACACTCCGCGCCGGGGAAAAGTCGATCAGCGACACTCCGTGCCGGGGAAAAGTCAACCAGCGACACTCCGCGCTGGGGAAAAGTCGATCAGCGACACTCCGCACAGGGGAAAATTCAACCCGATACTCCGCGCCGGGGAAAAGTCGATCAGCGACACTCCATGCTGGGGAAAAGTCAACCACCAACACTCCGCGCCGGGGAAAAGTCGATCAGTGACACTCCGTGCCGAGGAAAAGTCAACCAGTGACACTCCGCGCCGGGGAAAAGTCAACCTGACACTCCGCGCCGGGGAAAAGTCGATCAGCGACACTCCGTGCCGGGGAAAAGTCAACCACCGACACTCCACGCCGGGGAAAAGTCGATCAGCGACACTCCGTGCCGAGGAAAAGTCAACCCGACACTCCGCGCCGGGGAAAAGTCGATCAGCGACACTCCGTGCCAGGGACACGTCAACCAGCGACACTCTGCATCAGGGAAACGTCCAACACAGACACTCCGCATCAGGGAAGCGTCCAACAGCGACACTCCCTGCCGGGGAAACGTCAAGCAGACACTCCGTGCCGGGGACACGTCAACCAGCGACACTCTGCATCGGGGAAACGTCCAACATAGACTCTCCTCATCAGGGAAACGTCCGACAGCGACACTCCATGCAGGGGAAACGTCAAGCAGACACTCCGTGCCGGGGACACGTCAACCAGCGGCACTCTGCCTCGGGGAAACGTCGACCAGCGACACTCCGTGCCGGGGACACGCCTACCAAATCGCTCCGGATCAGAGCGTCGACCATCCACGTCATAAAAAGGGCAGTGCAGGCTTCCCACAAATCGGGAACCAAATCGCTCCGGATCAGAGCGTCGACCGTCCGTGTCGCAAAAAGGGCAGTGCAGACTTCCTACAAAGCAGGAAACAGATCGCTCCGGGCCAGGGAAACGTCTACCACGGACACTTCGTCTCGGAGACGCGTCAAGCATCGACCGTCCACGTCGTAAAAAGGGCAGTGCAGGCTTCCCACAAATCTGGAACCAAATCGCTCCAGATCAGAGTGTCGACCGTCCATGTCGTAAAAAGGGAAATGCATCCCAAAAAAAATGGGAACCAAAGCAAGTCGCGTCCACGCAAAAGGAGATCTATCAATTTCATGCACACAACCCACATGTGCGGTGTGCATTCATTGATGGGGGCAATTTGTTGGGGTAAAAATTTACACCCCGGTTGACCGAGTCAAAGTCAAGGTTAACCCCCAAGCTAGGTGGGCCTAAGCCTAGGTCAAGCGGGCCCATGCCCAAGTTGAGCCCGTGGCCAGCCTCCCCATGCCAACAACGAAATCATGTCATAAATAATTTTTATGTAATTTTTTATGCATGAATGTAAACAAAATGGGCATAAAGCCAAATTCTTGTAAGCCCATGGCTTATGTGCAAAAAGAAATGGCACATGAGTCATGGGATGGGCAAAACGCCATTTTGCAAAGCCTAAAGGGCTATATGTAAATATGTAAGCCTATATAAGGCAAAATGATGATGAATAAAAAAAAGATACTTTTCATTCTCTCCAAAAAAATTAGATCTGAGATCTTTTCTCCTTCCTCAAGGTTCCAAAACCTTCTTCTTTCTCTTGAATTAAATCAAGAGTTTTACTCTTCCTTTTCAAAAACAAAATAGTTTTTCACCACCAAACCCACAAAGGGGAACTTGGATCTGTCTTTAGATCCCCAAAAGGAGAGATTTTGAGATCTCACATCTCTTGATCTTCAAGATCCAGCTAACAAAGGAGGAAGAAGAAGAACCCCTTCCATTAACCCCAAAAACACATTTAGGAGTCCAACTCCACTCTGATTTCTCTTCCGAGAATCTTTTTTTGGCTAAAAGCCTCTTTTCCTCGCCGGCGCTCAAACGCAGAGCGCCCACGTGCTGACACGTGGCGCGCTTGCGTTCAAGCGCAAAGCGCCCATGTGCCGAAACGTGGCGCGCTTGCACAACAACGCCCTGCGCTCGAGCGCAAGTCGCCCCAGTGCCGACACGTGGCGCGCTTGCGCTCAAGCGCACCGCGCTCTGGCGCAAGTCGCCCCCGTGCCGACACGTGGCACACTTGCGCTCAAGCGTCCAGCGCTCAAGTGCAAGTCGCCCCCGTGCCGACACGTGGCGCACTTGCGCTCGAGCGTCAGGCGCTGAAGTGCAAAGCGCCCACGTGCCGACACATGGCGCGCAAGGTACAGCGCCTTGCGCTCAAGCGTAGAGCGCCCACGTGCCGACACGTGGCACGCTAGCGCCTGAGCGCACAGGCGCTGGCCCCACGCATCCTTTGGATGCCTTTTCCCCCTCTTTTTATGTACATACATATACATATACATATGTATACATATTTACACACACACGTGCTCCACGACACTGTCCCTGTTAGAAAAAAATTTCTAACGGGGCGCTGCCCCGCACCCCGCAAGGGGGCTGCTAGCCCCCTTGACCCCCAGCCCGCTATCCGGGTAGCGGGACCCCGTAAAAACTCTGCGTGGCTCCCGATATATCCAAAACCCCTTTTAAAACACAACACACGCACACTGCACATTGAGTTCGCATGACCGGTTTAACCCGTCAATCGGAGGTTCTCTCGCTCCAAAGGCGAGGGGTAATTAACGGCAGCTTAGTCCGCGGCTGCCGGAGATTCGGATCCCCACAATCATTAAACCCCGGCCTACCCTAGGCAGGGGGAATCTATAGTACGCCTGACAAGCACGCGCGTATTCCCATCTCAATGGGGTAACGAAAAACACCCTATAATTACGGGTCTGACTTTATCCACCCCTGTTCCCTTCCGAAAGACGGCGACGACGTGAAGACGTCTTGCCTGAGATTCGGGGCAGATGCTATTTTGTTTTATCTGTCCACCTCTCCGAAGATACCAAGTTGATTTATGGCACCGTGTATCGGAGGTTTAGACGGATGCGGCCGATATAGCAGACTTCGTCAGATTCCCCCTCGCTTGAGGGGTTTTTGATTGTGGGGACGCTCTTCCCTGCAGGCGCAAGCCCCTGCAGTTAATTACGCTACCGCATCGCGGTAACAACTATCTCCTTCTCCAGAATTTCACTTCGTGTCATGTGTGTTTGTTTTGTTTGTGGTTGCCCGTGGATTGTATACGGAGACTGAGTAATGCCGTCGCCCGTAGGACGTGGATTAGTCCAAATCCGTATTTGCTTAGATTTGGGTTTGGTGTTTTTGGTTTAAGGATGCATTAGTCGCGTTGCGGCTAAGATCAATTTAAACGTTCGTTAAGGATACGATAGTCTTGTTTGAGACTAAGATCAACTTAACGTGATAATCCATTTAATATCTGGCCATCGGGACTCGTCACCTCTCTAACGTCGTTGAAGGATTACAACGGCAGATGTCAGAGGAGTTCAGAGATGTACCCTTGATCCAAGGTTGATTTGAAGTTTTATAGTCCGTTTGAATGTTTAAGGATACGTTAGCCGTGTTTGGGGGCTAAGATCAACTTAAACGGGATCGTTTAAATCCGGCAAAAGAGCATTTGGAGGCTCTATTGTTCCAGTTTAGGGACGTAGCGGTCCATAGGTAGTTTAGGGACGTAGCGGTCCATAGGTAGTTTAGGGACGTTGTGGTCCATGTTCCAGTTTAGGGACGTGGTGGTCCATATTCCAGTTTAGGGACGTGGTGGTCCGACATTAGTTTAAGGACGTTTCGATCCAACATTAGTTTAAGAACATTTCGGTCCATGAGTTTAAGGACCCCGCAGTCCGTATTGATGTGTGGTCGTCGGGACCCGTCACCTCTCTGACGTCGTTGAAGGATTACAACGATGGGTGTCAGAGGAGTTCGGAGATGTACCCTCGAACCGGATGTAAATTGATTTAAGAGAGAGCAATCTTGCTCAGTCAATTTAATTTAAGGACTTACGGCCAGAATTGGGCTAAGTCCAGTTGAAAGTGTTCAACATTTTATTTATTTTTAGTCTATTAGACCTTTACTGGGGCTCTGCTCCTGTTTAATAATGCAGGGCATTTTTGTTTGGTCTATTAGACCTTTATCTGGGCTCTGCCCTTTTATAAATGATGCACAGCATCTGTTTTTATTTGGGCTCTGCCCCTTTTTTTAAAATAATGCATTGCATTTAATTTGGCCTGTTAGGCCTTTTTTAATTGGGCTTGGCCCTTCTGTAAATGCATTGCATTTTCATGCGCTTTGCGCCAATCAGAAAGCGCAAGCGCTTGTAACGACGACACGTGTCATGCAAGTGCAGTGCGCTGCGCTTGCACTGCTGACACGTGGCGCTCTCCCAAAAGCGCAACAGCGCAATTTGGAAATGCAAAGCACTAAGAATCTTTTAGATTCAAGAACAGAAGTGCAAAGCACTATTTGATTTTTTGATCTAATTTAGATCAAAGAAAAGATAAGTTTTTCTTGTTTTTCTTATCTCAAAGAACCAAAGGTTCATAAAAAGTGCAAAGCACTATTTTATATTTTTTTTTATTAAAAGATCATTGATCTTGTTTTTAGATCTATGATCTGTTCATAAGAGAACTTTCTCTTTTTCTAAAGGTTTTACCCTTTTTGTTCTTGTGGAGTTCTTCAGAGTTCTCTTTCTCTCTCTTTTTTTTTAGAAAATGTTGATTCTTTTTGAATTGAGGCCTAGGGTCCTTTTTATAGTGCCCATAAATTAGTTAAAATTGTTAAAGAGATCTTTCTCTGAGTGATTTGGGGAATTTTCCCCACCGTTGGATCTTTGATCCAAGGCCTTCTGTTTTACAGAAGAAAATCTTAATTCTGTTTGGCGCAAATGCCCCAGCGCGTGACACGTGTCGCGCAGCGCAACTGCGCTAGCGCATCTGAGCTGACACGTGTTGCGCAGCGCAAAGCGCAGCGCAACTGCGCTTAGCGCATCTGCGCTGGCACGTGTCGCGCAGCGCAACTGCGCTAGCGCATCTACGTTGATACGTGTCGTGCAGCGCAGTGCTTGCGCAACTGAAGCGTTGATTTCTTTGATTTTGCTTAAAATAGAGTTTTGCTCTGATTAGGCGTGCCTTCTTGGGCGCTGCGCTGATGCATCTGCGCCTGACACGGGGCGTGTTGCGCGCAGCGCAAAGAATCTGAAGCTTTGCTTCATTTATTAAAATTTAGATTTTCAAGATAGAGCTTTGCTCTGATTGGGGGGATCGGAAGCGTTGCTTCTCCTGAGATATCTTTTCATCTCCTCTTTTCAAGTCAAACTTGTATTTCCCCGAAATTTCGATTTCCCGGGTCTTGGAAATAATTCCACTGCGCACAGAATTTTCTGTGTTTGGGTCTATATATAACTCAAGGCCGAGCCTTTTCTTTTCTCACCTTCAGAGAACTTCTTCGATCATGGCTTGCAACCGTCCTCACGCCCGCCAACAACCGTGGGAAGTGCCGATCCGGGACATCGTTCCCCGTTTTGCTGCGTGCTTGGTGGACTCCTCTTTTTCGGACGAGCAGTGCGATGCTGCAATGTACGAGCTTTCGACTCGTGTGGGATCTCCTCTTCCCCCGGATTCCATTTGGCTTCGGATGATCCTTGCCTCGGTGCTCACCGACATTCCCCCTCCTCCGGCGGAGATGTCCTCGGCAATGCTTGATGTGGCCGAGGATAAGATCGAGAGTTTTTTCAAAGCGCTCTTGATCACTAAAGCCCTGAGGGACTGCTCTTTCCACTTGCTGAGCCAGATACGGGCTCGCCGGGTTGTCATTGCCACCTTTTCCAAAGAATGTGGTGACGATCGTTGGATGTCTTCTTCTCGGGAGGATCGCCGCTTTGACGTGGTGGAGAAGGCACAAAGGGAGCTGGGGAATCTCTTTTTTATTTTTGCGAACCCTTGTCTTTCCGATCCCACGTTTGGTGATCTCTTTTAAATGTAATAATAAATAAATGTTTTAATTAAGTATTTTATTATCTGTTAAGTGTTCTTTTTATTTTAACTCTCTGTTGTGCTTGTGCATCTCATGATTTAATTTGCTATTATTAAATGCATGTGATTCTTGCGAAGATAAATTGCCTTTGGTGTTCAGACTCTTTTATGAAGCAGTGCTTTACTTTTCAGTTTTAGAAATAGAGTTTCATTCTAATTGGGGGAAACAACCCCCTAGACTCGATATGAGATACTTTTAGACAAACGGACCGGATTGTACGGAGATTGTCATGGATAGGCTCAGTAGGGGTTTGGATGAGTTTGCTCGTCGTCCTTCCTTTCGCTCAATACCTGGATAGTCGTTACGTATAGCTAGTGCCGTTGATGTTCTTGTGGTTAAACCCACTGCCAGCGTATTGACGAGTCTTTAGAGTCCCACACAAAGGGTTTCCTTACTTCGGGCGAAATGATGTAGAGGCCGTATGGTTTTACGGCAGGGTTCGATCATATACGTGCACTTGTGCACGTATCATGATTCGGACGGATAATACTAGTGGGCTTTGGTTTAAACTGGACTTTGGTATTATATTGTTGGATTATTTTCATCTCTTTGTATTTGTATTTTTCGGAATACGGATACGGGTATGTATATACTGATGAGGGGTTTTCTTTAATTTATTATAAGATAGATTCTAGAAGATGCCGCCTCATTTAGCTTTAGCCATTTAGGATTAAATGGTTAATGAGGTGGAGGATGAGGTGTTGTGGCATTAATTCAAGCATGGCTTTGTGGCGACTCATGTAGTGACTCATGGGGTGACTCATGGTGGCACTATTGAGGCATGCTTGATATTTGTGGGGTTGTGAGATATTTTCTTTAGCTGATTCATTCATTCTAGCTCACAACACTTAGCCATATTTTTTTCTTGAGTTGCTTCATGCTTCATACTCTCATCTCCTCATGCTTCTTCTTCTCCCTCCACCCTAAATGTCTCATGTGTTGAGAAAGCAAGGGTGTTTAGAGACAAATCAATCCATCATTAGATTATACATCCTCTAGGCTATCTAGTTTAGCGAACTAGGTACCCTAGTTACCTCGGCTATGAGGTTGGAGCTCGATTCATAAACTCTCAAGTGGATCATCTTCGATGGAGGGAGACCAGAGATCAAGCTTAATCATGGAGGCCTCTAGGAGGTTGGGATGATGGTTAAAGACCGAAGAACACGGATCATTCAGTATAGCCTTTCTAAACTCCTCTTAATATTTGCTAGCTTTGGGTTAATGGTAGATCCATAGTATCGGGTTGTTCTAGCGCCGTTTTTATAAAAAAATTATTCCGCATTCGGCCATGGATTGATGGCCAGGGTGCTGGCATAACCAACACTATCGCCTTTGGAGTTTGCCACAAGCGGTGGGATTTTCCCGGCCTCCTCCTTTTGTGGGAGGTCGAAGTTGAAAGAGTCGTTGTAACAAGCATCCGTGTGGAAGAAATTCCTCGCTTTATGGTGGAGGGATGGTCTTCCTCTTGCCGAGACTTCGATTTCTTCGGTCGACGAGAGTAGTTTTGATCAATCACGGAGTCTTGGACTTTTTGCCAGACTCTATGAATTTGGGAGGAGAGCCGTTGACGGGGCTGCTCCAGTTTTGCCTGCACTGTGGTTTCTGCAGACGGGGGCAATTTCTTTAGCACCACCTTTGGAGAGTTCTTTCGCACCCTCCTAAGCAGATCAAAGTTGTTCCCGGTTGGAACAGCAGCATCAACTTCCACCATTGGAGCTGACGGAGTAAGTCCAGAGGGGGAGTTACCCCCAGCTTTTCTCACCCGGCACCACTGGAGACATCAAGCGTGTCTTGCAGAGGAGACCTCCTCGGTTTTGGAAGCGGTTTCTTCATGTCCCTGGCTTTGGTGAGGGACTGTTGCTGGTGTCAGCCTATTGAAGACTCGCGTCCTTGGTAGGGTCTACGGAGGAATGACCAATCTTCCAAAGACCGATCTTCTGGTAGGGGAAGCACTTTTGACGGCTTCACCTGTAGGAGGAGTTGGGAGGGCTATCCATTTTGGGGAAGCCCCTTTAGATATCACGAGCCTCTTTACGGGCCCGTTTTGGTTCTTGCTCAGTCTGTTGAAGACTGAGACGTTTGAGCTTCGGCCCAGCCTGTTGAAGACTGAGGCATCGGAATTGGACGGCCCGTTGAGAGGGGCCGTTGTGGTTGCAAGTCGATCGAAGACCGACTTCTTGGGAGCTTCTTCTTGCGGCGCTGGGGCGCTGAAACTCGTTGGTGGGATCATGGTCCCGAAGAACAATCCAGTAGTGGATTCAGTTACTTGTCCCACCGGCATTGAAAAGATGGAGGTCGCGTTGGGCCCATAAGTCACTCTTCCAGTTTGGGCGGAGCGGGAGTTGCTGTTGCAAGTTGTGCAGTTGGAAGCCATCGATTTTCTTCTTCTTCTGCACAGGAGCAAGACACCAAATCTTAGTACCTCGAATCCAATGGCAACCATAGAGAACCGCGATTTTGTTCACGAAACACGACACACGAAGTGTGGAGTGGAAAGAGGAAAAGGTCCAACCGGGCGTGCCAGAATCTGTTCACCGTCGGAAGACGGAACGGGACGTTGGGACGTCTGGCCTGAATCCTGAGGGCAAATGCTATTTGGATTTATCCATCCACTTCTCTGAAAATGCCAAATTGATTTATGGCACCGTATATCAGAGGTTTGGACGGATGCGGCCGTTGTAGCAGACTTTATCAGATTCCCCCCTCGTTTGTGGGAGGGTTTTGATTGTGAGGACTGTTTACCGCTGAAAACAGAGACGAAACCGGGATGGATCGTCTTGCCTGAATTTAGGGGCAGATACTATTTGGGTTTATTCGTCCACCTCTCTGAAAATGCCAAGTTGATTTATGGCACCGTGTACCGGAGGTTTGGACGGATGCAGCCGTTGTAGCAGACTTCATCAGATTCCCCATCGTTGGCGAGGGTTTTTGATTATGGGGACGCTCTTCCCTGCAGGCGTAAGCCCCTGCAGTTAATTACGTTACCACATCGCGATAACCACTTTCTTCTGCTCCAGAAGGCCAATTCGTGTCGTGTGTGTTTTTTTTATTTTTTGGTTGCCCGTGGATTGTATACGGAAACTAATTTATGTTGTCGCCCGTAGGGCGTGGATTAGTCCAAATCCGTATATTCTTAGATTTGGGTTTGTTTGATTTAAGGATCGTTGATCTTATTCGAGATTAAGATCAACTTAAATGTTTGTTGAGGATACGTTAGTCTAATTTTAGACTAAGATCTACTTAACGGGGGTTTAGGATCATTCAGATCCAACAAAAGAGCATTTGAGCTCTATTGTGTTAGTTTAAGGATGTTACGGTCCGTATTAGGATGTACTCATTGATTTGGAAGTGCACCAAAGAGTTGTTGGTTATTGGGACCCACCACCTCTCTGAAGACATTGAAGAACTACAACGACATGTATCAGAGGTGTGGAGAGATGTACCATTGAACCGATTTCCAGATTGAGGGATGGTGTGGGATGAATATCCTGTCGGAAGATCAGTAGTCGTGTTTGGGACTAAGACCTGCTTGGAAAATAATGAGCACATGGGCTCGGTTGATCTGAATTAGGGATCTGGTCAACTTGGGCTCAGCCCCCTCAGTCTTTGTCATTTAAATAAAGTGCTAAGCACTTGCTTGGGCTCAGTCCCCTTTCTGTGCAAACAATGTTGAGAATTTATATGGGTTCTGACACTCATACTTTATTTTACTTTCCTTTTTTTTTGTTTTTTGTGGAGTGTTAAACACTCTTTATGGCGCCCACGTGCGGAACACGTGAGGCGCTAGATGCCAAGCACTAGGCGCTGGCTTATGAGTACCAAGCGCTTTATGTTGAATGACGCCCACGTGAGGGGCACGTGAGGCGCTTGGCGCTGAGCGTCTCACGTTGAGTGCTAAGCACTCTTTATTGAGCAGCGCCTATGTGAGGGACACGTGAGGCGTTTGGACGCTAGGTTTTCTTCATATATTCTGTTCTAAAGAGTTCAATTCTCTGTTCTATTCTGGATCTTTGATCCCCAAGAACAAGTTCATCTCTATGAGAATTAAATTCTCATTTATGGGAGACCTGTCTCATGGATCTCAGATCCAGACAAAGAACTAAGTTCTTTTATAAGAGTTAAACCCTTGGATATGCAGATGAGATGCTCTGATCTCTATTATTTTTATTTACCTCAAAGAGAGGTATTCTTCTTTCTTCCCTCTTAAAGCTTTTTTCTTGCTTGCTCTTTTTTTTAAGTTTTAAGCTTATGGGGGGTTTTCTCTTGTCACGATCCGAAATAGCACGTGACTGGCACTTGAATCATGTGAAGTCTATAGGACCCTACCTAATTCAAGTAAGCCAAAAGCCCAGAAATCTAAACCATTTTAAATAAGAAGTGAAGGAAAACTTGTTTAAAGCAAGTGGTTTAAATAAAATAAATGGCATTAAACATTTAAAGCAACATCATATTTTCCCGAAAATTTCGACAGAGTCTCCTTTGTAAATACTGACCCCAAATGGGTACAAACATGAATAATATACATAATGAATAAAGCCATCCCCAAGCGGGAGCTAGCTCTTCGCCAATTGGCGGACATAACCACGCAAGCAATATAATATACAATGCCGAAGGGCAAGGATCAAACTCAGAAAGAAAACCAGAGGAAAACCATAATAATACAGCGCATGACTCTAAGGTCAAAAGAATATACAACTGGTCTTCTAAGTCTAACAATAATGCAAGTCTGGTTGATGGATTTTACTAGATACAACTGAATATATATACAGATACTACGGTGGTCACGATACCAGTGAACCTACCTACCAAAGCAATCACCCGGAAGGAAGTAGTGTGCCAACAAAGCCGCCAAGGAAACCTGTACGGCAAAACCTGCAAGAAACGGTGGCACAACGGGGGTGAGTTTCCAACTCGTGAGTTGAAAACATCACCGGGTAGAAATCGCATGTACGACTCTATCCTAGGTCATACGATAGTAATATCCTCAAAATAATATAGCCTGAAGCATATAATAATGGCAAGGGTAAACATCTATACATAAGTGTAATACCAAGTGCTTGTGTCAGTGCCTCAGGTAACAACATATCATATATATGATGTATGAATGCATGAAAACAGAATACATCTAAATGAGAAAATTGTTTTCTTACCTCAGTGAGATTTCTGTATAAAACCGAAATATCATCAATGAAATTAACAGAGAATCCGTGACAAGCATCGACACAAAACATAGATCCTAATATCTCAATATCTCGGGCTCCGGCAATCCGGACTGGCCCATATCATCAAATTCACTATCTCGGGCTCCGGCAATCCGGACTGGCCCCTATCATCAAATCTCACGACAACGTCGGTATCCTCCGGATATCCGCCGTGTCACAAATCATCGGTCGGTAGTGCTCCCCTGCCAGGCTCAACACCATCATCTGCGACCATCGTGCCCCGGGGTACCGCAC
This sequence comes from Agapanthus africanus, assembly GCA_030015575.1. Lineage (NCBI taxonomy): Eukaryota > Viridiplantae > Streptophyta > Magnoliopsida > Asparagales > Amaryllidaceae > Agapanthus > Agapanthus africanus. Next base: position 428,462,888 of record CM057347.1, on the reverse strand, counting down.
CGAGTCCACCATGCACCCGCAGACGGTTCCTCCTCCTCCTCAAATCGGATGTATGATATCGCTCAAGAGCCTAGAAAACTCATGGTGGACACATCTCACATCATATCACGAGAAAACCGCAATTTCTATCTTTAAAAATGATAATGAGTTTATAAAATTTTTGCGGTTTCTCCAAATCCAGAAATCTCATGGAAATCCAAAATCCCAATCTCAAGAGTAAATAAACAGTGAATTACCGGTATAAAGCCCCATAATATTGCATGACAATGAATATGTATACATGCACGAGTATCTATGTAAAGAATGCAATATCTAAACTAGCACAGTAATGATATATCAGAACTATCAGCTAACAAGCGATATCAATAAAGTAATATTTTCTAAAGTGTACGTGACATGGCAATTACCGATGATGATGTGTGTGAGCCGGCAAGCAAGTGTTCGTAGACATACGCATCATCGGTAATAGTGCTGGTGTCCTGACAGCATGAGTTCATAATAATTAATGAAAACACAATAAAGCATGCAATGCAATGCGAACAGGAAGAATATACGGAAAATGAATAGTAAACGCAACAATAAATAATATACATTATATATATGTCATGACCCGAAGGTACGGAACGTGACTGGCACTTAGATTTCGAGACGTCTCAAGGCGTAACGTAACCTAAGTCAGCCAATGCCCAGAAAATCTAAACCATAAGCAATAAGAGTGAAGGAAAACCTTTATGAAAACAATTTTAAACCATTTAGGTTGTACAAATCCCTATTTTAAAGCATCAAAATTTTCCGAAAATTTCGGCAAAGTCTCCCTTGTGAATACTAGCCCCAAAATGAGTACAACAAGATATATAAACCTGTAATAACAAAATGGCATCTCCAAGAAAGAGCTAGCTCTTCGCCCAAGGCGGATCACAACCACGCACAATATATATGCAATATCAAGCAAATAAGCATAAAGAAGCACAAAATAAAGAAAATACAACGTCGGCTCAAGTGAGCTCGACCCCAGAGAAACCACATATACACAAATCTCTCAGTCTCAACACTAGGTCGCATATACAAATAAGAAGTGGTAGATGGAGAATACTAGATACAATGATAGTACAAAAAAAGAGATAAAGTGTCCTCGCAACCCACCTACGAGCAATGTCGCGAGTCTGAGCAAAAGAAACCAATGATAAGATAAGCCCGCCGCTACAAGGCTGACGGGTCCAACCTGCAAGACACTGTGGCACAACGGAGGTGAGTTGCTAGCTCGTGAGTAGAATTTAATATCTAATAAGGCTATCGTAAGAATGCACGCAAATGCGTCACAACATGAATGTCTAGATGTGATGTAATGCCACTAGTATGTAAGCACATGTATGCAACATCAATACAAAATCTTTAAGTGTTTAAAATACTATAAGATCTGCATTCTTAACTTAGAAAAAGAATATATGTGCAATAACTAAAGTACCATCAATGAAATCATCTGAAAACTGTGTCAAGCATCGATACCAAATATGGAAATATATCTGTCTTAATGTCTCACAATATCAATGTCTCGATACATCGGGCTCCGTCAGTCCGGATCGGCCCATATCATTAAATCTCACGACAATGGTCGGTATCCTCCGGATATCCGCCATACCAGACATCACCGGTAGGTGGTCTTCCCCTGCCAGGCTCATCGTCGACAACTCGATCTTCTTTCCCCGGGTACCATACCGGGCCCACCATGTATCCAAGACGGTTCACCCACTCCTCGAATCGGGTCTCGAAATCTAACAGAAAACATGAAAACTCATGGTGGACAACACATACATCACGAGAAAACCGCAACTTTATTTTAAAATGATGGTAATAAGTTTTTGTTAAATTCTTGCGGTTTTACCCAAAATCCAGAAATCTCATCAATACTGAAATCCTTAAGAAAATCATAATATCCAACATGTTGTATATGATAAATACTTATGATGTCAAAGGTATGCAATGTGATTTATGGCTAGGAATCTATATAAGCATGATGATGAAGTGGGGTATATATATACATGCTATGCAATTCAATGTATCATATACGATGTAAGTGTTGATACTGAACTAAGCAAGTTCTACAGTGCTCATGGCATGGCAATTACCAAAGGCGTGTGTGTCACATGAATAGTGCGCGTGCAATATGAGCCAATGGTAATGGTGTATGTGTCCTAAGGGGTGATATCACACATGTGTATGTAGATAACCATGCAATGCCAGCAAACGAATAACTAGAAAGATGTGCATATGAATGAGAGGGTTAACTAACTAACAATGCATATAGTTTGCAAGAATAAAGTGACCCTAACTATGGGGCGCCTCGCGTCATCCAGACGATTTCCCCATAGATGTATACATCTACTCACCCGAACGCCTTGCTAATCAGATCCAACCACCGCTTTGCCTTTGCGCGCCGCGTCCGATGTTTCCGCAACCGATCCTATAATTGCACAACACACAACATAAGATTAAACATCATGGAACGACGCAAGTCACAATATGAAAAGATCAACGCCCAGAAGTTAGGCACAACGTGCACTCGGTGCGCGGAAAACACACGAAAATCACTAAAAGCTTAACTAAAATCGTCGTTTCGGGGCAACCGTCAAAACTAAAACCCGACTAAACCAAACTCCGCATTCGCACACCCTACAAGTCATAGTAGATGCTAATAGTATCGTCAAGATATCGCAATTTAATCACCTCCTAATTGTAACGTCTTCAAAATAATAAAATATGATTTTTGGGAAATTTTATAATTTAATATTATTTTAATGAATATTTTAATATTCTGGTATAATTAAATACAGATAAATGGGGAAAAATTATGGAAAATTCTAAAATAAGGTATTTTAAGGAATTGCCTCGTTTTCTGTGCATGCCCCCATTTCCTCTAGTTTTGACCCTGAGTATGTCTAGTTTTGACTGATTCCATCTAGGGTGAAATCTGGGTTGATTTTCCTATGTTGGTGTATAATTTGGGACTTGTTTTAGCATGGATTTTGGTATTTGGTAATTCATTCCTGTCGGGTGGCGTTTGGACGTCAACAACAAGTGGATTTTGATTGTGTTTACATGCGAGTCGATGGGTTTTTACCTATGCGGGTAGCGTGTGCCATTTTGGTTTCCAATGTGATTTTCATGTGCTTTAGCATTGTGATATACTTGTAGGTACCCCGCGTGATGTTGAGGCAAAGGAGGTGAAGATAGCGACATCGGTTTTGGCACACGAGAAGCAAGGTGAGTAGATTTATATCTACGGGGAGAAGTCGGGTGGATGGCGTATAGCACCCCCGCAGTCCGTGGTGATGTATACGAATACGTATACACACGAATATTTATTATGTGTTGTTTAGGGTTATTGATGGTGATAATGATATTTTGATGATAAGAATATATTGGTTTAGTATAGTGCGAACCCTAGAGTAGTGGTTGCACTCACACATACATTTACACACATACTTGCATTCATTCTTTCATTTATTAGAGTGCATATGATGGTGCGTATATCTACACATGAGTATGGGACTATGTGTTTATATACGGGATTTGAGGATGATACGTGGTTTGAGATGATACTTGATGTGAGGCCGTGGGATCGGCGATGTGACATAGCTTGTCTTCGAGGTGCGATATGATAGTTTTAGCGGGCCTTTGGACATGTGCTTTACCCGCATTCATATTTTTATAGATGGTATCGATTTGTACTAGACTTAGAGTAGTACCCCAGATTATGCGATCTGATGATAGTGACACCTGATATGTGATGAGGTACTGTGATATTGACCCCTACCCAGCTATTGGGATGCCGTACGACGATCTACCGTACGAGCCGATATTGATGATAGATCCGCACTCATGACTCGAGGATATTATACGATATGTTATTGAGGCGAGATCACCGACTATCATATCTATATTTATATATTGACTCAGATTAGGTGGTTTCATACCCCTCCTGTCTAGATTATTTAGTAGACATTAGACTAGACCGAGTCATACCTATTTCAAAACTAACGAATCGGGGATATTTTAAAGATAAGCAGAAGGGTTATACGGATATTTTCAAATGATGCATCTTTTCTTAAAACACCGTAGCCCTTACTTTACCAAAAGCCCTGATTCGTCTTATTTCAAAAGGCAAGGTTGCATGACATATCTATTGGGGCAGGTTCTATACTTTTGCGTTGATCATTCGTTTCCGCATATTCCTGCTATTTGCATTGCATCGCTTGTATTGTTGTGACATTCAGTCATGCTGCTAGGACACCAGCACCATTATCGATGATGTATATGTTCCACGTACACTTGTTGCCGGCTCACACACTCATCATCGATAATTGCCATGTCACTACACCATAGTACTATTGCATTCATGATATGATTCTGGCATGGCATATTGTATACTTATACCTGTACATATATATAGATGATTCTAGCTTGATTGGGGATTTGGGAACCGCAAGATACTCTTTAAAAACAGATTCCTTTTAAAAGAGCGGTCTCCCTCGACATGTGCACATTATTATTCCATGTTGCATGACTTACTGATATGCTTGCATTACTGTTACATGCCGCATACATCATGCTTTGACTGTACGCATTGAGATATGTTGTTTCTATGATATTTCTGGATTTGGGAACCGAGGGTATTTCAAAAGAGAATGTCATTTCTTTAAAAACCCGGTTACCCTTGATATGATATTTCAGTGCGTCCACCATGTGTTTTCTCGGTGCTGAGAGCGATATGTGTAACCCGAATCGAGGCGTGGATGAGCCGATTGCGGGTACATGGTGGACCCGGTATGGTTCCCCTCGGCAAGATGATCGATGAGCTTTGCCGATTGAGCCTGGAGGCGGGCGAGTACCTACCGGTGATTGGTTGGACCTGACGGTTATCCGGAGGATACCGACCAGAGTCGATAGATGTTTTGGGCATACTGCCGGGGCCGAGGGCCGATACCGCAGACAGAGCCCGCGGGCCGATCCGGACTGACGGAGCCCGATATATGAGGATTTATGTGCCGATGCTGGGCACAGTTTTCATGATGTTTTCGAGTGCCGATGCTGGGCATTCCGGTTCCATGATTTTGACGTGTCGCTAGGGACACGGGTGGGTTATATCCTCATATTTCCATGCACAGGTTTCATGATATTTACTTGCATGATGGTTATTGTCATTGGGTGACGAGTGGACGGGATCCACGTGTGTGCAGATTTGATTACATTGATCATACCTCATATTCATGACATGCTATTACCTGAGGCACTAGCACGAGCACTTGGCACTACACTCATGTATAGAGATTACATTGCCGGTTTAGCATGCTTCAGCTTTATTCATATTGAGGTTTATTTATATCTGATCGTATTGACCTAGGATGGGTCATGCATTCGATCTCTGCTTGTAGATATTTTCTATTCACGAGTTGGCAACTCACCCCCGTTGTGCCCCAGTCCTTGCAGGTTTTTGCCGTACAGATTCCATAGCGGCATTTATGGCACACTGCTTCCTTATGGGTGACTTGCTTGGATAGGTGGGTTCTTTTGTATCAGAACCGCCATTGTTCATGTATCATTTATTGTATCTAGAATTTCCATCAACCAAAACTTGTATATTGTTTCAGACTTAGAAAACAGTGTTTTTTTATTTCGACCTTAGAGTCGCGCTAGTAGTATTACGGTTTTCTGGCTGTTTTTGAGTTTCTTTTCAGTTTTGATCCTCGCCCCTTGGCGTTGTATATTATTATTACTTGCGTGGTTGTGACCGTCGATGGACGAAGAGCTAGCTCCCGCTTGGGGATGCCTTTTATCATTTCATATATATTATTCTTGTTGTACCCCGTTCGGGGCCAGTTTTTACAAAGGAAACTCTGCCGAAATTTTCAGGAAAGGTTACACATTTTTAAAAAATGCATATTCGGCTTAGTTATTTAAAAACTTTGATCTCCAAACATGATTTCCTTACTTTTCAAAAACAGTTTTTCCTTATTTACTCTTTAAATGGTTTTAGATTGCTGGGCTTTTGGCTTACTTGGATCAGATGGGGTCCTATAGACTTCATATGGTTCAAGGGCCAGTCACGTGCTCTTTCGGGTCGTGACAAAGTTGGTATCAGAGCGCTAGGTTGACCTTGGTTCGAGTTTAAGTTTGACTATGTGGAGCCTAGGGCGTTATCTATATAAGGAACTTAGGCTTGACCTTACGGAACTTAGACTTGGTCGAGGGGGTATTAGACCCGAACTTTCGTCGTGTAGGATGACCCTTGGTTGATGGAATAGGTGACTAAAGTAGAGTGACGTACCGTGGGTATGTTCCGCGGCATACTTACTGTAAGTGCACGGCGGCGCCCCGGCCGTCAATCCGACGGCCAAATGCGGAAGCGGTGAAAAACTTAAATTTTCTTGAACTGGCAAACCGCCGCGCACTAATACCCGGATCGAACCATTAATTAGTCCTAGCTAACTACAAGATGGGAAAGAGATATACCGACGATCCAAGTCCTCCGGTCTTCTCGTCATCGTCCCGATCTCTTGCGGAGGCTCCGGTCTCCACCTCGTCGCCGGAAGTGCACCACATCGCCTACTTCTTTTACGGGCTCCCACCTCAATGCCGAGGCAACTCGGGCACGAAGCTGGCTAGTCGACGTGCCCAAGATTTGCTGTAGAATGTATAGTAGAGCTCAAGTCTCATTTGGGGTTGCAGGAATTGCCTTTTGGTGGAGGGATGAACTATGGAGTTTAGAGATGGAACTTGTGGGATTTTTGCAACATCAAATGAGCCAAAAACCCACCACCAAAATTTTGGACAGCCCACTTTTGGGAGTGGCCGGCCATGACCATTGGAGGGAGGAGAATGAGAGTGTCATTTGATAGAAATGAGAGAGCCATCCAATAATGCAAAAAAATGGAGAGAGAGAGAAAGCTATCATAAGGAAAATAATGATCACAAAGAAAAGTCCTCACTCAACAACCATACCATCTCCCATCATCAACAATCATCAAGCATGATGACTTCAAAAAGTCAAGCCATCATGAAGAGGTTAAGGTCAAGGAATGGTGCAACCATCATGAAGTCAAAACAAGTCAATGATGGGGAAGTCATCATGAAGCAACAAGATGCAAAGAACCCCTCCACAAGATGCTTATTCGCAACAATGCAAATAAGCCCTCCTCCACCAAACTTCGGCCAATGAACGGAAAGCAAACTGGCAACTCCAGAAAACTGGTCCCGTAATAAATTACAGGAAAACCCCGATACTGTGCATACACACCCGCATTTGTATTCCGACCGAAATACAAATGCAATGAGACAAAATCTACACTGTACTATACTAGGATCCGGCTTAAACCAAAGCCGGCCAGTAATATCCATTCGATCCTGATCCGTGCAATACCGCACGTATCTGATCGAACCCTGCCATATAACCATACGGCCTATAGTACAAACTGTCCGATCCTGATCCGTGCAATACCGCACGTATCTGATCGGACCTTGCCATATCTCCATACGGCCTCTACAACCTTTCGCCCGAAAGCTGAGTAACTGAATGTGGGGAACTCTAAAGACTCATCAACACCTTGGTTGTGGATTTAACCACTAGCACGCTAGAGGTATAAGCCAATACATAACGGGCTACCAGGTATTGACCAAAAGGGACGTCTGTGAGCGAACTCAGCCTGACTCCCTACTGAGCCTGTCAGTGACAATATCCGTACAGTCCGGTCCGTTCGTCTATGAGCATCGCATGGCGGGCCTAGGGGGTTGGTAAAAGTCAGACCCCCAAAAGCGGTACAAGTCGTGTCGGAGTGTAGCCCAGAACACCCTGAGATACTACTGGAATACCTACCAGTAAATCTCCTTGCCTCGGCCGAGGGCTTCGTGTAATGGCTCTCCTAGACACAGCGCGACCTCACCCCCAATACCGGGAGAGACGAACCCCTGAAGATACGCTCACTGCCTCCATGTGGCTCGGGACTGTACCCAACTAAAACCTGTTTGCACGACTCCTTTGAGCCGTGGTAGGGTAGTAATCAAAGTACAGTGGGAACTCACACGAGACAAATGACGATCCCCAGGTCGATGAACTAACCTGTACACATGTCACCAGGGAACTGCCATCTGACGTCTGGTATATGACCAACTAGCATGTTCCCGGCGAGTCCTGTCCGGTGTACTCATAACCCAATGAGCACCTGTATACATCTTAGGTGATCCAACTGACACCAGTGGCTTGTGAGACCGGCCACCGCCCCTCGTCGGGGTCTCGACTGTATACACTAGTCTACTCTGGAGTATCGATGCCCTGTCTCGAAACTCACACGACTAGGGACCATTTAAGGATATGCTTATAGACCCCCAGCTCCCACTTATATGATCGCCCTCATACTGCTGGTGGTCAAGCAAGAATCCTAGGGGCTCTATCAACGTGTAATAGCGACGTGTCAGGTCACCTAAAACAGTACACGATGATAAAGGTAAACCAGATAGCATACTATCATCTCGAGTAAGACTGTCCTACCGGGATAGGTCCTCCATCAATCATTGCAATCACGTACCTGTGACCTAATAATTGACTCTGAGGGCACTATCTCCAACAATCTCCCACTTGCACTCAAGGCTAATTATTGCGATGTCGCATACTCACAGCCCGTGTGATACCGAACACCCAACTCCTCTACTAGTCAGTCTCACAAAGCTCGTTTGCGAAACTATTGCGTTCGAGGAACAGCCTCAGTGAGTGGATCCGCTTTGTTGTTTCTTTCTATGTCTCTCTATATCTCATGTTCGCGGAGAAAGCCATCTCCCGAAATGAGCAATACCTGTCTTAGAATGTGTCTGGATGTCTGATGGGACATAGCTCATAAATGAACTCCAAATCCAAACTTCTTAGACTGTATCGTCAACTGAACTTAATCAGTATCCTGCGCCATGCCTCCCTCTGTATTGCCTTGGACCACCTGTCCAAAATACTGCCCCTCGTCAGAAGGAAAACTATAACTCTGACAACCTCCCTGTCGTCCAGGTCACCTTGGAAGCCTGGAATGATAACTGTCTCCCGAATGAGGCTGTCGTTATCATATCCCTAGAACATCCACTTATGTTCTAAAACTGCTTCCGACTGTTTCTCCAGGATTGGATCAATATCAACTTATTGCATCTAGTGCAAGAACAACATCTGGTGTGGTACTTGACATCTCATGATTGACTCAATTGCCTAAGCAAGTGATCTGCCAACCATGCACATCCCTCTCCACTTTAGTCTGCAAGACACTTTTAGAGAGGGTGACTCCATTACCTGCAGGTACACTACCGTGCCAGGAGTCGTCCATTCTAAATACTCTTAGAATGCTGTCTAAGTACCCAGATTGGGAAACCACCCAAATCTAGATCTAAAACCATAGATCTAGTGACCAGTATGTCTAATACAAAATCCATTTCCTTTGTGGAGAAACCACTGTGTGACGACCAAAGTATAACCGATTGTAGTATAGGAGTTTCCTTTCCTACTCTGTGTATGTCATCCAAATACCAGGATATCACACCCTACTACCTTCTCAACAGATCTATCCCCTATTCTGGTGAAGTCAAACCTATGACTGTCACATCAGAAATAGATGATCTATCTCCGCTATATCTGCTTTAGTCTATAAATAGACATAAGCTTCCTGTCCACCAATGCTTCCGCTGCTCCCACTGACTACGACAACCCTCTGGCAGAGTCATATAGACGTCCACTTCTAAAACTAGTTTAGAACGACGCTATACTCATCCTCCCGCCGGGTCTCGCAGCCTGGAACAACAGCAATGGTAATTGTGGGTAAACAAGAACTTCCCTGTCACCGTCCTTGAGGCTACCGTAGTACCTCTCGGGTGCCTGAAGTTACCCACCTTATCTGCGGAGTGGCCAATGGAATGTCAATCCAGATTGAATCTTTAGGTTCCTTATCAAATCTTCAGTAATCGTTTGTGGTTCTGGAATCACTTCCAGTTCTACCATACTCCCACTACTGTTTTCTGAAAAAATCCATTTTTAATAAAACTGTGGCGAGTCTAGAACAATATTGCTATTGTTCATCCAGATGGTAGAAAGTCAACCCTCGTCATAGCCTGGGTCAACCCACAAACAGCCATTACAGAAACGTGCCTTGAGTTGTCCAGTGTCTGGTTTTAATCATAAACCGGACAACTCCCCGTACCTTAACAACGTTAAGATATGAACTGTTCTATATCCAATATAGAAACAGAGGCACTGATTTAATTGAACCAGATTCAAATCATGCAGCTGTCTCCAGTGCATGTCAACTTAATGGAAGGAGGCCGATCAGCGTTACTCAACTTAGGAATGCTTCCAATTATGAGTAACCTAAAAGAGAAGCAATTTCTCTTTATCATTACTATCAACTGAATACCATACACAAGTATCTACATCTTCGATCACTTTGAAGAATCCCGATACTTGCTATACCTGGTTCTCTACTCTATTCAAATACCTATAACTTCTCAAAATTCGGACCCTGTGTTTCCACGAAACACCTGTCTAAAAACTAGAGAAGTCATAAGTAAACCGAATATAGTACGAGGACCAACCCCTCTGTCCTGATGGACCCTGGACAACATACAATACTCTGTATAAGTCCCTTGAGTCTGATAACTCATTCACTGTGTGTCGTAGGTTGAAAACTGTACTTATGGTTAAGAAGAATTACACCGCTGTTTAATGCTCCTTACCTAACCATCCACTGATATAGGTAAATGTCGCAGACATAACTTCATAAAGGTATATCTCACTTTATGAAAATAGACGTACAGATATATCAATTTGAAATTGGTGCATAACAGCGGATATTCAAAACCAAATATTTGCCGACAGGCAAACAGCCCAGGTGATTTCATCAAATATCACCGATTACAACGAATCCCGATATAATGAGGATGATCACCCAATTTCCAATAACCTACTCCCACTCATCATCTGTAAAACCATACAGATGTGAGAATCATACCTGGTAAATACATACCCTGGAGCAAGTGTCTAATCGGGAAATCAGTTTTCCTTTAACAGTACACAGTGAGACTGAAACATTGAAATGTTTCGATGGGGTATCCCGGTATTCCTAGTAATGCCTCTTCCAGATTCACGACTGTAACCGTATAATTCTTTGCCACCTCTCCAAATCCCTTCATATGTCTTTAGTCTTTACCTTCTGCACACCCCTTTAGGCCAAATGGTTTTCTTCCTTCCCTACCGTTCGGCACCAGCCTATGGTTTGGAAGAAGACTATCCAATAAGCATAATGGGTGTACTGTCCCAATCCTAGGAAGACTCGCAATGAGAGAGGGTGAAGATAAAAGACAACAGAATAAACCTTATTCCTATTTCTCCTGAACCAGAATCCATCCCCGAACTGGAACAAGTTCCTTTCGAGTTCGTATATAACCATACGATGGAGTATCCAATAAACTGTGGATCTTCGTAGTGATACGGAGCGTCCTGGAGAAATACAAATGTAATTTTAGGATTGGCGAAGGAATACTTGGTTTGGTCGTGAATATCTGTTGCAATTTACTTTGCCCTCTTACTAATCCCTTGCTTTGTCTGAACTTAACACCTTCTGTACACCATCGTTAGGCTAATTGGTTTTCTTCATTCCCTACCGGTCGGCACCAGCCTAAGGTTTGGAAGAAGACTATCCAATTTGCGTAATAGGTGTACTATCTCCTAAACCAAGGAGTACTCGCAACCTGAGAGAAGGTAAAAGGAAAAGACAACTGAATAGTCCTATCCGTTTTCTCCAGAACCGGAAACCATCCTCGAATAAATCCCTTCGAGTTCGTATATAACCATACGATGGTTTTGTCCAATGGAAGTGGACGTTCGTAGTAATACGGGGTGTCCTGGAGAAAAGGGTAAAAGTAGGAGTGGCAATGAGGTTTGCAACTCTGACAATCCAAAAGCCAGTGTTAAGAAGGTTCGGTCAACTTGGTCACTGAGTCATAGTCTTAGGGTCGGGTCAATGGTCGCTACCAAAGAGAGAGAGAAAAGAAACATCTCAGCGTGCACTCTATCCTAGATCAGAATGGTTACCAATTTATCTAATCTGGAATCCTCCCACTGTACCGTCAAATTCTTCTCCAAACCTAAAAGAAGAATTAGTCGGGATCACCCGAGGAGTAAACCAACTCATCAGTGGGAATCGGGATCCAACTCTCATCGCATGATAACGTGACGGAATCCGCTCACGTCATCACACTCCAGAAGGTATGCGCATAGCTGGAAAGTTTCAGTTCTTTTGAAACTCCCGATGTGATTTTTACCCCATGCTCTTATGACCTTGACTTTGGCCAACATATCATAAGTCACATGTCAAGTTCAACCCGTCATTCTCCAGGTTAATTTGAATCCACCCGTACCTACCCTTGACTTTGGCCAAAATGGCAGTACGACTGTCCCAAACCAACGCATCTATCTATGCTGCATATGAATATCCAATAGCTACCAATCACTGTGCCTTGACTTTGGCCAACATACACAGCTTGAATACTATTGACTACCCATATGAAACGACGGAGGGCTACTAATGGTTTCTGGCGAAAACCTTTAACGTAATGAACTTGATATCGTTGAAGGAACGGATAGCTTTTAAAAATATAGTGACGAAAACCTTTGCTAAAGAGGTCACTCCCGGTGAAGGGATCTCGGCTCTTTCCCCGTAGAATGGGGTGCAGGATATTCCAACTGAATACCACGGTGCAAAGCAAAAGTAATCGGCTATAGTGAAGTTATTGCCCTGACGCAAACTTCTGTCCAAGGGGTCACTCCCGGTGAAGGGATCTCGGCCCTTGCCTCGTCGACTGAGGAGCAGGATATTCTAACTGAATACCACGATGCAAAACAAAAGTGAACGTCCTTGCAATAACAGCTTTTTGAAAAGTGTTCCAACAACATCAGATTAGGTTTGTTTTTAACTTGCATTGATCCGAATCAATGCAGTCCCATCAATTGATCACACCAAAAAGAACGAAAATATACTGATGTACGTATATGCCATCCGCATTCGCCACTGGGTCCCGTCATTACCCGTTAGGTTAGCTGACTAACGACAGAGCGGGGACTGGACTAGCGCGGATGTAAAACATATACAACATCTACTAATATATATACCAATATATTATATTCGCTCAAGGCGTGGAAAAATGCAACATCACAGAAATGTACAGCATCACAGAAACAATACAGATATCTGGGATCCCCGGGTTTCACAGAGCCGCTGAAACCCGACGTTCCCCTGGTCGTGTGGATAGCCTGTGCAATGAAATCCTAGACCCCTACGGGCGCGGCAAGTTACCCGCCAAAACCTGAAGCGAGGCAGCCCCCTTCAGCGACGTGAATGGACCACCCGGCACTTCACGGAATCCGGCAACTTGGGCACCCCTCCTGGGTCAACCTGTACCCCTTACGAGTGCGGCGAATAGCCCGCCAATCCTAGAGTGAAGCCCCCTCCGTCCCAATGCCATGAGATGCGGGCTTGTTGCCCCCTAGAACCCGGCTATCCGTGCACCCCTCCGCGGGGCAATCCTAGTACAGAAAGTAAAATATACATACAACGGGTACATCGACCGCAACCTGGCCGTGCCCCAAAATAATAATACAATCAGGCAGTGACGGTAGTCCACATGTCGGACGCTCGCCCCGCAATATCAAATGTACATAATACAACAAAACTGTACTAGCATTGCATCCAGGCTATCCCCCACGACCGATCCGCAACATCACAGCAAAAACAAAACATCAATGTGAAAGTCACGTTCGCAAATCCGTTTAACCGGGCTATAGCAGTTAGACCGGATTTACCGATCGAGTGACATTCACGGTCGCAGATATAATGTAAATACTGTGAAATAATGTGTTTAAAATATCCGATCAATCAAATTTTAACAAGTGGGCCCCCAAGCACTACTGTAGCACATCAAGAAATTCTGGGCCCAAAATTAATATTCCAAAACCCATATTTTAAGCCCACAAAGACACTGTAGAAATTTGGTGCAGGGATCTCCACAGTGCGCGGCGGAACCGCGGCGATAAGGGGGTATTTGCGGCGGTTCCGCGCTCCCACAGTGGAATCACTTCATCGAATTTTTACAGAGCTCTTATAATATCCAGTACATCAATGTTTAACAACCTGAAAAAAATTTCGAGACCAAAAATTTTCAACAGAAAACTGATGCAAGCAAAAAATGCGGTTTTAGGATTTTTGTCGATCGGAAATGCAAAACACATTAAACCAAGCTAGACTAAGTTAATGGCGAGGCTCTGATACCACTGTAAGTGCACGGCGGCGCCCCGGCCGTCAATCCGACGGCCAAATGCGGAAGCGGTGAAAAACTTAAATTTTCTTGAACTGGCAAACCGCCGCGCACTAATACCCGGATCGAACCATTAATTAGTCCTAGCTAACTACAAGATGGGAAAGAGATATACCGACGATCCAAGTCCTCCGGTCTTCTCGTCATCGTCCCGATCTCCTGCGGAGGCTCCGGTCTCCACCTCGTCGCCGGAAGTGCACCACATCGCCTACTTCTTTTACGGGCTCCCACCTCAATGCCGAGGCAACTCGGGCACGAAGCTGGCTAGTCGACGTGCCCAAGATTTGCTGTAGAATGTATAGTAGAGCTCAAGTCTCATTTGGGGTTGCAGGAATTGCCTTTTGGTGGAGGGATGAACTATGGAGTTTAGAGATGGAACTTGTGGGATTTTTGCAACATCAAATGAGCCAAAAACCCACCACCAAAATTTTGGACAGCCCACTTTTGGGAGTGGCCGGCCATGACCATTGGAGGGAGGAGAATGAGAGTGTCATTTGATAGAAATGAGAGAGCCATCCAATAATGCAAAAAAATGGAGAGAGAGAGAAAGCTATCATAAGGAAAATAATGATCACAAAGAAAAGTCCTCACTCAACAACCATACCATCTCCCATCATCAACAATCATCAAGCATGATGACTTCAAAAAGTCAAGCCATCATGAAGAGGTTAAGGTCAAGGAATGGTGCAACCATCATGAAGTCAAAACAAGTCAATGATGGGGAAGTCATCATGAAGCAACAAGATGCAAAGAACCCCTCCACAAGATGCTTATTCGCAACAATGCAAATAAGCCCTCCTCCACCAAACTTCGGCCAATGAACGGAAAGCAAACTGGCAACTCCAGAAAACTGGTCCCGTAATAAATTACAGGAAAACCCCGATACTGTGCATACACACCCGCATTTGTATTCCGACCGAAATACAAATGCAATGAGACAAAATCTACACTGTACTATACTAGGATCCGGCTTAAACCAAAGCCGGCCAGTAATATCCGTTCGATCCTGATCCGTGCAATACCGCACGTATCTGATCGAACCCTGCCATATAACCATACGGCCTATAGTACAAACTGTCCGATCCTGATCCGTGCAATACCGCACGTATCTGATCGGACCTTGCCATATCTCCATACGGCCTCTACAACCTTTCGCCCGAAAGCTGAGTAACTGAATGTGGGGAACTCTAAAGACTCATCAACACCTTGGTTGTGGATTTAACCACTAGCACGCTAGAGGTATAAGCCAATACATAACGGGCTACCAGGTATTGACCAAAAGGGACGTCTGTGAGCGAACTCAGCCTGACTCCCTACTGAGCCTGTCAGTGACAATATCCGTACAGTCCGGTCCGTTCGTCTATGAGCATCGCATGGCGGGCCTAGGGGGTTGGTAAAAGTCAGACCCCCAAAAGCGGTACAAGTCGTGTCGGAGTGTAGCCCAGAACACCCTGAGATACTACTGGAATACCTACCAGTAAATCTCCTTGCCTCGGCCGAGGGCTTCGTGTAATGGCTCTCCTAGACACAGCGCGACCTCACCCCCAATACCGGGAGAGACGAACCCCTGAAGATACGCTCACTGCCTCCATGTGGCTCGGGACTGTACCCAACTAAAACCTGTTTGCACGACTCCTTTGAGCCGTGGTAGGGTAGTAATCAAAGTACAGTGGGAACTCACACGAGACAAATGACGATCCCCAGGTCGATGAACTAACCTGTACACATGTCACCAGGGAACTGCCATCTGACGTCTGGTATATGACCAACTAGCATGTTCCCGGCGAGTCCTGTCCGGTGTACTCATAACCCAATGAGCACCTGTATACATCTTAGGTGATCCAACTGACACCAGTGGATTGTGAGACCGGCCACCGCCCCTCGTCGGGGTCTCGACTGTATACACTAGTCTACTCTGGAGTATCGATGCCCTGTCTCGAAACTCACACGACTAGGGACCATTTAAGGATATGCTTATAGACCCCCAGCTCCCACTTATATGATCGCCCTCATACTGCTGGTGGTCAAGCAAGAATCCTAGGGGCTCTATCAACGTGTAATAGCGACGTGTCAGGTCACCTAAAACAGTACACGATGATAAAGGTAAACTAGATAGCATACTATCATCTCGAGTAAGACTGTCCTACCGGGATAGGTCCTCCATCAATCATTACAATCACGTACCTGTGACCTAATAATTGACTCTGAGGGCACTATCTCCAACACTTACGACACGCCACTCCGCTTAAGAAACCTTAGGTTGTACATTTCCTTGCATTGTGTCATATTCCTTCCTATGATCTATCTTCATCGATACTGGTTGTGGTTTTGCTGCCGCGATTGCACGGGCAGAGTGAGCTACGGCTCGAGTTGTCAGCATGAGCTCGTCGCGGACGAGGGCTGACCGGGGCGTGATTCCAGAGACATACGGTTGCATTGAGGCTTCGTATTTTGTGTTTCCGCACTATGGGCGTTTGACAGATCGCTGCTGTGAGATTTCTAGGATGTACCGGACGGTACCAGAGGATTGAGCCACTGATAGAGGCCAGCCAGGATGTGATGACTGCTGATATATCGCTTATCCAGGGTGGTTGAGGCGCTATTTAGCGTATAGACGAAGGAGCCAGTTGTTGCTGCTAATGATGAGATACCGCCCAGATGATTGGAGCTAGTGCAGCATGGCATGTTCTTGGAGACATGATAGTGAGTCGCTAGTCACCGAGGATGAATGACTAGGACATGTGGTTCGTTCGCTTACCCCGATGCGAGGTCATCAGATAGATTGATTCCAGCTAGAGACGACTTCACGCAGATTCGTTGAGAGTCGATTGAGACGATCGAAGGTCAGGAACCCATTTTCCAAGTTTAAAGTATACGGAAAGACATGCAGGTGATTCTATGGACCCTCTAGAAGAATGAAACCCTAACTCGACTTAATGACCGTGTGAAAGCCTTTGAACCTTAGGGTTTGCGGCGGTTCCTCGGCGCCATTAGTGAGGCTTGGGTTTGCCCTTCTACGGCTGGACCACCGACGCTGTGGCATGTACTCGATACTATTAAACTGTACCCGAGATGTTGAGCTCTTGGGGGATTGTGAGGTTCTGACGAGTCGATCGGATGATTCGACATCATTCGGATATCATGTGATGGGACACTGCTTGGGAGACTCCAGATACGAGCATAGCCGTCGGAGCGCAGTCTGTGTAGCCATGATGAGATGAGTCCGAATCAGTCGATAGTGGAGCAAGGTGGAGTAAAGAGTTTGCACGAGATTTCGACGAGATGACGTTCCACTCCGCTGACATCAGAGATGCGATATGCACGCTGAGGACGTGTTCGGCTAGATATCTTCTACTGAGTGATGAAGATACTGAGTTCGTGATTTCGAGTCCGTGTTAGAGACTTCGGGTGGACCGTAGCCGAGGACATTGCAGTGTGCAGATAAAGACGCGACGTCGAATGGTCGATGATACAGACAAGCGGGACAAGAAGTTCGTGCGAGAGGCAGACGAGCTGTTACTACACCCCGTTAAGATTAAAGGCCGGACATGCATACAGAGGCGCAGAGATGCGACCAGCTTCCGAGGAGATGTTGTACTAAGGACGCAGAGGTCCAGAGAGCGAGAAAAGATTACGCCAGAGTACCAGCCTCCTTACAGTTTGGCTTAGGCAAGATCAGAAGAGATCTTGAGTAGGATTCCTTCCAGTACACTGCTGCAATAAGAGTTGCACCCAGGATCGGATGTGTGATATGCATTCAGGGGACCCGAGGTCGGCGCCAGAGATGTGCTCTTTACGAGCGGTCGTGAGGATTGACCGAGAGATGACCAGGGAAGTGCAAGAATGGAATCGTTCCTGTCAGCACACCTGACCGGGCCGATGAGCCGATGGATTGCGAGTTGGTAATCTACAGGAAAGATCAGGAACCAGAGGCAGAGGACGCCAGCCGCGAGCAAGAGGCAAGTAGATATCTTGCGCCGCTAGCATCGGATGTACCGGTACCTTCTCGACCCTGAAGGAGGGTATACCGACGATGGTAATTATGATTTGTGATTTTGTGATTTGATTATCACGTATCCGTTGCTTTGGATTTCGGTATTTTGGGCGATCTATTCGCATGATTTAGTCTTGATGACTGAGTTTCATGATATTTGATTTTGTGCACCATGGTTGCACCTACTGGGTATTTATACCTTGTACATAGTTATTACTCTTGAGCTGTTGATTGCGATTTCATGCCTATTTTATGCTGGTGATTTGATTTACGCTTCCAGCAGAGTTTCATGTAATTTTAGTGTTTTGATTTTGCACTCGGTATAGCTTATATGTACTTGTAGTGCATCGATATGTGTTTTGTGCCCGCAGCTGCACACGTTTATGATTTTCTTCATATCTGGATACACTTGGTGTTGCTGCTTACGTATTTGAGTTATTGCTTGGTATTTGTGCATGGGATGCACCAGTTCTATACTTCGTGCATTTGTCGCACCAGTTTTATGTTTCTTGCGTTTATCACATCAGATTTATATTTCGTGCCTTTGTTGCACCGGATTTATATTTTGTGCATTACGATTGCACCTGACTTCGATTTGATACCTTTCGGTATGTCGATTTTGATTGTGATATTGATGTGGATTCTTGCACTCCGTGCTTTTGACTGGACTTACACATATTCGACGTTGCTATTGGATTTTGTGATTCCGTGCATATTGAGTGCGCAGGGTCTAGATTTTCATTCGTGCATGATGGATGCACCGATTTGGATTTTCGCGCATGTTGGGCGCATATTTTGAGATACGATTTTGGGGCACACCAGATGCACTAAATCGAGATTCTTCGTGCATGTCAGATGCACCTGTTTTGGCTGTCAGGCACACATGTTGCCTATGACAGATGCTTCGTGCACACCCGTTGCACCTAGATGTTGTTTTGTGCACATGTTTAGCGCATATATGGATTTTGATTCCCGTGCGCACCAGATGCACAGGGTGGGTTATGTATATTTTTGAGATTTATTCCTTTTGGAACAGTACATTTTTATGATATTGGATATTATTTTCTTACTGAGCAGGACTAGTCAGAGGACAGTACCTGGATATTTTTTTTTGCATGCATCGATAGTTATCGAAGGGATTTCCAAAGAGCGAGCTATAGTCTCAGTATATACCTACGTGTCCGATATGACACGAAACGTTTTAAAAAAAACAAGGAAACCCTTCTGATTGTTTTCAAAACGGCGGAACGTGCTTATTAAACAAAGGATATATATATACATATATAGTTACTTTCTTATGAAAAACGTCCGCCACTGTGCAGTGTTATGCGCATCGCACAGCGACTTAAAAAGGATTTGGCACGCTTTTACATCAGCTATTCACATGTATAGATTGGATGTCTGTATGTGTAGTTCTGATCCATATCATATCGGTTTTGTATTGGATTTGACATTGTGTCCTTACCTTGACTCCGATGATTGCGGGATGCTTGATGGAGCGTTGTTTTTGAGTTATCTGCTCAGTACTCATGCGCATGCATTGCGCTGTGACGTTTTATGTGTTGATGATTTCGGAGCCCCGACGACTTGGAATTCGTATCGAAATGTTTTAGAATTTGGGGTTTTAAATTTAAATTCGGGGACCGAATTTCTTTAAGGGGGGTAGATTGTAACGTCTTCAAAATAATAAAATATGATTTTTGGGAAATTTTATAATTTAATATTATTTTAATGAATATTTTAATATTCTGGTATAATTAAATACAGATAAATAGGGAAAAATTATGGAAAATTCTAAAATAAGGTATTTTAAGGAATTGCCTCGTTTTCTGTGCATGCCCCCATTTCCTCTAGTTTTGACCCTGAGTATGTCTAGTTTTGACTGATTCCATCTAGGGTGAAATCTGGGTTGATTTTCCTATGTTGGTATATAATTTGGGACTTGTTTTAGCATGGATTTTGGTATTTGGTAATTCATTCATGTCGGCTGGCGTTTGGACGTCAACGACAAGTGGATTTTGATTGTGTTTACATGCGAGTCGATGGGTTTTTACCTATGCGGGTAGCGTGTGCCATTTTGGTTTCCAATGTGATTTTCATGTGCTTTAGCATTGTGATATACTTGTAGGTACCCCGCGTGATGTTGAGGCAAAGGAGGTGAAGATAGCGACATCGGCTTTGGCACACGAAAAGCAAGGTGAGTAGATTTATATCTACGGGGAGAAGTCGGGTGGATGGCGTATAGCACCCCCGCAGTCCGTGGTGATGTATACGAATACGTATACACACGAATATTTATTATGTGTTGTTTAGGGTTATTGATGGTGATAATGATATTTTGATGATAAGAATATATTGGTTTAGTATAGTGCGAACCCTAGAGTAGTGGTTGCACTCACACATACATTTACACACATACTTGCATTCATTCTTTCATTTATTAGAGTGCATATGATGGTGCGTATATCTACACATGAGTATGGGACTATGTGTTTATATACGGGATTTGAGGATGATACGTGGTTTGAGATGATACTTGATGTGAGGCCGTGGGATCGGCGATGTGACATAGCTTGTCTTCGAGGTGCGATATGATAGTTTTAGCGGGCCTTTGGACATGTGCTTTACCCGCATTCATATTTTTATAGATGGTATCGATTTGTACTAGACTTAGAGTAGTACCCCAGATTATGCGATCTGATGATAGTGACACCTGATATGTGATGAGGTACTGTGATATTGACCCCTACCCAGCTATTGGGATGCCGTACGACGATCTACCGTACGAGCCGATATTGATGATAGATCCGCACTCATGACTCGAGGATATTATACGATATGTTATTGAGGCGAGATCACCGACTATCATATCTATATTTATATATTGACTCAGATTAGGTGGTTTCATACCCCTCCTGTCTAGATTATTTAGTAGACATTAGACTAGACCGAGTCATACCTATTTCAAAACTAACGAATCGGGGATATTTTAAAGATAAGCAGAAGGGTTATACGGATATTTTCAAATGATGCATCTTTTCTTAAAACACCGTAGCCCTTACTTTACCAAAAGCCCTGATTCGTCTTATTTCAAAAGGCAAGGTTGCATGACATATCTATTGGGGCAGGTTCTATACTTTTGCGTTGATCATTCGTTTCCGCATATTCCTGCTATTTGCATTGCATCGCTTGTATTGTTGTGACATTCAGTCATGCTGCTAGGACACCAGCACCATTATCGATGATGTATATGTTCCACGTACACTTGTTGCCGGCTCACACACTCATCATCGATAATTGCCATGTCACTACACTATAGTACTATTGCATTCATGATATGATTCTGGCATGGCATAATGTACACTTATACCTGTACATATATATAGATGATTCTAGCTTGATTGGGGATTTGGGAACCGCAAGATACTCTTTAAAAACAGATTCCTTTTAAAAGAGCGGTCTCCCTCGACATGTGCACATTATTATTCCATGTTGCATGACTTACTGATATGCTTGCATTACTGTTACATGCCGCATACATCATGCTTTGACTGTACGCATTGAGATATGTTGTTTCTATGATATTTCTGGATTTGGGAACCGAGGGTATTTCAAAAGAGAATGTCATTTCTTTAAAAACCCGGTTACCCTTGATATGATATTTCAGTGCGTCCACCATGTGTTTTCTCGGTGCTGAGAGCGATATGTGTAACCCGAATCGAGGCGTGGATGAGCCGATTGCGGGTACATGGTGGACCCGGTATGGTTCCCCTCGGCAAGATGATCGATGAGCTTTGCCGATTGAGCCTGGAGGCGGGCGAGTACCTACCGGTGATTGGTTGGACCTGACGGTTATCCGGAGGATACCGACCAGAGTCGATAGATGTTTTGGGCATACTGCCGGGGCCGAGGGCCGATACCGCAGACAGAGCCCGCGGGCCGATCCGGACTGACGGAGCCCGATATATGAGGATTTATGTGCCGATGCTGGGCACAGTTTTCATGATGTTTTCGAGTGCCGATGCTGGGCATTCCGGTTCCATGATTTTGACGTGTCGCGAGGGACACGGGTGGGTTATATCCTCATATTTCCATGCACAGGTTTCATGATATTTACTTGCATGATGGTTATTGTCATTGGGTGACGAGTGGACGGGATCCACGTGTGTGCAGATTTGATTACATTGATCATACCTCATATTCATGACATGCTATTACCTGAGGCACTAGCACGAGCACTTGGCACTACACTCATGTATAGAGATTACATTGCCAGTTTAGCATGCTTCAGCTTTATTCATATTGAGGTTTATTTATATCTGATCGTATTGACCTAGGATGGGTCATGCATTCGATCTCTGCTTGTAGATATTTTCTATTCACGAGTTGGCAACTCACCCCCGTTATACCCCAGTCCTTGCAGGTTTTTGCCGTACAGATTCCATAGCGGCATTTATGGCACACTGCTTCCTTATGGGTGACTTGCTTGGATAGGTGGGTTCTTTTGTATCAGAACCGTCATTGTTCATGTATCATTTATTGTATCTAGAATTTCCATCAACCAAAACTTGTATATTGTTTCAGACTTAGAAAACAGTGTTGTTTTATTTCGACCTTAGAGTCGCGCTAGTAGTATTACGGTTTTCTGGCTGTTTTTGAGTTTCTTTTCAGTTTTGATCCTCGCCCCTTGGCGTTGTATATTATTATTGCTTGCGTGGTTGTGACCGTCGATGGACGAAGAGCTAGCTCCCGCTGATGCCTTTTATCATTTCATATATATTATTCTTGTTGTACCCCGTTCGGGGCCAGTTTTTACAAAGGAAACTCTGCCGAAATTTTCAGGAAAGGTTACACATTTTTAAAAAATGCATATTCGGCTTAGTTATTTAAAAACTTTGATCTCCAAACATGATTTCCTTACTTTTCAAAAACAGTTTTTCCTTATTTACTCTTTAAATGGTTTTAGATTGCTGGGCTTTTGGCTTACTTGGATCAGATGGGGTCCTATAGACTTCATATGGTTCAAGGGCCAGTCACGTGCTCTTTCGGGTCGTGACACTAATAATTTAGAAAACCTAGTAAGCATTCGCATAAAAATTTCCGATGCAAACCTCGCGAATTAACGATATAGCGTTCACAAACTAGCACAAACGTCCGATCTAACCCACTAGATGGCCACAACACTAACTTTAACCCACTTACCATACTTCAAACCCTAATTACAACACCAATCCTTTTCTTTAATTTCATTAAACAAGGAATTATAACCAAAATAACACTTTAAAATTTTAAATTAGCATATTTAAATTACCAATTTACAACTAGATTAGAACTTATACCTCTCAAGTTGTGAACCTCTTGCACTTAGCCTCCAAAGTTGCCTCTTTTCTCTTTGCTTTAATCCAATTAGGGTTTGGGAAGAGGTGGGAAATGGTTTTGGTTTGAATTGGTGAAGGAATTTGTGAATTTTGTGGATTTTTGGTTGATTTTTACATGAATTTTTGAAGCAAGAAAATGGTGGAAAATGGGGAGGGTTTCCTGCAGTGAGCTTGACCTGAGGGTGAGGGGGGAGGTGTGAGTGAGATTGTGTAGAAAATTCTACACAAAAAGCATCTTTTAAACTCATTAAATGCATATCACATCAATTTTTACACAAAAACGCCATTTTTAATTCATTTTTGCTTTAATTTTTAACCATAGAACTAAAATCTTGAAAAGTCTTGATAAAATTTTATTAACACTAGATTTTAGTTTATAATGTTTCCTAAGTGTGTAATTTACCCATTTAAATTTGTATTTATCACTAATTTAATGTATTTTTAAAAGCTTAAAATAATATTAAAAATAATTAATTAAGGAATTTTTTTTAAATAACTAGAAAATTTCAAGTGACCAATTTCTAGCAATATCTTATCTAAATTTTGTATAATTAGACCTATATTGAAAAATACTTATTTTGACTTTTTACGGAAAAGACTGATTATTTTGCCGATTATCGAAAAACTGCCTAAACGATTTTCGAAGCGTTACAATCTTCCCCACTTAAAGAAATTCGGTCCCTGAATTTAGAATTTAACTACACGAACCTTCAAAAAGATGGGAATATCTCTTCCTCATCTTGACCTCGATCTCCCAGGTGACCTCCTCGCTGTTCGGGCCACGCCAAAGAACCTTGACGGACGGTATAACCTTCGACCTCAATTTCTTCATCTGCCGATCCAAAATGACCACCGGGTGCTCGGTGAATGAAAGATCGTGCTCCAGCTGGATCGTCTGGTGTTGAATCGCATGGGAAGGGTCATGAAGGTACTTGCGTAGCATCGAAACATGGAACACGAGGTGAACATCGGGGAAGGTGGGCGAAAGAGCTAGCCGATAAGCCACTGAACCGACACGCTCTAGGATCTCGAAAGGACCGACATATCTAGGACTAAGCTTCCCTTTCCGCCTAAATCTCATTACACCCTTCATCGGAGAGACCCTCAGGAAAACATGATCGCCAACAGCGAACTCGAGTCGGCGACGGCGCCTGCCAGCATATGATTTCTGCCGACTCTGGGCCGCTCTCATCCTGTCCCAAATCAACTGTGTCTTTTCGGTCATCTCATGTACGATCTGTGGCCCCAAAATATTGCTATCCTTGAGCTCTGTCCAATATACAGGCGATCGACATCTCCTCCCATATAAAACCTCGAAGGGTGCCATCTGAATCGTCTCCTGGAAGCTATTATT
Organism: Agapanthus africanus; assembly: GCA_030015575.1. Lineage (NCBI taxonomy): Eukaryota > Viridiplantae > Streptophyta > Magnoliopsida > Asparagales > Amaryllidaceae > Agapanthus > Agapanthus africanus. The sequence continues at coordinate 428,437,774 of CM057347.1, read as the reverse complement.
GTAGGAGAACTCGATCAAGGGCAAATGACGATCCCAGCTACCATCGAAATCTAAAACACAAGCTCTGAGCATGTCCTCAAGAGTCTGAATAGTACGCTCTGACTGACCGTCAGTCTGCGGATGAAAAGCTGTGCTAAAACTTAATCGGGTGCCCAAAGCCTCCGGAAGTTTCTGCCATAATCGGCTGGTAAACTGGGTGCCCCGGTCGGACACGATGCAAGTTGGGACGCCATGCATTTGCACGATCTCATCAATATAAACCTGGGCGTACTGAGCAAATCCAAAAGTGGTCTTCACCGGCAGGAAATGAGCCGCTTTCGTCAGTCGATCCACAATCACCCAAATAGAGTCATACCCTCGACTGGTCCTGGGTAGACCCACAATGAAGTCCATGGAGACCTGTTCCCACTTCCACTCAGGGATAGGCAAAGGCTGCAACTCGCCGGCTGGCCTCTGGTGCTCGGCCTTGACTTGCTGACAAGTCAGGCATCTCGACACAAAGTCTGTAACATCCTTCTTCATCTCGTCCCACCAGTAAACCTCTCTCAAGTCACGGTACATCTTGGTGGAACCTAGATGCACACTGTACACTGATCTATGGGCCTCCTCAAGAATATCACGCCTCGGTCCCTCAGAATCTAGAATGCACGGTCGAGTCCCAAATCGAAGTATCCCCTGATCATCAATCACGAACTCGGAAACTCTGTCCTACCGTATCTGCTCGATAATCTCTAAAATACAGGCATCGCCGGACTGTGCCTCTCGGATACGGTCAAGTAACTGTGAGCGTGCTCTAAAATGGGCCAGCTGTCCCCCTGTAGGAGTAAACTCGAACTGCACTCTGCTGTCACATAAAACCTGCCAATCCGCCGTCGACTGCATCTGTACTGCGCTCAAACAAGATAGGCTACCTCCGGGTCTCCTACTCAAAGCATCTGCCACCACATTCGCCTTGCCCGAATGGTATAGAATCTCGCAGTCAAAATCTTTCACCAACTCCATCCAACGGCACTGTCTCAGATTTAGATCTCGCTGCTGAAAGATATACTTCAAGCTCTGGTGGTCAGTGAATATCTGGCACGACTCGCCGTATAGGTAATGTCTCAAGATCTTAAGTGCAAATACCACTGCAGCCATCTCTAAATCATGAGTGGGGTAGTTCTTTTCATGTTTCCTTAACTGTCGAGAATCATACGCGATAACTCTGTCGTGCTGCATCAATACACAGCCCAGCCCCACTTGAGAAGTATCACAATATACCACGAAACCACCCGATCCTGAAGGCAATGATAACACTGGTGCAGTAGTCAGACGAGTCTTCAACTGCTGGAAGCTATCCTCACATGCCTCGGTCCAATCAAAAGGAACCCCCTTCTGGGTCAACCCGTTCAACGGTGCAGCAATATGGGAGAAGTCCTGGACAAAACGTCGATAATAGCCGGCCAGACATAAAAAGCTGCAGACCTCTGTAACTGATACTGGTCTGGGCCAACGCTGAACTGCCTCGATCTTCTTCGGATCCACACCAATACTATCTCTCGTCACCACATGACCCAAGAAGTCGAAACTGTCAAGCCAGAATGCGCACTTGAAAAATATAGCGAACAACTGATGTTCCCTCAAAGTCTGCAATGTGATACGCAAGTGCTGCTCATGCTCCTCCCGGCTCCGAGAATAAACCAAGATGTCGTCAATGAACACAATGATGAACTGATCAAGATACGGCCTGAATACACGGTTCATCAAGTCCATAAATGCTACTGGGGCATTGGTGAGCCCGAACGACATCACCAAGAATTCATAATGACCATAACGCGTACGGAAAGCGGTCTTCGGAATATCCTCCTTCCGAACCCGCAACTGGTGATAACCTGACCGTAAATCAACCTTCGAGAAAAACCCTGCACCCTGGAGATGATCAAATAAGTCGTCAATGTGGGGTTGGGGATATCTATTCAGCACAGTAACCCGGTTCAGCTGACGATAATCAATGCATAAGCGCATACTGCCATCCTTCTTCTTAATAAACAAGACGGGAGCACCCCATGGTGACACACTCGGTCGGATAAGCCCTTTGTCCAGCAAGTCCTGCAACTGATCCTTCAGCTCTCTAAGCTCCACCGGGACCATCTGATAAGGCGGTATAGAGATAGGCCCCGTGCCGGGGATCAAGTCGATACAGAACTCAATCTCGCGCTCTAGTGGCAGACCAGGCAGCTCGTCAGGGAATACATCAGGAAACGCTCTCACAACAAGGACCTGGTCCAACGAAATCTCTGTGGCGCTAGTATCACAAACATAGGCTAAGAATCCCTAACACCCTTTCCTCAAGAGCTGACCAGCACGAAGAGAAGAAATCAAGCTGGGAAGGGTAGCGCTACGATCTCCCTGAATAACAAGAACCGGCACACCAGGAAAACTGAATCTGACTGCCTTCTCACGGCAGTCCACAGATGCATAACAGGTGGCTAGCTAGTCTATACCAAGAAGAATGTAAAAGTCTAGCATATCTAGGAGAATCAAATCAACTGAAGAATCTCTCTCCCCGAAACAAACAGGACACGATCGGTACACAAAACGAGCAACAAACGACTCGCCTACCGGAGTAATAATAACAAGCGGCTGATCTAACGAAGAAGACTCTCGGCCCAACCTCGGTACAAAGTATGTGGATACATAGGAATGTGTGGAGCCTGGATCAAATAATACCCGTGCCTCAAAAGAACATACTGGCAGAGTACCTGTCACGACGGCATTGGATGCCTGTGCATCCTGAGGAGTCAACGCGAACACTCGGGCATGTCCACCACTAATAGCTGGCTGTCATTTGCCTCTTCCTCGGCCTCTGCCTCTACCTCTGTCACCTCGTCCTCTCTGAACAGGACCGCCACTCCCACGACCTCTAGAAGCATCTGCCTGGCGTGGAGCCTCATCAAGGGTAGGAAGTAGAGCTCTCTGGGGAGGTGGTGAGGGTGGTAAGGTCACATGTGGGACTGTCGCCGTGCCCTGGCGCCCCATGGTACAGTCTCTAACATGATGGTACTGACTCCCACACCGAAAACATCCTGGCAACGACTGCTGGGTCAATGGATATGAACCAAATAACCGACCCTGTCTCAATCCTCTGCCGCCACCATCTCCCGGAAAGAATCTATCACGGTGTCTACCCATCTGCTGCTGGGCTGGTGTATCAGTACGGATCCTTTTCGGCCCAGAAACGACCGGAGTCTCAGAAATGCGCTCCTCCAAAAGTAAGGCTGCATCCATCGCGGCTGCGTATGTGTCAAAGTGCTGGGTGCCGATGGCAAGGAATAGCTGTGTATCAAGCCCTCGCACAAACCTCTTTATTCTTTTCTCTTCCGTGTCTACTAGGTACGGAGCATATCGGGATAACTGGGTAAACTGTATATCATACTCAGACACTGTCATCCCAGGAGTCTTGCGCAAAAACTCAAAACTACGGGCTCGAGCATCTCGAACACTCTCCGGAAGAAAACGGGCAAGAAATGCAGCTATAAACTCGTCCTAGGTCATAGGAGATAGACCTGCAGCTCGGCCTCTCTCTACTGAATCGTACCACGTCTGGACAGGGCCTTCCAGACGAAAACACATGAACTCCACCCATCTATCATCAGAACACCTCAACGAACGGCAAATCCTAGCCATCCTATCAAGAAATGCTTGTGGGTCCTCTGTCGCATCCGTACCGGTAAAAGCTGGTGGTCTCAGTCTCATAAACTCCTGTAGTGAAACATGGATAGTCGTAGTAGTAGCAGGAGTAACCGTCTGGGCAGCAGGTACAATCGTGTTCTATGCGGTGAAAGGAATGTCCTCAGATCTCTGTGCCCGACTGGACTCAACTAAAGGTCCCATCATCTATCGCAACTCCTGCATACCGGCCTCTAATCTGGCAATACGGTCGGGAGATGGCGGATCAATCTGACCCTGAGGGGTAGGCATATCATCCCGCTCGATCCTCGCCTCAGACGAGCCCGCTCGAAGCTCATCCCTAGCGGCAGCCCGCTCAGCTCTCGTAGTCTTTGGCGGCATCGAAGCTGGAATGAGAAACAGGAGCGATAAGAACATTGAAATTGAATCAAGGAATGCAAGTAATCAAGAGGGGAAATACAAGCAATTATGTCCTAAGGTCACTTAGGCGGAGTACCGTATCATAAGTATGCCGCGGAACATACCCACGCTACGCCACTCTGCTTAAGTCACCTACTCCATCTACCAAGGGTCGTCCTACACTCAGAAAGGTAAAACCTACGCTCTGATACCAACTTTGTCACGACCCGAAGGTATGGAACGTGACTGGCACTTAGATTACGAGACGTCTCAAAGCGTAACGTAACCTAGGTCAGCCAATGCCCGAAAAATCTAAACCATAAGCAATAAGAGTGAAGGAAAACCTTTATGAAAACAATTTTAAACCATTTAAGTTGTATAAATCCCTATTTTAAAGCATCAAAATTTTCCGAAAATTTCGGCAGAGTCTCCCTTGTAAATACTAGCCCCAAATGGGTACAACAAGATATATAAACCTGTAATAACAAAATGGCATTCCTAAGTGGGAGCTAGCTCTTCGCCCAAGGCGGATCACAACCACGCACAATATATATGCAATATCAAGCAAATAAGCATAAAGAAGCACAAAATAAAGAAAACACAACGTCGGCTCAAGTGAGCTCGACCCCAGAGATACCATATATACACAAATCTCTCTGTCTCAACACTAGGTCGCATATACAAATAAGAAGTGGTAGATGGAGAATACTAGATACAATGATAGTACAAAAAAGAGATAAAGTGTCATCGCAACCCACCTACGAGCAATGTCGCGAGTCTGAGCAAAAGAAACCAATGATAAGATAAGCCCGCCGCTACAAGGCTGACGGGTCCAACCTGCAAGACACTGTAGCACAACGGAGGTGAGTTGCCAGCTCGTGGGTAGAATATAACATCTAATAAGGCTATCGTAAGAATACAAGCAAATGCGTCACAACATGAATGTCTAGATGTGATGTAATGCCACTAGTATGTAAGCACATGTATGCAACATCAATACGAAATCTTTAAGTGTTTAAAATACTATAAGATCTGCATTCTTAACATAGAAAAAGAATATCTGTGCAATAGCTAAAGTACTATCAATGAAATCATCTGAAAACCGTGTCAAGCATCGACGCCAAATATGGAAATATATCTGTCTCAATGTCTCACTATATCAATGTCTCAATACATCGGGCTCCGTCAGTCCGGATCGGCCCATATTATTAAATCTCAGGACAACGGTCAGTATCCTCCGGATATCCGCCACGCCAGACATCACCGGTAGGTAGTCTTCCCCTGCCAGGCTCATCGTCTACAACTCGATCTTCTTGCCCCGGGGTACCATACCGGGCCCACCATGTACCCAAGACGGTTCATCCACTCCTCGAATCGGGTCTCGAAATCCAACAGAAAACATGAAAACTCATGGTGGACGACACATACATCATGAGAAAACCGCAACTTTATTTTAAAACGATGATAATAAGTTTTTGTTAAATTCTTGCGGTTTTCCCCAAAATCCAGAAATCTCATCAATACTGAAATCCTCAAGAAAATCATAAAATTCAACATGTTGTATATGATAAATGCTTATGATGTCAAAGGTATACAATGTGATTTATGGCTAGGAATCTATATAAGCATGATGATGAAGTGAGGTATATATACATGCTATGCAATTCAATGTATCATAAACGATGCAAGTGTTGATACTGAACTAAGCAAGTTCTACAGTGCTAGTGGCATGGCAATTACCAAAGGCGTGTGTGTCATATGAATAGTGCGCATGCAACATGAGCCAATAGTAATGGTGTATATGTCCTAAGGGGTGATATCACACATGTGTATGTGGATAACCATGCAATGCCAGCAGACGAATAACTAGAAAGATGTGCATATGAATGAGAGGGTTAACTAACTAACAATGCATATAGTTTGCAAGAATAAAGTGACCCTAACTATGGGGCGTCTCGTGTCATCTAGATGATTTCCCCATAGATGTATACATCTACTCATCCGGACACATCGCTAATCTGATCCAACCGCCGCTTTGCCTTTGCGCGCCGCGTCCGATATTTCCGCAACCGATCCTATAATTGCACAACACACAACATAAGATTAAACATCATGGAACGACGCAAGTCATAATATGAAAAGATCAACGCCCAGAAGTTAAGCACAACGTGCACTCGGTGCACGGAAAACACACGAAAATCACTAAAAGCGTAACTAAATCATCGTTTCGGGGCAACCGTTAAAACTAAAACCCGACTAAACCAAACTCCGCATTCGCACACCCTACAAGTCGTAGTAGATGCTAATAGTATCGTCAAGATATCGCAATTTAATCACCTCCTAATAATTTAGAAAACCTAGTAAACATTCGCATAAAAATTTCCGATGCAAACCTCGCGAATTAACGATATAGTGTTCACAAACTAAGCACAAACGTCCGATCTAACCGACTAGATGGCCACAACACTAATTTTAACCCACTTACCATACTTCAAACCCTAATTACAACACCAATCCTTTTCTTTAATTTCATTAAACAAGGAATTATAACCAAAATAACACTTTAAAATTCTAAATTAGCATATTTAAACTACCAATTTACAACTAGATTAGAACTTATACCTCTCAAGTTGTGAACCTCTTGCACTTAGCCTCCAAAGTTGCCTCTTTTCTCTTTACTTTAAACCAATTAGGGTTTGGGAAGAGGTGGAAAATGGTTTTGGTTTGAATTAGTGAAGGAATTTGTGGATTTTGTGGATTTTTGGTTGATTTTTACATGAATTTTTGAAGCAAGAAAATGGTGGAAAATGGGGAGGGTTTCCTGTAATGAGCTCGCCATGAGGGTGAGGGGGGAGGTGTGAGTGAGATTGTGTAGAAAATTCTACACAAAAAGCATCTTTTAAACTCATTAAATGCATATCACATCAATTTTTACACAAAAACCCCATTTTTAATTCATTTTTGCTTTAATTTTTAACCATAGAACTAAAATCTTGAAAAGTCTTGATAAAATTTTATTAACACTAGATTTTAGTTTATAATGTTTCCTAAGTGTGTAATTTACCCATTTAAATTTGTATTTATCACTAATTTAATGTATTTTTAAAAACTTAAAATAATATTAAAAATAATTAATTAAGGGAATTTTTTTAAATAACTAGAAAATTTTAAGTGACAATTTATTGACCAATTTCTAGCAATATCTTATCTAAATTTTGTATAATTATACCTATATTGAAAAATACTTATTTTAACTTTTTACGGAAAAGACTGATTATTTTGCCGATTATCGAAAAACTGCCTAAACGATTTTCGAAGCGTTACAATATACGAGTTATACAGTTTTGGCATTTGAAATAACATGAATCGTGGTGTTTAGAAAATAGGGGCTACGGTGTTTTTAAGAAAAAGTACGTCCTTGAAATATCTATAGTATCCCTTGGCCTGTCTTTAAAATATTCACGATTCGTTAGTTTTTGGAAATAAGTATGACTCGAGCCCAGTATAACATCTAACTGATAACTACAGGACTAAACTAAGAGACTAAATGAAAAGGGATAAGGAAATCCACCTAAGTCCGAGTCGATATATCTAGTAGTCAGTGAACCCGCCTCAATAGCGTCACGTACAATAATATATATATATAATACGATATCCTCGAGTCAAGAGTGCGGATCAATCATCATATTTATAGTTCGTACAGTAAAATCCATCGTACGGCATCCCAAATCGGAGTACGGGTCAAATATCACATTTATCTATTATTTATCTGGTATCATTATCAACATATCCTAAATTAGGGGTACTGATCTAAAGTCTAGCACATTCCGATACCATCATACATATATATCCGTGTGTGTATGAAAACACATCGCTCAACAATCCACTCATATATCATGTCGTATATCATAACACGACCCAATTCACATCACCGATCTCCCGGCATCATGCCCAATCACATCGACTGATCTCCAAGTATCATATAATATCCTCATCATCTGTGTATACGTATATGTATATGTATGTGTGTGTACCAACGCAATCCACGCACACACACACACACACACACACACACACACAAATACACACACACACACACATATAAACATATACACCCAAACATATCCCGTGTGTGCATGTGTGCGTGTGTGCAACTATACTCTAGGGTTCGCGACTAAGAAACTATACAATAAGCACCATCATCAAATTACACTAAAACTAACCCGTGAACACCTAAAGACTATCTTGATAAACATTTAGTCTTGCAATACACGTATATATATATATATATATAACGTACTCGTATACTACACTACGAAACTGCGGAGTGCTATACGCCATCCACCCGACTTCCCCCGTAGATATATATCTACTCATCTTGATCCTTACTTGCCGAAGTCGATGTCTCCTTACTCCTCCTTGTCGTACGACGTCCACATGGGTACCTACACATATCACACATAGTATCGTAAACCGAAATCACAGATTAAAACCAAAATGGCACAAGAAACACACATAGGTTAGAACCTATGGCCTACGCATGCAAGAATAACCAAACAACCCTCGAGATTGACGTGCAAATGTCACACCACCAAGTCAAAACCCAAATACTAAAATCCAAGTCATAAATAGTCGCAAAACCAATGCAGCAACATAAGAAAACACTTCCAGATTTTGTTTCAGGTTAAATTAGCCAATTTTGCATATGTGGAGGGTCTAATTAGAGAGTATAGGAGCTATGGACCAAGCACGAACCATTTGTAACCTACCCAGGCTACAATTTGTGGCAAAAGAGATATAATTTGCGGCCTAACAGTGGAATTGGGGTCCCGGGTCTCAGTTGTAGCTTCTAGGATGCCTGCTTGTATCACTATAATCGCTAAATAATTTTTAGGTTCTCGAGATAGCAGCAGATCTCTAAATACAATCACCAATTCCATAAAAACCCGATATCGGCAAATATAAAGTTCGCAATTTGGGGTTTGGTCTCAGGTCTTGTCCTGCATTCTAACACTAGAGGGGTTTTATGGCCTCATCTAACCTCAATTACACTCTCCCCACTCATAATCTCCTACAACCCTCATCGTGGAAAATTTCAAGATCACGAAACCACACTTAATCGATTCTAAACAAACAAGGATGCTAAAGGAATTGAAATCCTACACTAATGATGAAAGAATTACCTCATTTGGCAACTCAAGAATTTTCTTGAGTTGCCCCAAGTACTCAAAATCCTATCTTTCTTGGTCTCCCATGCTAGTAGTGAGCTTGTGTACAATTTTAGTGAAGAGGGTGCAAGGTTTTGATGCATTTTTGGGGTTGATATGAGGTGTAGGAAGAGGTGGAAGGAGGAGGGCAGCCATGGTTGAGGAGAGGGAGGAGAAAAAGATGAAGATGATGAAATGGGAGCCATGAGCCAAGGGTCAAATGACCCGCTCACCTCTCTCTCTCTCTTGCCCATACCTAATTCTTTATTCTATTTCTTTTTCTTTCCTTTTCTTTTTCTTTATCTCATCATCTCATTTAAAACAAAGCCATGCATGAAAAAAGAAAAAGCTATGGTAGAAAAATGTAAAAAATGTGTAATATGACATGGTGCATATCACATGCACAAAACACCATCAAGGTATGATTAGTGAACATTAATCCAGTTTAGGATAAACTTGTATATAATTAATTATAAAAATTTATAATTTGCCTAAATCACATAAATCCCTCCAAAAATCACCATTCAATTTAATTCTCCAACATTTTCCAAACTATCGGTATATAATTATACCACATCATTAAAATATTCATAATATTTATTATTTTAATTATTTAAATTCCCAAAAATAATATTTTATTTTTCTGAAATGTTACACCTCTGTACAAGACTTGAAGTCTTGGGTCATTTATATAGTAGAGGAAAGTTTGTTGATTTAGTTAAAGAAAACTTTCATTAAGAGATCTTTAATTGATTTGGGGATTTTATCCACCGTTGGATTTTTGATCCAAGAACTTCTGTTTTATAGAAGATATCTTTCTTGTTTTTAACAAGATTAGGGAAATATTTTCCCATACAGAATTTATTTTGCAGATAGGTGATTTTTAATCACCATTGGATTTTCAATCCAACGGTGCTCTGTTTTACAGAGAGTAATCTTTCTTGTTTAGAAAGATTTGAGGAATATTTCCTCAGCAGAATTTAATTCTGCATTTTCATGATTTATCACCTCCGTTGGATCTTTGATCCAACGGCTCTGTCTAACAGAGACTTTTTAGTTCTGGCACTGGCGCCCTTGTGCGAGGCACGTGAGGCGCTGCCTCAGAGTTTTTAACTCTTGGCGCTGGCGCCCTCGTGCAAGGCACGCGAGGCGCTACCTCAGAGTTTTTAACTCTTAGAGCTGGCGCTCTCGTGTAAGGCACGTGAGGCGCCGCCCATCAAATTTTGAACAGAGTTTTGCTCTTTTATTGGGGGAAACAAATGCCCCCCCCACCGCTGCGCTCACGTGGCTCACACGTGAGTGCAGCGGTGGCAGCTTTTCCACCGTTGGATCTTCTTGGAGATCTTCTTAAAAGTTGAATTGTCTTCTTGGCTCTTAAGATGACTGTTGTTCATCTTCTCTTATCCTTCTTTTTTTCCTGAGAATTTCAGAGCTTAGATTTCTGCCCAAAGAAATCCTTTCTAGAGTTAAAACTCTGCCTAAAAATTTGGTAAGGATTATAATCGAACCCATTAATAGAGCTTTGCTCTTCTTAGATCGTAGATCTTAAGATGTATTTTAGGATTGCTTAACCCATTAATTATAGTATTGCTCATCTTCCATGAAGAACTCTTAGAGTTTCTAGAACTCTTCTTTTAGATCTTAAAGAACTTGGGGGTTTGCCCTGTTAAAAAGCTTTGCTTTTGAAGGTTCTAGTAGATTATCCCATTGTTTTTACAAAGCATAGCTCTTAGAAATTTTTGGGGAATTTTATTCCCCCCTTAATTAAAGTTGACAGATGTGAATTCTGTTGGCAGAGCACAGCTCTCGAGGGAGTTTAACTCCTTAGCCTAATGAGATTTCTTATTAAATGAGAATCCTCTTAGGATTCCATCCTTAATGAGTGACTGCCCCATCAATGATGGGACGTCACCTTGATTTTGTGGGCCCCTCTATGTCCCTTTCTTCTGCATTGCAGTGCGGTACAATTTTTTTAAGTACCAAGTGTCAGAGTTCAGAACATAGCGTTGATAACTAATCCCCGTCTCTCTTTGTGTAGGTACTATGGCTTCCGACTCTTCTTTCCCTTTTGTACGTTCAGAGAGCGCCTTCGCCGACGCGCCCGTGGATCAGAATGTCTTCGCGCTTATTAAAGATCATGACCCGGAGCAGAAATCTCTTCACCTATGGGGGTCATCGTACAATCAGATTATCCAGGGTCGGGACGGTTTTTCTTGTGCAGCGCCCTTAGAGCCCATTTCAGCAATTCATTACGCCGATTTGCCTCAAATGAATTATGCTATAGAAGAGGTCAAATGGACTTCAGAGGGTCGCCTTCAACCTTCTATGGCATCAATACCCATACAGCCGCCGATGGCTTTGAATATTTTAGGGCGGCACATATGTCAAGGCAAGTCGCGCCCTTAGAGACAAGTCTACATGATAGGGTTAACTCCTCGCCAATCAGCCAGCTACCTGCAGTGGGTCCGGTATATCTTGTCGGCCAAGAAGTCACTCCTGCTGAAGCTTGGGCTATATCCTGTCATATATGCTTCCCTCTTCCAATATCCCGCGCCTCATGTGTGGTGGGTTAAGGCTTTTCTGGAACAATGGAACATCCAAACCTACACATTTCTTCTATCGGACCGAGAAGTCTCAATTTTCTTGGAAGAGTTTGCAGAAATTTCAGGCTTACCCGTCAGAGAGGAACATTATGAAGAAATACTTCCCCTGATGAATACATCTTTGCCACCAAATCAGTGGTAATGGGTCTCACTCCGGAGAATGCCATTCAACATCGGTTCCCGAGCCCAATCAAAGTGTTGAACATTTATGAGAGTCTGTTTTTAGAGTCTGGAAAGCACGGAGTCGGCTTCGCAGATTTCATCGCCCGCTTTCTTCGCCCAGAAGTCTTATCAAAACAAGCCGTGAAATTCGCCAAGCTTGATGGCCCATTTGGTTTCAGTTTAGATAACCAGCAGGCGGCAGAAGCGAATCTAAAAAAATTCTTTATTCCAGAAACTCCGGTCGTCCCTTTCACAAAACTTGCTGCTTCAGACGTCGATGAAGAGACATTCTTTCTGGGGTTCATCGGCCTGTGGTTGAGCTGGTTTGTGCTTCCGATGCACCCTCGCTACATGAGGCCGTCCGTTTTTTATCCAGCCCACCGTATTGTCATAGGGACGCGTGTAGCCATTGGGATTGTAGGGCTAGCCCATCTATATCATGGCCTGAGCTTAGCAGCAGATACTACTTAGCCAGGGGTAAAACCTGTACATCTTCCGTTGCACCACTTCACCTCTTAGGTCGAGATGCACGTGCTGGGTGCTTTCGGTGTTCACAAACGAACCCGCTTCTATGACAGCTACAACTTTCCCCGGGTCATGTATCTAGTTGACGCTTCTGCATTAGATCCGTCGCAGCGAGAGGCTCGACGGTTGGTCCTTCGCCCGCGTATGGCCGGGGATAGTATGACTTTTGTCGATAGAGTCTTAACTATCGGCAAGGAATCTACCAAGGTAGTGCAACCGCTGTGTGATACTTTCAAAGACGGGGCTCCCACGTTGAAAGCTCAGGAAATCCTGCACTTGTATTCTATTAGGCCGGGCTTTTTAGTGTTCAGGCAAAACACCTCGGTATTGTTCATGAGGTATAAGCCACACCGCTTCGCTCAACAGTCGGGCTACAATCAGGGTGTTCCTCTGGAGGCGTTCTTAGCCGAGCCGGTCGCTACAGAAGAGGGTATTCGTAGCGCGGTGCACCACTTTATGCAACTAAATACGGGGTCCAATTTTCTCATCAGCGAGCCGAGCTATGTGACGAAAGCTTCGAACTCTTATGTGGTGTGGTACCAGCATGCGACGGGTGCAGTTATTAGGGAAGAAAGATGATTAATGCTCGATCACAAGGATGCAGTCCCCGCTGGTAATCCATCTGTCCCCTTAAAGCGACGGACTGTCTTTCGTCCTTCCTTGAGGGAAATTACTACAGTCGTAGTCCCTCGAGTCTTCCCTTAGAGGCCTCAATCTGATGTTCCCGTAACTGCGGTAGCTGTGGCATCCCTAGAATCTGGCGCTGGTACGGAAATCGGGACCCGCCGCCCGAAAATGCCTGTCAAGCGCAAGCTCTTGTCATCGGCCGCTGGTGTCCGCTCACAGAAAAAGAAGAAGTCTCTATTTTCTGCCGATATCATATTTGTCCAGGAGACACATGCTTCCTACAGCGAGGGTTTGTGCGAATATGGTACCAACGAGGGTTTATTCGATACGCCTGCGACCGATACTAATCTCCAGGCTGCCCTCGCAGCTTCCGAGCGACTGGCTCGTGAGGAAGCGGCGTTGATCACTATCGCGAAGTCAGGTATACTTTAATTATATTCTTTTGTGTCCATCCCTTTCTCGTTATTATGCTTTTACTAACGCTCTCTTCTTCAACAGGTATTTCTGCTGAAGAGGCACTCGCGGCTTTCCTCAGGACATTCGAGGAGGAAGAGAGGCTCCGCGCTTCTTTGGGTCTTGGTTTAAGTTGCTTCATTACATCTGTATTCTTTTTATTCGTGCTATGACCCTCTCTTTCTCCTTATTGTAGGGACTACCTCAACTCAGGTTATTACAAGTGCAGTGCCAATCCCAAGTGGCGATGCAGCAAACTTCTAGAGCCAGCTACTATGGTCATGGCTATCCCAAAGTCACCGCAGGAGGCTTTGCTAAAGCAACCGATGATGGACACCGGAGCGGCTCCGGAGGCAGAGCTCGGTTGGGACAACGACATCCTCCTGTCAGAAGTCTTAAGAATGTCAGTTCTCACTGCTCAGACTAACAGGAAGCGCAGGAAGTGCGTGGCGAGGGAACACGATGCCGTTTTAGCCACAGATGCAGGCTCAAGCAGTATCCCGCCAGCTGACACTCCTTCAGCGGATGTTCCTTCTGCCCTGCCTACCGCCCATAAACAAGCTGCACACGCGGCTCGGGAAGAAACTAAAAAGCTACTTCAAGGTAACGTAACGCCCAGTCTTTTATTGGAACTCGGTCCTCAAATTCTGACATACGCATTTTCTTTTACGCAGGGCCAAGTCCTGGCGATGGTATGGCAGGTGAAACGCTAGCGATTACAGAGCCCGAAGTGGCTACTCTTTCTCAGGAATCTGGGACTTTCCAGACCACTGCTCTTTCTTCCTATGGCTCCTTGGTATCGGCGGACATCGCAAGCATTACGACGGCCCTCGTCGATTCAGGGGATGAGGCTATGGGCGCAGAATCTATTCCCCCGATAGAGAGTGAAGAAGCCGTTACACCTGGTGACGCTTCCGTCGCGGTTTTGGTCCATGATCTATCAGGTCGTTCTTGAGTTGTTGTTTTCGAGTTTTTCAATCCTGTTCAGCCCTTCTGATGATATTTCATTTGTCTTGAGCATAGGCGCGGTGAACCCTGAGGCTATGCTGTCTGAAGAAGTGTCGCTGGTCGCTGCTCTGACGGTCGCTATCCCCTCACCTTCTTCTGTGCCCCCTCAAATCTTGGAAGGTATGGGTTTCTCACTTATTTGTTTCACTGTGGATACAATCCTCTTTGTATTGACTGTATATTGTCGCAACTTTACAGGAGTCCTTTTCGACCATTTATACCAGGTGTTGAGCCCGCATTTTTCCTTTCAGTTGGAAATCGTTCCACCTTCTGGTATTGGTTAGTATATTTTTTATCTAATGTCCCCCTTTCTTTTATGAATAGACTTATTGTTGCTAAGTCTTCTTTATATTTCTTACAGCGTCACGGTTCGGAGGAGGAGACGAGAGAATAGTCGCGCCTCCGGTACTCCCCATTCTGCCGCCTGCCATAGCTGGTATAATAGACTCCATCCCTTATGTGTTTTCTTTATCTCCCGAGTCGAAATTTGACTGTAATTCATTTTGCAGCAATTGCACCAGCTCCGGCTCCTTTTGAGTCTTGCATTCCAATGCCCGCAAGGCCCTTTGCTAAACGCATATCTTCCAAGGGGCGCCGCAAATAGCCGGCAAATGTTAAGTGAGTTTATCGAAGATCTCAATGCTGAGGCCCTTACTTCTGCTACGGATTTTACCGTTGAAGTCAGACCAATGCTAGCGACACTTGTGAACTTCCATGATGAAGATCTCGTCAGCTCTTGGGTTGATTATTGCAGAAAGATCGAGGTTTTCCTGCACGAGATTGAGCTCAAGCATCTCGCTCCTGAGGTGTTAGCCTTGAACTCCCAGTGGGCTGCGTGGGTCGAGAATAGTGTTCCTTTCATTCGCCATTTTGAACAAGAGGCGGCCCTGAGACGAAAAGAACATGAGGCAGCCTCCAGCGAATCCGTCCGGTTGCGTGCCCAGGTTGAAGCGAATGCTGCACAGTTAAAAGCTATTTTCGATAACCTCCAGTGATGTATTTCGGACGGGTTGACGTTAAGAAGGACGCTCGACTTCACCGAACGGGTCACGCAGGACTGTGAAGCTGCCATGCTAGAAACTAATGAAAAGATTTCATCCTATTTGCGGCAACGGGCTCAAATTGAAGCGGAATTGGCCACGGTAGCTGACCATGAGAAAGGATTGAGAAGAGTGCGCGAGCGGCTTTTCAATTTTTTGAAGACGCCTTCTCCTTAATAACTGTCATTGTACCTTTTTTCTTGTACCAACTGTAAACTTGTGATTCATGAACAACGTGTATTCATTCTGATTCCTTTATGAAATGTATCTTGTATTCACTTGAATTCATGAATAAAAGACATATTTTATTTCATATTGGCATGTAATTTTGGCAAATGTGGCCCGTAGATAGTCCATCTTGACCTCCTTGCAGGGCAGGATGGCTTAAGAAACAGGTTTGGATATGCCGCCTAAGACTTTTCAACTTTATGAGCCGTGAGGGTCTCATAAAGACTTTTCTCCCTACGAGTCGAGAGGATCCCGTATGTGTATTTTATCCTTAGGAGTCGTGAGGACTTCTAAGTGCATTTTCTCTTGAGAGTCGTAAGGATCTCACAAGAGAATTTTCCCCTTTACAATTCGAGAGGACTCATGAGTGGTTTTTTTTCCTCCTTGTCGATATTTGACTTTGGAGAATATGGTCTATGGATAGTATACAATTGTCCATCTTGGACCCACTTGCAGGGCCACAATGCTTAGGAAACAGGTTGATATCCCCGTTGCCTAAGGCTTTCCACCTTCATGATCCGTGAGGGTTTCATGAAGATGTTTTTTCCCTACGAGTCGAAACGAGTTGAGAAGTTCTCGCAGGAACATTGTTTTCCCCACGAGTCGAGACGAATCGAGAAGTTCTCGCAAGAATGTCCTAACGTCACAGTTAACCTCTTTACGACAGAGGTCCGTTAGGGTCTGTAGTACTAGGGTTTTTGTCCATCATACCGTCGCGTTGGTTGATGCATTCCCCCATACACAATCTTGTTGTTCGAGTAGCTCCGTGACTGTTGTGTCTCTGATCCCTTCGGGGGTTGGACAAGACTTCTTCAAGTAATCTCTACCGTTGGAAGAGCTAGCGTTAAGGATATTCCATGCCGCTTTTTACTTGAGGTTAGGCTCAGTTTAAGGAGTCCCGATAAGTCATAACCACTCCGCGCTGGTGTGGGATGATCTCCGATAGTCTTTCAAGTTTTATTTGAGTTTCCGTCAAGACCGTGAAGCTAGGGATCTTCCTTTTCTTCGTTTGTTGATATTGTGTCTTCTATATTGCGACGAATGTCGAAGTTGTCTCTAGGTTGTCTGTGAACCGTCGAGGCTCAGAACTAGGGACTTTGCCGTGGCTCCGTTGTTTTGACCCTGGGATCGGTTGTTGATGTCGCGTCTGCACCCAGTTGGAGTGAGAAGGAACGTCGTTGTTGATCTCTAGGTTGTAGATGTTTCCGTCGAGACTAGGAACTAGGGACTTTACCATGGCTCCAATGTAGTCTCTAGGTTTTTGATGAACCGTCGAGGCTTGGAACTAGGGACTTTGCCATGGCTCCATTTGTTTTGACCCTGGGGTCATTTGTTGACATCGCGTCCGCATCCTGCTGGAGTGAGGAGAAACGCCGTTGTTGATCTCTAGGATGTCTGTGAACCGTCAATGTTTGGAACTAGCGACTTTGCCATGGCTCCGTTTTGTTGACGTCGCGTCTGCATCCTGCTGGAGTGAGAAGAAACGTCGTTGTGGATCTCTAGGCTGTTGATGCTTCCGTCGAGACCTAGCTCTTCTTTTGTGTAGCCTAATGGGAAAATGCGGTTCCCTTTTCGTTTGTGTCCATGGATTGTATACAGGGGTCGATGTGGACTCACCTGCAGGGCAGAAGTTTCATTTTTATTCTTTGTTTCCGTGATGCCCTATCATTTCAGCTTTTTATATCACGAAAGTCGCGATTGCCCAATCATTTCGGCTGTTTTATCGCGGTGCCCAATCATTTCGGCTGTTTTTTCTTTTTACTCGCTGCTTTTTATTGCGAGTTGCCCAAACATTTCGAGTGTTTTTATATGCACATATTTTGCTCGCTGATTTTTATTGCGATTTGCCCCATCATTTCGGCTATTTCATATGCATATATTTGCTCGCTGATTTTTATTGCGAGTATGGGACTTGAGATCTGATACCAATCTTAGCATTAGCACCGTTGCGACTAAAATATTGTCAGGAGTTAATCATCATTTGCCGTGAAAGGACTTAGAATTGACACCCGTTCAGGCATCAGCATCGCTGCGACTGAAATATTGCCATGAGCGAATCATCATTTGTCTTTGTCGATTTGAACAAATGTGGCTTAGCAAACAGGGTTAGTGTTCTGTTGACTAAGGCTTTTTTACTTTATGAGCCATAAGGGTCTCATAAAGGTATTTCTCCCTATGAGTCGAGAGGATCCCGTAGGTGTATTTTCTCCTTAAGAATCGTGGGGATCCCCAAGTGTGTATTCTCTTATAAGTCGTAAGGATCTCATAAGAGAATTTTCTACTTATAAGTCGAGAGGAATTACAAGTGTCGTTCACCATATGAGGACTTGGTGATGGAACGTTTATTTGTGCCCGTGGATTGTACACAAGAGCCAATATTGACCGTCTGTAGGGTAACATGGGGAGTGTGATGGCTTAAGAACAGGTTCGAGTCACTGTATATTAAGGCTTTTGAATCCTATGAGCCGTGAGGGTCTCACAGGGGGGAATTCTCCTTACGAGTCATGAGGATCTCGTAAGTGTAATTTCTCCTTAAGAATCGTGGGGATCCCTAAGTGTGTTGCTCCCTTGTGAGTCGTGAGGATCTCGCGCAGGTGTTTTCTCCTTACAAGGTCGAAAGGACCTTGCAGGTGTTTTTATTTTAACAAGATTGTGCTCTTTCGAGTTTTCACAAACTCGCCGGTAGCCCTGCTGTTTTTACTCACGATGCCCTTTCGGGTTTTCATCCGTGCACATTTCGCTTGTGGACGTACCATTTTTACCCCTCTGTTCGCCAATGAAACTTATGGGGGACTTCGCCACCGGGGCAGCTGTGCATCCAGCGGGACTTGAGTTGCAATCCTCGCCGCTGGGACTTATGGACTTGAATTCCATTATCGCCGTGTTTGAGGTGACATATTTAGCTTAAGGACATTACGGTCCATTTTTAGTTTAGGGACATCTCGGTCCGTTATTAGTTTAGGGACATCTTGGTCCATTGTCAGTTTCGGGGCGAAGTTTTGCCGGATACTATTTATAGAGTTTGGACTCAGGAAGACAGCGAGCGGACATGAGCGTCATCATCAATCGTTAACCTGAGCCGTTGTTCTCCGCCGAAAACAGAGACGAACCGGGTAGGTCGTCTTGCCTGAATTTGGGGGCAGATGCTATTTGGTTTTATCCGTCCACCTCTCCGATGATGCCAAGTTGATTTATGACACAATGCATCGAAGCTTTAGACGGATGCGGCTGATGTAGCAGACTTCATCAGATTCTCCCTCGTTGAGAGGTTTTTTATTGTGGGGACGCTCTTCCCTGCAGGCGTAAGCCCCTGCAGTTAATTACGCTACCGCATCGCGGCAACCACTTTCTCCTTCTCCATATGGTCACTTCGTGTCGTGTGTGTTTGTTTTGTTTTTGGTTGCCCGTGGATGGTATATGGAGACTAATTTATGTTGTCGCCCGTAGGACGGGGATTAGTCCAAATCCGTATTTTCTTAGATTTGGGTTTGGGTTGGGTTTAAGGATCGTTAATCTCATTTGAGACTAAGATCAACTTAAACGTTTGTTAAGGATACGTTAGTCTAATTTTAGACTAAGATCTACTTAACAGGTTCATTTAGATCCAACAAAAGAGCATTTGGGCTCTATTGTTTTAGTTTAGCGACATTGCGGTCCAGAAGTTTAAGGACATCATAGTCCATGGAGTTTAAGGACATCATAGTTCATAGTTTAAAGACGTCATAGTCTGTAAAGTTTAAAGACATCATAGTCTATAAGTGTAAGGACCTCACATTCCGTGGTAGTTTAGAGACATCATAGTCTGTAAAGTTTAAGGACATCATAGTCTATGAGTTTAAAGACCCCACAGTCCATGAAATGTCTGGTTATCGGGACTAGTCACCTTTCTGAAGACGTTGAAGGATTACAACGACAAATATCAGAAGAGTGAAGAGATATACCCTTGAACCAATATTGGTTGGAATCTATAGTCCAATTTGGGACTAAGATCAAAGATTTGTAAGCATATGGGCTCAATTGATCTGAAGTAGGGATCTGTGGCCAACTTGGGCTCGGCCTATTCAGTTAAAATGCTGAGCATTGGTTTGATTTCTGATAATTGTTTTTTTCTTTTATTGAGTGCTGAGCACTCATTATAGCTCTGGGGCTTTTATTTAAAAAACAGTTTATGTTCTCTTAGCGCACACGTGAGGAGCACGTGGTGCGCTTGGCACTGAGCGCCAGCCAATGAGCGCAGAGCACTTCTGTTAAGTAGCGCACACGTGAGAAGCACGTGGTGCGCTTGACGCTGAGCGCCAGTCAATGAGCGCAAAGCGCTTCTGTTAAGTAGCGCACACGTGAGGAGCATGTGGCACGCCAGTCTGAGCATAGGGCGTTTCTGTTTAAGTAGTGCACATGTGAGGAGCACGTGGCGCGCTTGGCGTTGAGCGCCAGTCAATGAGCACTTCTTGTGAAGTAGCGCACACGTGAGGAGCACGTAGCACTCCTGGTGCTAAGCGCCAGTCAATGAGCGCAGAGCTCTTCTTGTGATGTAGCACACACGTGAAGAGCACGTGGCGCGCTTGGCACTGTGCGCCAGACTTGGAGCACTAAGGTGCTTCTTTAAATTTGGAGCACTGAGGCTCTGCAGTGCTGTGCGCTAGATTTGGAGCGCTGAGGCGCTTCTTTTAATTGGAGCACTAAGGCTCTTCTTTTTAATTTAGAGCGCTAAGGCTCTTTTTTAGGCAACTTTGATTTGTTCTGCGCTCTAAGAATTGAACTCTCATTCATAGGAGACTTTGTCTCATAGATCTAAGAACAAAGTTCTTATTTTATAGGAGATATTTCAATCTCTTATATTTTTGGTGAAAGGCTTTGCCTTTATGGATCTGTGATCCTAAGAGAACTGAATTATTCTCCTCCCCTTTTTATAGTGAGATATTATGATCTTTTTATGAAAGATATTTTCTTTATAGATCTATGATCTAGTATAAGAACTAAGTTCTTTTTCTGATGAGATACTTTGATCTCTTTATTTTACCTTGAACAAATTCTTCTTCTGCTAAGAGCTTGCTCTTCTCTCTGAACTTTATCAAAATTTGTGGGGGGGTTCCTCTCTATCAGACTTGAAGTCTTGGGGCCTTTATATAGTGAAGGCTGATTTATTGAATCAGTTGAAGAGATCTTTTCTCTAATTGATTTGGGTATTTCTCCACCGTTCGATCTTTGATCCAAGGGCTTCTGTTTTACAGAAGACAATCTTCTTATTTTTAACAAGATTGGGAAATCTTTTCCCATACAGAATTTATTCTGTACCTTGGTGATTTTTAATCACCATTGGATCATTGATCCAACGGTGCTATGATTTTCAGAGCATAATTTTTCCTGTTTTGAAAGATTTTGAGGAATGTTTTCTTACCAGAATTTTATGCTGGTCAATTGATGATTTTTAATCATGTTCGTTGGATCTTTGATCCAAGGGCCGAGAACATTTTGTTCTATTGCTAACGCTCACGTGCTTTGCATGTGGTGCACTGCTTAGAGTGCATCGCTCTTAGCACGAGCGCTCACGTGTTTTGCACGTGATGCGATGCTTAGAGTGCAGCGCTAGCGCTCACATGCTTTGCACGTGGTGCGCTGCTTAGAGTGCGGCGCTCTTAGCGTTACGTGCTTTGCACGTGGTGCACTGCTTAGAATGCAGCGCTCTTAGCGCTAGAGCTCATGTGCTTTGCACTTGAGCGCTGCTTAGAATGCAGCGCTCTTAGCGCTAGTGCTCATGTGCTTTGCACGTGAGCGCTGCTTTTGACTCTCAGTGCTGGCGCTGCTATGAAGCGCTGCTTCATTTCAAATTTTAAAATTTGAACAGAATTTTGCTCTGATTGGGGAAATAAATGCCCCTCACCGTTGCACTCACATGGCCTATACGTGAGTGCAGCGGTGGCAGCATCTCTGCCATTGGATTAACTCAGAAGTTGAAACGGCTCTCAGTGCCTATAAATAGGGCCTTTGACCCTTGAGATGATCTTTGTTCATCTTCTTTCTTATTTTCTGAGAATTAATTCTCCTTCAGAGCATAGCTCTTTGTCTTAAGAACTTTCTTAGGGACAGAACTCTGTCAAAATTTAGGTAAAGATTAAATCTTTGAAGGGATTAGTTAATAATCTAGGGTTTCACCTATTAACGGAGCCCTGCTCTTTTCAGATCATAGATATAAAGAAAACTTTTTAGGGTTTTGTTAACAGAGCTTTGCCCTCTTGAAATCATAGATCTAAAGAGATCGTTCTTAGGGTCTCTTAACCTATTTTTAAAGAAGAACTATTAAAGTTCATCTTGCAGATCTTAAAGATCTCAGAGTTTTTAACTCAATAAAGCTTTGCTTCTTAAAGTTTTTGATGGATTATTCCATCTTCAGAGCGTAGCTCTTCAAAAATTTTGGGGGGATTTTTATTCCTTCATCATCAATTATGACAGATATCATATCTGTTAAAGAGCACTACTCTCAATGGAGATTTACTCATTGGCCCAAGGGGCCCTCAATAAATGAGAATCCTTTTAGGATTTTCTCATTTAATGACTGTCTCATCAAATGATGAGACTGTTTTATTAATGATGAGTGATCATCTAGATTGTGCGGGTCCCCCCTTGGTCCCTTTTTACTGCATTGCAGTGCGGCATGAATTTAAAGTGCCAAGTGCCAGAACTTAAATTGTAGCATTGACGGCTAATTTTTTGTTCTTTTCCGCGCAGGTACTATGTCTTTCGACATTTCTTTTCCGTTCGTCCGTTCGAAAAGAGGATTACCCGAAGCGCCTGTGGATAGGGAAGTCTTCGCGTTGATCAAAGATCATGACCCGAAGCGAAAGAATCTTCATCTATGAGGTAGATGGTACAGTCAAATTATCAAAGGCCGACGGAGCTTTTCTTGCGCTACGCCTTCGGAGCCTATTTCGGCGATCCCTTATGCAGATGCACTTCCGATAACTATGTCATGGAGGAGGTCAATTAGAATTCAGAGGGTCTCTTTCAGCCTTCTATGGCTGCAATACCCGTACAGCCGCCGCCGGCTTTGGATACTCTAGGACAGCGTATATGTCAGGGTGAGTCGCGTCCTTGGAGACGGCCGTACATGATAAGCCTAATTCCTCATCATCCAGCTGGGTATTTGCAATGGGCCCGCTATATTTTGTCGGCCAAGAAGTCGCAGCTGCTGAAGCTCGGGTTGTATCCCGCGATTTACTCTTCTCTCTTTCAATATTCTACGCCTCCTGCCTGGTGGGTCAAGGTTTTTCTGGAGCAATGGAACATTCCGACCCACACCTTTCTTCTGTTCGATCGAGAAGTCTCAATCTCTTTAGAGGAGTTTGCAGAGGTTTCTGGCTTACCGGTTAGGGGAGAACACTACGAGGAGCTGCTTCCTCCGGACGAGTATGTCTTTGCTGCCAAGTCAGTGATGACAGGCCTTACCCCGGAGAATGCCATCAAACACCAATTCCCGAGTTTGATAAAGGTGTTGAGAGCCTTTTTCTTGAATCTGGAGGCCGTGGGGTTAATTTCACAGATTTCATCGCCCGTTTTCTCCGCTCAAAAGTCCTATCGAAGGAAGCCGCGAAATTTGCCAAACTCGATGACCCTTTTGGTTTTGGTTTGGATAACCAGCCGGCAGTGGAGGCGGATCAAAGGAATTTCTTTCTCCCTAACACCCTGGTCGTCTCTTTCACAAAGCTTGCAGCTCCTGGGATTGACGAAGAAGCATTCTTTTTGGGGTTCCTCGGGCTATGGCTAAGCTGGTTTGTGCTTCCATTGCACCCTCGCCATATGAGGCCGTCCGTTTTTTATCCAGCTCACCGAATGGTTGTTAGGATGCAAGTGTCCGCCGGGGTCGCCGGGTTAGCCCATTTGTATCACGGCCTCAGCTTGGTGGCAGACACTACTGAACCAGGGGTGCAGCACGTGAACTTCTCGATGCATTATTTTATGTCATGGATCGAGCTACATGTACTTGGCGTTTTCGGTGTCCACAAAAGGCCTTGCTTCTACGACAAGTATAACTTCCCTCGAATCATGCGGCTAGTTGACGCATCTATTGTAAATCCGACACAGCGGGAAGCTAGGGGTTTGCTCCTTCGTCCGCGCACGGTTGGAGATGGCATAACCTTTACTGATAAGATTCTGACCATCGGCAAGGAATCCGCAAAAATGGTGCAACCATTGCGGGACATTTTTAAAGATGGGACCTCTATCTTAAAAGCTCGGGAGATTCTTCATTTATACTCCATCAGGCCGGGCTTTCTCGTATTTAGGCAGAATGATTCGGCGTTGTTCATGAGGTACAACCCGCATCGTTTCGCCCAGCAATTAAGCTATAATCAGGACGTCCAGTTTGAGGCCTTCTTGGCAGAACCAGTTGCTACTGAAGAGGGTATTCGGAGCGCTTTGCACCACTTCATGCACCTAAACACAGGGTCCAACTTCTTCATCAGTAAACTGAGTTGTGTTCCGAAAGCCCTGAACGTATATATAGCATGGTATCAACATTCGATGGGCGCCGTTATTAGGGAAGAAAAGCGATTGCTGCTTGATCGCAAGAGCACCGTCCCGTCTGGTAATCCAGCCATTCCCTTGAAGCGACGGACCATTGTCCGTCCTCCCTTGAGGGAAGCTGCTGCAGCTGTGTTGCCACGTGTTATTCCTGAGCTACCCATACCCCATGTGCCCGAAAAAGCGGTGTGGGTGTAGGTGTGGAGATTGGAACTCGTCATCCAAAGTTGCCCACCAAGCGCAAGCTTGTGTAATCGGCCGCCGGCACTCGCTCACAGAAAAAGAAGAAGTCGATGTTTTCTGTCGACGTCATACTCGGCCAGGAGCCCCATGCTCCCTATAGCAAGGGCTTGAGTGAATACGGGATCAGTGAAGGTTTATTCATGGCGTTGGATGATACCGATCTGGAGGCTGCTATCGCGGTTTCAGCGCAATTAGCTCGCAATGAGGCAGCGCTGATCACCATTGCTCAATCAGGTATACATTGTCTATCGTTGGCCTCTATGGTAGAATCAGCCGGGGAGGCCTGAGAGGCGGTGGTTTACCCTGTGGCGGATGTTAGCAGTCTTATCTTTCCTTGGTCATTTTAATTTCTATGCTTTGACTAACGCTTTCTTCTTCAACAGGTATTTCTGCCGAAGAAGCTCTTGCAGCTTCCCTCAAGACTTTCGAAGAGGAGGAAAGACTTCGCGCTTCATTGGGCCTCGGTATATTTCAGTTCATTGTGCCTTCGTTCCCTATTTTCTTTATGGATAGTCTGACCCCCCCTTTTTTTTAATACAGGGACTACTTTGACTCAGGTTATCCCGAGTGCAGTGTCGATCGCGATTGGGGACGCAGCGGCATCGTTAGTGCCGGCCACTGCAGCCACGGCTATCCCTAAGTCGCCATTAGGGGTCTCGCAGAAGCAGCCGATGATGGACGTCGTAATGGCACCGGAGGTAGAACTTGGTTCAGATGACGGTCTACCTTTATCGGAGTTCTGAGGAGGTCAGCTTTCACGGCTCAGGCTGAAAGGAAGCGCAAGAGGCGTGCAGCGAAAGAACGTGATGCCGCCTTGGCTATAGGTGCAGACTCGAGCATTGCTTCCCCTGTCCCTATTTCTCCTGAGAGTGCTCCAGCTGCCCTGTCTACCGCTCATAGACAGACAGTACGCGCGGCTCGGGAAGCAATTGAAAATCCATCCTAAGGTAACATAACACTGGGTCCCTTTTTTAGAGTTTGATCTTCAGATTCTCATATATCATACCCTGCAGGGCCAAGTCCTGATGAGGAGGTGGTAGGTGAAATGATAGCAACCACCAAGCCCGAAGCGGCTACTCTTTCTCAGGAGTCCGGGACTGCCCTAACTGCCACTCTTTCCCCTTACGGTTCCTTGCCATCGCCTGACATTGCGAGTGTCACGACGGCTCTCGTAGAATCGTGGGATGAAGCCACGGGTGGCAAAACTCTTCCAATAGAGGAGAGCGAAGCAGCCACTGCGCCTAGTGATGCTCTTGTCACGGCTTCGATTGGCAACTTATCAGGTAGATCTTGGGTCATTGTTTTCCTTTTTATTCCGCAGTCCCTTTCAATCCCGTCTGACGGCATTTTTTTTGTTTCAAATGCAGGTGTGGTGAGCATTGAGGTCGTGCCACTCGAAGAAGTGTCCTCGGTTGTTGCTCTGACGGTCGCCGCCCCATCGCCTTTTCTCGTGTCCTCTCAGATGCTGGAAGGTATGGGTTTGCGATTTGCCTAATTTAAATTGTGAATGTCATCTTCCTTGTACTGACCATGCATCGTCGTAACCTTGTAGGAGTTCTCTTCGATCATCTGTATCAAGTGTTTAACCCGCACTTCTCCTTCCAGTCGGAAGTCAGTCTGCCTGCTGGTGCTGGTGAGTATCTTTTCTAACCGACGTCATTTCTTTTCATTAATGGGTGACCCTGTCGTTGTTAACTTTAGATTGATTACAGCTCTACAAATTGAAGGAGGGGACGAGAGAATCGTCACGCCACCAGTACTCCCAGCTCTGCCACCTGCCGTAGCCGGTATAGTAGCCTTCATCGCCTTTGCATCTTCTTTATCTCTTAAGCCGATATCTGACTATGATTTGTTTTGCAGCAATCATACCGACTCCAGCTCCCTTCGAGTCTCATATTTCCATGCCGGCAGGGCCTTTTACTAAACGCCCTTCTTCCAGGGGTGCTGCGAATAGCCTACGGATGTTAAGCGAGTTCGTCGAGGACCTTGACGCCGAGGCCTTTGCATCTGCTGCAGATTTTGCTGCTGAAGTTAATCTTATGTTGGCGATGCTCGTGAACTTCCATAGCGAGGGCGTCTTCGAGTCTTGGGATAACTACTGCAGGAAGATCGAGGCCTGTCTGCATAAGATTGAGCTCAGGCGTCCCGTTCCAGAAATGTTGGCTTTGAATTCTCAACGGGCTACATGGGTTGAGCAGAGCGTTCTCTTCTTCCGCCATCTCGAACAAGAAGTGGGCTTGAGGTGGAAGGAACGCGAGGAGGCTTCAAGTGAATCCGCCCGGCTGTGCGCCCAAGTTGAAGCAAATGCTGCGCAATTGAGGGCTGTCTTTGACAATTTGCGACAATGCATTTCGGACGGACTAGCACTAAGGCAAAATCTTGACCTTCTGGAGTGGGTTACGCAGAATCACGAAGTTGCTCAACGGGAAATCGATGAGAAACTTTCGTCTGGCTTGCAGTAACGGGCTCAAGTCGAAGCGGAGCTGGCCGCAGCGGCTGACCATGAAAAGGAATTGAGAGGAGCGCGCGGGCAACTAGCTGACTTATCGAAAACGCCTCCTTCTCAGTAGCTGCCTTTGTATCAATTAAACATTTGTAATCTTTGAATAACATGTATCCATTTTTTATTCTTTTATATGATTCGTCTTGTATTCAATTGAATTCATGAATAAAAGATACACTTTTTTTCTCCCAATGTTGCTTTCTTCTCTTTGCTGTGTTGTTGCCATGTGATTTTAGCAAATGTGGCATGTAAATAGTAGGTAGCTGTCAATCTTAGACTCTTTGCAGGGTAGCGATGGCTTAGGAAACAAGTTCAGATCTGCCGCCTAAGACTTTTCAATTTTATGAGCCATAAGGGTCTCATAAAGATTTTTCTCCCTACGGGTCGTGAGGATCTCATAGGTGTATTTTCTCCTTAGGAGTCGTGAGGACTCCTAAGTGTGTTTTCTCTTGAGAGTCGTAAGGATCTCACAAGAGAATTCTCTTCCTTACAAGTCGGGAGGACTCTTAAGTGATTGATAAGTTGACCTACTCCCGAATCAAAGCATTGCTTTAACGGGGAGGTTGAGGGTTGACTTTGGCCGTTTCCACGGGCTCAGGATTGACTTTAGCCGTGTTCCACAGGATCAGGATTGACTTTAGCCGTGTTCCATGGGGTTAGGGGTTGACTTTGGCCATATGGGGTCAAGATTGACTTTGGCCATACGGGGTCAGGATTGACTTTAGCCATACGGGATCAGGATTGACTTTAGCCATACGAGGTCAGGATTGACTATCGGTTGTCTGTGCACCGCCGAGTCCTGAAACTGGGAACTTTGTCACGGGTTCGCTTTGCTGCGTTGCGTCTGCTGTAGTGAGATGAATGTCGAGGTGGCTTCTAGGTTGTCTGTGAACCATAGAGATTTGGAACTAGGGACTTTGCCATGGCTCCGAGGTTGATTGTCGCGTCTGAATTCTGCTGGAATGAGGAGGAATGCTGTTGTGGGTCTCCAGGCTGTAGATATGGTCGTCGAGACTTAGAACTATGGACTCTGCCGTAGCTCCGAGATTGATTGTTGCATTCGAGTCCTGCTGGAATGAGGAGGAACGTTGTTGTGGGTCTCTAGGCTATAGATGTGGCCGTCGAGACTTGGAACTATGGACTCTGCCGTGGCTCCGAGATTGATTGTCACATTCGAATCCTGCTGGAATGAGCAGGAACGCTGTTGTGGGTCTCTGTTCATATCATAATATTTCATTATTACATTCCCCATTCTTATGCATTTTACAATAAAACAGGTGCTTTTGACCCATATCTGCTACATAGTACAGGTTACAGGTTCTTGGAGCGAAAACAGTGAAAAAGACAAAAAACGATACAAAAGTGGGACTTTTGACCAACAAATAGAAGGATCTTAGTCAAGCCTAGACGAAGAACAGTTCACAATGTACAGGAAAATGCAAGGTCCAAGATGTCAAAGCGAACGGTTAAAAGACCACTACAAGTTTTCACTGAAAGATCTAGAGAAGACCTAGAATCCAAATGGAGAAAAGAACCAAAGAATCAGAAAGCCCAAGAAGCCCAGAAGCAGCCCCCAAAATTTCAGCCAACAATATTCTTAT
The DNA here is from genome assembly GCA_030015575.1 of Agapanthus africanus. NCBI lineage: Eukaryota > Viridiplantae > Streptophyta > Magnoliopsida > Asparagales > Amaryllidaceae > Agapanthus > Agapanthus africanus. Next base: position 428,408,989 of record CM057347.1, on the reverse strand, counting down.
TGGGCCAAGGAACCGCGGCCCAACCCCTACCCAGGTCGCGGTTCCGCGGCCATACAGAGCCCGGAGATGCAGAATTTTTTACCAAGTTTCTTGGCGGCGCTGACTAGTCAACCTAGGGATATTTTGGTAAATACAGACATGCGAGTCAATTGTAACCTAGGGTTTCTATGTACTATAAATAGAGACCCAATTCATTGTATTTTTTCATGCCTCTTTTCATCAATAAAATTTCAGATTTCTTTTGAAGTTTGGAGAGCATCAATTCGTAAGTAGGTTTAATTTCTGCCCTAGCTTTAGTTTTAATTTCTGCCTTAGGTAATTTCTTTTCTTGCCCTAGTTTAATATAGTTTAGAATTTTATTAACTTGCAGTAGTTGTTTCATATCTTAAATCAAAACAAAATAAAAATTATGTCTTTCATAAATCCCTCAATGAGCGAGTAGTTTCCTCGCTTATTAGGGTTAGGAATTGGGAAGGGTTTGAGAGATGAAGACCTCTCATCTCTTTTCTTTGCCAATCTCTAATGAACAATTAGGACTCCATGCATACTTTCATCTTCCGCTCCCTACGGCACTCTACCCACGAGGTAGCGGTGATACCGTAGTATAAAGGCCTGGATCTGCAAGTTTTCCATAGAGGTTAGGGTAAAGATTAAGAAAGGAAGGACAAGGATCTAGAGGAAGAAACATCTTCCCAATCATCCTAATCCCCTTTATTAATATTTACCATAACCCCTAATATGATATCTAATTTAAGGCATTGGAAAGAGGTGTAGATCTTTATTTACCAAACTTTACCTAAACCTAATCCTAGCAAGTTTCCTAATCCTAGTATAACTCAACTTCGTTTTTAGATTTAATTAAAAGACCCAACACCATTTGGAATTAGCTCGTAAGAACATTTAGGAGATTTACAACATCCCTCTGGACCGACCCGTATTCACCGGCTAGCTACCAAGCGACGCCGTTCTTGATTGCGGTAATATATTTTTGATCTATAAAAACCCTCCAAACCAAATGGCGTCGTTGCCGGGATGGCGTAAAATTTTCTTTTTGCAATTTCAGGTTAATATAAATTAAAAAATCATAAAAACTAAAAAATCAAAAAATATATATAAAAAATATATCATCTGTTATTTTTTGGAAAAGGTATTTTTTTTTTGTGAATCTTTGCAGGATCGACGGATTTGGAAAAATCCAGAATGCGAAACAGAAAAAGGTAGATCAGAACGGAAGGGAATTGGACCAACAGAACACCAGAATATTTTCAGAGACCTGAAGCCTCAACGCCACCGCCTTTCCGCCACGCAAGCCGCCTCCCGCCGCTAATCCGCGGTCCTTCTGTCTCTTCAGCGCGCGAAAATTGCTCTGTTTGTTTCCTTTTCCCCCCTCTGCAACCTAAAATATATCTTTTGTCAAATATCCTGCAGAATTCTTTGCGCTTTAAAAATCTTCCCCCTTCCAAATAACAAACCTTGTGCAGGATTCTTTGCGCGCGTTTAAAATAAAAATTGATTGCAAGAAATCTTTTCTGTTTTGCATATCTTTTCTCAAATTGCAATAAAAAATCTTTGATTGCAAGTGATTTACTGTTTTGTATAATTTTAATCGGATTTTAAGGGGCTTTTGACCAATTCAGATTGGGTGGGGATTTCATCACTCTTCCCAGGACCCCAGAAATCACATAAGGCATTTGCATTGACCATTCTTAATTAAAAAATACTAGACTCAGCCCTAAGGACTTCGAGCTCAATAGGACAGAGGACTAGTTATAGGTATCGACCGTTTATCCTAACCTGACTTTGCGATGTCTAGGCAAGTGTGTCTAAGGCAAGTGGTTACTTAATTAGGACCGCTGCTTGTAGCGGGGAGCCTCCCACTTACCTGGCACTTACCTGGCCGCAATTGGCGGTGAAGAGGCGGTTTGAGATCCTATTTCTAGCCCTTTGGAACAGTTAAGAGCTGTCTAGCTGACCTAGGTGACCCTAGATCTAGGCCTGATTGTGCATTTATGGTTGATCGCATTTGTGTCAAAGTCACTTTTCAAAAATCTTTTTGCAAAATTTCCAAATATAGAAAAAAAGGAAAAAGGAAAAAAAATGTAACAAGACTTGCAAAGTTTTCCGCTAAGAAATCCTTGCACCACCTACCTTCTTTCTCTTCTCTTTCTTCTATCATGGGTACCCCACATCATAAATCTCTTGCCGAACTTTGGTATCCCGAACCTAACTTTGCCTCGTACGTCAATTGTTTCGGTCGATTTAAGGAAGATCCATCCATGCCCAAAATTTCTTTGAAAGATCAAATAGAAGCGTCTAGGAGAAACAGTTCGACGTTACAACCCACTTTGTGTCAACCATGTCAACCTTTACCACCTTCGTACGTTGATACCACTTTTGCGAGTCCAGTTGTAACTCCTTAGCCGATGTCTATTGCTGAGCATATTGTACAATCTCGTAGCTGATCTTTCACTCCTCTCCACACATCTAGTTATGGGGATCAACAAGTCCATTCACCTTTTTATCCATATATTGATCCTACTCCTGTCCAACCATCCACTTCCTACCAGTCCTACCCGATTTTCCCACCGTCACTAGACATTGCTTCTACACAGCCTTTTAGGGGTTTCATGTATCCAAACAATTTCGAATATTTTACCGAAACCCCTTCACAACCCATGTCTAGTTTGGAACAGTCGTTGGAAGTTTATATTTCAGCAACAAACAAAATGATTAGGAATGTGGATGCGTCCATGGCGGCCCTTCTGCAACCTAGTGAACCGGCAGCTAGTTTCCAACTAACTCTAAATTTTCCAATATATGATGGAGCGTTTGGACAGAGTGCGAATTTGAGAGGATTTCCAAATCAAACCAATCCATACCCAATTGAAGCCCACAACTCCGGTTTTCCATCGATTATCCCAAATGATTCACAAGTTAAAAATAAAACATCTAACGAGTTGTGTGACTTTGTAGTGCTTGATTTGCCTGATTGTGAGGAATCCCTTTCGAGTGAAACCACACTTAATCCTTTTGACCTTTACACCTCCACTTTAGAACCTGAATTGATAAATATCCATGCTTGTGATGAGGTGTCAGAAAAAATTGATTTTCACTTGATTGAGGATATAGACGCCGGGAATATTTTGGATGATGAACCCGTAGATTTGATTGAACTCTTATGTCCAATTCATCATCCCGAGTCATTAAATGTTTCTCCCAAACTTCATATGCGTCTTGATTTTGATGATAATGGCATGGATAGGCTAAATTTTGAGGAGAATTATGAGGATAATATTGAGGAGAGTATTGAGGATAATATTGAGGTTGAACCATTTTTGTTTGATATGTCTGATTTTCTAATTCATCCTCCTGAACCTTTAACTGTTATATCACCCTCCCTCATTTCCATTGTTCCGACCACGCAAAAGATCACGCTTGACGACTGTAAGCTTGAAAATTTTCCTTTTGAATCTGACACAGTTCTTACAGCCGATAACACTTACGAGTGTTTCACTTTTTCAGACGATATTGAAGACTCACCGCCCGAGTTTGAGTCCTTTGAAATTTCAGATGAGTTAGTTGAACCATCAGACTCGGTTGCTTACAGTCGTTTCGAACCATTGATGGAATCTTTCAAGTTCGAGACAGTTTACTACGGTGAGAATGTGACTGTCCCTAATTCACTCCCTTTCGTCCTTCCTATTGTTCCGACCGTACAAGAGACCGTTACGCTTTCATCTCCAATACCAAGTTCGGCGTACCCATGCTTTCTTACGAATCTTGAGGGATTTGACCCCATTTCTCGACGGGTTGATAGGTTAGCACGATCGCTTTTAACACATCGGTCATCACAAATTTCGCTAATTTATTCACTCGACTCACACTCTCAAGATCGTACTCCACTTCTTTTTCTTTTCCGTCATTTTTCTCCTCCACCGAGACCATGTTCCACTCTTCTTCCCATACGGTCACGTGTGCTTCTCATTTCTCTTCTTTCCACTCCCTCCTTTCACAAACTCTACCATTACCACGATAAGATTTTTGAATAGTTGGTGCTAACCTTTGGCTTGTGTAAGGCCTTGTTTAGTTTGGGGAAGACCTTGTTGTATATATGTATAGATATATTTTTTTTTGTTTTCTTTTTCTATAAAAAATAAAAAAAATTCAAAACAATAAAAAATATAAAAAAAAATTATAAATAAATAAACAGGGGAGTGCCGACATTTTGACCCTCTTGGTATAGCATGACAGTGAAGACACTGTCAAGTTTAAGTTTGGGGGTATGCTCGGTAAGCCTTCTTTCTTCGCATTCATATGTACATATTTTTGCATTTGCATACTTATTTTAAAACCCATAAAAAATTAAAAATTTTCAAAAATTATAAAAATTAATGTATTCAATTTTGGCCTAATTGACTTGAGTTTGACAAATAGGTTAACTGGCTAGGAACAACTAGATCTTAGACTTAGTAAATTAAAAACCCTAAAAATAACCTTTCTTAAAATTTAATGGTAGAAAATATATGTCTTTGTTGTTTATTTAGAAATAGGCAAATTTCGAGTTCACTTCTTGGGCTAAGTCGAAACAAAGGAAAAGTATTGATATTTTTATTAGAGTATAAGTTTGAAAAATAATTCCTAGCTTAAATCTAGATTCTGAAAATGTATACCCTACAAATTTCACTAACACGTACCTTGAAACTTGGAATAGTAGAGGAGACCTTGAAATGCTCTTGTCTAAAGTCCTTAGAACGAAGAAAATGAAAAAAAATATATACAAGTATGGATAAAGAAAAAAAAATGAACACTGGTTTTTGTGATTACTTAAGGCTAAAAAATAGAAAAATATTTAGCGAGGGTGCTTCATCACCTAGTGCCTTAGACCAACTGGTTTGGGAGTCACTGCTAGAGCCTTGGGTGTTGCAAGACTAGGAATTACGCTTTAAAGTGCAAACGCATTTTGTAATCGGTCGTTGGTACCTCAAGAAGTATTAACGGTCGCATGAAGGATGTGTAAGCAAAATTCAATTAAAAATTCACCAATTAGTACTTTGGAAAACGGACAAGAGTATGATTGCTTGATTTGAATTTCCAAGTGTAGGGGTGATATACACACACACGTAGGGGTATGTTATTGGAGTTTAAATGAGAGAAAGAAATGAAGAATAGAACTTGTATCTTTAGTAGAGTTGATAAAAATTCCTAACTGGAGATGGAACCCTAGAAGGAAAACTTAAGAGATGCCGAAAGCTAAGTAAATCTGCAGAACATATATAATCTTAAGTTAAATGATGAGGAAGTGTGAAGAATATGGGTGGATAATTTATGAGTCGACAATAATAGAATTCCTTGTTGGAAAACCTAATTGGAGAATAAAAGTTAATGGGCCGAATTGATAGGATTTTGTGGGTAGTATCCGCTAAAAACCCTCAGGAGACAACACTCCTCCTACTAGGGACACCTAGAGGTTTAACGGCTTGTTGCACGAGCTCAGTGCAATCGCGTTTCCCTACGAAAGTGCGGTTAGGTTTTTGTAGAGAATAAAACTAAGTTTGCTCGAGGACGAGCAAAAGATAAGTTTAGGGGTATTTGTTCATATCATAATATTGCATTATTACATTCCCCATTCTTATGTATTTTACAATAAAACAGGTGCTTTTGACCCATGTCTGCTACATAGCACAGGTTACAGGTTCTTGGAGAGAAAACAGTGAAAAAGACAAAAGACGATATAAAAGAGGGAATTTTGACCAACAAATAGAAGGATCTTAGTCAAGCCTAGATGAAGAACAGTTCACAATGTACAAGGCAACGCAAGGTCCAAGATGTCAAAGCGAACGGTTAAAAGACCACTACAAGTTTTCACTGAAAAATCTAGAGAAGACCTAGAATCCAAATGGAGAAAAGAACCAAAGAATCAGAAAGCTCAAGAAGCCCAGAAGCAGCCTCCAAAATTTCAGCCAACAATATTCTTATTGGGCCACGGAACCGCGGCCCAACCCCTACCCAGGCCGCGGTTCTGCGGCCATACAGAGCCCGGAGATGCAGAATTTTTTACCAAGTTTCTTGGCAGCGCTGACTAGTCAACGTAGGGATATTTTGGTAAATGCAGACATGCGGGTCAATTGTAACCTAGGATTTCTATATCCTATAAATAGAGACCCAATTCATTGTATTTTCTCATGCCTCTTTTCATCAATAAAATTTCAGATTTCCTTTGAAGTTTGGAGAGCATCAATTCGTAAGTAGGTTTAATTTCTGCCCTAGCTTTAGTTTTAATTTCTGCCCTGGGTAATTTCTTTTCTTGCCCTAGTTTAATATAGTTTAGAATTTTATTAACTTGCAGTAGTTGTTTCATATCTTAAATCAAAACAAAATAAAAAATTTGTCTTTTATAGATCCCTCAATGAGCGAGTAGTTTCCTCGCTTGTTAGGGTTAGGAATAGGGAAGGGTTTGAGAGATGAAGATCTCTCATCTCTTTTCTTTGCCAATCTCTAATGAACAATTAGGAATCCATGCATACTTTCATCTTCCGCTCCCTATGGCACTCTACCCATGAGGTAGCGGTGATACCGTAGTATAAAGGCCCGGATCTGCAAGTTTTCCAAGGAGGTTAGGGTAAAGATTAAGAAAGGAAGGACAAGTATCTAGAGGAAGAAACATCTTCCCAATCATCCTAAACCCATTTATTAATATTTACCATAACCCCTAATATGATATCTAATTTAAGGCATTGGAAAGAGGTGTAGATCTTTATTTACCAAACTTTACCTAAACCTAATCCTAGCAAGTTTCCTAATCCTAGTATAACTTAACTTCGTTTTTAGATTTAATTAAAAGACCCAACACCATTTGGAATTAGCTCGTAAGAACATTTAGGAGATTTACAACATCCCTGTGGACCGACCCGTATTCACCGGCTAGCTACCAAGCGACGCCGTTCTTGATTGCGGTAATATATTTTTGATCTATAAAAACCCTCCAAATCAGTCTCCAGGCTGTAGATGTGGCCGTCGAGACTTGGAACTAGGGAATCTGCCATGGCTTCGTTTTGCTGACGTCGTATATTCCTACAGAGACACTGATTTCTGTAAGTCCGTGTTGCCCATCCCGGTGCTTACGGGAGGCGGAAAACATAATAAAAAAACGGATTTTTAATGACTTAGGCAACATGGACTTTGCTTGTGAGGATCTTTGCTAAACGAAAACTAGCTAAAGTAAACTAACAACTAACTAAGTTGTAGAAAGGTTATACCTTTGGTCTTTAGTCCTTCTCTCCTTGCTCGTCGGAATGGTAGAAAGGCCTCACCTTGCTTGTCTTCTTCCGTCAAAGAAAGATCCACTTGAAAGCCACCACCTTTAGCTTCAACTCCAAGCTAGGAGTAACTAGAGTGCAAGAAATGCTAAGACTAGAACCCTAGAAGAGAGTAGAGAGGATCAAGTGAAGGTTTTTCTCAAGCTTTTTGTTTCTCAACACATGAGAGGGAGAGAGCTTGAGGGAGAGGATGAGCAAGAGAGAGAAATAGAATTGAGAGAATGAATTATTTGTGAGCCTTTCTCACTAATATGTGTGTATAATTTTTAATTGAATAATTAGCTAGATAATTATCATGGTAAATCATGACATGACCATTATCATTTCAAATTGCAAAGATCAAAAAGCATCTTCCAAAAGAAATTATGATGGTCAAAGTGTCAACCTTGGTCAACAAGTCAAAGAAGTCAAAAGGTCAACAACCACAACCATGGATAATTATTAAACTAATTACTAATTAACAATAACACACACATAAATATTAGGGTTAATAAAATGACAACAACCATTAACCCTAATCAAGGTCCTCTCCCTCAATCTCAAGCAACTGTGCATACGCACCCGCATTCGTGATCCGAGGAACACGAACACAATGAGAAAAACCAATCTCTAATCATATACTAGGATCCGGCTTAAACCAAAGCCCGCTAGTATAAACTGTCCGGACAGCAAACGTGCACAAGTGCGCGGATGCGAACGAACCCTGTCGCAAAACCATGCGACCTCTACTCGTTTTGCCTAAAGGCGAATAGCTCTCTGTGTGGGACTCTAAAGACTCGACACTACGCTGGCAGTGGGTTTAACCACAGACCGCAAGCGGCACTAGCTGTACGTAACGGTCCCCAGGTAGATGTCGATAAGAAGACTGACGAGGTGAACCCCATCTGCACTCCTACTGAGCCTGTATGTGACAGTCTCCGTACAGTCCGGTCTGTTCGTCTGATACATCGCATGGCGGGCCTAGGGGGGCGGTGAACGTCAGTCCCCTAATAGCGGTACAAGTCGTGTCGGAGTGTAGCCCAGAACACCCTGAGATAACACTGGAAACCTACCAGTATATCTCGCTTGCCCTGGCCAGGGACTACTCGTGTAATGGCTCTCCTGGACACAGCGCGATGTCAACCCCCAATACCGGGAGAGACGAATCCTGTCTAACCGTCACTGCCTCCAAGTGCTTCGGGACTGCACCCAAAAACTACCTGTTTGCACAGCTCCTTTGAGCCGTGGTAGGGTAGTAATCAAAGTGCAGTGGGAACACACTCGAGGCGAAGTGACAGTGTCAAGTCAGCGGACTAAGCTGTACTCATGTCACCTGGGAACTGATAACTGACGATAGGTATATTACCAACCAACAGTTCCCGACGAGTCCTGTCCAGTGTACTCGTAACCTAACGAGCACCCGCATACTATCCCAAGTACGACGTACTAACGGCTGTGGGACAGACCGTCTCCCACACTGGGATGAGAAGCGCATACGCTAGTCTACTCCGGAGTATCGATGCCCTGTCTCGATATTCCAACGACCAGGGACCTGTATAAGGATGTGCTTATAGATTACCCAGCTCCCACGAGTGCGAGCGCCATCACAACGCTGGTAATCAAGCAAAGATCCTAAGGGCTCTACTAATATGTATACCAGCAATATGCTAAAAGAAACACATGCACATATTAAAGCAGAGACAAACCAAGTAGCATACTACCATTTCGAGCAAGATTGTATATACAACTGTGAATATCCCAAGCTTCCATTAAGTAATATACAAGCTAGTATGATACAGTAATGGCCTCTAGGGCATATACACTAACAATCTCCCACTTGCACTAAGGCCATGTACTGGCGTATCGAAGACCTATCATCTCGATCAGCCGCTCGAACTGAGTCTGGGGCAAGGCCTTGGTGAATGGATCTGCTGTGTTATCCTCTGATGCAACTCTCCGGACCTCGATCTCCTGGCGATCCACGATCTCCCTGATCAGGTGATACCGCCTTAAGATGTGTCTGGATTTCTGATGGGACCTGGGTTCCTTCGCTAAAGCTATAGCCCCGTTGTTGTCGCAATACAGAGGTATTGGGTCAACAATGGACGGAACCACCTGAAGTTCTTTCAAGAACTTCCTCATCCAGACAGCTTCTTTTGCGGCATCAGATGCAGCGATGTATTCCGCTTCCATAGTCGAGTCAGCAACGGTTTCCTGTTTGGAGCTCTTCCAACACACCGCCCCTCCATTGAGGGTAAAGACAAAACCCGACATGGACTTGGAATCATCCTTGTCACTCTGGAAGCTGGAGTCAGCAAAGGCCTCAACCTGCAGGTCTTTTCCGCCATACACCAAGAACATCTCCTTAGTCCTTCTCAGGTACTTGAGAATGTTCTTTACTGCTATCCAATGTTTCTCCCCAGGGTTTGACTGATACCTGCTTACCACACTCAGTGCATAAGCCACATCCGGTCTGGTACACAACATCGCATACATTATAGAGCCCACCGCAGAAGCGTAGGGTATAATAGACATGCGATCCCTCTCCAAATCAGTCTTGGGAGACATCTCTTTGGAGAGGGTGATCCCGTGACAAGCCGGTAGATTACCGCGCTTGGAATCTTCCATACTGAATCTCTTCAGTATGGTGTCGATGTACCTGGACTGCGAGAGTCCTAATATCCTCTTGGATCTGTCACGGTAGATCCGGATACCCAGAATGTAGGAGGCATCACCCAGGTCTTTCATGGAGAACCTGTGTGACAAGAACCCCTTGACAGATTGTAGCATAGGAATGTCATTTCCTATTAAGAGAATGTCATCCACGTATAAAACGAGGAATACTACAGTTCTCGCTACAAATCTACAATAGATGCATGGTTCATCTGGATTTTTGATAAAGCCAAATTCTTTGACCGTCTCATCAAAACAGATGTTCCAACTCCGCGATGCCTGCTTGAGTCCATAAATGGACTTGAGCAACTTGCACACCTTTCCGCTGCTCCCACCCTGAATGAAACCCTCTGGCTGGTCCATATAGACACACTCCTCTAAATGACCATTTAGAAAAGCTGTCTTTACGTCCATCTGCCAAATCTCATAATCGTGGAAAGCAGCGATGGCAAGAAGGATCCGAATGGATTTCAGCATAGCTACTGGAGAAAAGGTTTCGTCATAGTCCAAACCAGGTCGCTGACGAAAACCCTTTGCTACCAGTCTAGCTTTATAGGTCTCAACCTGTCCATCTACACCAATCTTCCTTTTGAAGATCCACTTGCATCCTACGGGTTTTACCCCGTCTGGAGCAATGTCCAACGTCCATACTTTGTTGGTGTACATGGACTCCATCTCGGTCCGCATTGCATCCAGCCATTTTACCGAGTCGACGCTCTGAATGGCTTGCTGGAAGCTAGTAGGCTCATCACAATCTAGGATGCAGTCCTCTCTATCCCCGTCAATGAGGAAACCGTAGTACCTCTCGGGCGGATGAGACTGCCTACTACTCCTGCGGAGCGGCGTAGGAATGTCCTGTTCTTTTGAACCTTCTGGTTCCACTAAACTTTCAGTAATAGTTTGTGGTTCTGGAATTTCTTCCAGTTCTATTGTGCTCCCACTTAATTCTTTTTCTATGAACTGATGTTCTAGAAAGTGGGCATGGCGAGAAACAAGGACTTTTTGTTCCTCTTCGTAATAGAAGTAATATCCCTTGGAGTTCTTTGGATATCCCACAAACTTGCACTGTACTGAGCGTGCCTCGAGCTTGTCCGCATGCTGCTTTTTTACAAAAGCTGGACATCCCCATGTCTTAATGTGATTAAGATAGGGTTTCTTCCCACTCCATAACTCATATGGTGTGGTAGGCACAGTCTTAGTGGGAACACGGTTCAAAAGATATGCAGCTGTTTCTAGCGCATACCCCCAGAATGATCGCGGTAACTCAGCGTTACTCATCATGGACCGTACCATATCCAATAGGGTTCGGTTCCGTCTCTCCGATACACCGTTATGTTGCGGAGTGTATGGAGGAGTAAGCTGAGAGAGAATTCCATTCTCTTTTAAATAGTTCAGGAATTCGGCACTTAAGTATTCTCCTCCTCGATCCGATCTTAGGATCTTGATACTTTTGCCTGTTTGTTTTTCTACTTCATTCTTATATTCCTGGAATTTTTCAAAAGCCTCGGATTTATGTTTCATTAAGAAGACATAACCGTACCTTGAAAAATCATCCGTAAAGGTAATGAAGTAAGAATAACCGCTTCGCGCATGTGTAGACATTGGACCGCACACGTCGCTGTGTACGAGTCCCAAGAGCTCGCTCGCTCTTTTTCCGTGTCCAGAAAACGGAGCCTTTGTCATCTTTCCTTTGAGACAGGATTGACAAGTTGCATACGATTGATATTCGAACGAATCTAAGTATCCTTCAGTATGTAACTTAGTCAATCTTCTCTCATTGATGTGACCCAGTCTACAATGCCATAAGAAAGTTTTATTAATTTCTGGAGACTTTCTTTTGTGTGTATTCTGGATATTGAAAACCTGTGGTTGGTTTAAAACGTATATACCGTTGTTCAATGTACCTGACCCAATCAACACTTGATTAAGGTGAATGTTCACTACATTACTTACAAATGCAAATTCATAACCTTCTTTAGATAATAAAGATACAGAAATGATATTACAGGTTGCATTTGGTACATAATAACAACTACGCAAAACCAAAAAGTGTCCATCTGATAATCCCAGGTGATAGTCCCCCACGGCCTCAGCATCCATGCTAGCACCGTTCGCAACTCTGAGGGTCATGTCACCTGCCTTCAAAACTCTACGCTTTCTCAACGCCTGCAAAGAATTACAGATATGAGATCCTGATCCGGTATCCAATACCCAGGAATTAGAGTTTATTGATAGACAATTTTCAATAACATACACACCTGAAGCTGAAGCTGCAACTCGCTTCAAATCCTGTGTTCTGGCTTTCCAAGCCTTGCAATCTTGTTTCCAGTGACCACTTTTGTGACAATAGAAGCATTCTTCCTTCCCCACCAGCTTCCCCGCTACCTTTGTTGCTTTACCCTTTCCCTTCGTATCCACTTTACCGACACCGCCTCTTGGTTTGGCGGGGGCTTTCTTCTTCTTGCCCTTGGCTTTCGCCCTGGACCTAGAAGAGGAAGATCCTCCTACAAACAAAGTAGATGTCTCCCTACCCTTCTGTAGGGTGCCCTCAGCAGTCCTCAACATGTTCAGAAGTTCGGCAAGTTCAACCTCCTTTCCTTGCATGTTGAAGTTAAGAATGAACTGGGCGTAAGTGGAAGGAAGGGACTGGAGAATCAAATCGGTATAGAGTTCATTCTCCAACGTGGTCCCAAGGTCCGCGAGCTCCTCTATGTAGCCGATCATCTTAAGCACGTGGTCCGCTACCGATGATCCGACGGCCAACCTTGCCGAAAAGAGCTTCTTCGACACTTCGTATCTTGCGATACGAGACTGCTCTCCATACAGTTCTTTTGTATGGAGAAATATGGACTCTAGGTCCATATTCTCGTGCCTCCTCTGATGGTCATTGTCCATCGAGGCTAGTACGAGGCATTTGGCCCTCGCGCAATCTATCTCCCATGTCTTACGGATTTCTACATCCGCGACGCTGGAGGTGGGACCTGGGACGGGGGGAGCTTTGGTGGTAAGTATATACCCCAGCTTGTCATAAGTGATAGCCATCTTGACATTCCTGAGCCAATCTTTGTAGTTTGGCCCTGTCAATATATTTTTATCTAATAGTAACTTAAGTCCGGTCATCTTGAATGGTCGCTGCAATTAGGAGAGAGAAAAGAAACACTTTAGCATGATGCTCTTGCAAGTTTAGAGTGGTTTTTAGTTTGTCTAAACTGGATGGCTCCCACTGTCTCTCGAATCCCTTCTCAAACCATAAAGAAAAGGATTAGCCGGGATCATTCTCACCGTACAATACTTGCTTAACCGTTCAGCCAGGCCAGTGTCGGTACTTCGAGGGAGGTTTTCCAACGCTTTCGCGAAGTTCCTTAATTAAGTAACCTCTTTTCCCTGTGGGCGTAGCCCCGCTAACACCTTTCTAGGCACCTACTAGGTTTATAGCATTGATCGTTAAGTGAGAGTTTTCCCGAGGAGTAGCATATACTCACAGTAGGATCGGGATCCAAATATCATCGCGTGATAAAACCGAAGGAATCCTACCAGAATCATCACACTCCAAATGGTATGCAACGCTAGCAAGTTTCAGTACTTATGAAACTCCCGATGTGGATTTTTGCCCCATGCTCTTATGACCTTGACTTTGGCCAAAATATCATAAGTCACATGTCAAGTTCTACCCGTCATTCTCCTGGTTAATTTGGACCCACCCGTACCTACCCTTGGCTTTGGCCAAAATGGCAGCACGACTGTCCCAAACCAACGCATCTATCTATGCTGCACATGAATACCCAAACGCTACCAATCACTATGCCTTGACTTTGGCCAAAATACATAGCTTGAATACTTTTGACCATTCATGTGGAATGACGGAGGGCTACGGATGGTTTTGGCGAAACCGTGAACGTAGTGAACTTGATATAATCGATGGAACGAGATAGCTTTTAAAAGGAGTGGTTCAAGCTCCGCGTTTAAAAGTTTTAGTTTTGAAAAGAACCGAGTGGTTTTCAAAGTGTTCCAATCGACTTTTACTTGGTTTATTTCTTGCATTAGTTCTTTTAATGCGTCCCATCATTTAATCCTACCATTGCAGAAAACAACCAAAATATGACGTACGCTTATGCCATTCGCATTCGCCACGGGGCCCCGTCATCACCCGTTAGGTTACTTAACTAACGACAGAGCGGGGGCTGGGCTAGCGCGGCTGTAAAACATAAGCAACGCCTAAATAGTTATTATATATAAATATATAGCAATGATAGACATTACAGATCACAGATGAATACATTGGATATACTAGGAATCCGCAATGCGTTCGAGCCTGCAACGCAAAGCGGATTACACGGTCGCGGTGAATAGCCAATACCCCACCCAAGACCCCTACGGGTGCGGCAAACTACCCGCCAAGCACCCGAAGCGAAGCAACCTCCCTCACCACCGTGAGTAGGCCACTCGGCGCTTCGAGATACCCGGTAGTTTGTGCACCCCCTCCATGGGTCTATCCTAGGAGCAAAAACAGTAAAAAGAATTATACAATGACGGCTACAACCCCGACCCGGTTGTGCGGCCATACAAAGAATATTATTACATCAATTTACATGTTACAAATGAATGAAAGAAAAACAACGCTCATCTCACATCCACCCCGGCCATTCACCCGCGACAATCCAATCCATTCATATCCACAAACCAACAATCACAGATCACAGAGATGTATAACCCCGACTAATCGACTTATAGCGATTAGCCGACGTTCAATACATACAAGCATCACAGATATAACCGATATAGTTAAAGTGTAGTGAAGTTCCGAAAAATACGGATTTATAGGCCCCCAAAAGTAAATTTTAGTTCTGGAAAATCTGGGCACATATAACATATCCTAAAAATCCTAAAACCAACTCAGAAACAAACTGCAGCAAAAACGATACAGAGAGTTGACAAGACGGCCGCGCTTCCGCGGCAAGAGCTTCCTTATGCCGCGGAAGCGCGGTCCTCTTGGCTCCTCTCTGGTTCGTATTTGGTGGTGTTTCACACAAAACCCTGAGACAATTTTACAAGTATACAGTTTTTCATTTTAACCAGGAAAAATTTTAACAGAAAGTTGGATTTTGAAAAAGTTTGGTTTTAGGGTTTTTCGGTTTCGAAACTTCGTTACACTTAACTACTTAGCTAGTTTGAGTTTAGTTAGGCTCTGATACCACTGTAAGTCCGTGTTGCCCATCCCGGTGCTTACGGGAGGCGGAAAACATAATAAAAAAACGGATTTTTAATGACTTAGGCAACATGGACTTTGCTTGTGAGGATCTTTGCTAAACGAAAACTAGCTAAAGTAAACTAACAACTAACTAAGTTGTAGAAAGGTTATACCTTTGGTCTTTAGTCCTTCTCTCCTTGCTCGTCGGAATGGTAGAAAGGCCTCACCTTGCTTGTCTTCTTCCGTCAAAGAAAGATCCACTTGAAAGCCACCACCTTTAGCTTCAACTCCAAGCTAGGAGTAACTAGAGTGCAAGAAATGCTAAGACTAGAACCCTAGAAGAGAGTAGAGAGGATCAAGTGAAGGTTTTTCTCAAGCTTTTTGTTTCTCAACACATGAGAGGGAGAGAGCTTGAGGGAGAGGATGAGCAAGAGAGAGAAATAGAATTGAGAGAATGAATTATTTGTGAGCCTTTCTCACTAATA